>OW203894.1:17953391-19203391 GCA_934046635.1 Buathra laborator
CATCACGAAACACCGGGGCGTATATATTTCGCCGAGTCGATGAATCATCCTCTGATTCTCAGCTGAGCTCGCTTGGGCTCAGCTCAGAGACCACAAACGTTCGTCCATTCGTTAGACGTCTGTCTGCTGTTTCTCTTGTTGTGTACATCGCGCTGTTCGCCTCTGTGTAGACGTTGGTGCATTACCACAGAGAAATTCCATTATTCTCGAGCTATAGGTACCGTGCATCCACCAGAGTCGAGATTACCATTTGGTATTTCGATCACTTTGTTGAACTACGAGGTTACATTAGCTGATTGCATACTCAAAATTGACAAGTTAATGTCAAATTCTTTCAAAACTCATGTCACGAAATCTATCGAAGTAATCGAAGTGCATTGGTGTTATTTTACGCTTTCCCTGATCGGTTGTTACGCAAGCCTGGAGCTGGAAATTGTTCGCGAGGAACTTCAATCGCATCGGAACTGAAGGGAGCTGTTTTTTGGTCATTACCATTGCTCCGTTTAACTCAAACAAAAAACTGCATTCGGATTCGTGTTTAATGCGGAAAAATGCATGAAAACATGTGATGTAGAACCTTTTTTTTCAATTGTAGAATTTTTTTTTTTTCTTTACATTGTGGAGAGAGAGGGGGGGAGGGGTAGCCACCCTGGTAATTCTACCACTCTGTAATGGTTCGGTAAAACGGTATTCAATCTCCGCCGAGTGCTCTATTGCGGATATTTTTTCCCATAGTCACGATAAACACCTCGGCGTTCCCGATGTTGTACCGGGAAGTCGCGATATCGCGGTTCCAAAATATTGAAAAACTGAAATGTTTATTTAAAAAGCACGCGGTCAGACCAAACAATCGTTTGAAACTCATTGTTGCGAGTCTATGTTCAATGTATATTTTTTATATTTGTTTTACTCGTAGCTGACATCTGATACGGAAACTCTCAGCGGAAGCGAAAAAAAAAATGCCTTTTTTGTCATATAAATACATTAAAAATAGTTTTTTCGAGTTATCGCCTTGCACTTATCGCATGCAGGTGTAGCGGAATAGATTTAGGTAAAATTCGATACTGTACGGCGCCGGGTCGAAGCATCCAACCCGGACGACGACGAAAGGGGAGATCGAAAAGGTCATTAATCAAACCACACCCTCGCGGACAGACGCCGTTATAACGGGTGTTCTTGAAAACACGATTTCTTCCTCTAGAAATGCAATCGCTTATTTTTAAATATCGCGATTTCTCTCAAGCTACATTCGCTGACTATGTATTTAAAAACTAAACATTTTTTCTCTTTAACTTCGATTTTCACTGCATCGAAAAGCAAAGACGAGCAAAGAGAAAAAGGCTCAAGTTGCCTCGAGTGGGAGGAACGTACGTTACGATCCCTAATCGAAAAGAAACACGAAGTCGCATATAAATAAGAATTTATAGGCGATGAAAAATGCGGCGAGGACGAAAGTTTGAGTTTCAGGGGAGTTACGAGCGGAACGGCCAAGCAACTCCCCTCTGCCCTCACCCCTTGGTCTATGGCCCTTGCCGTCTCGCTCTTTACAACTGCATGGTTTTTCTTCTCTCCTCGTTCCTCTTCTTCGTTCGCCAACAGGCAAAACTCTCTTCCTCTTTCCCTTCCACGTACTCTTCGCCATATCTCACCCCTTTTCGCGGAGGATGAGGATTTACCGAGAGGGGGTGCAAGGAACGGGGAAGGGAGAGAACGCTGGGTGGTGGGAAGGGTGGACGAAAGTTCTCGCGCGAAAAGCGAAAACTCTCGCTAATGGCTGTTTTTCTTGGGTAGGAATACTTTAGAAGAGAGAGTCGGTGGTATGGCGAGAGCGAAAGCCCGCTCGGATAGTCGATAGGAGGGTAAGTGAGAAAGAAAAGAAAAAAAAAATAATAAAAAAGAAAGAAAAAAAAGGAGAGGTGGAGTGCAAAGACTGAGCACAACGCCGCGGAGTCGCAGCAACGAACCGGGGGGAGGGAGGGAGGGGGGGATGAGGGAATATAAAAATGAAAAGTTTTCACAGCAAGGGTGATAGAGAGAGGGAGAAAACAGACGTGCAAAAAAAAAAGATTAAAAAAAAATATCGCGAGAGGGTGTAATTTGCAGCTATTAAGCGGTAGGTACTATGTACCTACTACCATCCTTCCCTTTAACCATCTCTCTCGTTCCACGTCTGCCCGGACTCTGATTCACGCCACTATCAACGAACAACCTAGACTACTTTATTTCTCTCGGAGCGTTGCTCCGTAAGATTTCAGTCTCGCGATAAAAAAAAAAGAAACTCGATGGGTATAAACAGGAAGAATATAACATTTGTTGGGTCGACTTGGCAAGGTGTTTTTTCAAAAATTCAACAAATTTAACTCTCACTTTGCAGACTGTTTTTCGACGCGCCGAGATTCCTTGAAAATCCTATCATCGTACTTTTATTTTAGCTGATAGACTTTTCTTAGTTAATAATAATCTCAGAATTCTTGAATCTAAAAGTAGTTAACAAATAACATTACCCGCTAACTGATTATTCAAAAAAATAAGCAATTTTGGAAAAGTACTTTAAACATGAAGAGACGGTACATCCGTTCTATTTATATGCCGCGAACGCGGCAAGGGATGGAAAACTCGTCGGATCTTTAACGCTTTAGTAATTTTTTAACTTACGCCATCTATTGCCCACCTTTTCAGTGTTTTTCAGGGCATCATTTTAATTTTTCGTGTTTGCGTTGACCTGTATTCATCTAAAGCGTCCGATGACTATAATTACAGATTCTACTTGCTCTGCTCTTCTCGGGTCAACAATGTCGGCATCGTTATCTATCTTCCTCCGTAGCTCCTTATTATACATATACCCTCCGCCTGGCCGTTACAAATGGCCATACATACATCCTTACCCAGGTCGGCTTGACCTGTACGAGGACGCTGTTCCCAAATGTATGCGTAAGTACACATACCCTCGGAGTTTACATATGGAGAAGCGTTTATGCTACGCCTTGTATGGGACTATGTTTATGTGTTTGTACGTATACCCCACGTGCATGAGTTACAGAGCAGAACGCGTTTGTAGGTTTTGCCTGTGTACATACGATGCAGATCCCAAGTTGTTGGAACACATTCATGCACTACACACAAAGACGTCAATATATGGACATACCTGACTGAAACAAGTCTGACTATACATGTTTGTGTACGCTTTACGTGTTTATATGTTTATAACAAATATGTAAATGAAGATTTACAGAGATGCACTGTATTACTAAAACGATTGGAATGACTCGGCTTGATAGTTGACGAACGGAAGATCGATGTGGGAGATCGATCGTCATGACATTTATTTACGTATTTATCTCATTTATGAATGCCTCGTTGCGACCCGATGCAATGCTAATCAACCTAACCTCGAATATTAAAATCATGGCGAATATTATGAATCGTTCGTGTCTATTGACTTTGCGTATTGACTATCGATCTTGATGCGCAGAACGCATGCGCGATTGAGCAGAAATAGGCTCGTCCTTCGATAGCAGATGTTAAAGTTACATTTACGGGTTTTTCTTCTGCATTAGCAATTTTTTGTTTCTCTGCCATCCACCAAATTAAACTTTTAGGTCGCTTTACGAAGTTTTAAAGAATTTTTGGGGTAATTATTTTTGTTACGAGACGGACGAACAGTTTAATATGGCAGTTGCCTTTGAATTTATTCCAATGTAAAAACAAGCCAACGTCTCGTTCACCTGGTATTACACTCGACGTCTGACTTCACACGAGAGAAAAGTGAAACAAAAAAGGAATGCAATAGGTAGTGCGAGAATAAATAGACGAAAATCGGTATCGCTGGACTACGATCGATCGCGATACGAGGATACGGAGCTAGAAGACGAAATCCGTAGTTTAAATAAAGGCACACAGGTAGAGCGATGGAGTAGGGGGTTTGTAGAATGCGGGAAAAGAGGGTTGGGCAATACGCGGATCCCGAAGAACGAAGCGAAAGCGATGTTTGCCAAATGCATTAGGTGGCCCCGGAGAGTCGAAGCAGCCGTTGGCTTCCGGTGATGAAAGATCACTTCGAGTACAAACCAGAAAAAAAAAAGACAAGAAAAGAACGTCAGAACTGAAATCCCTCAAGAGATGCATACAAAGAGAAATGTGAATCGCGATCACATGAATAAACAAAACTATACGAAAGCGACAATTTTTTTTCGTATCTCGGTTCTGTAGCCACAGTATTTGCGAACATCCATACATGCGAATATGACTTATTGGAGCTTTGTGGTGATTCTTTATTGCCATTGGTCATTCTCCTTGAATCTCCGAATAGATGCACACAAAAGACGTAAAAATGGTAAGAACGTTATAAATGGAATCTCTCAATAAGACGCAGAAATGAACGCATGAAAATAGTTAACTGCGGCTACATGTATAATGTCTTCCCCGCTATTTTTTTTCGTAGAAAATACTCTTTTGAATTTTTATAAATGCCAAAAAAAAAGTGTGTAGAAGACCCCGAGAACTGAAGGATGCAAAGGAATTGAATTATTGATATACGAAAGGACTTTGAAAAATGGAAGAAAAAAAGGCGCCACTGCAGTTAAGGCTGAGGGCTAACTTTGCCAAGCTTTAGCGGTCTTCTGCAGGGGGAGTTGACGTACTGTCTTGCATTTTGCTGCTCTCCGTTGTCGCTGCATTCGCTCGTAACTCTTGACGAACCTATCTACGTAGCGAATAGTGAAGAACACTGGGTTTGAGGGGCTGTAGGATGAAACCGAAGCAAAGCATGAGCGCCACCCAACGGAGTTTACAACCCCAACCCCAGGCGTATATGCGGACAGGGAGGCGAAGAAGAGAACCGCGAGTTTCACCGGGCACCGCTCCCCTTTGTCTATGTCTTACGGCTTACATATAATTCCTTCGTGTTTGCGAAAAAGATCTGGCAGCGTGTGCAACGGCGCTGCTGTTCGCTTCGCATCGACTCATCCTCTGCCCACTTTCCTACCCCTACCCGCCCGTTCACTTTCCTGTTTCCTCCGCACCATTGGGCTGTGTGTTGCGGACGACACGACCACCCGCAATTCATCTCTCCATCTCTCTCTCTCTCTCTCTCTCTTTCTCTCTCACTCTCACTCTTGACTCATCCCACCAAACCTCGGGGATTTTTAATATGTCGTGGAGGCAACGTACGTGATACCCGCTGCTTGCCACTCGGATAGTTGCGATATATACATTGCCTACCGCAACTCCGCTACTGTCGTCGGGCTTCAGATTTCGTATAACCCAAACGATTAAACGCGGCAACGCTACTGTTGCTGTGATAGTTATAGTCACGGATCTGCCGCTGCCCGGCCTTCCAAGCCGGCATAATTAAAAATTGTGCTCCATTTTGAAAAAATGCTGATCACTAGATACAGAGGAAATGAGAGTAAAGAGAAAAAGGGGAATGCACTGAAAGAGAGGCCCCGCAAAACGTCGGCTTTCAGCGACTCTCTTTTTTTTTCAGGGTTTATTTAGTAATATTATTGAAGATTTTTCTGAAAACGTAGGTTTTTTAGTTGATTGAAAATGGTTTTATTAGCAAACGTGAGATCTATGAAAAAAAAAGTTAACAAATATACAAGATACGGAGTGTTTTTCGAGACAAGGCATTGCTGTGACGAACGGGATAAAAAGTACAAATACAGTATTAATGAAATAAGCAGAAGTTAAGAAGTCATCCTATCATCATACTGTCTTCAAACCCGTGTATTAAATGCGAAATGTATGCGTAGTCTTTCGAAGTCAAATCCAACCCCATTTTTTTTTTAACTTGAAAGAAAAAAATTGTCTGAAAACTCTACACACGTGGAAAGATAAAGTTCGAATCTTCACTCGACTCGACTATTTCCAGACGATAAAATAAAAATGTCGAAGTTGTATCGTCATGTATCGGAAAAGTTTGTAAAATAAAGAACGCCCATGGAGTCTACTAGTGTCATCCATACAGGAAAACCGGATATTAGACGCCATATTTATGAATTTGGCTCGTTCACTGACTGCGCGTTACGTTCCTTGGGCAGCAGAGTATCACGGGCCTTTAACTTTAACTCTGATATATTTTCCGAGAGTTGTGGGAGAGGAAGAGAGGCAGGGGGGGGGGGAGGAGGTGGTTGAGGGTGGAGAACGCTGTTATAAATTATAAGGCATTAGAGGCACGGCCTCTGACTCCAGCCGGATGCCGGCCCAACGCCGCGGATGTGTAAGGGATGATTATGCCTAATGGTGAGATATTACACCCAGAAACCTCTGCATTACTTTGGACACGGGCGCGGCCATGTTCTAATCTTTCGACAACGTTTCCTACTCTTCGTCGTGTCCAGTGTGCGCTAAAGCAACCTCTCGTGAAAAAAAAAAACAACAAAAAAAAAAACATTTGGATAAAAAAAACATAAAAATTAACGAGAAAAATTAACACGAAGCTTGGGGGTTGTTTGGCTCGTACAACGCCCCTGGGGAAAAGTTGACCACCCTAATTACCGTCGTTATCTTGTCGGCCATATTAGCGCAGCTTTTTTTCTGACGGAATGGTATTTTTTTAACTTTAGTGTGTTCTAATCTTACGACACGATTTTCTACTCCGTGAAGTCTTCAGTGGAATTCGCTGTCCAGCGAAAGAAAATTAAGTATTGGAGGCAAAATGTGAAACAGTAGAAGAATCTTGTGTAGCAGATACATTTCCACGAGGAAGTTGTTTGGATTTTTGCACAAACTCGAGGGAAAAAGTAACTGTAACGGAAATCCGTTTCGTGTCTAGTAATACTGTGGTTCGGGTTGCATCTCCAGAGCGTGGGGTATGATTCCCTTACTGTTTATGTTACACATTGGGCAGTAATTACGGCCCAAGATGATTTACAGTTATTGCGAGAATAAAACAAGTATCTGCAATCTGTATTACGTTCTGAGAGCTCTGACATCGTTTTAAAAGACTATCGCAGTTTGAATTGACGTTAAAAAAAATGCAGGGTGCGCCTCCCATTTCTATTCATCAGTTAGTTCAAGCACAAGCGAAAGGGGCTTAAGAAAGGAAAGATAATTAGCTGTCTAACAAGATGTTGCAAAAAAGAGTAACTGCTAGCGGGTTTCAACATTGGACGCGATTCGGCCAATTTTACAATTTTCGAGCGCCGGGTTAAACTCACATCGATATCGGCGCACCCATCTCTCTCTCCCTAAGAAAAAGGGGTCGCGTGGTGATGGCTTCCGCGTCTCTGTACGTGGGCGCGCAACGAAGGCAGCGTTCGCTCTATTCTAAGCGATCTACCGAGAAACTGCGAGGAAGCGACTAGGGGTGAGTATAGTTAGGCACCCCCCAGTTAGGTAATATCTATTTCCTGCGGCGCCACTTTTCTTCCTTCATAAAACACGAAGCGAGGAACGGTTTGTGGCAAAGCCGGTTGTGGACGAAGAGGCAGAAACCAAAGGCTAAAGCTGCTGCTGGGTGCGGCCCGAGAGCACCCCGAGCCACGCACCACTAAACCCGGCGCATGAAAGACTACATCATATTGTTGGTTCAACTGGAATATAGAATACTGCCGCGTAGGTCGGACTGTAAGATAACCATTTCTATGTTGAATACAGAATCATTGATGTAATTAATGCCCAAATAATGTGGTAATTTCGAAGCCAAATGTGGCTTTTGTATGAACACATTAAAGTAGTGCAATTTTTAGACGACTTAATAAATCATTACGAAATTCGTACAAAAAATACCATTTTTTTTTTAAATTATGCCAATAACCGAAATGTTTAATTTTTTCGGGTTTAAAAAAAGGTTCAGAAAAATTGGGTCAAACTTCGTTACGTATGACCCTCGAACTCGTGATCTCAAAATCATCTTCCTATCGACTTTATGAACGGCGAATAAATATTTTAAATCCATTTTAACTCATGACCCAATTATTCAGTATCAAAGATAGCCAGAAATATTAAATGAAGACTGAAGGTCGTAGGTCGTCTCATTAAATTCTCAACACCTTGAAATTTCACTGTATACGATTTCGCTATAATTTAATAACTTTCTAACGCAAAACTGTATGAGGTTTGGGACGGATATATATATATATATCTATATGCGATTTTGAGTTCTCGATATAATTCTCGCAGTCTAGGTCGACCGTATGAGAACCAGAGAAACATCGACTATATGGGTAGTGGGTTGGGTGGAGGCGATAGTATCGACCATCCCTGTAAATCAGAGTGCCGCCATTTCCACCCCGTAAATCAAGTAGCAGAGATGGCACACGCGCGTTCGCGGACCGTTGATTATAATTAACTAAAGTCGGATTAATAGAGCACGCGAAAGGGTGTCCCGGTTATATCTCTAAACTACCCCCGGCATCCCCCTCCCGCCTCTTCACAGTAGACACTGTAATGTTCTATACACGTATCTTATCTAGTTTTCTCATCGGGTTAGCGGGAACCGAGAGTTATATATCCCTCACCAACTGGTCCTCTATATACGCACGCCATTCTTTCGCTAATCGAAAGCGCAAAGATTCCTTCAAAAAATTAGCGTCTCAGACAAACACCGAAGGGGGAAGATAAGCTAGATATCCTTTTCACGGACAAAAAATAGTCAAATTTAAAGTATAATGAATAATAGAAAAATAAAATACAAAATGAAATGCTTATTAATACGAAAATTATCAAGTTGAAAGTATAATAGAAAATAAAGAAAAAAAAAATTGAACGTTCAAATATGATGGACGTGTGGGCTCTTGCGTGACGTTTTCTGTTTGCACACGTCAGATTTTTCCGGTCCGATTGCTTCGCCGTATAGCTGTGATTCCCTGTGCGAGAAAAGTGTTTGCGAGACGAGAAACGACGAACAAGAGAGAAATATGGAAGGCATCGCGTGGTCAGTACACAAAGGCCAGGTGGCGAGTTACGAGTTGCACGCGCAAGGGGTTGATAGATGAAAAAAAAAAAAAAAGAAAGAAAGAAATGAATTAGTTCAACGTATAGGTGAAGCGGGACACCCGTTCTCGCGTGTCGACCTTTATTAATTGGGCCGGCGTTAATTTTAATCAGACACCCACCGAGAGCCATCGTCGCCTTCTCCTCATTCTCCTTCGTGCACTATACCGTGGCGTCGTTCCGAGATTTGATTTACGAATGCGAAATATATCCCTCCGCGAAAATTGATTTACCAGAGTGACCGAGACGGATAGCTCTCGTACTAGAATTCATGCAAACTTCACATAAATTGAAAGTTTAATTAATCAGCGTTTCGACCATCTTTCTTTTCTTCGTGTCCCTCTTTTTGCCTCCTCGTAGTCGGAGCTATGTTACCATTTTTTTTTTTTTATCGTACACTTTCGATACACCTTTTATTATTGTACTCTTGAAATGAATGTATATTTCTTAAAATCTTATAAAAATGAAGATAAAATGAAATCTTTAAATATCAAAATGGATTATCGATTTATAAATAACGGTTTTGTCAGGTACTTGGGCGGCAATTGGAAGTCTTTCACGTGGTACTGCCGTCGGGCCGGAGATGAAAATAATTGGGTCAAAAAATGCATTAAAAAATGTGGTTAAGAACAGTTTTTCGGGACCAATTAATGTTTAATCAGATTCATTAGACTACAATTTTGGGAGGAAGAACACTTGAAGAATAGACGCTAAGATCAGACATATTGAAAAAAAAGAAACATAGATGCATCAGTGTTGAATTATGAGATCGTGAAGTCTTAGATCTTTAGTTACAATTATCAAAAGCGTTAAACGAACAACGAGTGTCGCGTATAACAACGCTGAAAGAGCGTTGAAACGATGGGTAGGGAAGGTGGCGCAGGGGTTTGTGAGTAGCACTCGTAAAACCACCCTCGAAACTTTGCGGCTCGGAAACCGTGGCACTCCTGTTCGGAGGATCGGGTTATCCCCGAGGGAGGATCAAGATACTGAGCCGAGTCGACCAACTACTTCGACTGTTGATGCGCTCGATTTATATTGGAATTATCCGAGCCGTTGGCTAACTTGACTTGATCTCGCTATTTGTTAGCCACATCCACCAATATCCCGAGCCGGGAAGAGGAGTTATGTACACTTACCAAACATATACACCAAAATAATTCAAATCGTATTTCTGGAATTCTGAATCGTATAATTGAAGATCACATTTCGTAAAAAAAAAAAAAAAAAAATACCCATAGTCGGTAAAACAATTCGATTGAATACATTTTTCTCGACATTTCGTTATCGTCCCATTTAATAAATCCTTTCTAAAAAAATACATGTCACGAAAATAATCGCGAAGCGATATATATCGCGTAAGACTTATAGACGCATTGCAATTGGTTCCTGACTTTTTGATATTTAATTTCTTATATAAACGTACTTCAGGGCAATAACATAACCAACAAAGCGCGCGCCGCCTTCGTAGGCATACATCATCTGATGTGAGAATAAGTTTATGGAGCGCGAACGAAGCGAGATGATTCGACAGATGTTTTAAAATCTAACGATTCATAACATAAAGTCAATAAATAATCGAAAATGTCGAAACTTCTATCCCAAGATCCTATTACCTCTGAAAATCGATCGTGTGCCGTGGGCGTTTGCACTTTGTTGCGTACGGTGAGTGACGTATGTGTACGTATAATATATATTGCACAGAGAGTGGGGAGGAAGAGAGGGAGAATTGTTGAGTGGGCTTCCATGGTTTCACGTTGGCTCAGCAGACTTCGGCATGAATTACTTAGACTAATTTAGTTGAGAGGCGACGGAAGGGAGGCGTGTGGATGGGAAGAACCGGGATGTTAGTTGGAAACGGGTGAAGAGGTATAGCTCTCCGTGGATAGCACTCGGCCGTTTATCTATCGTATTTTCACTCTTTCCTGCATACCAACTCCTTCGCACACCATCCGCTATCGATTGTTACTCGCGAACATCCTTCGACTAATTCTTCGATGCTTTGCATGTACGTATGGACCCATCTACATCGCGACTCTAAGTGCATTACCACATCGAATAATTTTTGTTTTTTTTTTTTAAATTTTTTTCGTATTTTATTCCCGTTGGTTTTGCTTACACGAGTTCACTTCCGACTATGGAAAAATAAATCATCCGATAATCTATATAATTGTTGAATTATCACATAAACCGACCGTTTTTTTAAGTCGAAAAAAAAAAAAAAAAAAAAAAAAAAAAACGAAAACAGATTCCGTTCACAAATCCGGATCGCCAGCGCACATTGTCGATTTCTCTTTGCGGATTTTTCTGAAACATGATTATAGCCCGAAATTCAGCATTTTGGACGCATCAAGATTGAAATCCAAGTGAAATCATGAAGTAATGTTTGTTTCTCCTATGTGCGGCATTATTCCAATGTTTTTTTTTTTTTTTGTTAATTCATTATTTCCAAAGGAGAATTTCCTAAAACATTTATAGTAAAACCGGGGGATTGTAGTGAAAAAGGAAAAAATGTTCATGAAAAATGTTGTTGTTACTGGGAAATTTCCAATATCACTGCAGGATTAGGCTGTGTAGGTAACACGAAAGGTGCACGAAAGTATTTTCAGTGCTGTCGTGAAAGAACGCACGGGATGCAGAGTGAGATAGAAATGTAAAGAGAGGAGAGGAAGAGAGGAGTCACGATGAAAAATTCACTACGGGATTTTCAGCGGCTCAGAAACATTGTTTGTGCAGCGGGTTCCTGGGCACTACGCTCGGCGTAGCCGGTTCATCTATTATTCCGGCGACATAGGGGTTGGAACTCGGACACTACGGAAATGCACACCGTCAGAGACGCTGCGACGGTGCGAAGAGATGAGCGCATCGTTGCAAACACGAAGGGAGTGAAGAAATTGAAAAGATAAAAACAACAACTTTACCCTTTTTTCAATCCCTTCTTTTCGTTATGAAAATCAGAGTCAAGAAAAACTGTTACTCGATATTTTCGAAGAATCCTCATTATTATTTCAATTAATTTAAAAAGAATCAATTTCGACTTCGGCACACATTCCAAGATGATCGCTAACCGGCTTACAAAAAATCGAGACACGACGTGCCAATTTGATCTTTTAATTTACACCTACAATGCTGCAAAGTACTTTCACCGGTCTCTCGTGTTTTCTTCCCAAACGGACGGATTTCTACGATGTTTTAATTCTTTCGGCACCGAGAGTCTTGCTCTCCGGCATGCCAAGGGGAGGATGGAGGAAGAGGAGGAAAGAGCCAACGAGTCCGAAAGCGCGCGAAACTGCGAGAACAACGTAGTGTACAGCTGCTAGCGAGTTTCTCGCTAATTGACGCAGATTTCTCGCGTACGCATACGAACTTGTAGAAACTTACACCAAGCTATGCAAAGTTCGACGATTGCCCGGACAACTCGACAATTGTAGACCAACGTGTTTCCCAACGAACGTTTATTTTCTAACGCACGAGTAAAACATAAGAATCAAATTTTACTGCCTTTTCACGATAACATAACATTTAACCTGAAAATTACTATGCTTTAGAGGCTTAAAGAGTTACGCTGAAAGTCTTACGCTATATGTATATAAAGCGTTGAATTTGCAAATTTATGGATTTGTCATCAAGCTGTTCTACGCTGCGAAACATTAACGTCACAAGTCGGTGACAAATGACAGGCCATTTTCCCATTTTCCCTTTACGCTTCTCGCCACCCTTTGTCCCGGCAGTGTTCCGTAATCACTTGTATTATATTGTATAATATCGATAACCTGCCTGTATCCGCAAACTCAGAGGGTTCAAAGTACGAAAAATCGACTATACTCTGTATTGCGTACGCATTGATATTTACGTAGAATAGTTTCCACACATTGCAATATGAAAATCGATAGATTAAAAACTTACACTCCCTGCCAAAGTTTCCTCAAGGTTCAGTCACGCAGTTTATACAGGACAACTCTTACTCACCTGTAACAGAAATGTAATGACAAAAAATTATAAAATGTAAATGATTAACAAGGGTTCATAGCTGTTAGCAATGGCCTTAACCCTCGAACGGTCAACCAGAAAAAAAGATAAAAATAGCGAATAAAACGTTATTTTAAATGATTTTATTTAAAAAAAACTTTTCCGTATAGTCGATTTTTTAATTATCGAAATTCGTTGCTGTAAGAACTTATTTATAAACAAATATTAAATTACTACCATATTCCCGATAATCCGCTTAAGAGTTGATTTTTTTTTCCTAAGAAAGTGATTTTCTCGGTACAATAAAACGATGAAACGGCTACGTCAGTTAAACGACAGAGCTAAACAGCGACAAAGAAATGGTGGATGAACGGGATATGAAAAACACTATAAATGAGTTGTACAAAAGCATTATATAATTGCCTGTACGCTAAAACGAAATTACGAAGCAGCTAAATCGGAAAGCAGGGGTAGAATATTTGAATGAGACGAAAAGCGTTGAAAGAATGAGACAAGAGCAGTAGCAGAAGGAGGGTTGTAAACAAGGAAAAGAGAGGGTCGGAACAGTTCAGGTTGCTTCACCTCGAATTTGATTTCAGAGAAAAGGGTTGATAACATGACGGTACCCTAGGCGAGTGTGTTACGATCGCGTGCTTTGAGAGTCACCCTTTCCAATATTCCAATGTGAGAGCGTAAGTTATATATTACGCTTCACGATTCAGTCCTCAAACCTCCTCCAACATATACATACTTACGACGTACGAAATTAATATTAACCGAGCAATTCTAACAGTTTCTGTTGAAATTCATTCCTTTCATTAAATATACGAAAATTAAAGGTACAATTCGTTTGCAAGGGCGGCAATATCTTCTTTAGTAAATTTTATCCGTTACTCCGTTCACGATATTGGAGGTTGCGAGTAGAATGCTCACAATATTCTGCGTACATAGTGCTTGCAAAATGCAACGCATATGGATAGAGACATATATATGGTTTATAGTATACTGTATTCCCCGTAGTGCCCGGGTACATTGTTACCACTTCGTCGGTCTTTGATTCCGTAAGCCTGACATATGAACGTATCCGCCGTACTACGCTACTTCACTCGCACGCACTCACCCACGCACGCTCTGGTCAACCTTCCATGGAAAAGGCATACAGTTCAGCCACATGCCCTGTCGAGTTCCCCCCGCACGACGGAAGGTCGCTTTTGCTTCTACTGGATCTCCATTACCGTAGTCATGACGACCGCAATTGATTCCACGGGGATGAGGTCTCTCCGACCGAAAGGATGTTCATAGTGTGGAATGAGTGAATGAGAATGCGAGAGAAAGCGAATAAAAGTAAAATAGTCACTACAGTGAAAGTAAGAAAACAAGTTACAAGCATTTTGTCACATTTACACAATTAGAAAAAAAGGGTAAAATGACTTTCAATTTCAAGGTAAATTCGCAGGAATTCTAAGTTCTTCATTGACATCATTAGACGACGCAATTGCTTTGAAAAAAAGTACCGAAATATGTTTTTTTAATCGAGAATTAGTAAAAAGATATTGACGATTTTTAAATGGATAATGAATGGATAGTGTCTTTGTCTAATTTTAGTTCAGTACTATCCATTCCTTTTTAGGAGCATTATTTGATTGTCGATACATCAGTTATTTATGATTGCAACTATACGCCATCGACACGAATATCCACTGCAGGCGTTACTATTAATCCCCAGTATTAGCCAAAATCTATAGCCAACGAATTATACGCGTGGAAATCAACCACATCAGGTGATCAGAGCCTTTTGCCTTGTTAGTTTGCAATCGTCAAAGTACTCGAATCAATAGGGTTCCGGATACTTTGGATCTGGATACACCTGTTACCAGGCTGTAACCGAGAATTCGAGAGAGCGGAATGTTCGGTAGGATTGTGTTCTCGGTCTGTATGGTGGAATAAAGACAGAGACGAAGGGAAACCAACAAGCAAGTGCATAGAACACGTATCGCGAATCAGATTCGCGAAATCGATTGACCCGTCACCCTGTCAGGACGCGGTGGAGTGTACGTGCGATGGTAGAGAGTCAGAGGGGGATGACGAGACCGAGTGAGCTTTCGGTTCTACATGAGAAAGGGGATTGAGGCGATGGGTTGGTTTTCGGGGGCCAGGTAATTCGAGCGACGCCCGAGCCTCAGCATGGCCTTGCAACCGTTAGGGGTTGCTGCTGCTTCTCGGTTCTCTGGTACGAGTAGCGAGTTAGCCAGGCAAAAGCGGGTTTGGTACGCCTCAAACGAGCTACGTAATTCTAATCCAACACCGTACTGAGCCGACCATTGCTATTTAGTCGTACAATTCTATTGGATAAAGGGAGTAGTACCTAACCGTACGAGGTACACCATCCGTCGTAACACCGTGACCCCTCCTCGCTTTTGTCCATTCTCTCCTTTCTATGTCTGTTCTATGCTGCTCTCTGGCTGTTTTCTCCTGCCTTCGTTCGTCGGGTGTTATGTTTATCTAACTATATTCGTATATTCCATAGTCGATATTCGATAATTCCCCACTGTTTTGTATCTTATTGATTCGGTTTTCTATGGTCTAAATTTTGACTTTTACTTCCAAGAGTACGAAAGTAAACTGGTAATCAACGATGCGTTTAGAACTCTAGTGTTGCGGAAGTTAAACAAAAATCGGAAAATCACATTCGAGACTCAAAACTGAACAAACTGTTATCGATCGAATTTTTTTCAACGATCAAGCTATAAGTAAATGAAGTTTTTTATGCCTAATGAGTCATAAAAGATTAATGAAATTTAGAATAGAAAGCATTTATTTCCACTGTCTACGGCTTCTTTCGCCTTTTAGATCTCCTGTCTCTCTCTCTTATCGTTACGGAACATATACTTCATTGATAAAATTGATGTCCCCTCGTAATTCGAATACTGTACATTTAACAGTATTTTTTCTAAAAGCAAAAGTTGATCTTTTTTGAAAGCGTAATATGAATTAACCCTTTTATAATGTATTTATAGTTGATAACCGATGGCGCAGTCTAAAATGATACACTCGAAATATAAATGGTAGCAAGGAATGTAATAAAAGATTTATTGTAATGATTTTTTAACAACTTCTGCCGTATCATTACCATGCAGGCTTTGCATGCACAAGAAAGTGGTAACTTTCAAGAACCGGCGTTGCATTTGCGATATATTTCGTTACATATTTAGTGCGTGATTCTCCTCGGTGCAACACCCTTTGCTTAACTATCGCACTGCGCTTCGGGGGAATGGAGAAGAAGTAGGAGCAAACAACGAGTGAGAGTATTGGGTATATATGAAAACTGTAAGAGAAGGAAGAGTATAGATGTACGAATACGAGGATCGCGAGGCGCACCAAAACGACATGCGCCTCCAACCCCCATTGTCCAAAGTGCCAAAGTTACATGGCGCGTCGTAACTTACCCCTGCATTATAGTAGTACACACGCGAAGCGCAACGCGCCAAGGTACGCTCGCACCATCCACTCCTACAATCACCCCCACCAACAACTTCTCAACCCCTTTGAGCTTCACGCGTATGTGTATATATTTAAACACGAAAGTGCAAACCAAGACAAGTTTCTATCTCTTATTATTCTATCTGATAGGCAAGTCTTCCGAAGTTACGGAGCGTCGGCGAAGTTTTTGGGCAATGAGTTTTACGAGAGTAATAATTACTTCGGAATTTTTTTTTTTTTTTTTTGTAACAAGTGAACGGTAGACTCACATCTGATGTCTGACGTTTGAAGGCATTTTAAAGAAGAAAGTTTTTTAAAAATGTATTTAATGTGTAGTATTCGATATCATATTGATGAAGTGAAGAAGAAAAACCTGCAAAGTATCTACTGATAACAATATTTGAAACCTATGCGCTGCTCTCCTTCGTTGTATCGCGCATAACAGAATAAATACATGAACTAAATATGCGGAATCAAAACTTTTTGCAGGAACGGGCAGAAGAAGAGCGTTGTAGCGCAGTCCAGCAATGAGATCGGTGGAGGTCGTCGCTTTATTGCGATTTTCATATTTCATATAAGCGCGGGGGGGGGGGGGGGGGGGGGAGATATGACGGTATAGGATCGAAAGGAAAATGCGAGCCGTATATCACGACAGAAAAAGTTTAAAAAAGGTCGTGGTAGGTGGTGGCGATCAAAAGCACTCTGCAGTATGCAAGGGGGTCCACCTTTTTATGAGCACTGGGGTGTCCATCGTGTAGGTATACACCCGTTCGCGAACGGTAGAAAAACGAAAGAAAAATGAAATAGAAGAACCCGAAAAAAAGAGCTGAGGAAAAAAGTGTAAGGGGAAGGGAGGCGTACGCCGGAGGGTGAAATCGAAAGCGAGCCGAATGGAGGAGAGTGACCAAGGGTTGGGAGACGAAAAAAAAATGAAAAAAAAAAAATGCCAATTTTTTCACCCTCGAATAAAATTATTATTGACGAATGAGTAAGTGAGATGGCTGCTTCCGGTACCCGGAGGGTTGCATCGTCAGTTTTCTCCATTCCCCTCGTTTTCTCTCTACTTCCTTTTTTATCCCTGTTTCTACCCCTTGTGCTGCTCTTTACGGTGTGTGCTTCGCACGAAGCTTGGAAAAGCTTGTACTTGCTGCTCCCCTCCTCCTCGCCCCTCTTGCACGCGATGCTGGCCCCCGTCGGTCCCGCGCATTTTTAATATTTAAAATTTAATTTACAAAATGCCACTGCCTACTCGCCTACTGCTGTCTGTGACTATACAGCGATGGGCGGGTTTTAGCCACCTGGCATTGTGCCTGGCTCTCTACTACACCTCTGCTAACGCATCTTTTTTTTTGTCACGTTCCTCCTTTACTTTTTTTTTTTTACCACATTTTCTGTCTTCGTTCGTTTTGCAGTTCGGTTCGTCGTCCGTTGGCTGGTTCGCACGTACGCTACACGTTTTGTTCTATCTTTTTCATTTTCTCATTCGCGATCCCGAACGAGGAAACAGTAACCAAGTGGGAGGAGGCTTTGGTGGAACGGAACCGCGCGTAGTAACGGATTATTATCGATGCGGACTACCAGTTTTTCGATGATCCCGAAGCTTTTAACCCCTTCGCGAGCCACGAGCGCTTGACGCACTGGGGGATATTCACCAGTTATTTTTGTTTTTTCTCTTTCGCTTTTATCTTCGCGTTTACTGTAACACGGAGAAATGAGCTCAAATACCAATCTCGAGAATGCCTACAGATAAATTTTTTTTTTTTTCATTCGAGTTATTTGACGATTCAAAATTTGAAAATTCAGGTTAATTCATAAAAAAAACAACAAAAAAAAGGGGCTTGAGATGAAAATGATAAATTATTTTATTTTTAAATAGGCAAAACGGAGTTCTTTCCTTTTATGTATGTGTCTAATTTTTTTATTAAATACATTAGTAACGAGAGTACTTTTATACCGGAAACTAACCTATTTTCTTTCCACACGAGACATCCTACATCAGTTGAAAATATACGTAGTGAGAGAAAACAAGACTATAGAGAGAACATACATAAATACATAAATGATTCATGTGTTAAACACAACGGGCCAAACGCGCTCAGCAGCGACGCTGCGAAGGGAACTGAAAAAACATTAGCGTAAATGTAAAACCAGACTACAAATATATCCCATCGTATTACATCGATCTATCTAACTGTACTCTGCCGTCTTGTATATGTATTTATAAAGAATTTGAGATATTCCGCAGGACAGTTCAATGAATGAAAAATAACCCATGTTTTATATTTATTTCTATGGATTTATTACGCGCGTATCAAAAGTGTCTTCGAGAATTTTTTTTTCTCAACTACCGAAATAAATCCTACGAAAATCGATTTGTCAAAATTTTATCATGGTCTCCGTAGTATGATGATGACATAATTTTCCGTTCTGCCAATGATTGAGTCTACCGTCCTGGACGTGTAGAGATCGATCGAGATCGATCGATCTTTTGCCCATCTGTGCATAAAATATCTCGACTACTATGAGCGAAGCGATTCACGAGCAGTTGCCGAGCAGCCAGCACCAGACAGAAAGGAATAAAATATATTTTAAGATTTCCCAATGGACCGCAAGGCCTCACCGCTCGTAAATAGTTAAAGAGTTTTGCTGCGCTAGGGACATGCAATGCTCGCACTTGCGCGCGCCAGAAGTTACTTCAGCTTATCCTTAAATATTGCAATCACGAAACCATTTCGTGCTGACCCGATGCCCTTAAATATTAAACGCGACTGGCTGAGACATTGACGAAGATTATTTATTGACACTTGACCGTCGGAAATATTATTTGTGTTTTTATTCGTGAATATAGAGTTCGTAAAACAAATTCATATGTACGTAACTAGATTAAAATTCATTGGTTTTATCTGTTTTATTTTAATGATGATTAAGGTACGAGCATCGAGAATATGTCGGAAATATCGATTTTTAAAAAATGTAACTGATGGAAAGGAATGAAAAGGAATGTATGTTTATTACATTTTTTTCATTTGTTTCATTCATCGTTAAAGTATTGAGGAATATTGTTTATTGAAATTTCACTGTTAAAAATGGAATTTAAGCTCTTCTTTAGGATATTATTTTTAATTCGCCGCGAATCTCGTTGCAATCATAAAGCTCGAAGAACAATGTAATTATACCTAATTATATTAAATCTCATCTGTCTTCATAATTGGAGCACTATATAACTTATTAACATCGAGTAAGTGACAGAAGGATAGATCTTTTTTCGAAGCCAAATTAGAAGAGAAGAATAAACAGGTATTTATGTCAATTATTGCATTTTATATGCCTTCATATCGACAAACTTATCTGTTTTTGTAACTTTGATACTATTCAATTTATTAGCGTCGAGAGAATCAGAAATATTCATTTGAATTCAAATTCAAGCAAAAAGTATCAAGCAAATAAAAATTTACAGTTATTTTATCATTTACTATGTCCTATCAATAGCCGACTGAGAAGAAACGGGAAGATTAGATATTTACATTTTTTTTGCGATGTAATTTTTTCTGCCAGCATAATTACGATACGCTTATTCAATCTTCTGATGTGCGAACTTCGGAGAATCGCGAGTGGGTACATTACTGACGTGAGTAGAGGGTTAAAGATCCGTTCGATCGGATTCCCGATTGGATTCTCAGCGTCGGTAGGAGGAGAGGGGGCCGGAGTAGCAGCAGTAGCAGGTTTGCCGGACTCGCCTGAGGGAATCAATTCTTAATGGCTCGTCAAAGGCACACGCTTATGGTCTCAGGGTATATGTCCCCCTCTGCCTACTGCTGCTGAATGTAAATCTATAATGCACGGATAGCCAGCAGCACCGATAGAGACTATGCACTCGGAGAGAAACTTGCCCGTGAAATAATTCAATTTTCCCAACCATTTTAATGTTATCGATTGGCGCGTTAGGCACGTAGTAAACCGAGAAAGTTAGATATAGAATATCTGAGTAATCGCAATGGAGTCCTCTGGAAGGAATTCGTAGAAAAAAAATTCAACATTCATCGAGTAAAAAAAAGTTCACAAAAAGTTCAAGGTATATTTTTTAAAATAAGTCCTTTTACCGATGGTCAGTGTTTCGAATAGAATATTCACGACCCTTTCGTTACACTTTTAGTATCCCCCCTTCAAGTTTCACATTGTAATGCAGGGGTCGTAGAATCCAATACGAAAGGGGAGAAAAAGGACTGCGTGAATCGAGGGTCGCTGCTACATGAAGGTGTACGCGTCTACCCCTTCTAGTTGAAGCTATCCGTTGCATTTCTGCAATCCATAGACGGCATTTGAAAATCTATGTAAATAAATAGACTGAATTTCCTTATTATTGGTCAAGAATTGATCGAACTTTCCATTTGAAATAAATCACGTGACTTTTTCGTGAAACTGAAAGGTCGAAGACCGGATGCGGGTCGGGTTTTCGTCTGGAGAAGTTTCTATTCAGTGAGATCGTACGTAAATATGTAAGTCATTTGCTCATTGGCTATGAGGTTCAATTTTAGGCATTGCTAAAACTATTCTGAAAAAACAAAACCTCCGAAAACTTATTTTTAAAGGGCATATTAGCGCAATTTTCAATTTCGACTAAATTCCGATAGTTTTAGCCACGGATTTCGTAACGGCTTGTATGTGATTAATTTTCAACTTTGATTTTCGAACGTATTTTCTATCTCTTGCCTGCGAGCCATCGGTATGCATAAATTGATTAATCAGAACCTCAAATTACAATAACGGCATACGATATCCAAAATAAAAGATCCGTAGCTACGCAATTCCTCCATCGAAACGCCCTCTCGTTGCATCCAGTTTATCTCGCTTTCTCTCTCTCGCGCCCATAGCATCTCTCTCGAGAAGTTATTCAGACAATGCGCGGTGATATATACCCGTGTAACGAGGAGGGTTGCATTATACAATCGGTAGTACGCGCGTGTAGCGTTACGATATAGTCTGTGGGGTAGCGAGTTGCTCACGTACTTATGATGTCCAAAGGGTTGGTATTGGTGATGGTTTACGAAGGGTAGTTGCAAGTGGGCGACACGTACGATTGCAAGAGTGAAACATAGGACTCTGACCAAGAACGAAGGACGAAGCAAGATAGATATAGAAGCCTGAGCCCATCGGCAACGAAGGGTGAACGGAGGCTCGGGATGTTAGTATTGTGGAATAGAGGGGATGGAAGAGGGCGAGAGCCGCCGCGGAATAGGCACCGAAGGTGGAGGCAGAGAAACGAGGTAGCGCCATAGGGCATGGCGTCCTGGCATAACTCAGAATTGCCTCGCCGCAAGGGTAGAATTGACAGCATAGCACTAACATTGTATGCGTTCGCGTTATGTATTTATGTAAATGCATTCTGCTACTGCGGGGGCTTGGTTGCTACTCTATACCGCAGCATGGGACTACCTCGATTCCCCTTTCCTCGCTGCACCTAGAATCCCTTCGTTCTATCACTGTATGGCGAGAAGCGCAAAAGAGATAGACACGCACGTCAACTAGCTCCAGGTACGCTCACGTTGAAACCCCTTCGAGTATGTTGCTTGCTGCATGCAGCTACTGCAGTATTGCAGGGGCCCAGATAGTGCAAATGTGATTGCACCGAAAATCATAAGACTTAACAGTGTCAAACTCAAGACTGATCTTAAGGTTGAACTTGACTCTGGAGATGACCAAGAGTTTCCAGTCAGTGACAAGCCATATATTATCATTTTAAAAAGATTTTCAGCCTACGGATGGAAGGAATCCAGAGTCTTTATTAAAATCGAAAAATGCCTTTGTATCACAGAACACGTTAGATCAGGAAACATCTTTTCTGTTCAGTGTAATTTGAAGTTCTTGACCGTCAACTCTGCCCAAACCTTTCGGTCCGAAAGCGGCCCTGAAGCACCGAAACTATCGGATGAGGCTTAGAATACGCAGGGTGGCGCGAAAGCTCGTGTTGGTCATTGGAGAGAAGGATACAAGAATACAAGATGGAATGGTATGAACAGAGAAGGAAAGGACTGGATGGATGTGGGCTCGCATAAGCTAAAGGATGGAGTGAAGAGGGAAGTGGGCAAACCCAAGCCTGGGATGAAGGGTATAGAGGACGAGAGGAGGATGTACCGGTCGGACGGTACACACAACGCCGATATATAGTAACCAGTAACAGCAGCAGAGAACAGAACACAGCACAGCCAGCTACACACCGATCACATTAATCAGAGGTTATTGCGTGCATTCCTAATCATCCGAGGCCCCTAACTATTCCCAGACTCTGATTGGTGCATTACTCGGTATTTCCGGTATGATTCTGCATTCCAATTGGCCGGGTCCTCACGGGTGTAGCAGCATCACTGTACCCGTAACACTAGGATGACCAGGAGGCAGTGGAGAGCACCCAACCCTCGAGTACCCCAAACCCCTTCGCCCCACAAGCTCTCGGTCCGGCATCCTAGCCGACGTCAACGTTCCCTCCGCCACTACCCGCCATCTCCACCCCCTATGTGGAAGGGGTCAATGGGGTGTGGGATGGTCGTCGACGAATTCAATTCGGTCGAGGACGTTACCGCGCTTCGGGTCTTTGGCGACGCGTATCTACGCGACGTAGACTAGTATAGTTTAGTATAGTATAGTAGAGGATGGCTGGATAGAGACAGCCACGTCGTTGCGGTTTCTGTTCGATTTGGCTCGATTCGAACAGGCGAACTGGATCGCAACGTCATGACGATGCGGTTACCTGTGATCATTTACACTGGACTTTGGGTGAAACGAAATCTTGGTGGCAATTTGTACATTCTTGCTGGTGTCGATCAAGCTTAATTATTACTGTAGTCTTGTGGAAAGATCAAAGAGGCAAGAAAGTTTACTTCCAGGGTAAAGACAATGTAAAGGGCGGAACTAAACGACTACATTTTTCCAATCATATTGGACTCCAAATTGAGATTATGCGCAGGATTTTTGCTGCCGTCTCGACTGGTAATTGTTGATTTTACCACATCAGCACGTTTTGAAAATGGCCATCGCTAAAAACAATACTTTTTTCGCTTCTGACGGGAGTTTTCGTATCATATATCAAAACCAAATGTGACATAAGCGGTCGATTTCTGATCAAGCAAAAGATCTCTTATGATTTCTATGAGCATTTTTTTTTTTTCATTATCAATGCAACTTAAATACCTCAATCACAATTTCAGCTTCAGATGAACAATGTCTCAGCTAGAAAGCGCCTACCTGCTGGGGCCATAAAAATGTATCTTTATCAACCAACATGACGATGACATCAGTCAGCGAAAATCTAGTCTTGTTTTTGCATTTACCGTAATCGAGCTTTTGTATAATTCGTAATAATGGACATAGCGTGTTGAAAAGCGATTTCGATCTATACATAGAACAATCCGGGGTGACTCGAAATAGCTATGCGGGTAGCGACAGGGCGAGGCAATAATTACCGCGAGTAATTAACAATCCAGTTTCAATTCGGCGCGGAGGTTCGCGGAAAATAGCAAATTCGTAATATCCTACAATATTGGTCGCGACGCGTCGAAACGCGGCTGTACTAGAATCCCATAGCCGGATTCTCGAACGAGTTACTATCGCAGCTTCCCTTCCGTTTCTATCTCGCGCTCTGCGATTCGTTATCGTATTCGTCTGCGCTCGCGAAGGAAAATGGTGGGAGGCTAAAAGGGTGAGTCGAAGGGGGAAAGGAGGGAAAGAGAATCGTGAGCGCGAATCCGCACATTTTCAAATTTCCTATTTGTAAATAAGCAATCAAGCGGACGGGTGGACGGGCGTTCAACATCCGGTGAACGGGTGGCGCGGGAGTAGATAGAAAACGCGAAGCATCGGTCGAGATGGAACCGTAGGTGAGACAATTAATCATTTCAATTAACGGACAATTCGATCGTCGTCGACCGGCTACGAGAAGAATATTGGAAATGGCCAACGGCCACCGGAAACACGACCCCCATGGCCGATCCCCGGCCGAACGTTCCACCAAACGTTGCTCGCGCATTTTCCCATCTCTGGATGCCCTTCCGGTCCGGAAGGGTCGCATTTACACATTTCTATACACGTGACACAGAAACGACAAAAAATGTTATACTACTAGAAGATTTTCATGTCGTCTGTAGATAAAAGAAAAAAACGAGTGAATGAAACTGCATGTTAAGTTGTCCAGTTACCAGGATGGAGAGCCCGTGGGCTGCTCACCTGATTCTAAACATTATCCCTGCAAATTTCGGGCGTACGGACCGATGGCTTGATGAGAAAAATTGCTTTTGGAAGTTCCGCTCAGGAGGACCACACGCGAAAAATGATTATATTGACTATAAATTCATGATTTACAATTGATATCGATACAACAAGCAAGCGAAAGCTCTGGATATAAACAGGAACGAAGAAGGGTAAGCAGGGTCACCGAAGAGTTGCTGTAATTCGTTAATTTGTCGGTAGTTCGAAGCAGTAAACTCGGAGGGGTGGGTTTGTTGGGTTAATGCGTTCGAGTCAAGCAAGCATCCTGGGTCCATGAGGTCCTATAGTTGTATACGGTCGTTGGGATTGAACGCTGGAGCTGTAAGTCGGAAGGTTGTTCCCTACTCCCTTCCATCCCTGGGCTACCCGTGGTCTCGGACCCCGCGGCTGGTTACGCCACCGCAACGCGATCGTTTAACGAAGTTAGCGTCGCGAATTACTACGCGGTAAAAGTCTGATTGAGAAAACTCCCGGCTTCGCGTATCCTCCCCGCCGTTCTCGTCCACTAGAAAGGGGAAAAAACGAGCGACAACGAACGCGAAAGGCAGGGACGCGCAGAACAGAAAAATTAGGAACGACGATGCAGAAACGAGATAATATAATATTAGCAGCGCGATGGCGGTGCGCTCTCCGGTAAAACAGTTAGCGCGCGGTCACAATGAGAGCTGAATGGTTGCAAGCAAAAAAAAATTGGAAGTCCGGAAAAATATTAAAAAGAACATAAAAACTCGGAACGACCGATAGAAGTTACGTAGACATTGGCAAAAAAATAAAAATAGAACTTTTAATAAACTGTAGTGTCTTGTCGATAGTTTTCCGATAATCGAGGCAATAATGGTCACATGCCCCGCAGAAAATACGAATGCGAAAAAACTCGTTGGCTATATAACTTCTTTAATATATATATATTTTTTTCATACGGGAACGACGTACTTAATAATCGATGAAAACTGAGTTTACGTGACGAATAGTGCGATTCCGTTGAAGCGATTGATTCCGACCGTCAATGTAAATGTGGAGGAAATAGAAATTTGAAATTTCCATTGGAGTGAAAAGAGGAGAGGGGAATGAGTTGAGTATGAAAACATGATCGGCCATCTTCGAAACGCCATTTTGTCTGGGGGTGACAAAAGTTAGCTTTTCGAGGGAGTGGAATAGATTTTCACGGTTCCGGGCGATTCGATGGGGCGGAGGATGAAAAGTCGCGGTGGGTGAGGAGGGGGGTACTCTTGCAGACGAGGGGTTGGTAAATAGGAAATAAGTTACTGCCGGAGGGGCTTCGACGTCGTCGACGGATTTCACACCAATTTCTCGTCACCACGTCACGTCATTGGTGAGTGAAATTGTCGCAAATCATGACAGAGGGTGGAGAATGATCGCGCGCGTTCATTGGAAGGGGACGGGGGTGCGTGATTCGCGGAGAAGGCAGTTTCATTCGCTTTTCTAGATCGACTCTTGAATCGTAACAAATAAGGGATGATCTCGTCGCGACATGTTGAACGAGATTCTGTCGATGAAAAATAGGGGCGCTCCGACTTCTTCGAGTCTTCGCGTCTGGAGACGTAAATGAGTTTTTCACTCACGCTGCTAAGTTCATTTCGCGATGTATGTACATAAAAATAGTCATTCCCCCCCACGATTATCCACTCTTCGGGTGCAAAAATGAAGTCAGTTGAAAAAAAAAAAAAATTAAAATTATGAACGGACATCGCAAATTATTGGGAACGGAAGGACGAATGTGATGTTGAGACGTGAATGCAGTATTGAAAGGAATAATTGTTCAACAATAATTTCCGCTTTTTCGGCTATATTTGAGGATGAAATTGAAATTTTTAATCAGCAGTTAAAAAGTGTTCGTATCTCATCGAACAAGGGGTTTCCATCGTATGACGCGTTATTCTCGACTCTGCAAATGGAAAAAACGGGGGTGCAACCCCTCGATTCGGCACGTCCCGTTTACCATCTCGTGCGAATTGCATTCAAGAGTCGTTTATGCAGTTTCGGCATTGACATATGCATAAGATACTCGATCGTATTTTCATTTAAATGTCAAATGAACTGTGATTCGAGGAATGCAAGTCTCGAGGGGATGTTCTTGTCATGTGTAAAAAAAAAAAACAAAAAGCAAGAAAAAGTAAAAAAAAAAGTGATACAGGAGAAGATTGCATGAATTTCGCCACTTGTGAGAGTATTCCCACCTTATGGTTAGTTGCGTAAACCTATATACCGTTTGTATATATATGAGGAGATACGTGTCTCTGCTTTGAATAACAGTCGCGTGGATAGGAGTCGCATCGTTAGGGATGAATATGCACGACTGGCGTGACGCCGATGATGCCCGCGTACTTTTCGCCTCTCCGCTCCGTTATTTTCTATTCTCCCTTATTACTTGCACCTTCCTACTATAAGGGTGCAACTGTGAGGGGTGAACGTCGTGCAACGAGGATCGCGACATTATTGACAGGTAAAATTAGTGTCGTTTAAGTATATTATACCGTAGAACATCAGGAGTTTTATAATTTTACAGAGGGACAAATCGAGAAAAGAAGGTAAAAGTTCCTGATGGGATAATTGAACGTTTAAAGTACTCGCAATGGGCATAAAATGATCAAAGTCGAGAATTTTTTTAAATATCAACGCATAGAATGGTCTTTAATTCCAAAAAGAATAAAAAAAATTCTAATAAGAGCATTAATGTGTATTGTTGACATTTTATTGAAGGGGTAGAAAACTATTAATGAAAAAAAATTATTCGAGATAAAAACAAAAATTTTTTTTTACAATTTTCAACGAAAAATAAGGAAAATTGTGAATTTTCACAAAATGGACCTAACAAAATTATTTCTTCATTCAACGTTCTGTCGTTGCGTTCTCTATCTATGCAGTTCCGGACTTAATAATTTATGTGGACACTCGTGAAACGAAAGTGAAAAAACTTACAGAAATTATATAAATTCGATGAATGTAGTATGTCACCTCCTATATGTGAGAAACAGTGAGTAATGGGCAAAGCAATACGCTATCATATACTTATAGCCGTAAAGCAGAAAAAAAGAGGGTGCATCAGCCATTATCCAACGAGCTCGGTAATAGAAACTCGTAGCTATAGTAGGCGCTAAATAATTCAGGATTCCTTGGTCGGGCGCAATAAGTGGCCTACTGTACGGTTCGCACGGCTCGTGCAGGATTGCATTGAGGATGGGAGCGTCTGGATTCTATGGATTCTACGCTTCGAGCGCCAACACCAAACCAGACTAAGAGAATGAAAAAACAACAAAATAAGAAGAAAAAAAGCATAAAAAGCAGAAAGAAAGTAGACTGCAGGAGGGGAGGGATTGCACCAATTATTCAAGGGACGTTAAGAAATCGAATTATCCAAGCAGGCGACCGCGACGTTCTTTCTCCTTCCGATTGCCTACCAGCGCCAATCAACCTTTATTATCGTTAATGTCAGGATAGAGAAAGAAAAAGAAGCTAAATTCAACTACCATTTTGTAATCACGTTCAACGACCTGTGCTTACTGGAAATATAGGCTTTTTCTAACTTGTTTTATCACGCTTTTTTCAAAAAAATGTATTTTCCAATAAAACAGACGTTTATTTACGTGCTGACGTCTATTTTGCCTTCAGACATGAATGTTGCGCCCCTGATACGTATAACCGAAAACGAATAAACGGAACAAACTGGTTTCGTTCGAACGAGCGAACGACATTTTTTCTTTAAATGCAGTAAATTTCTTTACTTCTGAAAAAAAAAAAAAAAAATACCGAAATTTTATTTTAGACGTAAACATGTAACATTCGTAATCACTCTGTTCAGTCGAAGACAAATTTCACAAAAGCGTGTCGAACGTGTTCGGAGCAGTGTAACTTCAATTTTTGTGCTGTTTTTCGGCACTGAATACATTTCCAATAAACGTTCATAGGGTTTAGATAAAAGGGTCGGGCGAGGGGAGATGATAGGCCGACTCTTGAGATTGAAGGCGTAATAACTCCCCGCCATCTTGACTTCTTCGAAGCCTTACCCTCCGGAGGCAATTAGTCGCTAGGGGTTGTGAGGAGTGATTTCAGACTATACGTTCGACCGCGTCTATGGCGGCTTGAGTTTCTCGAGTCGGTAAAAAGCCGTTCAAAATTCGCTTTCGCAAATCCCGTTGTAATCGAGAAAAAGAATATATTTAACAACATTTTTTACCGTAATACTAACCCTTCAAGATCCCTCTATGAATTTTCGGAGATTTTTGAAAAATTATATTTTCTTATTATTCTTTAACTGCTTGAAAATTGCGGATTGGCAGACTATACAGATCCTCGTGAGACGAGGGTTGATTTGTCTCGAAGTTTTGAATTTTAGATGCCCGAAACCTCTTCGTATTCGCATTCGTACGCTCGTTGGATGTTAATCGTAGTTCACAAGTTCGCATTTAATCCCTTGCGCACCCCCTTGTGAACGTGTGTTGTCGGAGGGGTTAAAAAAAAAGTCGCGAGAAAAGCACGAAAGAGTGGGCACAAAGTATCGAGCTCTCGCGTCTCCTACGTGACAGTTCGATGAAAGGTGCGAACGAGTATAATCTCGAGTTCGCCGGCGTGGCCGACTGTTATGTACGATATATGAGCTATGGAAACAAGATGGAATACGTAAATGCAATTAAAGCGCAAAATATGCGAAACTGCATCAGGTAGCTACGAACCCAGTCAGAAAAAGAAAAGAGAAAAAAAAACGCTGGAGAAGCAGTGGGAAGGGAAAGTGTATACACGCGTTGCATATTTACCGGGTTGATACATGTGTCGTTAGCATGACAAAGATGCAAATTCAAACAGACAATTCGACGGAGAAAATATTCATAACAGCGGTAACGTATCAGTGATAAACTTGTCGTGTGACTTATTAGAGGCAACAGCAACTTGAAGCATTGAAAAAAAAAAAAAAAAAACAAAGTTGCCGTGAGTCATCAGTTCCTCCTTCAGCGTTGGATCCATTTTTCAAATACTTTTTTTTTTTTTTTCAAGTCAATTACAAGATCAAACTTTGTTTGATGCTTAACTAATTCCGTCGAACTTTGTTCCAAGTGTGTGAAAAAAAATTTTATTTATCAAAAAATTCTTTAAGTATTGCAAAAAAAGACGAGAAGTGTATCTTCTGAAGAGTGTTTTCTTGAAGAGTATTGAGATTTTGTTCTACTAACGGACTGAGCATTTCATGCAAATTTTATAATTCATTGAGCTGAGTGAAGCATACAATAATTTATATGAATGTGTGGATACTGCAAGATGCAAAAAAATCAAACAAGTGCACTTCGAAGGGATTAAATATTGCGGCGATTCTGCAACCGCTCATAAAATCCATGCCTCGAGTTACTGCAGCACGTGATTAAGACAAACGATCGTAGCTCATTGTACAATGGAAAATAGTTTCTTATGATTTCTTAAACGGATAGAAAAAAAACCGCTGGACAGCAGAAGGATATACGCGTGGGGTCTGAGTCCTGCGCTCCGTAACGACGAGGCAGTGTCACCGTTCTACCATCGTTCTTCCAGAACCATTGGTCTTTTTTTTTCAGCGGGAGCAAAAAACAAAACAGGCTAACGAGTGAATGTTTACGAAAAAAAAAAGCTCTCCCCAAGAAAAAGCGGGTATCGCGTGGCACGCACGTACCGACGAGCCTCGTTAATGGTGTCTTAATTACGCGAGGACGTTTCGCGAGGATTCCGCATGCAAATATCCGAAGGGTAAGAGAGCCTCGTAATGGTCGAGAGTTTTACGAAGCTAAAGAACGATGAACGTTCAAACGGACGTCCGTCTTTTACTTTCTTGTGTACAATGTTGGGGCAATTTTCTCTTTGTTTTTCACTCCGTCTCCGTCTCTTTCGAGGTACGAACTTTTTCATTGGCGGTGGCCAATATAAGGCGGTAAGAACAAGTGGTCGCGCTGAAGGACAGCGTGAACGAGAGGGGAACGCCAACTGATGCGGAAAAGGTCGAGGGCTTGAGAAAAGCCGCAAGGAAGTAGCGAAGGAAAAAAGCCGAGTATCTTATTTATGAATATTTATGCGAGAAAGAAGAGAAAAAATGCGGAACGGGAATGAAGAATGAAAAAAAAGAAGAAAATGGAGGAAGTTGCGGGAAGTGAAAGCTTCCTGTATAGACTGATGGTAACAACCTTGTCATTTTTTTTTCAACCCCCTGTGAATGTACTCTCGATAAACGCTGTACATTTTTTCTAAGTTTCATCTACACCGGGATTACTTCATTTTATTTTTTTCTGTTGCCTAATCAATGCACGTAGGCGGCGAGTATTAGATGAACAAGTTAGATGATGATTTCGATGGTTTTTTATATTTTAAATTTAGCCGTTTTTTCGTCCGCTTGCCGTTTCTTGCCGAATTTAGTAATCATCCCTCTTTGCAGGTTGATTAACCAATCAGGAAGACCGGAAACCGTTCTCATTGACTTCTTAACTCGAGAATAGAATTGGTTAAACGAGAGCGAATATATGCATACGTTATATAACTACTTCTACAAGGTCTGAATTTATGGATCGTGTGCACGAAAGGTTTCTCTTTTCTTCACGTAATTCACTCAGCGAAGAACGCCAGAGAAATCGGTGAGGATTTTTCGTTTCTTCCTGAAAGGGGTTGAGGTCATCAGGAATGCTTTATTTCCCCATATTTCTTTTTCAGCCCACGTATTCGACGAGGTGTTACTTTGCCAAAAATCGATATTTATTTAGCTTATTAATAGCGAAATCGGCATGGAAATATATGCTTAATATAATGCCTGAGAATTTCAGCATCAACACTGCTGCCGAAAAATATTTAAAAAATTGAAGCTTTCGAAATAATTGCAAATCGAAAATTAAAAAAATATGTATAAATATATAAAACTTTTAAGATCCAAGAGACCCGTGTTTGGCTTTTTTCGATTAAAATTCGATGAAACGAGAGCTGAAAGAAACATCGAATATACTGCAGAAAATTAATTCTTGACGTACGTATTTATCGTTTCCGCTCAGCAGCTATTATCAAAAAAAATTCATATGATTATGGGCCACAGAGTTAAAGGAAAAGTGAGAATCGAATATGAACGACGAGTTATCGGTATGATGCGGCACATCGCGGGCTCTGCTCTTTTTTGTCACGCCAGTCTTTCATCCGTTCGCGCTTCGACGGGATGCTGGTCGCCCGATGACACCAGAGTTAAATAATGAAGCTCGTTAAATCCGGGGATAATCAATCGTCGCCCGAAACACGTCCGACTCGATTCGCATATCATACTTCGGCTACTCACCGATCTTCGATATATGAGTGTGCATTTATATATACATATTATATATACATATATATGGCTATAGGTGCACAATACTCTTTTGGACCGCAACTGATACTGTCAGGCCGATGATAGTGACTGAACAGCATATAACACTATATCTATATGATATCAATCTATCTATATATTTCTGCCTGAAAACCCCTTCGACACGGAGGATATATTCGCGAGATGTGCTTAATAATTTCACGATAGTATTGGCGAAACGGCGCGAGAGCGTAACGCTCAACGATTGTCGACACTCTCGAGTAGATTAATTAAATGTTCTATCTGAAGATAGAATGGGCGATTTCTCGGTTTTTAACTAACGCCGCATTCGCATCGTTCATTCTCATTTCATCTTCATCTCTATATATCTGTCTACCATATTCTCAATCTCTATAGACAATCGAGCGTCGATCAATCGATGTCATCGCCTCAAGCGTTTCAACTGATCTGAAGCTGTAACGATAAATATAGATGATGGGGAGTTTCGTTGCGTCATTTTCGGCTTCGTATGAGTGGATTTTACTCTTAACACTAAATTTTCCACTTCATTTTTACAAAAATAGAATTTATCGAAAAAAATTCAATACGAAAGAAAATTTTAGAATGACAAATATATACGATTGAAATAAAATTCAAATTAAAATATAATCGATTTTTTTCGTAATGATTCATGTGAATCGGGAGTTTACTGAAAAATATCGAGTGCGACATTTAAAAAAAAAGACTGATTATTTCTATGTGAAAGCTTGTCATCCACCCATAGACGTGTCATTTAAGATACATTATCGCGTATTGGATCTGCGGAAGAAAGGGATGATGAAGGGAAGCAAAATACGAGTGAAAAAAGAGCTCATGAACGCATTTGCTCGTCATTTCTACTAGTGCCGAGAGTGGGAGAGCACAGGGTCTTGCGATCAACGAGCTGGAAGGGAAGCTTCCAGCATTGAACCACAACCGAGTCGTCGCGAGAAAACATTTGATTAACACATTCCCCCTCCGCTACGCGGTGCATTATTGTATACAGTGAAGCTTTTACTAAATACTGCCAGTACACAGCGAGTCTTTCCAGCCTGTCGTTCCCGCAAAATGGGACGAATCATCCCTATATTCTATTATACCGATTCATTCGTCAAGCCTTGCGTCATAAATTTACACATACGTGTGTGTGATTGTGCCGCGTTTAACTATGTGCCGTCGTTCATAATTATACTAGCCGAGACAAAGAATATAGAGAAAGCGACACTTGATAAAGTTACGTACCCACAAATGTATTACATAACTTCGTGATCAACGAGACGGAAGCTTCATACTACGTGCGTTTTAACGCAGGGGAAAAAAGATGTATACAATTAACACCCTGTTTTCCATCGTTGTTGAAAAAAAAAAAACAAAAAAAAAACACTGAGTAAATTAATATCTGAGCTTTTTAACGCGCTGGTAAGGGAGTCAATTTTTATTCATTCGCACCTCAATTCGTTTACGGTTGTCTGTACAACACTGGCTTATTCTACTGCGAGACGTAAACCGCTTGTGTTGGATCTGCAGGAGTGGGGAAAGATCGCTATCGGGTTCATGTAAACTCTTTTTAACCGGAAAGACGAGAAGATTTAATTAAGGGATGATACTGGAGAGATTTAGAAAAAAACTGCGGTAATTAATTTGAAGATGAAAATTGGAAAGAGGAAACCTCGAGAGAGTGTCAAAAGTTTGAAAACAAGTCAATGAAATGGTTCCGACAACCGTCGGCCCATTTGTCATGCATCTGTCGGCGCATTCTTTAATTGCGCGCATCTATATAATAACGAAATGTATGTATAAAGTGTATCGAAAGGAACAGTTTTTGTTCAGTTTGCAGACATGAATATCATATGATTATTTTCGAGCGCAAATTTTGAGACAACCTGTATTAGCCGAAACGTTAATGATGTATATGCAGAATATAATGTATTGTTGGTATATGCAGGGTGAATTATGCGAACAATATAGTAAAACCGCATATATTTGGCGTGAATGAGCTCGCGCATCGCTGACTCGTATAAATAGGAGTGCGGTAGGGTATAGGTTGATAGATATACTATCCCGTGTATTATATACCACTATAGAACAGAGGCGACGACACGAACGACAAGCGTACTGAACTCCGGAGTCCCCTCAACGTAACCCCGACAAATCGATGATGTCGAGTGGAACTAATGAGTCATCAATATACAACGTTCCCTAACCTTACGTCGACGGTGTTTTATGATTTTTTTTTCTTAAAAAATTCACAATGATCTATACCTCCAAATTATCTTTCTGAGGTAAGAACGACGAATCACATTTTTTTTTGCTGTAAATCTCTCTCTCTCTCTCTCAACGAATGAATACCGTCTGAATCAGTAAGTCTTTCAACTTAAAACCGAAGCTTACCTCATATTTATGGCAGAAGTAGAGAGAGAATTTCATCACCCAATTTTTAAAATGTTTTTCGTGAAATCTCGTAAACTTTTTTTTATAATTTTATTTTCTCAATTTTTTATATATTTGACAAACAAGGGTCAATGAACGAGAGGATATAATAATCAAAAGGTAAATAAGGCATTATCGGAATTTTGAGGAAATTCGTAACTTGATGAAGAGAGGAAGGGGTTGAGAGGGGAAGAGAAGGTTGGCCCTTGTGTCACGATCGAATCGCTGCCAATGGCAATCATCTATTTATATTAATTATCGTCGATTAGCAATACCAATTAATCGTATTATCGTCGGGCGTTGTTGCACCGCGGTCTCCGACGAAACGTCCAGCGCAGATTCATATAACGCCCTCCTTCACCTACAATCGCTATGGCCCTCGTGAGTAATTTACTGTTATTGGTCAAATTATTCCACGCACCAATGCATATTTATGTGGCTAATTATAATTCATGATAAAACAGTGCTGAGAATGACGATCGGCCGTTTATCGTTACTTGTTCACTGATCTATCCGCAAGTGTGTGGGTGTGCGCGCGCGCGCGCGCGGGCACTCGCGTGAGAGGACTCATCAATGGAATTTAATCTCTCTGAGGCTTTATATTCAGTTGTCACTCTATTTCTCATTTAATCGACATGGATATTTCTCACTCTTCATCATGGATAGGAATCCCTATCGCCCTTTGAAGAACCAATTGTTTTGGTTTTATTCGTTCAGTGATTAGTCGCTACACGTGACTAAAACTGGACGCTGTTGGTGAGGATCTTCAGTCAATAATCGATTTTTAATAAAAAATTTTAAAAATTGCCATTTTTTCCCGTTTCGTGCGTATTGACCTTAAATGACGGTAAGAATTGTAAAAAAAAACGTTTATTAGTAGAAAGCAGATTTTCAGACGTAAAATATCGACAAATTATCAAGAGACGCGGTAGCGTCTCAACGCCAAGTACACAAAAAAAACTGTATTTTTAGTACTAAAGCGGCTAATTTCAGATTACGAGAAGATGCATTTAAATGCATCCAATCATAAATACCGGAAACAGCAATGGGTCTGTTTATTATTCTTAAACAATGAATCGTACAAAAAGCAATTCATGAATACGAACTTCCGGTTGTTAAATGCTCTTTTTAACGATATTTTTTTAAAATCATTACAACTTTGTGTTAAAGATTTTCGCTCAAGAAATGAATACAAATATATTTTCTGGCATTCTTTCAATATTCATAGTTTATCATTTTTTCGTTAAATGTGTCTGTAATCGATTATGATTAAGATTTTTCGCAATTCTATACGTATAGTATAAATGGTATTCAGTTCAGTTGATGACTGATAACGAACGATTCCTATTGGAATGTTCGTATTGCGCTGATAATTGCTCGCGACGGCCTCGAACTACCGCATAACAAACAACAACACCCTCTCCTACACATTCTTTTTATTTGCCTGTTTTTTTGTTTTTTTTTTTCTTTATTATCAACCTCTCTTTCCCTCCATTTCGTCGCCGGTTAACGTTGCTCATTTTTTTTCTTATTCCTGATATACCCTCTAAAATATACTTACACATACAGTATAGACGCGTTTTTACCACGCTACAAGCGACAGTGCCACTCGGCATGCCGCATACTTGCGGGTTTGCGATATCAGAAGAGAGTGAAAGAAAAAGAAAGAAAAAATAAGTGGGAAGAATGAACGAACGAAGTGAGAAGGATAGAGGGGAAGAAAAACGAAGAGAAGGGAGACAGAATCTCGTAGACTTCACGCACAATTAATTTTCTCAATAATTCCCAATCGTGCGACTGCCGGAGCTCAAGAGCGATCGAGTAAAAAGAGAAAATTAAAGGAAGGCAGGGTGAGACCGCGAGAATTCGTGGTTTTTTTTATTTCTCTCTCTTTCTCTCACCTTTCGCGTCTTCGCTAATAATTATGTGTACCTTAATTAATTGACTAATTACTAGACGGATTACGTCGGAGAACAACCGACTTAGCCGTCTCGATGCAATACTCGACGATGACGACGATTAAAGGTGGTAAGGGTAGTTTGAGGAAAAGAGAGAAAGAGAAGAATTCTCGACGGCAACCCCAATCGGAGAATCATCGAGCGAACGAATGCGAGTGGGGAAATCATTATTTTTGTACTAATCACTCTCGTCGACGGCTTCTTGGGGTGAGCGGCGAGGGGTTCTGTTGGTCACGATGGTGACTCTTGAGAACGTTTCGTTGGTTTTTTTCTTTTCTGACAAATTGCTTAGTGAACAATTTCCAAATTTGATTCGCTTGTTACAGAACATTAAAACGAAAGGGTCAGTGTAAAATGCGAAAAAAAAATTACTCGAAAAAAGTCGTGTGACAGGGCTTGGAAAGTGAAAAAACGTCGATCAAGCAAGTGGTAAAGGGATAACGAAAGTGAGAAAAAAAAACCCCAAAAGGCAGACAGGAGAAAGCGAGGAGCTTCCCTGGTAAAATCTGTGAAGAGCAAAGAGAGATTGGGTGAGGATCCCTGCCATTTGAAAAATAATACCCCGAGAACCCTCTCTTTATTTTTTATTTCGCGCTTTACGCGCCGCACGGCCAATGAAAGAGGCACTTCGAGCTTTTGTCGCGCAGAGCTGTGCTCGCGAGAGAGTTGGCTGAGAGAGAGCTTCTCCGGAAGCTTCGAGCGTCCGCTGTCTCGCTCGACTCTTCATCCCTTTCATTTCTTTCTCGTTCCCGCAGTGTTCTCTCTGCCCGACGCGAGACGTCGGTTTTCGAGGCACTTGTTCTCTCGTCTACCATCGCCGCGCGACATCCTCGTTGATAAAAAAAAAAAAAAATGCCGGAAAAAAAATGAGTGAACGTTAAAAAAAATTTGGCAACAATAGTTCGCACATTCGACGTGTATAAATTGAAGATATGCAAGAGGACGAAGGGAGCAGACTGCATGTTTAGGATTATTAACTAATTTGAAATTAATTACACATCTCAAAAAGGAGTTTAGACGATTAATAAGTTAGTTGAAAAAATTGTTAAAACGGTTAAAACAACAAAAAAAAGTAGATAAAAGGTGCTGAAAAAGATTATAAGAAATATCGATGGATAGAGCACAAAAGCAATCGGATTGATGATGGTGATCCCCCACCATCATCCACGCGGATTCTCTCCTTTTTTTTTCCTGTTTTTTGCTTCGCAGGCTCGTCGCTGCTCGCCGTTAAGCCTGTAATTTACCATTGGCCTCGGGCTTTTCACAAAACATTGACACGTTCTCTCTCGTCCTTCTTTCTCTTCTCCCCGACCACCGCCTCTTAGCCGCAGCCTTCTCAACCTACCGACAAACTTTACACTACAACAACTACCGATCGACTAATTGCTATAATCAAGTACCGGCGCGAATCGCTTCAACAACCGTTCTCACTATACGATATATTGTACGTATGTGCATAACACATCGGTGTGTAAAAAAATATATACATGTAGACGTTGCTACACCACTATATAGCTTCGGTGCGTCTTTCACCCCTTCCTTCTCCCGTCCTCCTCTCATCGGTAAGAACATCCTATATATTACAGTATACACTCGTCCTTCGCATTTATCCTCTCCGTTTCCTTCTACTTAACTCGTTCGATTCTTCTCCCCTTCCATCTTCTCCTTCCTATGCCGATCATTATAATACCGATTTATGACGGATCGATATGCGTCTTTGTATCGATACATATATTTTTAAGACGTTTTTCACTTCGCGGCAAAATACCGTTACCAATTTTCAAGCTGCAATGTGTTCCGATACGCAGAAAAAAAAAATGAAGAAATAATTCGGAAAAATCACACCACCGATAAAGACAGTCTAAAGTTTACTATCAATGCGGCGATAGATTTGTAAGGTACAGTAACCAAATCCTGCATTACAGCAAAATAATTCTATACTTACGATTAATTACGGAATACACTTTGTCTTTCAGAAAATTAATAACAGCGATAGGTTAGCATGAAAACTCGATGGAGCGATCCCATTGGCCGAAAATTTTATGAGCCTTTATCTCAATAACTATGCTATGCATTTCACAAAAAAAAAATCTAATACAACAACTGCCAATATTTGTGTTATGAATGCGACCCGGCAATTTACCATTTCTCGAGTTATGATACGCCCCGTACCTAATATAACCATAAACGCGTCTATCGCGCGATATATATACATATATATATGTATATCTATATATTCGCAAGTCGTAACTCGGCGATCGACGCTTTACCGGTCATTGATACGCTCGATACTGCATCGATATTTATACGCATTCAAATCGATACATCGGTACACACAATCCACGTAGGCCTACAGAAATAGCGATACAGATATGGATTTTCCGGTTGTTCCGTGAAAATCGAGAATCCCCCGAAGCGCGCCCGCCCCCGCCTTCCCGCTTCCATCGAAACACATCGCGGATTGCCCTAGCCTGACGGCCTCGTTGCAAACGTTCTCCCCTTCGCTCCACCTCTCTCCGCCAACGCCGTCCCTCTCATAACTTTTGACGAGTTTCAGCGGCTCGAAACCGTGGCGAGATGTGGATATAATTTTATCCAGTTTTTTATTGCGGACATGTTGAACTGGTAAGGGCTTCGATAGCGCCAGCTGAATCGGAAATATTGCCCATAAATATTGGAGATATAGCTTGGAGAGGGGCGGGGGGCATAGTGTGCGAGCGCAAACCTTCCCCTATATATAGATATATATATCCCATTCGTGTATACGCACGAATTCGCACGCGTGATAGTGGAGTAATGTGTGTACGCCGGTATCATCATCATTGCCGCGTACTACTTCGCCATATGTGTATAGAGTAAATTCAACCCCTCGTTCCATTGACCATGCAGTTTGCCAGACACGTCTTTTTCACTCGTATCCGTGCAACGTCTCTCTATGTGTTACTTTGACTGCATCGGGGCATATTGGTGGACGCGGAAGATTCGCTCGTTTGTATAGAAAACTGATTCGTATCGCGCCAATGCTGCTGACTATGGTACACAGCCCTACGCGAATTCGGATGTCCTATCTACCAAAACCGTCGGTCGAAAACCGGAGTCCGAGGACTCCTCTATCGGACTATCCGGTCTCTCGCGGCATCCGATTCGTTGCAACGTTACCGCGATCTCTCTTTTATTTTTTTCTCTCCACAAACACGATCATAGATTTCGCGATGAAATTGGTCACTGGCAAATCAACGGGTGGTGAAAATGCGAAAATAAATTTTTTAACGCAACAACAAAAAATCGATCGGTTTTTCAGTTTTTTTTTTTTGGTGTTTGCCTGTCTTTATATGTGACGGTTAAAACCTCGAATTCGTTTGGTACACAGTTTGTAAACCACATTTTATTCTATATAACGCGCGTAGGTGAACGCTATATAAGAACGTCGGAAAAGAGAAGCAGAAATGTGAGCAATGTATTACGAAAGTTTTGGCTTCCAGACCACCTGTCTGCCGACTGTACGGTATATTATCAGAAAGTTTTTCCAACTTGGAGTAAAAATTCCTTAAATTATGGATTTCGGTAGCTAAAGGAAAGGATGAAACGTCGTGAATCGCGGAGGCGCCGTTGCTCTGGTGCACATAACGTACGGCTTTTGCTCTTCAAGTATGAAATTTCTTTTGGGACAAACAGAAAACATAACAATACATCGAGGATATATTTTAAACGTAATTGAGATTTCGTTGGGGTGACTGAGGAGATTCTACCAAAATTAGAACAACAAAAAAATATTAGTATCGCTTTTGTTCAAAGTTTTGAAAACGAAAAAGTTTCATACATATCACACGACGCAGTAGTATTTTGAATTTTGAATTATTTATTTGATTTTTTTTTCTATTATAAAAAAAACAATCTCAGCGGCTCATTTTAATGACTCTTTTTCATGCCTTTTTTTATATTTTTCCGTGACTAATATTGCGGCAAATGGTATACGGGAGCGCAATAGCGAAAGCGATATGACGCCGAGGGAGTCATACCTACGCGCGCAATATAGAAATATAAAAAAAAATGCTAAAAATAAAAATAAAGTTGAGCGAGAGATAGACGGTCGGTTGAGAGGGTTTTCCGCTTTTTTCACCGATGCTCCTTCCATCCCCTTTTCCTCTACGTCTCCGTCGGCCGCTATATCTCATAATTTATTATTATTATTATTTTTTTTTTCGGTTTTTAATTCGAGACAAAATGCTAAAAGTTGCCGGAGGCGAAGGGGAAACGGGTAGAGAACGAAACGATAGAGAGGACCAAGCAGAAGCGGCGAGGGGTAGTAGGGGCGAGAAAGGAACGCGAGTCTCGCGACCATTAACATAAAACAGAATGTGGGAAAGGCAAATATTGTGATAAAAAATAATAATAAAAATAATAATAATAATAACATCCATGGCGAAACGGCAAAGTGTTGGGGGCTTTCGTGAGGGTCCCTGCGGGGACAAGGGCGAGTCGAGGCACCGACACAGCACCAACAACGACGGATACTTCTTTCATCTTGTTCTTTTTTTTCTCTTTTTCTTTCCCTCTACCGAACTGTTTCGTTGCCAGTGTAAATACCCGACGACGACTGTGGACTGAGACAAAATTCCACTCCATCCCTCCCACCCCCATCTTCATACTCCACCCTTTTTCTTCCCCTCCGAAAGAAACGGTCGACTCCCTACTCCACATTTATGTAACTCGTTCGGCCAGAACTAACTCTAATAATCGTTGAAACTAATGCCCCTCCGGCCCTTTCCTAGAGGCACACCACAAAGAGAAAAACCAGACAGACAGACAGTCGTGCACGTTGTGAAAACGTGTGCACGTACACACGCGGTTTGCACGCCGCGGAAAAGTATGATAGCTATATTGACATCGCTAATGCTTATAACCCCTTTTCCTTCGAGCCCTTCCCACCCTTCAGCTATTGCTGTTCTCTCTGCACGGATAAGTTTTTAATTTTCTTTCGTACCGTAGGGGATATACGTTCGGATGATATACAAGTATTCGATATCATACAGTGTTTTTTTATGCTATCAGGAAAAAAAATTGAATTACCAAAATAAAATGGACGAACAAATAGGCAGACAGACGAAGTTTTGTTTGTGGCCTTTTGCGCGGAGTTCTCGAAGGACAGGAAGAAGTTTGAATTACCGGAGAGCATCGAACAGGCAAACGGACAAATTACCATTTGGTTATTGTCTTTTCTACAACGATGATATGCACATTTGTAGGCTATCATTTCGTGGAAAGTAAGTTTGTCCATTTTTGTACTACGAATCTTCGGTCCCTATTGCAATTTTTTTTTTTTTTCCTAAACTCACGCTCTCTTCTCGCCATCGCTCCTCTCGTATTCTTTCTTCGTGTTTTCGACAATTTTCATTGCACACGGAAGATTTCATAATGGGAAGGGTTGTTGGCAGATATCCTAAAAAATAAGTAGAGCAAGTTTCGGAGCTCAAAGAAAAAGTGTTGGAGTAGAGAGAGAGAGAAAAAAAAAACGAAGGGGAAAGAGAGCAAGAGAAGGTAGAAGAGTGGGGGAAATAGAGTCTGGCGAGTCCGCGAGACCGACTAGCGTACAGACGCTGACGTAAACCGTAACGATAACGATTATGGAAGCAGTTACCCTCCCTCGGCTCCGAACCTCTTCCTACCCCGTGAGATCCCCGAGACTACCGTTCTTTCTCAACGATTACGCTCCTGAAAATTATTACTCGCAATAACGCTCGACCTTTATTATTATTATCATTATTATCATTGTTATTATTATTATTATTTCTATCATCTCAGTCGAGGGAGGTATTCCACCCTTCGACTACGAGAGCATAGCCGACAACGCTCGCTTTACCAACGAAAATCTTTTGGACAAAGAAAAAAATCGATTCGTTTGCGATCGAAATCTAAAATGAAATAAAAAAAATTCCTCGGGTTATGAATATCGTATGGAATTACGTATCTACAGGTGTACTAAACGGTAGGTAGATCAAAAAATACATTCGCCGCCGGATTTATAACTGTACGAATCTATAGGCATCTAATGGCAAAGTTGTCGAGCAGTGAATTTATCGAGGTTAAAAAAAAAAAAAAAAGTTAGTCGCTGATGTATGTATATATAGTAATAGTATATGGCATAGAAAACGTTATGTACGGGACGATCAGTAATTTGTTAGGCGGCCCGTGGTGAATTATACCGATTGCTGCTGGCCAATCAAGCAATTATTCCTAATTACCCATGGCACGAAATATTATATATTGTTTTATATGGCGTTCACGCCCATTCAACTCGATCGCCCTCTGCCCATTCCCTTTCCCTCTCGTGCTTCTACGTTTCTGCCCGCGGCCTCCGACGTCGAGTGGACTCGAGTTATTACGGCTAATCTCGTAATTACCAAGCCGAATGGAGAGAACTCAATGCTGTATTCGGCTATAGCTTAACCCACCCGATATCCGCTGTTCGTCTACCGACGATCTCTTTCGCCCGAAAAAGTACGGCAGCGTTCAAGCTCCGCAGTCATTGGAAGACGAAAGGCAAGAAATTTAATGTAATGACATCACATTAATCATTCGAATTAAACAATACATATTGACGCATATGAAATAAGTCCCTTAAATGGAAATGAGGTTAACATACGCGCGTTTGCCTTCCGACATCGAGATCTCACGTTTATTGGTCTTAAAAAACAATCTCAATGTACGGTTGATCAGTTTCATGTCTTAACTAAGCCTCGTGAAACCGTTAAACCTCTTAAAAATCGAGTTCATCAACTTGCCGATCCACCCTATCGAATGTTGATTAAATTAAATCACAAACTTCCCCCTGTGTTTGTCATCTAAAATACTTGTCCAATCTCTTTCTCTGCTGCATCGTTTATCGCTTTTGACCGAACCATCCGAAATCACGAGGTTCCATAGTCAGAAACAAGAGAAAAGCGTTTGGATAGAATAGATGAGTTTTCCAATAGATATAGCTAAAACGAAACATTGTATGCACTCCAGATTTGCTGCAGCCGAGATACTAAAGCAGTTGGAATAGAAGGTTCGTAGTAACCGTAGTTGCCCCGTTTGGATAGAGGAGTCGGCGAAACGAGCCCTCCGGGGCGTGCCGGTGGCCCGCTTGGCTCTGGTTTCATTGTTTGACTTATCGGCCGTTGCCACGTGCTTTACATAATGGCGGTGTTGAAAACGCGGTTTAACGATATCTAAACACGAGTGTCCGGACGAGTGGCGGTTTGAGGGGTGGATGGGGTTTGTGGGGGTTGAAACTCGGAGGTGGGTGTCGAGTGAATTCCGGCGGATCGGGCAGCATGCGAGCGAATGAATCGGCGGAAAGGTAAGGGGGCGGGGGGGTGTAGTTGCGTGTACCACAGTATATATGGCACGATGGTGAGAGGGTGAATCGGATCGGCAACGGCCGTTTCGACGGAAAACGAACGAACCCGCGAGCCGTTTGCTGGTCCCGTTCTCGTCGAGTCCGATATAAACGCGAGTGAGCGAGGAAACAGCCGGTCGAGTACCAAAACTACCCGAGGAGGTGGCGAATGAGGAAGAATGGGAGGGTGTGAGGGGGGAGAGCAGAGGGCTGATTCTACTCGCCGAATGGGGTTGAACGAAGAGGATAGTTTCCACGTTTTCAGGCCGCGATGGTATGGGGAAAAGCACGCGGTCGGCAAACCGGATGGACGAGAGAACCGCGAGCTGGAGCTGCGAATAGCAGATACGAGCTTTACGCTATAACACCGATCAATTATTGAATCGTACGCGTCGTAATGTCAAATATCTGCGTATCATTGCATATACATATCGTCATCGAAATTGGATAAAACACGATCTATGCTTTTTTTTTCTTTTTGCACAATTTGATTATGAAGTCATTGATGAATTTGAAATTTTTCTTAGCCTTCGCCATTCAAAGATTGAGAGAACAGTTGCTTGTCTCGTTATTACTTAGCCACTCGAATAGATCGAGCGGCGATTCCTTCGAGGGCTATTCGCCGTGCGTACCTCAAGTTCGAAGGGCAAAGGCAATCGTCGTTGCGCGTTTGTAATATAAATCGTGATGGGAATGAACGTCCCGTGCATTGGGCGTTAGACATAACCAAAGATAAAGAAACAGATAGATTACTCGTTTAATACAGGACATAGAACGACGACGAGCCGAAAGTACGAATTTACGATATATATGATGTGAACGAAGGTATAGATATAGGCGAATGATGATAGTTACGATAAATCAGAAGTATCGACGTACGGCATAGAATTGCAAATGAGCCGGGCGCCATCTTTAAAATGAATAAAGAAAAAGAAAAGGAAGAAAGGAAAGAGGGGAAAAAGTATTCAGCGTTGCATCGAGTCAGCGTATAGGTCTCCGCGTGTTTGTACGTACGTCCCAGTCGTTGAGATTCTCGCGGGTTCCGCATATATACCCTTCTTCGCCGCTATTTTCTACACTATTTCGAATTGTGTATATATGCATGTTTCTGCTTCCGTGTATCTCGTGTTGACTTAATGTAAGATATAATACGTTGTGTCTACATTACACTGTGCTTCGGTACACTACAATGCACTCTGGACTTGTCGACAACTATATTCATATGCATATATGGGACTTTCATTGTTTTCTTCAGATTCAAATATTTTTTAACCTGATTATCGATAAAAATCGATCGGGTCGTTTATGTTACAAAAATGGTTTATACAACGTATGAACCGATCAGGTCGGCTATTAAACTCCTCTGGATCTCGATTACCTTCTTAAATTACTATATTCATAAAATGGCGCGATAAATTACTGCAAAATTAGTATTTTCGTTATCAGATTAACATTTCCATTCGAGAATTTTTTCAGATTTTTTCGCACTTTTCTTCCCGGAAAATTATATCGTTATTCATCAAAGTTAAGAGAGTTAACTTAACAAAAATTGCATGCAGTACTTTACTGCAATTAATTACGAAATTATTTTATAAAAATAACATTAAAAAAAAATTGACGCAGAATACCCCATAGATATATGTATACGCGCAACTTACGTAAATACACATTTTGTACAGAAGATATTATAGTATATAGTACATAGGACATGAATACACTACGTACACACAATATCCGCGCAAGCAAGTAGAAAGAACTTTAAATGAATAATGTATCGTATATTTAATTTTATATATAAGTACACGCGTGCAACGACGTATCCAGCTATACATGTATATACAAGTTTCTCGCTTCTTTCAATTTTTCTATCTCTTTCGTTCCTCTTCGCGGACTGTACGTTTTCTCTTTTACTCCCGGTAGAAATATTATGTACTACAGGCTTGTTTCTTTTCTTTCCTCATCCATCTCTTCCGATATCTCACTCGCACCCCTCAATGCGCCGCCTTCTTTTTCCTTCACGAACGTAGTAAATGAGGTAACATATTTTTCGCCCAAAGAGGTCTCGGTATCGAATCGACTTTCTGGTGCGCCCTACGTACAGCTAAAAATATCCATATTTTTGCAAGTATATACCCGGAAATATTTCAATGTTCATTTCTTTGCGGAATACTCTTATTTTTATACAAAAAAAAAAAAAAAAAATGCATAATTTTTTAATAAAAAAAAAAAAAGACGTTCGAGATTAAATTTTTCAACTGTAAATTTACTAAATTAATAAAGATAATGTCAGCTGTACAGAGATAATAATTGCAATAATGATGGTACGTTAATGGTCTTTTTTTATATAATGAAAATGGTTTCCTGGAAACGAGTTAAATACAATGTTGCATTCGCGTGTTCGAACACGCGCGAAGTTTGTACGTCTATTAAACAGAGGGAACGGTAAGTGATCACTTACACTTATCTAATAATTGCACGTCGTGGAGAAATTAACGAAAAGGTGGGCGGCGGGAAAAAAAAAAGCAAACAAGTTTAAAAAAAAATGTATAGAATAAAGAGTACCGTTTAGTCAGTTTTAATGTAATTTTTTCTCCTCTATAGATTTTATAAAATGTGGATGAAAACAAATAGTCTCAGTCTGAACACAAACCACCATTTTTACGCGCAGCTTTAAGTTTGATAAGAAATTTACAATCGGAAATACTAAAGGAGCTGAAACGACGCTGTATGAGAGAATGAGATGAAATGAACTTCATCGTACAGAGGCAACGCTGACTTATGTTTCTCGCAATAATCGACGAGCGTATGCAGTTTATTAATAATAATGTCGGCACGACGTCTCATGCGCTGGTATCATGAGCACTAAGTCATTTACTTGCGCAATACTTTTATTTTCATAATAAAAGAAAAAAATGTGCTGACAGCGGTTCTCAATGCAGAAGTTCTTCGTATTTTTGGTTAAAACAACGATGGAATTATTGGAAAAATATTAAAAATTATCTGTCATTTCATCTAATACATTTATCATATAAAATTCGCGGACGTAATATTTTGATTTTTCGATAGTCTTGAAACTCCACTGTAATTTGCAGAAAAAAATATGCCGATATTTGCAACTTTTTTTTTTCTCGCGATTTGGATTTACTTGATAATATTTTATTCAAGATCTATGGATCGCACAAAAAAAACCCAACCACATAAAATGTTGGCTTTTGAATGCACTTGTCAGTGATAATTTTTCAAAAATGATTTGTCCTCTCGGTACGTCAGAAAAATCGGGAAAAAAACGACTAGTTTTTTTTTTTTTTTAAATTTTCTTTTCATCGCAGCCAAACCAAACTTGTGCTATTCCGACCCCAAAAAAATGCAAATAAATCGCTTATTTGATTTGGCAAGTATCGGATAAACTTGTACTGCACTTGGAAATGAGAACCACGTTGTTTTATTCCATATATCCACGTCCCGGGCGCGCGACACTCGGTCGCCTCGATCGTCGTTCGTATGACGTAACAATATAAATACACAGAAAAGTTGGGAGGGGAGAGAAAGAAGGAGAGCATTAACAAATTTTGTCCTCACGCGTATTCTCCCCGAGTCCACTTTAATCTTATCGTATACAATAAATATTGATACAAAAGTTAAGTTGTCCTATCTCACGTCGTACGAATGGTAGTAACATGTATTATAATCGACCTAATCTCTTTACTACCTCGGTGCGGCTCGTTAGATATGTATATGTATACATTAGTTATATATGTATATATTAAAGTACACACAGTACTACATAGTAATAACGCATACAACGACCAACGAGCTTATCTCAACAAAATAACTGCGCAATTAAGCTCCCCCCGCTACTCACCGAACCCGGCGCCTTTTAGACCGTGAAAGATATTATAGTCATTTAAAATTTTAACACCTGAATTTTTATACCCATAATCATCGATTTCAAACTTATCGGAAACAAAAAAAAAAAAGTCATCGTTGACAGCAAACGTTAAAACGATCGAATGGGTAATTGTATACACTTTTGATAGCGAGCAAATGTGTGAAAAAGGTTATGAATGAGATTGACGAAATAAAATCAGTGAAAGGTGCAGTGCAGGTGCTGAAAGGTGCAATGGTTCTATATATAGAGGAATACAAAATGAACTACAAAATGTTAGATAGCTCCATGCTACAACGAGAGGAAAGGTCTGTAGAAATTTTTGTACGATCGCTCGATGCATCTTCCGGTTAGACAAAATGATTAATTTAAGTTGTAAGGATATGCAAGTATTTCAAAGAAATCCCCGGAGATTCCCCGGAGATTTCTTATCTTATCGTTCCATATCACTTGTCGAGGATCAATGTTGGTGAAAAAAATTTTATTAGAAAAATCGGAGTATATTTGAAGACGAACAATTGTTAATGAGGATTTAGAATTTGCTAGTCGGCAATCATGGGAAAACAAAAATTTCAAAGTATTAGCGTTTCCGTTTAAGGTCGAGCGATACACGCACTCTTGCGTTCTCTCTCACTCGACCGCAGTCGACCGATGCCGCTATTTCACTCGCACTATAGCGCCGCGCCTCACGTGTTACTTCATTTTTAAATGAAAATTAAGCAAGAAGAAAATTTTAAAAAATTTAAAAATTCCCGATTGAAGAAATCGCGAAATAACAATTAATTATTCACATGTCATCGTCGAGCGATTTCTTCGTCATTAAATATGGAAATCTCAAATCAAAAATTTTTGTAAAAAATTTTTATTTCATGCTTTTTAAAGAAAACAAATTTTAACAAAGACTGCGAATCGGTGATCCTCCGCAAATTTGAGGTTATACCGCACAGAGATCGAGCGCCTTGCGAACCACCGGGAGTCAATAAAATATATCGCAGAAAATGGCGCCCAGTCTTCGATATATCGAAAGGACTATTCCCTAAAGATATTTTTTCTATCCGAATATTCAACTAATTTAAATTCGACATTGCAAAGGGCATTGACCGTGCGTCATAGAATCGCTGTATCAAATTTGGTTAAAATCGCTCATCTCCGTGAAACGCATAACTCTCGTCTTTTTGCCCCACGAGCAGTCGAGAGTTAAAAAAAAAACAAAGTTAACAAAGGTCTCTATGATTATTATACTTACGACAAAATGTCGGTTAATCTCAAAAGGTTAAAAGCTGTAAAACCGTTTAAATTTGATCCGTTTAAATTTTTCTTCAAATCATATTAGAGAATTTGTAACGCTCGTTCATTAAATTAAAATATCAATTCGTAAATTTCTTCATATTTCCCTCCCTTTCTTCAGTGGGATCCTTTTTATGATCAAAACTTTGAAAAACGTTTATCACACATTTTTTAGTTTAAACTTTTTTCAAAGGTGTAAGTTCTCCGAGATTATATCGCAATTGTTTTAAAATTATTATTAAATTTTATTATATTTTAAATGGACATTGAGCTGCGAGTGAGTTGAATATTTTGCTCGCCAAAACTGGATTTATCGAATTAATTAATAAATCTTGAATGTTACACATTAAGACCTGCATTACGATATCGCTAAGAACGGAATAGAGGATGAGCAGTACTATTGCCTTGGAGTTTAAACTACCGGCTGAGCGTCACTGCATTAATAATATACGATACCCGTAATGGCATCGGGCGTATACGAACGTATATATTGTATAATAACTTCCAAGGCCTTGCAAACGTTTATTATTTACCGCGTAATGTAACGGCCGGGCGGTGGCGGCGGCGGCGGCGGCGGGCAGCCCCCGCTATATCCCCCTCCCTGCGCGTTCTCCTCTCGTACCGTCGTTCCCGTCGCACGCGGGGCATTATTAAAAATAATATTGCGACGTTGAGCTCTGTTCTAACGTAGGAAAATACCGGGGAGACGATGAATTTTTCAAACCCATGATAACGATCGTCGACGGACTTATTCAGCCAACTAATATATACATGTTATATATACATACCTGAGAGATATATAGCACTTACTATAATGTACATCTTAAACATTGGTGAAAACAAAAAGTTAAAAATTGGCAGAGAATTATTAGCCGACGGTAGATCAGGACGTTGAAAAAAAAATTATTGCGAAAAAATCTATTTTGAATTTTTTCGTAATTATTCTATAGTCGAAATTTATTTATCATTTATGATCGTAGCTGAATATGGTGTATGTCGATTATTTCTGTAATTGTACTGTCTACTCTCCGAGACATTTCGTTCTACAAAGTTAATAAAATCGATAGACTGCTTGTTAATTGATGTAATAGGAAAAATCCATTATCAATCTAAACGGAACACGAATAATTGTTCTACGATCGGACACGCGAAGCTGGGGAATAGTATCTATCGAGCGCCCGCCGAAGAATATCAGGTTAAAAACAAATAATTCACGTTGGCTCGTCTCGTTTTACTAGCCGTCCCGCCCCTCAAGGTATCCATTTAATATTCAACGCGCCTCATCATTCATCATGTGAATAACTTTATTTCGGAATCTCGACGCACAGAGAAAAACTCCGCTGGATAGGGTGAAGAGGAACAAGAAGAATGGGAAGTTGCAATATGCAACATGCAATATCGTATTTCAGTCAAATATTTCCGCGAAATATTTCCGCGAACATCAACTTTGAAATTTGGGTTTTACAAAAATTTGGAACGATTACACGAGTGTACGCGCCGGAGCTGGTAGGTCACTATTATATCGATACATGGGACGAGATTGCGGTACAATCGTAATAGAATGGAGAAATATCGAATGACTCAACGATTTCGTTCGCTTCGCGGCGAAAGGGTATGCAATTACAAGTAATTTCCTGGACGCAGCATCACTAAGTGGATATGTCGTTGCAATCAATCCATTCAGATTATTGCGGACAGAAGTTTGAACAGAGGTGTGTACACGAGGGTTCGATAAACATTGCAATATCGAGTAAGAGAAATAATGGAAATGTATTTCAAGTGTATCATAGGTGTATCTTAACATTTATCGGAATTTTTGCGAGGAGTATTCGTAGGAACGTCTTTGATATATTCGATTATTCTACATCTGCGATCCGATCTAAATCGATAAATCTATATGGACGATTAATCGATACAACGAATTACATCGTCGAATCACTTCGTATAAAATTGGGGATAAAAAAAAAATCAGAATCCTGCGAACTAATAAAATCGCTATTTCTTCTGTAAAACATCGAAAATTGAATAAAAATGTGGCTAATCAGTAGAAATATCAATGTTACGCTTGTTGGATAAATTTTCTCCGAAGACTGCATATTAAAAATCCGGAATATATCACGATAAATCCTAATGATCGTATCGCACCACAGCGGTGTGTAATTTGTAGTATTTGTTTTATTTGATTTAACCCCCAAAAATTACGAACGATAAGTGGTATACTTACGAAAGAAACGCAAATTGACCGTCGCATTGAGCAATTTGCCGATGAGTTTGAGAATTTTTAGGTTATTAATTAACAAACCTAAAAACATTTTGGTTTTCCTACTTTCCGATATTCGGTGTGTTTCCATCGTTAAAACAGACGTGCGATTGAAAAACATGTCTTGGACCTGTTGCTGAATGCAAAGGAGAGCAAGAATTTCGACAATCGAAAAACTGAGGGATCACACTGTGTAATACATTTATGTATGCGGTGAGCATTTTTCTCGTAACCCGTAACAAGAATCTCGTAGCCGTTACTTCACGGAACATCGATTATAAATCGTGACGTTTTATTTTTCAATAACACGAGACGGCGGCTGTTCGACTTAACTGAATTGTCTTCCGCCACAGGAATATGTTATTGGTATAGAGACAGAAACATGAAAAAATCGACATTTCAATATATACATATCATTTAGCGGCGATCTAAGAAACTGCATAGGATAAAAATACGCCATTTTTAAAAATTATATTGAAATCGTAAAATTATAATTTCACGGTGAAGAGCATATCGACAATCCGTGAGCATTTCAGTGCTGCGTATCGGGCAATATTGCGCTATAATTATAGTTAGTTAATAACTAAGTAATGGTGGAAGATTGAGCTGCTGTCGCCCGTCATATAGACTTCCCAGAGATAAAATTATCCGATTACTAAATAATGTTTAACCATCACTTCTGCAACAGACTTCTGTCCCGAAGTTCGATCTTTGCCCGAGCATTTCTCACTATTACGAAGGCATATTAATTATTTAAAACCGTAATGGAATATCGGGTGTGTATAAGTGACGCTATTTTTTCGCCAGATTGACTGTATGCAAAATATGAAAATACCTTCTTCGTAAAATTTTAATCTAATAAATTGCAAAAAATAAATGCGCGATAAGAGTGTAAGTTACTTTTATAAATTTCCGCATGGAATGAAGAAGATTAAAAGGTTACTAATTGAAAACATTTCGTCTGGCAGCTTGTAGCGATATCCATTGTATTACTAAATTAATGCTTCGCGCAGGAAGAATTGTAAATAAAAATACATATATATTCATATTTTTATTATAAAGCGAATCGATGTATTCTCATTCGTTTCTTTGTTTCGCTGTTTCTATGCCTATCGAGTCTCATGGGAGGCTTCGAGTATTACGAGAGAGGGGTAAGAAGCGCCCGAGAAGGGAGAATGTATAGAAAAAAAATTCTCGGTCCACAACTGCCGCGATCTCTTAGGATGAACACAAAAAAGAATACAGGAGTTTACCGTTGAAAGAGTGAGTGGGGAGAGGCACGTGCGAACACGCGCCTGAAAGCTCTCTTGGCCCGTATCATTGCCAAAAAGCCGGTCACAACCCTTCCTTGACGAGGTAAAATAAACGAACGAAAGAGAGAAACAGAGACGGTTGACAAATTTGAGAAGTATCTTGGTACTTGAATACTAATGCATCGCATTAAAATGTAAGGCAAAGAGATCCTATTGTTAATGGAAATCTCCCGAAATGCTCCGTAATTCATTAAGGAAACGTTACTACGGGAAAGCTGCAAAACAGCTATTTTCATTGAGCTGAAAGAATCTATGGAATCAAAAAATTGGCTTATTTACCTAAAAAAAAAAAAAAAAAATTGTCTTGGATTTCACAATTTCTGACTACAAATTTGCGAGTAGAATCCTTATATGCCTCTTACCATGAGACTGTACAAGAATTGACGATAAAAAATAAAATAAAAAAATCATCATCATGTAAAAAATGTTACGAAAGGAGATAAAGGAAATTTTTGGATCTCGAAGAAGCAGAACGTCAAATATAGAGCCATTTGATTCCCGTCACTCGCGTGAAGAGCAGAAAACAGCGAAAGCGGGAGAGCACACGGTGTATAATCTGATTTTCGGTAACTTTATATACTCGCGCGGGATTCGGATTGAAATCGAAGCATGCCACGGGGCGACCGATATACCACGGAAAATTTATTCCACACCGAGTATATATTTCACGATTTTCTGTGTATCTAGTTATGTGCGAATAGTTAGATATAAATATACCGGGTCAATCGATGTATCGATGTGTACGAGAAATAAATTTACATACACCGTATACGGATATGGATATATACATTTATATATGTATATATATATATATATTTATAAAATTTTCATTAAAATCCTCCGGCGACGTCAGACTTGTCTTCGTTATTATTGGAAATCTCTGGCTGTTATGTAACTCCAATATATATCTGTCTCATTCTCACAGATACAATTAAAAATTGAACAGCTCGAGTACACACACTTGACACAATTTATTATATAAGCGACAGACTCATCTTCGTTCGTTATTCAATTCGATAAAAGATACTCCGACTGTACAGAATAGCAGTAATATAATAATCTCGATGTTAATCTTGGCCTGTAATTCTCGTCAGTCGCAATACGACGTCAATTCGACACGTTACCCGCGTCGACGTTAATGACATAATTACTCGCGAATATGTATATAGTGTATAACAATTAGCGAGTATGATAAACAAATAGACAAGTATTAATCACCGTTCTGCGCGGTTTAATTATATCGTTTTTGCGTACTTTATATTTTCCTTCAACTATTTCGACGCAATACATCATTGTACACACTTTTGATCGCGTATTTCCCGCACTTTTCTTTAGATTCTTCGATCTATTGCTTAAACATTATTTTTTTTTCATGCTTTCTCTATATATCGTGTGTTCTAAATTTTCATCTGCATGTTACTTCAAATTTTTCTGCATACTTTGGGTTATTTCTTTTTTTTTTTTACGCAATCAGAAATCGCTGACGAATAATCGCGATGAATATTACGCTGGAAAGCGAGTGCAATTTTTACGCAATCGACGCCCACCTTCCCTGATTCACGGTCCCCCCACCCCGCGGGTTGCATCCGCAGTGTTAGTTCACGACGGGGATGAAGAGGGGAAAAATACATGCGTCTCTATGCACTCGACTCCACTCGGAACTATGACGCAACATCGCGTAAAGCCTGTAATGTCATTTGTTATCTTCTAATAATAAATACATAAAAGTTTTATTGCGACTCTGAGCGATGCGAGACGCCGAGGGAGCGGCAAGGGGAATTCCTCCCTCTCCGCGAATATTCCAGAAGAGAAAAAAAAAAAAAAAGTAGTAGAGGGAAAAATCGAGAGAAGAGCGACGAGACGCAAGGAGGGCAAAAATGCTATATACAATAATAAAACGCAAATCACGTTGCGCAATGTTGATCGACACGTTACTTTATTTTAACTTTAACTATTTCTTCTTCGCCCCGAGTGTAATTTTTAATAAAATATGACTTTCAAAAAGTTATTAAACGTCGTTAAAGTGGAATCCGATGTTTTGGGTATCCATCGGAATTAAACGTTTTATCGAGATTTTATTATTATTCTCTCTTGGAGGAAAAAATCGGGAACTCGGTGCGCGTCTTTGATTACAAGAAAAAAAAAATCGTAAATCTCACTTAGTGTTGAGCTCAACACATTTTTTTTTATTCTTCTCTCATTTTGTCAGTTTTTATTTATCATCGGACATAAAAACAGCGTTGGTTACACGTGCAGCGCAATTTCCTATACTATAGTTTAATCTTTATGCTGCAAATATTGTCATTATTATCATTTTTATGATTATGATAAAATTTCGCAACATGATCGATAATTATTATCATACTCGGTATTTCTATTAACGTCACAGTTTGATGTTTAGTCTGCACGATGTATTATGACGATGCATATATATATTTATATATACATATATATGTGTACAGGTAATGCACGGTTTATGTCGCTCGATTACACACTGACTTTTTCATTTTCTCTCCTTTGTCACTAGTATTTACGATCTCTCGTATAGCCACTATTTTTCTTAGCTTTTAACTTCCGCGCTTTTTATTGCTAATTATATTTTTTTTTTTTAACTATTATCTTCAAGGATTTATGTTGCAAAGAAAAATTCATTTTGCAAACCAAACTAATGATTAAATTGTAAAAATTGAAAAATGCGGCAAAACTTACAGCTTACGGCCAAAATATCGAACACATTTGAACTTCTAGTCGGCAAATTTCTCGTACTCACCTGTAACAGAAATAAACAAAAATTAGCGTCCGCGTTGATTATTAATTAATTGTCAACAATACTGTTTACAGATTTATCACTATATTGTAGTTTTTACTTTCTTAAACGAATTATGAGACGATGAGAAGATATACGAGACCGAGAGTTACGTCGTGGGGAAAACAGAACGCGGAATTATACCCAACACAGGATTAAGTGTACGCTGGGGACACAGCAATTGTCTCAATTGTCGAAGGACTGATGTCACGTGGCATGTATATAATACGGCATACGTGTGTAGTTAATTTATATAGTATATATATATACGTAAGTATAGTATAGATAGGTATTGTTTCAAGATATTCGACTGAGAGCTACAAAACTTATCAAGAAAATCATCGTAACTGGCAAACATATTTTCTGCAATGTAATATAGATAGTCTGTAATTAATCTCCCATCTGAGCGCAGCAACTCGTACAAATAGAAGTAATAATAACGATGAATAAGCATTTATTAACTTTTCGCTATACTTGCGCCATACATCTAAAACGTCAAAGGTGTGACGGAAGTAAAAAAAGGAAAAGAGTTGTTTTTCAGATGTTATTTAAACAAATATTTTGACTTAAGGACAAAAATGATGTTACGTAAAGAGCGTTAATCGAGCGAATTATATATCGAATCGTTTTTTAAAATATAGAACACACGTGTTTAACCAATTACAGAAGCAATATAAAATTTGAACCGGATGACCGATTTCCACTCGCTTCGATACCCAGCATCCGCAATCATTATTTCAGCTGTGTGCAGAAACTTCGGCTCATTAGCTAAAGTCTTACGCAGTTTGTCACGCCTACGCACATCTTACAATTTCTTTAAATATAATGTTCAATCTGCTAAATAATGTGAACTGAATATGTGATACAAATGATTAGCAGTGTCGCAATGACATCGATATTCTCCATCAATCACAATTGTCGTCTATTTCGGCTAATTAATGATATAGAGGCATATAGTTTCGGACCGAATAAGAAGCACTTGCGTATCCTCGGCTACTCGTATGAATGAATATAATTGCATCGATAGGTTTTTCCTTACGTTGTAGTAAATGAATCGTTCACCTCGGACATAATCAGATAGAAGATGAATTTGTCATCAAAGATAAATTTGCGATTGCAGAACCCTCGGCTACTAGTCAGCAAAAAAATAATAATTTAATAATAATAAAGTATAGAAAATAATTGTATTATTTTCTTCTTCAATATCTCCCCTCCGCAATGAGCAGTATTACTTTTCCTTGTCTCTGTTGCCGCAGGATGGAGCGAAAAGGGTCGAGTGCCTGAGAGGATACGGTGCTCGCCGTTGGATAGGGGAGATGTGAGTGTGTGAGCGCATGTGCGGAATATGTATGTGTGTATCTCGACAGGGGTTTTAAATCCATTTAAATATAACCAATATAGATGGGGGGACTGCTTTCCACCCTCGCGGCGGGAAAAAAGGGGGGAGGGGGCAGATCTCGGATGATTTTTACCGTTCATTTGAATAACCCGCGTGAGCTACAGAGTGTGTAGAGTGGAGAACTCCACACGCGGGCAATGCAGAGTATAACCTGTATATACTACGCAGGAACCGCGGAATATACGTGCAACGGCGCGTAACCCAGACACGCGCACTTATGTGATCATAAATGGACGGATAAGTAACTCGTGGAAAGAGCGAAACATCCCTCAGCTACGGTTACATATAGATATATACAAGTCGTTTCAAAATTTCCCGTAACAAAGACGGGATTCAAATTTGCCGCGCAAAATGCAGCGAAATTTCTTTTTTAGACTATCTTTCTTCAAGATATTTGTCATAAAAGCAAAAAGTAGAGGGATATTGTGGGCCTGAAGATTCGAGCGAATGTTCTCTTCGAAACGGGAGCGTCGACAGATCGACTGTATCGTGTGAAAGCTTCGTCAGCTCTTAATTCGAAAACTATCGATTGAAAACAGAGTTCTCAAGAAAAATCTATACACCAAACGAGTTGATCTGGTATGATGGATCATTCGATGTTTTAAATATCATATTCTTCGTATACAACTCGAAATAAAAATGGGGAGAAGTATGATCCTTATCTGCCAAGAATTCAATTCCCCGCGATAGCTGCGCCACACAACGTTAACCTTTGTATTGTAAAGGATTATAGCACACACTGTATGCAATAATCTACATCGTACGCCGAAGTATATTAGCTACTCATCACTTTCACGTATGAGACCGCCGAGACTTATGAGAATTCCACATCTCGAGCATTTATGTATACCCCATACGGCTCATCAGAGTCACACACTCTCGTACAGTATAATCCCCCTAACTTCCTTCATTTTTCAATGCGCATATCCTATATTTATCATTCATTTATAGCTTTAATACAGTCATCATCTTTCTTTTTATTTTGCTCGTTGAAATGTGGAGAACGATGATGATGATGATGATGATTACGACAACGATAGACGCGCTTGTCGAGAACTGATGGGCTCGTGTATCACGACTATATGGATCCCCGTCTGAATACGAGGGTGGAAAGCGAATGAAATGAAATGAAAATTGCATTCATGGGAATGTGAGTTCTTTTGTCGATGTATAAAAAAAAAAAAAACTCCACGGAGACTACGCGATGTGGTGAATCCCAACCCCTAACGATCCTGAATGAACTTCCGGTTTGATGTTTTTTTCGTATGTCGCAAAATTAGCCAATGCAATGTCGTATAAATGAATAACATCGCGATAGGGTTTCGACGAGGAGGCGAGAGTGAAATTCCACTCAGCTTCAAAAAAAGAGGACGATGCGCGGATTGTAAGTCATTACATGTTAGTTCTGAGTACAGAAAAAATTTGAACGCAAAGTGTTTAAGAACGAATTCGTTCGACCGGTTGGAAATTCCTTCGCTTCTTCGATTTCTATTGGAATTTTACAGTTGAGCATCGAGGCCCGTATTTCCAGATTCAATATTAACCATCTCGCTACAAGGTAAGGAGTACATAATTGAAAACTTTGTTCGGTCCCTTTCGAGGGTTGATCGCCGAGTGGCTTTGTTTGAGTTAAAACCGCACTGGCACACATTTGCCCAACGTTCATTTGCCTTCTCGTCGGCGGTCGAACCGCTCTCGGTCATCTCCACATCTCGTGAACTCCTGACTCCTGTACTCCTCCAAGCGACCCTTTGCGAGGGTTGAACTAGTTTAATAAGGACACGAAAGTAGCGGAAAGGGGTGAAACGTTATACAATCCTACGGCTACTGAAAGCTTGAATTACAGCTTAGCTTACAGTTGAAATCAATTAACCAAATGTTGAATGTCCTACGAGAGTGTAGGGAGGAGTCCTCATTTTCAGTTTGTCGACATTTCTCATTGATGGCATAGCAATTTCTTACGAACATCATTCACATTTAATTGGTAATCGGATTTATGTGTACAATTTGGGGGATGGATTTTAATTTTTCTGTTATTTTTTTTTATTTACTTAATTTTACAAATTTTCCGTTATATTCACAAAAGATAAATCTGTATAATTCCGATTCCTTCGCTAATTTTTTTTTTTTTTTTTTCACGATGTAATGGCGTTTAAAATTTTTTATGCAAAGTAGTTAATTTCCTCGTCTTGGTGATTCTTAACAGCGAAAAAAAGCGAATCTGCATTTCTCCTTCGTAAATTTGATACAGCCATTGCGAAATGTATAATGAGAATTCGAACAATGTTAGAAGCTCCATCTCCTGATGAAATTACACAGCGGCTAAAGGGGGAGGGGAGGGAGTCGAAAGTCGTAACGACGTAAGAGAGAGGTACGTTGAATGCGAGGGTGGAAACGCATAATGCGGAAAGCGAACTGAGTGACATATAGAGGGTGAGGGATAGTGCGAGAGGGTAACGGACGGGGGGTGGTAGAGAAGGGCAGGGGAACGATATACGAGCGTACTACGACGCCTGCTCGTACGAGTGGAATGCAAATATTACTCGGACGGTAATGCGAGGTAATCAATTCTCTACTCTGTCCCTCACGCACGTACGAGTACACTGCTCACCTATACACATACGTAAACGCGTTATATATACTCTTTCATTCTATGTTTAGCCACGGTTTAGTTCTCGCACAGTCGCTGATACTTCACGATGAACATTTCTACGTTTTACATGCCATATATATACTTAATGGTTTACATATATAGTTATAATCACTATAATAAATCAAGAGATAAAACTAAATTTAAGCGCTTACCCCATCTTTTAACGATAAATGTGATAAAAATGTTCCGAAAAAATGCATAGATATAACCAAAAATAGGGGTTTATAGGTTAAAAAACAGAAGGAAATTGATTATAAACGGTTTATTCTTATAAATACAAAAACAGAACACGTTTTTTCCCCGAAAACGATTACTATACGTGAAGGGTTCAAACTTGAAAAAAAAAAAAAAAAAACTTCCAACAAAACTAAAAAAAAAAAGTCTGCATCAAGTTTCACAGATCAGAAAACACGAGAAATCTGTAACAATGAAGAATCGAGACAAAGACCCCCGCCACGTGCCCGTAAAATATAGAGATACCGCTTTGTTTTATTTTTTTTTCTTTTTTGTTGTTTTCCTCGTTTCGTCCATCGTTCCATAGATAGGCGGATAAAAATCGTTCAAACTCCGTGGACAGTGAGAGAATTCGAGTTTTCGATGCTGCCTCGTGTGGGGCACCGTCCGATTCTCCGGCTCGTCCGTTTTCGTTTTACGAGCATCGCGCCGAAGGTTTTGCAACGGTATGGAGAGAGAGAGAGGTATGGACACGGGAGGGCGGTATGCACGCGCGTTCGCGTGCTGCCAGCGCTCTTTCACGCGTGGAGAATGCTCTCAACGTGCGGTTTGCCGGCAGGGGTGAGAGAGAGCGAGAGAATGATGCACCACCCCCAAGGGGCGGCGATGGTGGTCGAACGGTACCGCGATGACCGGCAGTATTGTATTCATAGGGGCCGATATTGCCGCGGAATTCGTAAATTCGAACGGCGTAAGCGGCCTCCCCCTCCAGCGCTATCGAATTCGTAGCAGTAGAATTCGGTGACGAGGCTTTAAACCTCATCCCCTTAACCCCTCACCACGTTCGACGAAGCGATGCGGGGGTTAGGGTGGGGGAAAGCTGGTATGCCATCGAGACGACAGAGAATGTATTTTCTCACTCGTACCAACATATATCCTCGACACTTGCTGACCGATAAATCTTTTACCTATCAAATCTATCTATCCATCCATCTACAATGTCGCATATAGTTCGTATAACACCCAACGATTCAATCATAACGGACGACAGGAGTTTAACGCACCTGTCCCAAAGCCAGTTATACTTTGGTGAAACTTTATCATACCTTTGTTTGATAGAATTTCATTTAATTTTTATATCATCGGTACACCAAGTTTTCGTTGGCCGAGTCTAATATTGCAATGATCAATTTCGGAGATTATACTCGACGATAAGAAGATTTTTTGCTTCGCTATTTATCAAACAGAGAATCACCAATGAGGATACAGCGTTACACAATGTCTTTTTTCATCCTTTCAAGTTTTGTTAACGAGACAGCCTTTCAGGTATGAATAGAAGACGAAGAAAAGTTAAAAAAAAAATTGCCGAAGACAATCGTGAAAAAAAAATAATGAAAAATTTTCCAATCAGACATATTATTTCTCCAAAGATATCATACAAATTTGGGTTCGAAAAAAAATGTCAACAAAAAAATCTGTAAAAATTTAATTCAGTGGGCCGAAAGTGCAGTTATTTCGATGACACGGAAGAAGATTGTTTACAGACGTCGTTGTTGGAAAAAAAATGCAATTAACGTTTTGCCGTTTCATCGGAAAATGTATTTAACTCCTGGAAGCATCATTGTGAAACTGCCACGCTTACCGTATAAGATATATATATGCGTTCTGTGCTATGCGATACTATAGAAACGATATAGCGGACGGTTGCGTTGGGTGCGGAGGCAGCAGAGGACCCCTATCCGGGACATAAATATATCCCGTGGATGTATACGCGATCGCGAGGATGAACGGGGGGTATGAGGGACAGAGGTTTTGAAGTATATGCCGCGTGTATAACTGTATATATTACACCTACGCGAGAGAGACATCGCCAGTAGAACTCCCCGGTATGGTCGTGCGCGGTATATATGATAAATACGATTTGAACATCGACACAATCGCCGTGCGATAGGCCGTGCGGACTCAATGGAAAACGGAGCCCGATGTACTGGTGCCGGAGCCTCGACCCACCCTCTCACCACCCACGAATGCCTGCCTGCCTGCTCTTCCGTATCTCTATCGGGGACAACCGAAAGCCGCGCGCGTAACGTTACGTTACTACTTCCACGTATATTCGCGCTATAGGGATGTTTACTATTTCGCATAGGGATGCTGTAACTTCTATCTATACAGGAAGCTTCAATAACTATTTCCATAGTCAACATATTCATCTTATTTAAGTGCTGCGGATGTATGTTGCGTCATCTATGTGATTTGAACCCCGAAAGGCTACACGGCTTTACCGAATCCAAATCAGTATGCTTCTAGAATCTGTAATTAATATATTACTCGCTGCATCTGCATTGCGCGTTAACAGAGACATCGCTTGAATCCTGTCGCGTTGTTTTCGCTGTTAAGCATTCCCATGTTTAGTTATCAAACTTCTTGTGTATGAGGTATCGATTTAGACTTATCGTATTGTTGAAAAGATACTTGTATTATAATGAAATAGTAAAGATGGGCTAATGACGTGCTTCACGTTTCAAGAGATCGCAACGGAATCTGAAGGGGTGAAGAATTTCTTGAAAATTTATCTCCTTCTTGCGATCTCTGGGATAATTGGAACTTCACTCAAGTTTAACCAAAAATCAAGCAGCATCATTCAAGATCTGAGTGCAGGATCATGTTTCAGCGCGCATCATACTCCGGATTCAAATACAATACAGCTGTATACCGGTACAATAACGTATACTATGTGGACTGTGCTGTATGCTGAATGCTGTACTAAAGTTATGCACCGATACCAGTCGTACTGCAATCAGTGTGCGTAGAGGAACACATACAGAGGCAATAAACGCTACTATGTGGAAACAGTAGGCAAGCATGTCCATGTTCATGTATGTACATGGAGAGCCGCCCCCCTGCCCCTCCCCCCCCCCCCTCCACATTGATATGGTATAGGGCTATACGCGATCTCACCGGAGTTGTCGGTTCCACGGGGCTCATTGTGTCCCCGGCTGCATGCGAAATAGCCCTGCCATTAAATATCCCCGTTGCGTTTATCATTTCGGCTTTATGTTTACGTTTACGGTTACTGCCCGACGGACGGATGGACGAACGTTTCGTACTGTCCACTCCCCCGCCCTCCAAAAACCAACACAAGTAACGTTCTATTTTTTCCTATCTGACCCTCTGTGTTCCCCATTTTTCCGATTTCGATAAATCGGTAAGCAGTTTTTTTTTTTTTTTTCGGCTAACTATCCACTATCTTTGTGGAACTTTTTTTTGCAAAAATCATAGATTTTTCAACGTGATTTATCGGTCGAAGGATTTTGCAAAAAATGAGTTTAGACTCGAAGACCACAAATGGGACTCGCAGGAGGGTTCTGTTTTAAAATCCTATAATGTTTGTAATGTTCCGCACACGAAACTTTGACTGACATATGGTCCACATTTCGACGCACCGATTTCACAGCAGACAAGCCATAAAATATTTTGTTTGGGCGATGATGTGCGGCGGTGAAGATGGGGTGGAAATGTGTGCAAACGTTCCGGAGTTAAGTATTGCTGCGGCGTTTCAACCATTTTTTTTTTTTTTTTTTCTTCATCGTGATACGATATTGATAGTGGTAGAATGATTGTAAAAGTTCATGCTTAACGAGTTGCCTTGGAGCTACCGAGAGAGCGTAATAAATCGGAAATCACGAGAAAGTAGAACGTGTCTGGTGGATATTCATGCGAGTGCAGAGGACGGAAAGACACGAAGCTTTTTCTCGTAAAACGATGCCGAGAATCAATAACGCCCCGCAGTCATTCGACAGTCATCAAGTTCCCTTTCTTCCGGAAACCAGTGTTCTCACACTTTTAAAAATGTTTCACATACACAGATCAATATGTTATCTTTTTTTCTATACATCCGGTACATTGGCGCGATCTTTTTTTGCCAATTTTAGATTATGTACTCAAACCGCAAACAAAAATCGAAAATTATGCAATTATTGTCGCAAAATAATCAAAATTTAACGAACGTTTGTCGAACAAAAAAATGTTATCGCCATGAATCACAGATTTCATTGTGTTACATGAAAAAAAAAATGTCGCGAAATTTGAACTGCGAACTTGAATGTCAATCGAAAAAATGGTTATATACATATAGACTGTTAAGAAGTAGACGGGCGTATCTTACACTATTGAACATCTAAAATGATGTATGTTAACCCGCTCTTCGGGTTCTTAACAATCGATGTATAAAGTCGCCTAAGTGGGTGGCATGTTTTTTTCTTTCACCACGCGGTGGTTAACTTAGCACCTCTCTACGATTCGAGACTTCCGATGTTTCGGTACAACTCGAAGACCGTAGTGTCTGTTCATGCAGGATATAGGCGAAACCGAGGTGCCCTCCATCCTTTATCTCAATAGCACGCCTTCCACCTCCCTCTCCCACTATTTTTTACCCCGTTATATATATTTTTTTCTCTTCTCTTGTCGTCTTTGTCTCATTTTCTCTGCTCTCCTCGTCGTAGCCACGTTCCAGTACGTCCCAACAACCCGTTCGGTCGTCCTGTCCGCTTCCTCTCTCCCTTACCCCCTCCCCCTTCCTCCCACATGCTATCCCACCGTTCTCTCTTTCACCCTCGTCCGTTGGTGCTACAACAATGACAAACCGTGAAACAATGCTGGGCGCCACTGGAAAAATTCCAAAAAACGGGAATAATAAAAAAAAATGAGAGCGAGTGGCGACGGGCACACACCGCTCCGTTCTCGTCGCGCGACGCGAGCGACAACGATGCTGCCGGGGGTTGACGCAGAGTAGGTGGTATTGGTGGCGTTTCTGGTGCTACTGGATGGTAGGACAAAAAAAATCTACCGAGAGAGCGAAAGAGTGAGGGTGCAAGCTGCACAGAACGACAAAAAAGAGAGAAAACGGCGTGGAGCAGAAGGGGTTTGGGGGAAAAAAAAATGTAAAAGCCTCGGCTCGCGCCCGCCGAGCTGCGGCGCTTTCGTCCGTGGGACAATACGCGACGATGAATGCCTATTATATTTATCTGTAACAGGCGTTCCATAAAGCAAATAACAGAGAAGTGTAACGAGAGAAAAAGGAAGATAAAAAAAAAAGAATTGCGAAGAATCCTACGAATTCTCTCTCGCTTCCTCGACATTTTGTTTCAGTTCGGGGGATTTTTTTTATCGTCGTTTTTTTTTTTTCTTTTCTGTTTCAGTCGGAGTGCACAGCTTTTTCGAGCATCTGGGTTTGTTTTCTCTATCTATCTGCGGGTTTTTATTTTTTTTTGCTTTTATAAAAAAAAATTTCTCACTCGGCATCTCTGGAGATTTTTTTTTTTTTTTTTTCGCGCTCTCGTTTTCGACACCGACGCGCACTCGAGGCGTCTACCTTTCGTCTCTTTTTTTTCTCTAACGTTCTCTCATCCGTTTTTTTTTATCTGCTATGTAGCCAGAGAGAATAATAATAATGACGATAGGGGAAAAAACGAATAGACGGAAGCGAGCGGGCCAAACGATTCGCTTTGCTACCGGATGTGAATTCTTGCCAAAAACGCTTATTCGCATCGCGTGTCGAGACTCTACTAGGCGGTATATAGCAAAGGCTAAAGAGACTGTTATGATCTTGTCGGTTATTTTAACGTGATCGCGTCTTCGGAGTAAAAAAAAAAAAGAAAAAGTTCAGATCCAAGCAGAATTGATCTGTTTTTCGGTGGTCTAATGTAAACAAAAAATAACATAGAAATTAATGAAATTTTTTGTTGTCACGAGACATAGTCAGTCAAAGAATGCCGCGTCCTCCGTTGTGCCAATTAATATTCAGAAAAGCGAGAGATGGGAGAAAACTCCATTTCGTTATAAAAACATTCATTAATTGGCGTTAATTGCGAAAGAGTGTGGCATTCGTCGAGTCGGCAGCGAATAAAACACTACTTGTTACCATTTTGCCCTGTAGCATATCCGTCTTTATCCATCATTTCATCATTCCGGCTCGTTTTTTTTTTTACTTTCTCTACGTGACTCCTTCACATATCGGAAAAGAAATAATTGCGCTTCTCGTAGTTGTTGTTCACGCAGCCGGAAAGAGCGACAGATAAAATTTCGTTAATTGGCAGTCCGCTTATAATACTCGAGAACGACTTTGTTCTCATTTTACCTTTTGGGGTTATTAATAACTTTTTTTTTACATGTGTGACGCTGCCACTTCTTATCACTGTGCGCGAGGGAATATTTTTGTTTCAATGACTTTTGCCCTTATTACGCAAAATTACAATATCCATGTACGCGACAATTTTCAGCGCAACGTTACTTCGTAATTGTCAAACTTTTCATGCTTTCCACAGTAATATACTTTTTATACACTAATATCAATAGAATGAGGAGCTTTGGGATATTTGATAAATGTATTTCATAATCGTTAGCATAATTTTTGTAGAGAATTTATTAGTCTATTAATGGGATCGTAATTGGATATTTATAGTCCCGGAGAGCGCGTTATCACTTTAAATGCTAATAACAAATTATAATTTGAAATTTTTTTTTTATCCGAGAAAACATTTTTAAAGAATTTTTTTTTTTTTCAACGATCCCATGACAACAATATCCGGTCCTGTCGAAGTCACTCGATTCTACGTATTTTTTTCCGCTATAATTCCATTTGGTTTATATAGTTTTGTAATCTCGGGTTTGCATTCATGAGTGATTTGTTCCCGTCGATATTATAGCCTCGTAGCCCATACGCGTCGTGTACTAACTCGCTCACGTACGCGCGCATGCACTCATCATATATCGATACACACTCGTATCTCGTTTCGTCTGTGTGTATAAATATGTGTGTACGCGTGTGTTCGTTCACGAGGCGCATGGAAGAGTGGCTATATCGCGAGGCGAACTGGGGAACGAGCTATTGTCATAGGACTCGCGGGTAACACGGATGCCTCGGTACCAATTGGAATTATTTTTCTCGCTGAATACAGTCGCGAAATTTTATTATTACAGTAGCGAGGATTTGTCGGGACGGTTTTGCCAATCGTTTCTCCACGTGCGACAGTATCCGACTCTCCCCCCTTCCTCTTCCTCCCCTCCCCTCCGCAACTTCCCCAAATCCTGTTTCGATATTTCGTTTTCATACCCATACTCCATAGAATTCTTATTATCTCTCGCATTGCCAATTAATGGGAATTGATCAGCGCACCGGATTAAAACAACGAAAAAAAAAAAAATACCTCCCGAATTTCGTTTTATTCATATTTATTCAACCCTACAACGTTGTTTTCCAATATAAAAAAAAAAACTTCGGCTTTGTTGTACGGTACATTTTCATCGGTGACATTTCAATTTTTATCGATTTTCTTCTTTTTTTTTGAGATTTTTACTGCAAGGTGATAGATTGCATTTTTTTTACAAGCGCCAATGGTATTAAATCTTTCGGTGACTCGAATAACAATACGTATGATTGCGATCAAGGTTTTTTTTTTGCGTCATCAAGTGCATTACATTTTCAACTATCGATGTAAATTTTTTCAGAATTTTTAGCAGAGAAATTTTGTCAATAAAAAAAATGGTTTCAGCTCCGCAAACGAGCGTAATCTGGCGAAATTTCGCGGGCGAAATATAGCGAGTTTTGCGTCGCTTCCTCGATAAAGAGCTCGTTTTCCTTCGTCCTTTAGTTGCCCGTGGCATGGTAAGCGTTTTCTTTTTTTTTTTTTTTTTTTCTTTATACATATATATTTTTATCTCGAATTCTCCACAGGGCCCGATGCTGTCGACTGAATTGTAGAAAACGAGAGGCAGTCGGCGTGACAAGGACGGCAAAGGGGTGGCCAAAAGGGTAGTAGGGGTCGTGGTGGGCTAGGGGCGTTTTTCGGCATTCGTGCCGTAGCCACCACAGCGTGCGCAACAGGTTATAGTTTTTGGCACACACCTCTGGCTTTGCCATGCCGCGACCGGTTCTCATTCCTTTCCCTCAACCCACCCGCGCTTTCTCGCTATCCGGCAGTTATCTCATTCTATTCAAAGGATTTTCTACCGCGTCTCCTTTCCGCACTGCTTTCGTTCCTCTCCCCAATGTATATTTATATCTATACATACAGTTCGAGCCGGCAGGCGATTAAGAGTCCTGCCGGAAAATGTCGCGGATGGAAAATGAGAGGGAAACGAACAAGGGTGCGCTTGAGCTTTAATCTCAAGGTAAAACCCTCGGGGAACGGAAAGGATTAACTACGTAATTCTCGTGTCTGTGTTTATATTGTACTGCCGCGAAGTTCATCGTGTCTAATCCTTTCGCTACTTGAATAAATAGACGTACGTTTAAAGATTGTAGCAACATTTTTTTTTTCCTTGATTGATCGATTTTCTTAATAATTTGTAGCATTACGCTGCTTAATCGAGTATAAGTATTCATATACTCGTCAGCGAGGTGAAATCGACATTACTTCTGTAGTGTAATATTTATTTCTATTGCATCAGAAATATGGTTCGCATCAGAGAACAAACTTTATCTATAGACCAACTTTTCAAACACAAATATAAAACATAGGTTATTAAATAAACTTCCAAATCATTTTTGTTAAGTTATTTGAACATCATTTCCGCAACTTTTGTTCGAAATAAAGATAACATTTTTTTTTTTTCCTGATTGGGGACAAACTCGACTCTTCCACTGATCTTCAAAGAAGATATCTTAATTAATTTATAACCCGAAAAAAAAAAAAAAAAAAAAAAAACAGCAGGATGGAAAATTGTATCGCGCGAGTAACTGGCGAGTGACTCAACATTTTTCGAATAGAAAAAGATTCGTTGAAAAATAAGCTTCGATGTATGAGCTGAATTATTGAAACGCAGCTGATAAAGTAATATCTTTCATTCGATAAATACTGTAATAATAATCAAACGTTGCGGACGTACAGAACGTATGTCGCGCTACTCGAGATCAAAACGATGCGTCATCGAATTCGCTAAACGACAGACGTCCTTCCGCGAATGACGTTAGTTCGCAGTTCACGTGGCTTATCGAATATCTAATTCGTTATTTTTTCATCATCCAATGGCAATATTTATACATGATTCCCGGTATTATATATTGCGAGAAATATACGTACAGACAATATACTTAGAATACATGTAAGTCAACTAAACATTTGCAACGATTATTTCAACGGAGTAAAATAATTGCGACTAAAATCGCATTTGCTTGCCTGGAGGCGATATTATTCATCTATATCGCCATTGCGCAATGAATAATTATTTTAATAGTCGTATAGTTGACAATTATCTTAATAATCGTATGATTAATAATTATCGCATTATTTTTAATCACATGCCGTGCAAAACTGTATGATATTAGATTAGATATCAGATAGAATTTTTTGGCGCGAATTGGAAAATGCGAGTATCTTTGAGCATTTATTGTATCCCAATCAGAGTTAACCGTGAAAAATTAAAAATTTGTTTGCACTCTTGTAGTCTTCGAAATTTTACGAAAAGTATTATTATTTTGTCTGCGAATAATTTCCCGATGGTTAAGGGTAACCGACAAAAAATGAGTACGGAAGCAACATATTTGTCGAGATTTAATATTGATTTAGTAAATAATGAAAAAGGTATTCAAAAAATATAGAGACTTATTAATTAAATGTAAACATTAACACTTCGAAAGCTTTAATATTCCAGACTCATGTGGAATCTTTCAGTGTTTAAACTAAGTAATCAAAGTGAATAAAATTTGCTGAAGTGTTCAAATTGCTTTGCGTGTGAAGGTAAAAAAAAACCATTTCCTACCAGTTAAATCGGTCGGAATAGTTGAGAACAGAAGGAAAAAAAATGTAAAACTGTAGAAAACGACGGTTGACTGTAGAAAATACAGAAAACACATCGGAAGGCAATTTTAATGAGCACTCCGTCATTTTTTTCCCTAAAACAAAAGCCTCAGTACCTTAAAAAAAGGAGAATATGGCAAACAAAAGCGAGAAAAAAAAAAACCTCGTTGGCATACGCGCAAAATCGAAATAGTCGAACGGAACGAGAAAAAAAAAATGACGACGGACGTGCTGTGTACGTCGTATGAATATTTCCTTCGTTTTTTTTTTTTTCTCTTCTCTTCTCTTTTTTATTTCTCCTCTTCGCGGATAACTGGCTGCTCGATCGTCATCCGCGCGCATTTACTTGGGCATTCAGGCCTCGTTTCCAATCGCGGGGCGTCGCGACGTCGGCGTCGGCCCGTGCCCGCGCGGCGCACCACCCAAGCACGGCTTGCCTGCCTCGCTGCTATGCCGTGTTAGCTTGCATGCATGACTGTATATCTGTCATCGAAAGCACAGCGAAAGCCTGCACGCGGCTCTCTCTCATTCCTCTGCTCCTAGTCTTTCCATCCCTTGCCATGTATTTTTATGAAATCATTGTTTCGGATGACAATACACCGGGATGAGCAACGCACAATGACTCTACATGCTACGTGCATCGGCATAGCTGTAGCTGGATAAAGGGGGATGAGAGGAGACGCAGAAATACGAAGTGGGGTAGGAGGCTCGAGGGTGCCGTTACTACCGTTACTACTGATCGCGGATAAGTTGGGGGTAATGCGAGTCGTCCCGACGTTCGTTCGTAACGATATCATGATCATGTAAAAAGATCCTTAGAATCAAATATAACGAATTTTAGGCAAAGTTCAATTTTTTTTTAATTAAAAAAAAGATAAAATTGATATTAACTAAATCAAAATCCGTTCTAAAATTTTATAATTTTTGGAACTAGAAATTGTTTTACGGAACCAAAAAACCGGTACGAATAACTAATTGCATGAGATATTGCATACCATTTTTTTTCCCATATAAAAAAAATGTTAACGTTTTTTTCATAATTCCCTTTTACCCTTTTAGTTAATGATTATCTAGAAAAAAAAAAATTAAATATTCGAAATTTAACTTATTACTTCGAACTTCAATTTTTCACTATACAGCATACATGACCATCATTTCCCCCCTTTCCAATTCAGAAACACCGAACGCCTCGAATGGCGAGAAAAGGAACGAAGAACATGTGTAGGGGCTATGATGGCGCCACCGCAATTCGATGCCGAGCTTTCTGGGTTCGGCGGAAAGAGAAGTGAAAAGGGAATGATGCTTACAGCCTTCAACCTTCATATATAGATATATGCATACTAGAAAAACATAAAGACCATACGACGGTTCGTTCGTTGGTTCATTCGCTCAGTCGTTCGTTCCGTCCCTTCTTCTTCTCTCTTTTTTCTTTTTTCTTTCTCCCTCTATGTATCACTGAATCTTCCTGTTTCTCTTCTTCCTGTTCAATACGCAGGGTATACCAATGTTGCTATTCCAATGTTTCGATGTGATACGAAAAGGCTACTACTATAGTATGAGAGAGCGAACTCGTTCGTTCACTGTTTCGTTCTTTGTTGATGACTGTCGATGAAACGATGACATATTTTTCCGGTTTTTCACTCGCGCTTGCTTGCCCCCCGGCACGCGAATCCCTTTCTTTCACTTCGTCGTCATCGTTCACTGCCTTCCCTTTCCCCATTTCTTGTTTCTTTTTTTTTGTTTTATGCTTTCGCAGATATCGGTATAGACACGCACTAACGCACGCATAACACGTCTTTTTTTTTTTTTTCTTTCGATATATATACTATACTGTAGATATGGATTTTGTGCGTGTGGAGCGGACTTATATATATATGTTTTCTTTCTTTATCACTCCGTATGGATACTTCATCTACTATTCTTAGCCTCTTTGTTTCTCTCGTTTTCTCTTTCCTTTTACTCTTTTCTTTCTGTCTCTCTCATTCCGTTGTTTTAGCGAGCGTCGCGGTGCCTCAGGCCTCAGTCCGATGACGACGATGATGATGACGTATCTTGCCAAAGAGTGTATAGACTGCATAGAATTTTAATCATCACTTTTTTTAAACGTAGGCGTATGGTACGCTGATACTGATGATTGATTTTTTTTAACATATTGGCGGGTTGGACATTGCAGGTTTATTTTCATTTTTTTCCTTCTAATTTTGATATGAAACTCTCCAAAAAGCCACCTATATTATTAGTTTCCTCTGCGGATCGATAAAATAATAATAAAAATCCAGATGCAACGGTCATTTCAAATTGGTAACGCTAGTTATACAAGAGGTGGAAAAAAAAAAACGCGAATTTATGACTTGGAAACGTAGGTGCGTAGACACGAAAAAATAATAACTATAAAAGTGCGTGGAGTCTGGGATAAGGGGGGAGGAGGTGGGGGAGAGGGAGGGGATGCCGATAGGGGGAGAAGAGCAAGAGGGAGACCGAAAAAAATGCGTATTGTATAGAATGGACTGGGGAGTGAACATAAAACAAAAAATTTTGCAACGAACGTAGTCCATTAGCACGGGCCGTGAGTGAGAACATCGGGGAAAAGGGCTGCTGCTGCAACCCTTCGAACTCACGTATCGACATTCGTAGTTCCCTTTTTTTTTATTTTCCTCTATATGATTCGCTGATGTGCCAGTCGTCGTAGGTGCAGTCTGCAACGCGAATGCATTCACTGTCGTACATTCGGACCTCGAAATATTGACAAGGGAATCCATTCATTTTTTAATTTTAATGGAAAAATTCGATTCGACCATTTTAGTTTTTCTTTAGAAAATAAAAACTGATAAAAAAAATTGAGTTTTTTTTTTTTTTTTTTCAATGTCCATTGAAAAAATTATTATTTTTTTTATAACCCTTATAACCATTTTATTAACCCTGAAACATCGAACATATTTTTGTATCACTGTCTTTATTAGTTTCTTATGAATTCATATTCTTTGGTTTCCTTGTAGTGAAAGCTGTGCGACAGGAAGTAAGCAACAAGTTTGTCGCGGCGCTATGCCAATGTGACAAATACAATAAGAATTACAGGCTGTAGCAACTAACGACTCGGGATGCACCAACCATTTTACGTGTCTGTAAAGAACCCTAATTTATATTGTTGCTCGTTACTGTTGCTTTGTGCTTCAAATTACGAACTTTTTTAACCAAATGTTATTTCGCCGAATTTGTTGATACTTAAATTATCGAACGCACACGAAGCACACGAAGTGCACGTTGTTTCCACTGCTCTTTTCGATTCTGCAGAGAATGGTAATATTCCCCCACGAGAGAGAGAGAAAAGCGAAGAGAGTGGGAACGATAGAGAGCCGAAGAAATATCGTGACAGAGAAATTGGACGACACATTATGTACTATTTTGCCTGCTGGCTACTGGTTTCACCGCTATTTGCGTTGTTTCCGCTACTATACGCGTATACATATCGCACGTGACTGCGCGCCGGGGTGGTTCCTCTCCCCCAATTGCAACGATAATTTGCTACAAGCGTTAAACTTTGCATTTTCCCTACTATATCGAAAAACCGATCGGTCCCTTCTACAGGGATCATATTATATCTCATCGACTCGCGTATAATAAAAGCTATTTAACGATATTTCGTTCCGTATTTAAACCCGACAATTGTATTTTAGTGCTTCACGATTTATCTTGCCTCGTTTGTCGCTTTATACGCTTCGATTTTATGTTATATGAAAATCAACGGGAGAGATAGCAATTCGCAGCTTTCAAAGCATGCGAAACCTGTTGTCCATTGCAAATTTCGAACTTTTTATTTTTTGTTTCTTAAAATTTTCTTTATTTTGTTTAATTTGATGTTTGGTTTTTTTTTTTTATTTTATTTTTATTTATACCGGTACCGCGCGGCAATCGTAATTTCTTATCCGCTATTAGCACGTCCGTGGCTGTGGTCTGATGTAAATTTACGACTACCACTTGATTGGGTTCAACGTACCCCGTATTTCATTCTCCGTCGTCACATCGCCTTCGCGGCCTGACGACGCCGCCCGCCTCGAGAGATCGCGTTTACTCTCCCGAGAGTTTTACACGACGGTGTGTATAATATACGCGCGAATGATCATCCTCCCCGGGCGACTTAACGATCTCTCACGGGGTATCACGATCAAAGAGGGACGCGATTATTTATCAATGGAAAACGCAGTTTGTTGGACGCCGAGAGTGTTTTTGAACTTCGCGACGCGAACGTTCGTATCTAACATTAAGCTAAGGATAAGGGTAAAGTAAATAAACGATTTCTGATCAACAAGGGAAGAATACGCGGAATATATATCCTTAAAAGAAAAAATCGTAAATATATTTTATCCGAATAATTTTGGGGAAAAATAACGATTCCGATATCTTTCAACAGCGATACTTTAAATTTTTTATTAAAATTCCAGAAATCCGAGGTGACTATCGTGGTCCACGGAAAAAAAAATTACGTAATAAGCCCGAGCTGAGTTTTCCATCTTTTTTTTCCGGGTACCGGATGATCGGACGTAAAAAAAAAAAAACCACGATGAAAAGTTTTCCGTCGCCTTACATTTTTTTTGCGTAAAAATTCAAGGGTTTCGTAACATTTTCCAACCGCACATTTATATGTGTTTTTTTTTGGCTAAAGGCCCCAAAGCTGAAGGCTGAAGGATTCACCCTTTCATTAAAATATTTTTTCATTAAATTCGATAAATTTTCGTAATTTGAATCGAAGCTGAAATTTGTCTTCGTTACGGAGGACCCAAAGTTTGAATGAAAAGGATGGAATAAAAAAAGCCGAAAATGAGCGCTGGATAAGAAAGAAATAATAAAGAATAGATAGAGATGAAAAGAAAATAGAGATCGACATTAAGAATAATAGACGAGTAGATTAAACACCGACGTGTGTAACTCGGTCTGTAGGAAACAGACGGGAGGAACACGATCGATTGATAAACGACAAGGTTACCGGCGATTAAACTATTTAATCAATTATGCGGCATCTGGCGCGTAGGTGAAGCACGCGCCGAGTACACAGTGTGTATATGTAGATATTAGCTCTGTAGATGTATCTGCAGCGATGGTTGTCGACGGCACGCGAATATGTATTTACGCGTACGTATATCTATTAATACACATTCGAGCGCATAGAAAACACATCTGTCTATGGATGTGTGTGTGTGTAAGTGATTGTGAGGAGGCGGTATTCCAGATAGCGTAGGAGAAGGCAACGCGTGACGAGTTACAATGATAGATTGTTTTAATACGAAGACAACAAAAAAAACCTAACGACATCCACGAACGATATTTATTTTAAATACTAAATCGTCGCCCTCATCAATATTAGTTTGTAAATAATTTACAATATACGTCTGTAAAGATAACTATCGATATTTCCATCGCGTACATTTAATTCGCGGTATTTAAATCGAAAAAAGCAATAAAAATTGCGCCGTTCACGTAAAGTCAATGTTTTCAATGATCGAGGAGACTAAACGGTAAAATTGCAGCATCTTTCGACGAAGAGTTGCGAATCATCTAAATCCCATGAATTTTGCAATTATCATTAGAGAAAAACGGGACGCGTGTGCATTATATAGACTTCGACAAGGTATATTTTCATCGAGTTTTTGTTGAAGTATAATCAATAAACATTGATCCGATTATAATGGGTAAAAGTTCATTTTGTTCGTTGAATAACGCTGTACACCATGTTATAGAAATACATTTTTGTGAAACATTTATATTTTACAAATTTCAGTCGTTTTTGTAAAAAACGAAAAAAAAAAAAAAAAAAAAATGAATGGGTCTTTAATTTTTGTTTGCGAGTACTAATAACCTTAGTAAATAATAATTTTTCGGTGAATAAACGTGTGTGAAATGCTATTTTTGAAACAATGAAACACTGTGGTTTTTCGTGTCGATTAAATCGTTGGGCTACGCGAACGAAATTCTTTTCGTTGGTATGTTGAGTACGATAGCTGCGTGTCAAGCGCAAAACACTCGGGGCTATGAATTTGTATGTGTATTGCAACGATAAAACAATAATTCTATAATTTATTCGGCAGTGGGGTATCGGGGTGCACAGTTGGCGTTAATATATCATCGGTCGCATCTGCCTCCCGAGTTACGAACGAATGAACGAGACGCGTTTCAATATGTTACTATACAGTGTGCGTGCGTCTGTGTGTGTGATATGTGTATATTGTTATGGAAGTGAAACGGAGGTACGCCTGCCGATTTCTATATAAATATTCGGCGGGGGAGGGAGAAACTGCTGTTGCACCGGCCACGAGCAGATCCCCTCTCCACCATATTCACCCCTCGTACGTAGCACACGCGTTAACGCAGGTAGGTATGAACCCCCGCGCGTCCTTTTCCTAATACTGTTGTACCCTTTTCCCCAATTTTCAACCCCCGAGTTATCGTATTCACGTTAAATCGCGTGCTAAGTTGGTCATCAGTATCATACACTTACGTACACGCGACGAATTTAATGTACAATTTAAAATCGGTCGAAATACATTGTGCCTTTGCTGATTGAGAAACATGATATTAATTGAAATCTAAAGTTGGAAAAAAACAAAAAAAAAAAATTGAAAAAATTATCGAATTGAGGTACGGACTATCCACGGATGCTGAACTGGCTCTCGGCTCTTCTCGCAAATGTCAATTACCTTAAATTTTGATTTCTTATTCATCTCCATTGGACTCGAGAGTTATTTCGGAGATAAAAATTCGCATCGCCACGTCAGGGGAAACTCCGTGGACTGTGACGTTTATGTATCGAGGTCACTTCGCGCGGTTCGAGAGAGAGAGAGAGAGAGAGAGAGAAAGATAGAAAAATGTTGAGAAGCGCGTGAAAGTATAGGAGAAATATAGAAAAGGAGAGAAAAGTGTATGCGCTTCCACAGCGGGCGGGGTGTTCCACCGCAACGGCACAGAACGATAAACTTTAATGTATTCCGAAATATTAAAATATATTCCCACTGCGGTTTATACGACGGAGATATTTTAACGAGGCGAACCCTTCCCCTCGCTCTTGGATTCCCTCGCCCTTTTCGTTTCCTTCGCACTACGACTAACCCAACTTTCCATCATCGTCATTCTCATCCCCTTTTTCTGTTCTCTACTACGCGAAGCAGCTACCCGACTGCAGCCGAATTCAACTTCCGCCAAACTAATATTATTATTATTTTACCAGCTAAAATGATATATTTCAATATAATCAGTTTTTCATCTCTCCCGATAAATGCGATATAAGATAAAATCGTTTTATACCGGAAGTGCCAAATTTGCGGAAACAGTAACTAAGACGAACTCTTTTATAGGAAAAAAACCGGATTATTCGTATGGGTTTACTTAATGAGTTTAAATTTAATTCAATACGTATTCATCGTGTATGTGTCCATACGACGAATCGTCGCATCGCTATATACGCCGCAAGGCATTGAATACAAATTTAATAAAGCGACATATTCTTTCGTCAAACGTTGCAGTACTATGGCGATCGTCTAAAAATATACTCACCTTTGCAATACAAATGAAAACAATATTACGCCGAAAGAAAAAAAGTTCAAATAAATTTTCAAATATTTTTAAAGCTTCCGAAAAAAAAAAAAAAAAATTTTACCGAATTACTCCAAAATCTGACCGCCCCTAATTTTTTTAGCTGTCTCGTAATCTCCCACCTGCTATATGCAAATGCGGCACCCATATAAATACACGCTGAAAGAAGTTGCCGATCTTTTATTCATAATTTATTCAACGCATCTTTATATATAATCTCCATTTATTGAGTTTACCAGCATCTCGAATAAATAATGACTGTCAGTTTTCGTCTTATTTAATGTATCTCTCGCGTCAAAATGATATTTGAAATACATTAAGTTTAAACTCGAGAATTAAATTGCCCTCTCGTGCATTGCGAGAAGACACATTTAGATTCTTCACATTCACACGATGAATGGTTAATTGGCTGAGTGGTTTATAATTAACGAAGAGATGTCACCGAGAAATTCTTCCGTAAAGATATATATATATTATAAGGAGTTTATAGCCAATGCTCTGATAAAATGGTGTGGAGGAGAAGGGGGGGGGGGGGGCGGGGGATAACAAAAAAAATTGGAAAAGAAGGAAAAGACTATTTAATATAAGAAGGGAGACCGATAAGATATTCGTGACGAGACAGGACAGGCGTAAAAGACGGAAGTTCTCGTTCTCTCTGGCAGAGAGTGCGCGGACTCGAAGTCGAGCGCAAAAAGGCCGAAAGAAAAGGGAGAAAGGGAGAAAGAAAGATAGAAAGTTACGACGATGATGGAGATGGAGGTGGTGAAGACGGGGGAAGGTGGAAAGTGAACGAAATGGGAAGGGAAATAAAGGGAGGAACGACGAACGAGTGAGTGGCCGACCGAAAAGTTTGCCTAACGGTAAAGCGACGAGTTAACATTAATATATTCCGTCGGAAAGTTTTTATAATATTCCCGGGCATTGTCTGACGTTGGAACAATAAAACCGCTGTTCTCGTTTACGACGGACGATTTTTCAGTAGGGACGGGAGGAGGAGAAGGGGGGGAGGCGCGAGGAACAGAGCAGAGAGAACGCTATAGCGCGCGAAACGGACTCGGGGCGAAACGAGGCGAACACCCGGACTAGCGAGAACGTAACTCAAAGGTAGGGGAATTCTCTTGCTTTCTGGTGTTTAGTACATATTCGCAGAAGGAAGACTGTTGTGTGGATAAGTGTGTATGCAACTATTTGCCTTGTCGTGGGATAAAAGGAAATGCGCGAGAAGAAAAGAAACTAACAATAAGAGTGGCGTCGTTGAGTATACTTTAGCTACGGGCCATTCCAACTCAGATCAAACATGTCCCTCTCCTCTCGGCAAGTGCTCATTGCTTACGATTTGAACTAAATTGCGCCCTTTTTGCAGCGTCGGCGCAATCAAGGATATTTGAAAATTTATTTTAAATTTTTGGAAATAATGAATTTTTTTCGGGTGTTATAAAATAATGCGTTCGAATTCAAGGGATTCATAGGTTTTCGGGTTTAGCGATTTTCGGCGTTTCGAAAATTCTGTGCTTTCGGTAAATTTTGAGTTTTTTTCAAATATTATATTTCCGCCTCGAGATTCTCGCTACTCGTCTATTCATTCATCATTTTTTTTTTTTTTTTTTTTTTGTTTTCAGAATTTAAATCCCCGAGCAATTTATCTTTGATGTAACGCTTTTATTGCTGAATCCGATTTGGCATAAAATTGCCCATATATACAAACTGTCTACCCATTAAGTCGCGGGTGCGATAAAAGCTACACACAGGGTTGTACCAAGGGAACCTGAAAGCCTGGCAAAAAAAGATTAATTCCTCGGGATTTTTATCCTCTCTTGTTGAGGGATGGTATGAGACGAGGAAAAAGAAAAGAATGATTGTCTATGTATGTATGTACGCGGAGAGGCGAAGGGGTGGGAGCGGCGAGACTTGCAAAGTTGTAAAGTTCGTAAAAGTCGAATATTCAGCTTACTCGCTTGCACGTCATAGCTTATTTCCCTTTTCACCCCCCTCTGCTCCTGTGTATATTTTTTATCCCTTGTTTTTCAACCCCCGCGCCACTTGGTTTTTTTTCCTCGCCTTTGCGCCCTATGTCCGGGGCTTGTGAGAGCCAAAACACGACGTTTGATATCGTGTGAATCGAGTAAAGGCAACCGGTACACCAAGGAATTCAAAGTAAACAAGGTGGCTTGGGCCAAAAAGAAGGACAGAAGCGAAGAGAGCAGAAAAGAGAAGGAGAAGAGGTTGGGCTATAGAAGGTTAGCATGAGAAACTCAACGGCGGCAGTGGTCTTCTGGTTAAAGTAATTACGAGCAACGCCAGCTGCCGCGGACTTTAAATTATAGAAATTATAAAACGCGAGCGCGCTCTACGGTTCCTCTATTCGTTTATGTTTTTTATCCCACCTTTGCACTGACTCCGAGGGAGAGTGTACGTAGTCCCTTTTTCTCATTTCTCGACATCGCCGCCCTCTGCAACCCGCCGCTATACGCGACTCTCCGCTCTCTCTCTCTGTGTGTTTCCTTTGGTACTTTACCACTTTTCCAACGACGTCGTTGCAATTCATTCCGAAAATGCAATAGAGATCAAGAAAAAAGAATGCGCGATAGATGAAATACAAAAGAAAGTAGTTACGGAAAGAATTTCTTCTTTGGATTACCGGATTTGAGAATATCATTTATACGAAATGTTTTATATAGGATGTTGTAAAAAGTGGGCAAACATTTGTTTTGAACAGTTATGAGTGAAAACATTTTAGCACCGGAAATTAATGTTTGTGAGCGTTTAACTCGTTAATGGATGGTCCGAGGCTATTTTTACAAGAGATCTGTTTTGCGAAGCAAGATATTCTCTGCAAAAAAGATTCGGAGCAAATTGTGCGTAAAAATACAACCCTTGCAGAGGAATTGAGTAATTCGTCAGATACTCCTTTGTAGGAAAAATGACATATACGTTAATGTCGCCTTAAGAAAAAAAAAAAAAAAAAAAACGAAGTTCGTTCGTATAGAATGACTTAATAAAAACAACACTGGAATATGCGCTTCTTTTTGGAGTTATTAGGAAGTAACTTTTTTCACTTTTTTTTATATTTATAATTTTTCTTTACTCTCGACCGCTTCGAGTTGATCGTTCTTTCTACGATTCTCTATCATTTACTCTCGCGTATTATTCTTATTTTACTGGTTGCGTAGAAATTCAATCTCTCGTCTCACTTCTCGTTCTCGTCGCTCGCGCAAGAGAGAGACCGATCTTTAGGCTCGAACGGCAAGCGTAAAAGGGACAGAGAAAGAAAGAAAGAGAAAGAGTGAAATGACGAAGAGTGGGAGAGCTTCAGCTAGCAGCATAACCGAGGCTGCTGGTGCCCCACCACGCCTACGTACGAGAGACGAGGACGCCGATATAATTGTATCTAAATTATAATATACAAATAATAACAGCCACAACGGCAGACTGACGCCAGTACAGTCCCGAACAGAAATATAATACGCGTTTCACGTTCGTCATGTTTTCATCTGCGAACCGACTGTTCTCCACAGTATGATTTATTGAAATTAATTCGCGACTGGTGTCGCTGATTTTCGAAATTTTACCGCGGCGGCAAAATTTTTTTTCCGAACTGAAGATCCGGAATAACGAGAAAAAATACGAATTCGTATTCAAGATTAGAAAAAAATATCTCAACAATAAATCATTTGTTTAGTTTTTTTATGACACTCAAGCCGCGAGTAAACACGGTAAATTACTCTCGTATACATTTTTTATTTCTAAAATCATAGATAGCAGAAAAAAAAAAACAGATATCGTAAAATGTAAATTTTGTTTTATCGTACTTTTCAGTCGTGTTTTTTTTTTTTTTTTTAATATGTATAGAAATAGTCTGAAAACAACGATAAAATATTATTCGCGAGATTTTTCTTTCCGTCGAAAGCTATCTTCCGCTTGCGGCTTCAATTTTTCTCTTATTCGCCATTTACTAACCGCTATTTCTTTCAAATTTTAATTCAAACCTTTATAGTACACCATACACACGCGCGATATTTCCTGGAATAATAACGTTCCAAGGATATCGTAAAGTGTATAAAAAGCGAAACGACTTCAAAGATATAAATTTCTACCAGCAACAGAGACGCCGCGTCTTGGTTTGCAGTGGTGGAGGCTGCGGTCGGTGGAGGAGGAACGAAGGAAAAGTAAAACGAAGTGGAAGTGGAAGATGAGAAAGAAGAGGAAGAAGAAGAAGAAGGGTTGCCGGAGAAGCACGTTGCAAACGGGGTATACCTGGGATATCCAACAGCGCCGACAGTAGCGAAGAAAAATAAGCTCGAACGAAGTAATAATAAAGAAATATGTTTCTGCTCGGTTGGCGGCCGACATCAGTCCGGGCGCTCCAGCAGCTTCCGCTAGGCTACGGACCCACCACCGCACAACCCCTCCAAGAGCCCGCAACCCTTCGTCGTAGTGCCCGCACCCTTTTCCATGAGCTTTTTCCCCATTTTTTTTTATCATTCCATGTTTTATCTTACATTTGAAGAATATTCGAGTTTTTATTGTGCGAAACGGAAATAGAACTTCGCAATTTTTCATATTTTCTTTACTTCTTATTTCATCTTTCATTTTACATTTGAAGGATAATCGAGACTTTCTTTTCTTGTTTGTTGTGAACAATAAAAATGTTTCACAAATGATAAACGAGTTATTGTTCGCGATATTTAATTTTCTTCTCGTTGTTTCAAAGACCTGAATGCAAAGAGCCTTATTTTTCATTGACGAGTTAAAAAAAAAAAAAAAAAAAAAAACGTATATTTATGCAAAGATAATATCTTACATTCGCACGTGTCGTGCTGAGTAAAAAAAGCAAACTATTGTAATAAAAAAAACAGTATAAAGTATAAAAAGATTGACAAGAAATAAGCGGAGAGCTATGAAAAAATTGAAGAAAGAGAGACTTTGCGTACTTTACATAATTTTCAAACGTTCGCATGCTGCGCGCCAGTTGGGTGATGGTTTAGGGGGTGGAAAATTTAAGGGATGAAAAGAGAAAGAACGAAGAGGAAAGACGAAAGAAGAAAAGGGTCGAAGACGTCGTATAACCGTTGGGTTTGGTATTATATTCTATTGTGAGTATAACGATTGCGTTTCTTCGAACAAGTATTGCTCAGCGCCCACCTCTCCGTGTACCTCGTCTACGAGGCGTGCGACAAAGTGCTTTCTGGTGCTTAATGGCAAACTTGGAGGTAAGCAACCAACTCGACCTCTCTTAAATTTTATATTTCAATGCTTCCTTGATTTCAGCGCCATTACATTATTGGTAACGAGGTTTTGCCGCTTGGAACGACTTCAGTTTAAACTTAAACTGATTTTGTACAAATTCAGGATTTGACTCAAGTTTCAGCTTAAATTTAAATTCACATTTTATCTCACCGCTGAACTTAGGTTTTGACTCAACTTCTATCAATACGCCTCAACCAAAAAACTTTTTTTTTTAATTAAAAAAAAAATTGCAAACGCCCCATCCGTTTTATCGATCGATCGGTCCCCATTACTAAATCGTAAAAATGAATTCTCTATCAAATGAAATGCAAATGAGAAAATGTTGCAATAAATATACATAATTGTTATTGCGTTTCGCATGAGGCTAAAACAATAAGCGGTAAAATGAAAGACGCACGACGAAAACTTTCTTCCTCTCGCGAGCAGTGGGTTAACACTCGTCGCTTGTGTTATAACTGCACGCTGGCGCATTCACCTATCTTATCTCAGGGTCCACTTATCTCTTGTTGTATCTCATAATAGCTTGGGCGCCTCGGCGAAACCGTATCCTACAACTCGACAACATAGTATATGCTGTTCTTATGCATTTTTCATATTACGAAAGTCGCGTACGAGGTATGAGACGATGGAGGGGGATCGGGAAGCAGGCAGAACGCGCACGCTTTGCTTTCCTTCGTGTATTATCATTTCTTATTAGAATAGCCGGCCGTGTGGGAGCCGTCCGTTTGCGTTATTCCCGCTAATATGTATTACTACAAAACTACATATATATAGATATATATATGTATAGATATATCGATAAAGAAAAACTTGGTACGTGTGGTATCCGTCAATTTTATCGGCGAGTTGCGCAGGACGACAAAAAAATAAAGAAAAAAGCGAACTCTATACGCACATAGGCATATATATACATACATATATATGCAGTTTATGTATATGTAATACGGGAAAGGGGAGAGCTCGTAGCCAGGCAATAATTATTATTTTTACCCGGCCTGTCGGACTCGGTATGGGCTGCAATTAAAAACTGTTTATTTATTCAAAGCCAGCTTTTTCGCCTCGCACACTCGGTTCGGGGCCAATCGAAAAACGCCCCAAACGCAACGGGCAACGGGTAAGATTAAAAAAATAAAAGAATAATGATTATTTTTTTTTTATTTTTATTTTTTTTTTCGTCTTTTTGTAACTCGAACGGTTAACATTGTTTTGATGAAATATTAATTTTAATTACGATTGGATAAATGAAAGAGAAACGATGAAATAATAAAGGGAGCTTATGGCTATGAAAACGATGAACATAAGAACAAACATTTCGTAATTTTATTATGAGATTAAAAAAATGTACAGCATTAATATTATGTTCAGATTTTTGTTCGAAAATATTGACAGAAAAAACGTAAATTTTCAATGCATACAGAATTTTTTTATTTTTTTTTTTTTAATTGCGTAAATTATTTTTATCGCCGTACACGTGGAATCGAGAGAATGGCGCTTACGGTTTTATGCGTATTATAGTCAGGGGGGTAGCGTTAAAACTTGGCGTTATCTCTCGTCTCGATTTATTATTCAATCACGCAATGATTATACACGTATCAGTATATAGATATGCATAATTTAACATTTATGTTTAAAGGAGGGGGGGAATTGCGTTTATTCTATACGGATACGATTATGAGTTTTATGTATGAAACGTGCAGTCGTATGCGTGAACAAAAACCATCGATATTAGTTTGTGTGTAACTTAACTGTGCACTAGGTATGCTCGATACATAGTATATTATTATTGTAACCCCGTGGCTTGAACTATAAAAATATACGCCCGACAACGTTATCGCTCGCTTTCCGCTCAATAACAAGACGACTACGACAAGTAGCCGACTACGACGATATATATACCTCGATAGACTACGAAGCTTGACCACTCGAGCGTTTTATTATCAGAATTATTTAACGGAACTCGAGCGGAATATGTATAATATAAAAATTCTCAAAACAAAACAATCATTCGCATTTTTTTTTTTACGTACAACATCGATTATTCATTATTTAAAATAAATTTGCATAAATAGAAAAAAATACGTAAATTTATTGTAGGTATTTAATACCTGAAAAATCAACCACACTGTCGCAACCCAAAGAATAAAAATATTCCGATTTCGAAAAAATATCGATATTTTCGATAAATTTTTTCGAAACCCAATATTATTTTCCTAATGAAAATTCTAAAGTAAATTATTGTTTATAAATGAAAAATTAATGGAAAAAAAATATACAATAAAATGTTTTTAATCGAAAAACAAATGGAAACATTAATTAAAAAATGTTTCAACATGTATTTCATTTTTTTCTTTACTCGTGAAAATTGTACGTGTCGACGTGGGCGGCCGTCGACAAGAAACAAAGCCGCGAAGACGAAGACGCGCGGAAGAAGAATACGAAGGAAAAGGAAAGTGAGAGTCGTTGTAACGAATTGTGTAGAACGAATGAAACGTGAAGGAGGAATGGGAAGAAGACGGGCGAAAGTGGTGTTTGGGGTATAGGCGAACGCGTGCTGTTGGCAGTGGGATGGTGGGGGAGGCGTTTCGTTGTTGCGGGAAGACGAGCGCAGGACGAGGTGGAGTGAGATAGAGTCGAACGCGCCGGGTGTACGGGAGGGTAGAATAAATAAAGCGATAAAATATAATATTACATCGTATTGCGGCTGGGCTGCTGGTGCTGCAGCGTTGCATTCCAGGGTGCATTGGCCTCACAAATACGTCGGGGGGCCTCAGCGCCGGCCGCGACGACGACTAACGCTCGAGCGGACCGAACGCGCGAGAGCCCAGCTAGCCAGACACTATAGCCATTGCCATGCCGGTAAACTCATATATATATCCGTATATACATATACATATACATATATATACACGAGTGAAGCGGCCTTAATGCCTAACACACTCAGGGGGCTTTCTCCTAACGCACCGTGTCCCACACACAACGTTCATCCGTCTTTCTCTACTATTTCTCTACCGCTCTGTCACTTTGTGCGCAACCGATGTTTGCTAACGCGCGTTCACGTAATAATGCGTGCTCTTGACTTTACGATATATATAGGTATATACAGATATGCTTTTTCGTTACTTCCCGATTGTTCAAAGTTTATTTTTATACGTATTTTTTTTACTCGATTTCATTGCTCAAGTTCGTAATTTAACTTTGACGCGCGTGTGATTCAAGTTCGAACTTTAATTAAAATCATAACGTAATTCTCGATCTCGAGATTATTCGTTCGTTACTCCAAATTTTTTAAAATCTTTTCGGATTTGTAATTTTTTTGGTATTCGATAAATCGATATTTGCGGATCGATATTATTGATTATTATATCGTGACTTACAGATGTCGCTACTAAGAGGTTAGAATCAATTTTTTTGCGAAGTTAAACAACTGCGAAGAGAGCGGTGCGAAAAAAAATAAAAATAACGTGACGATGACCCTCGCCACGAACGAGAGACGATGAATTGTTCTGACTATACATATATACGATAAACATACACATATAATTTAAGTTCTTCAATTTCCGTTTGTACGGTCGTCGGGTGAGGGAAACTTGAGAAGTTTTAGTTTCGTTCTCAAAGAGTCACACATGTATAACATATAGCAAAACGGTGTTTATAACTATGGGTATTGTAATAAGTATACGACGTGAAGAGCGACGGCCTCTACTTCTCATAGTCAACGCGAAAAGAAAGACGAAAGGTTGGGTTATAAAGAGAAAGAATGAGACGAGGACTCGGCGAAGATACGAGAGAAGAGAAGAACGTCACGCATTTGTAAGCGTGAAAGGATCGCGCGCGGTCTTGAGATGCAAAGATCCCGAGAAAGAAGGGTATATTTTATCGACTTAACCCTAAAATACGTATTTTTCATCCCTTCAACTCCTTGCGTCATAATTTCATATTTCGCGATATCCATGGAAATCGACACCGTAAAAAAAAAAAAAAAAAAAAAGAAATTCATAAATTAAAATAATTCAATTTTTTTTACGAACAAAATGAAATCGTCAGTGTCTCGTATCGTGCAGTACGATTAATTAAAATCCGGTGACAAGTAAAGGTATTAAGGAGTTTAAATTTCACAAGAGTCGAAAGATAACACTTCCAATCAGTCGGACTGATGTGTACCTTTTCGGGGAGCGAAATGAATTGAAATATTAAAATATTTAATTTAACATCGCGATTTATCGTGAATCATATGATATGCATGAAAAGTAAGTTGTACCATAGATGCAGTATATGATGCAGTCGGACGTGATAGCAAAAAAAAAGGTTCGGCGAAGAGAGTCAGAGGGGGAGGAGGGGGATAAAATAATAAAATAAAATAAATATAGAGAGCGGTGGAACGATGCGAGTCGGGTACGATATGGTTGGCCGACGAGGGAACGAAAAGCGGGTACGAGATAGATAGATGGTAGGTAGCAGACGTAATGATATACAAATAAAATATATCCGACATACGGGGAGAGTATATGAGTTGGCAAAAGAGTGGCGAGGAGGCGGCGGCCGAGGGATCACAGTCGAGCGCGTGTACCTATATATACGCATATATAGACAGACATACAGCGGTATGTACAACCGTTTCGCGTATGCAAATATATTTCTATATGCATACATCTGTAGAAATACGTGTAGGTGCATTGTGACGATGTAGTGAACAACTGATATGTGCAGCGAGCAGCTACCGGTAGTTATGTAATATTGACTGAGATAAAAAAAAAAAAAATAAAAAAAAAGTATATTTAATGCTTATGAGCAATAAGTTTCATAGTTGCAACAATAAAATGCCATGTGCAGCGTATCGATCGTGCAATAAAAAAAAAATGGTCGAGTAATATAGATAATGATATTTATCGCGAATCGACATCTCGTTGCATGCGTTTCTTACTTCGTTTATTACCAACTGCTTCGTCGTTTTTTGTTCGATATGAAAAAAAAAAGAAAAAAAAAAAAAAAAACAGAAGGTGAATTATCTATACGAACAACCGGAACTTGTGAAATTAATTAAATACCATTGGAATCGAGTGATCTAATGCATAGTCTCAGGCATCGTAACTTCTATCTATATAACTTAAATATTAATTTTAAATAAGGGTTGAAGTGCTTGCAACCCTTGGACCGGTTTAAAAGATGTTACGCATTTGCGAGGATACAATTAATTAATTGCAGACAAAATGTTTATCTTTAACCTTCTTTGTAATGACTCAATTATTTACCCCCTCTTAGCGTAATTAGCCCCGTTACTTTTTCCCGGCAACCTTTTCAAGAGGTATAAAGAATTAATAACGAAAAAAAAAAATGCAGGAAAATGAAAAAAAAAGATAAAAACGACGCCAACATAAGTCTAAAAATATATCAAGTTCAGTGCTGAAATGACGCCGGAATGGTATGAAATGTGCAATCACTGTACGACTCGTCACATTCCGACCGCCAATTACTTAATAAATTCTAATTCTAATAATCTATCATCATCTCCACTTCTTCGTTTCTATATCTTGCCTATTGCAACTTTTCATCGCTATACATGAACGCGATGGGTCATAAATATCAATAAAAACAATGGGCTCGTCTCGAGACGGCGTCAGCGGTGCTGAAGAAACAGCAAAGAGAATTGCAATAAAGTGCAACGCAGTGGAAAAAAGACAAAAAAAATGGTTTTTAGCAACAGCCGATAAGATCGAGGCGGTGGGAAGTGGTGAGAAAAAGATAATAAAACTGTAGAAGAAAGTAAAGAAAGAGTAGGAAAGGGGAGGACGAGGCAAGACGAGAACAAGAGGCGGGCGGCAGAGTTCGACACGATTCATATACGTTCATTACGAATGCATACGCGCACGTTAGATTGTACGTTAGTGCCTTGTAATAAAATATTGTAATGGTGGCCTACTTCCACCACCGTCGGGCGTACCTCACTTCGTCGTCGTTGTCGTTCTCGTTGTCGTTGTCGTTGTATAGTATAATATCTCTCTCCTGGCATTCTTTGCCTTCCACGTTATTTATTCTGCGATGTAGCACATACGATGGCGTCGACGACGACGCCGTTATTGCTACGTTTTACTCCAATGTTACTGAGTGGCTGATGTTACTTGTTCTACTTGACGTTAATTTGCGTTTCGGAAATTTCCCGATCACTTTCCCATTTTTTCGTAATTTGTAACGATTTTTTTACCGAAATGTTATTGATTTGGTATCCATTCCATTCGATCTATGATTGGGCGAAACAAATGGACCTCGAAAAATCTTACGATCATAATCGCTGCATAGGTTTACGATAATTAAAAAAAAATTTCGTCGATGACGACACCGCTATTGCTACGTTTTACTCCAATGTTACTGAGTGGCTGATGTTACTTGTTCTACTTGACGTTAATTCGCGTTTCGGAAATTTCCCGATCACTTTCCCATTTTTTCGTAATTTGTAACGATTTTTTTACAGAAATGTTATTGATTTGGTATCCATTCCATTCGATCTATAATTGGGAGAAACAAATGGACCTCGAAAAATCTTACGATCATAATCGCTGCATAGGTTTACGATAATTAAAAAAAAATTTCGTCGACGACGACACCGCTATTGCTACGTTTTACTCTCATGTTACTGAGTGGCTGATGTTACTTGTTCTACTTGACGTTAATTCGCGTTTCGGAAATTTCCCGATCACTTTCCCATTTTTTCGTAATTCGTAACGATTTTTTTACAGAAATGTTATTGATTTGGTATCCATTCCATTCGATCTATGATTGGGAGAAACAAATGGACCTCGAAAAATCTTACGATCATAATCGCTGCATAGGTTTACGATAATTAAAAAAAAAATTCGTCGACGACGACACCGCTATTGCTACGTTTTACTCCAATGTTACTGAGTGGCTGATGTTACTTGTTCTACTTGACGTTAATGCGCGTTTCGAAAATTTCCCGAACACTTTCCAATTTTTTCGTAATTTGTAACGATTTTTTTACCGAAATGTTATTAATTTGGTATCCATTCCATTCGATCTATGATTGGGAGAAACAAATGGACCTCGAAAAATCTTACGATCATAATCGCTGCATAGGTTTACGATAATTAAAAAAAAAATTCGTTGACGACGACACCGCTATTGCTACGTTTTACTCTCATGTTACTGAGTGGCTGATGTTACTTGTTCTACTTGACGTTAATTAGCGTTTCGGAAATTTCCCGATCACTTTTCCCTTTTTTCATAATTTGTAACGATTTTTTTACAGAAATGTTATTGATTTGGTATCCATTCCATTCGATCTATGATTGGGAGAATCAAATGGACCTCGAAAAATCCTACAATCGCTGCATAGGTTTACGATAATTTAAAAAAATTCTCGTCAGGAACGACGCCGTTATTGCTACGTTTTGCTTCAATATTAATGAGTGGCCGATGTTACTCGTTCTACTTGACGTTAATTCGCGTTTCGGAAATTTCCCGATCATTTTCCGATTTTTTCGGAACTTCTAACGATTTTTTTTACAAAAATGTTATTGGTTTAGTATCCTTTCTATTCGATCTATGATTGGGAGAAACAATGGACATCAAAAAATCTTACGATCATAATCACTGCATTGGTTTACGATAATTTTCAAAATTTCTCGATTACGGATAAATAATGCCACCATGTTTCCTACGTATAACACAAATGAAATCGATAAATTTCAAACTCACAGTGCCGGCCAAAATCTCCAGTGTTCATCTAAGATGTTTAGATAGTAAGCTTCGTGTACTCACCTGGAACACGAATGGAATCACAAAATTGATTAATTTTTCAATAATAATAATAAATCTTTTGGAATTGTATTTATTTTATTGTATTTTCTTAATTTCGAACTGTCGGTCGTAAGTTCGAATATAAGATTAATCAACAAATACGATGTTTGCGATTTGCGCAAAAAAAAAAAGTTATCGAGTTAAAAAAAAATTAGTTTGGAGCCAAAAAAAAATTAATTAATAATCAGACTGAGTAATCCACCCAATCGTTCGGCAAAATAACTCACATCAATCTCAACGTTTGTACTACGATTTAAAAAAAATGTTAATTATATCCGTACGTTTCGCTCAATCTCGATGTCTCATTTCGCATTATACTTTTTTTCTTTACATTACCGATTTCTTCGGTATAATAAATCTTCGTCGTATCCGTGTCCACGCCTCTTTCTTCGAATATATCGTAAGCTCGAGAGATCTTCTCGCGAGAGGAGAGTTAGAAATACGATGGGGGTAGAGGTTGGCAAGAGAAAATAAGATAGTAGAAAAACAGAGAAAGGATATACATATAGAGGAGAGCAATCCGTATCCATCAAGCATCTGCGCTGTGCGTCGAGCGACCATATCCATCTCGAGTCGACTCGGGGCCCGTCGTATAAATAAAAGTTTATTTAAAGACGTTTGAACGAAGTCGGCCGGCGGCGTCGGCGCGTAGGCATAAGCAGTTATATTATAGTCATATACACACTATATAATATGTAAGCTATACATTGCGTCGACGTTTATACATCGAACATGAAAACACACGCACACACACATTGAAAAATGTTTCCCCTCTTTGTACTCCGCGCACTCCTCTCCAACGCCGCGAACATAAAACACTCGTTCACCATCGCTCGCACGTAGTTGTCGCGGTACGCGCGTACTTTCCAAGAGCCTTTTGCTTTATATAATGTATATATATTCATGTTTATATATTGTCGTTCTTGTATTATCTACCAATGCAATTTCACGTAGACGCCTGCGCCGCTGGCAACGAGTTTATAGTTTATGTTATAAATTATTATTATCGTATTTCATACGTTGAATAAGATTTATTAAAACCCTATGCGTTTATACTCGTAACTGGCAGTATATTACATCTATCTTTATACGCGTTGCATTATAAGACGATTATATATTTTGTGTCTCCGTGAACGATATTAAAAGAAAAAATAATAATAATTCACGCCACGAGATGAATCGAAAGAATAGAAATGTATCGTTGTTGGAGGTTTCTTTCGGTGATCGACTGCCGGCCCAACGCTTAAACTGGTTCTACTAAGCTGGTCGCGAAGATTTAATCGCGCCGGAACGGAAAAACGATTTTTTTTGTCAATCACTAACGTACCGACGAAGGGTCGAAAAAAATGTCGGATTCATATTCAGCGCGAACAAATACATGGATATATATAATATAGTATAGTATATAGTCTAAAACATTTTTCTGATCTTTCCACCCCTTTGCAAACCTAATTTTTTAACGTTTCTCATCGTTCTGCAAAATCTTGAAAAAAAATGTTCCGAACTTTTTCGAATTTCCTATACCGTCTTTTTTTTTTCTCAACGAACACGACGCACACTTGGATTTCTCCGATATTTCATCGAAAATCAAAAATTTTCGCAAATTCGATCGAACTAACAAAAAAGTCACGTCTAATGCATTTCTTGCCGCTGCTCATGGATGCGTCAATGATTTTACTCCTATCTCGACTTTTAATTCGCATATCGATACCGGAAGTGAAAAAAAAATTGATTTTCGGTTGACGTCCGGATTCACCGTGTGTCTGAAAAAGTTTGCCGAGAAAAAAAAACGGTATAATTTTTTTCCGCTATCCTTTACATTATACTATGTTTTCAACCCTAAAAATATAAATGCAGCTACACTTGTCCCGCATTGCTGCTGCTAGGTAGGGTGTCCATGATCTCAACGTGTTCCCGTGGAGTTCGTACAATTTCAGCAAACAAACGTTCTCCGGGCGTTGCGCGTTGCCACCCTCTTTCCCCCGCACCCCTCGGCACGATGGCTCTTGAAACGAAAACATCAAAAACGCGGCTGACACAAAGGCGACATACGTGTGGAGAAGGAGAGCGAAAAAGATCGTAAACAAGAGAAAACGAAATAAAAAAAAACAAAAAAACAAAAAAGAACTATGCAAAAGAAAGACAGAATGACGACGATAGAACGTTGTGGAAGGGCTCGGTTTTCTCGCTTTCTCTCGCGTTCTATGACTATAGAGAATATAACGCGAGGCTTCGAGGTGCGGGCGAGTCAGCGGGTAAAGAAGAAGCGAAAGAAAAGAAGAATCGTACACGCGCGGGTGAGTGAGGGAAAGAGGAAAGTGCGCAAGAAAACGAGGAAGCGAAAGAGGGAGAGAAAAAAAAAAGAATTGAAAGAGAAAGAGGGAACTATACGTATGTACATTAAAATATTATTCTCAGATGAAATACCGGGTGGGGCCCGCTGGCATAGCGGCATATTTTTAGACCTTATATAAATACACGAATCATAATGAACGCGCCTCCGTCGTACGTGTGTTTGCCCGCTTCTTCCCTAACTTTGTGTCCGTATGTTTGCGTGAGTTAACACATACGGTTTATATCTATATATGTGTAAACATGTATGCGTGTGTATTTTTTTTTTTTTTTTTTAACATATATGGAGGTTCGCTTGTTCATGCGTGTCCCCGTTGTTTGCACATACGCGTATGTAAGCTGTGTTTATGTTGGATGTGCAAGAAAGAGCGAAAGATGGGAAGGAAAGGAGGAAAGTGCAGTAGGAAGAGCAAAAGAACGAGAGAGATAACTCTGTCTTTGTGTTTCCGTTTATTCCGAGGCTATACGTAAGAGGATGCAACGATGGGCTACGAGGGTCGGAAGAAACTCTCAAAGACGAAGCATTTTCTCACCATCATTTGTTTTATCGGACTTTCTTTTGAATTTGCTACGTTTAAATTTTTCCAATGTTCCGGGTTAACAGTCACTCCGAAAATTATATTTCGGAATGAAAATTTAATTTTGACTTTATTCAAGAAACTTCTACACAGCTGTATAAAATATAATATTTATTATAGTGGAGTGTAAAAATTCTTGGAATATTTTCATATTTTTTAAATGCCTGTAATGGAATTGTCAACTATTTTCGCGTCACATTCGATTTTGCAATTTTTAATTAATTTTACGATGAAATTCTATTGTTTCGTGTTACTTTTTTCTACGGTAGCAATCAATGTACCGTTCATATTAGAATTGTTAGTTCATTGACGAAACTTTTTACTTATTTTTTCCAATCGCGAAATTTTGATTCGGCAGAAAATGTAATGATACCAATAATCCAGGAATCGCGATAGACCATCGGACCAAATTTTAACGATGCAATTGTTAGGAATTTATCGTGTAAAAGTTTGGAGAACGGGTAAACGGCGCGACACTGTTGGTCGGAAAGGGGGGCGGCGGGGGCGCGAGCGAGGTGTCGGCACGATCCATTCCTCGTCGCGCGCGTTGCATCCACCGCCGCGGCAGCCACCGATGCCGCAGTTTGCTACTGTACACCTAGCGCCGGACACCCGGGATCGCGACCGATATCCGTGTTTATTTGTTAATTCATTCCCAGCCGGTCGAGTGGACCCCGGCAGGGGCATACGTTTGACGCGGTCGGTTGGCCAATTTAATAATTGCCGGCTGATTCATTAACTGCTGGGCACACGTTGCACGCAACGACCAGACACAACCCAACGACCAGCAGCGATCGGCCCACGATTATTTAATGGGGCTCGAGAACTCGCTTTTCGATATCTATACAATATTTTAAAAATTCATAAAAGTATCAATTTCACGAGAATGCATTATCATCAGTTTGAGATTTTTTTTAAATCCGTTCGCCAATAGTGGATTATCGGATTGTGAGGTTTAAAAAACTAAAATAACAAGAATTTTTGGATTTTCGAAAATATAGTTAGTATCTTTTTTTTTTTATATAAAGATATTAACGTGATGATTTTACGAAATCAGTTTTGACTCGTTATCATTCGATTTAAATGGCCGAAGACAATTCGGAAAAACTGAACGGCGATACATATCGTTGAATTTTGATACAAAACAATCGATTTTATGATAAAATTACGATAATTAATTTCTTTATGTGGAAAATAGACGTTACTTGAACCAAATCCATTTTCATTACGAATTTCGTTTTTTTTTTTTACACATTTTATTTAAATTAAGTTATCGTCGTTGTAAATATATTTGCCGATAAATTATCGCGGACAGAATTATTACGTCTTTTACTCGTAACTTTGTCAATTATTTTTCTTTCATAATCCGTTGCGGGAGTTTCCATAATTCGGCAAAAGATTCCATGTAAATCGACAAATGTGTTGTAATGAAAGTAATAATAATACTGATGCATAACGAATTTCGTACTCACGAAGAAATGCAATTAATCATGGCAATATACGGGCGACAGTAATTACACGTGGTGAATGGTTGGGCCGTTGGATGCAATAAATTTGTCGTTTCTCTCGCACAATTATAATGATTTGCCGCATCCATAAATACATACATTTATACATTTCATACATACATATAGAGTATAATGTAGTGTAGATTGGCGAGGCAGGTGTCGCACCTTCGTTCGCAAATTAATTCTATTTATCAAACCCGGCTAATTTAACTTTTCAATGTCATCGATTGAAATTGTTGGAGTCGAGATTCGAGAACTCGAACGGTTCAAAAATAAAAAATTTTCACTGAATTCTTTTCGCGCATAAAAGTATTTTCACATTATATAAATTTGCGATGATTTCGTATAAATGAAAAAAAAAATAAAAATGAAAAAAAGATCGAATGATATATTAATAAAAAAAAAAAAATCGCGGAGCGAGAAATAAATAAAGAAATAATATTCGATCGAAGAGTCGATAACGAAAAATTTCATATTTACACGGTCCGGAGGATTTGGCCAGTCGGCAGTGTCAATTATTTGTCGCGAATAAGGGGGATTTCGAGAAAATTTTTCGTTCTGTTATATCTGTTTATTCTATCCCATCTTTTATTTTTTACCTCTCCCTCCCCCTCGCCCCCTGAATAGCGAAGCGTCAGGCACAATTTCAGTTTCTGCTTGGGCGTTGACGAGGGCCCCTTTTAAAAAATAACCGTGACGAATCGACTGGACACAATATTATTCTGACGGCACCAATGCCGAACCTCATCGACGGCGGCGTCATCGAGGAAAGAGATGTATAAAGGAAAGCAAAAATATTTCAATATTTTTGGAGACATGTAGAATCTACTGGCTTTGTCGATAGGATGATTGAATGTCCGCAACATAAACAAAACAACAAGCATTTGTAATTTAAAAAAAAAAAGGAAAATAAATTGTTAAAACAAATCGTTTGTCCGATTCCGAGACAGAGATTGAAAAAGAAAATTCTATTTTATCAATGAAGAGCCCTTTTATTACTGTATCTGAGAGCAAAAACGGAGAAATCAAACATCGCGGATAATACAAAATTTGATTAACTCATTTTTCAGTCTCCATTAACAAAAGACGCAGGAAAAAATCGATTTTTTTTTTCTGCGCTTTGAGCCTTTTATTTTTTTATTCATTGAGTGAGAGATCATTGAAAGAGCGGTAAATAAAAAAAAAAATGTTTCGCAGATTTTTCTCCGATTGAGAAATCATAGAAAAAAAAGATGTTCCCGAGAATTGAAGAGCAAGCTAATGCGCTTCTGAGCGCGATGATTCAATTAACGGTCAAGCAGTGATTGAGAGGTGGTCGAGAGACTCTTTTTTTTTTTTTTTAACGTATAATCACGAGTGGAATGTTAGAAGTAGAAAGGGTACAGGAGGAAGATGGGAGGGATGGGGAGGGGGAGGGGGAAAGAGGGTTACGGGTTGTACCAACGAGAATCGCCGTTGCCGCATCCCGTACTTGTACCAATGCTAATTCTACTTATGATGGTGGTTATTCTACTGGTGGTGCATAGAATTGCATCTGCATCTGCGAAGCAACGATGCAGCCGGCCTACTCGTGTATCGCGCTGACTTCCTATAGAGTCGTGAATAATATAACCCAGATTTGCTCCAATAAGCCACATCCTACCACGCACGCGAACCATACGGCCAAATATACATATATACAGACAGTTGTACGCGCATACAGTACTGTATATTATGAGCATCAGAGAGAAGCTCATTGGATTGCTGTGAAAGGTTCAAGCTGTATGCTAGTCCCTGATGCTCGCAGCGATGATGACGATTTCGGCAATGATTTCAATGATTTTATCAAAATTCAACCCTTAAAGTTCTTCAATACCCAAAAGAATGTTCTCTTCCGCTTATTTTACGAGGTTTTTTAACAAATTAGAAGACAATTAGAATTAGAAGAGCGCCATTTTTCCAACGCATCAACGTAAAATCGTTCGTAATGAAAATATCAAACTGCAGATAACAATTTTATCTTCGAAAGATACCCGAAATACCTCAGTTTTGGCAAAAGCTTGACGTCTGCCGAAATTACATTAAAAAATTAGTCCGAGTTTTCAGGTTATGTTTCGATGTATCGAATTTGTTATGATCCATGCGATTTTTTTTATATCCAAGAGGCTGTTAAAATCATTTATGTATGATTGGTGCATCATAACGTAGAAATGCAAGTATGTGAATCGAGTATAGAAGAAGAATTGCGTGCACACGCACCGGCGTGACACACGCGCTAGCGAAAACGCTAGCGGAATATAAAGCAGTAATAATAAGACGGAGTCGCAGAGAGCAAATTCGACCCACTTAACGCTACTTAGCGCTTACACTGAATACGTTATGTTTTGCACAACATTATAGTATCGCGGCGACAGCATCGTCGTCTTCGTCTTTGTCGACGAGTCTAACTTATGTAACAAACGAAGTCAAGAGAACAGACTGAAGATTCTTCTGTTTCGTCTTTTTTCTTGCCATCAATTTACGCCACCCTTTCCACAGCTTTCTCTCTGGCAGTATATTAACTTTCTTAGATCGTCAACTCTCTTAATGAAACATCGAGAACACATTCTATTCCCTGTTTATCTTAATACGTAAATATTTTCAAACAAACAAACAAAAAGCGTTTCTGTATTCAATAAATATTATTTACCAATTTATTTATTTATTATTATTTTATTTTTTTATTTACCATATTATTTATTTATTTTCCAAGTCCGCCATTATTAATAATTCTCCATAAAATCGTGAAGATAATTTTCACAAATTTGATATCCGCTACTCGCTAATATTGGGCGGCTAAGACGCCGATCAGCAGTTAAGGATTTTCGAGTTTTGCGAACCATTGCAATGGAAATTCGTTGGTTGGTTGGATCATATCGTGAGGACAAGAATATCGAGCGACTGGATTAAAAACAGAAAGAATGCGAAGTTACAGAGAAGAGATGAAGAATGTAAAGAGAGAGCGAGATGGCAAACATAGCTGGTATGGTACGCTATGCACTCCGGCAACGCGCGAGAGGGGGGGGGGGGCACAGTAGCTAGCAGCTCGAATGAATGGACCGGTTCAATTAGAGAATCATAACTTGGCCTGATGGGGTCATCCTGCAGATATTACTCCATGCGCCCCTGGCAGGTGGTTATATATAGACGCGTAGATATATATGTGCAGTAATACGTATAGTATATCCGCAGTGGTGTCCATGAGAGTCCGCACACTCGACTCTTCCGCCCTACCATCTACCTATAGATTGACTATATGCGTTCGCCACTTTTATTACGCTAATCCATCCCCCGCGAGGCGCAACGTTCGACGGATATGGACACCACCACCGGTAGGTCCGCGTGCATCACCGGCCACGAACCTCCCCGCTCCACGCTGCCCTCACGCTGCATAGAGCAGCAAAACGTGCAAACGTACCGACTACGAACGGAGAGCTGTTTCTATGATTATTTGGATTTCAATCAGAATATACTATAGACAGTACGCGCGTTTTCATATCAATGTATATACAAGTACAGACATACTATTCACTGTAGTAGAAAAAAAAAATACATATGCAGTTTATGCGAGAAGTCTATGCGAGAACGGGGATAAAAGTTGCTGATGATGAGAGTGCTCGAGGCGTCGCAATTTTATGGCGGACCTATAGTCGCTTTTATATAATCATTCGAAACTTGGATTTAAATGTGACGTTGAATATTACGACGAAGCTTAGTGATGATATCCTAAAGTGTAGATTTTCATAATGGCGATATATAGCGAATAGTCTTGAAGCCGAATCCCGCGTATTCAGAAAAACAACTCGAAAAATCAGTTATCGTATTTTTAAAAAATGTTTCAATTGTTTATGAAATTTGACGTAACATCTATAAATAACTTTGGTAATCTGAATTGGAATCAATATTTTTGGATTTAAGTCGTCGATTTTTTTTAATACGAATGCATTTATTTTGGCCGTAAATACGTCCAAAGAAACAGCAACGAGAAAAATTGTCGATAAGCAGAAAAGCCAATGCACCACCTTTCATCTCGCCTCGATCGCCACCAATCGATATATAAGGTTCAATGAACTTTGCCTATTCTCGCGAAGCGCGTTGTAAAAAAGCACATGCGTACATTTATATATATATATACATAAATATCGTTTATATTCATAATTGTAAACACGCGAGCTCTTCAATGATGACACTGCAGTATCGTACGGTGTTTTATACGAATAAATACAGTATAGTCAGCCAGTAGATTGTTCAGTTTGTATTACGGACGCGTTTTATGCAGAAATACAGTCACAGCGGTGTAAGTTTGAACGCGCGCGCCGCATTGGAATAAATATAACTATATATATCTGCGCGAGTGACCGCGTGTCCAGTATATACGTATATCGGTCCGATCCACGAATGCACGATTAACCCCATACAATTGCGTATGCCGAGTGGGACGGAGCGAAAATGCGAGAGAACGAAAGGCGAACGAGTGAAAGAGGAAGAACACGCATATGGATATGGAGTCGTGACAATGAGGGTGCGAATGCGCGAGTCCACATTCGTACTATACATATATAAATGTATATAAATGTGTGTGCGTATATGTAGACATATATAGGTAAACGCCCACGCGACGGTTGCACCGGGGGAAAATATTGAATAAACGTTTCGTAAATTATGCGGAAGCGAGCCGTCGACACCTCTGCGGCGTGTTAATGCAGCGATGGAGAATCGAGATAGAAAAACGGAAAGGCGTGAAATTTTTCAACATCAACTTTTTTATTTTGGGGGGAGGGGGGGGGGGGTGGATGAAATTTATGCAATTATCAAATTTTTCGAAAATTTAGGCGACGATGTGCAAATAATACATTTTCCTTGATTAGCTCGATGAAAAGATGAGAAAATGATTAAGTAACATTTTCTTAACATGGAAAAGCATTGTTATTTGGAGTACAGAGGCATTAAACGCTACGGGCTTAAATAAAAAATTAAAAAATCAAAGGGGACGTAATTTTTTTTTTTAAGGCAGATACAGGCCGTCTTTAGAAGTGTGCTAATACGATTAAACGAAAAATTGAAAAGTGTTATAACAGCGAATGCTCTGAAACCTTTTAGTATTGAATGTTGTAGAAGGGTAAAAATTATCGCGATCTTCAAGTGGGATAGATGAAAACCGGTACTTACAAGGAGACTCGCGGACTTGCAGTGAGTTATAATATAAAATATGAAGTATACGGATCGGAAGGCGCGTAACGTAGGGCTTTTCAAGTAGAGAGAGTTCGCCGCGCGGCTCGGTGTAATGACAGAGCGTCGAGTGTAAGAAGAGGATCGAGCGTTTTTCCGGCTCGGTCGAGACGACGATCGAAAGTACGTATCCGCGAACGTCTACACCGGTCTATATAACTACACCGAACGATCATCGACTGGCCTTTATATAAAATAAAGCGTAAAGCTCCGAGCGTGACGCCGTTACGTTTATAATGGGTAATCGGACGGTGATGGTAAAGGGCTTCGGGCAAATGGAACGTGCGGCGAGAAGAACGAACAACCGAGAGATAGAATGAAAAACATTTTTAAAAATAAAGCACCGATTTGTAGAAATGTGTACCGAACGAAGAAAGGGAAAGAAATTGTCATCAATTGATAAGAATTTTAATCCGTTACATGAAATAATTTAAATGCTAACGAAAAGCAGAATTTTAACGACATTCCGAAACGGACAACAATTTTTTCGTAACTTTGAAGATTTTTTTTGAAAAAATGTTTCTAGTTTTACGAAGTTCTAGTTTTGTTGTAAGTGTACTGTAGAAGCGTTGCATTTGCCACTTGTAAAAATTTCAGTCGCGAAATAAGCAAATGCAGAAAAGATTACGCGGAGCCATTATTGGCGACAATACAGCTGATATGCTGAGCCATTTGGTTACTACATTGTAGGAACGCATAATTATAAATATCACCTTTTAAATGTTTTAAACACACGTGGCAGAGACAGTGTCCCCGTAACGATAATCGGCTAAGCGTTTGACACTTCACTAAGCCAAGGATAAAGGAGACTTGGGCTCTGATAACAGTGTAATCGTGACTTATCGTCGCTAATAATTGTACGTCTTACAAAGTAACGGATCGCACGTCGAATTTTACGTAATAATGTTGGAAACGTAACAACTTCTTACTATGCATTCATTAGCAATAAGTAGGAAAGAAAAATACGCTGGAATCGCTTTTGAGTTAATTATTGAGTTGTATTGCGAAAAAAAAAGGGGTATCATCATTTCCTGAAGTAGCAAAAATGAAGTTCGTACATTTTTCATAAATTACCTTCAATTGGTCGACGAAGTAGAAAGAAACAACTGCTACGATAACGGATAAAAGTTCGAGTGAAGTGGCTTTTCTTTTAATTATGCGTCCTTGACACGTGTGAAGAAGGAATATAACATTCAGGAAAAAGAAAAGCAACAACGACGTGCAACTCTGTCTTTGTAAATAAGGATTTTTCTGTAAACAGAAGTGACGAATTGATTGAAAGCCTTCCTATTTCTATTTTTTCGAAATGCCATTTTCTCGATAACCAATGTAGCCATTTCGCGATTCTATTTTTATTCCAAGCAAAATCTTAGTGATCAACTATCACATCATCATCACGATGATCATCGGGAACGAATTTTCGCTCGATGACGGAATCGACGAAATGGAAAATCGAAAAAAATTTAAAAAATATAGAAATTTTGTTTATTAAGTTCGGAAGCATAAACTCGTATAAATAGAGTCCGCACAGTGAAGAAAGATGTCGGAGTTGTGGGGAAAGAGGTCCGAAACGAAACGTGCCCGTGATAATAATAACGTAACGATGTACGAAGCCGAGGAGAGTACGAGGTAATGGATTTCATTATCGTCTGCTCCTCCACGCCCGTCCATCGGAGTCCCCTGGAGGTTCTCCGCTTCTCTGTAGTTTCGTCTCTCTGCGTGACCAACACTACGAAATACTAGCGGAGTGTGCGGGTTATACGGAATACAACAGAGAGCCGTGCAACGGTATTGGTACTCTGTTGCCCTTCTATTCTCGTTTGTCGTCAACTGTAAACCGTTCGTCTGTGTAACGTGTAGGTACACCGCACGGGTACGTAACGACAGGCAGATGCTGCACGCTGCTCTCGTCCGATTCTAATTGCTATCGTTATCGCATTTGCAACTTTAACCTATTTAATAAATAGCAATCTCTGCTTTACTCCGACTCGTCGTTGAAGCGAACGTTCAGAGTTATGAATTTTATACTCATTTTAACCCTTTCAATGAGATATTTGTTTAAAGACAAGAATGCCGGGAGTAAGTGAAGTGAGTCGGTAACCAGTGAAACCCGTCTGCACAATAATTTAACCCTTTATAAGTTCCAGTTATATCCCCACTCTCCGGGGTACCGTAAGATCGCATTACCCCTATTCCCTTCCCCGTAGTCCTTTACCGGGAGGGTTTCGGGCGATATGACTTATACATAAAGGGTTAACGTTATATATTTCGGTATAATTTGAAAGACCGAAAATGGAAAAGTTGTACTGTTGAAGACAGATTGTGTTTTTCGTCGTTACGTAATTTTGCTTACATTAAATATCTTCGGACTTTTTGAGGATAAAATCGAAAGGACATAATGTAAGCAACGTAACTATCCATGTGCCTCATGAACGTAGTCAATAGCACACAAATCACAGAAGATACTGAAAGTTAACCCTTTGCAGGTGTACTATGTCTCCAATCAATCTATAGTAGTATATCTTTACTGCCTTCTTAATTGACTATTCAAAAAAGTCGATAAATAATTGCCAAATTTGTATAACAGCATCGGGGAGGCAAAACATCGGTTTAGGCATTTTTTTTCTACATTTTTGAAGTCCGTCTTCCGATGTATTAAATCCTTATTTTCGTACCATACGAGTAAAAGCGCCTTCGTCTTAAAAGTCGTATAGTACGTATAAAAAAAGTTCTTTGCAAAATTTAAAGCTTATAATATCCCACTGTTTAACGCAGTGATTCATTCCGAAACCCAAGAAAATTACCCACATCTGTACTTTTGGACAAAAAGATTTTCAGATCTCGAGACGTCGAGGAACTTATTACACATCGAATCTGCCGCTCATAATCAACACGCGTTCTTTGCTATACTAGAACTTCTACTCGGTTTCCCTCATAATAATTCGCGAGAGTGAATCTCAGTGGTCGACGACGACAGTGCGGCGGGAGAAATGGAGAGATCGGTATAGAGTATCGCATCGAGAACATTTCGCTCGACGCCTGATAGCACAAAACCGCTGTGCACTGTGCGTCGAAGAGGCAGAGAGGGTAGAAGCCGCACCTACGCGACGCCGCACGACCACCGAATTATTAATGACCACCGGATAATTAAGTCGTTAATATTTAAGGACTGCCGCCGCGGCGAACTAAGCGTCGCGGTCGTGCGCCTCGACAAAGGGCCTCGAGCTGTACCACCACTACCACCCGTTGCATCGTATGTATTACTTATACGCATGCAGTATGTATCAACGTACATATCCGTACCAACTGCACATAAGTATAAACGTACATATATATATGTATGTATAATGCAGGTTTGCATCATCAGGACGCGTAGGCGTCGTATTAGAAGGTAAAATTTGCCGGGTACCGCGTAAAACTAAAAAATAAACAACTAAATAAATCCCCAGTCACTGCGGCCAACTCGCGCACTTTCCCATTTTTACGAAAGCTCCGAAACAACCCTCTCTATCTCTGCACGAGAATCCTTGTTTTTGTTTTCCGACATTTTTTTTTTTTTTCCTTATCCCACTCACCACAACGCTAACCACCCCTCGACCGGGAACGCTAACAGCGGCGAAAGGATTTCCCGTCGCTCTCGTCGTATAGCGAAGTATAACAAAGCTATGGATAAGAGCGACGAACACGGGAAGTAATATGAAGAAATTTATGATTTTTTTTAGTGTAGTTTCCTCTTCAAATTATCGCGTTTTTATCGTTTTGAAGGTTAGTCGTAAGGAAAGTACTTTTGAACTTTGCAGATTTAAGAAACAAACGATGTTTTTTTTTTTTTTTTTTACATACTAACTAAATTTTATCGTTTATTTGATTTATCACTTTTACCGATTGTATTAGGAAGGAAGTAATTTGAACGTTCTGCTTCTTCGATTGGATCGAACATTGCAGTGCTAAAATCAATGGGAAATGTTGAGTCGGAAATGTCGAAGCGAGAGGGCGTACGACATTAAAAGTTTTCGACGCTCGAACCTACCAACCAGCAACGAGACGTCGGAGATCGTTGTATTATTTATTGCGAATCAGCACGTTGTGATTTATGTTCCAGTGGGCTCTGTCTCCTACTATAGATCCCTCTATATACTTTGAAACACGAGTTGTGCATCGTGTAAGTCGTGTTGTACGACTACGTGGGACGAAAGAACGGAATGGGGATAAAAAAAACATATGCCGAGAAAAATGGCATTAACATTGTGGAAATAACCGAAGGCGGAAGTATTCGATAATAATCGCGTTGGAATTATTTTCAGAGCAAAAAAAAAAAAATTAATATTGTGAAAACTTGTTGTGCGATACTATTGAGGTATTATTTGTTAATCGAATAAAAGTTTTTAAAGTTTCGATATGATTATGTAGATACAAACTCGTTGAACAGGTGCGAGCGCTATATAAAATCATCAGTCGTCACACGGCGCACATTTGACGTCTTGAATTATATGATTATCGATAAGGTTCGCTTCGGCGTCGTCGGTATCGATTAAAAGAAAAGTGTTAATCGATATTTTGATGTGTCGAATTTTTCGATCAATTATAACGTATAAGAAAATTACGAAGCATTACGAACGAACAACTTGTAGAAATTACAATGCGATTGCGTCGATTTTAATATTTTAATCGTATCTACATTTCGAACATAGAATATCAATTTTTATCCAACAATTGAAATTATTTAATTTTTGTACTCGAATAAAAAATATGATATTTGTATTCCGCATTTTTCTTTTTCGATAGAATATCACGAGAATTTAAATTCCATATTTTTCTATTGACATCGTAAAAAAAAAAAAAAAAAACAAACTAAAAAAAAAACGCGATGTCTGCGTCATAAATGTAATTCTATAGAATTCTAACTCGTTATCTAACACCGCGAGCAAAATAACTTGTGAACGAACAAAGTACGTTCTTCTAAAGGCTCGCAATAAACGAGCGTTGAATAAATTTCATCTAATTGTTCGGACAACCATTTTTTTTCTCCTTCTTTCTTGCGCACACAATATGCAAGTTCAAGCGAAGACTCCTATTGCTGCGAAGCGAGTCAATGTAATAAAGACAGGAATTAAAGAAAGATGTATTGATGAAAAGCGCATTAGAGTATATATAAGAGAGAAAAAAGTGGCGGGGAACATGCGCGAAAAAAAAAAAAAAAAAACACGTCGACGCGTCATGCATACGCAATAACGAGGATGCACCTTGGCCACGGAGATCATAGACAATGAAAAACGCAATGAAAATAATAATCGTCGCGCGTCTATGTATATTTTTCTTCGAAACACCTGCGCCGTGTGCGACGTAACGGGTGTCAAAACAATTCTAAAATATGCATTTATTTTTATTGTTTTGCTAATTTATATTATGTAACGACAAAAAATATATATATTATCAAAAAAAGAAAATTTCGAAAAAAAAAAACTCCGACTTTAGCCCACGAAGGATGTAACCTAAAAATTGGTAAAATTTCATCGAATGGTTTCGAAACATTTGGAAAAATATCGCCACGATAATTATGTTCGTTCAACTTAAAAAAAAAAAAAAAAAAAATGTCCACAATAAAAGCCTCTGAATCGATATATCGGTGCATTCGAAGCATACGCACGTTGCACGCGATCTCGATGTAGGTTGTACTTATTTACGCTGCCATTCATACGCGTTATATACAGTCGACCCCCTTCTCACAAAAGTCCGACGTATCGTATATTAAAAGTTGGCTTATTTCATTAATCTATCATTATGTCCGATGGATAGTTTTCCCTCGTCTGATTGCATAGTTATAATCTCGGACACTAAATCAAAATGTCTGAGATATCAAGCCCCCGACACATAAACACTGACCGCTCAATTTTTTATTTTCTTACGCCGAGAATCCATGCATTTTTATTCGTCGCCCGCAAATTTCGATAAAAGTTCATTTTGATCTCATTAATTGTATTCTTTTTAATTTCCCGCGTCGATACAATAATATGATAAAAGTGGAAATCGCGAAAGAACCGTAAATAAAAAATAAAAAGAAAACTCTATCGAAGTTTCCGTAAATAATTGAATATGCATTTGAACCGAAGTCATCATAGAAAGATCTTTTCTTATGCACACGCGCGCGCACGCGCATACATACACACAAATAGGTGTTACACAGATAAAATACACGTGAAGAGGCGCGTGCAACTTGCGAAAGAAAAGCTAGAGAAATAACAGAAAAAGAAAATCTCGCGAGATAAAAAATGATAGATATACATACGAGAGCGGAGCGCGTTCGTAACAGGCTAAGCAAATGAGTACGGCCCTCTGCATTCTTTAGAAGGAACAGGCGTTTCTCGAGAGGCCCACTCTCAGTTTTCTCTCCCTTCAAGAGACACATCTCTCGCTACGTTTTTTTTTTTTTTTTTTTTTTTTTCGCGTTCTTCTCTCAGTCTTATACATTGCTCACGACGAACAATGCAAAGTGGAAAGAGGAATAAAACTCTGCTCACTTCCTCGGTGCCTCCTTTGGGCTGAGAGCGAAAGCGAGACGAATGTTTCCATGAACGAGTCGAAGAAAACGCGATGATAAGACGCGGAACGCGTGTGCGAAATGAAAGTTGCAAAAGAAAGACGGACGAGCGAGAGGAAGAAAAATATGTAAGAAGAGATGGAGAACCGAGTTGGACAGCGTCGAAAAGAGGATAAGGGGGTGAAAGCTCGAGGCCGAGTCGAGCGAGAAAAACACGCGTTTTCCTTTGTAGACGATTTCTCGCTACGGACATTCGTCTTCCTTCTGTTTCTCACTCCGTTTATTCGCGCGATTTCAACGCAGTAAAAAAATGCAGGTACGACTTTTTTTCCGACTTTATTCTTATGTATTCGTTGCATATGTGAGTATATAACATTTTTATTAATTTTTTTTCACAGCTTATGCAAATTTTTTGCAATTGCAGAAAATTAGATATCGCCGAAGAAGTTAATTCCGCGAGCAAAAAAAAAAGAAGAGGAAAAATTGCTTAATCACAGATAGGATCCGAACGCGTCGATTTTTTTTACAGAGTATAATAAATTTAATCCGGTCGAAACTATAGTTAAGAATGTTGCAAACACTCGTGACGAAAATAATTTGTCTGTCCGATCTCACGCGATAGTTCGTGCAACTCATAGAATGACTCTTGAATATCTTCAATGCCAAAGAGATATATACGAATAATAATTCGTATTATAAAGACGATAGATATTAGATGCAAAGTGTGTTGTACGACCGATAATAAGTACGTGAGACAAAGTGTATTCGTACGTAAGCGTTAGAATGACAGAATGGGACAAGAAAAAAAAAAAAAAAGTGAAATAAAAAGATAAAAGAATGAAAGAATGAATTAAAAGAAGGATAAAAAAAAAACCACATACGCTTGTCCCGAGCACAAAGTCTCGTATAATATGTACCGAGGACTTTATAAACGCGCGACGAGTCTCACGACGAAGGAGGATGGAAAACGTGGAAGAGATCACAGGAGGAACTTCTCTACACGTTAGGTACAGTATATGGCATATAGCCAGGGCGCGCGTCAATTATATCCACAGAATAACTTAACGGATCTCCCCTTAGAAAGATCCCACTCTGAATGGCCTATTCAAGACGTTCGTTTGAGGCTCTCGAGTGTTAAATAATAAAGAAGAGAGGCTTCTCTCGTACTCGCGTATGAGAGCGAATTCGCCGTCTCACCAGTGACGCAAGTTAAAACCCAACTTCTATGTGTTATTTATATATTCGAATTCGAAGTTCCATGTATACGCTATGTATTTTATACGCAATATAATGGATGGATAATACAAGGGACAGCGAGAAACGAGCCTCGATGGCTAAATCGGGAAAATTCTCTGACGTAGGTAACCGCTTTATTTTAGCCCTCAAGCTAGAAACATTTATTTTCAGTTCGGAGTATTGTTTCGGCAATAATAAAATTTAACACTGAGCTCTTCGTGTCTGTGAAAAAAAAAAAAAAAAAAAAAAAAGTTGAAAATTTGGTAATAATTTATCGCTATACGTTCGGACACTATAAATGATCTTTAAACATAATAAGATAGAATATTTTTCGAGACAACCGAATTCTGTATTTTTATTTATTTTTTCTTTGTCTTTATATATTTCTCAGACACTCTATAGTCACGAAGATATCAACAGTTAAAACTTTTCGCCAATAAGACGGCGCCGACGGTGCCATTTGGCTATTCACGCTCATTGGGGATAAACTTTGAGGGTTCGTATCTCGGAGAATGTGGAAATTACGAAAAAAAAAAAAAAAAATGCTGAAGGGAAAAGTTCGTTTAGCTTTGAACGCGGAATGCGGCCCAACATTTTTTTTCTTCCACTTCCGAAACTCCGTTTATCTTAGAGTACGAATTAAAAAAAAAAACGATCTCCGATGTAATAACTGCTCAATTAAACCTTTTTGCTAAAAAAAATTATACTCTGCTTCGTAAGAAAATAAGTAAAAAAAAAAATTATAAAAAATGCATTTGTCTATCGCCGATCGCGTTTAGAGTTCTAGGAATCATCATCTAGAAAGGTAAGCTGGAGGGTTAGAAAGATTTTTCTGCAATCACCGCAGGTGCTAAGGCCGCGTCTCGATGCAAGTGCATCAACAGACGAGGGACCGTTACAATCGCGGAGAACATAGCGAACGACAAAAATAGTAAAAAGAAAATCGCGTATGAAAAACGAGAATAGAAGATTACGAGTAAAAAAAAAGGAAAGGTAGATAAGTATTCGAAGTACAGAGTAAAAGTACAGTATCTATATAGGCGAGACATGCACACGGTCTTTGCACGCTTTTCAGGGCTGTGAACGAGACGAGCGAGAAAGACGCGAGAAAGCGAGTAAATGAAAGATAGAGGAAGAAGAAGACGGAAAAGAAAAAGGGTAAGAGAAAGAGAGAAGGCGCGGGGGAGGAATATGACGGCGGTGACGTCAGCCTGAATATTTGAAGGGTGCGAGACTTCAAAAGAACACGTGTTACGGGTGCTAGGACGCCGTTTAAATAATGCAGAGTCAACTTACTCTCCATCCGCCCCCTCTTCGACCCTCTGTACCTCCCTCCGCCAAGTCTCGCACTCCACTCGCTACTTTTTCTCCGTTTCCTTCCCACTTCGCGACTCTTACTATCCCGACAGTAGACGAGTACTCGTCGCTTTTCTCACTCTCGACTCTCTGTTTTTTTTTTCTTTCTCACTCTCTTAGGTAATCTCGTCCAATGTCCGAAGTCATTCCTACCTGTCTTCGTGATACGTTTCAAACAGATTTTCCGGCATTGATACTTTTGTTTATTTATTTATTAAATAAATTCGTCATTATGCAGGAAAGAGGGGGGTTTTTATTTATACGGTTTTGTCTTTACATATCGCTGAATCATACTGCCCGAGACAGCGCACGCCAAAACCGAACAAAGTTCGTTACGATCGATTCTTCGAGATGGTGTATATGTTGCTGTGTTTCATCGCCTGTCTAATGTTACGTTGCCCAAGGGCATGGAGGCTCTCTTACTCGCCTGATGAAACGTTAATGCGACGGCGAACCCGAGAAGATCGCCACTCCGTGTCGCGAATTCGAAGTCTTCGAGACATATCGATTTGTCGCCGATCGATCGGCGGTTATGCACATGTTATTAATGTCGGAATAAAAAAAATGTATTAACATAAGATTAAAAGAAATAATAATAATATAAATTTAAAAAAAAATCCATTGCCGAAGAAATTGAAAAATAACGACCGTCTAAATTTGAAAATAAAAAAAATATTATAAAATATTTATATTGATGCGAATAAATTGGGAAAACAATAACGAGCGGCAGCGCGACGAGATGCGAGTGACCGAGAAATTTCTGTATTGAGAAAATCTCGTGCCACATGTGATTCGCGAGCGACTCGGTGCACGTGCCGCAGGTGCAGTGGGATGCGAATAGAATGAGAGTAGTGGGAGAAAGAGTGATAAAGAGGGGATATACATAGACCAAGAAGGGGTAAAACGGGTGGAAATCGCACGGGGTTGTCCGGTACGTGGATAAAACGCGCGGGCGCGGACGTTTAACCCAACCCCTTAATCGGCGCCGTGCGGCGTGCTGCACGATTACATAACTGCTATCTATCCGCAAAACTTCGTCATAAATAGACCTTAGCAAGAAAAAATACCGTAGATATCTTCGGAGTTGAATATTTAAGATCTCCTCTGGAAATCCACGGTATTACACTTTCGTATCTCGTTTTTTTTATTAGCGTTCAACTCTTCCGGTGTAGCGAAGTTTTTACAGCGAGAAGACGATGTTGATTATGTTTTACATGAGACAACAATGCGGATAGTATTAATGAATAAAAAATGCGCGTAATAATGCGTTTTTTTTTTCAGTAGTCGAAACTTGCAATCGCAAGCATTTTTTGCCATAAAATTAGTAAAAAATATCGATAAAATGAAGTGTGGAAAAAAAAAAAGTTAATACGACAGGTTTTTGCTTTCCCCATAAAAATCAAGTCTGTTTCTCGTATCGAAACGTCGATAGAAACACCGTTCCTTTCCGTAGACTCGGTCGTTGAAGATTACGTAAACGGAAAACACGATCGAGAAGTGTTTTTGCGTTGAGAAAGTTTTAATACTATTAAGATTGACTTCTGACGCTTTTATTTTCTATTTCTTTCGAGTTTCGGTTCATCCCGCCTCATTCGCAGCTCTCTCCTTTTCTCCTTTCTATGTATTTCTACTTTCGAAAGTGTAACCAAGCGAAAAGGAAGAAAAATTATCTACATTTTTTTCTTACCTTTTCAGACGATTTTTTTTTTTAAGTTGAAAATCAAATTTTATCTTCGAGAAAATGTTGAGAAAATAAAATCACATAAATCTACTGGATGTCTAAAAAACTCGTACAAATTTCATAATGATTAATGGGACCGTTTGCGAGTTACAACCCCATTTACTCAGGTTACCTGCGGCCGAAAGGATTGAATGTAACAAATTTACACGTTACGAATTCCACTTCACTTTGCTGTTGAAATTATAAATTTCAAATATAAGAAGTTTCGTTTTCTTTTTATTTATTTTCCTTTTCTTCCCATTCCATGCTTCATTCGCAACTTAAGGCGCGGTAGGGGGGAAGGCCGAGGCTACGAAGAGTTACGCTTCGCTGGGCCTCCAACCCCTGAACGTTGTATATAGACCAGCGTCGTCAACCGGGCGCTCACGTCATTTCGCATTATTTTCATTTTATCGTCAGCAATCTTGGTTAATGCAATCCCTCCCGGCCATTTCGCGAACACCCATAGCGTCCCGCGGAACCCTCAACGACCGCCAAACCACCCTCTCGGCCCTCTCCTCTCTTCCGCCCACCGACTCTTCGACTCCTTCCAGGAGAAACCCTTTTTATTTTTAATTTAAATATTTTATCGTGTTAACGAGCCCCGTCGAGTTGAATCTCTTTTCTCTCCTTCATTCTCTGAACTTCGTGTCGGAAGTAGGGAAGGACATCGCCTTGGAGGAAAAAGATGCACGCGGAGCGAAAGGAGAAACGTTTGTAACGGGCAGAACAGTTGAATCTCAAGCAGAAGCCTCGTGAGATACTTTTTTTTACATTATAATTTTTCTTTTATTGTTCGACAAATCAATTTTTCCTTTGTCGCACTTTGCGTAATGGTATTCATCTATATATAACAAAAAAAAAAAAATTCAGACACCTCTGAACAATTTAATTTCTTAATTTCAGCTTACAACCTCTCGCAAGCTCCTTGATTGTTGTTTGATTATTTCTTTGCTCATCCCCTCGAACCTTCAACTGTCTGTTCGCTCGATCCTCCCCCAGTCTGTGACAACCCACATGCCTCTATGAACAGGCTACGGTCTTCAACCCTTTCTTCGACCCCCACCCCTCCCTTATATCTCTCTGACACTAAGCCTATTCCCTCGATTTACTTTTTCCGCGAGTCATCCATATCCACCCTCGAGCCGGTTGCCTCCATACGCGTTTATCCTCTTCTTCCTCTTTCCTCCGCACTTTCTACCCCCTTACGCTTACAACTCCTCACGTTGTACATACATTCGTGCATACATACGTTTATACTATATATATGTATATATATATTAAACTGCGTTGCGAGAGAACGTGTAGCCCGCGGAGTATCGATCCCCAGATTAATTTGTAGTCCAGACAATGGGCCGCCATTCACCCCACCTCCCTCGACATGACCCCACCCCTGATTCTCGTCGTCGTCGTCGTCGTCGTCGTCGTCGTCGTCGTCGTCGTCGTCGTCGTCGTAGTAGTCGTCGTCGTCGTCGTCTCGGTTGATACGCCGGACGTAATGTAACGTCGTTTCATCTTCTTGTACGTTTACTTCACTTTATAACCGACCCCCTTTCCCCTCCCACCCACCTGCGCAACGCGCGCATTACCCACGAATTGAAGGCTCAATCTTCGATACAGTTTATTCATGGATGCAATTTTATTTTTATTATATATAAAACTTGTTCAACTTTTCTACAGCTCGATGAACAATCCAAGAAGAAGAAAAGGGATCGGCAACGGGGCAATAAAGCTAACATTGTTTTTCGTTTTGTCGAATAAAGTAAAACTTCGAAGAAAAAATTCGTAAACTCGTGAAATTTTTATTTTTTTTCTGAGACAATAAAAAAATTTTAAGCTCAATAAAAGCTGTACGATCGATAATTTTTTTTTTTAATCATTCATACGCGGTTTAGAGACGTAAACTGATTTAATTTGTAAAAATAATCTTTCGAATTACCTTCGGGTTTTGACTACGATAAATTGATGAATTTTCTACGAGAAACGCGTGCTAAATACGGTGAAATAAGTTAAATTCTTTGAGCCCTTTTCCTTCAAACATATTCAACAAATTCTTCTTCACCCTTCTTCGACCGTTGAATCAAACTATCCGGTACTTTCGCGCAACTTATGCCTCGTACACAATTCTCTACCACCCCCCTCCGTACCTCTCTTTGATATATTGGAATACTCCTCTATGTAAAACCCGCCACGCCCGTACCCTACCGAGTAAACTCAACGGTTTAGCGAGTAAATCGCGTGCCAGGTACGTAGTAACCTATACACAATCCTATATAACTTCTAGTTTTACGTACAAAACTGACTGGCGCGCGAGGCGTTCAATCAACTTTGCGCAAGAAGCGAAGAAACAACCGGTCGCACGTGTGTGTCTGTTTGCGTGTATTCGAACGGAGTGATATGGACGAAGGAAGCCTTACAATGTGCTAAATTGCTGGCGATGAAAATATTTCGATGACGATGCGGTTATTGTTATTAAGACGACGATATACTTGTATTCATTTAATATCCTTCGGAAATTCGATTCGCTCTTTTGCTTGTTATCGAGTTCGAACGGTTTAAGGGTTAATCGTCATACGTAGAGACTGAAAATTTGCCAGTTATCGATCGATGAATATTCCGAATATTATAAAAACATGGAGACATAACAAAAGTTTGAAAAAACTCAGAGAAAAATCTCACAATGTAATTCCTTCGATGGCATAGGAACAAAAGTGATTTTGAGAAATCCATATCGTTGTTTCACTGCAGCAAGAAGATAGGGTTTTCTCTCGGGAAAAAAACTCTTCCCTCAAGCAAAGGGTTAAATATTTCAGATTATTTACAATCTTTTTTTTTTTTTTTTTTACAATGACGTTTTGTAATGAATGTAATTTTTTTTTCTTTTTCTTTTTTTTTTCATTATTCACTCGAAACTGGTTGGTATTAATGAGTTCATTATTACGTGAATCGAGGTAGCCGAGGATAAAAGAGTTGAATTTAATTTTTCGGGATAATTTAATTTTCGTTCGTCTCTCTCCCGAGAGAGTGGGAGACGAGGGGGTTGCGCGCCTCGACTGGAGATTATTATGCTCGAAGGGAGCGGGGCAAGGAGCCGTGAATCGAGAGAGTTTCGTTCGTGCCTCTTTCGTATACGCCACTTTCGTATCGAGTCGTATAATCTCGCCGACTGTAATTGTTTATAGAATTTTTAATACTCCGCTCGCCCGCCTGGGAGAGACCTCTGTGTGCGTGTATGTGTGTATATACATGTATATGATCCGCCTGCAGGGAGAACTGCACTGTTACGAGGGACAATGGAACTTTATATATGTATAATACGCAATGTAGAAAATGCCGATTGGAGACTTTATAACTCTCGGCATTTTCTATGCCAACTAATGCCACCATTAAAACGTTCGACTGAGAAATGAAATTAAAATTGCTTCGCTCACCTGACGAGACTTTGCAGTTTTTATTTTTATTTTTTTTGCATACGCATCGGTATTATAATCGTTAAAATTTTTTAAAATTCACGAAGTTTCCTTTCAGTTACTTCTTCAATTGCAGCGGAAAAATTATTTATCACAATTATTCGCGTCGTTCACACATCACAATCCTTCACAAATAGGGCATCTTTTTCCATGAGAAAAGCGTCTTATATTATAACAGCTGCAAGGATGTATACAGTTTTGAAAAAAAAAAAAAAAAAAAAAAATTCCTGTGCTATTAAAAAAAAGCACTTTACGCGGTACCTCCAATTTTATAATTTTTTTTTTACCATTTTCGTTGCTAATTAACTTATTCAAATTTCGTGAATAGGCTATTAATGAATTTTCGTCGTTTTTTTTTTTATAACACATTTTCGATGTTTCTTTTTCGAAAAATTATAATCGAACAAAAAAATTTCAAAAACACAAAATTCACACGAATTATCTCCTTTTACTTGTACAGCATCGAGAATAAAATGTTATACGGTTTTTCTCGAAATTCTCTGTTAAAAACGATAAAAGTTAGGTGCAAAAAAAAAAAAAAAGGGAATAAGGGAGAAATTTAGAGTGGTCGAATTGGCAGTTCCGGATAGCTGGGATTTTATTGCCGGATCGCGGGAGCAACGAGAATATTTCCCTACCATTTTCTCATCCCCCCGTTCCCGTCGGGCTATCATAATCGAATATTCTCGAATTTAATTTCTATCGGTGCGTCCGAACAGGGTAGGGCCGCTACTACTCGCCCAAGCAACGCAACCATTTCTACTGTCCGAACTATATCTGTATACTATAGCGTAGTAGTACGCAGGTTCGACTTTCATATCATCCCGGGCGTTTTTGTGACAGTCACCAAATGTAATTTGTCGCATGGAGTGAGAAGCGGAAGGGGTGGAGGGGGAGGTATGGTCAATGTCGTTGGGCTTTCGATATTATACTCGACCAATAGTATAGTATGCAATAGTCGAATATCGAGATCTGCGTTTCCGCATTTATATATATATATATATATATATATTCGTTCAAACGATCGAGCAGCAGTTATATCGAACTCCCGCGTAGAAAACCGAAGTTATAGGTATATGATAGGCACACGCACCGATCGTGTGCAGTCCAATGCAATAAATTGCCATGACGATCGAAAAAAGTAACAAGAGAACGTTTCAAAAGGTTCTTTTTTCCTTTTTTTCTCTGATGAATAAGTAAAAATACGAAATTTTTTTTTTTTTTTTAAGCTAAAGTTTGCGTCACTCTTGAAGGTATTTCTTATCGATATTTTGTTCCGTGGCTAATGTCATTGGACAATAGTTAAATTGCAAAACGTTATCAAAGAAACAATTACAGACATGTTGAAAGTTATTTCACGCTGATGAATAACCATTGTCCGCGGGGAAAGACGGTTATCTAAAGAGGTAAAATTTCTTGACCAACCTTAACTTTAAATGCGTTTAAGTAGAAAAATAAGTGGTGTGAGTGAGTTGACTGTTATCCCTTCGTACGGTAGAAGTGTATCGACACTCATCTAATTATCATTACTGTTTCCATCCACTTATGTCGTTCATGTAATAGATAATATATTCAATGAATAATTAACGATGTTGTGCCTAAAATAAAAATGGTGGATTTAGGTCGCGTCGATTAACGCGATAAATATCGGCAGTTGCGTCGGTCCATAGACGCAGCTTTTTCTCCATTTTAATTTCTTAAGCTTAATAATTACTTAAGCATTGTCTGGGTATGCGAGGCCTTTAAAAAAAATGTAAAACAAGAATTCTATAACTGCCTAAATACTTTTAAGACAGTTAAAAAAAAATTGAAAAAAAAAAAAAAGAAATTCTCAAAAAATCATATTAAACTTTCGAGGATGTAAATACAATTTCGGTAATTTCTCGAGGAGTTTGAAGCGTATTCCAGTAATACGGAAATACCGGAAATATACTATTGGCCTTCGGAGACTTAAAACAACATATTTTTACGCGAAATCGATTGTGCAAGCAGACATACGTTTGTTCGAATTTCCAAAGTAAATTCCGAACTTTTCTGACTGTTTCTTCGCTATCGATGAAAAATCCAATTTTTGAATAAAAATCGTTCACTCTCGCATCGTCGTTTGTTTTGTTTTCAAACCTCTTTCCGAAATTCGATAGATCGATCGCTTATCTAACTGAGCGTCGTGACGTCGAAGCCGACCGTTGAAGCATCGTTGCAGCGGGTGGATGCGTTCGACTAGGGTGCATTGCTGCTGCAGCAGGTCGCGGACGTCCGAATGGCTACCGGACAGATAACGACGGGCGGTAGTATAAATCTCCTTCCGGCCGGATCGGGAGCGAAGCAATCTGCGGAATGGTCCGGTCATCCGTCCATCAAGTCCGCGAGAACGTCACGTACGCATACCACGGCTACGTAGGATCCTCGTATTATTCTATACATATACTATATAGTTATAACGTACACATATGTATATGCATACCATACATATATATACGTGTCGTCGCGACGCCCTACAGTTTGTCCGTTTGTCCGTTCGCTCGTTGAAGCCATCGACTAATATCCTAAAATCCCGTCATATCTATAACTACGAGTCTATATAAACAATGACTAAATTTCTTTCCGCACTTCTCACAAATTAAAAAAAAAATAACTAAACGAAAAATTTAATTTCGTAAATTCCGAAAAATCGTTCATCTTAATCCGAAGAATTTACCTATTAGTGCTCATCATTTTTATAGTACGTAACGCATCGGCTTCGCATCCTTAAAAACTTGTTGCGCGAGTTCTACACTATCGATTCAATTTGCAAGAAGCCGAAAAATATGTATTTTAAGTAAATTAGCACTGCTGCGAAGATGAAGGAACGAAAATATTTGCAATTTGTTAGGATTAATGTTTTTCTTTCTATTTTGTGAGAATAAATATCTTCGCTATCGATTCTTCGATGTATGTAAATCAGGTGGAACTTTGAAATATATACGCAGACGGTACTGTACCATTCTGAAACTTGGTACTAGATATTCCCCCTTTCCCAGCTGAAGCGCAAAACGCTGCATGCATGCATGCATGCTATGCACTCGAACCTGTGGAAGAGGAAGGGTTGCACCGAGCGACAGTACAGTTAGGAGAAGGGTAGAAACTGAAGGGAGAGAGCGGCTCTCCCTCACTTCTGTATTTATGCGAGTTTCGATGGGAAAAGGCAGGTACTCGAACGCGACAAGATAATTTCTGATTTACCGCGGTACGGCGCCGGAGCTCGAGCAGTAAGGGAGAGGGATGAAGAGGATGAGACGAGAGGCATCGGGGTCACAACACTCGTCCTTCTCCGCGTGTGTTATACCATTTCCGAAATGGACGTTTCGAAGCGTCGGAACATCTGTACACGACTAAATAAAAAAAACAACAACAACAAAAAAAAAAAAAACAAAAAGAAAATGAAAAATGTATGGAAAGAATGTATGGGAAGGACGTAGAAGAATGAGTGATTGGCTGCGCGGAGACACGAAGGCTACGGAGTCGCGTCAGTGTGACGAGTGGCTACCGTTAGTTTTTACGCTTTTTGTCCGAAGCTTCAGCTTTTTTTTCGCCTCAAAGTCAATCGGAGTAAATGGAACACTTTTGGGAGAAATGGTAGAGGGTAGAGATTTCTTTTCTTTTTGCAGGACAAACGTTTTTAGAACGTAAAAAAAAATGATCATTAAGTGCGGTAAATGGGGATTTCTACGGTAGTAAAGTTTGAATCGTGTTGTGGTGATATTTTAGAAATATTTTACTCCAATCGTTAACTTTCTGTTAAGTTTACCTTTTTTTCATTCGTATTTTGTGTTATCGACGTAATAACCGAAAAATCGTAAAAGTAAAAAAATCGAATAAGCGCTGCAAGTTAAGAAATTTTCTGTAACTCATAAAGGATTACTACTGGTCGAGGCAACTTGCGATGTTGAAAACAGCATTAAAAAAACAGTAGTCCGGTGAATAGCGATTGTAACGTTTCGAGCGCTCGGGTTGTACTCCATTTCTTTAGGAACGTTAACGGCAAGAATATAAGAAATGAAATCGATGAGAGTAATTTTCTTACGTCTATAAATAAGAAAATAGCAACTGGACAGCGTTAAAAGATGCACGAGACGCCTAGAGTTTGGATTTATGTATCTGACTGACAGATATGTTATTGTTGAGGCTATCTGTATAATGGAAGCTCCTCGACTGAGCCAACTGTACAGAAAAGGCTATACACACGCGTGCCGTAGTCAGTTGTATGTTATATGTCTTTGCTATAAGATTATCGATTCTCGTGAATAATATGCGGTGGAGAGCGGCGAAGAAAGAAGAGAGAAAGAGACGAATAGAAAGATGATAGCCGATAGAAGTGAGAAAGAAAGCTACGATGTTGCGTGTCCAACGGAAGCAGAGGAGTAGCAGGTACTTCGCGTGGTCAAGTGGGTACTGACCTCGACCATCGTCGACCCTTTACGTCGCCCGTGTAATATAAACCTTCTCATTCCCCTTTTCCTCTCTACTTCTCTATTAACATATACCCTATATTATTTATTTTCGTTCTGAAGAAAAAAGACAAAGTCCTGACTTTTTGCGTTACAAATTTCGATTTTTTTATTTCGATATTCTTTTTTTTCAATTTTTTTTTTCACGAAATATTGGTTGTGATATTGATGCTAATTACTCCATATTTATCATTCTAACGTTATTTTTAATTATAATTCGTACTTTTTGTTTTCCCAATATTTACGAATGGAATACGAATTTTATTCTTAGAATGATATTCGATATAAAAATTCACGGTGGAAGCGCAGAAATATTATTTTTTGCAATAACTTTTTTTTTTTTTCAAAATGTCACGGAACACGCGAAGGAAATAAATCGAATAAAAAATATCTAAATTCATTGCTTTCACGGATTTTGAAATTATTTTCGGCGTTGCTATGCACGTGAGTTTGAATTTGAGATTTTCCAGCATCCCGGACGAGTGAAATAGCGACAAAGTCAGAGGGCTATGGGCAACACAGCGGGCATCGTAGCAACAGGACCGATCAAAAGTCCTTTTGACTGCCGTTTACTGAATTTTTTACGAAGTACCGAGGCGCGCGACGCCACTTCCGCCGCTTTTGCATCTTTTATCGGGTAACCCGTAGCTCTGCTTCCCCGTCGGCGGGCGGCTACCCTTCCACCGGCTAGTCAACGAACGGCGAAACGTCCCTACGGACATCGAGGCCCTTCGAGTCTCTAACGGATAGTCGAACACTCGAGAGAAAGAGAGAGAGAGCAAACAAGATACAACCATCTCGGAGGCCTGCGAGTATCCCCTCAGCAGTTAAAAGTTCAAGATTGAGAAATTCGTAAAATATTTTTCAAATTCAATTCTTGTACGTCGATCGAATAACCCTTAAGACACACACAATTGACATCGTTTTTTTTTTTTTTTTTTTTTTTTAACAAAAATATATTCTATAAAAAATGTAAGAATACTACCGATCGTCAATGTTTATTCGAGTTGATGATTTTTTTATGCGAAAAAAAATGTATAATTCGATCTTTTTTACCCGAAACGCGATTTTCGCAGGAATTTGCCGAATTTTTTAACGACTTTTTTATATTCGTTATGTAGACATCGAGTTATTATAACCTTTAACATTAACAGCCAAACATACGAATTTATATTCAAGTTTTACTAAATTGTATTTATAGATAAATGCGAAAGAAATTCTTGGCACAGGCCCACCGCGCACTAAGTGCAATTATAAACAAGATAAATTAGCGAGTCTGGGTGCGACGCGATCGAGAGAAAAAAAATATTCCTCTCGGAAGCGAGGATCATCATGGTCTTGAAATCATCTCCGTACGAGAGGAAGAGGGGGGAGGGGGAGGGGGGCGACTCAGAAAAAAAGTGGGTCAAGATTTACGAGGCGAGATGTGCGTGTTTACCCGGAGCTCTGAGCAATCATAGAAAAAAAATCTCTCAAGGAATATCCATATATGAACTTTGAGATTTTTTTTTTTTCATTGTATTATATGTATTCCAATTTTTAACTTCATCCGAACAATCGTACGAAATTTGAACCGCCGATAAAAATTATTTTGCATACTGTTTTACACATTTTTGAGCTCCGAATCTTTCGATTAACGTTTTTATTCAAAATTTGTTGCAATAAAAAAAAATTTGGGTCGGTATTTTGGTAAAAAAAAAAATCGGGCAAAGGCAATATCCGACGAAGGCGCATTCCAATTTCTATGGTCTACCATTATATTCCAACTATTGACGATTATATCACGCTTGAGTTTCCTGGTAAAGGTAATTTTCGAAATATCTAAAATACATACAATTATGCGAAGTGAAAATAGTATCTTATTAAAACGAGCTCTCGAGCTGGTATAATAATGCCGGAACAAGAGAGGTGAAGGGAGGGGGAAGGAGGACGAAAGAATGAAACGAGAGAAAGGAAGAACCCAAAGGACTGTGCGAAAAAAATATTAGTGGTCACGGAGTATCCTTCGATAATCGACCGGAAAGATATGCTACATCCTACTAGCGAACTCCTAGGTACCAATTTCCCGCTTTCATCCCCTCCGAAATCGTTTTCGAAAAGCCATGAAAAAATTGCGTCACAAAAATTATCGGCCTAAAAAAATTCTTCGATTTAGGGCTTTTTTTTTGCATCGAATTCTCATGCACGCTATACTGTTTCGCTTTCGTTTATTCAAATTTCCGAGGACGCGAGATGCGTGATGAATGTGTGAAAAGCAAAAAAAACCAAAAAAATGTAAACGAGAGACCGTTGAAAGAATTTTTTTGGAATTCGTGCGCAGATTTTCAGTTTTTTTAAACTACTCGTTTAACTTTTTTTTCCCGCACACTGAAATAAGTGATAGCTTTGATCGCCGCAAAGTTGACGACGAGAATTAAACCGAAACACGTTGACCTGCGCAAGGATAACACGAAAAAACTAAAGACCGACGAATTAACGGAACGAAACTAAGAATCAGGTATTTAGGCGTTTTTTTTCTTGGTACAACAACAATTTGGTATCCCATCACGCTAATCATCATTACGGGAGGTTCCAGCGCACTCCACAGGTAGCTGAATTTAGGGTGGTATTTGCCGCGTTCCAACACGAGGCGGTAGTCGAGCTACGAATAGATCGCGTTACAAAACGGTTTTTTTTTTTTTTTTTTTTTTTTTTTTTTTTTCAGCAATCATAAATACACACCCACAATATTTTTTTTCGCTAATATGAGAATTTGCAATCAATTAACTAATACGCGGAACAACTACGTTTTTAGTTCCGCACGCGAAGGTTCCTCTCAATTAGCGAAAAAAAATTTTTAACGCAACACAATCGCAAGCAATTTATTCAATTCACTTTATTGTATTATACAAATAATTCATATCGCGGAAACCATCGATCGTATGAAAAAGAGTACCTGACTATTATTACACCAAATTGGCTACAGAATCCATAAAAAAAAATGTTTGCTCCAAAAAAAGACCGATAGCGACGGTGCAACGATCGTTGAAACCCATTTTTTATATTCTTCTCTCGCGCAATAAATTTCGAAAAAATCGTAAAACTATCGATATCAAACTAAAAAAAGTAAATGGGGTCAAGTGTTTTGTCTATAAAACAGTTAATCCCTCTTCTCACAGTCGAATCTGTTTTCATTTCCATCCGGATATGCATAGATAATAAAATAATAATAGCGATTCTACAGTTGCAAATTGGCTTCTCTTCGTCGTCGTCGTTGTCATTTCCGACAGAGTATAAACGCAAAAACACAATCAAGGACGTTCGCTTTCGTTATATTACACCACTCTGTGGAATGTGATGCGCTCCGAGAAAAAAAAAAAAAAAAAAAAAAAAAACAACAAATACTAATTTAAACGGAACGAAGGAAATATGTAGTCACATCCGGTGTATCAGGAATGACGCTCGGTTACTACAATTCACGATTTACTGTTTTTCGTCTCACTCCGTTACTCACGCTGATTCTATCCCCTCCATTTGTATTATTTTTCTCGCACAGTATGTTTTCATCTCCCCCACGTCGCCACGCACGTCTATCCTTCGGACCCGAGGGAAATGTCAGGGGAGGTTGAGACGCGGGGAGAAAAACCGTTATTGCCAAAAAAAAAAAAAGGTAATGCGAGGGAAGATTACCTTTTTTTTCGTAACTCGCGCCAACGCGCTTCATCAGTATTTTTCTTTTTTCAAATCTATGTTTCGGGTTCTATAGGTACAGATACGATATATATATATGTATATTTGAACTATTTATGAGTGCATTTTTCTTTTGTTTCAGATCTGCTTATCTATCCACGTCTATCTGCGTGTAGGACGTTTCTATTTAACTTTGTATACTTTTTATTTTCGCGGACCTTCGTATCGCGGTAGTTTCAAACGCGGAAGCGACTATACCGTACGAGAAAAAGAGAGATTTCGCGTAGAGAGCGTTGAAAGCCGCGAGGAAAAAAGATAGGATGCGTGGAGATGCGCGTGCAGCTTTACACCGGGTGAGGAGAATTGCCTCGAAACGAAGCTTCGCCCATCTTCGTGATCTATGGGACTCGATTTCATTTTCAATTTTCCTCCAGACATCATACCGTTATGAATTGAACGTGAGATATATAGACAAAAAAAGGAATTCGAATTCGGAGCAATGAAAAAGATGTGGAAACAAAAAAGAGAATATGATTCGATTCCGAAGGGAAGCTGCGTAGAGCCGAAACGAAGATTCTCTACGTCTCGTATTGGTCGATTATCATTATTATTTTTTTTTAGTTACAACGACATATAAGGCTGTAAGTCGATATTTGTCTCCGACACTACGAAAGCGGCGTTCCGAGTAAATTGTAAAGATTTTTTATAAACTTTTTTTTTTTTTTTTTCGTATTTTCATATCGTTTGAATTCGTATTTTTCGCGAGTGCGAGAATCAAAGAAGGAGAGGCGATGAAAAATCGTAAGCCTCATTACTGTCGTAACGTTTATGCGATTCTGTGGCACTCGATTCTCGCGGGAATTCTTATAAGACTCGATTCGATGCGGTTGCTGCTACTGCTGCTGCGTTTCGCGTTGAGGTCTATTCTACATAGGTAGGTTGCTCTCTCGGTGGCGCGAGTTTGTAACGTAATGGAATTCTACGGAATATTACCGTACTCATTATACTCTATTCGCGTTACGTCATCAGATATATGTATGTATTATATCCGCAGCGCGGCAATAGTAGCAATAGAGGACTCATAATACGTTAGTAGGTACGACAAGTATACCTTATATCTATCTACGATATTAAACTATACTATAGTAACCGTAGCGCACCAATCACCCGGCTAAACTACAATTCATCACGGATCGTACATGCGCCCGGGTATTATAGGACGAAAAATAAATGCATCGGGAGGTTCTTAGCTGTAGGAACTTATCGTATAGGAGGCGCACGAGGTAAGTGCAGTTTCATTCAAATATGAGATTAAATCGAGAAAATTATACTCTGTCTTTGAATCGTCAGATGTGAAACTGTGGGAAGAGCCAAACAACAACCGATTTTTATGCGCATTCCTTTTGACAACGAAGAAATTACTCCAAAACATATTTTTTTATTTTTGTTAGAATTCGTCAATAAGGATAATGATAATGACGTATGAATTATGGAATGTTAAAATCTTTGTTTTTTTTTTCTTGTTAATTATTTTACAACACAACGCGATGATTTCGAAGGACTCGGCAATTTTATCGATTTCGAAGATATCGAAGAAATTACTCCAAAAAATATTTTTTATTTTTTTCAGAATTCGTCAATAAGGATAATGATAATGACGTATGAATTATGGAATGTTAAAATATTCTTCTTTTTTTTCTTGTTAATTATTTTGCAACACAGCGCGATGATTTCGAAGGACTCAGTAATTTTATCGATTTCGAAGATATCGAAGAAATTACTCCAAAAAATATTTTTTATTTTTTTTCAGAATTCGTCAATAAGGATAATGATAATGACGTATGAATTATGGAATATTAAAATCTTCGTTTTTTTTTCCTTGTTAATTATTTTATAACACTTCGCGACGATTTCAAAGGACTCAGCAATTTTATCGATTTCTATGTTATTACGATCTGTAAGACGAACATTTCGATATATTGATTTCGTCGCATCCTTCCCGCGGGATATTCTATTCTACAGCCCATAAATATTGTTCTCCTATTTAGTATATTGCATTTTAAGAATTAAGGAACTCGAATTGTAAGCGAATGATTTTCGACTAATTTATTTTCGCATCGTCTCGCCACTAATATAATGCATTTTGGAGTGTCTTTTGCTCCTCGGAGCGCATTTCTACCCATCGAACTATATTCGATTAAAGTATTTCTCAACTTTTAGTACATTATAACACCGCAAAGGTATTCCGGGAAGTTTTACATTCTCCGCATCATTACCTTTTTCATTGATATACAACAGATCACAAAAAATTAAGTTCCTTTCTCTTAATTTCCATTCCCCAAAATTTCTTATACCCCAATTAATGAATTTCTTTATCTTCCACCGCTATTATCATAGTATATAATCCCAACTATCCCGTAATTCCATTTTGGCGCCAACTGATACAACAGAATTCGTAAAATTTCCATTTCTTTCCATTGTCGTTATCTCCCCGACATTAATTTCAATCAACTAAATTTTTTTCATCCAATTTTTTTTTTTTTTTTTTTTTCTCTTTCCGGCAAATTTAATTCTAACGCCGAATTGAAAAAAAAAAATGATTGCCATAAAAATAGAAAAAAATAAAGTATCGACTCACCCTTTCCTCCTCACGAATCATTTCCGCGATGCCGGGTTTGATTTCAAGATCATCACCAACCGGATTGCCCATTTGTTGATGATGATGCTGCACTTGTTGTTGCGCTTGCGCTTGTTGCTGCGCTTGTTGTACACTCAATTGCTGAGCTTGTTGCTGCCTCTGCTGTTCATGCCGAACTTGTTCTTGTCTCGCTTGTTCCGCCTGCTGTTGCTGTACGTGCGCCGCTAGATGGTTTATAGACGCGTGGCCACCGGAACTCACGTGGCCACCGCCGGGCACGTGGTGTTGTTGCTGTTGCTGCTGCTGCTGCTGCTGCTGTTGCTGCTGATGCGCCGCCACAAGACTATGAACGCTTTGACTGGCTTGCGGTGGCGGTGGCAACGGAAGTACCAGCGGTACCGGAAGTTCTTGCAGATTAATCTGCGGAGTAACCGAGATACTCGGTACGTTTGGTGACCCCAACGATCTCGGGGTTGACGAGGATGTTTGCCCGAGACTATGAATTTCCGGTATCATTAAACTACCGGAAGTATCCTGTTCGTCGATAATGCAGGAATTGTGATCGGGACTAATGTCGCCCGATGGCGAACGATCGCCCGATACTCTACGGCGTTTTTTACGATTGTGAAGAGACGACGAGCTCGACGAACCACCGGGTATCAAACCCGATGTACCCGCCGGCGAATCGTTCGAATTAAGACCCATTGGTCGCGATGTTAATTCTTGTTCGCTATTAACATCCGCCAAACCTCGTATTTTCAAACATTCCGCTACCTTCAGCAACGGACCGATTTGCTCCTGCGACACGTTTATCTCACCTTTGTACATGAATTCAACCGCTGCTTTGAGTTCCGGCCATTTAATGTCTTTCATTATTACGATTGGATGGTGACAAGGATTGTCGAAAAACAACGCTTGGAAATACGGACTGCAAGCCGAGAGTACCATCTTGTGAGCTTTTACCGAATGACCGTCGCAGGCTAATGTTACGTCGACGAAACTCTCGCTTTGCAATAATTGATCGAATACGTTTGTTAAATTCGTTTGATAATTGTTCCAACGCAAGCAGAACTGCTGCGGCGAACCTGCTCCACTCTGTTGCGTCATTTTTATTGTCGTTTCCGAGTTTCAAGGGCTTCGTGTTTTTTCACGATAAATTATTTTTTTTTTTCGTGGTTTTTTTTTTTTTTTTTTTTTTTTTTTTTTTTTTTATTTCCGAGATCGATGACGATTTTGTTGACTTCAGCGAAGCGACGATGGCATCTGGAATTCTGGAATACACAAACACCAACGAGACACGTCACTTATATCAGTTCGAAAAACTTTTTCGAGAGGTTAAAAACGCGAACGATATAAAAATATCGTTCAAAGGATCACGGAAGTTTGTGAATTAAAATTGGAGCCATTGTGGCAAACGTCAATGTTCAGTGCTATTCGAGTTCGTGGGAAATGCACGTGGCATCGTTTGTGTGTTTTGTTTTTTTTTTTTTTTGTTTTTTTTTCTCTCTTTTCTTTTCTCAATCGACGCCAAAAATTTCTTCGTCGAAATTCATGATATATTGTTTTTCTCGCCTCGATAAGATAAGAACGACAGGAGCACACCTGCACAGTAACGGGGGGTTTTTTTTTTCTCTTGTTCTCCGCGAATAACGTTCACAACTTGCAGTCTCGAGCCAAAAAAAATGCTCCCACCCAAAATTCAATGCACGATCTTTTTTTTTTCCTCCGTTCGAGAAAAAAAAAACTCTACGAACTCGCGTTCCAAGTTCACATCGCACTTACGAACAAAAAAAAACTGTGCAAACTTCGATAACGAGAATCTTTTTTCAATTATTTTATCGTCTATAACGTCACAGATTTGCACCACAGATTCGACCGAACCTCCAAAGAAACGAAAAAAAAAGAAAAAATAACCAAAACTTCCGGCACAACTGGCTTTATTTTTCTCGCAGTCTTTCTGTATCGCGGCGTCAATTGCGATCGAAGTGAATTAAAATATTTATCTGAAACGATTGAGTTTTTGACGCTTTCGTATTTACGCACACGCCCGGGAACAGTTCAACGACGTTTATACCGACGCCAACGTCAAGTCGATTATAAAATCGATGTCAGACACACGAAGAAGTGTGGAGGGAGAGGAAAAGAAATGAAAATCTTTATTTTTCTTTCTCTAGTGTATAAAAAACAAATGAAATCGCGACCACTGATACGATTTATTATAAATATATAACCCGACGACGACGACGGCGACGACGACAACACACGTACGTAACGATGTGCACCGCGTGACGAGCGCGTCGCGACTGAGCGGTGCCGCGCGCGTGGTTGTCCGCGTATCCGCGATATCGCGGCGCGCGCGGTGTCGTTCGTTTCCGTTCGCGCGGGGCAGAGGGGGCGTCGCGCGCGCGGCAGCGGCAGCAGCAGCAGCAGCACAGCGGCAGTGAAACGGCGTGCGGGACGTGAGAGGAGAAGACTAGTCGCGTAGTGGGGAGGCGGACGATCGCGCGCCCCGCTGGCACGCTGGACTGCCGGCCGGCCGGTCGGGCTTTCTCCCTACTCCATCGTGATAGTATCGTTTCATACGTACCGCGTAACACACGTACTCGCCGGCGAAATTCCACTTCCCCTACCTCATACCTTCAAGTCCCGCGACATCCCCCTCGCAGGCTCCGCCCCCCCAGAGACCGCCCCCACACGCCTATCGTCGAGGTTTCTCGTATAATACGCGAACGAAAGAAAATTCGTGTCGAATCTATGCAGAGATCTGTCGGAATCGAAATAAATCGTTTGCATCACGATTTGCAATTAACGTAATTATTACAGTAATTATCGCGATAAAAATTTCGATTGTTACTGTGCAAGTTTCGGGAAGGAGTATTTTTTTACGATCATTTTAACAATTCAGTTTTATAGGAGGTACGGCACCCTGCAAAAAAATATCAGACGCGAGATACAAGTATTTTGTTCCTATAAATTTTCCGCGCGTTTTTACGTTTACGAATATGTTAATCTCATCCCTTCGCTGCGATGTGCCCTTCGGGCGTGTAAACTTTACATGATACACGTAAAACCGTTAAAAACTTAACTGACTTGTTTTAGTTGTTGGGGATATATCGCTCTAATACAATTGTGTTACGACGCATTTGCGCTGTAGAATTCTTCTAACGTGGCGTAACAAAAGCACAGCGATTTTGCATAATTGTGTTGTATTAACACGAATAAATGTGTAAACGCTACAACACCGCATACATTTTTGCACCTCTTTAACGTTACACATCGGTCTCGCAGACCCGATAACTTTATCATTGTGAAACTTTGTCGAAAATCGATATTTTTTTGGTTTATTTGTAGTGAAATAAAAACAGCAGTATGGTAGGAATACGCCACGAAATGTTATAGAAAAAATCGTAATATTACGCGTTTTTAAAAAAATTGTTAGAGCGCTGAGGTTAAAAAAAATTGAAATTTTTCTTGAAACGTGTCGCGTTCGGCACACCTAATGTGGTGTTTTACGATTTCTAAAAACGTTACTAATAATGCACGATGCTTCGATACGTGCGAAAATAACGCACTTGTTATTGTTTATAACTATACGAGTACAATAAACCATTAAATTTCGCTAATTATACCAAATGGATTGTATATTGACGCTTTGGCGTTCGACTCCAAAATGATTCAGTTTACTCGTTGTTTCGGGGTTTGATCTGTTTATTCTTAGTTATCGCGATTGATATACAGCAATCAGTGTACGAGTTCACTATTAATAAATGTGTGAAGAAAATCATTTTTTTTTGTATATTCGTATGTGTGTTTTGTGTAATTTCTGTACATTCGGCGCGGATCGTAATTTTTTGCCATTTCCCCGTCAAAATTCATCAGTAGTTGAGGTTATGTTTCGTATCTTGTCGATTGCACACGAGTTTCACATGCTTACGAATCTATTGCTTTAACTTGAGAATGATACCGCATTTGCAGGTTAGAAACTGTGTCTATCGTAATAATGGAATAATATTCAACACAAACAATTGATTTTTTAACTGAAACACGTGACACGTGATTATTACAGACATCTCAATTTCTAGTGTTTCGGAGTAATAGTTTGTCGATTGTCCGATGCTTGTGATTCGTAAGTTTTGTTCGGATTCTATAACTTGCAAGTTTATCGGTTGTTGGCTCGATATATTGAGGGTCCAGCCGACCGTTCCCGCGTCAGATAATGCTCGTTCACCGTAGTAGTTCTACGTCGTCCTCGTAGTTCTCGTGTTTTAGACACTGCTTGCTTGGGTTTCCCTCGCCGACGAAACTCAAATGTTAGCAGCGTTATTTAGCGAGGCACGCTTCACGATAACGAGGTTACGATGCCGTACCCGAGTACGAAGATAGTCGACGTAATTAAATTTAAGGTACAAAGAGACTCAGCCTCGTCGACCATCGTCCGTGATGCTTCGCTTCATCGTGTACCGTCCGCTCGTTCCTTTCCCTTTCTCGTCGTCCGAGTCCAAGCGAGTCGACTCTGCTGGACTCCCTCCGCCCCCTTAACTGGCTATTAGATCGCAGACTCCTCTAATAGAGAATTTCTACGTCGTGATTTCATTTCGTCTACGAAAATTTTGACTCTACATATACCGGACTCTCGCAGCAACGGGAAGGACACGCAAACTTTACTTCCAAATTGAGTCTCTTACGAAACATGTGTTAAAACGTTTGTCAATTTAACACAAAAGCCATTTTTTTCTTTGACTCTTAAACATTTTTCTCAGTCTGTTATTCAACAATTTATCTTTATTTTTCACTCTATCGTGCAACTGGTAAAGCACAGTGGTATTCTGGCGAAGTAAAAACAAATCAGCGTCCACTGACGAATGAGAAGATGATTCAAAAGGATTTTGACCACAAAAAAGTACACTTAGGTCCGAACTCTTGAAATTTGAAACCGTTAAAGTTAACGATGGTACCTCCATTTTTGTTTTTATTTATCGTCCATTTTTCCGAATATAAATTATTCCTCATCGACCCCCTCTACAATAATCATCGGAATTAAAAAAAAAAAGGCTATAGAATGAACTCAAAAGTAATATTCAGCCTCTCGAGCGCACTTTTGCCGTTTCATTTTATTCGTTTATGTGTACCATGAGTCCGCGGCGTTTCTTTATAGTGTTTTTTTTTTTTGTAACTGCGAGAGTGAAGTAGAACTAGAGGAAGAAAAGAGGGCGATATTAGAAGTGTAAAAGGGCAAACGAGTGGCGGAACGAGGTGTGGGAAAGCCAAGGGTATAAGGGTGGAAAAGCGTTGAGCGTTTCAGAGGCCAGGCGGTAACGTTGATGGCAAACGACGAATGAGTCGTTGCTCCTGGGGGTTGGTTGCGCGGCCTCCGGTGTAACGACGCCCCGCTCCACGGGCTCGGGGCTCTACTGATGAAAGAATATTGCTCGCTTTTTACGGGGCCCCGGACCGTTTCTTCACCCCTTTTCTGCATAAACGCGTATACGAAAGAACGGTTGCGAGGGACGCAGAGAAAGAGAAAGAGAAAGAGAGTCACGGACTCGTCGTGCACGCCAGCGGGGAAAAAAAGCAGAAAAGTGCGTTGTTTTCCGCCAGCGCCCGATGTTTCATGCAGTTTTCCGTGAGAGCGAAGGGATGATGCACTGCTGAGGCCCCGTGCACCGCGGGATCGAAAAAAAAAAAAAAAAAAAAAAGAAAGAAAAACCGTCCCAACGGACTCTGTCCGGAAACCACACGAGACTTAATTCAATCAGAAACAAGCCGCGAGATCAACAGAGATTATTCTTACTTTAGCAGGATAAGAATTACCTAACTGCGAGTTACTCGGTCGTACATAATGGTAGTTATTTTTTAACTTTCGGAACTCGTATTAAGCTGATTATTCCGTATTATTGTAGGTGGCGCGCGCGGCGAATATTAAAAACAAATTGATGTATCCTTTAAGATCGGAGAATTATGCTCTTGCGTTGTTTATTGCAGCGTAACTTTGAGTATAGCGGATTTTTTAGATCTTTTTTGTCATGAAATCGATACGGCAAATATATGCGAAATCCTTATGAAGTTTATTTTGAGGTTATTTAAGGAATAGTACAGAAATTGCAGACTTTAGAAACAAACTAATCGCGAAAAATTGTTAAAAACAAAAGATTGCCTTATCTCAAAAGATTTAACTGCGTTCATTCATATTTTTTGTTATCGTTTTTCCGAATGAAGAACATCAAGAATCGTATTGGTCGTCATCAGAGTCGTGTTCGTCAGGGCACTGAGATCGGCACTGCTACTGGTCATATAAACCGGTTGAATATTTCTCATATCTACCGTACGTTTTGATACTTCTTTTTATCCAACCTCTTTGCCCGTTCCATCAGTGAAAAGACCCCCGCAGTGGTCGTCCGGTAGAGGGAATCATAAATTTTACTACGTAATATTGTTTAACTGCAAACAGTATACTAACGCCCTATGAAAACAGGTTGGGAGGAAAAGTATAGACGCGTAAGGACGAGAGACAAGTCGAAAGAACTTTGTACGCCGAATCTTTATTTTTTTATAAAATAAATGTAACATTTTATATGAATTTTCGTCAATTTACGTGACATTGTTAAGTACGCAGATCGATGAGAAAATTTTGAAATTTTATTAATCTTCGAGTCTTCGAAATGCAAGGATATTTGTCAATATTTTTCCGAGACTTGGGCGAAAGGTCAGCTATGAAAAAATACGCGATGAAAAACTCACGAGCCTCGAGACCGCGAGACTTTCAAATTTAACTGTTGAGTGCGTCAAAGCCGAGATTTTCTTCGATCATTAAGTTCAGTAGTAGAGAAAAATGGAACGAAATGGGGGAAACAGAAGTTTTTTTGAATTTAATATCATTTGACAAATATTGTTGTTAATTATATACCTGTTGAAACAACTTCGCGCGCTGCACTCGAATAGCTTGCATCTATCTTTAGTCTCGTTACTCGGATAACTACTCTAAATCTATTTATCCTCTATTTATCCTATGTAATTTTTTCTGCAAGCGTGTCACCAATGATTCATACAAATTACCAATATGAGACGCAATTCTTCATATTTCTGGTGTCGTTTGTTCAGTCAGCGATGTAAATAGCTTACAACAAGACAGGCGTAACTACATATATATATAAATAGATCTGTACGGCAGAACCTTCGGATAATTCTGCATCATCTCATTAAATTACTATGATTCATAACACCAACCGATGCATTGCCTCTCATTAGATATTCTTACAAAATTCGCGTTCGCTGAATGACAATAAGATATTTTTCGACTAAATGTGGAGGACATATCGTCATTGGATTCTTTACGCGTTTATCCTTCAGTAGACGATTCTTACGACGACATCGTTATAACGCTATCGAGACGTCGACGATATCTTCTATAGGAATTAATTGGTCTGGTGGTGCTGATGATTCTATTCTTGATCTCGAGAGTTCGAAATATAATTCAGATATCAGTGAGAAGCTGTGTGGCACGAGACACATCAGGAATAGGGGTGGATGAGAAGAAGTGAAATTAATGATAAGGCGAGACGCGACTGACCTTCCACCCCACCGAAAAGTCTCGAAAATAATTTATAACTTAACTCTCATCCCCCGTACCCTCGAGAACTACTGCAATTTGCAACATGTCAGAGGTGCTAATTGACTTATTTTGTCAGTGGATAGATAGATAGTTGGTGCAACGAAATTTACATGAGTTTTCAAAATAGCACGCGAAACGAAAGAATTTCTTAACCCTAAGAATATAGGCGTTTTGTTTCTTTTTCTTCGCAGAGGCGATTATTTTGCCGCAAATAGACATTTTTTTCATGTTCGGTGAAACATCGTTTTCTTCATCACTACCTGCTGCACTATTCTGCCGAACTACATGTTTCGTTTAGCCTCTCGATTAATCGAAAAATGTCCTTTATTTCGGTGCAAAACAAATGTTTACTTTTTTTGCAAATTACAGCTCCGTTCTCCTCGCAATAGATGTTATAAAAAATGTATAATGGTCACATCGTAAAGCCGTTTTTGACAAACAAAATGATCTTCGACTCATAATCGAATGTTCGACCGATCGAATCGAACCAAAACAACCTTTTGTTTTGTACGAATTTTATTCGTACAATTTTTTTCGTACAATTCGTAGTTTCTAGTTAAGTAATCACGGATTAACGCTAAATTCGATCCGAATTTTTATTAAATTACAGTCTATTTGTAGCTTTAGTTTCAGGCCGATATATTATAAATTTCGGGACTTTCAGCGCGGACAGACATTGTTAAAAAAATTAAAAATGCCATGAATTCTGAACGCTTCAACGAATTCGCGATAAAAATCAATCTAATTCAATAGCAGAAATGTAAAGTACTTTATATTTCAGCTCGATATCTAAAAAATTCCAGTCGCAACAGAGTTATCAAAAATCAACGCCACGCACACCCACACGAACACATACACATTTTTTTTCTGAACCACTTTTGTCAACGTTTTGGATGATTCAGAGTCTCCTGCCATGAAATTCTCGAAATCAGTTTTTTCAACGAAATCAAAGATTCTTCTACAAGGCAATAAAATAATGTACGCCACGGGGCGAAAAATCGTTCGAAAAATGTAATGAATTACCGAATATCGTGCAACAAAAAATCGAAGAAAATTCATTTTCGGGTGTCGTGTAAATTGATGTCTTCAAAATTACATGAAGGAACGTCGTAACAGTCTATTTCGACCTGATAGTATAACCGAAATATATTCGGTTACTCGGTTGGTATACGGCGCAAGGGTTGTGTTATATGATGTTGGGGACGTCAACGCAGTACGGTAGGGGAGGATTTTAGTATACGTCAGCCGAGTATAGGAGTGGAACGAGAGTGAAAGACCAGAGGAGACAGTGGAAGGGTGAGAAAGAGGGAGTCGAAGCAGAATTGGTAGGAGAGGGTGGTTAATGATTCAAGGGCGGAATTTCGCGTTGCTGAAATATTGAAAACGTAGCACACCCAGAAGTAGCGACGAGAAGCAGCGGGAGCGCGATGCACCAGTATAATATAGACGTTTGGCGTATTTGATACCGAAATAAATCTCAAACTGGTTATCGAGGGGAGGAAAACGTGATTTTCTTCGTTACCAAGACTTTGCGAATATTTGCGTCGCGTCTGACCGACGAAAACGAGAATATAATATAACAATACAGAAATGAGTGTATTCTACGTCCGTATTGACCGGTTTCATTGTGCGAAAGAAAGTTAGAATTTCATAGATTGCAGACGAAAATTAAATTATCACTTATTGATATATAGACTCGATGTCTACTAAACGAGATAAATTCCGTCGAGATAGGAATCATAGACAGTGATTTTTTTTTTTTTTTTTCACGTGGGGTAACACTATACATTTTGAAGGAGATTTGCGAATACAATATCTACTCACCTGGCTATTGCTTTTTTTTTTCTCTACGATTCACCGTTCGAGAAGCGCGTATCGCTACTATCGCGTTTAACGAGCTGAATTTTTTCGCAGCAGTAAAAGCTGTCGAACTAAAGTGATGTTGCAAATAGTTCTGACTTACGTACAACAAAACAAAAGACATTCGATGCCAGTAGAAAGAACTGTAATTGTCAGACACAAAACGAAATTGATAGAATGTATAAAAAAGTAAAAAGACAGAATAGTTAAAGAAAGACGGGGAAAAGTGAGATCGAGAAGCATGTACTCGAAGAAGCACACACCGAGACAACGGTACACTCTGTGTATAGGAGGTAGTTGCACTTGGGTAGGTTGAGGTAGGGGAACTTGGGTTATACGCTTAATATTTCAGTATCGCGAAATTCTGCCCCTGAATCATTAACCGACTCGTTCTCTCCTTCTCCCTCCCTTTCGTTCCTCCAACCTCTCGCAGTATCTCGCAGCCTTCCTCATCCTCTTCTTTGTCCTCTTTGGGCTCTTTTTCTCATACTCTTCAGCGTCCCTCTTCCACTCCCTTTCTCTCTATCGCGTCTCTTTCTCTTCGCTTTCGTACGAGATACACCCTTCCCTCCTTCGCGTCGTCTGCGAAGCTCCGCGCAGCACGCTATTCTCCTTCACGTTTCCGAATATATTTTAGGTACTCACGGCTGAAATAGACTCGCGGAGATTTATTATAGAACGTACACGTTACAGTGTAGAATTTTGACGGGTGAAATGGCGAGAGTATAAGACCGTTCGTGTAAGTCTACGCGTTTGTATTACGATCGTTCGAAATTCAGTCATGAAACTCCAACGAAGCTTTAGCCGAAGTACATGCCGGCAGATATACAGACTACATACAAGTGTTAACTATATGAGAATTTGATTATACCCGATGGCTAGACGAGACTATAGACAGCACGACAGTTTCGCGTTTAAAATTTATGTGACGATTTTCGAGGAACGCTTAATTGATCACTTCTCGCGAGCTAAACTGTAGATAAATTCGTGCAAATTAATTTATAATTTTACCATTATTTACATTTATAAAATTGCATATCATGTTATAATATAACATTGAAAATAACATTGAATGTTACGCATCGTATCGATTGGATTGAAAATTGTATAAACATCGAGGTATTCGTCGTTCGTAGGTTGTGAATAATAAGCTTTGAATAAAAGAATGTATATTCAGTGAAATTTACCAAAAAAAAAAAATCGCGAAATTTTGGAAAAAAAAAAAAATCTGTTTAATTGAGCCGCTTAACCCATACAGTAATTAAATGATGAATTTACTGAGTTTAATTATTGATACAACAATAATCAATATCATAACTAATAATAAATTTAAATTCATTTTATAGGTTGAAACGAAATCTCCGATTTCGTCGGAAGATGATTAATGAAACCTTTTATTCGTGTTTCGCAACTGCATCGAAGACTTTTTTCTTATCCGTAAAAATATTAAACATTTTTGGCCGATTAACTACGTTTTGTTTCGGGTTTTTATTTGCAAAATTTTTATTTTACTTTTTTTTTTATGATTGCCGTACCTAACCTCAAACTTTTACTTGTTCTACTCGCCTCTAATATTTTAAGTTGCTTGCGCATCTAAATTCGATAGAATTGAAAAGTGCGCTGTACGTTACCGTTTATAAATAACATGGATAACAATACTGTGTACACGTAGATACGCTTAGCTCAGGCGGGTTTATCAATATTTCTCTTTGCGCATTGTTCTTGTACAATACGCCGAAACAGCCAACGCGCAATGGAGTGAAGGGAGGACTGCATGAAAGACAGTAAGAAAGCGATGAGGAAAAAGAGGCAAACTATGAACAGTGTACGCCGGATAGTATAGCGAGAAAAGTAGCCGATAGCAATCTCCGCGAAACACTCGAACTTCGAGAGAAAACACACGAAACTGAAAAGAATATTGTGTATATGCTTCGCAACGAGTGAACGCTGTGGTATTCATATTCTTACGAAATAGAGGTTATTATTCTGTTATGAATGGTGGATAACTCTTATCGGGACAGCGATCTCGCACAGCGTTATTTCTTTTTTACTATCGAAAATAGGAAAAGATCGAAGGAAAAATTTGACGCATTGATAAATTTACAAATGCAACTAAAATAACAAGAAAACGTGCAATTAATAAAAATGAATTGAAAGAATGATTGATTAATCGATCGATTACATTGTATTGAATTGAATTGAGTCGAATGTTGATATTGCGATGTTGTTGTGTCGTATGTGCTGTGTGTGTTGATTGGTTATGCACTGTGGTAGTTGATGCATAAGTTCGTAGTTGTTCTCGAAAGTCATGTCATAATGAAATGGTATGTACATATGTATATGAGTATTTCGAGAGCATTATTAATCGAGCGAACGGCGACATGGGAATCTTATCGAAATGCCGGTACACCATACGAATGGACGTTCTTGACTCATCGATCACAAAACCGGAGTATAATATAATGAAATAGTAATATCGAGAGGTTGGACGTCGATAACGCGTCGATGCTCGAGGGGTCGCAGATTCACAGGGATACAATAGTTCCGAGTTCCCTGACGAGAGTTTGCTATGGTTACACAGTACAAAAACTCTTGTTTCGGGACTGTCGCAGCAGCGACGTACGGCACTACATTTCTGTTGTATGTACATACGGACATCAATGTTGGTTCTCCATATATATACATTTATAACTTCGCATGTAGCATCCAACAGAGTACTCCGACCATCAGAGCTCTGTACTGTGTCCGTTGAAAAAACTAAACATTGAATATGTTCACTACTAATGAATACGTTCATTAGGGACTACTGCATTGTTAACAATTAATTATACACCCAAATAACTATAATTTATGAATAGTAAATGCGAATTAGAATCCACCGACGTTTCATATAAATTTTCATGTAAAAGTTACGTGAAAAATTTTATCGGATAGAAAAAAAATTGTATTTGTGATGCTAAAATAAATGCCGAAACGAAGAAATCAAGAAATAAAAAAAAATATATATTACGCTTTTTTTTTTACATGAGAATCTTGTTATACTGCAGGCATTACACAATTACGTGATTCTGTTACTAATTTGAGTAGACCTGGTACCAGTTCGAAACTTCCTTAATGTGAAACATAGAGGATGTATTCGACAGGGAGCTCGAAAACAGAGATAGAGTATGAGCGAGTGGGAGAAATATAGAGGTATACATATAGCCGAGAGGTTTCCAACGGGAGAGAGAGACTGTGCCGTTGGAGCCGCCGCGGTTCCGTATTGTCGTCGGTTACAAATCAAATACCCGATATCATTGTTCGGTACGGGAGAGATTTCCCCCTCGCTCTTCCTCGCCCGGTTCGCTATATACTCTCCGCGAACCTCTCTTGCGCGGCTGGTCCATACTCGCCGGTTGCCAACGTTAACCCGAGCCTCGTGTTCGCTCGTCTCTCGTTCTCGGCCCTCAGGCTTCGTACCCTTGCGAATGCGACTAATAACTATCGCTGGTATCGTGGGCGCAGTTACGCCCGGCCTATACCCTACACCCTGTCTCCCAACGCACTATAGTACCTTGTGTACAGTAGAGAATACTATAGACGAGAAGGTGTAAATACGGCACAAGGTATAAACATGAACCACTCTTCGATTATTTTCTTTTTAATAGAGACAACGATAATTTCGAGGTTAAGTTGAAAAAATTAAACTCCTTTTTCAGACAAAGTTAAAAAAATGAGACTAATCGGAAAAAAATCGATCGATTTTCGAAAAAAAAAAAAAAATTATACGAAATAAGTACGATTTTACATCAGATCAGAGTGAAATGTTATTCATAACTCGAAAAATGAGACATGATTGCTCCCAGTATAGAATCATTATAAACAACGGACTGTTCTTCTCTCATTCCTTATACTCTTCGCTCGGTTTCAACACTTTCCTATCCTCTCTTGTATTCTCTATTGCTTCGCTCTCAAACTCCACTCTTATGCATACAGTCGAGTTTTCACCCTCTCTCGCAGTCACTCTAGTAAATTTAACATGTATAGTTTCATGACAACTAACTCGACCTGCACGCGATTCTGCAACCCCTCCCCTCTGTACGGCTTCACCTTTTGTTCTCCACTTCTCTATCGCATCCCCATCCTCCACATCGTACGCTTTCTTGTCTAGACTAGATCTCGATTATATTTCACGGTGAGTGTTACTATTGCCAAGTTGAAGGATCTATGCAGATCATATAGATGCATACATAGAATACATATAGCCGTGAATGGAACTAAAAGCAGGTAGACCTGCATTTCTGAATAGGAATTTAGTTGTTACAGAACATTAATGAATCCGGGTATCAACCAGTACCACTTAATTGTAACTCCGATTACTACAAAAGGCTATATATAATAAGTGATTTCATCATTCACAACGAATAGGCGAAAGGTATTTCAACCCTCGAACCGTTTTTCAAGTAAAAAAAAAATCTCGATGTGTAAAAAAAATGCGAAAGTAATTCTACATATTTGTTTGAAATATGTGACATTTTCATTTAAAACCCCATGAAAAAAAAATAATAATTACGAAAAAGTTGGGGTTATCTTGAGATACTGATGGATCTCTCTTGGCTGCCTCGTCGGCTTACAGGAAAATTTTCCTTTGACTCAAATTTCCTTACCAAATCTCGCATCCGCAGCCACCCTATCCGTCCACATAGTTCCATCTTCCCATATATCTATCACCGATGACCCCGGTGTTACGATATACGAAACCTGATTGATATTTACTCGCGCCACTTAACGCTTAAGAGGATTAACTACCACGCTCCCGGTGGTTTGGTCGAAGGTGTACCAGGGACGAAGGGTTGCCGATTTGAGGGCTGGACATAGTCCGTAGTCGTCCGAAGGCTAAAGGGAGAGGGTGGAAGGGGGGGAGGGGGGTCACTGTTGAAGCTCAACCCTGGGTGACCCGGCGTGTAAAGCTCGGGGAGAAGTACACTCGTGGTGTGTGGATGCGTATGGACACTGGACATGGGACACAGGGGTGGAGAGCTTGAGCATCAAGTTCGTCAAGGGGTTCCGACGTCACTGGTCCTCTTACCTCTTCGTCCTCTCTACTCGTACTCTCTGTATGTGTCGATCCTACCCGGTTAACGGTTCTCTACCTCTTCTGATATTCCGTCTTCGTCTCACTTTCGTTCAACGTGCCCCTTCCTCCAATCCCCACACCTATCTCGTCATCAGCCTATATTCGTGATACACGCTAGAACGCTCGACACTGATTACAGTTAGTACAGTCTACTGGTCTAAACCCCCATAACGCGTGACGCGGTTATGTTGGCCACGTGTAGCTCGGTAACCAAGAGATTTGGATGGTAACATCCTACTCTGTGCTTTACTGGGTGGATGGATGTAGGTATGTGTGTGTGTGTGTGTCGGGCTGCTTTCTCTATGTACAGATAGGCGGATGCCGTATTTTGGGCACAAGCTTTGTACATATCCAGTATTGAGGTACATAAGGTCGTATCTTACAAAGTTTTAGATGTTAATTGATGTCTGATATGCCATTCTGTTGTTTAGGAGTCCATGTATACATGTGCGGAGGGTGTATTATATAACTTTTGGGTTGTCGTGGTTGCGTATACACATATGTATTGATGTATGAGTAGGCAGGAGGGCTGACATCGAGGAAGCGATGTGAAGGTGTTGGTGAAACCCTCTGGTCACAAGCCCCCGGCAAGATTGACCCCTCGGTCAGCGAACCGAAAATCGAAGACTCCTGTACGCGGTAAACCTTACTGGGAAAATAGTTGAGGTTATTCGCAGGGTTATTGATGAGAATGGATTGAAGTGATAGGACATTGACCGAAAAACGAAGGTGTGTTGAAGCGTACTGCGACAATATCGCTTGCAAAAGCGCTGGGGATCAATGGTCGCTATTTTTTTTTCGGAATTTTGTTTTACTTCCGTTCGTATCGAGAATGATAATCCTTCGGAGGTATTGATAAAGAATTTTTGCTGCATTATTTGTCCGATGATCGGTTGTCGCACGAAACTAAAACTGGACGATGTTCGTGAAGAACTTTGATCATAGAGACGCCATTTTTTTTTTTTTTTTTTTTTCAATATCGACGACTTGCTTTATATTCATACGCAGCGGAACTAAATATTTAATAGTATTTGGTTCAGACTTTTTAACGAAAAAAAAAAAACAGGCGCACCCCTTTGTCAGGCTTTTCTGTAACGTTTTTCATCGTCCTGTAACGATGCGAAAAAACTGTATTTGAATCTTCGCCAAATGTTTCAGAATGTTTTTGATTTTTTCGATAGAAACGCGATAGATAGCTTGGCTTTCCCAACGTTCAATCGCGAAGTATCGGTATCGCTGTTTGAAAATATCAGAAATATTGAAGAAAAAAAGAATTATCTAAAAGTACGAAACATTGGAGAGATCTCTCTATTCTTGTATGTCTACTGTCATTCATGGTATTCAATCTATCCAGACACTTTCTTTCCTTCTTGTTATCCATTTTCGCAATCTCATTAATCGAATTATCGTATAAATAATTTATCGAGCAATCGTCAGCGAGCAGTCAACCAGGTGGAGAGTAGTGTCGGTGGTAGTAGCCCAACGGGGTAGCAGACATAGAGAGACGTTACAGTATGGAGTAACCGGACTGATCGACAAGCGGGCGAGCGTTCGGCGTATCTATGAACGAGACGAGACCACCGAGGCAGATGGACAGTGGTTTTCCGGTTAGGGGCGGAACGGAGGGGCGGCGGAGGATACCGGATCTCGTAACGGAGATAGATAGATAGAAATATTGCGGATATCGAAGAGAGTTAGATAGCACACAGTTGAAAAAGGACGAAGGTTGTGTAGGTGAGGAGACTAGCCGCCAACCGGGAGGGATGACAGCCCCTGAATAATTGACGAGGAGCACCATCGGCGTCGAGGCATTCTTACGATCGGCATCACAACCCTTTTTCCCCCCAGCCGTTTCCTTTTGCCCGGTGCCTCGACTCAGTTCACTACTCTTTCATACGCGAAAATCGTCAATTATTCAAACGCGGTGCTTGAGCATTTTCCACGTGAATAGTATATCCGATTGCATATAGATAGCAGGAGAAAGAAAAGAAAGAAAAAAAAAAACGGGGGTGGGAGGGATGATAGGCATATAGTCGACTGTGGCTCGCGTCCACTGTAGTTGGCGCCGGTTACCCTTGCGCCTCGTAGTGCGAGACTGAGCGAAGGGTACGCCTACCCATCTCTTTCAACGTTGTCATCGTCGTATCCAATCGTACGCTATAGTTGTCGACGATGCGTACGTTGCTTGTACTGTTCTGTGTTCGATATTTCAGCTCCTGTTTTTTTCTTTTTTTTTACATGCGTCACGAGTATTCATATGAAAGTATTGGAGATGATCGTTCCACAGTTTCTGACGTTGGGAAGGAAAACTTCGGTCAACGAGTTTTTTTTTTTTTTTTTCGAACACGTGACGACGAAACGCTATACTTTCATTTTGCAATGGAATTATAGCGTAGCTACAGTTTATATGAATAGGCAAATTGCCCTGTGTTTTGGAACTCGATAGCTCTAAGCTATTGTTTCACCGTGAAATAGAGTTCGACGAACTCGGCGCAGAAAATGGTCGTAGGTGAAAGGTTTCGTAGCGTTCGGGGGGAAAAAAATATGTTTGAATGATAAGAATGAATGAATATCAGACGGAGGCGTATCAATCAATGTTTTTCAGCTATTTCGATGATTCATCATTTTTTTTCGTCCTCCACTGACTCTCTACTGATAAAATCATCAATTGCTTGTTATTAATCGTGCTGTTAATTTTTAATCTCTTTTCTTGTAGACGATATTAAAGGAAGTTAACGCTTTCTACTTTATCTCCGTCACTGTCTGTCTATTTTCATCGCAGTCTCGCCTAACGCCCGAACTACTTGGATCCAAGGGTGCGTAGTGACCGACGTATACCTGCCCGGCCAATCTACTGGCGACTCTGCGGTAGATAATGAGTGATTAGGTCATTAGTTGTCCAATATTCGAGGATCGGTCGAACTCCTCTTCGTCCCCTTCCTCCCCTATCACTGCTCGCCCATTCGCTCTCGGCATCGACCCTCCATGCGTGCTTTCCACCCTCCCGTCATTCCGTCGAGTTATCCAGCTTGACCTCTGCACTCTACCATTATCTCTCTCGCCTTCACCCACGTCAACGCTTTCGTTCTCTGTCTCTTCTGAACCATTCCCTTCCCACACCTGTTTATCTCTGCCTTTTCGCACCGTATATCGAACATCTATTCAACGATAAAGGAAACCTTCTGCTACGAGTATTCTCCGCATTGCTGAATGCCTGATTAACCGCGTCTACATGACCAAAGAAAATATAATATTCTTTTATCGACACGCTAATAATTGTAAATAAAACGACCCGAAGTTTAAGAAAAAAGTGATTGAAAAGCAGTGGTCCGGATTCATCAGCGATGTAATTTAAAAAAAAATGTTTAATCGATCTTTTTAATCGTAAAAAAAATTTTCCTCAGAACGAAATAAAAATAACGCAGGTTTTCTTTTTCGCCAGTCGGATGATTTTTTACGCGTAAGTTCGGAGTCGTGAAATATCCGTTAAGGCTTTAAGATGATCCGCGATCGCGTAGGCGGTATTAAAGTTAATTCACGAAAGCGAGCGCGAGGAGAATTTAATTCGACCAAGTTAAACCGTGACGAAATCGTTCCGTCACTCGGTACCATATACGATGCTCCGAGAGCCGTACATTTTGCTGCTGCTAACGCATATACCAGTAGACATTATTATAGCTTGCAAGAAACTGCAAAATCGACGAGGAGCCTCGCGCGGGTCGTCGCAGTTGCAACGACGCGTTGCCGCTCGCACTATACTCCCTCAGTAGGTCATAACTATTTAAATCCTCTCGACTCTACCGACTATTAGTGTGTATATTCTACTTACTCAACACGTACGAACAAATTGTTGTATTAGTCACGCCGAGTTTATATTAATAAAGTCTCACTAGAGCGATATACCGTGACGGAACATCGTCGTCCCGTTCCGCGGGATATTTATTCTCATCTTAATAGCCTCATCTTTCATTACATCGCGGATTCTCGAGACCTCGAGAAACTTTTGACAATGAATTATAACAACATTTCATTGATTTCATTTGATAAATCGGTCAATGACATCGCGCAGTTCATCATTTACTTACGGAGTATTATAAAAGTTTAAGAAAGCAATACTGTGCGATGTTTTAGGGAGAAAAAAAATTCGTTTCTCTCAGAAGGAAAATTTATTGACGACCAAATTGATAATTTATCGATCGACGTAAAGAGTTTCGGATTTTCATAATTCTTGAATTCTTCGGATCACACGAAAACAAATGCAAATTTTTTTACAATTATTCCTCCTTCGATTTCTACACTCCGATGAAATATGATTATCTATTCATTCGATTCATATTATACAATGACGAACTTGTGACTCAGCGCAATGATCTTCCACACCACGATAGTAAAAGAGTTTTACCATATAGTTTTGCCAGAGACGATTATAGGGGAGAGAGAGAGAGAAACTCGAAGTCTATATCGACTGATTCAACATATTGTACAGTTTCTCCTCTGTTTTTTTTATTTCATCAATTCCTCCCCCAACGTATGGATGTATTTTTTTTTTTTTTCGCTTTTTCATTCCGACAATATGCATATTCTACGAATGCACTCAGCTCAACGTGGTACAAAGTTTTATATCGCGAAAGGGCGGTTCGCGAAGCGCAAAGGGAGAGAAAAAAGGAAAGAAGAGCGAAAGGGAGAGATAAAAAAAAACGAATAACGGACATACATTCCCATGGGATCGATCGGACACGAATCGATTCCTCGATGATACCTTATTACTACCGCGCGCTCTTTCGTTTCATCTTTCCGTTTTTTTTTTTTTTTTTTTTTTTTTTTTTTTTTACAACAGTCTCACGCCCGTTTGCATTCTGTATCTCTTACTACTATCGATATCGAGGTGCGACCAGAGTTGAAAAATTATATTCCCCGGTTTAAATTGCCAGGTCCGATCTCACTCACCTGTGCGTTATATGTCGAACGGTGTCCGCCTCGCTGTCGACGGTCTTGTTGGGGCCCTTCGCGCCGGGTGTCGCGAAATTGAGATCCAACGGTCGGTGAACAAGTCCATCTGCCTTATATACCCGCGCGGGTCTCTCCTGAATTCTGTAATAACGAAATAAATCGAAACTAATTAGTTAATTCGTGAAATTTCGATTTTTTATTAAATAGCGAAGTGTTCTTCAATTCGTGTTTTTACGATTTAACTTCAAGTTTCCTGACGATCGAAATAATACAAGAAAATTTATGAAATAATAATAGCGGAAAGAAAAATTATAAATATTGATAATTTTTTTTTTTTTTTTAATGCAATATTTTTTTCGTTTTTCTTGTTTAGGTGCTATTATTTGAAATTTTATTTCGTATCTTGTTGACACTTGTAAAACGGTTTCAACAGACGTTTTACGTAAGAAAGATCGGGAATCGAAAGTGTGTACGTAATAATATTTTTTTTCCTCCTGGAAACGGAATGCCCCGACGACGTACGCGACGATTATTTGCATTTGAGATTCATTCGGCGAGACGAGATTGATCTCGATCGATATGGATCGATTCGACGTCCCGATTCCATACCGCTCGGAACTGGTTACAGCGGGATAACCGACACTTTTATTGTCGTTGTAGCTTCAGCCAAAAAAAAATAAGCTACTCAAAAGAACGAAGTTGCAAAAATACTGCTCGATGTTGCAACGTTTCCGGCGCAAAAAAATAAAATGAATTGTCCTGATGGATTGGAATTTTTTTCATCGATAAATAAAATGCGAATGATAATTCTGAATAATAATTATTATTCCCGTCTTTTTTCTCCTTTGCTGCGGCTTCGGAACGACGAATAATTATTATTATATTAATTCTAATAAACGATTATAATTATTATCAGTCATCTACTGAAAAAAAACTAAAGCAACTTCGATCTATGCTAATATTTTCGTTAATGGCACTCAGAATAAAAAATATTTATTTCCAATACGTTTTTTATTCGAAATACGTATAAAGTAAAAAATAAATATTCTTTCAATTTCGAAACGATATAAAAATATCGTTAGAAATAACAAAGGGATGAAGTTAGCTGGAAGTACGAAGAATAATTGTAGGTATGGGGAAAGGAACGAAGGAGAGACAGATTGGCGAAACTGTGGCATAGCGTTTTGCCCCGACTCTGGTAATAAGTTAGTAATAATATTTTCGCAATATCTCTATCTCACTTTTACGTTTTCTCGGATTGGATGTTATTTCATTATATTTTATTGCCTCTTACCATTACCCCCGGGGGCCGCAACCCCGCGTGTGCACACAGCATCGCGGACTCTCACCGACGTCTCGCCACTTCGCCGTTTTATTATCCCGTACCTTTCGTCGAGCGAATTCACTCGAGGAACTCATTATTGAGAGGTTTATTCTGCTGTAACCGCATCGCTACTACTTCTCTTCTCTTCCCTACTGCTGCTGCTGGTTTCCACGCTAACTCTTCGCAAAGATATTCTATATACGTGTCTACAACTTCTTCTTTGAATTTTCTTTAACTTCTTTCATTTTTGACTCCAATCGAAGATTTTTTTTGTTCACATACCCATTTTTTATAATTTTTTTTTATAATTCGTTTGTAATACACATACAAATGCCTAATTCAGGAAAGTTTTTTGTGCTCATTACATAATAAGTTTTAAGTAAATAATTCATATAATTTCTATGCAAAGAAATTATTGTCAATGATTTGAATGAAAAGTTAAATCAATTTATATCAATATTTTTGAGGTATCAGTGTGAACTCAACTAGTCACATATCATTATTATTATTTTTATATTAAGTAGACATTTTTAATTCAAGTTTCGTATTCATAAATGTCGTATTAGAAAGTGTTAAATATGATCAATTACTCAAATTTTTGCATTCGTTTTTCTTAACAGCATGCTGGGGCCTCATTGCGTTCGACCGAATATTTTTTACTCATGGCGTATGGAAAATTATTAAATTAAAATGGTTTAAAAGAAAAATCCATCGGAGTCTTCCCAAATAAAAATAAAGCCCTTTTTTTTTAAATCTTATCACCTATCGAACTATATCCGTTAATAAGAGCGATATTATTCTGCGAAGATATAACGTTTTTTTTTAACGTAGTGTTGTAAAAATGAAAAATCTCACATTTCTCGATATATTTCCGTTCGATTTATCGATTACGATAAAGTCGAAGCTTCAGTATGCATGCGTATCTCCTATAGTTGAATCATACAGAAGAGTGCGGAAAAATATTTCCTTAGTACTCGGACGCGCTCTAAACTTTCCGTATTTTATCCATTTTTTTATCTCGAAAGAGAAGAGATCCTTTCGCGAGTGGCTTGGAAAGGAAAAAAAATGAGCAGTTCATCGAGGAGCTACTGTAGCCAATCTATAGGATAGTATACCGTGTATATACATGTATTACAGCTTTTCCCTCGTGCCGCGGGAATACGCGAGCGTTATACGAGCCACTTTTTTCCACTCGTTTTCCGTGCAGCCCGTTTCGCCGAGCGAACGACCGCTGTAAAGGACATTATTGGATTCGCCACAGCTGCATACAGCTCGAGAGTTACGGAACTCCCTCTGCCTACGTTTTCCGTCCTCTTCATCAATCTCAGTATCCCTCACCCCTTTTTTACCTTTCCCTTCGTTCGTTCGAACCTTTTTTATTTCGATCAAACTCAATTTTCGTGGCAAAGACAGACAATGGTATTCTGCGCATTAAGCTTCTGAAGTTTGTAATTGTTACGATATTTACTGAAACGACGTTGCACCTTGACGGAGATGTTGCTTACTATGTATGGTTTTCATTGTAGATAGACTGTGAAATAATTGTTTACGTCTCACACGTCGACAATTGTAGGAATGCAAGAAAATATCTATAGACTCCGAAGTTTATAGATCTATAGAGTCCGATCTTTCGAAGTTTAATATTCATTTCTTAATTCATTCCACTGGACCACGTCGACTTTCAATATGACTTTAAATTTGTCAAAGATTCCCGAAGTGCGCGTTTTGAACTCGACGATAGACGCAATAGGATCGCGACGACCGAGTTCGTTCGTGAATAAAATGAATTTTATATCGATAGCAATAGCATTTCCCTACACTGAAATTGAATGCTGCGCGATATACGAGAGCGGTATGTGTGCACCTATTTTGCATGGGCGTTACGAGACTGCGAGACGAGACCCGGACTGTTCTCTCGGGCGCTATAGTAGAGCGCCTCTTGCGTAATATTATAATCAGCCACGAGAAAAATAAATAACTATGGCGTCGTTGGGATACGTATTGCCGAGCGTTTGGTACAGAGATTGAAATCTTTTTCCTTGCGTTCTTTACTTACCGCCTCCCGTTAGTTTGCTCGGCCGTCTACCGTTTCCTGTCCCAAGTATACATGTATACATATATACTATACATATACTTACACGATACGATGCGGTAAGTGAACGTAAGGAACGATATTAGAAATCTCAACTTTTAGTCGCAAAGTTGACGCGATTTATCACGTTAGAACATTTACGAATGTTTTTTCAGTTATTTATCGAAGATACGAATTTTCATTGCAAATATTTTTAATTCTTTATTCGTTCTTTCTTTATTTTTGTTTTTTAATTCGTTGTACACTTTTATTATATTACTGAAGTTCATTTTCAAGAGACAATGCTTTTTTAAATTGTTACGACATACTTTGTATAATTTATTTTAGTATCATGCCGTAGTATGTGAATTTAAATTTTATTCATTTCTGTTATTATTTGTTATTAAATTATTATAATGGCATTTTAATAATTACAAAGATACAATTGTATGAAATTACAAGTGTACTTATACGCCTTTCTATCTAATTGTAATTGTACGCGTGATGAAGAACCTTTTTTTTTTTTTTTTTTTTGCAACTCGACGCCGCGAAGCCAGCGGGTTCGGCGACCCTCGTCTGTCTCTCGCACACAGCGTTGAACCGTTGGGGTTCGTCACGAAAGTGTGCAAGGCGTAGCAGTACGTTTGTTTGTACGTAGCGAAGTGTAGTGTGCAGTAGTACTACAGTAAAGTAGATGATACTAGTAGAAACAGCCGGTAGAAGCAACGGGCGGTCGAGTGATCGCGCTAACTCGGGTCGAGTGTAGACACACGCGTGTACACCTACACGCAGGGGAAATCCCAGGCGGCTGCAGTCAGAGAGACCGGAAGTACACCGACGCGGCATCGGCGTAACGTTATTTTCCGATCTTCCATTCACGGGGGCCGCCCCGTTTAGTTTCGATTTGCCGCTTCGTTACGAGGCACCGAGATTTACACGTCGAGATAGGATTGTTAAGCGAACGTTCTGACTTGCTTCTTGACTCAACCTCTCTTCGTTTCCCCATATGCCTGTATATTTATCCTTCTTCGTCTTCCCTTCTTTCTACCTATTCTTATTTCTCTTTACTTTACGTCACTTTACCGCTCGTTCTTCGATTTCTCGTTCTACTGGTTTTGTTTTATTACTTCTGTGAAATTCTCGATCAACAAATGAAAAATGTAATCAAATTTTTACATCTTTGTTGGTCGAAAGTTTCTTTTTATTTGACGATAGTGTTCGATCGAACGTATAGGTATAAAAATTTGAACGGAAAAAAAATTCTGTCACAAATTTATTGTTTTCATTTAATTTATCCGGTGATTGGCTGTTACATGTGGCTGAAGCGGAAAGCCGTTAATGAGACAATTTTAATCGCGTCGAAACGTGAAGATAAAATAGTTTTCGGACAATTATCTATGTACCGCACTCCATATTCGGCAAAAACTGCTGTCGGGATCGTGAAATTTTATTTTTATTTTTTTTATTTCGATTTTTTTACGATTGTGGGGGAACCGCCCTGTTGTTTCCAGTATGTAGAAAGTTGTACCCGCAACCCGTATAGATATACTCGCAACGAAAAATTGAGTTGTCGACCAGTTGACAGCGCTATGTAACGTTAGAAAAAACGGATATTTAATTTTTTCGTTGATGTAAGCTTTTCTACATTTTTTTTTGGCGATCAATAAAGGGTTTTCATTAACTCGATCTCATTGTATAATTGGGGTTGATTCTCATACAAAATTCAGATTGATTTTCACACTTTTTTTTTTTCTTCAGCTTATCAATAAACAGATAAAATCGGCAAAATCTCATTGGGCAATTGGGGATGTCTTGTTTGTAGAAGAATCGAACCTTTGATTATTTTATGCGAATAATCCGTGTCCGATAATTTGTGGATCCCTTCTATCTATCGCGGTCTTCCTCGTGTCTTAACCATCGGCACACGGATACCTTTTCATTGCGATGCCTGTTTGTGTACATGTAACGCCGCTACTTAATATATTCCACGTTGTAACGAGTGGCCGGTGGCATCGAATCGATAGCCCTAACCCAAGAATTCACGACGCGGTGTTGAATTTAAGATTACATATATTTTCACCCGTGGGAAAGACGTTCGCTCGTTCTCATAGAACGTCCCTCCTCGTTTCGGCTGCCTTCTACACTCTTTCAGTTTACTTATTGTACCGTCATCTTTGGCTATCCTCGCGATTCCACGACTATTTCTTCTTGTAATGTCTACTTCGGCTTCATTATATACGGAGCTATGTGGGCTTTATTCTCGTTGAAATAAGATGCAAGATCAAAGTTCATCGTGGATCAATAATCCCCCTGTGCATCTATTTCTCGCGAATTTGATGCTTCAAAGGGATCAAAATCCTCAACTATTGAAATCGTCAACCGTCAGCTCTAATTTTTCCGGAATAACCCCAAAAATATCTCGATATCCGGTAAATTCCAAATGATTTTCTTATACCATCGCAAAATCTGATAGAAATACGAAAATCATAAAAAAGAGCGTCAATTTCGCTTTTGCATTTATTTCTCGCGAATTTGATGCTTCAAAGGGATCAAAATCCTCAACTATTGCAATCATCAACCGGCAGCTCTAATTTTTTCGAAATAAACCCAAAAATATCTCGAAATCCGGCAAATTCCAAATGATTTTCTCAAACCACCGCAAAATCAGATAAAAAATCGAAAATCATAGAAAATGCGCCGATTTCACTTTTGCATTTAAATTCGATTTTTAAAATCTCAAATCGCCAATGAAAACTGACCTTCGCAGTACCACTACCCTTCGTTTAAAACACAGTGTAAATATCTCTGACATAATTTAACCTTCTATGAAAGAAAATTCAATAATTCACATGAATTTCTGTGATATACAAAACCCACAGCCTCATGACTATGAAATAGATATTGCGAGCGCTATGCCTGCATTATATACTATATCATTAGAACATCAGCCATGTCTGGTAATGCTTGAACGTGCTTCAATAATTATACTAGCTACATTGAATATTACTATCGTGAGGGGTGGAGGCAGGGCTATGTCCGCGTAGGGATGAGTTTGTACAAAGCTTGGCGCGAGAGAGTCATCGGGACATCGGGCATCGTTGGTGCTTGGCCACTGCAACAGCTCTCCCACTGCCTCTCTGCCACTGCAGTACGAATGCATAAACGACAAAACACGTATTACGTGTAACCGGAGTCCGAGGTAGAGATCAATATACATAATAGAGGGTATCTATAGCGAACGGGCAACCCGTGCTCATTTACTTAATTGTGTTCTATACGGTAGCTGTATAGGGAGGAAAGGGGGAGGCGGGGGTTGGAGCAAAACTGGCGAAGCTTCGTACTGTGTGGGTCGTACACATAGGGATCGAATGATGCATACAAACATGCATTGGATTAGTATATTTGGAAGGACGTATCTTTCAGGTTTGATAGGAGCAGATAAGCCATTCTGATTTTAAGTCATGCAATGTGCATGTAAATATATAGTATAAAGAGAACGTTAATAGGAATAGGGTTCATTCTCGAGGTTTCTATATGTGATAATGTGAGTATGTCTGGTTAGTGTATATGTGTTTGTAGATGTGAAGTAAACGATGTCGAGTAGGTAATATTCAGACGTATTCGCGAAGCTCTACGTACGTCCACGCATCAATTTATGGGGCGGTAGGGTTGCCGCACCCGATGCCACCTTTCCTGTGATAGAGGTTGGAGGGTGTATTTAGTAAGTGCGCATACAAGGTATAGTGGGTAATATATGCTTGGATCTGATAAATAATCAGAGAAAAGAGAGATGATTGTGGAAAAAATCATTACATATTTGAGATTTTTTTGTTTCTGCGATCTATGATCCGCGGAATTCAACCTTCGAAATTCCTCCAAAAACAAATAACTGAAGTTGAAAGAAAAAAAAATCGTAATTTTCAACGAATGTAGGAAACGGGACGGTTTATAGGAGAATCGCGGGGTCGGATTCGGCAGAGATGAACAACAAAATGTCGACCGCAATTATGCTGTAATTAACTTGAAACACCGAAGCGCGAATCCTCGGGGCGCGAATCGCGTACGGGTGGACGCTCTCGCGGGAGGGCGGGAGGGATATATATCGCACTCGTACGTTGCTCGTGTGGTGCACAGGTGGTTGGGGATTTTTGTATTTAGCTGTTTGCAACGCGCCGTGCGAACTCTCGCTTGGTCAGGACAACGTTTACACGTTTACACGCGCCGCGCGGCTGCATTATGCATGTTTGTGGTGACAGAAGAGAATTTAAACCAACCCTGTTTTACTCATCCCCCTGTGCCCCGACGGACTTCCCGTCCACCACCCCTCGGCTTGAGCTTTGCCTGCACAGCCGTCCGTTCATTCTACCTCCGGCTCGACCATGCGCGTGTCCACCACCCTCTTTTCCTACTCACTCAACTGTACGGCTGCTCAAACTCGTTGCAACTCGTTCACATTTGCCGCTATCTTCGAAACGAAGATTTCATTTGGTTGTAAACAGACGGATAATAAATTTAAAACCCATTGGAGAAACTCATAAATCGACTCGAAAAACTGGACTTAAAAAATCATCTGGGGTGTCGAAAGTCACTTTAAACAGATATCCAATAGTAAGAAGGGTAGTTACTACCCTTCAAACTACTACCTCCAATATCAGACGTACATCTAATTCGCAGGAAATTCTCGTAGCCGGTGTACATTCGAGCCGATGATCGAGTGGAGTGGAAGTGAATGGAAGGGATAGGGGTAGAATTGAGAACGGCCAAAGAGGGAAGGATTATAGGCAAGAGAATCGAGGGTATTTCGGCTTGCCGAGAATTCTCTCGCAAATTGGCGCCTAGGTCCGCGTGTCGGTTAAAGGCACGTACGCGGGTTTGGAGGGCCTGGAATGGTTCAGAGAGGGATTGGGGAGTTCGGGAGGACGTACTGGAGGATGCATCGTGCGGGAAGAACCGGTGGGAGAATAGCGGCAAAGGCAAAGCATAGGGATGACGGGGGTGAGTGTGTAGAAAGGAGAGGATGAGGAAACAGCCCAGGATGGTCGAAGCGGGGCTTGGGGGTGATGCAGGAATTGGTTCGTTGGTGCTCAGCAGGCGAGCCGATGCTCGCCTACCATATATAGCGACATGTATAGATATATACTAAATATACATGATGCATGCTATGCACTATACATATTAGTGTTCCTGTTGGCGAGACTGTTGCTGGATATTCGATGATCTCCCTTCTCCTACCACCCACACCCCCACCCTCTTTCGCTCTTCTACGGTCGCGCTTCAGCGTGCCTCTTGGTTTCGCCTGAACGTCAAATCAAAATGCACAATCCCAGTCAAATCATTTCGAATATTTCATAATGGGCGCGAAACATCGTTAGCCTTCGGGAAAACTGGGGGAGGGGGTGAACGAACACGGCAGGCAGCAACGGTGAACTCCGAAAGCGGAGCATACAATGTGTTACAGAAGCAATTATTATATGCTAAGTTAACTTTTTTTGGGATAGAATAGTTTTTTTTTAATATTTAGATATGCAACGGTTCCCTACAAAAAAATGTATGGTTTCATTTTAGAAGACAGTTAATTAATTTATTGCAGGGAATTAGGCGCAATGAGCATATTATGTATGGCTTCTCGGTACAGGGCATTTGATTTTTAAACCCATAGATTTAATACAATTTATTACGAAGTAATGACACTTCAACAACAATATCGTACAAATCCTAATGGATGAATTTTACTTCAACGAACCTAAAAATACTGACATGCAGCTACATAAACGCGATGACGAGACATCGATTCTGCCAGATGTGTAAATGGCGTTAAAGGGATGGGAAAAAATGTGTAATCTGTAGCAATTAATCACAGTAGATTTTGATACATCCTGTACAATAGTAGAAACGCCGAGATCATTCTCTACATGTATAGAATCGGATATATCTGTATCTACGTACGAATGCACTGATGGAATGAAGGCGGCGGCAGCGGGGAGGATAAAGAGGGTGGGATGCGTGTCACGACGCATCGATGCACACACGAAGGTCGGTCGTACGCGACCGGCACTGAATTACGTTCCGGGTAACAAGTTTAGCCGCGAATCGCATTACGAGCGATCCGTATAACTCGAATAAAATGTACCGATAATTTGGTCCGATCGCTGGGATTTACCGAGGAGGGAGCGAGACAGATCGAGACGGGGAAAGGGGTTGAATGCGAATCGGGAGGTTGGAATTCACTTTGCCGAGTTCGACGGGGTCGCAACAACCAAATATTCCTGCGGTTGTTCGTTGTTTTTGGTACTTCTCCATGAGCCTATATTACTGATATTAATGACACTAGATAGTGTGTGCTGCGAAATCATGAAAATAATCAACGAAAACGAACTTTTGGAATTCCGTATTCATATACGAATTTGCGCGAAAATAAACATACAAATTGCATAACTAGTAATTCATCGTAAAATCGTAACAGGAAAAATTTCTGAAAAATAAATGTATTGATGACAATGATTGCGAGAAAAGCTTGAGAAAGTCCGGAGAAAGTGGAGTTCTGGATAAACCATTCGTCTTAGGTAAATAAAAACTTTTTCGAACTGTCGTCATGTTGTCATAAATGAATTGTATGATCGGGATATCGTCCAGAATGGACCATTAATCTTTATGGAGGTTATTTTCCCACGTCTTTGTCTATAAAAAAGCTTCGTAATACTTCAATGAAGCATTCCGCCTCGGATGGATGAATTACACGTCGTGCAGCGATCAACGAGCAATATTGAAGATCCTTTCGGGAACTCGAGAATAATACATGATATATGTATTGGTAAAAGCACCCTCGACGATGGCGCTAATACCGGTGGTCAGAATTGCACGATCACCAGTGGTAAGGGTTCGCTTGAATCAATGCACAATGCACATCGAACCAGGGATCACATTGTCGGCCATGCAAGTACTCTATAAACCCGTGATTCCCTATTCCGTACCAACTACATCCAGCTGAACCACGCATGTACTTGATTTTCCGGAAGCAAGAAATGGTGGCTGGAGAAATCTGACCCATGCATCATTAGTCAGAGACTCCATCACCAACCACCATCGCTAAAAGATCATTGTATGTACGAAAGATCGTCTTAAATGATTGAAAATATGTTACTTTCAACTGGTCGTGAGGAATGATTTTAGTTCTTGAAATATGACAATGATTTATTAGTCAATCATTTCTTGCATTTTGACTGGAAGTTCGGGGTTCGGTAAACTACAAGTAAACTGGAAAATACACAACGCTCATTGCTTATAATGACATAGCTTCCGCGGCTAGAACTGCAGATTTGCATTTTGCATCTCGACCATCTTCCATCCCCTCCATCGTCTTCAGGGTTGCTTCGAAGCCTGAAACCGCAACGAGTATTGCATGTCACGTCATCGACGTTGCCGCAATCACCGTAGTCATCATCACGAGGACTCGAAAACCCCAGGCGCAATATAGCACGTATATGTTCACAAGCAGGACTGGATCCTGCTGGTCGATGCTTCACTGTATCAGCATCATGATCATCACGGAGACGGGCGTACAGGGAAAATCACCGATAGCTCCGCAGGATCAGCACTAGCACTAGTTTACCAGTAGCGTCGTAACGAAGACAGTAGGGAAAGCAGGTATGGAGCAGGGGATGCTCCACGCTACTCATACCAATACTAAAACTACGAACACTGGTAGGCCGACGAATGTGAAGGACTGGGATGCATCATCATCGACGTTAGCATCGCCATCAGTAGAAAGCTGCGTCGCACCACCCAGAATAGACGCCAAGCCTTCGGGCAATGCTATCTACCCTGATGCCGGTGGAATCGCATCGTCGCCACTCCAGTTCCATTGCAGACGAACACAGTCAAACGGATGTGCACTACTAAACGACTCGTGTAGACATATCCCTACGTAGTATTTGTTGATGATGGGTCGTAGATGAGTGTAGGAAGGCAAAGGAGGCAGTGAAACGGATGTTTAGTCAATGTATGTTGTTTACTCGGTATCCATACAGGTTGAAGCAAAATCGGGTTACTAAGTTGGGCTGTTTTAATGCTCCATTGGTACGGCTGTTTTCTTTTACCAATCATGGGAATGACACGGTACACGTTTAGGCCAAATTCTTCATATCTTACAACAATGCTTTTGTTACCATTACCTATATCGATAAGCTTAGAAAACAAATTCACCAAAGACAGTCATTCGATCATCAAAAGCTCTTCCACCCGAAACACTAATTAAATTTGTCGTGACCTGTACACGGCGTATGTAAACGTAGCGTATATGTTATAGACTTCACATTCAAATTCACCTACTTTCCCAAAATCCTGTCGACCCAAGTAAACACATACATAATTATAGAGGCGATAATAGCCACAAGCACACACATGAAAGTGAACAAATAAATATACGAAGCTTTACGTATCTAGTCGATGCGGGAATTTCATCTATCTGCCTATCTGTACGCTGCCCGATTCCCTTTAGCCTGCCTATCCATTGAATCCATCTCTTTCTCGCTTTCCCTATTCCCGCCAGCAACCCTCTTCGGGTATTAGATTCCACTTTGAGTGTTCACGTTTACAGATGCAAGCTTGAAAGTACATATATGCAGTTCGAACTGTGCAATATACAGTCTGCAACATATAACATTCATGGTGTGTTATTTCCTATGCATCCGTACATACATTCGTGTATAGAACATGCATACCTACATACACGCATATACATGCGTATATATCTATATACAATGTGTGTAATACACGTTTCGGTAAGTAGCTACGAATGTATGCATCATCGTATATTTACCTCATCGTCTATTTCATCTCTGTGTGTGCATTAGTGAAAATTCCTTCGTTTGCCTATGTTGGTATAATCTGTGCCTATGTGTGGTTATATGTCTGCGTTCATGTATTCATAGATTCACGCGCGTTCTCGCATAGTATATATATCCGTGTGCTATACCGTTGGCGGATTGTACGCGGGTATTTATACGCACACAGGGAAACATCGTCGGCAGCACCAGCAGCAGCATCGTCGGCCTAGCGTTGCCCTCTGCCTCCGGGCAGAGATATCGTTAGCATGCCTTGCTAATCACGGACTCGATAATAATACCGTGATTGATAGGACGAACCTCCGCAAACCCCCGACCATCCTCGCTAGCCCCTGACTCGACTCACGGTTACCCTCGTCCCACTTGCCCCTCTTCGATGCGCTCTTCCCGCACTCCCTTCCGCTTCGACCGGGATATATTCCCCTACTTTGCTACTAACCCTTGCAATGGAAAGGTTGGGGTTGAGATTTACCCGTGTCATTGCCGTGGCGAATGGGTTGTTAAAGGGGTTCGGAAAAAAATGGTCATATCATTTTTTGAAAGACCGGAATATAACACACGTTCTTGCACTCCTGTCTTTACCCCAACAACCCCCTCCTGTCTTTATCTGGGTGTCACTAAACCGGAAATGAATTTTTTTCTTAGCTCCTTCATAGTGGTTTAATTTCTAGTGTTTCAATTACGTATCAATGATTCGTCATTCTACCCAACATTAATTTTCACAACGGTGGGTTTTCATTTTTGAGGTCAACTGCCCTACTTTTTAACAGCTTCATTCTCATTGCTATTCCACTTTTTTTTTCTCTCCTACGCTTTGCTCGCTATGCAATTATTCGATTCGATAAATCCACCGCGCGACATAATACGATACTTCTTCATCGGCAAGAATTCGTAACGAGATGTTTGTTTTTATTGGAGTGAGGAACTCGAAGAATTCTCGTCAAGCTCCCGAGAGCCGACGTGCACCAGTGAATCAAGAATCGCGATAGCCCGTCGTTGCGTATGTGTGTACGCGATGAATTCTATGTCTTTCCCACTCGTGCTAAGGTTGAACGTTCGCACATGAATATGTGTGCATCCTCACTCTTCCATCGCTGCCGGCGTGTTCGCCAGCGCGATGCGTATATAACGGCCTGGCCGAGTAGAGTGTAGGATAACGGCGGGGACTGTGCTATACCCTGGCTATGATACCATTAGCATCGGTGATTAATGTATGCTGTGGCCTGTTGTACGGCGGTACGCGTGGTAACCTTCTCGTACACCCGGTGATTGACTCGTAGACTACGCCCCACGCAACCAGGTTTACAATTTTTTGTACAATCTCTTACTTTAATTAATATCGTTAACAGCAAAATAAATCGTTGCGCCGTTTGACGCTAACAGAAAACTATACATTTATTCAACCAGAGAAAAGATAATTATAAATAAATTTATCGGAAGATTAGTGATAAAAATTCGGAATTCAAACTCCGATTTGTAATTTTTAGTTCAGTTTTAAATTTTGTTAAAAAAATTAATTAAAATGTTGAGACATCGTTTTTTCACCGACGAAGTATTTTTCACCCCTAAATCGGTTAATTCTTCTATTGTGATTATATTTTACGCAATCATGTCTATAATAAGCCGTAAGTTGAACATAATTTTATTGCTTTGAAATACGTCTCAATCAATTTCATCCCACAATCATGAAATACGTTCTGTTTGCCATTTTGATTCTCCTATATCGTACATACCGAAGTTTGTAGGATTGGTTTGCTTGCCGCATTTGTGAAATTCCTATCTCTCCAAAGCGTGCAGTATAATCAAGTGAACCAAAAGTCTCACTAATAAGCCACAGATTGAGGCGGAGGCACAGAGAGGGTCGAAGGGAGGAATATATCGAGAAGTACCACGAACAAGGATGGTCGGTGGGCGGGAAAGGGGGATGGATAGTCGATGTGAACGAGGATTGTCTCTAATCGTTGGAGGGAAACAGGCAGAAATCGGACGCATCGAATCGCTAATTGTATCAATCGTGGCGAGATGCATCGACCGATCGATTCAACTGAACCCTTCGTCGACGTTCACTCATTCGCTCATTCGCTTCCACGCGTTTTCCCCTCATACGGATGTATACATACTATGGCTACCGCTGGAGTCGAGTCGAGTAATCGGTGAACGCGGAGCTAACGTGACGCGAGAGGAGTCGAATCGTGCGACGTTAATCTACTCGGCGAAATACGATCCCCCCCTTCACCCGCAAACATTACCGTCACTGTACAGAGAATCAGAACACTTTGGGAGAAACGGCGAGAATTCTTCGTTAAGGAGAGAAAAATTAACTTTTTTTTAACGCCAAATTCCAAGAGAACTCGCGGATGTCGTTTGGATAATTTTTTTAAAATATTTATTTAAACGGAAATGATCCGTTTGAGATGATTGCATAAAGATTACACTGCAGTTACGCTGCTGATTAACATCGGAGTCGTATTATTTACAGTTTTTTGAAAAGATAAAAATAGATTTTTAATATAAATCGTTAGGTAATTTTTACGCGCGAATGAGCATAAAGTTATTTTAATAATAATATATTTATTTCTGGCCTAATTTTTCAAATTGGATAAACGTTGATAACTGAATGATGAGATTGTGAAAATGAACATTTTTTTAAATTCAATAATTTTAAGTAATTATATCGACTGTATCGAGTAAACGGAGTAAATCCTTGCCAATTTAGAATCGCTATAACGTTCAGCCTCGTTGCCATATCTCGGTTGTTCCGCTCGAACGTGGTGCTCGCTATTAGGCAAAAGCGGAACGAATAATATAGCGATAGCAAACAAGGCGAGTAACGGGCGGGGAAGGGAAAACATAAAGGAAAGCTGTATATAGAGGCTCCGTCGTCCTTTAGGTTGTAGACGAGAAACGGAAGCCACTTCGCCGTGGCATTCGATCAGCCGGGGGAGTACACGACGACTTCAACTTAATACCGAACGTTGAATATTTCAGGTGAAACCCTCTGTGTCTTTTCGTCTCACTTTAACTCCCTCTCTCCTTTTCTTCTGGCGTGTTTCCGCCATATGTATATATGTATATGTTTACGAAAGTAGTATATAGGAAGCAAACCGGCGCAGCATTATCAACGTCTCTCAGCGCCTACCAGCCGACATTCCTCTGTCCCTCTCAGCCACCCCTGTACACGCGCGACTCCACTTTATTAATTTAATGCGCAATCGATTGTTCGCTTCGAACTTCCATATAGTAGCTCAGCTTATACTTATGTACATTCGGTATGCACTTTATTGTGTACGTTCGGTATGTGTACGATGGTGCACCTTTTTTTCATGTCTGATTCTATTTTCTTTCTTTCAAGCTGACTGTGTTCGCTCCCGGTGGAGATCGCCGTCGGGCAATCCCAGCATTCGTGTCATTCGCTTTTACATGTACAATTCCATTGATTCATTAAAGTTTTTAATAAATAACTGATTAGCGTGACTGATTGGATTTGAAAAATTAGCTCTACAATATAAATCGCACACATACTTATAGCGTAGGAAGCCTAGCGTAGCGTTATTGATGAAAATTCATTCGTATACGAAGTTCATGGGATGAGCTTTGAGAATATGAAATTCTAATGTAATCACATTGCATGAGAAAATTAATTAAAAGTTAAGTATTCCGAAATTACGATAGAAAAGAGGAAAATTAATTAAAATTTTTCGGATGTTCCGTACGTAGAAAAAAATACTACAGAACGTTAGAGATTTTTCAACAAATTTGAGCGCTGCGATTGATAAAAATTACGAGACATATACTTATATACGAGAAATTACGAGACAACAATTACAAGACGAGGCGTATACGATGCATAGTATACGAAGTTTGACGATAACTCAGCGTTTGATAGGCGTTATACTTCAAATTATTCAAATATCAACCAAACATCATGAAATAATTGAGGAAAAAATGTATCGAGTTGGATTTCCTGCACGCCACAGTTCTATTAATGTATAATCTCCGCAATGTTACGAAATAAAATCGATTTCAAGGGTCTATATCTTTGCCAGAAAGAAGAAAACGTTAAATTTCTCTCGTTCGCGGCATTCATCAGAACTTAAGGAAATCGGGTATTTATATTAATTTTTATATAACTAAAGATAGGTACTATGCAAATATTAAATGGCTATCGTATACACCATTACGCCGAAAATTGAACAGAATGAAAAAAAAAAAAAAAAAATCAAGACGGAAGGGAAAGGTGAAAGAGTGCATAGTGGGAAAGAAAAAGAGATTCGGCCTGTTAATTAAACGTGCGGGTCGAGTGTATATACAATACTATACTACATATATGTGTACTATATATACTACGGTTAATGCATGAAGTAGTGGCTGCGGTGTTTTCTGTCAGCTAGAGGAGTGCGAGTGCCACGATCCATAAAAATGTCGGGAGTCCTGAGTGACGGCCGGAAGTCGCTAGATGGACAAGGCCAATTGTTTATATTACCACGCGGTATACTAACAATGGAGAATCCTGTGATGGAACTGGCGTATCATACGCTACCGTATATATAGTATACGCACATGCATTGCGAGCAAACTAATTCCACTTGTTCTCTGCCTAGGCGCCTATTCCAGATGTTATATTTTCCTACTGGTTCGATCCATATTTGATTGTTTTTTTTTTTTAGAGACCGTAACGAACCGTACAACGAACATTTTTTGTTCCCAACATTTTTCGAATTCGGTATTTATTTTTCCGTAATTTCTAAATAATTCGTTAGATTTTGGTATCGAACTAAAAAAAAAACATATTTTTTGCATCCTGTCGCAACAATTTTCCGCCACAAGATACCCATAAAATATTCATTTTTAACAGAATTTCGTAACGAAAAAGACATTGATGCGGAAAATGTAATGTGTTGTTTTATCTACAAAAAATCCTAATAAGATCGTCAAGTGGCCGCGAAATCGTGAAAAAAACGATAAATCACATTTAATAAATCTTTCTTCCACGGAAAGCAATCAGAACTTGACAAGCAACATGACTAGAATTATTAATAATTTTATTTATGACGCTGCATCATGCGCGGGTGGTTAATTCCTAGCGACCGTAATGCACGACGCAGCTCTGTTGCACCTGACTCACCTGGCGTCCAGTGACGGGGACACGTACGCACACCCACGTCGTGCAAACACACGTGGTCCGTGGCACACGCGTCAGGACGCCCATCGGGAGTCATGCAAGCGTGAATAAAAGAGAACGAGAAAGAGACAAAGAAATAAAAGAGATAAAAACACGACGACGAAAAGAAAGACAGAATGGCAAAAAAAAAAAAAAACAATGTTGAAATTATCATATCAAACAATATATTCGAATTCCTGGAAGGAACAGAGTTTATTATGCTAACGCTATATAACTGTAGCAGCGAACCGGATGTTAAAAATGAATTTAAATTTAAGTTAATCAAAAAATGGGTTATTAAAACGTTTTTATCAAAATTATCAACTATGGAAACATTAGGAAATATGATATAATTTCGAAATTTCAATGATAACGTATACGGTATATTCCGAAACAATGGATAAATACACTCGTTCTTTGCGAAAAATGTATGATTTTTCGTCGGTGAAAGAAGAATAAAAAAGGCATCTTGCTTAACTCTCGTCTGCATTATTATAGAAAGTACTGCGGTGAATTGGACAGCCTGAATCTTAAATTACGTTCTTTCTACAATATAAAATAAAGCGAAATGTGAATACGAAGAAAACTGTAGCGGTCAGTAGTACACGATAAGTTTAACGAGCTATAGGCATAGATGGTGGCTGCCAAGATTTCCGTGGTACATTAGTGCCGGCGGAGAGTCAAACATTTTGCAAACATAACATTACTATCTGGAATGAACCATTAGCTTTCAATGGGCTAAACCACCGAGGTTTTGCAACGACGATATCGCGAGCGTGTAATTAATAATAATCGTGGAAAATTCTTCGATACTTACTGCTTATTTTCAGAGCTGTGTACTGATAAGTATATCTATATTTATGCAGGTATATACCTTAAATATAATCTGACTTGAATTTCTTAAGACGAGAATCCACCGCCTTCAAATAATACGAGGGTTGGTCGATATTCGCTTGAACAACGAAGTTTCGACACAATAATCGATTATACGATTATGTAAAAAAAAAATTCTTTGTCAATTTTTTTAATCTGCAGAATTTTTTTTTTTACACAGTTTTGATAAAAATCCGACCGTATTTAAAATAATTTTTAAAAAATTTTAATTTTCGTTATTTTCGGAGTATTACAATATTTAATATTGCTGATTTTTTTTTTTCTTATCCTATGCAACACCTTCCCTGCATCTTCTCTGTTGCCATCTATACGTACGTATTACATGCATTATCTTGTATCCATACTATACAACGTAGAAATTCTGCAGAGAATTGTTCTCGGCGCACCGTTAAGGCTGTATTCGTGGAATACTCTCGTGTGTAAATAATTTCTGATATAATACGGTTAAAAATTACGAAGTTTAATATTAAATAATTCATTTTAATACTGCCTCGCCGCGTTGCAGCAGAGAGAGAGAGGACAGTGGAGAGGGTCGGTAGTACAGCGGAAAGGTCGGAGCGCCGACGCGCTTCCGACGCTATACCCCAAGCCAGCCGACGCCACCCAGAAGGCGCCTATAAATTTGTAAAGTTAATAAATACGTAATGGCCGGCGTTGCTTTGTAGCGTACGGTCTCCTCTGTGTTGGTTTTACTTCGGCCCCCCAATCCCCCGACTGGGGTACTACTGGCATCGCCTATACTCCTCTCTTTTCTCGATATGGACCACTTTTCTTTCCTTCTCTTTCTCTCGCTCCCTTCTATTATCCGGCGATCGCTCCCCTCTCCGCGTTTTCTGCGCTGGAGAAGGGAGCCTTGCCTTATTTTTCTTTAAATTTCATCGGTAAGACCAACTTCGATATTTAAATATTAATACAACTCAACTTCCGGCTACCAGTCGGCAGTCAAAGGTTATATAATATATGTTCCTGACGTTTAAATTCGACATTCAATACTTATAATTAAGAAAAAGTTTTATAAGTGAGCCTTCATTTTCGTAACAATGTATCGAAGTTCGACTCTAGGTGTACGCATTCCTAATGGTTAATATTTCTTTTATTAACAATCAAGCATCGGTAGTCCGAGGTAAAGTAAGATTTCGATGAAAATTAACGCATGAAATAAATTTCTTTTTGTGAAATGAATTTCTTTTTATCAGTGATCGAACCTTCGATCGAATATTCCATCTCGACAGAATTTTCGGAAAGATGTTATCAGCATGAAAAAAACAATCGTGAGATTTCGAACTCATAATCAGAAATATATGGTAATAACAGTCGAGGGTTGTGGAGCAACTTTCTACGAAGAAAAAATAAGCTGCGACCGGACGTCGGAATAATAACATTAATTGAACAAAGTTTACCTTTAATATAATGAATGAAAATGTATTTTGTGGAATACGGAATTGAACGCATTTTCCAAAATATCTTAAGTCAAACGAAATTAAAACTTTAATTTATATTCGTCTGTATTAATATCATTTCCCCCTCAGAAAATAGCGCGCTGCTGACGAAAATAAAAATTTTCCAATTTTTTATCTGACTCATCATCGTTCAATAATTGCTCATCATTTATCGTATTGTAAACATTTGTTATCATCCGTATTATATGCGACCCCACAATACTTTGCAGTCGATCCCCCGCCTCCTACACAAGTCCATAGGGAGAGTTTAAATAAATAACTTTTCTCGTCCGCATCATCCGTAAGCTGCCCATCATATTCAAACCCAGGGATCGATATTAATTAATACCGCTACGCCGTCACGGATAATATTGAAACTCGCATCTAAGCAAACATAAACAATGACGCAAGAGCAATTGCTCTTCTATACACGTGTTCACCATTGTATACACGTGTCATCGCACAACTAGCAACGTTGCGAAAATAACTCCATTTTGTAGAAACGATAGAAAATTTACTAAATGTAAAAAAAAAAAGAAAATTGCACGTTAACTGCAGATTCCATATTCGAACTTTGCGTCTTTTCTCTGCACAGCTTTTGCGTTATATGCACCGAAAACTTCAGCCAATGAAATAGCTTAGCGTCATTGAAAGTCTCAACATCTATTACTTTTTAAGATAAATCAAACAGCCCAAAGCTCGAAAATTGGATTCATTAGAAATAAATACCAAACAGAAAACATTTTCCGATATCGCTAACCTACATACGATCTCAAATATTTCTTTTATTTGATACTGGAACACTGCGTATGTTTGAGAATATACGGTGCATCAATCCATCCATGTAGTAAACATCCGCATACTATATACTATAGGTACATATTTGATTTGAGAGATGATTAGCGAGTGGGTGGGACGTTAATGCGAATTTCTACCGCGGTGCCTATCGCGTACACGCCAAACCCGATTTGCGCCTTGTTTTCCGGATATGAATTAACGCGGGCAAAGTCAAATAATTATTATAATTGTCTGGTATTGTAATAGGATTCGGGGACGGGATGGAAAGGAGAAGGCAGAGGCGGTGAGTTCTCTAATACCCGTTGCAACGATAGTACTCTCCAGCACTGGCGAATCGAGTTCAGAGTGCACGTACTGATGCATGATACGAACGCTGTATCGTTTCACGATATCATCGATTTTAGGATTGTTATCATTTCCAATATTATCTTCGAATAAACGTGAATCCACACGATATATATGTATTTATGTAATAACTACGGACATTTTTGTACCATCGACCGTTATCGCTGATACTATTGTCGGCTTTATTTGGTATTAAATTAAGAGCATTTAAAAAAGGTATTAAGAATTATATCAAAATACACAATGTACTTAAACGACAAAATATATTCATCCCGCATGTGTTTTACAAGATTTATTGTAACGGACAAAAAAAAAAAAGATTTGAAAATAAATCTATCGACAATTATTCACCTTTTTTTTACGTAAATTTTCGTTATCGAATTTTTGTGACAAGTAGAACGGATATATCGAGTCACCCGAAAGACGATAATTAAAAACGACATTTATGCCGTGAGATAGTAATGTCAATAATATTTCGAATAAATAGAAGAAGAGGACTGAGTCTTCCACAATACGAAAGGTTGTCAAAACGAATAACAAATACGAGACAGTAGGGTTGGTCGTGAGGCTCGAGTGTCTCTATGCCTAAAAATATATTGAGTTGAAAAAAATCAGCGGAAATGTCGACCGGAACTGTTGTGGCGAAGCATAAAAGTTAAGCGCGATTGCCGCATTCGAAATATGGTTCTGTTCGGCTCTGACTGTGAATATGCTTACCTTGTATTCGGAATAATTAACTTCACTTACTTAACGTTCCTTTCTACTTTCATGCTGATATCGCAAACGGCTACCTAATTCAATCGTTAGCGTGACAGTTCCGAAAATAATATCGCGGTAATATCGAAAATTAAGCGTTGAATGGAAAAATTCGTTGATTTGCAATAATGAAACGGTTGAATGAACTTTGATCTTAAAAATCTACCAACGATCGATACTTGTCCTTGGATGCAAATCAACTTGTACAACAATCCGAGATCGCCACGACACGCGATCGCGATGTTTCCCTTAAAAAAAAAAAAAAAGATTGTTCGTAACTAAAAATTCTCGTAATTTTTTATGTAAGATCTATTCTCGATGAATTACTATTCTTACCTGTAAATAAACATGAGATGTGGGATTCCACGATCCTAATTTCTGGGATCAGACCAGAAGGAAGCAGAGATATAGAACGCGGTAAGGGGGGAAAGGCGAAGTCATTCCGGAGTTTCGAAAGTGCATCGTGCAAACTATACAATATACTACGAGCTTACATAGGTTGCATGCCGGCATTCGCACAAATTCGAAACGCGCGGGTGGTTATACGCACACCGTATAACCAGCAATGCTCGCTGTATAGGATTGGCAGTCATTAGTCGATTAGATTTTCGCACAGACCCACATATCTCGATCACCGTACCGCCTCTCTCCTCCCTGCCGTCCGCTCTTCCTACAACTCTGCATCATGCGTACGTCTCTCCACGTATGCATACATGTAGATATATGTAGATATATATATGCATATATATATATATATATAGAGGGAGAGAGAACGTTCGTTGTACCGCGGCTTTTGGCGAGCAATGCATACACGAGGAGAACACGTCACGTCGGCTCTCGAGTGATCGATAACTCGATTCAACCCCCGTCCACCAAACCTTCCTCTTCTCCAACCCCCTCATTCTTCACGGTACAAAACCCTTGACAAAACATTTGTCACTTAAAAAATTTGACCGATTCGACGAGCTGAACGACACTGACATTTATACTGCCTTCTGCTATGTGTTTCGCAAACAAATTTTTTACCGAAGACATGACAATCGCTAACGTCGAATGCGATTAAAGAACTTTAGTTCTTCTTTGTCTGTTATTCCACGCGCGCTAAACTTCATTACAGAGTATCAATGTTAAGAATATCTTAAATTAGCATTATTTGAAGTTTCCTGCGTATTTATGGTGTTTAATATTTTGTAATTATTATTTTATGCAGTGATGCAATTTGTCATTTATACTGTTCTAAAAACAACGAAAACTACGGTCGCAATTGAAATTGAATATAAAAAAAATTATTCGAAAGATCGCGACTCTGGTAGAAAATAATGAAATATGAAAAAAAAAACAATACGTTAGTCGGACAATACGATATGCGAAATTTGCGTATCGTTCGATTTTTTGATACGAAATAGAGCTTTGAAAGGAAGTTGCTCAGCGTTTCCGTAACTCATAATAATTAAAGTTTCTATATCATTGCAACGACCTCTCTCACGGGGTTGTGGCCTTTTTTATGTTGTGACGTACATGTTTGCAAATTAGAATATCCAATCGTCATATTTAATAATCTATAACGCGCTTATTATGCGCGCGGCCCATATTTTCAGGTCGTTCTATTGTCGTCGATAACGGCTTGGAAGTATCTTCAACACCGTCGATGAATATTCAAATTTAATATGGAACACCAGGGGTCTGCGGTGCGGATGCTTTTGACTATATCGTTTTGCAGCAATATCGATAATACACGAATAAATTTAAGATCGAAATTCTTTAAACAACATTACATTTCAAGTAAAAAAATGTAATTCAAGCGTTTCGCTTTTATTGACGATGGAAGGTATAATCTTTCATTTATTTATTGATAAATGTAAAATTCGTAAACGTAAAGTTGTACATCGATCGCAACTCAAAAGTATGAAAAAGTATGGATGATCGAAAAAAAAAAAAAAAAATTTATAATTGAAATAATTTTTTTTAATTTTTGTTTTTAAATCCATCAGCTCTTTCAACAAATTATCTTTGCTATTTTTTTTTACGTTTCTCATTTCTTACCCAATAATCAGATATATCCATCGGTTTTTATTAAATAATGGTGGATTACCCAGCGAGTTTTACTGCCAGACGTGTATAGCGTATACTGCATATACGCGCGTTGACTGCAAACTCGTCCGAGAATCGTCAAATCGCACCCTGTGATACATGCAGCCCCCGTGTGGGTCAAAGGGGTTGAGGGGAAGGTCCCGCCCTTCTCTCGCGTGTCTCACTCTTATACTATTCCTTTATTATTCCGAGAATCCAGCAACGTGTACTCAATATTACGAAAGTATCCACGAAAAGGCTTCTATATATGTGTTTTCTTGTATATTTATGCTCACGCGCTCTCGCCACAATCGTTGCACGACCACCCATTCGAATAATCATGCAGCGTTACATTAATGATTACACGTATCATTTCCGATGGAATCACGTTCGACTCCGATTACTTTTTTTTTCCATTATTTTTGATAAATAAAATATTAAATTCTCTCGTATATTTTCGCGCAACTCAAAAATTTACTTTTTTTCTAAAAAAGTTAGAACATTAAACACGGGAAATTCAAATGTGTTTCAATGCAAAATTTTTTTTTTTTTCGAAAATCGTGGTAAAAAAGATACTTTATCTTGGAAGATATTTCTTGAGATAATTTGACGATCGATGAGCAGCATATTCACACCGATTTATTTAGATTTTTTCTATTTTATGCCTCGTTACAGACTTTCTCAGTTCGTTTCATCTGTCTTTGACTCGGTTATTGTCGAGCAAAATCCGATCTCCTCACCGTCGAGCTCTCCCCATACGTTAGAGATTCTATAATATTAACGTAAACATCCTTGGATGCACACCGCCATTAACAGTGATGCCAATGTGCATTTGTATACAGCACACCGCGACGACAATAATACGGTACGACGAGCCGTGGCTTATGTAAATTTCAAGGCACCGACGGCTAGAAAAATGTATGTCTGTCGCGCGCGCTCACCAAGCCCCCTTTCAACCGTAGCACAGTTCTTATATCTTGTCGTCTGCGCTCATTCTCTCACGAGTCGCTCTGCTTTCTGGATCAACGTGACATCGTCATTAAACAAATGCCAGAAACAACAGATAGAATTAACTGTAACTCTGTAACAGAACTGTTTAAGAGGATTCTATTGAAAACCGAATGTCTCAAAAATGTAACTCTGTTAATCTAAATTAGTCAAAACGACACCCCAATTTTCAAATTTGGATCTTTTCATTCGGAGAGAAAAATTTCATAAATTTGAACCTCCAGCGTCGTATTTTGTTCGTAAGAAGTTCCACTCTTTCAGCAAACAAATTTTTTAAACTAATTCCAATTGGATGAAAAGTAATTAAATAAATATAAAATCTATCGTATGCTGTCCTAAATTTAATCGAATTTAATCGAAAACTCTCGCATTCGAGACGTTAATTAAAAAACGTTTACACTCGACCCATATAGAGTTTCTTTACGAACAAAATGAGCTTTTCGGATGTTCCCTCTGATTGTTTCTTACGCTCGCATCATGCGAGAGCTTTAAAATTAAAAATTTTCTTTTTTCAGTCAATTAAAATTCTCGTTTCCGCGTAAAAAAAATAATTTTTTAATATAAAAAAAACTCAATTTGGTACACACAAGATTGACAAAAATAGAGACTATAGTCCTCAGGTGAAACAAATTTTTATTATTTTTTTGAATCTTAGAGATAACTGGAGATCCGTGTGTCGAAAGGGCTCGGAAGTACGTAGTTCTCGTGGGCATCGCTTGCCTCTCTGCATACACAGCAGAAAGCGCCGGCGAGGGCCTCGCGGTGGTCCGCCGCGCCGTCGGGAAGTAATGAGTTTCCGTCCGCGGAAAAATAGAAAGTCTTGCGATATGGAGAAAGAGTGAGTACGTGGGTAAGCGAAGGAAAACGACAAAGATGAAACGCGTACGTATGTTGGAGCAGAGAGAAGAGTACTACGTTGCACTTGATACGGAGGAAGAAAGAACGATTAGAAAAAGAATGGTACGAATGAAAAATAAATAATAAAAAAAGGCCAGCAAAAGCAGTAAGGGACAGCAGCACGAAGTGGGGACGTAGAACTGTGCAGGAATACAGGGATAGGGCATATAGAGGAAAGGGAAAAGAGAAACATGTTAAAAATAAAAAATAAAAGGGTAAAAAAGGAGTGACGTAGAGTTGGACCACACACACATCGAGCGAACGTGACCGAGGCAGTCCGAGAGTTCATATTGTAATACGGCGGAGGGTCTATATATCCAACCTCACTTGTATTATCGTACAGTCCGTTCCGCAACTACTTCCGTCAAGTGCCACCAGCACTTCTATTCTTTTTTTCTTGTTCCTTATTCATCCTCTTTTGCCATTTTTTTTTTTTTCACTTTTACTGCAGATTCTCAATGTAAATTTTTTATTCGAAGCTTTTCTTGTATAAACGTTGAGATTTTTCGTTGTTATTTTATAACGATCAGATTTGCCGATTTTTTTATTTATCCGATTTGATCCGCCATTTTTTTTTTTATTTTTACATTTTTCCGTAGACATTTCTTTAAATGTTACTATCAGTTGTAACGCGATATAAATCGTATTAGAAATTGTTATTATGGCCAAATGTGCAGTTATCATTGACGCAGTTTGCGATATTGAGATCGATGTCGATCTACCCGACTGTTAAAAAATTTCAATAAATCACTATCGAAATTGGTTTTTTTTTTTAATGTAAAAAATTCTTCAATTTTTTTATTCGAATTTTAAGACACTTTGTACAGAATGTTTCATAGGAAATGCATGAATTGTAATATATATTATTGGATGGCAACCACACCGCAGGGCTGAGAAAAACGGAGTAGTAGACTGTACCGGGATAAACGAATCACGTATTATTATAATGGCCAGTTGCTAAATGGTTTTTTTCAATCCGTCCGGTGCCGTCCCGTCGCCGGATCTCTCATTGGTCGGGGATCCCGACCGAGTCCATTCTTCCTCCGATCTTTCTCTTACCCTTTCCACCCCGGCGACTCTTCCCTCTTCTTCTTCTTCTCGTCTCTCAGTTCCACAAGCTGCACATATCATCCACGCTAATACTTCATTACAAACGTTGTAATGAGAATAATAAGAAGGAATTTATCCAGTCCCTGTAGACTGTCGGACTCGCGATACACAATTCTTTATTATCTTCTCCATAATCTCACTTTTCATTTTTGCTTATCATCATTACATCAAATGAACTCGATTTAATTTCATATTTGATTTACGGAATTGTTTCCCAGGAGTCGACAAAGTAGAAATTTAAATTTTTTATTTCTCTCAAACATTTTTTTTTATTTTTACGAATCGTAATAAAAGAATTTCAGCATACGAAATCGGAGAGCAAATCGAGATTTGTTTTCAAGCTTCGCAATGCACACAGAAATATTTGCATCCCTTCGCATGTATATTTGCATGTCTTCGCAGCAGTCCTATTTCGTCAAGAATTGATATACTATAATCCTGATTGATATACTTTATTCGAGATAAAATCGATGTGACACAGCGTACGAATCTGCACGCGATCTGATTTTCGCAGTTCCATATTATAATTTTTTTTCCGTTCTCGCGGGGCATATTAAGATGCTCTATGCGGGCATCGAAAGATAGTCTTTATCTGCTTAAAAAAAAATCGCTATACTTCCGGTTAATTCCCTTTCTTCAACGAAACTCGTAATGTTGCAAGGATGTGATACTTGTCAAGTAGTGTGACTTTTTTAAAAACCTCTTAATGTATTTCGTGGATTGTATATAATGGAAGAGAAGAATCGAAGAGTAGGGCGAGGAGTAGGTAAAAATATTTTCATTAGCATATAAGATTCTTTCGAGCAATCTACAGCGGCGAATAATGCGATCCAGAGACGGTAAAAGAGAGGGAAGGGATGCTGTAGAATCTTACCGCCTCCGCTCCCCAAGGCCCCCGCGATTGCCCCCGCGACTCCAGCCACTCGCAGCCTATCATTATAGAGAAGGAATCATTGGATGATCTTAATCATGGCGAGGCGCTTGCCGTGCGAGCGCCACGGCCAATCGACGCTCGACGTTTCGATAATGGCTCACCGACACCGCTCGAATAACACTCTCCCAACGCAAATCGAGTCAAAGAAATATTTGTAAGGCATTAAAGCCGCACAAGTACAATTTGCATGTTTAAAATTTGATGGTAATGTTCGGTAAAAAAAAAAAATCTATGCCGATGTTAATCGAAGTTACTATAGCCATATCAAAGAATATCGTGATCTCGACACCCCACCTATGACTCCATAAATTACAACAAAATGTTCTCTCGTATTTTTATTCAAATGTTACCCTCAATTACTCGTATTTCAACAAATGTTTCTATAGAAAAAATCTTTTCATTGCAATTAAAAAAATGCTCACAATTTAAAAAATTTCGATTACCACTCGAATAATTTTCATCACCGTTTCCCGCAACGTTATAATTAAACAATTAAAAAATCAGAGAGACACGTACAAAAATTTGCCGGCTCAATGAGAATGACGCGACGCGGAATAGCGTTTATTCGAGAGGTGTGAATTTCCGTAGTATTTAAATTAAAATATATGAACAAGTGTATGGGAACCTTGTTATATGCATATATGAACCGTGGCGCGGGATTTAATACCTATTTCTATCTATACCGAGAGCAAGCGAAGTGGAGTAAATTCGTGTAGTGGAAATCGAGCATCCGTGGTGCTGCAGGGTAACGCAACAAGTGGCGGTTTTCACGGGTTTTCCAGGGGATGAAACGTCGACGTTGGCGGCCCGCCGTTGGCGCACGACCCAACCTCCCACACCATTTCATCCCATCCTACTCCATACCACTGTGCTTTGCACTCCCTTTTCCGTTACACCCCTTAACGGCTACAAAGCTCCTGTCCGGAATTTAAGGGTGGCAAGGCCAAGGACCGCCGTTACCACTTCTCTACCCCTTACCTATAGTGGATACGTCTATCTCCTCTATCTACCTTCCCATCCCTGTCCTCCTTATACTTTGAACGCTCGGCGTGTTCCTGCTACCACTACGCTTTCCATTTCAGCCGTCCTTCGCTTCTCCGTCGTCTCACCCTTCGACAATTCTGTAGCCACTGTGCTGAAACTCCCGAGGGTTGAGATAGGTCGAGACTACGGTCAAGGCACCGGATCTCGACGTCACAGGCGGTTATGTACGCGCGATAGAACTCGCATCGGTCGACGCGCGGCTTTAACGGGTTGATTGAGATGAGTGTCAGATTCATCAAGGCGTTTTCTTCTATCAACTTCAGATGGGATATTGCTAACGATGTTATCTTTGACTCATTATAATTGATAAAATATTTGGAAACCCATTTTAATAACGATCGAATGTTAATGCAAACCATTCTGCATTATGAAGATAAAAAAAAAGTAGGAGAAGCTTTCGAAAACGATTGGATAAAAAATCACGAAATCTGTTATGACTTTCCGGAAAGTTGAAAACTGTGGTGAGAAATTTTGTTGCAAAGTAAAGACTTGAATTTGATTTTGAAGTATCTGATCCACTAACGTTAGAACAATTATTATTCGAATCCCGTCGAAATGTACCATTTTATTGTTCGTTCTTTTGTTCCTTAACACAAAATTGGCCGTTGTTACGAAGCAAATGAAAAAAAAATTGTAATTCATTCTATGCAAATTTTTCAAAACTACAGAGACTTTGATCCTTTTGTTGCCGCTCCCGCGATTTCAGCATGTTTCACCCATAAATTAATATCTGAACCTAACGAAAAAAACAGAACATTTTGTTTTTGCCGCTATTCAGCAAAAAATCTATCTAATCACCGTTCTAATCGCGCCAAAGAGATGCCTCATTTCGACACATGCATCCGTGGCCCATCATCGCCACATGTCCCTCGGTAATCCACGGTTTCGTGAGTCTTTCGCGATTTGCATCAACGCCTTGCAATCTTCAACGATTTATTCATCAATTTTTTTCGGCGATCTTCTACATTTTTCTTTCTCTAATTTTTTTTTTTTTTTTTTTTTGCTTTTTTTTTCTCATTTTTTGGACCTACGTCTCTGATCATCTTCCGAATCGTTTTTTTTTTTTTTTTTTTGTATAATACAACTCTCTCTTTCTCTCTAACCATATCTCTCTTTCTATGGTGCACGATGTGGCGAAGGTAAACCGGCACTTACTACTGGCTAGACGCAGAAAAATGTCGAAACGTTCGTGAATAAAACGAACGTGGGGTTGGGACGAAGAGGATTTTTCGATGGCAGTGATCAAGGGGGTAGGGTAATGTCAGTGCCCGTAGGCCCGCGGGAGCTTCTCAAGCAAAATCCATGCAGAAGCAGCCAGAAGCAGACCTTAGTCATCCCCTTTCGATTTTGCTCTACAATATGCCTCTACCCACATAATACCATGTATACATACAGACAATGTGAAGACACCGACTTTACTGTATATTTGCTTTAATGTGTGCGTGTGTGCGCGCGTGTGCGCGTGTGTGCGTGTATAAGTTTGTAGCCTGTATATGGTTTAGGTAAAGTAGAGGATGAAAGAAAAAGGGTTCGAAAGGGATGTATAGTAGTGGTGGTATATAGTAGCGATGTAAAGAACCGATCATGCTACCGTGTACGGGGCATCGGAGTACCGAATATCGGGAATTATCCCTCTTTTCGCGTGCCCCTGACTCGCGAAAGACTCGATCGATATAATCATCGGTCTCTCACCTGCGGCCACGAATCGATTTGATATACATATATGTATATACACACTGACAATCCGTGTATTTATGCAATGCACGTGTATGCGTGTCGGGATGGATCTACGGGAGCTGCTTAATATATACAAGGAGCAATTCGCACGAGACTAAGAAAAAAAAAAAATTCGCGAACATATTTTTTTTACATATTTTATCATTTTTTTCGAAAACGTGTAATATTGTATTTTTTTAACATTTTTACCGAAACTTCGATCGCGACGAAAGCGAGAAATATTTTTTTTTTGCTTTTAACAACATGTCACTTGATTTTTTGCAAACTTTACTGTCGGATTTGCGTTTTTGGGAAAAAAATACATGCAATACGTGGTTGGGATTTTTTTTTATTCGTCCATTTGACACAAAAATTTAAAAGGACTGAGGAAAAGGCTTCTAATGTGTTTTTGTGTTTGTTCATCATCCTTCAATAACTCCTTAATGAATCGTCGCCGTAAAATATCTACTCATCAAAAATGTTTGTAAGCAAGAAAATGCCTATGAGAATTTACGGGAAATTATCGTACGGTTACTATACGATAAATTTCGCACATTTATCTAGACGTCCGTATGTTCAATGATTTTTTCCCAAGTACACCGTACAATAAAAAACTGATACCCGGATGTCAAACAACTCACATCATTACTTGTAATTCAATGATTTAAAAAATTCTAAAAAATCTTTTTACTTCAATCTATCGCGGTAAACTGCGCACCAACATGCTGGGAATTAAACAAGCTTCATAAAAACGCCAATGTGCCGAAGAACCTTGAGAGAGAGAGTTCGTGCATCGAGGTTCGCTGAATTCTCACCGGCAAAAAGCTGTGTCAGATTTTTATGCTCGAAATATCATTAATCCTCGTGGGGGTCAGTACATTTATGCTTTTCTCTCTCTCTCTCTCTCTCTCTCGAGAAAAACATCGGTATTGCACACACACGCGTACACATTGAGTTTGAGGCATAGGTGGTACAAGGTACAAGCGAAACGAAGGGCAATGAGCGTATAGAGGATAGGGCTACTCGGCAAAGGTGTGTTTACCCGATCTCCGGGGCTATCCCACTTAGGCGTGATTTATCGCGAGGAATTATCCGAATGCTAGAAATACCGTATCATTATCCGACCTTCCCAGTCCCTCGGGCAGTACGAACTGCAACGAGCACGCGGCCCTTACGTATCGTCCTCCTGCGTTGTATACCACGTATGTACAACGTACAAGTACAATATATGCATATAGTATGTATGTACGATACGGTTTGAACTATAATATTGTACACAGTATCCTGTAACACGCATCGTAGCAGTACACGCATTGCGAGCACCATACACAGTACAAAAAGAAGCGAATGAAACGAAGAAAGATGAAAGAAGAAGAAGTACTACGCGTGTGCCCCGAGCGTAAAGATCCTATCTCGGTTCCGGACTAGCGGAGTAAGCGAGAAAGAGGACGAAAAAAAATGATGAATTTAATGTCACGATTGTGAATACGGCAACAAGAAACTACCAAGAAGTGTGCCGGTGTCGTGGATCGACCGAGTTATCGCACGAGAACTATGAAGAGAGTGAAATAAAAAAAAATGTTCTCATTCCATTTTCTTACGCGAATACGATCGTTTGAATCCATCTGTTTGTTCGTGTGTTGACTTCTGCGTATTTGAAGCACAGCAACTCTACTACTTCGATGAAGTCGTCAATCTTTAGAATGACTCAATGAATCATTACCACCGTCGTATCCCATCGTCAGAAGGTACATTTGTCAGTAAGGAACGTGCGTTCCTTACAAGTATTCTATATTATGAACGTTTTGACGAATTATTACCGATTTTTTATCAATTTTTCTAAAGGTTCCTATGTCTTATTTATTATGTCGCATTGCTACGTTTTTATCTAATGGGTGACTGTTGTCTAATACTTTGCGCTAACGAAATGTTTACGAGGAAAAAATGAAAGCTGTTTAATCGTAAAATGTTTTTCGGCGCATACATCGCACGGAATGTTGATGTCAATATTGATTGATAATGTCAGAAGACAAATATCTGTTTGTCTAATTTTCGTTAGATTTGGTAATTGTTGAATGAACGGAATCAGGATCGTTAGTGAATTCTCTTCGTACCGATCGCGGCTGACCGCAAAGACACGTACGATGATGCTGTTGCGATGGTTTCGCAACCCTCGGGTTCGCTTTCAGGGGTGGTGGAGCTCCAGCTCGGCCTGACGTATAGAGAAACAAGCCTGCGCTTCGAAACTCGAATTAGGAGGTATTTTCATGACGAATGGACGAGGCACAACCGCAAGTGCGTAGAGCAGCTTTGTCGGACGTTCGGCGCCAAGCATTCACTACACGGTGACTCCGAATTGTCGCAACTATATTCTCTAATCAATTATTAGATCGCCCACCGAAAATCCAATGTCTATATACGACTGTTATAATTTGTTTACTAAATTAACAACCCTTATACGGCCATTTAAAAACGAATCATGTATCCACTCAATCATCGGTATCTTCTATGAAAAAAGATATATTGCGATTTTTTAAATCTCTGCATTGATTTAATAATAAATACACTAAAAGGTGTGTATGAGAATCAGAATTGGTGTCGTTTTAACAATAGGAAAGGACTGTTGGCTTCAGTCGCGTGATATAGAACACAGAAAAACGTGAGACAACGAATTTACAATCCGAGACAAGTGCTTTGCCTGCTAAGTTTGAGATTTGAATTGGAAAAAAATCTTCAAGAGATCTTTAGATGTTGCATTTTGGATGATGATCATCCGAATTTCGAATTTCGTCGAGTCCACCCTGTACATTAAGGGGATGACCGCACACATCGAAGTACCCGCGTGAACAGGAGGGTTTCAATTGTTGTATAGAGTAAACGTTACGCATACATAGACTGTGTCGGTGCACATGTGAAAGAGCAAGGGGTTGTGTTTACTCGCGCAGGCGCTCGCGTGGTAGTTAAATCGAATTCCCATGCTGCACCGTCCGGCAGAGACACAAAGCAAAGGTCGTTCGAGCGAATGGCTCGGCCCGCGGCGACTATCCAACGAATTTGCGGCATCTAAGTGCCCGTACCGAATACACATATATACATGTATACACAATACGTTGCCAGAGCTCATAGGTGCCTATATACGTATGACGTTACGTATATCTGCAAACCCGAAGCACCGGCTTATCCTCTTTACCCGTTACGATTTTCGATATTCCACTCGATTCGCCTGTCCTTCGATTCTATAATATCGTAATACTTCGTTTTCTTATCTATGCAAGAGAATCTTTGACCACAAAAGAATTTAAGATTCGAGATCGGATTTGTTGAGAAAGCGAATGAGTGAAATTGCGATTTTTTTCAATAAAAAAAATGTCTGTTAACGCCGATTTTTTTTTCCGATAGTAAACATTTTAATTAATTTACCGTATAAATCTGCGATATAAATTTAACTGAAAACTAAAAAAAAAAATATTTTATCCGAAGTTTTGGAACGCTGAAAAAAGGATTGCAAAAATAATAATAATCTTCAATTAATAAAAATGCCTCGGCAAAGTTCAATAAAATATCATAAAACCAAAATGTACAGTTTTCTGAGTTTCATCAATTTTTTAATTGCACAATAACACAAATAAGAATTTGAAAGCAATGATACAAATAATGAAAATTAACTAAACGGTTATCATTGACTAATTCGTAATTCGTAGTTTGAGTTTCTGTAATAAAAATTGCAAAATCTACACTTGTAGTCAGTAATAACGCGTTGTGTGTATATGGCACGCACCCAGGACGCTATTAAGTAGCGAATATGCCTGCAGCTTATTTGTACACTATACTGTGTACGAACAGTTGTATGCTATAGAGACGAATAAGAAGGGGGTAGAGGGAGGGTACCGATTTTCCGGTGCGAGTGGTCCACCACCGAGCTCCTTCGGTGATTGCCTCACGTACGTCGGTCGAGATATAGGTACACGCGCAATCGAGATCTCGATGATTTCGCAGCCAACTCGAGACGACGAACGGACGGACGGACGGACGTACAGGGGTCTGGTCCGCCACTATACAGACTGCTATACCAACACTATACAGACTGTGGATACAGGACTCTATAAGTCGAAACTATAGTGAATATATACAGACTGTACAGACGTACAGCAAGCTCGAGCAGACCAAGACGCCGGGCCCCACGATCGCTCGCAATTACATGCTGAATCTTTAATGGAACGCTTCGAGGCCTGGAATTAGTTGAATGCCATGGAAAGCTATCGCTACGTAATGCAACCGTGGCCCCGCGAGACACAGCCGCTTCTCTCGCGGCTACCCAGCGGTTTCCTTCGTACAACTTATTGTATATACATATATAGTATACATATACTTTATTAGTGTTTTATACATCTGTATATAATGCGCATGTCGTGTCGTATCGAGTAATAGAGATGCCGAGGGATTATGTCCAACAGTTTCATCTAAAGTTTCTTAAACACATTTTTTTCTTTTAAGGGTTTATCAACGTTTTACTAAATTTAAAAAAATTGAAAGAATGCCATGGTAGACATTGACATGTGGAGTAAACGATTTGTTTACATTTGTATCGAAAAAATGCGAGAATAATAAGGTTTATTTTCGATTTTTTAAGTAGTACTGTAATAGACCACACGTACGAGTCCAATGGACTGGGAGTGCATTTTCTGATGCGTCTAATTGTTAGACGGATTGCCACATTAATGGCACTTCAACAGATGCACTGTTTGTGTAGTAGTGATGCATTCATTCTATTGCAAAGAAAATGTTTGGAAATTCTTTTGGCGCGAAATACGCCACGCCACGTTTCCATTTACGTATGTAATTAAAAATAGGGGTGCAAAAAAATTGGTGGACCCTGGCGCTTAAAAGGAAACTTGCAAGTAACGAAGATATTAAATTTAAAAAATTGCACTTCATGAAGTAAAAAGAAATGACGATGTTTAGTAATATTGAAAGACGTGAGAAATCATTGAAACTGTTTGTCAGGTTCTTCGGATTATTCACGTGATCGGTATGCGAGGTACAGTTACGATATACAATACAACGGCAGAGAAACGTCGTTGTAGTCAGCGCACAATGGGACAGTCGGGCTCTCCTCGCCGTTTATTCTTTTATACTTCTTACCATTCTTTCGTCTCTTTTCCTCGTTTATCCTTCGTTAGCCATCTCTCTGTCTATACATTCTCTCAACATCCTAGTATTTCCTTCGTTCTTAGTAAACTCATAATATCTTTCTTCAGTTCGCCGTTTGTCACCTCAATTTTATTACATATCCTGCTTTTTCGTTTTTTTGCGGACTTTTACTCGCCGCAATTGTTAATTACTGTACTGCATTCGGTAAAAACCTATTACTACAAAGATTTATTACGATCGATTGGAAATTATGAAACGATACGAAATTAATTCAAATTTTATGTTTCAGCTGTAATTCAGAATTTTATAATATTTCCCTCAATATCGCATCCACGATATTTGTATCAACAAATAGACTCCGGAACTCCGGAACGCCTTAGTGATGCTTAACTATTTAAATCGCAATACTATGGAAATTTTGTTCATCTAAATAAACGGCTCTATTTTCCAAGCAATACAACGAATTATTACGAAACGTACATTTTTCGTTGCGTAAGTTTGCGTAAAAATGCGTTAATACATATATACGACATTTTTTTATTTTGTTCATCTTTTTAAATTATAGGCAATCCCCACATCTCTTCAAAAACTATCGCGAAACCATCATGATACCAGATGCAAACATACCGCAACTCTTATTCATTGCAAAATTTCCTATGTAAAATAGCAACCTCGATTTTTTTTGCGTAAATTTACCTTCCGACAAATAATATGCACCTATATAGATACAAAAATAGCAGCCGCAATGTTCCCCTTGAATTTACTATGATAAAAACGCAACAATATCGTTATATTTTTATCATGTTACTGTCACAATACATTCGCCCGATCTCCTTGCAAGAATGGCGGCCACAACTTTCTTCATATTTTTACCGACAAAAAAGTTAAATTCAATTTAAATAGTGAGGTTTTGTGACGAAAGTGGTCATTTTAATTTCGGTCACGTACCGCATTTTTACGGTGATATGACGGGTCTCGTTTATCGCTAACATGCTTAATAATGCTTTAAAAGTGTAGAAACAAATGAGAATTAACCCGTTTTGATGCACCCTGTACATAACTCATCCCCAAGTACTTTGGAGGACTCGGTCACGTTTTCGAAGAGCGTGTAAACTCACGGACCGTTTAGACGATGTCAGGAGCGCTCATAGAAGTTCAGTATACGCACACACTATATTGCGCAGAGTGGTCGGTAGTGACTTGGTCCCGATGTTGTTGCTTCGGTGTGCGTTTTGTCGCGTCTCGTTCGAGTGCGTTGACTACACCTCAAACCAACTCCTCTATACCTTGGGTTATAGCTATACGTAGCAGGGCAATCAATAACGTCGTCACGATCCCGCGGACACGTATGCCTCCTGTCCCCTTATGTTAATGAGCTCTTAATATTCCCGTGCGTAACCTCCACCGACGAGTCTCGCTACATCGATTCACCTAACCCACCACCCGCGCCATTCACCCGCCGCAAAATATGTCTCTTTCTATCCCTCGCGATGCTCATTCCCTATCTTCCTCTTTGCATCTTTCGTCTCCTGTTCTTTTGATCGCGGCACTTCGACTTCAATAGGAAGTAACCGCGGTAAGCGGCTACTTGAGAAATACAGTATACCCCGTTAACGATCAGTAGAAAGATAGTTTCCCACCCAATTCTCAAATTCCGAATCAAACCTTTTAGGGTTCAAATACATGTGAATGTTTTAGTAAAATCTGCTCAATCGAAGAAACAACACTCCATAATCCTTATGATTTTTTTGAGGCTTTTATATGCATGTCATCAGTATTCGAATGGAAAGTTACATAGGGTAATTCCGAGGGATATGACCACCGGGTGATATCGCCAGCGTCAATCATACGTATCGTAACGCTACCGAATGTCGGTGCCGTTTTATGAAAAAGTAATGTGCGATTGTTTATTTATAATGACCCGCAAAACGGCAGTATTTTCCGATAGCGTAACCGCGTTTACATATGATGACCATATCACCCGGAGTTGCCATATCTTCCGGAATTATCCTATTGGCAAACATCGGATTGTCATCGAACGGTTAATAATAAAGGGTTTGAAGTACCGTCAAAGCATAGAAAAATCAAATTCGAGGCACCGAATTAAAATGGCGACCTGTTTAGTCTTCAAACATTCGGAAACTGTACTAAAATTTCAGACCAAAAGTAATGGATTTTTTCATGTGTAAGCTAAATAATCGAGATTTTCGTGTGACTTATGAAAGGATCAAATGATTTATGTTATCGATCATTTCAGCGTGGGAGGATCATCTCTCACAGCCTACAATAATCCGTAGATCTTGTCGGGCATTTAGTAATACGCGTATATCGCCCATATCACAGAAACGGTGACAGATCCACGCCCTCGAAAAAGTTATCGCTCGCGTGCAATAAATAATCCGGGTGATTACTAGACGGCAAAGCGAAACCATCCACTATTCTCTTGCAACGATCGAGGCGTTTATACGATACTACGTACTAAGATACACGATATAACGTTACCGGTACGTGTTAATATGTTCGCGGTGCGCCGAAGCTTCGGATAAAGCTGAGAGCACAGACGTAAGCAGCCAGGAGTCTTGCCGGTGCGTACACGATGATGAATTATTGACATTTTTTTAAATACATGTGTTACGTCTCAGAGGTTTACTGGCGAACGCGTTGACTTGGACGATCGTTGCACCGGTCACGCGCGCATTTAACTTGATAACGTAATTCAGGAATATTAACGATTTAAGGGGTTCGTTTCTCGAATAAGATCGAAAGATCCCGTTTCGAGATTAACAACTGTACGGTTTTGCGATGGCTCCGTTGACTCGAGCCGACACGGATTGTAAGTCCGAGTCTCAATACCGATTGAACCGCGAATACCGAACTCCCACGCGATCAACTAAGATGACGCAGGTGTTTATTTTGAGTTTAAAAAAATGGAAAATTTATTTAACACTTGTATTATAATATATACAGTAATTTACATTGAAAAGTTTGTTTGTGGATATTAACTTAAGAATGGTGAAATTGTTATTTTAAAGCACGATACGAGAATCAGCGTAGCGTTGTACTGACGGTCAGACTCTCGGAGTGTCTGTTTGCGTTGAAGGATCGAAGACGACTGTCTTTTCGAGAAGTCTCAAAAATTAGTAAAGACTTGTAAGGAGTGGGGTGTAACGTCGCTTGTGTCGAACTTCTTGATTTTGATTGGTTGTAATTTGCACGCGGAGGTGCGCTGGTACCTTGGTGGCGTTAGAAAAAATGCATGTGGGTCCGAGGCCCTTGTCGCGGCCCGTTAATCCCTTCGCTTTGCCGAGCCTGACCGTCATAAAGCATTAAAGACGCGTCTTGCTTTTTTCGAGATAATCCTTTACGTGCTCTTTCCAGTGAATTGATGGATTAAGCGACTTTCTTGATTTTCGTGTCTGGTCTGCAAATGTTTTACTGTTCGACCCAATCGCCGTTACAGCGAATTTAATATTTTTTATTATGTATGCAAAAACCCTGGCGTACAATAGTGCATTCACGTAGATATACTATATGACTAAAAATTCTTTCCGCGACGGAACAACAACTTCGCGTTTTTATTTGTTTAACCGAAGCTACGATTAATACAATAATAATTCGCGAAAGTATATATGTGTGTGTGAAAGAGACGCTTAATCTAATCTAACTTAATCGCGGAGGAAAGTCCCCGCTCTAAATGAGTCCAACCGAATAGTTTGAAGATTGATGTAAGACTGATTTGTGAATGACTGAAACTGGCCGTTCCGAGGCGGCCGAAAATGCTCACAGTGCGCGACACGCGCTGTTGCTAAGCCAGAGGCAAATCCAGCATGAGGGAAACCTCTTCTTCTTCTTCTTCTTTCAATTTGACTACAGCGCTCCCCATACGACCTAGGGGTCGCTGCAGTCTGGCCACTAGGTATAACCGTGCCGGCCAACGCGCGACAATTTAACATAAAAAATGAGGGAAACCTCGAAATGCTGATTAGGCAGTGAGACGAAAGAGTTCCGAGAGTGAGAACAGAGATCTGCATTTCTTCGTAAAGTCGCAAGCGGATATGAATTGACAGAATATGATATTAGTTATCCGGTCGGCTGATTTAGCGTCTGGGCTCTTTCCGTTGCGAGAGAAAATTACTGAGAATAAAATAAGTTGGAAATATGTGTAAATCGAGGGTCAGGACGTAACAACATGTATATACAACTTATGTAAAAATGTGTGTATACACTTATGTGTACTTATATGTATGTTGTAACTTATATACAATTTATGTTATGGATATTTACTTGTGTTATGGAATGGCCCCTTTAATGTCCCTAAGGGACATTCTTCAGGGGGTTGGGGGGTGGAGCCGACTTGTTTTTTTATAAAAATGGTTCGTTCATTTTTCTGAATACGTATGAATTGTTTCATATTTTTAAATTCACTTTGAATTTTTTTTTATATGCAAAAAACGTGTGGAATGTCATAAAATTCTTGTACACTTAAACAAAATGTTTAAAGGGTCGCCCCTTAAATACCAAAACAGGGGACACCAGGCGGGGCACCAGTTTTAAGATTCAATGATGTTTTCAACTGGTCGCTTATCGAATGATAAGCGACAAGATTCACACAACGCGCCGGACGCAATTACGTGATAAGATACCGCCTGAAAACTTCATTGGATCTTGAAAACTGGTGTACTCGTAAAACTGCAAACAGACAAAGCGTATAAATACGAGATTTGTAGAAACAGGATTAGTAGATCTCCGCAACTCCGAGTGTTAAAATTATTCTCTCATTGCTTGTGAATTCGATTGTTGTTAGAACGGAACAAGAAATGGCAAGAAACAATTACAAATTAACCACCGATGAGGAAATCAACGGGATTATACCACCCATGAATATTGAGTACGCTGTTTTCTTACTTTTTCCTTTGTAGAACTAACCATTTTTATTAAATTTCGGGAAATTTTTGTAAAAATTTGGTTGAATATTACGCAATTTTAGACAAACGCGAATCATTACGAGTATCAGTAAAATTCGGTAACTTCAGTAAAATTTCGTCATATTTTGGGTAATTTTCTTAAACTGTACGGAAATTAGGAATTTCAAAAAATTCGGATTAATAAAATCGCAAAAATGAACGTTGCTGAAGTTTGGAACGTTCGGTGAACGAATCGTTTTTTGCATTTGTTGAACGCCGGAAAGGCGGTTAAAACAGATTAGCCGAAAGATTTCATTCAAACCCTTAAAAATCAGTGAAAAAGTTGAGTATTTTGATGACGCAGATTCGGAACTACTTTTCTATTGAAGGGTACAAGAATTAAAATATGAATAAGAACGTAAAAACCAATATCGGAATTATTTATTTTTTACCCTATTGTATAATCTGTACATATCATCATACATATAATCTGTACAGCTCGCTATTTTTCATCTATGTCTTGTCGGAATGTCACGGTCGGAATTGTCCGTTATCATCTTTTTATTTATCTGTCGAAGCTATCGGTGACGCAATTAGTATCGTTGAGTTGAACGTCGGTATTATCTCTGGCAAATGTGCCAGAGGCAAATGTGCCAGAGATTGAGAGAGAGATAGATGGAGAGAGAGATATTTAGAGAGGTATTTTTTGGTAGAGATGTATTGTGGTAGAGTTTAGGCAGAGGCTTATTTTCTGGTAGAAATGTTTTTTGGTAGAGTTTTGGCTGGTAGAGATATAAATGTGCCTTATCTCCTATCTCCTATCTCCTATCTCGTAGCGGATGAATTGTAGTTCCTTTAATCTTTCTCATCGACTTCCATGATCGGTAGGACTGAATGCAACAAAACCAATCGCATCTCCGACAGTTTAGACAAAAGAATAAAAAAAAACGTGCACAATCATGCCAGGATCACGGCCAGATTCGTCTTTTTTCGCGTGGCGTTGAAACTGTGGATCCTTCGATTCATTTCGTCGATGTTTCGAATCGATAAAGTTAAACTTAACGAAACTAGTTGCGTTTACGATAGTTTCGACGAGGAAATATAAAAATGTAAGTAAAGTTGCCATGATCACGGTCGGAATTATATCTTATCACACACTATGTTGTGCCGATCGTTCTCTCTGAAGTGAGATGAGAGATAATTCCGACCATAATCCTGGTGATTTATCTTAATTTTTTTTAAACCTTCGCCGACGCTATCGGAGACGCTATTGGTTTCGTTGTATTTTACTTTATCAATTGACAATTTCAACAATTGATTTTTCAAAAGTTACGATAAATAGATGTTCGCCCCTTATAAACCATGAGTCCTACAACAAAACCTGTTCGCCATCGAAGAGGGCATGAAATATCATTAAAAAATCATCCCTGACCCAACTAGAACTGACGACGGTAATACGCTTAAAAACAGGTATCCACCTTATAATTGTCATCTGTATACTTGCTGGGCGGATGTGAAGGTAGAAAAAATATAAACCTGAAGAACTTGATCCGGTCAATTATGAGCAATGACGTTTTCTAAGACGAAAAATTGTTCAATTGATAAAAAATATCAGAGTAGTCCTTGCGTATAGTGTTTACTTCGCATAAGTTTCAGAGTAATGAGAGGGGAATCCAAATACTTCTCGATGATATAAAATTCTACAAAAAATCAAGCAAAAAACCTTCAGGAAATGAGGTGAAATGAGTTCAAGTTACACCCGAAAAAGTGTAACTTGATGCGTATAAGCCCCATATACCCTCTAGCCATACAAATATAATTAAAAAATATTCTGCTTGATTACAGTAAAATGGTTATGGAGATATCTTGCGTGGAACGCAAAGTAATATCCCGTCCAGGGACTTCATACGACCTGCTCACATTTATGGGTAACAACCACACCGGAAGATTTATTAATTGCATGATCTACAAAGCAATGGTGTCTAAGTACACTAATATAATAACAGAAGGAACGGTTTGTATATTGAATTCTGACTAAGGTTGCGCTGAGGAGGGTGTATCGTTACTTTCACATCCAAAATTGATATTCCGAGAGGCTTTTGAGGCTTTTTCTCCCAATGGGATAAAAACCTGAAAAAATTACCGAATAGAAGATGCTAAGAGTGTTAATTTTGCATAACGATAATTCCAAAATCGATAAAAAAAATTTTTTATGAATTATCGGGAAATTCGAGTCTTTTATTTTTTTTGTATAGACAAAAAGTCACGAATTTTGGACACCGTTTTCCATATTGAGACGGCGTCTCAGGTCCCCGAGGACACCGCTCGTTCTCGAAACTACCCCTAGATTTCGCATTTCAAATATTTTCCAGTAAACAAAATATCCGTGGTTAATTCAAAATTTGTTAATAACTTTTTGGAAATATTGTTATGACAAATCAATGATGTCAGTATCTTCTACACGGGTGAAATTCTATTTTATTTTTTTTCATAAAGTTATTTAACCAACTCGGTAGTATTTGAAATTCTCTCTCAGGTTCACTTCTGGCCGCTAATTTAACTATATACTCTTTTTAAACTGTAGTAAACAAATGAAGATCTTATGTATTCATATAGATACGTCTAGGATCTTGTCGTCGAATGTTAACCATTTTTTATTTTTTCTATGTTAATTTAGGTAATTCTCATGAAGAACATATATGCAAGAAAGCAGAACCATCCATGGACTGAAGGAAACACACATTTTACGTTGACAATCACACGGAACACGGAAATTTGCGTATTGTCAAAAAGTACGTATTTGTAAACATTTAAAAAACGGGAATTTTTATTTTGCACATATATTTTTTTATTTCATTCGAATGACTTTAGAAATAATTTTTTTTTCACGGCACTACAATTAACGAGCTGCGTTGACTCATTGGAATAAAAAATGTCGACACATTATGCTCCGTGAAAATTTACAATTTTTGGTTTTATATCAATCCAGACTTGCCTCCTTATTTTGATAGATATTGGTATCAGTATGTCTTCGGCCAAGTTGGCAAAAAACTCATCCTACCGTCGTCACCCGAACGAAACAGTTAATACGAGGGATTCATCTGACTCACTTCGTCGTCGGCGTAACAGCTTAGAAGGACACTCGATTTCACCGGATGAGAAAAGTTTGTTATCATAATACATTTTTTTTACATTATTGAATGTTTTGAAATGTTTGAGATTTTTTAAAATGTTGACATTTACTAATTTAAAAACTTTTTAACTCCCGACTGCCCGCCAGGGCAAAAAGCCCGGGAGTTATGCGTTTCACAGCGACGAGTGATTTCGTTGTCCGGAATGTTCTCGGAAACGGCTGAAAATTACTTGGCAAAATTTGATACACTGATTCTATGACGCACAGTCAATGTCGTTTGCAAAATCAAATTTCGATCCGTTAAATATCGGTAGAAATAAAAGCGATTTACTAAAAAGTCTATCGAATATATCGAAGATTGAGCGCCATGTTCTGCGATATATTTTTTTCGTCTCCCGGTGGCAAGCAAGGCGCTCGATCTCCCTTCGATATAACCTCAAATTCGCGGAAGCATAGGTGTCAGTGAAAATATCACCTTATTCACCTTATAAAAAGTTGGTGTGTCACGATATATCTCGCAATTTATCGAAAGTTCGATATATGTATTGTTGTCGGTTTATTCGTGCCGTGATTGGTCGCGAGATTCGACGGAGGTGACGGATTTAGTCACCTTATAAAAAGTTGGTGTGTCACGATATATCGCAATTTATCGAAAGTTCGATATATGTATTGTTGTCGGTTTATTCGTGCCGTGATTGGTCGAGAGACGCAACAGGAGGTTACGGACGCGCGCGCAGCGCGAGGAAACCTCCTAGTCACCTTATAAAAAGTTGGTGTGTCACGATATATCGCAATTTATCGAAAGTTCGATATATGTATTGTTGTCGGTTTATTCGTGCCGTGATTGGTCGAGAGACGCAACAGGAGGTTACGGACGCGCGCGCAGCACGAGGAAACCTCCTCGTGACCTTATAAAAAGTTGGTGTGTCACGATGTATCTTGCAATTTATCGAAAGTTCGATATATGAATTGTTGTCGGTTTATTCGTGCCGTGATTGGTCGACGATGACGGCGATGCGCCGCGGATCGTGCGCGTGATTTCGATATTTCGGCTCCGTCAGTTTGACAATTGGCGAATTTCGTCGTGAGATTGATTGCGGTTAGGAGGAATCGTCGTATTGGACGTTTATAATGCGCGACGCGGTAGTCAGGCACACATGCCGATGACTAGGATCGTCGTTCGCGCGCAATTTTTCTCGATTTGTTTTATGTATCGTGCCAGCTGTTCGAATTTTTTTTTGTAAAAAATAACCAGTGTATTTCGCGTTAAATATTTCTTATTTTATTTTTTACAAGAAAAACTACGCTTTAATCGGATATTTTTCCATCGATCGATCTTCTTAACCTCGGTGGTGTATTTAACTTGTGATCCTTACACGGGCATCGTCACTGGACTTGGTAAAATATTTTTCTGGGGGAAGGAGGTGGGGGTGCGGAGGAGCGTGGGAGAGGAAGGCCAACATATTCTAAGTTCCTCGAAGGGGATTTCGAAGGAGGCAGCAGCGGTGGTCGGCGGCGGAGAAAGAAGCAAAAATATTCCCCAAATGGGTCTTAACTCAAAATAGTTTACAATTGACGAGCGAGCGCGCGTAGCGCGCGAGCCCGGGGAAATGCTAGTATTATTATATTGTTATTATTTTTATTTATTTATTTTTTATTTATTTCCGTTTGTTTATTGAAATTTAATATAATTTAATTACTCGATGAATAATACACTCGACACAAAGCGAAGGCGACGATAAATTATTACGTTTTGAGAAAAAAAAAAGCAATTGAAAACACGTGTGGTCTCTAGGACGGTTCGGTAGGCAATGACTAACGCGTCTTTATTATTTAATATTATAATAAAGATTGCTATGACAACATACGAAAGAAATTAGAACGGAAAAAGAAAATCAAAGTGGCGTTGAAAACAATCGCGTCGCGTGATAAAGTTCCCAATCGAACTATACCGGGTGACTTTTTTTTTAATTCAAAATATTCGTTAATTACGATTTTATATTCGCGTATTTCAAAGCGTGTTAGATCGACCGAATTATGCGTGCGCGACTTGTACCATTTCTATTTCGAGTAATAATGATCACGTTTCTGACGATTGGGCTGTGAACGTAAATCGTGTATATTAACAACCGAGAATCGTTCATCGTTCGATAGTAAGAAGAAAAAAAAATAATAATAAGCAACGAGGAATTAGGATTTATCATCCAACCAGTTCCAAGAATACGTTTTGGATGTAAATTTCCACTCAAAACTTCGCCGAGTCGTCAATTAATAATAAAAATATATAAATAATATGCACTGAAATTCTTTTATGTCTTTAATCGGTAAACCTAATTTATAGATTAATTATCGACAACAAAAAAAAGTCGCGCATATCGCGTGGAGTAGATAAGAAACCGAAAGTACCATTCGCGTCTCACGAGAAAGGTAACGCTGGACTTTGCTGGACGAGAGATAATCAAGGGCGTTTATGACTTTGACGATTCTTTCAACACGAAGTTACGCGAGGTGGCAGCAACGATGATTGCCAAAGTCTCGAATAAAGCAAAATGTTCTTTGCACATATGTTTATTACAAATGTACACGACTGACAGGAAATTGACGAGATGCGGATGAACGCCGCTCGCATGATAACTCGAAATTTGTGTATATAGATATAGATATATATGCCTGGAAGAATCTTTTTTCGAGACGTTCCTTAATTCTCGCGAGAGTCGCCCCGATGTCCTCCTTTTCTGGAATTCGAAGATCTAATTCCATGTCGAAATTCTCGTGTTCTAATTCTTCGGCTTTTTTATTAATTATTATTGTGGTTAAAGATTTTTTTGGGGTTTGCTGGAAGAAAAGATACAATAAAATTGTTACTCACGCGGCAATATTCCAGCAAACTTAAGACATGAGGATAAGCGGCGTTACGCTATAAGTGGCGCTTTTCGTATCAACATGTTCCTTCTCGAATTTCCTGGCCAATTTTGTCTCGTCCTCATTTCTCACCATTTTGAAGAAATCCTAATGACGATCGAGCGTCTCGTTTTCGTATTTCCGAAGTTTCTTCGGGCACGGATCACGTCGTCCGTGTACTTGTAACCAAGGAACTTTTAATACGAGGGACTTTTGATTACTCTGTTCCTGCAACGACTCATAGTCAGAATAGCATCCATCGGTTTCCTTTCCGATTAAAACCAAAAATAAAAATTATTTGCAATTAAAAAAAACGTGAAATTCGTACCGAATTTGTATCTCATACGATATACGAATTAAAAAAAAACACCAGTTGCGGTTTCGATGGACGAAGAAGGTTAAAAAAAAGGCTTAAAAGCAAAAGGCTTAGCAGAGGGCGGAGGGTCTGGGGGTTAAGAGGAGTTTGAAAAACTTACCAAGAACTCTTACTCTTAGAAAAATATTCTAAGTCCCTCTAAAGGGGACTTAGAATATTTTTGCTCGATGGGCTCTAAGGGGATTCCCCCTAGAGGGACTTATATATATATTTTTGCCCTCCCCTCGATTCTTATACACGGCGGCGGCGACGGCGGCGACAGCGGCGATGACTTTATATATATAGAGAGAAATTTAATTTTTTTTATTTTGCATTCAGTCAGAATGGCCCGCGCTCCGAACAAAAATGATAATAGAATCTCGCGAAAATCCATCGAGCCCTCGATGCCGAAGGAAAGAGAAATAATCGAGTCGGAGATGGACATCGCCGGTCCTTCCGGAGCTTCGGGTTCTGGCTTGACGACATCAACCGTACCGACAGTAAGATTTACGTCTACGACGGCACTAAAATCCGTCGTGGTTGGAGACGAGACTGTGTAAGTTTATATTAATAATTTTGTGTGAAACAAGTTTTTTTTATTAGCGCTATGATTTTTTCGTTGTAAATAATTTACTTATATACAAACGCGCGACAAAAACGCGACTCGAAATAAAAGAAATCTAACGTCAAAATTAGTATGAGGTTATAAAATTATTATTGGAGTAATTTTACATTTTTTCCAGTAAAATCACGGGCGTCGTTTTATCTGCGGACGGTCCGAAGGTCGTCGGAAACAAGAAAACATTTAAATTATTCAAATTTCTTGTTAGCAACGAGGACGGGATGATCGTGCGGTGCTTGGCGTGGGATAAAGATGTTTCCAAGACAGTCGAGAATGTGCAAATTGGAAAGGTGAATTTTTATTTTTTTAAGTATATTTTTCACAAACATATATAGTTAATAAAAAAAATGTTAACCTCTACTTTTTTTATTACAGATTGTGCGTATGAATGGACTCTACGCCAATGAAATTACGAATACCGCATATAATGACGGTACCCTGCCATACGAATTGGTTGTAAAAAACGCCACCACTATCATCGTGAAAGACTTCAAGCCATCGGAGAGGCACGACGCTGAGCCTACGGCGGTGACGTGGGACGAGGTTGGCGAAATAGAAGACAAATTGATCAGTATGTATCATAGATAAAAATAAAAATCAGCGAATAAAATTAAGTGAATAAAAATATATTGAAAAATGAGTATATAAATATCTCTCTATATATATAAAGTTACCGCCGCTGTCGCCGCCGCCGCCGTGTCAAGAATCGAGGGGAGGGCAAAAATATTCTAAGTCCCTCTAAGGGGATTCCCCCTTGGGCACCCCATCGAGCAAAAATATACTAAGTCCCTCTAAGGGGAATCCCCTTAGAGGCCATCGAGCAAAAATATTCTAAGTCCCCCTTAGAGGGACTTAGAATATTTTCGGTCGGTGGGGTGCCCAAGGGGGAATCCCCTTAGAGGGACTTAGAATATTTTCGGTCGAAGGGGGGGGAGAGAAAAATATTCTAAGTCCCCCTTAGAGGGACTTAGAATATTTTTGCTCGATGGGCTGCCCAAGGGGGAATCCCCTTAGAGGGACTTAGAATATTTTTCGGAGGGAGGGGGGGGGGGGGGGGCGGTGCGGAGGAGCGTGGGATAGGAAGGCCAAAATATTCTAAGTTCCTCGAAGGGGATTTCGAAGGAGGCAGCAGCGGTGGTCGGCGGCGGAGAAAGAAGCAAAAATATTCCCCAAATGGATCTTAACTCAAAATAGTTTACAATTGACGAGCGAGCGCGCGTAGCGCGCGAGCCCGGGGAAACGCTAGTATATATATATATATTTTTTTTTTTTCAGAAATTTCAGGATGGCTGCAATTTCCAATCACAGTGACGCATTACAAGAACGGTGAAGTCGCTCATGGTCTCGGCGCCATAACGGATAAAAAAACGAAAATCACACTGCATGTGGCAGACTGCAAGGATTTACCGGACGGTATGGAAGAAGGCAGCGCGGTCATTGTTGTTGGAATTTTAGCTTGGGACGGCGATATTCCAGTGATTAAAGTTGACGACGGGCGTCACATTAAGGTGACAAACGAGCCGGTAATTGACGAAGAGTCAATGATGGACGTCATGGAGCCACCAACAAAGGTATTGAGAAATTTATTTATAATAAATAATGAAACTACAAATATTTACAAATAAAAAAAAATCCAAAATTTTTATTAACAAATATATATTTACAATTAATTTACAAAAAAATTATGTACAAATTATTTACAAACAAAGAATAAATTAAAGATAAATAGAATAAATATAATTTTTTTCTACTTTCAGAAGGCAAGACGAACGGAATAACGATACCGAAGCCCGTTAATCCAAGTTGACGCGCCGCTATTTCATTTCAAGATTTTTTTAATTTTTTCAAGTTTAAAGTGAAGTTGTATTGCAAAATATGATTCGGCTGCGTATTATTTAGTTACTTGAGTTATCAAATTCACAATATTTTTTTGTTTCCATTTAGTTCTACAATTCACAATGTGGTTAATAATCTTGTCATTTGTAATGCGATTAAAAAAAAAGTTTGTACTTTCACAATGAAACTTTCGCGATAAATATGTGTGTTTCCAGTAAAATGTTTGATTGATTTGTAGCCGAAACACGCCGTCGTACCGGAGGTATATACGTTCCGATATGTTCCACTGAAATGACTCGAGAAATAAGAGTCACTCACTACGTTCGACGAACCCCGGTGACTCGCGTGTCTTATCGCAACAGTAACATCGTACTCCGTTTCTGGTGGAGTCTTATCGTGCTCCGTTTTTCGGAGTATCACGTGGCACTCTTGAGATCTCGCAACTTTTTGCTATTTTTGTCGTTGAAAATTAATTTTTTACAGTTTTTCTTTATTTCTCTATCGTTCTCTTGATGGTAAGGTGATACGAAATCCTCGAGAAACAGGAATGCGCAAATCACGCCGAGCAACGGCAAGGGACATCGAGTCGCTGGAGAGTGGCGACAAGAAAAATATATTTTCCATGTTTATCGATCTGAATAAGGAATCCGGCGAGAGAAATGACGAGAAGGGAAAGAGCGGTAACGGTGCTACGTCGACGAAATAGCGCTTCGACAAACGCTGCGAGGCGCGACAGAGCATATTACAACGCGGCGATTCCGCAGAGGGTAGCAGCAGCAGCCAAGTAGATCAGAGTGGACACGAGCAAAATTCTAGCAGCGGGGAGAGAAGCAAACCCAGCGTATTTATGTTTATATAGAATCGGATTCACCGGTTGTACGGAGACGAGCGATATCGTCGTCGCGACCGGCGTTTCAGCGGCACTCGTGGCACGTCGATAAAAGTCAATTGATTTGATTTGCGAAAATTGGAAACAAAATCAAGCAACTCGAGTCACTCGTTGAGCAAAGTCGCGAGAGCGGATACGGAATACGGCGGATAGCGGATACTCATCACTTCCTTAGTCTCTCGTGTCGTTCTCGACTCATCTCTTTTAATCCCTTTAGTTATGATGTATACTCTTTCAATTATCGTGTCTTTGCAATAGTAAATTCTAATTGAAAACATCGAGCATATTATCTGCATGCAAACGCGATTAATCGGTATTAAAATAAATCATTTTTTTTTCTACTACCACTGAATCTGAACTTGTGGGTACTACGTAAATATTTTTGAAGGTCAAAGATTATTTATTTTTAAGGTTTGATACGAAAAGTATTTTGTAGCTGAAGAATTTTTCGAAATCATTTTAAATCTCAACAGATGTGACGTTATCGACTGATGAATCGAGTTGATCAAATCGTCGAATTCTTAAATTTTTTATTCATCCGCGGAACTTCACATTAAGCTGCCAATGTGAATTGAATAAATTGATATATTGTCAATATCCGCATGCAACAACAACATGAAAAATAATTCATTAAATGTGTTTGAACTCGTGCGGTAATTAACAATCGGAATTGTGCGAATCGGTTGTATAATCGTATTGTGTGTGATATAAAATATCCATTGAAAATCATTGTTCGCGGTGGATAATGTTGGGCGGTGAACGGGGCGATAATATTCAGCGATAAATCGAATCATCGCCTTCTTCTACGTCGGAACAAATTTTGCTGTGGAAATCGTTTCAGAAAACTGAGTTTAACAAGGTAACAAGCTAAATAAAAACTTTACAACTTTAACATAATTAATCAATCTTAGACCGACCGTACGTTTTTTATCGATACACGGTAAATTGATATTCCGTATGGCAGCTACATGTGTGAGGTATGCGTGCGTGCATGCGTACGTGCGTGCAATTGTACAAAAATTAAATACACAAGGTGTGAAAATGAGGGTTATACGCGTGCAAAGCGTGCGTAAAATTGTCTTTTTCACACTAAGTGAAATAAATTGTATTAACCGAAAAATATCCCTTGCATAGCAATTTAACGTATCGGAATATTTTTTATATCAAAACTCAAATATTTTTTAACCACTGGGAACTGCACCTTGGCCCTGTTCGTCTTTCATTTCATAAAAAAAAGTAAATAAATAGACAGCTAGCTGGTAGCAGACATTTTCGACAAATCGTATTAACTTTTCACGTACGGGTTCCAGGCTCTCAGCGGCCGGGATTTATAGCTTGTATAGACTCCTGCTGTAGCCGATATTTATAACAATATAACTCGATAGCTACGCAAAATTTCTTAAATCGGAAATAAAATCTGGGTACTGCAATGGATAAGTTACCATTCCACTTCCCACTATTATTTCACTCGGCTCGGTGTCTCCTCATCTCGCGTCTTCTCACGGCCTTTTCCCGGCTCTTCACTATTTTCACTCTTCCTTTCCCTTTTTCCGGGAACACTCTTCTACCTTAACTTTCCCGTCCGCTATATTTTGGGATCTGAGTGTGTTTTTAATAAATAATCATTTTATCTGATAACTATCAATATGGGTATTGAAAAAAGTGTCCTTTTGTGTTTCAGGTGGTGGTGGTGGTGTTCATCGCGATACCGCGTCGTGTTCATGATGTAAATGATGATGATGATGATGATGATATTGAATTGACGATAAACTGAATTGAACTGCATATCACTGAATTGAATTGTATTGATTGAATTAAACCAACGTGATTATTCTTATGATAATACCAATCATGGGAACGTTAACATATTATTCTAAGTGAATAACGAATCCTGAAGAGAATTGTGTAAAAAAATTAATAAATTATAGCAAGTGTTATGTTACACCTGTCGTTTTTCATAAACACGTTCCGTTAATAATCATAATCCTGTATTCATTCGGCGCATAAATGATTCGTTATATTTGTATTAAACACAAAACTTTCATGTTAATAATATTTCAACAGCATTTGAACAACAGCGGCTTCTTAAGTCGATGATATACATTTTTTGGCGATTTGAACTTTGTTTCAATGTAAATGAAATAAAGCTCAATTATCAAATCAACGTGCATCATGGGTAGACGCAAAATTATTCGCACGCCCGAAGAAGAAATCGAGATCAAGCGTGCAAAACGAGAAAGAGATGCTGCAAACGAACGACTTCGCAATAGTAAATCGAAAACGATCGCACAAAAAAACCCGCCGACAAAACAACGAAATATAGTTGTTACAGAATTGCAAAACAATAGTCATTTGAACACAGACGTTAGAAATGGACAAACTTCTACTCTTACCGAAGAACAAACAACGGGGATTCTGACACCAATAATACAGCGCAAGGAGATAACGATACAGCAACATGGGAACATAATTGAGCAATACCATCATGCCATCGATACCCAGTTAGAAAGGACAATAGCGGACACTGTAGCAATAGTCCCGTCTCATCAGAATAATCGGACCTTCTTGGAACGTATCGACAGATTAACTGATACCGAACAACAGCGCCATCATCGACAAATTGAACAAAGAAATCAATTGCATGCAGCAGCACCGATTGATAATGTACAGGAACACTACGGGGGTGGCATGACTGAACGTTGTACACATTGCAACGCTGCACATTTCATACGTGAAAAAGTATCTAACATGCGTAATTCGTTTCATGATTGCTGCAGTCATGGTAAAGTCAATCTTGAACCCCTACTAGACATGCCAGAAGAATTGGACTTTTTATTCAATGGGATACATGAAAAGTCGAACGCATTTTTCGAGCGTATTCGAAACTACAATGCTTCGTTTTCATTTGTTTCTTTCAATGCTAACTTGATGAACTTTGAAGGAAGACGGCCTGGTCCATACTGCTTTAAGATCCAAGGGCAAATTTATTATCAAGTTAACACTGCTTTGTATCCAGCGCCTAACGAATTACCGAGCTACGGTCAGCTGTTTATTGTCGATTCAAATGAAGCAGTTGATTCTTTGCAACGCCGGAACACAGCACTGGATCGAGGTCTACTAGGAGCAATCGATCGAATAATGCGCAATAATAACGTCTTCGCTCAATCGTGTCAAATGATGGGCGAAGAATTGCAAATGCAACAACAAAGAGTACACGAAACCGATAACATGGAACCTGGTGAATTACAATTACTTTTTACGTTGAAACCAGGTATGGATCGCCGCCGATTCAACTTCCAACGAAGTAACGAAGTCGCTGCGGTGTTCTCAACTTCTGCTGATGGGGAAATTCCTGAATCGTACGTTACTATATGTAACAAAAACACGAGAGAATTACAGTTCGTTAGTAGCTTGGATCCGAATGTTGAACCTTGGATCTATCCATTGTTTTATCCGTTTGGTACTCGAGGTTGGCATCGAAACCTAAGACAAACGGGTGACGAACGAAAACGTATTTCAAGAGAAGCCTATGTAAGATATCGAATGGCAATCCGCGAAAACGACCGAGGAAACGCTATTGTTTTGGGAAGACGGCTATTTCAACAATGGGTTGTGGACCATTATGTGAAAGTCGAAAAGGATCGCATAGAATTTATAAGGCTCAATCAAGCAAAGATACGTGCGGACACCTACACTGAATTGGTAGATTATTTGAACACTACTGCGCAAAATGCGGATGCACGAGTCGGAAGAATAGTCATTTTACCTTCAACCTTCACTGGCTCACCACGAAATATGATGCAGCACTATCAAGACGCAATGGGAATAGTGCGAAAATTCGGCAAGCCAGATCTTTTCATCACGATGATTTGCAATACGAATTGGCGTGAAATCCAGGAAAATTTAACGCCCGGTCAACAATCCTCAGATAGACCAGATCTCACTGCTTGTGTCTTTGATTTAAAGAAAAAAACATTGCTCGATTTCATTACTCAACAGAATTTCTTTGGCGAAATAAAAGCGTATGTTTATACAATTGAATCACAAAAGCGTGGTTTGCAACATATCCACTTATTGGTGACACTAAAACATAAGCTAACAACACCAGAAATGGTTGACAGATTCATCTGTGCGGAGATCCCTGATCCCCAAACGCATCCCAAATTGCATCAAATCGTTATGGGCAACATGATCCATGGACCTTGCGGCGCATGGTGCGAGGTGAATGGAAAATGCTCCAAACACTTTCCGAAATAATATCACGAGAAAACAACAGTAGATGCAGATGCTTACCCGCAATATCGTAGAAGAGATACCGGTGCTCTATACGAGCGTCGAGGAGGACACGTCGTCGATAACCGCTGGGTTGTTCCATACTGTCCGACATTATCCGTAATGTTCAACTCCCACATTAATGTAGAGGTTGTAACAAGTATTACTGCTCCAAAGTACTTGTACAAATATGTTTATAAGGGACACGACGCAGCCGCCATTCAAATAACGAACAATGAGAATGAAGATGGTGAAGAACGTGTCCTTAATAATGACGAAGTGATAGATCATATTGAAGCTCGCTATGTTGGGCCAAACGAGGCGGTTTGGCGGATTCTCGATAAAAAAATGCAAGAAAAAAGTCATCCCGTCATACGCCTTCTGGTACATCTGCCAAAAGAGCACAGTGTCACGATTCCAGCAGACAGGAATGAAGATGGAATAAGGAATGCCATAAATCGCGTAACAATGCTTATGGATTACTTTGAGTTGAACCATCGGGACGAATTTGCAAGACAGTTCGTATATCCCGATATACCATCCCATTACGTGTACAAAAAAATGAACAGTGATGGAAGAACTGTTTCCAGATGGGAAGAACGACAGCGTGGACATCATGCAATTGGAGGCATGTATTCGGTAAGTCCGGCTCAGATCGAATTGTCTCATCTTCGCCTACTTTTGTTAAAAGTTAAAGGAGCCACAAGTTTCGAAAACTTGAGAACCGTGGATGGCCGAATTTGTGAAAGTTTTATCGTGACGTGCTTAGCTCTCGGTTTAATAGAAGATGACGACGAGTGGCGAAAAGCAATAGACGAAACTGCTATTTGGATGATGCCTGGGTTCCTTTGAAGACTATTCGTTAGAATTCTGGTTCATTGTCAACCGATTCATCCAGAAGAACTGTGGGAGGAATTTAAAGACAAACTGTCGGAGGATTACGCGAGGCGCATAGGCATGCAGCAAGCGCAAAGAAAAGCGTATACGCAAATCGCTCGCATGCTCAATCGTGAAGGTTCAAGTCTATCTCGATTCCCATCGATGGAACAGGTAGAAATCTTGGACGAAAACGATCCTGAAACATTGCTTGCCGAATTTATCGAAAATGGCAGGCACCAATATGAACAGCTCAACAATACTCAAAGGACCTTCGTCGATGCGGTTCTAAGTGCGCTCGATAACGACAACCCCGAACAAACTTGCTTTTATATCGATGGCCCTGGAGGATCCGGCAAGACGTTTACATATACAACTCTTTCGAATCTCGTTCGAGGTAGAGGCAAATGCGTCAGTGCATGGCTTTCACCGGAATTGCAGCGATTTTGCTTCCAGAGGGTAAAACGGTACACAAAACATTCGGACTTCCAGTACCATTGTATTCTGATTCCACGTCAAGTATCAAAGAGCAATCGAAACAGGGTGAGTATTTAAAAAGCGTTGATCTGTTGATTTGGGACGAAGCACCTATGGCTCCACGTTACGCACTCGAAGTGGCAGACCGAATTTTACGAGACATAATGAACAATAACCAACCTTTTGGAGGAAAAGTCATTGTTCTCGGTGGAGACTTTCGCCAACTCCTTCCGGTCAAGGTACGGGGCACTCGTATGCGAAACAGTGAATCTCTCAATCAAATACAGTGCGTTGTGGCAACACTTTTCAAAGTACACGTTGACTGAAAACATGAGAGTTTTACCCGACGAAGTGGAATTCGCTCAATTTTTACTCAACGTTGGTGATGGACTTAATGATCCAAGCGAGAATCTTCAAGTTCCAGCGCGTTGCTTAGCCCCCACAGATCAAAATATAGTTGAAGATACATGCAGACAGTTAGTGAGAGCACGAAAATTCAAACAAATGGCAAAATGTGCCATACTGTCCGCGCGGAATATCGACGTTGAAGAAATTAACTCCAGAGTCATGGATTTATTCGACAGTGCTACAGAACACCTCTACACTAGCGTTGACAGCACGAAAAATTGTGGTGACAACGACCAAATCAACGAAACGATTTTGCCTGAATACTTGAATACCCTGTCACCCCCAAGTTTGCCACCTCACGAACTGCGGCTCCGTAAGTACTGTATTATTATGCTAATCCGAAATTTAAGCATTAATGAAGGTTTGTGCAACGGTACAAGATTGCTGGTTTTAGATTTAGGTAATATGGTTTTGCGATGTGAGATTCTGTCCGGTGATAAAACCGGTGACATCATTTTCTTACATCGTATCACACTTTACTGTGAAAACGAGTATCCCTTCACATTCAAACGACGTCAGTTTCCAGTAAAGGTTGCTTTTGCTATTACCATCAATAAGTCGCAGGGGCAAACATTTGAGAGGATTAGTGTTGATCTTCGCAGAGATGTTTTCAATCACGGTCAATTGTACGTGGCCTTCTCTCGCGTGCGCTCTTGGGAATCTTTGAAGGTTTATCTCGGGCCGCAGCACGATGGAATCGTAAAACATGTTGTGTATAAAGAATTATATCATGTAGCGTAAATTCTCAACGCGAGAATTCACCCACGAGAACCCTCAACCTCGACGCTCTAATCGTCACCAAAATTTTCCCCTTTTTATTTTCCCTCGCGGGATGGGCGCCAGGCGCGCGTATGCGCCGAGGAAAATTCGACGAGGCTGATTAGCTGCCGGCTAGCTGCAGCTTTCGAGAACCGGAGAGGGGCTGGGTTAGGTAGAGAACGTTTCACACAATTTATTACTAAATTAATATTCGACAAAATTTCACGGGAACCAAAAGAAAAACATTTTATTCAATAAAAAAAAGAAAACTAATGAAGGAAAAACCGAAGTACTCGGAGGAAACCTTCGTCCCGCTTCAAAAAGAATCCAAATAACAAAAATTAAATAATTCTCCCGACGCTCGGGAACCCACTCAGCGCTCACGCACACATACACTAACAACTAACGCGACACTCGCTTCGCGGTGCGGCTAACGGTTTTCCCCGGGATCGGTTTCTCATTCCCAAAACGCAATATGCCGAGTAACAACTTATCCAAAATTCCACAAAATTATTCTCGACTATAATTTCCCACAAAACTCTTACGGCAAAATTCACTCTCTCTCTCTCTCGATAACCCGAAAATTGACACGGCTACTACCTTTGCCGGCGACTCGGTAACACACACGCACGCATTTTGACACACACGCTGACCCGGTGGTAACCGCCCGCAAAGACGACACGATAATGGCATGTTCCCGCGGAATCGACTCCCGAGACAGATAAAATAATCACGGAAAAATCTCTAAATCGACGGCGATATCTAACGGCCGTTTCGCGATGGTCAATCGACGCTCGGAAGCTCGGTTGGCTCTCGATAATTTTCCAAAAAACACAATTTCCCTCTGCCGACTCACGAGAGCGCGTTTTCCCTCGGAACCGCCGAGACAAAGTACGCCGACACAATCAAATTAACGAAAATACGAAAATCACGGCAAAACCAACGCAACACTAATGACTCGATACAAAATAATAAATTAACTCGGTCCAAGTGCACGGGACGAAAGAGCTCACCGATGTAACGAAGATTTTCGAGGAGAGACAAACGGCTCGATAACGCGATGCCTTCCTTCCTTCTCTAGCTGTTATCCGCGGGATCCTCAATCGACACGTGTTCCTCACACCAACTCTCGACGGGAATAGCCACGAGTAATTTTCGGGAATTTGGCGACGCTCTCGCGCTCTCGCGACGACGGTAGCGTGATTGCCTCGCGAGAGACACGGACGACTCGGCCCGCAGTGGCGCTCGATCGCCACTGATCGAGATCGAGGTAATATTCAATGATGCACGATGGTGGTGCAAACATGCAGCTCAGGCCTTCGGCTGCTGCCCTTCCGAAAGAATGACCTCTTGCAGAGACTTTGAAGCGACAGTAGCTTCCCAGATCGCTCCGGTAGCAATTTGGATGGCGAGGGCAGGAGACTCGGTAGCGACGAACTCCTCGGCATGAGAGTCCCTGTCGATGAATCCCGGTAGCGAAGACTCTCGCAGTAAAATCCCTCGTTGTGCGACGAATAATCGGCCGTAACTTCTCCTCTCGCCGATTTACTCTCTTGCCCGCGACTCGGACGTACATGCGATAATTTTTCAAAAACGGAAAAAAAAATCAAGAATAAAACATAACTCTTAAAATTAGACCCTGTGGAATCGTCTCGGGAGCGCTGGTGCGAGGAAAACGAATTTTAGTAACGGGCTGAAATTTTGCCACGTTACAATCAATAAACGAACATTTTGTTCTAATGATGCTAAAGATACTATACATTCCAAGTATGGACCGTTACTAAGTTTAAAACAGTTTTTTGAAGCTAACTATAATTGAAATACTTATTATGTTGAACATTGTGTTATGAAATCTGACGACATTAAATAATACAACAAGAACATTTTGACTCAATAAAATCTATACATTACTTTCATATTCGTTCAAGGAGGGTCTACACGCGAGCGGTTCACTCGCCATCAGTTTATGATAGTGAGCCTAAAGTTGGTACAAAACGCGAATCCGATTGGTGGAGGACGGGAAGACGCCCCCTCCCAGGTTTTTGATTAAACAAATCCATTTAATGTACTACTTTTGGAATTTTTTTTTGTGGATGTGTTTCGAGAACCATATACCCAACTGTACCATCAGGCTCGCGTGCGAAAGCGCGCGTAATTGACCCTAGTCGTCTTTAAAAAGGATGAAATAAAAAAATTTCACAAAAATTTATAAACTCCCGACTACAAAAAGAATGAAATAACAATTAATTATTCACATGTTATAGTCGGGGGATTTCCATACTTAATGACGAAGAAATCACTCGATTATAATATGTGAATAATTAATTGTTATTTCATTCTTTTTGTAGTCGGGATTTTTTAAATTTTTGTAAAATTTTTTTTCTTTGTAAAATGTTGTATACTCAGGAGTTACACTAGGGCCTCGATTTTTTTAACAGTGGCGGGACCGGCTCCGCATCGCACGTAAGAAAACCGAGGTGACGCATGCCCCGCCCTTACCAACTGTGCGCAGTTCTGACAGTCGTGGGTAATATCGTATCGCGTACCCTGGGCCCCACGTAATTCGAATAATCACCTCTATCAACATTTTTTGCAAGGACCCGAAACCTTGACTCGCGGCACTGCCCGGGCCGCTTCGTCGCTTCCCCCACCATAGGCTGCATCGATCGATATGCGCCTGATAGTGGAAACACTAGTGTGCATTGAGAATGGCGATCGTTTACATTCCGAACTAAAAGAAAAATTCAGAGAGAATTTCGAATATTTCCCAATAAGATCAAAATTTAACAAATTTCATCCATGTAGAAGGTACTAAGAACATTGATCATCCTTCATAATTCGGAGAAGATATTGAGATACTAGCTAAAAGAAAAAACGTTTAAATTTTTTCGAATATACATGATTTTTTTTCGAATTTTCGATAATACCGTTTTTTGAAAAATGTTAAATCGGTATATACAAATATTCTATTAACTTTTCAGAAACTTCTTGAGTATAATGTGTAGTGTTTTTGCAGCAGAAACGTATTCGAAATTTAATTGTTACTTTTCAATCATTTTCTGCTTAAAAAAATTAGGTTGCCGGATAATTCGTTAAATAACTTTTTTCAATTTTGTTAACATCTTTTTGGCATTATAAATGCAAAATTCAGAATTTTTGTCGCATTGGGAAGTATTTAAAATTCTTTCTGACCCTCGTTTTCGCCTGACAATGTTTCCCAACACCCGAAACACCTTCCGTAATACAGAGTTGCTCCTTTACTTTTACGACATTCGACATGGTCAGACGCAAAAAAATTGTCATAATACATTTTTTAATATTTATTAAAAATGTTCTTCAATTATGATGATTATTGCAATGATAAAACAAAAATCATGAATTCAATTTACGCGTAATTCAAATAAAAAAAAAATCATCAAAGATTCAGCGCGACATTTGCATTTACTAAAATACAATTTTTCAGAAGCACGTTGCGCATCTTTTGCCGTTGCAGGGAAACGCGAACAGGGGCTCTTTATGAACATCGACAAGGCCCTTGGGACATTCAGTTCATGGCTGCGCAGGTTCAAGTTCAATGAGAGAAAGTACTTACTTGATTGCATCGTCGCAATGCATGGAGTATTACTTAAATAGGAAAAAACAAAATCAGAAGAAAGTACCGCATCGTTTACCGTCACAGAAAATGACGAACTGAAGGGCTCCAATAACCTTGACGTGGCCCTTGGAAAATTCAGTTCATTGTTCCGCATGTTCAATTCATCGGACCGAAAATATCTACTTGATTGCATGGTCACAATGCATGGTGTATTAGATAAACAGGAAAAACAAAATATAAATACTTCGGATAACTAATCAAACGAAGGTGCATGGAGTTCCTTTCGGAGAATGTACCTTTGCATGTCAGCGAACAGTCAAATTCGACGTAGCGAAACATACTTGAAGTACAAAGTACTAAGTACTGCAAGTGGTTGAAGGACTATGTACTTTTTAGGCACTCACTCAAAAATAGGCATAGAGTGCCTATTAAAATGACCATCCGTCCTCTTCAAATGCCTGTACGTTAGAGATATGTCGCAGCACATGAACCAATAAATCAAATTTTACAGCGTTGATTTCAGTGGACATCTAACATTATGCGTAGTGATTTTCAAACCCCTCAGAACCCTGGAAATATGTTTTTTGGCTTGCGATTCACTACAAATAGCTTTTTCGATGTATTTATACTCTCGGACGTCCGTACGGCGCTGTAACTTTGGACTGTGCAAACCAATTTTGCTTATCTTCACAGGACTGTTTTATCACATCATGACTATTGTGCACAAACATTTTGAAACTACTGCGAAGCCTGTAATTAGTTTTTCCAAAATAAAAATTACATTTTTGTTTGGCCAAATGTCCGTACGGCACTCCAATTATGAAGTCTACGAACCAAATTTTATCTTTTTCGCAGCATTGTTTTATTTTATCGAAAGCACTACGCACAGCAAATTTGTAGACATTCTGATATTTCTAAATGACATTTCTTAATATTCTTTTTTTTGAAACTTGTATGAAACTTGTATAAGTGCGAGAGAGACAGAGCCACTCATCAGATCCTTAAATTCTCGGTCACGCTTAGTCTTACGGATAAAAGGTGAGAATGTAGCTCTTCAGAATTGTTGCACGGGGGGCAACGTTCTCGTCTTTTATGCATAAAACCATCCTAGGTAGAGCAATATGGATTAAAGTTTTTGTTACCGACTGAGTAGTATGACCTCACCATAAAGACAATTGTAACAAGCGCCTCAGCGCCCTGCGGGCTTCGCCCCCCAAACCCACCGAAAAATGTTTTAAACTTATACGCACATCGCGCTACGCGCTCCGTTTTGAATTTATACGCACATCGCGCACGTCGCGTTGAAGTGTTATAATCGAAGTGCTTGTATATAACGACTGTCGAAGAGTCATCGCAGTCGAATTTTTCGAGAATTTGAACCATTTTTTTTTAATATTTGGGAGGCATCGAAGAGACTACACATTTTTTATTTGAGTAAAGTACTACTTCTTCTCCAATACAAGACAAGAAACAAGACGATGTCATTTTTCTTTCTCGAGATATAATTTTTTTTAAGCAACAACAAATATCGACAAAATTTCATTGAAAAGCGAAAAAAAAAAATGCTCGATTTTCTCGTCTCCAATATTTCGCTCTTGTACAGAGACAATAACGAACTGATTATACGCATTACGGGGAATAAAAAACAAGAGAGAGTGTCTGTCCAAGAGAATTGTTCAAATGCTGGAAAAATTCGACTGCGGTGACTCTTCGACAGTCGTTATATAAAAAAATTCGGTTCGCAGCGCGTCGAGCGACGTCTACCCTGTGAGTGCCTTAAAAAATGTCCCTGTACGACATTTTTCGGGGGGTTTGGGGGCGGAACCAACCAACATTCCCCACCCACCTATTTGTCGGTGGAGCGCCCGCAAAGCGCTGAGGCGCTTGTTTTTTCGGTAAACTTTTTTTTTCCCCATATTACATGGAATCAGTTTGTTATTATCTCTGTAGTGTATACTTCAAAATTTGTCAAAAAATTAAGATCGTTTATTTCGGACTCCCCAATAAAATTACACCATTTTTAACAAAATCCGAACTGTTTTTAATTGGAATATTGTGGACTAATTTGTGTGGACGCATTTTTTGACATAAAAATTTACTCGTTTCGAAACCATAAATACGATCTTCGCGTGCCTATACACATAGTTTCCTGGAATTATATCTCGTGCGCCTATAGTTGTTGATGAATAATGATGAAAATTTGAATGCGCTTTACAGCACGCATATAGAGTGAATATAGTAAAGTAAAGGCGAAATAAACGTCAGTACACGGTAGTGTATTACCCGGTGTATGTGTGTATCTGTGAGGAGGTTTATAGGTGTACCGGTACGTACTGGTACGCGATATACGTGGAAAGACGATTTGGCTCCGCTTAAGCGCGCATAAGGGCTTCGATATCATTAATAATAATTATACAATTATATATAGGTAGGTACGTGAGCCGCGTTTTCTCTCTCACTAACCCCCCCGCGCATCCCTCCCATCGTGTATCGGGCGTATAGTTTAGTGCCGTGTTATTATCCCTCTCACGGGACGCGAACCGGGGCAAACCGGCCGCGCTCTATAGATATATGTTATTACTTATAATATTTCATCTTTGGAATTGGCGGTTGCGCTTTGTTTATGCCAGCACGTAGAACGTCACGGCTTGTCTCTCTCTCGCTCTGGCGAATCTCGCAAACTCTTCCTCGTCGTCATTCGCTCGAGTATCGTAGAGTCATATTCGAACATTTTCCCCAAATAGACTCAAAAGACCTTTTTTTAACCTTTCCGGTATGTATTTGCAACTTCACGAATTTTGGACAAACGACGGATTATCAAATAAAATGATCCTTCGATTCATCGATTCTTCGGGATTTTTAAAAAATTTCTATAGCTATGCCAGCTATAGAAAATAGCGACGGTGGCGCCGCTACCGATTATTCATTTTTTTGTAGTTTTTTTTTTTTCTTTTTTTTTTTCATCGTTCAGAGGAAAGAATTATTGTGTACAATGAAAAGTACAAAGTGGATCAGCAAAAGTGCAGTTGGAGATGCGGGGTAGAGAACGCGGTGGCGGCACCGCTCGCGAGCCGAACGCTCGTTCATCGTCCAAGGCAAAATTTATAACCTCGCTGATTGATAGGCAGATACGTTCCAAGAAGTACTATGCCTGATTGGAACTCGTGGCACACGCGGGTTACAAGCACCGTGCTTGGCCCACGGTCACCGCCTACGTCCATGCTGAGCACTGACTCTTTCTCTTCTTCCTCATTTACCTCTAAACTGCAGAATTCTCACAAACCTTTTTTTTTACACCGCAGTTTACTATTATATCGCGTGAGAAGGAGAAATGAAAAATGGCTTCAGCCAATGATGAAATGACAAAAAAATGTTCGTCATTTTGCTCGATTTTGTAATTTACGATTCTTTTTTTTTTAGAGTTTTCACGCGCTAAGTGGTTGGTTGACGTCGATCTCATAAAAATTCAATATAAATTTGTTCTTTTTCTCTTAAGTGAATTTCGCACGTAACGATGTCGTTAGCACGGATGAAAACTTTTTTTTTGCGTATGTCACTCAATAATGAAAAGTATTCGATCTGATAACATCGAAAAAAAGTTGATCGATCTTAATGCTTCGTCTTAAAATAAAAAAAAAACTACAGAAATTATAATCTCGCATATAGTAAGCCTATAATTCTACGGATCTTGCCGACAATTCTGTTCCTTTTTATTATTTATTTTTACACCCAACAACGAATAATTATGCACGGTTATGATTGCATGTACTTTAGAGTCATCGAATGATCGCGAAGCCTTGAGCCGACGCATTTCCGTTAATTTTCCCCCTCGCGCCGTGTGTACTTCAGATAACGTAGGCTAATTCGTATTATTCGCTCGCGAGTTTCTCGCTAATATAGCCACCCGCTGACCCCGCGCTGTTTTGGCGTATGAAACGCGCAACGATACCGCAATAATTATAATCACGCAGTTTCTACTTAATCTAACGATACCACGAGAATTTATGATTTACGAAATATCGGTTAAGAACACCCATACTCGAGCGGTTGTTTTATCGATCACCGGAAGATTGCTTAATCGACGCTATAATCGATCGAAAAAGCCACATATCGACGCGAATTGTATTATTCCAATAAAAATCAAATTTAATGTTGTTAAATTACCCGTTAAGTGTGAAACGTAAAATTTCATGTTCTTTCAAAGAGTTAAATTCTTGTTTAATTTTTTTTCCAGCTACATATTGATATATATAATTAATCCCTCGCGTACATAAAGTTGTTTTCCGGAAGTAGACTGCGGGATCTCTTATCATCGAAAACTACGATGGTAATAATGATAATCGATTTTTTTTACGCGTCATTGAGGGATCAGTCATTCCAGATGCTTCGACGAATCTTCCTAAATCATTTTTACCCCATTTTGTTAATATCCGATCAATTTGATTAGAATGCTACAAATCAACGAACAGAAGACATGGATGCATATTTAACCGCTGCATTTCTTTAATGTACAAGAAAAATGGCAGCTCTTCAGCGCCGATGAGTTTGAAGAGAAACAAAGAGCTAAAAGTTGAAAGAACAAACATGTAGCAGAGGGAAGCGTCTGAGAACTTTGTTCAGACAGGCAAAAAGTATACGTTAGTACGAGCGAATTAGGTCAGTTTATCCTGCTAATGGGATATATAAAGTCACATACAAATACGAGCGTAAATTAAATTCAAGGAAGGAGAGGGGGAGAGGAGGGCGACGGTGATACCGAGTGATTTACCGTTGTGTTTGTGTTGGTCGCACTGCCGCCGCTCATATATGACTTCGAAGTAATAAAATGCACGGTGAACGCTGTAAGCGCTCGGTGCATAAGCTGTGCACGACTCGCGGAGACCCCGTTCGACGTTTTATTTTCTCCTTTTCTTACGGGTCCCCTTCCGTCATACGGACACAAGTGTCGTACATGACTCGTGAACGAAAATTAGTAAAATGAGAAATGACAACTTACCTCCGACTCAGAATTCCTTCGAAGCCATAAGGCAGAAAACATCTTATTTCAGTCCCATATATCACGGGACACATTTTTTAAATATTTTTTTCGATGGAACAAAATTTTTTAAAAATTATAAAATTTCGATGAGTCGCATTTAGTTTCGTCTTCGTCGGCAAATTTTACGCAAATTTACGGAATTACATTAATTCATTTAGTTGATCGACTAATTTAAAAAATGGTTTGTTTAAAAATAAAAATGTATTAAAAAGACCACGTCGACCGACACAACTAATGCTCTCTGTTTGAAAAGTTCTAAAAACAATTTTATTATTTCCTCCGCCGAAAAATTGCGAATGATAAGTTCTTTTTTTTGTCTGTTATCAAAGACATTACAGCTTCAATGGTCGATGCAATTTTCACTCGGTTGTGGGATTAAAAACAAAACAAATGCATTCGAAAACAAATTTCGCGAAACAATATTTGTTTCGTTATTCAAGAAGTACTCGCGTATGTGCTATATAAATTGCAAGAGCCCGCAATGCCGTCCGATAGTGTAGAGAGTTCCCGCGACGAGAAACTCTCCTCGTCCCGCGCAGCAATAATATTCGCACGGCGATATTGTTTTGAGAACCGGACGCCGCATGTTTATTCTACGGGATATATAGCAGCAGACTGGCCTTCCCTCCGCCACCGTTGAACTCTCCGATCGATCGTTCCTATTGATTCCCGCGTCGCTCGAGGCCTCCTCGATATATATAGTATACATATCTGCTACTGTTTCGGTTGATCGAATTGAGAAAAATATATATATATATATGTATAAAATATATTTTATACAGTTCTCGTAGGCAGAGTTTATTTTTTTACTTTCATTGTATCGGTGGCGTTGCAGAATCAACTTGGGATATGTTCGCGCAAATAATTTTGCAGGTGCTACGAAGAAACCTGCGGGCTTTGCGCGCTTCGAGAAAGAAAAAATTAAATTTATAAAACAATTGAATGAAAATCTAAAAATAACAGATCCGTAGTCAAGCGCGAGAGGAATGAGAGTTTTCGTAACATGTACACTTAGCATACGTCTGAATAATTTACGTTAAATGCATTATTAGTGACTAAGAATGAGAACTGTGAAAAGCGAAGTCCTTGTACATTAGAAATAAATCTAATCTAATCTAACAGATCCGGAGTCGGGACAACTATCGTGTCTACCGACATGACGGGGGACATGCAAGAACAGTCGAACTTCTGGGTACTTTATCCTCTGAGTAAATCAAATTTGCACGAACACATCGCACATCGTTAACGAGAGAATGCTTAAAAAAATCATAGCAAATCAATATCTTGCATAACACATTAATAGATTTTAAACAATTATTGTTTAAACTCTGTTTCGATATGAAGAAAAGTGACTGTAACTTGTGACCAACCAATGTAAAAAATCAGTCGATTGTTGCATAGATCGCCGTTCGTAAATAAAAATAGATCCGCGATCCATTCAAAGTCGAAATACTTTTCCGCCAAATTTAACACAACGTAATCGCGTCAACTGCGCCAATGTTACCACAAAAATGTAATGAACTGTAATGTACTAAGAAATAAAAGATAAAGCGATCGAAAAAAGAAAAAAAATCTTTTTTTTCGATTCACGACTCTTTGCATGGATAATACGCTGTTTGCCACTTCGCCAGAAGCAGACAGCGAGTGAGAAAGAAATAATGAAACAGACTACGCGCCGGCGGTTATTCTGATAATTCTGGGTTTTGACGACTCCGGGGGATGCACCGTAGCTGACCCGAAATCGGCTACCAGTCTTTGACGATCAAGAGAAGCTGAGAGGCTGGAATATTCGCGCTATCGCACCGACTTTATTATTCCGCATGAACACGGCGATCCCTCCCCCCGCCCTTCGGTATACATATATATATATATATCTACATATATAGCATGTATATACTTTTACGTAGTACGCCGTATATAATACTGTATATACATATAGCCGCGAGATATGTGAGGGTTCGATCGAGCGATGATGATCGCGTGTTTCGCGGGTCCACGGCCATTCCGTATAATATTACTTATGCTCGCCCGGTATTAACTCTCGAGGGCTTCACCGTTCATCGACGACCCGCAATTCAAGGCTCAACGAAGATGTTAAATCAGCAACTCAATTCATTTAAAAAAAGATTTTCATAAAAACAGCGATGTTTAACTTCGAAGGACCGCGAGTGCCTTAATACTCCGATCTTCGCCATTGCGATATTTTGCAACCAATACATTTTTTTTTGTGGTGAAATAGATACGACACGATGCAAGCAACGTGACTGAAAGATTCCCACACGCTGATGCAGCAAATAGTATAACGATTATAGAGTTTAGAAGTCGAATTGACGAAGTCAAACAGCGAACTGACGAAGTGGAATTCAAAATTAATATCAAAATATCGGATTATATAGTTTTACTACGATTTATTTTATTGTTTTTGCAATAAGTTTAGATGACAATAGGTACTGCGAAAAAAAAATAAAAAAATGGGATAATCGTTGCAAAAAAACGTTATAAAAGTATCGAACACGCCAAATCCGGGTGTATAAGTTCCCGTGTCTACTGGATAAAAGAAATTCGCCGGACAAGGGCCGCAAAGGGGGTGGGGGAGCTGGATATGGGGGCGGGAAAGGAGTAAAAGAATATAGTTACCGCGCGTGGAAGTAAAGTATCGTATCGGAAGGAAAGTATCGTGGATTATAGGTAGAGGAGAGTCGAGGCGAGGAAGCTTAGAGGGGAAGAGCATGAACACAGCATGAGCATGCGGAATCGTGGCCGATCCACAACTACCACCCCCGTGCACAGTGAACCAAAGCCTAATTGATTTGCGTGCTGCTGGAAGCGACGAAAGAATCCGGTTTCGCGCTACCGACACGCCACCACACACGCTATTCGACGTTATAACGAAAAAAAAACGAGCGCTACTGCGATACGCTATAGACCGTTGGCACCTATACAGCACCACAACTTGTCGATAAAACGAAATGTGTTTTTTTGCGACCGGAAGTACAAACTTCTGCATTAGAACATTTTTAATCGTTCAACAACTCAAAGATACGTAAAATGTACGATTGATAGTTAAAATACATTTTATAAACGAAGCGACAGCGATAGTTAATAACTATGTTATCGATAAAATCGATAATGATCTATAGATTCGATTATTTCACATTTTGTTATTCCACATGTGACTATTTTAAGATTTATTTGTAACATCAAAATTTTTTCGCAAACGATTCTGTGGAATAAACATCGAAGACTGGAGTCTCTAATTTATAGATCGACACGACGAGTCGTTTTTGCATTCGATACAAGATACCCGCGTTGTTCGTAAATATTACCAACGAAAACGTAATTCTATATACCTATACAACGGAGAAAATGATCCAACATTATTTCCTCATATCCTGTGCGTTTGACCTGACTGATTAAACAACTATGGAAATTATATTGCTGAATACGAGTTGGTGTGGTTTAATCAATTCTCGTGCGGGAGGATTGTTGTACTCGGCAACGTTATTTGATTTAATTAGGATATATATAGACTTGATTAGTCGAATGGTTGCATCGAATTAATTGTCTCCATCATGCAAATATATTCTATGACGTTGTCGGTAATATTGTTGTCATTGAAAATAATTATAACGAACTACAGAAAATTAACATTAACCTCATTTCTTGTAAACTTTTACCTATTTTTCTTCGAAGAAATATGGATTTTCATGAATTATTCAAATAATAAATTAGTAAGTAAGGATAGAAATTAATTAAAAATTATGCTACATGTCACCCAGAATTTGCCGATCTGATTTAAATACTCTTAATTTCTATAAATACCTCGCAATTACGCGTGAGAAGATATCGACGATTTGCGATACTTATCGGTCTTTTGTCTTTAAAGACGGAAAAGTACTTTTGTAGTATTGCGAAAGCATAAGCATCGGTAGCAGTAGCTTAGCCCGGAATCCCCCGTAGACTTGCAGTATTCTCTGGCAGCTGGATATCGCGTATAGTCGGTCACGAATACCTAATCATTAATTATTACCGGTATACACTCTATTTTCGTTACTGCTGATGGTGGTGGTGTTTCTTGCTCAACCCTCCATTGGCCACCTATTCTCCTCCTATTCGTCGTCTTTCTTTCGTAAATTTGCTCTTTCGCGAGCATTTTTTTTGCTGCCAACTCTACCTATACACCTTATCTTTCTATTGTATTACTGTTTCGTAATGCTATCAACATTTTTCGTAATTTTATAGAAACATCTTAACAACCGTCAATTTTTTTTATAACTTCCAAGTGTAACGGAATCCGGTATTGTATTCGATTAACAGGAGTACTGTATTTCATTACGCGTCATTACCGCGCTGAATCATTTCATTGCCTTCGAAGGAGGAAATGATTTTAATAAAAATGAATTAAAAAAAAAATGTATACATAAAAAGAAAAACAATAATAGCTAAGATAATATTTAATTCAAATCCACTCACACATTAAGAATTCTTTCTCTTCGAAAATGAAAAATAGTAATACGAAAATTTTTTAAAATTTTTAGTACTCGTTTGACTTTTAAAACTCGCTGAAGCTTTCTTAATGCGAAGCTATATGTTAAAAATAAAAGAAAAAAAAAGTCTATTTCGCTTTAGTTAGCATCGAATACTTCTTCGTTTTCTCTCATGCCCCTCTTTCGTTCGCTCCACCTCCGCTGCTACCACGAGATACGCCATATTTGCATATTTATAAGGGAATGTAATCGCAGACTCGATTTTCGCTGCTTCCCTTACTCTCTTCTGTTCATCATCATCGAGGCAACGAACTAACGTTCGGAGGAGAACGAACAGACGAAGAGGGAGGAAAAAGAGATACAGCAGAGAGAGAACGGGAGAGAGTGAGAGAGAATGGAATAAAAAAGTCGAGGGACGAAAGATGGCGGAGAGATTCGAGGCAGACATGCGATCCCGATTTCACCCAACGTATCATCATCGGCCACGGCTCTATAAGAAACAATTTATTATCGACGAACGGCGTTCACCCGGTGCAGCGAGGAGGGAGAGGGCAGCTATGCCAGAAGAAGAAACGACCGGCAAGCGGAGGAGAGAGGAGAGGCTTATAAGAATAAAATGATGGAGTATAGAGAAGAGAGAAAAGTACAGACCGAGATGAAGAAAAAGAATAAGAAAAAACACATCGAACAGAAGAATATAAGAATCAGTAGGAGGAGGCGGAGGATCCAAAGGATCTCTTCTGAATCGCGAAAGTGCTACCGTTTACCTTCCAGCTACCGTACATTATCGTTTCGTCTCAAAGGCACAATATCTAACTGCAAACTGAAGCTACGATTCTTTTTTTTTTTCGATGTTTTATCTCACAAATTTGCGGACGGAAAATAGTTAAAATTGCAAGATGACGACATTCATAAAGTTGGAATAATATCGAACTGCTGTAATAAAAAATCCTATAAAATGAAGGAATGAATGTATATCAAAGTACAGTGTCTTTGATGAGGGGTGCAACATTTTTTTACGAATATCTGCATCGTTATTTTAGCTAAAAACGAAAGTATCTAATGATGATGTCTACTAACAGATCCGGAAAAAATCCAAGAACATTTACGGAACTTCCAGGATTTCCAGGACCACTGGACACCATGGTAACGTCGAATTGTCAATGAAACATAAAAAAAATGAACAATACTCATGATTCTTGATTCTTAATCTGCAACTTTAAAAATGGCAGAAAAAGTATAGTCGTTATTATAAAATTATTTTCGGTCCCTCGGGAAATCGTTAGTCGTGACGCTAATTCTACTGAAGCTATTGTTCGAGGAATTTTATTTTTAAAAAATCGATGTAAAGGTAAGAAAAACGATAATACGAAATTTTGATTTAACAAATTCAGATGTTTCCTTCCCTTTCACAGCAACAAAAGTAGATAAGAAAATTGTCGACTGATTTTGGTACATCCTGTATTCGAAGATCGCGGGCTACTACGTTCACTTTTCAACCTTTAGTATCTTGTGGAGTACCAACAAAAATTCTTATGCTATTCGGTGTGCCTTCGAGAGACCATTCTCTTCGATAATTCCGCGGTACTATCGATCAATTCGAAGACAGTTTGTCCGAGTAGCGTATAGACAGATAGCATTAGATGCCGAAAGAAAGTAAAAGTATAGCCCACGGGTTGTCTCGTTGACAACAATGGTACGCTGATACTCGTGTTTATCGCGCAATTTCGAATTGCGTAATCTCACCGCTTAACCGACAAACTGTCGGTATTGAAAACGTCATAAAAAGAAGAAAAAAAAAAAAAAACGCAAAGAAATTTCAAAGCTATGTCTACGATAGATCAGCATAATCATAGCGTTAATTCGCAGTTTGTTAAGAGATAAAAGACATTTTGCCCGATTCGACAAATACCTAATTTCCGGTCGTCGAACTTAAAATATTTTTCAGCATTTTTATTTTTGCTTCATTACGAAATAAATTTAAGGAAAAAGAAAGAGGAAGGATCTAGCAGCGTTTGTGCGAAATTTGCATATCTCGAGACGGTAGGAGATTGCGCCTAGACGCGGATAGGTTGGTAGGATGTATACATCGTTTAGCCGATTTAGAGACGAGCCTATGAAAGCGCGGAGGACCCGAGGGTAAGGTAAGTGGCAGCAAAGTGGTATACCACCACACACCACGTTGCTGTGATATAGTTATGTATACCGTAGTAGTCGTATATGCGTATATATATGTATATATATACAGATATGTATTTATATATAGTATACCTATCGGAGTCAGGGCGAGATGAAGCACCCGGCCAATGGGAAGGCTTTAGTAGAAACTCGCGAATAAGCTACCGTACAAAGCCGCGAGTCACGATCGGCTCGTTACCGCGAGGATCCCTACCTCCTTTCCACCCTCCCGCCTTTCCACTCCGTCTATCGTGTACAGCATGCTGCTGCTGATCTCAGCTGCCCCAACTACACTCGCAATATAGTCAATGCCTCTGTTCCTTGTTTTACCCATTCCTATGGCGTGCGAATCGCGAATCATGAAATCAGCGATTCGGATAACCGAACGTTCTTAAGATTTTTTGACTTCGGAAATATCCGATCGTCAAAAGATTACCAATTTTCTCGAGAACTATCGCTCCAAGGTACATTATGCGAAAAACATTGTTCAGAATTTTTTTCTCTACAAATTCGATTTCTGGAAAAAATACTGTTAAAAAAATGGCTACCGATTTATTTTTAATTTTTTCCTGGTCACCAGAGGCCTATATACAGTCTGCGGCTCCTCATGTCTTCGTAATGAACGTTTTCGGGTGTAAATTGGGTACAAAATTATTTTAAAGAAACCCTACAATCATTGTGTGTTTTAAATCTCATTGAAATTTCTTTTTTCCACACTAAAGTCACGAACTCTCCAGTCTAAAGCAATTTCCTCTCGGAAAACTTTAACCGACTATGAACTACAGATGTGTCATTTCGTCGGATGTATATATAGTAGGGATGCACGACGATAATTCTCCAATATTAGATCGTCATAGAGAATAAATCGTCAAACTTCGTTCGCGTCACGAACGAGCCGGGGGTAGAAGAGAGAAAGAGATACCAATTCGAGGCGTCCTCGCACCGGGTCTGGCAATACATCACGCGTACGAGAGGGGTGAGATGAACGAATAAATACTGTAAACAGCTCTGAAGCGTGCGTGCGTGCGTGCGTATGTTCGGTATCCATATACATATATATAAATCTATCTATACATAGATATACGGTCATCGCGCGAATGGAGAAAGCGCGAGAAAGCAAAGCGAAAGAGGAATAGGAAGGGATAGGTAGAGGGAATGGTACCACGTGGCGAGATAATTGGCACGTAATGGATTAGAGACTCGTGTCCCACGCATGAACAAGGGGTAGACGGGGGTGGGGAGGAACGAGAGAGAGAGAGAGAGAGAGAGAGTATAGGAGAGCATCAGTTCGTAGTTTGGAACACACGCAGAGGGATGCATGGGGTCGATCTCTCTACCCATCCCACCTCACAATTCGCGCGATCGGAAATGAAATTTTGATTGACAAGAGAGGCTCGTCACGCCGCGGAGAAATCTAACCTGCAATTCGGTACCCGGCACCAATTACAAATTGGATAAAGTCCGGGTGAATGTAGTACAGTGTGTGGCTATAGGGAGAGTTCGACGAACACTCGGGAGGGTGACAAATGTTTGCTACTGATCTGTAGATACTTTCCGATTTAAGTGAATGCGCAATGCGAAACATTTGAGACGAAAAAAAAAAAAGTGACAATTTTTTTTTTCATCAAACGTTCGTACGGTTATAAAATGATATTGCGAGATGAACGGGAGAGAAAATTCATTATTTAATTTTTTTTTTTTTTTTTTCACTGTTCGATTATTTTTTTAATTTATTTCGTTATTCAACTGTTTTTGAAAAATTATTATTCCACTATATTATTGACGCTTTAAAACTCTTTTCTCGATAGGATTTCGCAAATTCCATCGTATATCCGTTTTCTTCGATTTAATTTCGACTATATACAATAACTCGGGGGAATAGAAGACGAAGATGCAACGATACTGTGGAAAAAAAGCAGACAAATACAAGAGTTTCCTCACGAGTGTGTCCCCAGGAGGCTGGCCAGCGGGTTAGATCGTTGCACAACGTATGCGCGCAACGTATATAGTTTGTATATAGTTTTCGAATACCCGCGCGACGAAGGGGATCGACGAGTACCGCTGTAGTACAAACCCTCCCGCGGCGAACCACCCTCGAACCGCGATTGGTATACAACGATAATACATATATATATACCCGAGTGGACCACGCGACTGCCCGCTGGGTTTTTGTCTACCAAACAATGTTCTTTCGTCCTGAAGCGTCTATATTTGAAGGAAAAAAAAGCACTGGTTCTACTAGAAACGTAACTAAAAAACATTAACTGAACTCGTAACCTTGTTCGGTCGGCTGCGAATATAAAATATTTAACATGTGCCTCTAGATATTTTTTTTCGGCTCTTCGATGCTCGAGGAAAAAACGAAGAAAAAAAAAACGTTATATGCGCACTATGTATGTATAATCGATCTGTTAACGGCTGATACGCCCGACTTTTTTTTTCCTGAAAAGAAACTCTCGTAATAATAAACGCTGAATCTTCGAAGAGAAAAAAGTTAAGTTCGATTCATTCACTCCATTATTACCACATCTACACTTCTATCGCGAAGCGAAACTAGTTAATGCAATGGGTTTTTTTTTTTTTTTTACGTGATAAGAAAATGTTTATCTTGTACAGAGAATTGCATTGAGTTGTTCTTACACAAGTCTCTGTTGTACAGAAGATACGAACAAGAAGGAGATATCCTACTGGTCTTACAATCACAAATTCCTCGAGCAAACGATACATTTGTTAGAGGTGAAATCGTGCGAGCCGTGCCGGAGAACTCGAGCTGCACCCCCGCAGCCGCGCTCGCCCCAGTCACCTGTCTTGATCGATGGACGCTGTGCTCGCAGAACTCTCTGCGGCCTCACGAGCGACTCCTTTCCCATCGTGACTTCCTTCTTCGGCTTCTTTTACTGTCTCTTTCGATTTATTTTCTTTTTCTTACCCCCCACCCCCCCCCCCCCCCTTTTTTTTTAAATCGTACTGTGACTGTTTTTACATATCTCTTCGCAGTGGTTCCCCTTTCCTTCGAGGCTTCATTCTTATTGAATCGACTGTTTAAACGGTATAAAAATTTTTTTCTTTACCCAAAAAAAAATTTTTTAAATAAAAAAAAATTTGTTTAGCGAAAACGATAGAAAAATTATTTGAAAAAAATTAATCAATTTTCAACATAAGTTTTTATTCTCCGAAGATATTATAAGCGGTTTTTAAAAATATCGTTAGAATTCATCTCCTTAAAATTTTACTATCTTCGCGATTTTCCTATTACTTTTTTTTTTTTTTACTCGATCCTTGGCGGTCCTCGATCCTTTTTTTTTTTTTACTTATTCCTTTGGCAAAACAGGGGTTCGTATATATACTCAGTTACGAACGTAATTACAATATCTATTCTCGTCTCTTAATAAACGTCACGACGGGACGCGTACCTCCGCATGCCTCCAGCTACAATCCAAATACATTGAACAGAGGGTAAAAAAGAAAAATAGTAAAAAAAAAAAACATCTCGTTGAATTGGGGATTTGAGAATCGAGATATTCGAGTCGAGAGGTCATTCGCACTTGGAGTTAGATTTTCGCATCTGTCGCTCTTCGGGCTTTCGTGTTACAGTACCAACCTCGTCAATGTGACACGAAGGGAGACAAAGAATGAAGAGTGAAAACTCGTCGAAGGTTCGCCCTCGAGTTTGTCGATTTTATTTCATTGCAATACGCGCGTTCACCGGGAGATCGAGTAGACGAATAGAAATACATAAATCGAATTTGTTCGATTCCCGCAGACTTCGGTAGCATCGGAACCAGTGACGCTTCTAAAAATTGGGAGTACGTCATGCAAATGCATCTTTATAGGTGTATTATTTCGATAGATATTATATCTAAAGGCGTGAAGTATAGTATAAATGCAATTTTATGCTTCGCGGTTTTGGTGAGTGGATTTTGCGAACTTTTCAGATTTCAAGGATGATTAATCCTTTCAAGAGATATAACTCTACTTTGCATATAAAAATACGATATTGTAATAAATTATTATTGGCTATAAAACTCATTTTAATAATGAGATAATTTTACAAGGAAAAAAATCATTGAGGTTTCGAAAGCTTTGGAAATTTCTGATAAACATAAAGTAATTTATAAGTGATTTATCGGCTAATACTTCGTTTCTATACTTTAAAAAAGTGTTCCAATTATGAAAAACGTTTCAAAGGTTTCACTACCGTTTTTAGGTGAATACACTTCTTTCTATCCGCAAACTCCCTTTTGACCCCTTCGAAGCGTACGCACAATTATCTCGAAAAGCGGACAAACAAATTTATACACAATTTTCGATATTTTTTCGTGTCAAAGAGAAGAGGGATATTTTTGCACGCTGTTTTTGTTAATTTCAGGCTTCGCTTAACAGAACGAAGGAAAAAGAAATTAGGTTACCGATTAGGGATTATTCGTATGCACAAACGCAAACGCAACACCATCACCATCCTTTTAGGTGATGGACCCTCGTTTAGCACAAAATGTAATCGGTTGTAAAAAGAAAAACGACCCCTCGTCCCGAAGTAGCGTTTTAAACCTTTATTGTCCTCTTTGCCATTCGAACGATGTCTAAAATACAAGCCGAATTAGATTAATCTGATTTACCGTTCGTTAATTAAAATCGATAAATGATGCAAAAAATTACTTCGATTTTTTTTTTTAATTTTATTTTATTTTCTTACGTTGTTTGTCATTATTTGTACTAAAACTAAAGATCGCGCGTTCGAAAAATTTTCATGGTTTAGCAGTTCGGTGGGTCAGCGGCAGGATTAGCGGCGAAAAGTAGGGCAAACGGGTCGTTTTTTTTCCTCTCTCGTTCTCTACGCGAACGAAGTTTAATCGCTCGTGAACCGGCCACCCTTTAGGGTACAAACCTCCGGTCCTCTTTCGTTGTTTTTTCTTTTTTTTTTCTACGTTTTTTTTTTTTTCGCTGCGTTCAATCGACCCTGTCGCATTTTCGGTCGGACTGTTCACGCAATTAGGTACCAACGACCGAACCTATCCGCTGGTTATATCTATACTAAGATAATAAAAAGAAATGTGAAATAAAAACTCGTCGCTGAAAATATTTGTTCGCGATTTTTCGTAAATAATATATAATGCTTCAGTCTACGAATCAAATTAATCTTTTTCCCCGTTGATGAGGGGGAGGGGAGGGAAAGCTTTATATTGGTTAGTCGAGAAAGGAATTTCGGCTGATCGATACACCGGCATTCTCGCCATTGAATAAGCAATGATTTTTGTCGCCTCGTTTTTTTTTTTTTTTTTGCTTCATGATGACTGCAACGTTTCTCGACTAGAATCACATTTATACTTATAACTGTTCATATCATTTTTATAACTTTACTGCGACAAACGGATAGATCCGAATGCTGTCGGGGAAATCGAGAATAATATTTACAGAGGGGATAATATTAAATCTATCCGCGATATAAGTGCAAAACTGCATCACCTCGATTTATCCATATTTGGTCGACTTTCGTACCTCAAAATATCGCAGAAAAATAATACGATATTATTTAAAAAATGTCGAATATCAATAAAAAATTGAATTTCAACGAAAATAAAATTGAACTAAAAATTAAAAAAAAAAAAACAAATCGAAATTAATCTTAATGGAAAAAGATGGATGAACGATAATTTTAACGATAAACTATCGTGGCAAGGATCGAATTATACACCTCTAAACATCTAAAATGAATTCACGGGCTGTAGAGGAAGGGAGCGCGTGAAGTGGCGAACGGTCGCGCGCGCGGTATTTTCGATTTATCGCCTCGATAGGCACACGCCACGTTACATGTGCTGCCCGATGGGGTGGCACGCCAGGCAGGCAAAACATACATACACTATTCACAGTCGATATACCAAAGTTTGACTTCAACTACTCACGTATAAAATCGCGATTCCCAAATTTTACGTTTTTTTCCCAAAATCTTTGTAAAATTTTTTAAAAAGACTTTCTTTCAATAATATTATTGAATTTTGATAAAAAAAACGTGCATTTCAGACAAAAACAAATTAATAACGAAATTTTTATCAAATGCCTCGCGGCAATGAAATGAAGTCTACGAATTCTGCGCAAAACCTGTGCAAAGGTTACTTATCTCGTAGAATTTTTCAAAGAAATAAAAAATCCATTTGAGAAATTACTATCCGATTTTTTTTCCATATGTATGAAGCAGTAATCCTTTAATCTACCTTACCATCAGTTAATACAAATTTTTTAAGGGATGAAAAAAAAAACAATCGATATTTTTTTTGTGTCTTATCCATTAGTATATACGGTCAAAAACATGCGCATACGCATACTAATTAATAATCCTTTGAGTTTTTTTTTTTTCAAATCAAATTTGCTATCCCTAGGATGTCCACCATGAGGCTATCTTTTTTATCAACATTATGTTCAACAATTAAAAAAATATATATAAACAATAAAAATCTTCTTATAATAAATCATTTTCTGTCATTCATGATTACCTTAATATGTCATAAAAATTTCAGATTGATCGGCGTATAGTAACGGTCCGAAAAAAAATCGTGAAAATAGGCTATTTTTCGGGCCGTCACACTGGAAAGATCCCTTAAGATAATCATACCAACAATTTTTCGATATTTCCACCCCGTCAATGGCATAACTGTAGAAAAAAAAAAGAAAAAAAATTGTCGAAATTGTATACGACAATCGTCAAACATTGCGCACATATATGTACATATTAATCTCTGCTACAGCAGCAAGTGAAAGCTTTCACTATGTGCATGCGAATTCCTCGCTCGCGCTCTGCGTCATATAAATATTAATATAATAGCGCTGATTGCGCCGGATCGTATACAAATATACGGTCATATAGTATTCAATGTGTACGCAGAGAGTTCTGTCTCTCCAATTTCATTGTAGTATTGGTATGTTACTGTGTACACCTCGGCTGTAACGTTATATATCCCGGTGTCCGGCCAATATAACGTTACCGGGGAATAATGCTCGGACACCCGGGACACGTCCAAAGCAACGCGATGACACGAGGCAAGGGATGAAAAGAGGGAAGCAGAAGAGCGGGGCGAGAGGGTGGAAAATGAAAGCTCGATGCAACTGGCTTGGGGGGTGGGAGGCAATAGAAGAGAGCTCGCCGATGCACTACGGGCATTAAATATACACACTGATTTGTCGCCCGCGGATTGTCACCTCTGATAGCTTTCGTTTTGTTGCTAGTCGCACGACTATACGCAATATCCCAATACAGGCGAAATTTCCCCTATACGTTTAGCTGCCTATGGTTACCAAAATTTCAACACCACTCGCCGCGCGTGCGAAGCTCATCTGTAGCCTCGGGGTACTCGATGATGGGCTCTTGAAAAATGTTATTTTTTTTTTCGATTTTTTTTTTTTTTGTGAAGTAATAATTAGAGGCGGCGTCGCTTACAAAGGGTTAAAGTGGACAGTGATACGAAAAAGTGTTACGAAAAAAAAAAAAAAAAAAATTTAGCATTTCGGGATGATGTGCGATCATCTAACATTAATATTCGTATAGATTGTTATTACTTTGAAAAAATTGGGCGGTTTATTATAATTTGGTGTACATAACATAAAATTAACTATTTGGACTTTGTTATAGAATTCGATTGAGCAGCGAAATACGCGACGATGTAATAAACGATTGTTTATAATTCACTGCCTTTCAATAACTCATTGTTTCTCGTGTTCTTATCGTCGTGACTGTACTACAACGCAGGTACGATAATACACGCCGTTAAACCAGAGCAACGCGCTGTACATGTATATTTAGTAAACCTCCAGTTTCTCGCGAGCGTTTTTATTTCGTTTTTTTTTTTTTTTTTTTTTTTTTTTTTCAAAATAATAATCGCATTTGTTTGCACTTTAAAGAATTTCTTCCATTGTCCGCGGCGATCGAGGAAAGAAAAAAAAAACAACATATCCCGCCCGCCCGCCCGCCCGCTCGCTCGTTCGATTCGATGCTCTGGTATTCCTCGTAATTGGTTCGAGAATCGAGATATTCCGTACGCGTTGAATGCGCGCGAAGCACACATATATATATATACACACATACCGACAGTGCGAAAACTCTCGGTGGCAAAACCAACGTGGAAACGACTAAATTGCTCGATAATTGGAAGCTCTCGGAAACGAAACTTTTGCATTTCGTTATTTATCGCGATAGATACGACGATGTAACTGGTAATAATGAAATAAGCCCGTGAAAATGAAAGAATGACGAACTCATTCTGTGAACCGGGACGACTCTTGAAAGCTGAAAAAACAAATGCTATTTATTTCCTCGCATCCTCGCTGCGGGTGACGTGCCGTATTTTTCTTTTTCTATACAAAATAAACATGACGTAACGAGGCGGAAATATTTTTCCTAAAATGAGCCGCTTGTCATTTTAGATCGCAAGAGAAGTAAAGGAAAAAGAAAAAATAAATATATACATATATATATATATATATATGATTGCGCCAATTATATTATTGTTAGTTCGGCCGAATATAATAAGATTCTGAGAAACTGAATGCGCGTTAAGATAAAATCCGAATGAAATGTAAATTGAAAACAATTTTATTGTGTCCCATTCCGTAATGAGCGATGAACTGATGAACCGGTGACAACTTTTCCCACATAATATTTATGTTTGTTTTCTCGATGTAGCGGCAGGAAACCACTGAATTTTCTATACTACGCGTTATTACTCCGAAACACGATATTTCGAGGCCTCTTTTTCAAATAAAAACTTCGAAATGCAACGAAAAAAAAATTGAAAAAATTTGGAACGATGTATGCAATTTTTATAATATTTACATCGAGCCGTTTGAAATTTCGGAGTACTTTCCAAAAACCAAATATCATAAAAACGGAGAAAAAAAAGGGATTTTGCTACGGAGCAATTAATTCAAGAAACGTCTTTTGGTATCTTCGTAGAAAATATTTCCAGCAAAAAGTCGGTACAAATTCGTATATCAGGTGGTAAGTTTTCACGTGGCGCCGTTTCGAGAAGATCGCAGAAAGAACGAAAGGCCTTTATGCCTCGGGATGGTAGCACGACAAACACTAAATATCTAATGGCCGACGTTACAAAAATTCGCGCCGTGATAGCTAAACGAAAAAAAAAAAAAAAAAAAACCGGAAAGAAAGGAATGTACGTGACGAGAAGAAAGGTAAGAGAAAGGATGAGAAAAGGGTGGATGCGATGAGGATGCAAGGGGTTGGCAGTGGCTGTTGGAGGGGTCAAAAGAGATGGAAAAGCGGAGAGTCGCGGCGCGGGGCAAAAGAGAGCGCGAATCGATTGTGCCAACATTAACGTTGAGGAACAAAAAAAAACAGTAATTTACTTAGTAAAACATAAAGCGCGATGTATGTGTGTGCGCGCGTGTGTGTGCGCGCGGGCGAGCGTAGCCCGAGCGGGCGCGGTGGCTAGCGAAGGAAGGCAAACACATTAAACATTTAGAGGGCATAATAACCCGCGGCATACGTAATACCGTGCCACGGCGCCCTTTTCACCGATGCCGATGAATAATGTACACACGACGTGGTACTATACGACGCAGCAAGCCATCCACAGCAGCAGAAGCAGTAGCCTTCGCAGACGAGGCCACTAAACTTTGGAGCGCAGCGTCTTGGCGCTGCTTTTATATAGCGAATTTATTATTAACAATTCTTACGCGTGGTTTCGAACATCTAATACAAATTTAAGATACAATCGGGAAAGTATATAACATATACAATGTATAGGAAGATTTACCGTTAACAAGACTCGCCGCGCGTGTTATTTGTTTATTTTAAGTGTTTTTTTTTTTTTTTTTTATTTCCGCCGGAAATTGCGTGAAAGAAGTTAACTGATAAAGAAATCATTTATTTTCTTTAAATAAATAAATAAATATTTATACCGATATCATTCGCGTCTATATATAGTATTAAAGTAAATACCGCGTATCTGAAGATTAGCGCTGCGCACGAGAAACTTCCGTCGCGATAGAAATGAAAAAAGTTATTGGTATTGGTAGCGGGAATTAAGAAATTACAAAAACCGGTATTCGCAAAGAGTTATGGAATTTATTATTTCTACGAACTTCCGATTATTCGTATCAGAAAAACTTAAAAGTCTCGACGTTAAATCTATTGCTTGAAAATTGTAAAATTTTTATCCGGAACATATTTTATTCGCTCTGCCGAGAGTACGAAGCTTCTCTCGGGGCTCCGAAAAGAAAAATCCGTTTTTTTTTTTTATTATACACGATACTTTTTAATTAAGAAAAGCGTTGATTTAGATTTGGAATATCCGGCGTTGAAATCTCACTTTTCCGCTCTCGTTACAGCGGAGAACTGTCTAATATTTTGTTCCAGATATTTATGACGTAGAAAAGTTGGAGGTACGTAAAAGAGAAGTAAAAATTTAACGCGCCTCGGTACAAATGGAGCAGCGTAGCGCTTCGTTATTTACAATATTAATATCCTGAGAGGGTTTGGCAACGGAGAGTTTCGACGAGTCGGCAACCCCTTGGGCGACTCGAACGTCGAATCTGTGTGTTACGTCTGTCCATTCGAAAAAAAAAAAAAAAAAAAAAAAAAAAAAAAAAAAATGTTCGGGGAATCCCCGCCCCCCGTTCCCTCCCAAACGCAGCAACACAGCAGCAAAACTCGCACATTCGAAACACGGCAAAAGTTTGAAATTTACTGCTCGAACATATTGGCTACGAAAGCACACGAAATTAAGGCTACTAAAACACTCGAGTGACACGCGACTGGTCCCTGGGATTTTTATTCATCCCCTACCCCTCCCCCCGCGACCGTTCCGTACCCCTTAACTATCCCACAGCAAATATTCGATACCAAATCGCATGTTTCGAAGTCACGGAAAATTTAGAACACTTGCCAAAAAGTTCGGACCAACTGTACCGTAAACTTTTCTGTCTACGATTATTCGTGAAAACGGAAGAACAAAAAAAAAAAAGAAAAAAAAAAAAAAAAAAAAAAAAAACACGACTAGTAAATATGAAAAATTTACTATGCGGCCAAAGTTCTTTCGTATTTCGATTTTTCTTCATTATTCAAATTTTTTTTTTTTTTTTTTTCATTCTATAATATAACGCGGTGATTTTTCATATTAGGTGGTAAGATAAAACAGAATATCGAAGGTTAAAATTCGAGGAGTGATCGCCATCTCTCGGGAATTTAACGAGACAGAAGATTAAAAAAATATCTCCGTGTGTGGATAAGGTGAGCAAAACAAAAGATTGTTTTCGTATAAAGTTATTTATAGGATTTACGGGATGTAGGAGTTTTGAGATTCGCGATCGATCGGGCTAATCGTTCGTCACTTTAAGACTTGTAAATGGATGAAAAATATATAATAGCGAGGCAGAGGATAATAAAGCTGCAAAGCAAACAAAAACGGGACATTCACTTACCAATAAACGATGGATAACGAAATAAACAATTCTGCAACATAAAAAAAATCAAAAGGTAATTAGAACTAAAAAGGATTGGAATAAAACAATTTTTTGTTGTACTCTTAGTTACAATATTTAAATTAAACATTAAAACGAAAAAAAAAAAAAACATTTATTAAACACTTTTGTTATTAATCGGAAAAGAGTGGAAGCAGAAAATATTAATTCGAGAAAACCGTTTAAATTTTTCTCCGATGTCATCGTCGTAGCGCGTACTGTATGACGCAATGGATTAAACAAACGGAAAAGAAAAAAAAAATAAATGTATTTGTAGAAATTTTAATCGGCGGTGTTAATATGCGCGATCGATATGAATGAATGAGAGATAAGATGAATGAAAAATCATCGACGCGTAGATACGTAAAACGGCAAGTTGTTTCTCTACTATAAATAGTACAGTCGAGAGTATTCATTGAGCGAATGAAAGCGTGGTTGGGGCACGCGTAGTCTCAACAACGCACGACACGAGTGAGGAACCACTTGTGGATCATTGTGGCCCCAAGCACGCGTTTTTCGATATATATCGTTTGACAGGCTGCGAGTAAAGCTGTGTGAGTGTAAATGTGTGCGCGTAAGCGAAGGCACAACACTCGACGCCGGCCTTCGTGTCTTTCGAGACGTTAGGCGTTCCCGACTCTGTCGTCTACGAGCCTCAGGGAGAAATAACTTCCGAATGAAGAAAACATAAGCAGATCTCATTGGCGCGTAATAATCTCAAATTTTTGTAATGAATTAAATTCGCCGATATTGCAAACGCCATGTCAAATTTGGCCGCGCTAGTTGAACGATTATGCGCGAGAACGACGCGAAAAGGCGGGGATTTTTCTTACCGAACGGAAAAAGTTGGCCGGGGGTTTGACGAGGGATATTCCAGGACACGAACAAAATGATCCTTCTTTGTTAATGACCAAATATTTACACAGGGAGATAACCGCGACGGGATTAAAACTAATTGTATGAGGGATCTCGCCTTTAGCACGAGATGTTTGTGCTGCAGACAACTGCATGTATATGATTGGCGACGGTGCTGCCAAGTCAACGAGCGCCGGCTGACTGAACGTTGTTCAACTGTTCGACGCGAGAGTAAACATGACGCAACGAAGTACCGTCTGTTGTTATGTTAGGTTGTTTCAATAAAAAATTGAGAAGGTTTTGAGGAATTTTTATAGGTTTGGAATAACACTCGCTTTTTTTTTAATATAAATAAGCGAAATAGGGCTTTTATTTGTTGAGCTAAACTTCTAATTATTAGAGATACATAATCATTATTACGTGGCAGTCTTTTATTTGATAACTCTTCACACTGTTTGTTTCTTTTAGTTACTCCGAAAATAAAAAATTTGATTCCCTTTATTTTTATAATTTTCGAAAATATCATCAGGGCGCAATAATACCGTCGCACGTTCCTGCAAAGGGATGCGTCCGTCCTTCTCAATCTTGACCGAAAGCGCATCTGCGCCGGGTGAGCGGGCGAGAAGGTTGGAAGCCGAGTGGCAGTGGATCGAGTGCCTTCAAAGATGGCGACGAGAACGTACGCGCGATGCCGCGTTCGGTTCGAAGAATGAATTTATCTCAGCAATTTGCCTCGAGAAACAGTGTCAGGTAATGAAAGAAAAATTCAAAATTCGTTACAAAACTTAACAATCAAATAATTCGTAAATAGTGTCCTGTGAAGAGAATTTACGAAAGAAAATGTTCGGGTGCGTCTAAATACCGCGTAATTGCAATAAACGATTTTCTGCTAATATATCTATGAAAATTAAATAAAATCTATCAAAGAGAAATATTTTTTCGTCTTCCAAGCGTCCGCGCGTCGTATACTCGCCGCCCAACGTCATCCCACCCCGTGTCGAGTGACACCTGCTTACGTAACGAATTATTTTTGCTACGATAACGCCCCCCGCTTCTGTGCTCGCAGCAGCAGTAGACCCACTGTTCCAAACGCGTATATAGCGTGCAGTAGTAAGTAGCCAATGCGCTAGAGTTAAACAACTGGCGCTCCGGCGCAGTGAACAGCGCTACTCGATATTCCCATCGTTTCCCCGGTTTATTCGCGGAGCCCAGCAGCTCGCCGAACAACCGCTTCTAACAATTTTTCTTGTCAACTGCATATAAACCGCACAGGTCGCAACTTTGCCAAGAAAGACCTCGAAATAAAGCGGCAACGCACGATAGCCATCCGTTTTGCACTGAGTTACGACGACTACTGAGATATTTAGCGTCCAGTGACCCGATTCTAGGCACTTATTATTGTATTCGGAGTATTTTCTACAGTTTCCCTTTATTTTTTTTTTACTTTCGATAAATAATTCGTTTTATTTTCAAATAAAAATATTTCGGAGCTGAGATTTTTTACGAGGTAGAAATTGCGCTCATTTTAAATGCATTTTTTTTTTTTTTTTATTAATCGAGCGCTACGATGTACGGAGGGGTATAAAGAGACGCCGTGATTCTTTACGTTACAGGGAAGCCCTGTGTGCCACCGAAACACGACTCCCCTACTAGTGATCGATCCAACGAGGATTTTCGTTTGACACTAGAAAACGAACTATGACAGCAGCTATCGTCATGGAAAACGCTAACTGGGACCCTGGTGAGACAATTTTTTGTTTACACGTAAATAAGATCGTAATTATTAAAAAAAATTCTTATATTTTCATTCACGAAACGTTACGATTATAAAAACATTAAACTTTGGAATAAAAAAAAATTCACATAATAAGCAAAAACTTTGATAAACAATTAAAAAACCGTTCCAATGAATCATTGCGAAGTAAATGTAATAAAATTAATCTGTTCTACAAATTATTTTTTTTTTATTTATCATTTTATTATAATACAATTAATCTGTTCTACAAATTATTATTTTTTTTTATTTATCATTTTTTTTACCGTTTTTATTAAATAAATTTAAAATACTATATAACTCCTCAAAGCGCAAACTATCACCGTAATTCCGTGACATTTATGATGAATAAAATATTACGATGTTTATTTATTTGATACCCTTAATGAAATGAATATATTAAGTCGAGAATTTCGTTGATTTTTATTGACGACGGAGTCTCTCAATTGAAACAGATTTTCATTATACAAATACATTCCTCATAAAAAAAAAGACTTAAAACGATATGCAATCGATTTTGCGGGTTTTTGTTTTTCAAGTCTCTCGGGTCTGACGCCGATACGGTCGAAACAAAACCAATGAGAAACTCGGGCAGGACACGCGGTATTCGGAAATTAATTTATTGATCTCCGCATAGTCCGCGTGTAAACGTCGAAGGTGCCTTGTGGGACTTCCTCTTTAGACGCCGGGGGAGGGTGTCTCTCACCGGTTAAATTCGATCGCGTATTACAGTCGTCTCTGAGGGACCGCATGCGGGATTATCATCGTTCTGCTGCTCTTGATGCTTGTCAGAGGGATAACCCGCGGCTAAATCCTCCGGAGGATCATTCAGTTAATTTATGCATTTGAATCAAATAACTCAAATGCATAACATCCAAACGCATAGACACACGAATACGTGGAGAGATATATAGTCCATATATACGAGGCTTTCTATTCCTATCCCTAGCATTTCTCGTCACCGTTATCGATTTTCACAGCGCTGACCAAGCTGCTCAATTCCCTTGAAGAGAACAAATCCGAGATTCCCAGTTGCACTGACGAGGAATTCAGCTTTCTTAGCGATCTACTGAGATCCAAGGAACTCAATGCTCTCGTTACCGTTCACAACAAGATACTCAGTAACGTAAAAGATGACAAATTCTTTCCCATACTATCGAACTCTATGGACATCGACGTCGAGGTACTCGATATGCTGTCGACGAAAACACACATCTCCGAGGAGTGCAAGGAACTCTTCCATTTACTACAGAGACCTCATATACAAGTAAATAAAAAAATCTTTTAATAAAAGCATAGACCGTGTCACAGTTTTCCGATAAATCAATGTTGTAAAAAAAAAAAAAAAAAAATTGTAAAAAAAAAAAAAAAAATTTGCATGTTTATCGTTTTTGTCCTTCGCTACCAAAGTTCCGAACTTTGGGCACAAAAATTTTATTCATTGCAGGATTGCAGCGAATAAGTGTTAATATCTCGTTTTTTTTTTTTTATCTCCAGGGTCTGCTGTGTACACACGACGCAGTCGCGCAAAAGGATTACTATCCAAGACTATCGGAAATTCCGTTGGAAGTCGATGAGGACGAAGAAACGGTGAAAATCGTTCAACTAGTCAAGTCGGACGAACCACTGGTACGTCTGCAAAAACACACACCCCCGTCGTCACTTGCGGTTCTTTCACATTTTGTCTATTTAATTTTATTGGTTTTCTCTACGAAACAAGCGCAGGGACACGTTTTTGCGCGATTTTTAAACATTTTTTTTTAGATTGTGTGGAGTGCTACATAAAATAGTACTATATATGTAAAAAATAGCCGGAATAATTTAATTCGGGTCCACCGTAATCGCAGTATTAACAAAACCACCGTTGTTTTTCGTCTTGCATGAGTTTGAATTTTTCTTATTGAGTAATCGAATGAAAAAAAAAAAAAAAAAAAAAAAAACAACAACTGAACAAAACAACTGAAGATCAACGTCCTGCCGTCCAAATTTCCTACAGCATTTTTTTCTCGCTTCTTCAAAAATAATCTGTGCTTCACGAGAATTGTCTTCTAATTCGAAAAAAAAAAAAAAAAAAAAAAAAAAAAAAAAAAAAAAAAAAAAAAAAAAACGTTCCGAGTAATAAAGTATAATGTTTCTATCCTAAAACTTGCCTCGAAGGGCGGTGACGGCGTTGAACCGATCGTGGTAAGTCCTCCCACCCTTTAGACGTAGATACGCACACCTGTAATCGGCTTTCTTGGCGTGTCGTGAAATCGCAAGAAAAAAAAAAGCAAAAAAAAAAAAAACGAAACCGCAGAGAACTGAATTTTGTATAATAAGCTGATTGTGTTCTGTATTAATTTTTCTTTATTATTGATTTATTTATCACTTTAATTAAGTTTTTTTTTTTTTCGTTAGTGAGACGCGTGTAAATATATTTTCGAAATTTTTTTCGTCAATTCGAACGATTTTATCAATTAAATCGATGAATCGATTTCGCTACCGAGACAAAAAAAAAAAAGAGAAAAGCAGTTGTACATACGATATATCTATATTTATTTTATTAATTTTTACGATTTTTTCAAAACTTTATTTATTTGTTAATATTGTTCGATTGCATGACAATTTTTGTTTTGTTTTGTGTTAAGCTGTGTTTTCTTATGTTCGCTGTAAATAAAGCACTTTTTTTTTTACAAAAATTGATTATTATGCATATGCGACTGTATCACTGTCCTGCATGACCAATACTTATCGATTTTCGAAAAATCTGCGGTGATGTAAGAGTCACAAAAAAAAAAGTGTCACAGGGCAATTAAGTTTTTTCTGTGACTTTAAATCGAGTTGTACCGCCTTCGATCGAAAAAGCCTGATGCCTACGTGAAGACTATTTGTGTGATTTTTTTTTTCATATTTTTTTTTTTTAAAGAACGTCTTCACGATCGGCGTCGATGTGAAAAGAAAACGAAAGCGTTATGAAACTATTAGATTAAAACGTTGAAATTAGGGAGCAACTATAAAGACCTGCGAGGTCACCGGGAAGATCATAATAGCGCGGATAATGCACGGTGGCGCAGCCGATAGATCGGGACTGATACACGTGGGCGACGAGGTCATCGAAGTCAACGGCATCAGCGTCGAGGGAAAAACTCCAAATTGTGTCCTCAAAATCCTCGTAAGTAGAACTGCGATATCGCATCATTATTTCGCAATCAATTAAAAATTCAATGAATTAATTTTGTTTTCAGCAAAATTCAGAGGGGACGATAACTTTTAAGATCGTTCCGGCCGACAGCAAAGGTGGTCTCCGAGAAAGCAAGGTGATGATTTTATTACAAGTGAATAGCAAACATAAACTGAAGTTTCAACTTCGCTTTGTTTGTTGGTTTATACGGCATACAAATAAACCGAAAACAAATATCTCATAGGGAAAATATTTCGAGATTTTTTTCAACAATTCGGTTCTGAATTATAGTTTAATTGGTAAAAATCTGATTCAGGTTCGCGTGAGAGCGCACTTCGCGTACAAAGCAGCGGACGACCCTTACATCCCCTGCAAGGAAGCGGGTTTAGATTTTTCGAGGGGAGACGTCTTACACATCGTCAGTCAGGACGATGCATATTGGTTCGTAAAGAAAACAAAAACGCAACTATCCTCTCAAATTTGGTACCAAAATAATGAAAATTTGATTGAAACAGGTGGCAAGCGAGACGAGAGGGCGACAGAAACATGCGCGCGGGTCTGATACCTAGCAGAGCTCTTCAGGAGCGCAGAATAATTCTTGAACGGCAAATGAAAGACAAAACTGAGGACGATGAATCGGACAACTTGAGTGAGTTATCCAATCATCCAGGATCAGAGAATCTTCTGATTCTGCAGGAATTTTCTTTCTTTTTCTTTTCTTTTCAATAAATATTTTTTGCATTTCTCGTCAGTAACAACAGCATGAATGTTGAAACTTTTAACGAATTAATACATTGAAGCAATGCATGAAAATTGAATTTTTGAAAATTCTCGGTGTTCACCAGAGATCTAAATATATATTAGATATAATTTATTATATGTATATCTATGTGAATCTAACAATTTTACGAAGCAATCGAGTTTCGATATTTCTTTTCCTCAGCCTCACCAAAAGCGATGTTTTAACCGGAAATCATTGTGCTACCTAACCGTCGGTTAGGCTTGTGTTCTGTTCCAGTGCCTTTGCCCGCATTGTGCCCCCGTCCCAGTACCTCTTCTTTGCACGCCTCGCCTACAAAGTGCAACTTGCAGGGAATTAAAACTAAAAAAATCATGTATGACGCTGCAGAGAACGACGACTTTGATCGCGAAGAGATACCGACTTACGAGGAAGTCGCCAAACTATATCCGAGGCCGGGTCTCTATCGACCGGTGGTTCTCATTGGACCACCGGGCGTCGGAAGAAACGAACTAAAAAGACGTCTCATGGCGACCGATCCTGACAAGTACAAGACACCCGTTCCATGTGAGTTAAGCAACGTTATTATAAAAATAATAAATTATAAAAGACACGAAAAGTCGGGTTAACCCTTTGAAGAATACATTTTTCCTTATATACGATTTAACAGTAAAAAAAAATCGATATAAAATCAGCGATTTCGAATTTCGAAATTTCGACTTGAAATTCAGATTCTGTGATCCAAAATATCCCTAAGTATGAAGTTTCAAATACGTTAACAATTCATTTTCTTCTTTGTATCTCCTGAGATACAATCGCTTCAAAGGGATGAAAAAAAAGTAGAAAAATGAATCACCAAGAAATAGAATGCGTTATTGGCGGAACGACAAATGTATTTGTACTGTTTTTTTGTTTGTTTTAGACACCTCAAGATCACCGAGGCCCGGCGAGATAAACGGCAAAGAGTATCACTTCGTCACTCGAGAAAAAATGGAGGAAGAGGTTCAAGCGGGAAAATTTATCGAGTACGGAGAATATAAGGGTAACTTGTACGGCACAAGTGCGGAAGGCGTCAGTTCACTGGTCAATGCTGGTTACGTATGCCTACTGAATCCTCACTATCAAGCGCTCAAGATGCTGAGAACTCCGCAATCGAAACCTTACGTAATATACGTCAAGCCTCCGAGATTCGATATACTAAAAGAAACGAGAAATGAAGCCAGAGCTCGATCGACATTCGACGAAACGAATTCACGGGGTTTTACAGTACGTCTCTGAATTTTTTTTTCCCTCAATTTAAAGAGGTTGGAGCGCTTGGCGTTCATTTCGCCTAAATTCGACGAAATGGAGAGGAAATTGCAAACACTTCTCGATAGTATAAAAATCTGAAAAAATTCATGCATATTAAAGGTACTGAAAAAGATTATTTTTGCATAATAATAATTGCAAAATGTTATTAACAAAATGATGAAAAAAATAATTGTTCAACAAATTTACGGTAACTCAGCTTTTTTTTTTTGTGAAAATGATTCGTTCATTTTTCTGAACACGTATGAATTTTTTCAGATTTTTATCTTTGGTTTGGATATTTTCTTTTTCTACACATTTTTTCCATATAAAAAAAAATTTCGGCGAAATGAACACCACGCGCTCCAACAACCTTAAGGATTTAACTATTCACATACGGAGGAAGTAAATATACGTCCGAATTTTCCGACCGATCGTTACCTTCAATTGCCCCATTTAACTATCGAAAATCGCGAAAAAAATCTGAAAAAAATTGTATAACAACGTTGAACTATTGGTTTTTCAATGATTCAAAGAAATTTGTTTTACGCTTTTGCGTATTGTTGTTATGAGTAAACGAAAAAAGAGACAAAAAGCCTCCCTTACGTGAGGGGTGAGAGACGATTGAAGGCAATTATATTGAGAAATTGTGAGGAACATTTACTTTTTAGCAACTATACAAGTCAATGGTTTTTAAAGAGTACTCTTCCGGTGTTCCATCGCAAATTTTTACTGCAACATTACGTCACATTCAATGCTAAATTTCTGTTTTCCAGGATGAAGAATTTCAAGAAATTCTCCACAGCGCAGCAAGAATAGAGTTCCTTTATTCCCATCTCTTCGACGAGGTTATCGTAAACGCCGATCTCTCGATGGCCTTCGAGCAATTAGTCGCGGCGATTCATAGGGTCGAATCTGAACCCCTATGGGTACCCGCATCTTGGGTACAGTGAGCTCTCGATTATTCCAGTATAAAAGATAACTCGCCGAATTCATAATTCACGATATTATTTTATTCGCGTATACCGTTGCGCTCTTCCTATTGGACTTAAACTAAACAACCAAAAATTATTCGAGAAGAAGACGATAAAATAAACTTATCACTGGAATTAACGAACAATGCAATGGTTTCCATTACTGCGCATTATTATTATTATTATTATTTTAATTAATTGATTAATGAACTAACAAATAGATTATTAGAAAGAAAAATTTGAGACTCTGAAAATCGTATGGCTTCAAGTATAAAAATGTTTCTCGATAGTTAACAATTCGATTGAATTTGAAAAACAGAAAAATAATAATGAGTCTCAAAGTCGATGTTTTAATTTGTAAAACAAAAAAAAACGCTATGCACATGTGGTCGGTGCGTACATCAGCGTCAATGTTGACGAATATCTCGGGTTTTATGAATTTTTCAACGTTGTCCCCAGAACACCCTCACTGCCAAACGAGTTTCACGTTGCGCGCCGAAGAAATTATGAAAAAAAAAAAAAAAAGAAAAAAAAAGGTGAAAATATATCCTATAAAAATTGATAATTTTTGTAGGGTATTAGGAATTGTTGATAATGGTTGTTCCAAGTCCGTCTCGCTGAAATGTTATCTTTCTTTCCACGAAATTTCAGTTTAATTTTTTGTTTTTCATGGAAAAAAAAAAAATTAATAGCAATTTTCTCTTAAAAAATTGGTGCGTCTCGAAACTAAAAGAAATACTTTATCCTCGTAAAAAAAAAAAATTGTGTATAGATAAATCCACTTCGAGTTGTCGATAAAAGAAAGAAAGAAAATATAAAAAGATTAAACGCAAGCGAGAGAAAATAATTACTTCATTATTCCAATTGAAAGATCTCGCGTACGATTCTCGAGAAGATCGTAAGAAAAATAAAAAAAAAATGAAAGAAAATCCCCCGTCAAGAGAACCGACGATTAATCATCCCGATTATTGTTGATTGTTGCCAAATAATTAAATAATAATGAATGAGTAATTAAGGATGGTATTAAGAAATAAAGAGAAAAAAAAAGAACAAATATGTATAATCCTCTGGTCAACTGGAGGCCCGACGTCCCAAAATCCACACACACACACGCGCGTTGTATTTTCCACTCGGTGAACATTGTAATATGCTATTTTCCAATATTGTGAGATATATAGAAAGGGAAGAGGGGGAGAAAACGGATCAATGTCAAGAAAAATTGTCACTTTATTCCAAAAACTCGATTTCATTTTCGTCTCATCGTATATCAGAAAAATTTCGCATTTTTTTTTTTTTTCATTGAGGTGTTATTCCAAAATAACAATTTTTTTTTTTTTTTTTTTTCACTTATTCGTCGTGAAGTACTTAGATGCCATAACGGTGTAATCGATATTATAACAATTACCGGTTCCGTAAAAAAAAATCTTCGGTACCTATATGCGCATTGCGTAAAATTTTGAATCGCATGAAAAAAAAAAAGAAATTAAAAAATTCTTTCCCTATCGACTAATCAGTCGCGACGAAAAAGAAAAATCACAGAGAATTTGGAATAAAGTCTCAATAAGTAAAGTTATCGTATTCCACAATTTGTGAGAATCGAATTAATCTATTAACAACAGTAGAGGACCCGTTTGGTGATTCTTAATCCTTCGCAGCATAGTCGGTCTTAAATAACGAAAAAAACAAAATATTTCTTTCAAAGAAGAATTAAAAAAACGATGATAAAAATATTCTCAAAGGGGCGCATCAACCAATATATTCTGTAAACATCGTGAAAATTTTATAATGTTCGTCGAATCGTTTGAAAGATTAATCGTTTTAACGACGGAGTGAAAATACGCTGACTATGTTTCGTGTTAACGAAGGATTAAAAAAAATTGCATTAAATGAACCAAACGAACGAGAGATTAAGGTTTACGTGTTATTATCGAGTCGTCGTTGCATTGCATAGAGCTCATCTTCGATGTAAAACTCTGTATGTTATCGAAAAAAAAAAAAAAAGAAAAAAAGAAAAAACCAAAAATACATAGCATTACACTTTGATCACCCATTTCAGCTCATTTCTATCCATCTCCTGGCGCTCCGCAAGTGCATATCCTGCAACGATCGAGAAAATTGCCTATTATTCCGTAGTGAAGCGTTAAGTGCCCCTTGCGGGTGACACGCGATCTTTTTCTTTTGGTAGTCAAAGCTCTTTATCTTTTTTCGACGTGTGAGACGATAGCGAATTACACTGTTACCTCTCTATATTACCGTCAGGCAGCAGGTAAAAATAAACGACCGAGACACACTTGGCTTTCGTAGAGACGGAATACCCCGGCGAGTGACCCGGTTAAAATACCCGGCTATTCTCTACAAAATTAAGCGAACGAAAAATGAAAAACATCTAAAAGTTAAAAGAAAAGCAAAACAAAAAAAAAATCGAAAAAAAAAAATAAACAAAAGTCGAAGCCGAAAAATTTCCAGCCGCCCATCGAGACACGAACGTTCGAATGTGAGGGTGAAAGAGCAACCTTTCGTTTCCGGAGTTACAAAATTGCCCAATAACACGCGACCGGAAGAATTTAACTTTGGTATAATCTTTGTCGCAATTTCCGTCTAAAAGTACGAAATTCTTCACTAATACAATGTCAATGATTCATAAAGGTATATCATCGATATATCACCCTTCATATTACAATTTTATTCATTAAAAAAAGCGACTTCTTTCATTTTACGTTTACCTCTTTTTCGGTAAATTCCTTACGAAGCTTTTTTGTAAATTTTTCGAAAAAGGAATGAAATTCGAAACTTTGATATATCGATTTTTCAATGTGACGTATAACGCTATTTTTGCGTAATATCTTGGCGTTGCAGTCAAAACAATAATATTTTTCCATATACACGAGACTCACGCGGGCCGACGAGCCTACGAGAAAATTGCGACGAGTTATCTGGGTCTTTGTCACGCACTATAACTCTCATCGTGTCGCCCATTCGATCGTCGCAATTTCGAATACGACTCTGGGCGATGGAAGCGGAAATAGAAACCCCGCAAGCGTCGAATGCAATAGCATCGGGGTCCTCCCGTGCTCTTTGAGTTTAGTCGACTAGGCGCGAACTTCCCCGGTACTTTTAGTATAGTCGCGCGGCTCTTCCACGACGCGCGTAAAATACCGAACAAACAACAAACCCGAACGGAATAAAAATTACCCCGTGCAAAAATGTTTTTACGCAAAATCACCACACCCTTGCGCGATTCGCCATTAAATTAACATAAAAATCCGTCGACCTGGCGATACTTACTAAAAAAAAAAAAAAACAAAAAAAAAAATTAGGTAACTCTTAGTTTTTACGTAAACGATGCTGTACCTATCGAAATGCCAGACGATATAGCTTCGTTTCGGTATTACGATAGATTCGTAAGATAACAAATAAATGGGGTGGTTCGCGAGTGAAGAGTTTGTGTCGTTAAAAACAGCTCCCGAACACGTACGGAAGGAATATACAAGAAGCTAGAAATTGAAGAAGAGAGTGGGTGCCTTCTCGATGCTTGACTCGTAACGCACGAGGAACGCGTATATTTTTGGGAAGATCTTCATCGACGAAATTGTCCAGAGTACGTGACTTTTATTAGATTCTTGAATGAATCGACGTTCTAAAATTTTGTTTCAAAGATAAATGAATAATATAGATATAATAATATAGACATAACGCGCAAAAAAATATATTTTCAAGGAACAACTTATCGTCGAATAATATTTATCTTAGGTGAACATTTTTATTACTATTATTATTATGCACGAAAAATTTATTTATAGAGTTCCAGAAATGTTACGAAACGTCCACCGCACGTGTCGAATCATAGTTTTTTGTAGGTAGTGACGGAATGCAAATTCGTGATGTTTACTTAACTTCAATTTATTATCCCTCTTTTTTTAATAGATTTTAAAATTTTTATTATAAGGTTCTGTAAGTACTCTAAGCGTCAACTACTTACAAATGGAAAATTATTAATTCAGAGGGCTTTCTGGTGCTCAATTATCGAATTATCATTTCTTCGCACTTTTTTTAAAAAATTTAATATTTATGTCGGTAAAAAAAATCGATTTTTTTATTAGCGAAAAATGAAGAGTTCTCTGATTTCATGGTCCGTCTTTTAGATCCAAAATATGTCTCGTATCTTCCCCTTCATCAGAAATTAAGGAGAGTTCATCGCCTTGTCGTCGAAGATCGCGATTAGTATTTATACTATTATTAAAACTCATTTTCGTGTATCCATTGAGTACAGGGTCGCCTTTTACCAGAGGCAGCAAACTATTTAACGATTCTTACTCTCCTCCGTGTCGCTTTCTCCAATCGACGCAGTTTTCATTTCGTATTCAAGGCTCAAACCGGGGCCACGGGGGTTGCTACCCTCTGGAAGGACACTCGACCTTATCGCAATAGCTGATCCACACGTTTCGAACAGCCCTCTCAACCTCCTCGAAACGGATGTGATTACATATCGCACCCGTCTTGGCGGATGAAGTATCGCCGGAATATATTTAATTAAAAAAAGAGTTGCTATTGTTACATAGCTTCTTTTTCGTTGCATCTTCCTATTTCCGATTATTCGAATTTAACGTATTTTCTTCGATGTACATCGATGTATTTGATTGGTACCATTATTTTATGGATCACGTTCTCTATCGATCCACTCTGAATCGGAGGTTATATGACTTGAAATGAAATATGCTAAATTTGGAAAACCTGATCTACTTTACATACTTTAATTCCTTATCAATACCAATCCTAATTTTCTGCTTTAATCGTTACGTAAACCGTTCCCTCTGACCGTCACGTGAATTTCGCCACAGATTGCTTTTACCCCCGTAGCCGCGGACGTGTCTTTAACAATCACGTGTCCGGTTAAGGACGTCGGGACAAAGGGGCGCAAGTATTTAGTATTCAGCATTGTAATCAGACACAAAGTTTTCGTCATCGATTACAATTGAAACGCACGTGCCGATGAGTCTCGTGATTAGCCGTCGTCACGTAGTATACCTTCTACCTAACCGCTGCTGTTGGCAGACCCGAGATGCGTTCGACATCTCGCGCTCGAGTAAATCCGCGGAGAGGAATGGAAACGAGAACGAGAATAGTTTAAGTATAGCTGACGAAAACCACGATGGGTTTTGTCTATAGATACAACTACGTTGAATGATCGCATCGCTGCCTTTGCGCACGATTCTCGCACGAAACGTTTTGTCGATATCTTCGCAAACTGCATCATATTACGATGAACGCAATGCATTAAACTCGACCTTGAAGTCTCACGAATTTTCAAAATGTTGCGCCAAATCTTTTTTAAATACGGTACGGCATCGTCGTTTTAAAAGTTTGCCATTTTACTTCGTTGTCTTATTGTACTTTCGATGAACTTTAAAAGCTCTTAAATACTCTTTTGCGTTACATAAATAAGTTCGAACGTGAGAATCCATTCGAAACGTGACTGCAAAATTTGAATAAAATTTATACGAAGTCCAAAATGTATCGAAATTCTACTATACCGATTATAGTGCAGAGATCAAGTATCATTAATGCCATATTTTCAGCTTATAATCAAAAGTTGATAAAATTTCTTGCATGTACTTCCATCTCATTGAAAACTGATAAGGGACGCGATTAAAAAATAATTTCATATTTTTTGAATATAGATCGCGGGAAATATTTTTATATTACGTTTTTATATTGACGAATGACCTTTTCTAATTATTGTATTATGTTCTGATTTTTGTATAACTTCGATTTGATTTTAATAAGAAAAATATAAATATTTCGTCGATATAGGAACGTCATTATCAGCATTTTAGGTCGCTCTTTGTTCGTAGATATCCGATCTAAACTCGACAAGCTGAGCTACGAGTTTCAGCTTCTACCAAACTTAAGCAAAATCGTGTATCGGTGAACCGCAAGATAGTTAGAAAAGGTATTCTAATTTTTTTACCCACCCTTAAAGGTGTATCACGTCTCAACACCTGGCGCAGATTCGCGCCTGCGTACCACCGGTCAGATCATATCCCGAGACAACCCCCGGCGCGCACTTTACTTCGGGGGTTGGAATTCAAACTTTAGTCCACCAGTAGAGAATCACGGTGCCGGGAGTTGGATTCCATTCGCATAACAACTGTGTGCGGCTGGTCGGTTAATCACAGTAGAGAATAAACAAAAAATACCATGAAAAAAAAAACTTTAACTCATTCCAATCTAACAGTTTAGATAGAAAAGCAAAAACAAACGTTATTTATCGAATTATTTAAGGACTATTGACGTCGAGTTATCATTCATTCAACGATCATAATTAAACGAAATTACAGTTTACCTGGCGGTATGTACAATTCAATTTAAACTTCTGCTTTTCCGTAGCTGTTAATTATCACACTTTTGTAGTATAGGATGTCGATTGGGCGGAGGCGATAGGCAAGACCCTGACCTAGAGAATGCATAACGGAGGGCAAACCGACAAAATTAGGGGAAAAGTACTCTCTCTGTAAGGTCGTAGTTGAAAAGTTTAATTCGGGCGCTTTATTCATTTGAAACACGAATAGAGAATTCAAACTCTTCAAATTCTACAGACTTTTGTACACGTGGTACGGATAACAGCCCCAATAGGTACATGCAATTTTTGCCACTACTTCGAGCCGTTACTGCGCGATGAAAAACGGCAAAAAATTCTCGAAATATTTGTAATTATTGCAAAATAAATTTAATGTGTTCTAAAAAATCTTTACGTTTACACATATCTATGTATTCTTTCGCGTTGAATACGAATGAAATAGTAGTTTTAGACTTTTACCAGGAAAAACATTCGTAAATCACAAAAAAAAATAAAAATTCGTTTTCAACGTGAATAAAGATTGTCACAGCTTCCGCCGTCCCGGAAATGTCGGCGTTCGATTATTTTAATACTTTTTTTTTTGCATGAAATTAAAAAAAAATGAATTTCAATGAATATCAATGATCGTTGGAGAGTTAACAGATCGAATGATCTTTTTTTTTTCGAATTTTATTTGCAGTGTCTTAACAGATCGAATGATCTTTTTTTTTTCGAATTTTGTTTGCAGTGTCTTCCCTCCGGGAAGAATTATTCCGTGAACAGGAAGTGCCATGGTCCTTAATCGAAGGATAGCAGATTCAAGCTTTCTTGCCGGACCAAGATTTAAGATCAAACAGGTACGACTGTAACTACTTATATACGCAATTTTTTTAAATTACCCTCCACAATAAAATGTGTTCCAATTAATATTGCTAAGTAATAAGGGGTTTGGTTGGTCTCTGGGGTAAACGATAACGCGCTACCGGTATACCAGGGCCCTGTAGAATAAAATTGGTTAATTAAATTAACGTGAAAATTATTCCGGAGGAAAATTGTCTCTCGACTTCGTGACTCGGGACTATCAATAAGACAGTAACCCGACCGAATCATGTCTCGACCCTCGTCTACGTCATTCTAAATGTATAACACGTATTCGTCTTATTAGAGACGACGAAATTTACGCCCCCGCATCGCACGCCTTCTCGCATCTAAATACCGTCTTATGAAGTTCATTCTTAAAGTTTGTAAAGCTAATAGGAATCTCGCTGAATAAATTAACTTCGCTGAACCGCTGATTCGTAATCATAAGCTTCATAATCGGATGACAAGTGGTATCCGATCTCCGATAAATTCAAAATTATCGTTGCACCTTCACTTCGGAGTTTCAACGTTACCTTCGTCGCTCTTCGCGCGAAAGTTCGTCAAGTGGATTATGGGTATAAGGTGCCAAATATTCGATAAATCACAGCGTTCGGCGTGTGTATAGCTTGGACCAATATGTTCGCGGCACTCGGAAAATTTTATCACCGCGTTGAAAGGTCGACGCTTGCCAACCGCAAAATAAATCATACAGTTCTGTAGAATAGTTAACGAGATATCGGCGAAATGATTAATGAACTTTTAATAAATAGTGAAGATAAAAATACCACAAATTTATTCACATTTTGCACTTATCTGATATAAAATAGAATTTTCGGACCATTTGTAACGCGAGAAAATGGCATACATTTTTTTTTTAATTTGTCGGTGTCGTCATCGATATAATTTAATTGACGGCACTGAAAAAAATGTTGAATAATAATAATAATAGTACATTTAATGAACAAAAATATTATTCCATTCATAAAATTGTAATGCGATTAATTGGTTTTAACGAGAGATTTCTTGAATCTGCAAAAATTACGTTTCGTACTTCGTAATTGAAAACTGATAAGCGTCAGCGCTACCGTGATATCTAAACTCGTACGTGACCTTCACCGAGACGAAAGTATAATAATCCCTACTAAATCATAATTCCGAAGGTTCCTCGACTGCCATAAGACCAATTGATCGCGAGAAACAGACCGGGGAAAGTGGCAAAGCGGAGACCAGCCACCCGCTGGTATCTATAGTTGCCCGCTGTCCCGCACTTGACCCTTGATAAATGTAAATTAAAACGGTAGCTTAGTCCCGTGAGACACGTGAGTGAGATATGGATGCGGGACAATGTGTTTTCGTGCATTGCTTATACATATATACATATACATAACTGAACTATTCATGGGACTATCGCACATTGTTTTTTCCTCGTAAAATCGAAATTCCCTCGAGAGTAAAAAATATAACGCAACAGAATACCGTACAATAAAAAAAAGTTAATACTACCAACGAACTATGCCACTTATCAAACTTCAAACGCGTCATATATTAACGAAATGTAGCAAAAAAAAATGTAAAAAAATACGTAGAGTAATAATATTAATTACGATCAGAAAAATTAATTATGGAAATTCACATCGTTGTAATAGCGAAAAAAAAAGGAAAGACGGTTTTACTCGACAGTCTCAGGGTAGCATGAAGGGGGTTAATAAAAAGGCGATGTAATAACGCCGTGTGAGTTCTTACCTTTTTATTTACCTTCCCGGGTGTGTCAGTATATTTGATATTATTTTTCGCGTGGAACCTCGTCACGCTAAGAGGTTCAAGCTGTCCGGTTCTCTCCGGGGGTGTCGACCTTGGGGCCTTCTACACCTTCTACACCCTCATTCCTCTTTCACTTTTGTTCTTTTTTTCTTTGTCTAATTTTGGCTCTACTTTATATACATAGATGTATGTATTATATACATTATGTATATAGTATACCGACTCGTATACGTAATATATACAGGTATATTGCGATGGCTTTTGGATTCTCGCGCAACACGACGAAAAGGGTCGCGTGTCAGGCTGCACCCTGTGTCACTTCATCGACCCTCTTATCGCTCGAGGTTCCTATATACTCGTGTGTACTTGCGAGAGCACTTCGCAACAAAGCAGCTTCTCCTCCCATCGTTGGCAATCTTTTCAGCTCAATTTTAGACTCAAATATGTATAAGCAAAACTGGTTATTCGATGCATGAATGGGTCCCGAGAAAATCCGCTTGATAGACCTTTTTTTTTTACTGTATAGGAAAAACCGCGTCAACCCCATAGTTTGGCGCTTCAAAGATTTAAAAAATCGTAGTTAGGGTAGACGTACTGTTAGTGGCCACTGTACCATTTATGGCCATTTTTCGTATTATATTCTTCGAATAATTTTTTTTTTTTCAAACCGCATATTGATTCTTCGAAAGTTCTCATATAAATTCACCAAATGATCTACTCGAATCTTTTTTTTAATTCGAACATATTTTGTTTTATTGCTTCGAATGTGATGGCCAGAATCGGGCTTAAAGTGGCCAAAAACGGTACCTCTACCCTACTTTTTTTCGTACTTTCAGTGCGGAAAACAACTATTGAACTAATTTTTATTCAAAACTTTATCTTCTTTACCCTTTGATTAATTTACTTAAATTTTTTTATTTCCGAAGTTCGCGATTGTTAAATCGGTTGATTACATTTCGGAGCATCGATTTTACCCCCGCAACAAGGTAAAAATCTTTTATGTTTGACGTGAGGTCAGAATAGATTATCCCCTTGTGATGGATGGAGAAATATGTGGACTTTCTCGAGATCAAGTTTAGTCACGTAACTTCGAGTTTGCAAAATATTGAGGGTTGGCAATAGACCAGAGGAGATGGAAGTTTTAATACGAAGGAAAATAGTAGTGGAACGAGAGGGATCGGCGAGAGGTTTTCATCCACGCGAACCGAGAAACTCGGAGGAACGTCGCGCAAAACACTCGTCTCTCTGCCTGACAGTCTTTCTCTCTCTATGTCTCGTAAAACGCGCTCAATCAACGTCAGAAAGCACGCACGCCCTAAAGCTAATCAGCCGAAGCTTCCGGATGGTGGAGCAGCGCCAAAGGGAAAATCGGGTTAAGCTTCCTGAAACGACTCGCTAGAACTCCGGTAGAGAAACGCGTTTTACGCCCCTATCTATAACCCAATCCGGTAGAAACCAATCGATCGATTTTTTTATTTTTTTTTTATAGAATTGGTAAACGCTATATATATAGCCAATGTTCGCGATTTAGCTGTTAGATTAATTCTGACACGATAGCACGTCGACGTCGTCGGTTAAAACACTTAAACTGAATCTGATTTCTTGCGATCGGTTATCTGATCAACTATTAGATCGATAATGAACTCTTTACATGTCGTGATTTTCAATTGATTTATCCTGTAACTCTCGAGAAAAGCTTTCGATTAACATTAATGCGCGACGCAAAAAAAAAATACAGTGCATTAATTGAGACTAATCAGGAGGAAAGAAATGCATATTAATGAACATAATTTTTAAATTTTGTATAAAAAAATTTACTCGTGGATTGCGGATACAGTGAATCGATGTTTTTTTCTTCAGTTCTGTAAATTCGGTTATTTTTTTACGTATATTATTCGAAAAACAAAAACATAGCATTTTTAACACGTTTAATCGAGGTAAATGTCCGCTGACAATCGTTCGCTATAAGCTCTCGATATTATAGGTAGAGTTCCGAGTTTGGTGATCCGACGGAGAGGGATATATCGAAGCGTGTGAGCGCGAGGAAAATATTGGCTCTCGTCCAGAATTCACGTTGACAGGCGTTCGCATCGTCATCGTCCCCTCCGTTCCCTCGGCCTCCTCGACGAGTCCTCTTTGGCTTCGGGCCTCACGAGCACCCGTCAGGCTAACCCCTTAAACCGTTAACCAAAATAGATCCGTAAACGTATGACGGACAGTGTTCACGTACGTGTAAAGCATAATATTGATTGTAAAAAGACAGAAAGGCGTATCTCCAAAAAAATTCGCATGTAAAACTATACGTGATATGCCGTTCTTCTTTTTAGCATTAGGTTTTTTGATATTCAGTCCAATCGCGCTGTTCGGGTGAAACTTTCAACTGACGTTAACGACCGATAGTTAACAATCGAAGCGATAGCTTCTCATCAAATTTAAGTTTCAAAATATTTATAGGATTTAAAAAATGTTTATTTCCTCTATTCGAACAAAATATACATCGATGCCGATTGGTTTATATCGATTTACCGATTTCTACGTATATCGGTATATTTTACTCGAATAGACATTTTTCTCCTACACTCGATATTTTAATGTAGTTTTTTCCCAGAATGACTTAACTACAAAAATAAAAAGTTTTGAGTTAATCATTTTTTTTTATCGCACGCTTAATTATAAATCATTTATTTTGTTTTTCTTTTCTTCACAGTATGACGTCTATTTACATATCGTTTTAATTAATTATGTCGGACAAATTTGTTTACTAACTTCGATATGTTAAAACCCACGTCCCTGAAGCGTATGTACGCATTAGATTTTTCGAGACTCCCAAATCGTCATCAGCGTAAACACGAGTTTACGTCGTACTTGGACCCGTTTCGTTTTTTGCCGGGCGTGCGTAAACCTCGTGCGTACATCTCGTTCCGCGTTCACGTTGTGCTACTCAAGTAGCTTCACTATACACGTGATTACTCGTCGTGATGCACGCCAATTTGGCACATCGCGAATTGACTCGTCTCTCGTCTTCTTCTCTGTCGTTGACGTGAACGAGGGAGCGAGAGCGTTAGTTCTCGTGATTGTATATAGAATCGTATGTAATATCTTTATCACACTAAAGATAATCACATCTGATAAATAACAGCTGACAGACAATAGAAAACTAAACATCTTAATACTACTATACTATTACCATGCGGTTGACTGCGGGTTTTACCACGGTGACGAAAATAAAAGAAGATATACGCGACTACGAGCGCGCGGACATAAATTCGTTATGGTGATTTACGACCCTTGTGTCTTCTATACGTTTTTCTTACAATTGGGTGGAATTGAATTCACCGAATTCTACCTTAAACAGTCCACTTGTTAACTCTATTAAATGGGAAGAGTTGACTCATGGGGTTAACGTATTATAAATCTCTTACACTTCACTTTGAAAAAAGCTGTGAATTCAACGTACCGGTCCTGCAAGTTTTTATACATAAACAGGTACACTGAATTTAATGTGCAATGGTGATGAAAAACAATTGCACTTTTTGTACAGTGAAATCAAAGTAAATTATTAAATTTAATCGTATGTAAAAAATGAAAAACATGTTTTCATTTTCCATTAAAAAAAAAAAATGAAAAACATGTTTTCATTTTCCATAAAAAAAAAATGAAAACATGTTTTTATTTTCCTTCCACAAGAAAATAAAAGAAAAAATTAAAAAAATGTTTTCATTTTCCTTCCGTAGGAAAATGAAAAAATGAAAAACATGTATCGATGTTTTTAATTACATCTTTTTTATCATTATTTACGCAGATAAAAATACAATTGGTCAACTATCCGACGATTTTTTACAGCCACTCATGGATCCCGTGTCCGACGGTGTTTCAATTATGAGGAACAACAAAGCCCCGGTAAGCAGATGGAAACCGATCATCGCCGGGACAAATGCCTCCATGGCTTCTAGCAGCGGTACCAACAGCATACCAGTCCCCATTACAGCTCCTGCTCAACCGACTACTCACCAAGTGAGTAATTTTAACGATATATTTACTGTTTTATTTGCCAAAAAAAAAACAGAATAAAATAACAATCACTTCACGAAAAAAATGTAACTTTAAGGGGAAGTCTATGACTTGCGTACTATCACTCAAATATTTCATCGCAAAATAGAAGAAGAACAACTTCCATATCATTTTTTAAAATTCTGCACAGTATATTTTTTTTTATTTCGATTTTAAAAAATTAATTCAATTATCTCACTTCGCGAGTTATCATTGCTCCGAATTAAATGAAAATTTCGAAAAAAATGTAACTTTAAGGGGAAGTCTATGACTTGCGTACTATCACTCGAATATTTAATCCCAAAACAGAAGAAAAACAAATTCCATATCATTTTTTAAAATTCTGCACAGTATATTTTTTTTTTATTCCGATTTTTTTAAATTAATTCAATTATCTCACTTCGCGAGTTTTCATTGCTCCGAGTTAAATAAAAATTTCGAAAAAAATGTAACTTTAAGGGGAAGTCTATGACTTGCGTACTATCACTCGAATATTTAATCCCAAAACAGAAGAAAAACAAATTCCATATCATTTTTTAGAATTCTGTACAGTATATTTTTTTTTATTTCGATTTAGATAAATTAAATCAATTATCTCACTTCGCGAGTTTTCATTGCTCCGAGTTAAATAAAAATCTCGAAAAAAAAAGTGCATAATTCATTGACCAACCCCTTTAACGTTTTCACATATACAGACAAATATTATTGTTCGAAAACGTCGAGTCTACGTCAGCAAACTTGACTATAGGAATATCCAGTGTACACGAATAACAAAAGGCCGGTTACAATGAGGACGAGGCATTGCCTAGCAGATAATGTGGTAAATTCAATCGAACGCAAGAGGCGTCCCTACGCGCGGTTTAACAGACACTTGTAAGTCCGTGTATGCGCACGAAAGGAACGATCCGTACAAACACGTGGGCAGAAAGAGATGAGACCGTAGCGAGAAAGAGGAGGATGGGAAGGGAAGAAACACTCGCGTTTAATATCTCGCGAATCGTCGGCTTCGCCGTAGTTATACCTCAGCCAGTGTAGAGAGTTTAAGCGGTCTTATAAATAGCTAGAAACGTTTGAAGTGAGGCAACGGCAAGAGAAGAACTCGTGTAACGTCATTCGAGGATCAGTGAGGAATCGCCTTCGTCCTCGTTAGTTCGGCAAATTTCGTGCTCCTCGTGTAATTCAATCAACACGTAATAATCAACAGTTCGTTGAGACGTTCATAAAACAAAAGTATTAAATAATTTTTCAAATTGAATAAAAATAAATCGATTTTCGTGTTACTATTCGTAGTATATTCGTATTATATTTCGATTTCGTGATACGAGATAAGACTGCAATGTGGATCATTGAAGATATTTAATTAGTTAAGAAAATACTTTTATCCTTTTGATTGAAAAAAAAAAGAAAATGTTATCGATTAATTAATCAAGATGGTTATACGCGAGCAATACGTTTTGATTCATTATCGATCCTATGGATCAATTTATTAAAAGTTCAGTGTCTTTTATTATGGAACATCGTCTTTTCCACGTGCGCGTTTAATAGTTTCGTTCGCGTACGAGAGCTTACAACTATATATAAAAGTGTTAGAGTTTCGATCGATGTGATCCTTGCAGAAAGTTCGAAGGATCCTCGAGGAGCACGCGATCTGGGAAGAGCGTGCTACGTCTAATCATCAGGGAATCAGAACACGAGGTCCTTCTCCGTCTTCATCACCGTCGAACGCTTCTGTACTCGGAAATTACAATATCGTTGCTTCGCGGGGTGAATTATCGAGAAACAGTTTTTCCGTACGAGAAACACCGCCGTTGAATTGCAAAACAACAGTGAGACAGGGAAGACGCGACGAGATAAACGGCTTTTTCGTTAACGGACGAGAAGATTCTCTAAGTCGGAGTAACGGAAGACTTCAGATACAACAGAACGGTAGAGATTCGAGATCGAAGCTTCAACATTCCCAATCGAATTGGGAAAAACGTGCGGCCAGCAGGGACAGCGAAAGATCGAATTCGAGAACGAGAAACTCAAGAACTTGCGGACAGAGCGCTACAAATCTATCGAAATCTTCGTCGGTTCCGGCAAATCTCAAATCAGGTGAGGATATTTAACATTATTATTGTTTTCGAAGAAATTTGTTTTTCGTTTGAGTGAAAATCATAAAATTTCACTTCTTTCGACCCCCTTAAATATGGTATGACGCGCCGAACGTGATTTTACGAGAGATGAAAGACGAAACGCCAAGTGGATTTGACAATCGTGTGTCTATGCACATCGTGCACACGGACTCGATATAAGATCGCGAAAGTCGCTGACTCTCTCGAGGCACTGAGATAAAGTTAATGACACGAAGAGCTTACTTGGCAAGAAACGAAGTTTCGATAACCTCAGACGTTTTATCGTCTACTCTCTATCAAGATCTCCGCAGATATAGCAACATTTTAACTCGGCGTTCATAAAAAACTTTTATTTTCTCTGCTCATTTTTCGATTTAAAGTTTAAACTCGCAATGCGGTAGAAATTAAAGTCTTACGATATTTTTTTTTTTTTTTTTTTTCGGTCCACAGAATCGCGCAATTCTTCACAATTGTACGGAATTAAAGCTTTTATTTTCCGTAATAAAAAAAATTACAATTTGAGTGGATATCGCACATCAAAGAAGTACGAGTAATCGTTTCGATTCAGTTACGTCGATTGTAACGTAATATTAATGGTAATATTCGTTCTAAATTTCTTTAGTGTGCTTCACTAGGAATGTATACATTTCTATGTGATTTACAATGATTCGCTTGGATATGTTAACAATCGAAAAGATCAAAGGGAAATTCATTCGTTCCAGTTAAATGTTCAGATTCAAAGAAAATCCATTGTTTCCATTCTAATTACGTTTTCGAGAATTACTTATAGTACAAAGTATAAATAGAATGTTCACATTTGGGACGTCGGCCAGGTCTCCGTCCAGTTCTCAGTTCCAACTCGGTGCAGTTCGTCACCCCGTGGTGAGAATCAAATTTCGCGTTCGCGCCAAGAAAGCACAAAAGGAAAAAAGCGCATATACGCACCGTCTACCCTAGTCGCAGACTTCGCTCTACATCGCCAGTTCATTTTTAGACTCAACCGATAGTAGAAAGTAATTACAGACGACGACAGAGCGTTGAATTTTAAAAAATGGATAAAAATTGTATTACAGTAACCGGAAGTACATTGGGACTTAATACAGCGAGTAGTATCAGCAGAAGCAAAGCTTCCGGTGAGGGTGGAATCTTACGAAAGTCTTCGGCATTTTTGGCGAGTTTAACGCACTCGAGCGTAAAAAATTTAAACGACCGAAAGAGCAACGGTACCACAGGTGGGGTGTTACGCGGCATCGGCAAGGATATCGAAGGCAACGGAAGTTGGGACGACACTAATGGCCGGAAAGAAGTAAAATCGCGTTTTTCGCTGCTCCGAAGAAACTCACCATTCGTCTCTAGTCGTAACAGTGAGGGAAGTCTCGGTTTGCGAAGATCACCGAGTTGTCAAAATTTGTGTAACGCCGCGAAAAAGAAAAACGCTGGAAAAGTCGGCGTGAAGAAATCCGTGTCTTTCAGCTCGGACACGAGTTTCGAAGAAAAGAGAGCGCCATTCAGAAAAACGGCGGTTCACGAGGCTAAAGTCTACCGAAAAGGCGTTCTTCGAGGTATGAAATATTTTTTTTTTTAAATTCATTTTATTATTTATTTAATGGCTTTTTTATTTTGGTTCATCAAAAGAATTCACGGCTCTGAGAAATTAAATACATATATAAACTGATAAATGTACAACAAGAGTTTAAGAGTTTTCGCCGCAAAATATACAATTTATATGCGATTAAAAGTTTTTTATTTTTTTTTAATATATCCGCGCGATGTATATGAGATATAGAACGCGTTGTTGCTTTTTTTCTTTCATATATTCGGGCAGATATTTTATTTCTATAGGGGTTTTCAGTGAACTTTATCACGGATAATTGCTTTTCTGTCTTTCGCGAAGATATTAACGCAATTGAAAACGCGTTGAAGAAAGTGCCCGCCACGCGGGATTCGCCTTCCGGGGATCCACAGGCCCTCCTGAGGGCCTCCCGGGAGGCGGAGGATCTCGATCTCAAAGATCTCATCTCGAGGATACGAGAGTACGGTCTCGGAAAGATGGACGTCAATGCGGCAGATTCGAGCGGAAGGGTGAGTTGATAAACCAAATAGTAGTGAAAAAAAATGCATTTAAAAAAATCGACAAATGAAGACGTGAACATTTATCAATCCTAGAAAGTCTAGAAATCAATAGATCGTTTCATACTTTTCTCCTTCGGATCGTAAAAAATTGATGTTATGATATGTATCAAAATAACTTACTACCAGACTGCCGCAAAAACAAATGTCAGCTTTTCTCAAGGCCAACAATATATTTAGACACGAATTACATACGAGATGATATTCTCTGCAACGAAACTGAAATGAAGTATCGTCTAAATTAACTTTGGCAGTCGTACGAGTAGCTTGAAATAATTTATTCACGCGGGGAGGCGTAAGAGAGTAAAAACACTACACACTCCCAATAATACGAAGAGCAACGAACATGTATACTTATAGAAGAAAAAAAAAATTGTATTGATTATAGTTGAACGGAAGTTGATTAGGCGAAGCGAGAGGTTTCGTGCCGAGTGATTGAATATCCTTCACTCTTGGCAAAAAAAAAAAGAAAGAAGGCTTTTCTTCAACCGCCTCTATTCTTGAAGGATTTGCCTGCATGCATTGTATCCCAACTTACGGAGCTTCGGCTTTATCGTGAAAAAGAATGCGGAATGCAATTTCCGGAAAAAGATATTTCTGCGATAAGTGTGAATAAAATAAATATTCGAACGGAATTTCTAGTAATAACAGAGTTTAAAAACGATGCATAATTCCGATGTTATTTCATCCAAAAAACTTGATTTACACATTCGAATATTTTTATCGGAAATATCACTTTTCATTACTTAATAATATTAATTTTTATTAATTTTTTTTCGGAAACTATTTAATGGGCGAATAAACATTTGATTTAGTACTTTTAACAAATTTTCAAATCAATCGAAAGTCTTTAAAAAATGGCGCACTAACTTTAGCGGTGGACGGCCGCATTCCGCATATGTCGTTCTCAATCCATCGGCATCGGTAATAGTGCCTCGTAATTATACTCAAATCGCTCATGTTGGTACATATGCACACGAATAAACGTTACCATAGTCAGAATGCGGTCGACCTTCGTTAAATCTCGAATGGCATTGAGGTCAGTGTACCTGTACGCGAGTGCAACGAAACTGTGCGTCTTGTATAGCGTAGGTGCGCGCGGGGGGTAACAGTGACGAATGGCGTTGACCTGACTTGATTTCTCGTCGAGGTCGCGAATTCTTTTCGATTGTATACACGATCGCGGATTATCGTATCGTTCTAATGACCAAAGGAAATTTACGTCGATCCTGTTTCGAAAATAGAACGAGGATGATCCGAGTATATCCTCCGCAAATAACAACGTGCCGATACATTATGAAGGGCAAAATACATTGAACATAAGTCAATCGATGGGGTGAAATTTATACCGAAAGGAATTGATGTATCAGCCGCGACGCGATTCTTTCAGCGATTTATTCAAGAGGTAAACGCGCCATTCACATTGATCGTTCCTTATACCAACTACGCTATGAAAAAAAAAAAAAAAATTATTAAAACCGGAAGTAGGAAAATAAATGATACAAAATTTGAAAAATGATTAATGCTATTGATGATTGAAAATTATCATACTGAAGTCGAATATTGATTAAATAATTCAGTTAATAAAAAATAAAAAAAAAAAAATTTGGTTTCATTTTATAACCGTTAAAAAAAATGCATATTATTCATTTGATTTTATTAAGCCATATCTTACTATCTTCGTCGAAAGATTATCGATTATGTTACCGAATGACATTTTTGTTTAGGTCTTTGATCGATAGAAAAATTGATTTTACTTCGTTGCTCCGTATTTTTGAAGAAAGTGGATGGGAGAAAATATCTCTAACAGCTCATTGATAAATGAGCAAATATTTACTAAAAGATCGACGATACGATCGATACTATTCATACATATTCCGTGTAAAAAAATATTCAAACTCAAATAAAATTTTTTCACGGCGTGACGTATTGTGTGCGATATATACTATAATAAACTTTAGTGTCGCGCTTGTGACGCACGTACAAGAGTAATAAGCTTCGGAATATCCCATCAACGCTGGGGGGAAGCACTTAATAAATTGATTCTTAATAGACAAGCGATCGACCGACATTGCCTGAACCTCATCCGCTGTCGTCTTCTGTGACGAGTCTGTCGCGTTTACTCGGGCCGAACTGACGGTGAATTCTATTTGGATAGAACACACCCGAGTCCCGATCTATCTGTGGATCTTTCAACGATCGAAAAATAGACCTACCAAGAGAAAAAAAAATTCTGCAAGAAAAAAAGAAAAAATCGCAACGTTCTTTTTTTTTTTATGATTATTTCGCGAATTATGAAAGATCGATAAGAAAAGTGCTGAATTGAACAATAATTTTCGCAGCAAAACTTTTACAAACGCTCTCTAATTCTCTTTTCTTTCATTTTTATCACGCGATGAGCATCGAAAGTGGCAAATTGCGTCAATACGTAACTGCGCAGAGTTTATAGTTGTTATGTATACATATATACGCCGTAAAACTTCGTCGGCGTACGAAAGGACCGAATTATACTCTTGGGGTACGAGCGCACTGTCTGGAACGTCAGAATTTACGTAATACGTTCGTACGAACGAACGATGCGTATATACGAAAGCGAAGAGACTGAAAGGAGGATCGTTTATTTACGTGTTCGCAGACGGCGATAAGCTATATGGCGGCAAATGGAGCCGCCGCGATGCTGGAGGCCACGCTGTCCTTTCCCGGCAGCGATCCCGACTTGCCGGACAACGAGGGTAACACGCCCTTGCATTTCGCAGCTCAAGCCGGTAATCAAATAATTAGAATTTTATTCAATTACAACGAATTTAATAACGCGCAACGGTTATCGCGCAATTAATTAGTCGACGTAATTCGTTTGCAACGGTTTCGTAAAATGTTTACTAAGATTGAAAAATATCGATTTTTTATCGATTAAAAATACAAAAACGATATTTTTTTTTTTTTTTTTTTTCGATACCAATTTTTCCGTCAGGACGTCCTCCGCGAAGAAATGATTAATAACGATAAATGTATTAATTGCTCGCAGGACAGACTGAATGTCTAAATATCCTTCTGCAGAGATGTCCCGGCATCGAAGTTGACGCAAGAAACATTCTCGGTTTTACACCGCTGATGAAAGCTGCACTGCAGGGACGAACGAAATGCGCAAAAATATTGCTATTCGCTGGTCAGTTTTTATCGCCGTTAAATTTCTGCAGTTTCTTCAACAACGAAAACGTTAATGATCACAGGTGCGAATCCTACATTAAGGGATCACGGAAGAGGTTTGAGAGCCGAACAGTGGGCGCGATACTGCGGAAGATACGTCTGCGCCGAAGTGATCGAGAGATTCGCAAGGCATCAATTACTCGAAAAATCGAATACCTGCCGATGGGGCAGCGAACCGGAACTCGCGACTAAAGTACTCCAAGGAAAGGTATATAAATGATAATGATAACAAAGTAAAAAAAATACTTTCCATATTCGGTGAAAATTCGAAAAAAAAAATTCGATATTTTTTTCCTGTACTCATTAAAAAGTGTACGCAATTGTATACATCGCGGCGAAGGGGTTGTTTTCGACGAGAGAGATGAGAGAAAAAGGGTTTTTATCATTTTCAAGGTCATACCAGTACCCGCGCACCCTCTGCCACCACCGTCCACCGGTTTCCGGTCAAAGATCAAACGCGTCTTCCGCACGACTTCCGGTCCCGATAGAAGCTTTTCCCTGGTATCTCAACTAACGAGCGCTGCACTCTGCGCCAGTACACCTGCTTTGCCAAAACCTGGAGAAGTTTCCCCGATCGTTAAGAGTCTAAACCGACCTCTTAGTGTACCACAATTAAGGTATCGTACGATTTCTTAATCACACGTACTTAAAAAAGAAAAAATATTGAAAACTTCCGATTGTTCAAAAAATCAACTATTGATATAAAATTTGCGATTTTCAATTTCTTTTTTTAATGAAATATTTTTTTTTTTTTAATTTTCTGCGACGTATATATGACATTTTTTTCTGCACATGTGACAGAATTTCAATGATTCTATTTTAATATCACAGGGTGACATTGGTTACACCGACCGAAATAATCGAGAGAACAACGGAAAAGTACGGAACGAATTTCACCGAAAAAATCGAAACTTCTATAACGAAACCTCCGAGAGCGAAGAAGAAGAACAAGTAGCGTCCGTATCGTTCATCGATAGTAATCGATTGTTGCTTTCGATAAAAAGAAAAAAATATTAACGTTCAAACTACTTCGGAATTATTAATTATCATTTTTTACTACTGTAAATAAAAAATAAAAGTGAAAAGATGTGAAACAAATATATGTAAAAAAAAAAGAGAGATAAAGACCAGACGAAGATTAGATAGGGAATTACCGTCCGGAAGAGCAAACTAAGTCCTACAATTTTTATTTTTCCGTTTCTTTCGTCTTTTGCAAAATTCATAGCTTCTCCATGACGTTTTTCTTCGATATTTCAAGATTTATATAATTTTTTTTCTCGAAAGACGACACTCGTCGCCAACTTTTCATTATGATAAACGTTTACAAACTATGGAAAGCTTATTCTTAGATCTGTTAGATCATTTTTGAATCTCGAAATCGCCCGAGAAAACTCGAAGACGACTGGCGTCTCTAAAAACTAAAGAATTTCTACTTTCGGTACAATTCAGTGAAAAAAATAAATAAAAACCACAAAGGAAGCTAAGCGAATTTATTCTACGACTGTCTATTGTATCGTTAACGCAGATTGTGTCTATGTAAAAAAATAAATATGTTTTAATAACTTAGTAGTTAATTTTCTGCCAAACCGCATCTATAACTAAGGCGCGTTGCATGGAAAAATAATTAATAAAGAAGAAAAAGAAAATGGACCATCGGACAAAAAAGTTAACCATTGGAGAAGATGACTCGCCATTCCAACAATCTTTCCAATTTTTTCTGGTCTAATAGCCAATCAAAACAACAATAATACTTGCGACTATTCTTAACTCTGTGATATCGGCGAAAAAAGTATCGCAAACGAATATAAGCAAAAGATATTTCAATACAATAAATCATTAAATTAATTTATTTCGCGCAACAGTCGCTACAATGTAATCTTCGCCGCTTCACACTTGAACGCGATTTCGAGTGGCAAATGGTCATTTGTTTATTCTTACAATGCCAAGAAAAACATGTTGAGTCAGTACAATCAGAAGAGCGTATTGAATTTGTTGCATATATAAAACGAAACGGACGGACGAACAAACGTATTCGTTCGTTTGTTGTATGAAAAATCATAGAAAATACATTCATCCGATTCTACTCTCGCGTTATTTATTTTTTCTATCGCTTTCGATTGATAGAGAAAAATGATTTTTGAAAAAGTTTTTTCATCCGGTTCTTCGATTTTTCCGTTGCCGACGATTCTTCTTACTCGAGAGAATCTCGTAAGCTTGTTGTATCTCCATAAATTTATCCTGCGCTGCTCTTCTCTCCTCATCGGTTCCCTTGACTTTATCGGGATGATGTTCCTTCGATAGAGCTCTCCATTTGGCAGTAACCTCGCTCTGGGATGAGGTTTGCGAGAGCCCCAACACCTGCAATTTTTTTTTCTTTTATATCGTAACTTTTGACAATTTAAATCACTGCGTTTGAAATGCGCGTTATGTAAGATATAAGATCGCGAATTCCTCACTCGACAAAGTGTTCTTTAGGTAAAAAAAAATTGTTGTAATACTAAAAGAAGAAAACGCCGTTTGATATATAATGGTCTCTAAAGTAAAAAAGACAAATCGATTCGATTGGATAACGATAGATAATCGATATTATGACTAACCTTATAGGCATTGATTTCTCCCCTCGGATCGGTAAGGTCCACCAATTGTCGCCAAGTTTCCGCGAAGCCTTGACTCCGAAATTGTTCCCAAGTCGCCCAACAACTTGCCTAATACAACATAACAGAATAGTACATTACATTTAGAAATTACCATATTTTTATGCTTGCAACGTTAGTAGAAAAACGCGATTTGTTTCTAATTTTTCCCGTTCGGAGTTCTTTTCTTTCCGCGAAAATCACTTTTTTTCGCGCAAATTTACTTTTTTATCCGCAAATTTACTTTTGTATCCCCAAATTTACTTTTTTATCCGCAAATTTACTTTTTCGTCCACAAATTTACTTTTTTATCCGCAAATTTAATTTTTTATCCGCAAATTTACTTTTTTATCCGCAAATTTACTTTTTCGTCCACAAATTTACTTTTTTATCCGCAAATTTACTTTTTCGTCCGCAAATTTACTTTTTGTCCCGTAAATTGTACTTTTTCGTCAGCAAATTTACTTTTTTGCCCGCAAATTTCACTTTTTTGCCCGCAAATTTCACTTTTTCGTTCGCAAATTTACTTTATTGCCCCCAAAGTTTTCCCCCCCTTTGGTAAAAAATTGGCAACTTTCCACCCGCGTTGCAGGCATGGAATTTGGTAATTTTAGCGTAGTCGGGAAGAAGAGCATTTTAATGAATTCATACATAAACTTAATAATCATTATTCATATAATTTTTTCATTACTGACCTTAAATTCAAGCCAAATCGGCGAAGTGAATAGATGTTTCAACGCGTCCTTAAGTTTAATAGGTTCCCCGTCACTGTCTGTGATCATAGCATTAAAGTAGAAATAACTGCCCCAAGTAGAAGCGTAGAGCAATACGGCTATCGAGAAAACGGTAAATCTTCGCAATTTCGATTTTTTCTTTCGCGGCTGCAGACGCCACTGTTTGCTAAATGTATCGAAAGCTAATGCCGATGTAAGAACCATCAGACCCATCCAAGTCGAATCGTCGTTGATGTAGTAATACGTCGGATACAGAAGGTACGTGCAGACCAAAGGAATCCAAATGGAACCGCGTTCTCTCCCAATGTTTCCGACGACCCAAACGCCTTAAATACAATAATACGTTCCACTTGTTATCATATTAATATTAAAATATGAAATATTCTCAAAAAAAAAAAAAATCGAATAGAAAAAAGTTCTTTGAAGTTTGATACATATTATTCTTTATAGTCTAACGTCAGATATGATGATTTTCTTCTTTCAATTGTTCGAATAAAAATTGAGTGTTGTTTATGTTCTTTGATGCAAACTTCTTTTTTTATCATCCAAACGCGAATTCATCTTTTCGGAACGATAAGTGTGTCGTTGTCGAAGCAATTGAAAGTATATAAACGATTTTTTTTCTGTAGAAAAAAAAAAAATTCGATATGTGGCTGCAGGCAAAAAGTATAAGTGTTTCGTGCAGTTTATTTTACACGGACTCCGTGAATGATCGGCCGGAGCTCCGGTTGCACGCTCACTATCTGAAGGTGCTATTTCGATTTTCCTTATCGCGGAACAGCCATATTTATTGCGCCTGTACACGATTCTTTATGTAGAGTGGTAAAGTCGGTAGTGGAATATGTAGGCCAAGCAATGAGGATAAAGGAAGAATACTTTTTTAAAGGAACATATGTGGCACGTCACACATCTGATATGTAACAATGTCAATATATTTATGTCGAGTGATGATGAAGCGACCGATATGTTTGCCGATTCGTTAACTATCATCGAGAACAAAACTAGAAAGTGAATACCTGCGACGATGCAGTAAGCGATTCAGGAAATAATTTTATAATAAAGAGCATGAAAATCATCGATGTATTACTATCGCTAATATATTTCTTTCTGTACTTTTAAACAGCGTTATTCGTCTATTAAGGAGTTTGGAGCGCTTGGTGTTCATTCGCCTAAATTCGACGAAATGGAAAGGGAATTGCAAACACTTCTCGATAGTATAAAAATCTGAAAAAAATGCATGCATATTAAAGGTACTGAAAAGATTAATTTTGCATAATAATAATTGCAAAATGTTATCAATAAATTGATGAAAAAAAATAATTGTTAAACAAATTTACGGTAACTCAACTTTTTTTTTTTAATGAAAGTGATTCGTTCATTTTTTTGAACACGTATGCATTTTTTCAGATTTTTATCTTTGGTTTGATTTGTTTCTTTTTCTACACATTTTTTCCATATAAAAAAATTATTCAACGATTATCGAAGGTACAAGAATTTTGCAACATTTCCATAACTACGAAAGTTCCAATGAATAATACAATGGACTGAAAAAAAAATGCTCCGAAACCCTACAGCACTTTTAGTTCCATTTTGGGAAATTAATTAATCGAATTATCGACTTCAATGAACTTTATCGGGAAGTTCTTACCAAGGGTCACGACAGCCGGCGTGAGGACCAAAAGGTGACGAAAGTTGATGCCAGCAATCTCGTCAGTAGGGACTGACATCCCAAATATTTCCGCCCATAGGTAAGAAACACCTAAAGCTCCCATAAATCGAACGGTCGAGAATGGTGGCTAAAAAAAACGAACGATAATTTGTATAAAGAAAAGACAAAATAAGACAGTGGTTTAGACTAATACAGTGAAACATTTGCACAAACCTTACGTCGAGGAAGTTATTTAGCTAAAATTTATAATGTAAAATTCTATAGAACCGCAAAACGGCTTCAAATTGTTTTTAATTATGATAACGGAAACAGCATTTCAGGGGGTAGTTAATTATTAACGTAAAAATAAATTTTAAGTACTTGGCGTCGAGACCGCGTTTCGCGATATCGGAATAATTCACTTGTTGATACTGAAGAGCGAACGACCCCTCCCCCCCAACCTCCCCCACCCCCCTTTAGTCTCCATGATGAATATCGAACAGATTGACTTATTCTTTTGCAAGTCCAATTATTCTTAAACCGTTGAGGAAGTGGAAAACACTATTCAAGCGGAAAAATGTGAGTTTTATATGAAAAAAGTCATTGTTACATTTTCGTTTTATTTTTCTAAAATAGTTCGTACAGAAGAGTAATTGGAATTATCGTACGCGGAGCTCTCGAAATCGAGAAACTCGAAATGAGACCCCAAATTTCTTCGTCCAATGAGTGAATTGGAAACGATACTTAATGAAAAAGTGAAAAAGTTTGGAAAAAGTTTGCATGATTCACGAAACCGAAGGAATGAAATAAAATTTGGTAATCGGAATCAACGTTGAAAGACGATTAAACAGGATCGTAAAAAGCCTCAACGAAACCCGAAGTCGTCAATGAAACCAACCAAACATACATCGCGGGGGCAATCTACCAAAACACTGATAAAGCTGCATTATGTCATTATCGTAGTGTGAAGATAACCATAAATCAATAAACGATTAAATGAATGAATCAATCGGCAAATATTGTAATCTTCACCTGTTATGCAATATGCAAACGAAAAAGCCATTGAGGACAAAGCAGAATAAAAATACATTTATTATCGTCTGGATACGTAACGCTGATAAGCACTTTGCATCCTCGGCTATATAAATACGATATCGTATTTGTCAACAAAACAAAATCTTGTAATACAATATCACAAGTGACGAGGAAAGGAGAGTGAAATTCCTCACGATTGCTCGAGTAAAATGACTCTTTGAAAACTCGTCGCATTAGCTGACACGAAGTTTTACCAGAAGGCAAACTGAGACGTTCGCGTGTCTTCTGGACTCACGGAGCTAAGCGAAGTGTTCCCGAAGAAAAAGGATCGCGCGTTGGCTCGCACGATATTAAATTAGTCTTTAGCGAGCCCCAGCCGTACGGGAACACTCCTGAACACTTCAGTCGCATTGGGGAAGAAGAAGAATTTGTTTCAAGTTCTCACAATATAGAGCGAGAAAACAAGAAGAAAGAAAGGTGGACGGCTCCTCGTATTGGAAACGCCAATATTGTCGTTGTAGTCACGAAGTTATTATCAAGAAACTGCTTACAAAGTAAGCAGTTTAAGTATATACACGCAATCAAGCGTGTAAAAGAGTAAAAGAGTGCAGTAGTGTCGCGAAACAAGTACATTGTCGCCGACCGAATACAAATTGTAATATTCACGAAAACATCATAGTACAATGCAAATTCATCGCACCACAGTAAGATCTACCATAAACACCACGAATATATGAGAAGCCTTGTTTTACGATATAATACGATTGGTCGATGTGCAAACAGAAGAAAACAGCAGCGAAGCCATCGAAACAAACGAAAACCGAGACCTGTTGATCGGAGCGTTTGCCCGCTGTTTTGTTTACACGGGTTCGCAACCAACGCGCGGACGGCACACGCCGAAGGACGCTTGAAGTCGCAGTTCAACCCGAAAGTAAGACGGAATTCGTGTTCGCGTTTCGGGACTTAAATCAACGGCAAGGATTGAAAATTTGCGGATGGATAAACAAAAACGCAAAAAAGAAAGGTCGCGCTAAATAGTTCGGCCGCAATAAGTACAACCGGTGAGAAAAATATATATTTATGTCAAAATTTTCCGAAGTTCGGCGTCACAAAAGATCGCGATTTTTCCGGCCCTCGTAAATTTACATTGAAACAATCCAAAAGACGCGATAGCGTCTCGAGATCAAGTACTAAAAAAAAAATTTTAACACGATTGTGAATGAATCTTTCCGACCGAAAACCATAGTGATTAATTAATAAACGAATATCGCATTTAAAAAATCACAATTAAGTATCTATACTCTTAGGTAAAGAAGCGAATTACTGTGAAAAATTCGTGGCTTCGGCAACATAACCTGAAAACCTCAAGGACCTCAAGGACTGCAAGGATCCTAACTTCAAGTGTTTTCATAATACTTCGCGATATTCTATCAATCGGAAGTATGCAGCGTTCTAACAGAAATAAAACAAAAATGAATGGCTACGCACAGTCGGTCAATGGTTACGCTAACGATACAAATATCGTAACAAATGGCATGCAGCGTTTTGACCAAAATAAGCAAAAAATTAATGGTCACAGCCCATCCGTCAACGGTTATGGAAAAAATTACCCCAAAGCCACTGAAAAATATTCTCCAAAAATGAATGGCTCCGTTCCATGCGTCAATGGTTTTGGTAATTCAGGAAATGACTCTGAACGCCACAGTGCCGATTTAAGAGAACATATGACGCAAATATCCAAAGTTTCCGGATTGCATCATCGTTCGGTATTTGTACCGGTAAAGGGACCGGGAAGAGAAGAATTGGAACGGATGAAAAATCAGCGAAAAGTTCGTACGCCGCGCAATTTAAAATTGTACGACGACGATAGCGATTCTGGAAGTCAAGCAAATAGATCTTTCGTATCGGACGAATTTTTGAATCACACGGATCTCGCGGCGAGCATAAGATTGACGATGGCTGATCCTATCGTATCGAATAACGCAATCGAAAGACGCTGGACTCATCCAAAAGGGAGCGCCACGGTCACAAATGGGAAATTCATCGACATCAACGATGAAAATAAAGCGGAGAAAGCAAAAAAAAATGGAAAGAAACTCGAAGATATGATCGTAAAAAACGTCGCGATAAGAGGCATTGTGGAACATCGCAAGGAATCCGACGGGGCAACAGCTGTAAATTTAAATGCAGAACCAAAAAACGTAGGTGAACAATCCAACAACTTCAGTCTAATTCCCGATGACGAAGATTCCGACTTTTTTTATCGAAAAATCCAGAATCCCAAGCCGGATGATTATTTTATCGTTGAACACGTAGGTAAAGTCACGAAAGTTACGGCGAGACAATTTTTGCTCGAAAATATTGAACCCGAACACTTTGCATTTACCAGAAAGAATAAACATTGATACGAAACGGGGAATATTTTTGATAAACGATTTTGGTCTCTTTTAATTATATTTATTTTAGTGAGCTTCTCTCGCGTTCGGTAAACGAGCTTTTCATTTGTTTCAATATTTTTTTTTTTTTTTTTTTTCTTTGTGTTACCAATTTATAGACAATATTTCTTTAGCGGTCACTGATGAAAATTCCATTTTTTTTTCTTTGAATTATCGCATTTTCGTCGAAATAAATTTAGTGTTATTAAAACGTAAAATTAAATATGATACATCAAGAGAAATCCATACAAAAATGAAATACGAAGATATCAAATTGAACTTTTTTTTTTTACGAATACTTCAAGTGACCGATAAAGGAATAATATAGTCGATAATAACGACTCTGTAAGAATGACAATTTTTGCGTTAAACGAATTAATCGATCGCGTTATAGTTATCGAGATTAATAATCAAATATTAAACAGCAAATCGAGAAAAAAAACAAAGAATGAAATTAAGATTCAGATATTCGAACATTACGTTCTGAATAAGTAAAACCGATAAGTGGAGATAAAAAAAAAGTTTTCCATCAGTATAATTACGATGCGTGTTGCGAACGTTGCGTGCAGCATTTATATTAAAAAATCGAATTTCATTCATGAATTTAACGTATTTAATGTGTTCCTATTACAAGCGGATCATTTATTCCTAAATCGGTGCTGTCGTTCGTTAGTTCCTTACTACTAGACGAATTTTTATTTGAGTCTTATAAAAAATCGTGAAAAACTCACCTATTATTACTTTCGTTATAAATAAAAAATGTAACGTTTCCGAATAATATTATGAGTAGTTTCATCGATAAAATTATATTTTTGTTTTTTTTAGGTATTCGTAAACTTTAAGAAAAAAATTATTCATAACATTCTCATTATTAAAGTAAGTTGATAGTACTCTGTCGGTAACAAAAACTGTAATCCAAAATTCTCTGCCAAATAATTCGGAAGAACTACGTTCTCGTTTTTTATCCGTAAGATCAATCGCGGCCGACGATTTTTCCGATCGCACGAGTAGTAACTCTGTCTCTCTCGCACCCATACAAGTTTCGCATTACCTTCATGAGGAATGAATCGATTATTTGTCGGGCGCTTCGCATTTTCGCGTTGCTTCTCATAATATCTGATTGGGGATGATAATGATGCCGGTGAGGCAAGATGTATTAGTCGGGGGTGAAAAAAAAACCCCGGGCTATCCTCTCCCCTCAAGTCGTTTACCTGGTGGTTGCGATCGAAAAAATCGAATAGATGCACATGTCGTGACCACTTTCTTCCAGTTTTAGCCGCTATGTTCGAAATGATAAAACTTTGAATACCAAAAAAAAAAAAACGTCGAAAAAATAATTCTCGAAGTTTATTTTAGAATTTTCAAATCTCAAAATCAATATATGCAAATAACGATTTCGCAATAATCGTAATTACGTTTGTCACAAAGTCGTAAAAACTGGTGCATCCTATTCGATAGATAGCAATCGTCGCGTTAAAATACTATTAATTTCGTCTGCAACATTATTGCGGTAACCAAATTTATATACGGTAAATGTTCCACTAATGGACAATGAGTGCTTTGACAATAGTAAAATCAATATTCAAAGCACACAACGGTCGATTACCGGTACACTGTCGGTATTACTGGGACATTTACCTTACGATTGATACCGGAGAGCTTTTTACCAGAAGTTACCATAAATAGTCTAAGTCGTTAAATCAGTAAGAAATTAATCTAAATACATTGAATTTATAGTAAAATTATTCCCCAAAATACCCTAAATATATCGATTAAGAATCGGGGTAACGTCTCGACGCCAAGTACTTAAAAGAAAAAAAAAGCTATAATACGAATAATTTCGTCAACTTTGAAACCGCATTCAGAGGTTATATGTAAATTTTTGTCAAGTGAAGGATTTTCAATGAAAAATATACGAATTGACGGAAATATTATTATTTTTATAATTTTTTCAATGTGTATTGGTTATCCATGAACAACCGATACAAGCGCGCTGCGCATGTCATCGAGTCATTCCTTTGACAAATTTAAGATCCGACAAAATTTATTCAAATTCTTCCGCAACGAGTCAAGAGAAGGAATCAATCGACAACAATGGCGTACAATATCAGTGACAATGATATTCGCGAAATTTCGATATTTTTCCGAAATCGTCAATAATTTGCAACAGTGAGCGATTTTTAATCGTAATTCATTTACCTTCTTATGAGTCCTCAATTGCTGCTTATACCACTCGATATAATGATGATCTTCATTCGCGTCCGCGACGTATGTTGGTATTCTCCACAAGTCCCGGAGCCATCCGATGCCGAAATATCCGCCAAAAGTGCAGAACCACACAATAGCTTGATCGTCCCGACCGAGATAGAGATGATGCATACCGAAAACACCCCCGAAGAGCCAGAAAAAATACGCCCAGAAAGTGCTTTTCAATTTTTTATCCATTTTTTCAACTTTCACACCATTCGTTGTCGGTTGTCCATTTCCATTGCTTTTCTTCATCGTTCCGCTCATATCGACCGTATAATTCATATATCGAAATTAAACTTTGTCACTTCTTCGGCAATATATATATATATATTGTTTAATATTCAATCAACCAACATTAAGCGCGATCGCATCAACGATACTAAATAATATCGTAACTCCCGTTACAGAAATCGAAGGGAACAAGAAGACGAAGCGAGAAGAATGCGGGTGGGACGAAAAAAAATGAAACAAGTGCACCTCGTTGACGATGTGCAATCATACGTCATCACTTGTAACTCGTGGCACAAAACTTCAATTGCGAAATATATTTTATAAACTTCGAAGTCATTACGACGAAAACATAAAAATGGCAACGGTGCCTTGAAAAAAATTTTATTTCTATTATATTTTTATTTGTCTTTTTATTCTTATTATTATTATTATCGGAAGCCGATATACTAATTGGAGAAAAACCAGTCGCACTTGAAGAAACACCTGTTGCGGTTCACTATGATTTAATCAAAATAGTTTTACGAATTATAATTATCGATGTATAAATGGGATCCAATAAAAACCCAAATGTTGATCGAAGATTTTATCGTATTGTTTTTATTTTACTTTCGACGAATAAACGTTTTTTCTATTGTTTTCCTAGTACGGTAATGTAAAGGAAAATGACACGTTGCAAATGTAGGAGCGCAGGTACGAAGACTATCACGAGGTAACAGCATTTCGTGTAATAACGGACGTGGTTCTATCGGAGCGGCTCCCATAGCTGGTTCAACGTACCGACGAAAATAACGGTACCACCACAGGTGCGTACGAAAGTAGGGGGACCAACCAAATGACGCGACTGTGGCACCCCTTCTTGCGGAGGCGAACTTGACCGTGAATTTGCTTTCAATGTAATACAATGTACGCACGTTATATAACTACACCTGTCGTGTAAGGGGATTCGAATACTTTACAAAATAGTCGTTTCTATGATGGATTAGCAAAACACAGCCTCAAAATTTCATTTATTTCAACAATAAAAAAAAACTTGCGATGTTATGAATAAATATAGGTTACAAATTACAAATCGTACGAAAAAGTATGACAGATATGCTTAACATTTTATAAATCGAAAGAAAACACTTTTTTAACACTGTTAGCCGAATATCCGTCAGAGTTTAGTCCCTTCAAAGGTTTACAGGATTTTACGTGCATCTGAAAGCCGGCAGTAGTAGAGCCAACGATATTGCCCCAAAAAAATGTCAGATTTATTTTAAAATACTTAACAACACGATATTAGAAGACTTAGTAGGGCCTCGACGTTATTTCTGAAAATCAAACAATATGATACTATATCCTTTGTGAGATCTAAACAATATTTCGACATAATCGCATTTACATAATGCTTTTGCGTCCTCAGAAATGCTCAATGTTATTGTTAAAATCTGAGTAATTATGGTACATTGTTGTGTTAAAAAAGCGATGTATAATATGTATAAATCGTATTTAAAAAATGGATGCAGTATGCAGATTCATCAATAAGTGAAGATGAGGTTAAACAAAATTTTCAAGATCAATTTAAAAGGATTCTCAACAGTACGTTCGTGATATAATTAATAATTCAAGTCAATTAATTTTTAATTCATGATTTACCAAGTGCCTTGCGTGTGATTTCTACTTTATCGATCGGTTAGACGCTACAGAGTTTCATTATTTTCCAGTAGTCGTCGTGGCGGCTTTCAACCGGCTTTGCAACAGCTGTGAAAAATAGTCAACTGAATGACACCGTAGCTATATTATGGATTACAATGCATAACATTCATTATCTTCGTTATTTAGAAACTGCAAAAGCTCCATTATTCTTATCAGTTATAGAATTTTCTAGAAACGACGAAATACGGTCAATCGCAACAAACAATATGGCGACCGATGCCGAAATTCGCGCGTCGTCTGCTTCTGAACATCGATCGTGTAACCGCGCGCTTTCGTGTCCGTCAAAATGGTGCAAATATTTGTTAATCGACAATGAAAAAAAAATTCAAATTTTTTAACAATAATGTACGAAGACAATGGAAGGTAAGCGGGAAAGTTCATTGAGCCACAAGCAGTGGAGACGAGTGGCTAAGAAGGAGCGTCGTAGGCGCTTACGTCGCAAAGCCGCTCAGGAACGTGACGCTGACGACGAACGCTTGAGGGCAACACTGGAAAGAAGCGCGGAATATACAAATTGGCTTGCCGAGCAAGAAAAGCTTGAAAAGGAACGGGAAGTTCGGGAACAAAAAGAACACGATGAAAATGAAAAATTGTGGCTCGAGGCGGAAGTAAGCAAACATTATTAATAGAAAAAAAAAATTAATCGTGGAAATTAACAGAAAAAAATACCTTTTCTGTTTTTTTTTGCAAAAAACAGCTTATATAGTCTCTTAGAATTACTATTGAACAATTTTCATTAAACATCGCATTCAAAGACCTAAAATTAGTGTGATTACAATTTTTTGTTTACAAGTCTAAAAGTCTACAATAATTTAACAATATACTTGTTATTTAAAACTACAAGCTACGAACGAATGCTTTTTTTTACAAAAATGCGGCCTTCTACTGAACGCGAAATGCCTAATTTTTTTTTTTTTTTTCAAATGAAAAATTGGGACTCGAAACGAAAGTAAACAAATCTTATTGATAGTCGCAAAAAACTGTTCAAATAAACGGAAATTTTTTTTTTTTTTTATGTTTCACTAAAAACAGCTTATATAACATTACAATTACTATTGAAAACAAATTAATTAAAAAACTCTTTTAAAAACCTATTTTTCGTGTCCTTAATATGTTTTTTTTGCCTCTTTTTTTTTATAGATTTTTTTTGTAAATATACTGTTGTCTTCAATCATTATTTACGGTTTGAATATCTAATTAAAAAATCTGCAATAGTTTCTCGATGTTTTTATCATTTAAAACTACGAGCAAAAAAAATACGAAATTTTTTTTTCAAAAAAATGCATTTACCCATTCAACGCGAAATGCCTAATTACTTTTTTTATTTTTTCGTAGGTAAGAGCGCAAAAAGAATGGCGCATTCATCAGGAAAGAAAGGCAAAAGCGCGTCAGGAACAACTCCTGCAAGAAGAAATAATTCGCAAAGATTTCGAGGCGAAGCAGGAAATCTTGAGAAAGAAGAAAGAGGAAGCTAAGCGTCTTCGCGAGGAAGAGATAAAGAGACACGAGGATCTCCAAAGAGAGATAAACGATTACATCGACAACGACGCACCAACGCCCGAAGCTCTTCGAGTCATTTCCGAGAGTCAATCGGGCAAAGATTCTTGTCCGTTCTTCACAAAAACCGGCGCTTGCCGATACGGCGACAGTTGTTCTCGTAATCATCGCCGAGTCGCGTTGAGCAAAATAATTCTCGTACCCGGATTTTACAATCATTTTTCGCTGGAAAAAAATTCCGCCGAATACGACACCGATGTGTCCCTGGAATTCGAAAGTACGGAGACGAGACAGGATTATCGTGATTTTTACGAATCCGTTTTGCCGGAATTGATAACTTTCGGGCGAATAAAGACACTTAAGTGTTGTTGCAACACGGAGATTCATCTTCGTGGGAATCTTTACGTGGAATATCACAGCGAGAGGGAAGCCGCGAGAGCTTGGAGAAAATTAAAGGGACGTTATTGGGCGCAGAGACAATTAAATTGCGAATTCGTGAATTTTAAATCGTGGAGAAACGCCGTATGCGGAATGGCTAAATGTCCGAAGGGTAGAGCATGCAATTTTTTGCATACCTTCAGAAATCCTAACGACGAATACGATATCAAATCGCCACCGCGATGGAAGAAGAACGAGGGTCAGGAGGGACCGAGTAGCAGAAGAAGTGATCAGAGGTCAGTTGCGGGGAAACGATATTTAATTGAGATAAAAAATGAGTACAAAGTTGCAATGATTTTACTCATTAATGCGCCCGAACCTTCTTCATGGAATTGATATTATTTCTTTGAACCATAGGAACTGAAACTGATTTTTGTTTTTTTTTTTTTTTGTGATTTGCAGATCGATATCCAATTGGGACGACTGGGAGGATCGAGAAACTACGAACGACAGCAAAAACTGGGATTGGTCTGATTCTCCGGAAGCGGAGCATCGCACGAGACGCGAGAAAACGCATCGTAACGCGGAGGAACGGGAAAGCGAACGCCGATCTATTTCGCGAAGCGAGAGAAGACGCGGTGAGAGCGAACGATCGAGTTCGCGGAATTCGAAAAGCTCATCGGATCGGCATAAAGGCGGAGGTTCGTCACGAAGATCCAGACGAACGGAAAAAGAAGTGGAAGAACAACGATCGAGTTGTGAAAGAGATACTCCGCGGAAACGTGAGAAGGAATCTCGAAAACGACGATGTGAAAGCGACGCAGATATTTCTCGAAGAAATTCGGAGACCAGAGAATCAAAGATCTCGAAAAGTAGTAAAAATATAGAACGCGATCGTCGCAAGGAGAAGAAGAGCAACAAGTCGAAACACAAGTCGAGACGAGAAGAGGAAGAATCGGATGAAAATACCGACACAAATTCCAACAATTCTTATACTAATGTAAAGACATCGGAAAGAGTTTTCGAAACTCTCAAATCGAATCCTTCGACTCCCGAAAATATTTCGAAATCCAATCGATCCGCACCGGCGATCGTTCATGAGAAAAAAACTTCCGAAAGAACGCCGACAGTAGAAAATCCGATCTCTTCCGCGGGTGACAGTCAGTGGGATACGACGGATTCGGAAGGTGAAGAAAAATCGAAAGACCGAAGCTGATGAACTGTCTATAAAATTGAGACGATTTGCAACACATTCCTCTCTCCACATTTCCGCACTGTGGAGAGAGTTATCCAACATTGGAAATTATTTTTTTCGTCCCCTTGAGATTCGATAAAAAATGAAAAAAAAAAATCGACCGATCGTAATTATCGGCAGTTTAGTTTTAACTTTGTAGATAAAGTCAAATGTCTCTAATGGCTGTTATATCGCCGAATGATCTTAATATCACCTTAAACTAACGAAAGGCTGTTTTTTTATTAAATTTCTCTACGCATAGAGAAAGCGATGTTTACGTTAATTGTAATATTCTGAATAATAAATATTTTCGTAAGATAATCAGTGCATAGCATCGGTCTAAACTAATCCCTTGTCTTTTCAGCGATTAAAATTTTTTCCGCAATCGAAAATACGAATGTAAAAACGACTCGAGTTATTATGTAAAATGCGGTTTACTTGAGGCTTTCTGGAGCGAAGAATTTTACGGGGCGATACCAAATCTCTGTAGACTTCGACGAAGATTATCGGAGTTGATTGCTCGATTGTGTGCATTTTTTCTTCATAGAATGCGGACGTTAAGACGCCTAACTGATCGGTACTCGATATCGTATCAAAGTTATCTTAATGACGATGCGAATCTTATTCATTTTTACCGGATTTAATCTCGATAATTCTTCTCGACTGGTCAGTCGTGTGGTTGCAACGTATCGAAGATCAGTTTCCGTAAAAAAAAATTTATCGACGATGATTTGCTTGAAAATCAGTTTTGTACTTTTCGCCCTTTTCGTTTCGGTGCAAAGTGTCGGTTTTCGCGGTTTCACATACGACGGGATGAAAGAACCGGAAGTTGATGGATCGCGCCTCAGATCTGCTAATGAAAGATGGATTCGTCAGCCTGTGGATCATTTTAATCCTCGTGACAATCGCACTTGGCCAATGGTACGACAATTGCATTGAATGTTAAAACAAAAGAAAAACCGGCGAGTCACGAATTAATACGAAGAAAAACATTTTTAATTAATAAATAATACGCGAAATTTTCTTCATCAGCGTTATTATGAAAACGATGAATTTTTTCACGGCGCCGGACCTATACTGATAATGTTGGGTGGAGAATGGGCGATTAATTCAGGTTTCGTACTATCGGGTCAAATGTACCAAATTGCGAAATCTCACGGAGCAATGATGTACTATACGGAACATCGATACTACGGAAATAGTCGTCCAGTGGAGTAATAATTTTTTATCCACTATTTATTTATCCATTTTTAAAAAAATTTTTGAATGATTTTTATTTCTTTATTTTTTTTTATTTTTATTTTTCCGATTAATTATTCCAACATATTTTGTATTTTTTTTATAACAATGTGTAACTCTTGCGTAGGGATACGACACCCGAAAATCTTCAGTATCTGAGCGTAGATCAGGCTTTGGCCGACGTGGCGTATTTTATCGAAACGAAGAAAAGGGAAAATCTCGAGTTTTCGAATAGCACGGTTATCGTTTTTGGAGGTTCTTATTCCGGAAATATGGCTGCTTGGGCGCGAATAAAATATCCTCATCTGATACAAGGTGCCGTAGCGAGTAGCGCTCCAGTTCGGGCGAAAGCTAATTTCTTCGGTAAACAATTACATCTTGAAATCAATTATCTTCAATTACATCGAATAATCAATCTTATAAAACTATTATTTTTGTTTAGAATATTACGATGTGGTGGCTGCTTCCCTTTCGCGTTACAATAAACAGTGTGTTATCGATGTTAAAAGTGCCTTTGAGACCATAGAAGTTGTATTGGGACTTGCCGAGGGTCCCGATCTAATGAAAGTACTCTTCAAGTAACGAAATTTCATTTATATTGTTAATTAAATTGTCTTCCTGTCTGCTGCTCATTAAATTGTCTGCTATTTCTTCATTTTAATGTAATGACTGATATATTTTTTCAGCTTGTGCGATGTGCCTAACACTTCTTCTCCGAGTTCTCTCGGCTATGTGATGAACGGCCTCGCGGAAGTAAATGAATAATTTTCAATGAAATATCTCAAATTTAATGATTCTATTATTATTATTATCATTATTATTATAGCAATTTGCTGGAATAGTTCAGTACAACACGGTCGTCGTTAACGGTACTTCGAACATTGGTAATATTTGCGACATGATGATGGACACCAGCGTGGGAACGCCGATTTTGAGACTTGCAAAAATTGTCTCAGCTGGCAACCGATGTGTCGATCTGAGTTACGAAAAGTTCGTACAAAATTTCAGAAACACGTCGTGGGAGTCAGCGTCGGTATTAGGCATCAGTAAGTTATTTCTCCTCAAAGTTATTCGCATAACGAGGACTTATAGTTTGCTAATTCGTAATTTCAGAGTGTTTATTTTTCGAACAAAAAGTGGTAAAAAAAAATTCTGAAAAAAATCTCGTATCGTTGTTATAAAAAATAAAATCTGATTTTTATAAGTCTGACATTTTTAATCGATTTTTTTATACAGTGAGACTCTGGCAGTATCAAACGTGTACCGAGTATGGATATTATCAGACGACGGATTCAGCAAAATCAATTTTTGGAACTCTCTTCCCTCTGAACTTTTACGTACAGATGTGCACCGATTTGTACGGTGAATAGTGAGTTGGAAAAAAAATCATAACACCACAACAACGCTTTTTTTATTTATTTATTATTTGCATATTTATTATTATTGGTATAACATATGGGAATTTCAAATGAAAAAACTATTTCGGCGCCGATTATCGTTCTCTTCTGTCAATTTTAATGTCTTCTATTTTTTTTTTTTTTTTGTAGTTACAACTCAAGTCTACTTGAGTCCAGAGTGAGAAGAACAAATTTGATGTACGGCGGCTCATTGCCAGACGTGAATAACGTTATATTCACAAACGGAAATATCGATCCGTGGCACGCGTTATCGGTCCTCGAGGATTTGAATGAAAGTTCCCCGGCGATACTGATCGATGGTAAATAATCGGCGATAAGATGATAATTTTCAGATTTAGCCGAATTTCGTGACTATATAGCGTATTAGTATTTAATCCAATATTTACATATGATAAGTTTTATTAGATTAGATTTGATCGAAGATAACAACGTACATTTTGTTTTGTGATGATTGAGAAACAATTCGCGATTGATATCTATGATCGATGGGAAGGGTTTTTTTTTTTTTAAATTGGAACGAATAATGTTTTCTTCTCTTTCAATTCCAATCGTTTAGCGGCTAATTGTGATTTCTTTTCGACTTTTATTACAGGTTCTTCTCACTGCCAAGATCTGAACGACGATAGATCTACGGATATTCCAAGTCTTAAAGAAGCGAGGAAGCGGGTGCGTTCGATCGTCAGCGAATGGCTTACAGCAGCATAATCATCTATTTTCCGCTCAATTACATATTTCATTTAATGCCAATTAAATAAAATTGAACCTTATTTTCCAAATAATTACGTGTTAATCTTTTCTTCCTTTTTGCGTTTATGTTAAGCGTTCGGCTTTCAGATTTTCAACAACAAAATCTTCGGTTTGTAAATAATCGCGTCTGCTAACAGATACTGTGTATTATCGTCTGGATCTTTAAATCACCTTAAATAAACAATCGAGACGCTTTGTTATTGTATTTTATACGCGGAAAGTATTAACGAGAATAATCTCGATATATATTTTCGTAAGAAATCAAAATATTTTATCGATCAAACTGTATCTGAAATCTTTTTTCTTCGTATAATCAGCCAACAATTTGCATGCAAAAACGTCCTTAGAGAATGAGATAATTGACGTTGCTTCGCGTGTTGATCTTTCTTTTCGGGGAATATAAAGGTTAAACCGCCTGATGGGAATACGATGTCAAATCAAAGTTATCTCAATCATGGCGCGCATCTTTTTAACTTTTTCATTTTTAAGATTCATCATATGATGAGATGATTTACCTGAATAGTACATTACGGTCCAAGGGAGACGAGTGCGGCATTTTCGCTGATTATGAAGTTAACTGCACGAGCGAAGCAAAGGCAACGATCACACGAGGTGAAATGTACATTCCCTCCCGAGCAGCATACGTTTTTTTTTTCCGACTATGTTAAAAATCGCTATAATTTTATGCCTGCAACGGCGCAATGGCTTTTGGCGGCTACTTTTCTTCCCGCTGCTGTACTTTTCTTCCCGCTACAGCACTTTTCTTCCCGCTGCTGTACTTTTCTGCCCGCTACAGTACTTTTCTTCCTGCTGCTGTACTTTTCTTCCCGCTACAGTACTTTTCTTCCCGCTACAGTACTTTTCTTCCCGCTGCTGTACTTTTCTGCCCGTTGCTGTACTTTTCTTCCCGCTGCTGTACTTTTCTTCTCGCTGCTGTACTTTTCTGCCCGCTGCTTTACTTTTCTTCCCGCTACAGTACTTTTCATCCCGCTACAGTACTTTTCTTCCCGCTACAGTACTTTTCTTCCCGCTGCTGTACTTTTCTGCCCGCTGCAGCACTTTTCTTCCCGCTGCTGTACTTTTCTTCCCGCTACAGTACTTTTCTTCCCGCTACAGTACTTTTCTTCCCGCTGCTGTACTTTTCTGCCCGCTGCAGCACTTTTCTTCCCGCTGCTGTACTTTTCTTCCCGCTACAGTACTTTTCTTCCCGCTACAGTACTTTTCTTCCCGCTGCTGTACTTTTCTGCCCGCTGCAGCACTTTTCTTCCCGCTGCTGTACTTTTCTTCCCGCTACAGTACTTTTCTTCCCGCTGCTGTACTTTTCTTCCCGCTACAGTACTTTTCTTCCCACTGCTGTACTTTTCGTCCCGCTGGTCAAGAATCGACAACTTTCCACCCGCATTGCACGCATAGAATATAGTCATTGGAGTTTAAATACTACGGAACGACAAACTCCGAAACTTCAATTTTTGGGAATCTCCTGCCTTTGAAATTTTTCATTAAGTTATCCGAGGATTTACGGCAAATAGTGAGTAACAATAAACAAAAATCGAATTCACAATTCAATAACACTACTTTATTCCAAAATTGTTTATAGTACATCGTATATTGCATGTTACATTTTTTCGTGCGTATTCCAAGTAACTACTGCTTTCCCTAATACTAGTTAAGTCTCAGTGTGAAAAAATATATATCTAACAAAAAAATAATTCTGCTACTACTACGTATGTGTGCTTAAACGCAATAGCATCTTTTTTCTTCTTCCATATTTATTATTACGGTTATTATATTGGAGTTTAAGATGAAGAAACCATTTCCTCGTCGTTTCTGTTTGTTTTTTTTTTTTTTTTTCTCAATCTCGTTTTTTTTGTTCGCAGTTACGCCGTAAGTCTACTCCGCTTAGGTGTGAGAAGAACAAACTTGATGTACGGCGGCTCGTTGCCGGACGTGAAGAACGTTACATTACGAACGGAAATATCGACCCGTTGCATACGCTATCGGTTCTCGAAGTTTTAAATGAAAGTTCTCCGGCGATACTGATCGATGGTAAATATTCGACGACTAGAATTTGTCAATTATTACCGAACGATTTGAATCAATTGAGTAACGATAGTGTCTGATATATAAAATGCGTTTATGAAATTATACTTTGTCATCGACGCGACGATACGTACTTTTTTAAAATGATTAGCAATGAATCAGCGATTTGTTTCTATTTATACACTGTTTTTCTTCTCTTTTAATTGCATTCCTCCGATCGCCGATCCCAACAGACAACGAGCCATAATTTTTTTTTCACTTTGATTACACGTTCTTCTCACTGCGAAGATCTTTGTGACGACAATGTGACGAATGTTGCGAGTCTCACAAAAGCGCGGAAGCGATGCGTTCTATCGTCAGTGATTGGTCCGCGGAAGCATAAACTTTTTTTTCTTATAGTTAATTAAAGATCGCGTATAATGTCAGCATAATAAAATTGAATCCAACTATTCAAAAAACAATTTGACACGTTTTTTTCTTTTTTTTTTCCTAACGCCATCCAGTAGAACATTTCGCGTCGTATATTCAATTTTCTTCGATTTAATCCTCTCTTCTTTCTTCTTAAAGCGAAACTGAGTATTTTCTTTCTGTACAAATCTACGCGACGTCCGTACGAAGGCTAATATTAAGTTCTATAAATGTCCGACTTTCGTCTTCACGCTCTTTCGCTGTCGTCTAAAATTTCCTTAAAATTGGAAAAAAAGAAACTTTGTTCCCATTGAAATCTCAATCGACTTCCAATTTTCGGAATGAACCGGTAATTCCGTGTATCGTTCCGTCGTTCGAACCGACGTTCGAACATCCGAATCCTTGCTTCAGCGCCGAAACGGCACCTTCGCGAGCTTTTTCCGAATATAGTTCGAGAGATACACGCATTTTATCGTGACTCAGCAATGTTGGTCTCACTTCCAAAAGTTCCTTTCTCCACAGATCTGTGGAAAAAAAAAAAAAAAAAATGTTAAACACGATAAGTTACATCATAAATGATTTTTGCTGACGCGTGTGAATGTAAGATTTTTATTTCCAAAGAGTCATTCGAGAAAAAAAGAAAGAAGCAATTGCTTTTTTGCTTCTTTCCGCGCGTAAAGCGAAGATTTGCTTACCAATCATTTCTTTCATAGGCATAGTGCCGCCGTATTCCTTCGGCAACATCGATGGATCCATTTTATTTTCAATTGCGTCTTGGAGACTCGTGTAGATTTTTATGCGTTTCTTTATCTTTTCGGATATCAACGACATACCAAAGTCGAGAGCAAACTTCAGCGATGGATGGGCGTTTATCGCGTGAACTTCTTTGTGTCTCATGGGAACGGTACGCTGAAAAATTGATCGAATGTCCAATAAGTTTAAACAGATTTTTAGACGTTATTCGATTAAATGCAAAAACAGGTAATTTGATGTGAAATCGCGCGCTAAAATTATCGAGAACTCCGGAATATACTGGATATCCGAAATCCCGAAATAATTGCACTTTTTGAATTTATTTTTATACATCGAAGCGCAACAACCGGGTGAGAGATGATACGCCTCCGGCGCCTATTGAGTAATTTCTCGAATGACCCAAAAATTTTGGGGACCTACAGCCGTCGGCTCCATCGACACGAAACCGGTTCTCTCGCCTCTGTTCTTCTTGCGCTCCGCGTGTAATCGATTACCAAACAATATTACGTGAAGGTCCTTGGACTGTGAATGCAAACGAAAGGCCCGTCTTCTCGTTTGTATTCATTTGAATTCGAGCGAAAATTTCTTCGAAATTATCAATCAAAGACTTTCATCATCATCATCGACATTATCGTCATTATATGTCATCACTTTGCGACACAAGTTTCAGACTTTATTAACTTTCGCCGAATACGACCGGACGATCGTGAAAAGATCGAACGAAGATGAAGAAAAAGTTAATTACCTCGCCGTTCTTCACGATGCGCACAGCTTCGCGCGGTGTGAATAGCGTAAGATGAGGAAAACTGACGCCGGCACCGTCAGCAAAGTGTACGAAACCTCGGACTTGACTTTCCTCGTCTTCTATCAATGCCTCGTAGGTGATCGCGTGGATTTTGCACATATCGGCGTTAGTGTATTTATAGGGATCGAAAACACCTTAAAGAAAAAAAAAAAAAAACGGTTATAAATAATCAAATATTTTAATAGGTGTGAAAAAAATGCGTAAATGAAAAAATAAATGATTTTTCGCGTGGATTTTTCGATTACCGGGTCTCGCGACAATAACTCGTCGACCCTTAGAGTCTCTGCCGGGAACAGCGAAAAGATAGCTGAAACGATAAACGACAGAAATATATTAATATCCCGTTGTTAAAAAAATGTTTTATGCGTTGAAAAGTATCCGAAGAACTTTGTTAATTACGATGTTCGAGAGAAATTAAAAAAAAAAAAAACGGATTTATTCACCCCAAAGTCAGAAGCTCATCCATCGTTGGTTCGGCGATGTTCAAGCAGTGGAAAGCAGGATGATAGACTTGTCTCAGAAGAAGATATCTTTCGGTAGCTTCTTGGGCCATCGGAACGTTGAATTTTTTGCAACGAAGAAATCTCAGCAAAAATTTCGCGTCTGTGAATAAAATTTGCATTGAAATGAATATTCTGAATGTTTTTAAAAAAATGATCAGTCAAATATCATTTTATAATTACCAAGACGCGCATTCTTGATGCGCGGATTAAGTTTAATCCAATTGCGCATTTGCTCGAGCGCCTGGTCCCGCGTACTTTTATCCTCGCGAAGTTCATCCTTCGCGATCTTTTGCGTCTCTTCGCTCAAAGGACAGTTGTATACGTCCGGTTCGGTAACCCATTCGACGGCACCCATTTTTTTTTTAGGTTTTGTTTCTTTGTACTTTATTAATTAACTAGTTTCGTCTTCGCCTCGTACTCCTGAACGAGTGGTCGATGGAAGTCTTGATAAACTTACCTCTACGGATTATCGAAATTATCTAGAAATACAAACAGTATGCGTTCAGCCTGAATACGAATTACGAAAAAAGGGGAAAAGAAGTTATAAACAAAATGTGAAAAACTGCATCTAAATAGAAAATGATATTAGTGATCGTTACGTCTCAGAGGTAACAGTGATTAATCGTCAATAATTTTTTTTCCCCCCTAAATAGACACTATCTACGAGATCCATGCGCATTAACAACCCTTTGATAAAAAACAATAAATAAAAAAACAAAATGTGCAAATAACATTTGAAATTGTAGTTCTACGATGTTTTAGTGACCCGTTTGAAGCGTTTTTAGTGCATTAAAATAACGCATAATCATCTTCGGTTGTGTCGAACGAAAACGAGAGTTTCACTTTCGTTCGTCGAAATGTATAAATGTCTCGTAATGTTAGCCCACCTTTGCCGCGGATGCTTCGGTGACCTCGAAACCTCGATCTTTCTTCCACATGGACCAAGTAGAAGAAAGCGTCGAAGGAAAAAACGGGGGAATACCGCTTCGAGCGATTTAATAGTAAGCATTTATTTCAATGCTATAATAGCAATGAACGCATAACGCGTGGAGTGACGTCTTGTAGACAGTCGTAAATTGCCTAATTTATTTTCAAACTCGAAAAACCCCCACGCAATGCCGAAGCCTTTCGTGTGTTAAAAATCGGCATCGCGCGTTCGCGATGATATAACGCGAAGAACGCTATAATATGCCGTAGGGCCATACGTAATAGTTTCGGCTGCCCGGATCGCTGAGGTAATTTCGTACGAACTGTGTGAACGAGAATCTCATGTGTGTATTACATGGATACACATATATATCTCTTATGTATGTTCCCGGACTGTATGATATTTCGCAACAGCTTTCTCCCGTTACGCAACCGTGGCACCTGGGTTGTTCACCCAGCTTTGTCAGCTTTGTTGCCTGAGTCACGCGATACCCTAACAGGATGCCAAAATGCAGTAGCAACGAAATTTTATCCGTGACTCACTTTTTTTTATTACTTTTTTTTTTTTAATTCTTCACGCAATACTCGCACTATTTTTTTAATGTCGAGTATATATATTTTTTTTAAATTACAGACAGTTGTAAATCATTTACGCGGAAGAATTTATTTATTTGTAATATCGAAATGTAACGGAAGTCGTAATTTTTTTAAAACATTTTTTAATAATTGAGAATTCCTTGTGCATTGTGCAAAGTTATTTACCAATTGAAAAAAAAAAAGTGTTTATACAATTTTTTTTCGATCTCAAGTACTTTTTTCTGAGAGTTAATAGACTGGTAGAAAATTAATAGAAACGACGATAGAGAATGTGCTAAACGCATTTAATCTTTGGCATTTTTTCTTTTTTTTTCGGATAAAAAAGACCCTGTAGTTAAGTGAACTCATCGGATTTTATGTTGCACCGCTATCGGCACTCTCTCGATCGCTGCAATGCAAAATGTACTTAACGCGCTTTGCCGAGTGTCTTCAAGAGTTTCGCGAACGTTGAGTACACTAATAGAGAGTTATTGAATGAATAGTAGCGAAGAAAAATTGAGAAGAATTTGAAGAAGAAGAAGAAGAAGCTTAACGAAATATTGGATTCTAGAGTGCGTCCATTACTATGAATGAAATTCAAGAAGGTGACGCAAATATATACTTTCGCACCTTTACCACTAATTTCGCGGCTCAACGATTCGCCTGTACTACTCATAAGAGTTGCGCAAAAATTATGCCGCCGGTTGTCCTTGGTACAGGTATCACTTATAAACGTAGTAGAGAAATGTAATCGACCTCCTCTATCCAATTCGTGATTATTTTACGTTTCACGATTTTCCGTCACGCACTTAACTTTCTATTATGTCAAAAGCGTCATTCATCGTTATCGAAACTATCAATTTTCTATACGTAAAATACCATAATAAGCGGGACACCAATTAACTATCGTGCCAATTTTTTCAGCGCATTCTGCATCTTTCGACAGACGTTCCGTTGAGATCAGAAAAAATCAGAAATTTCCAAACGATCGAAGAGAAAAAAAAATGTTATTAATATTTTAATTCAGCGACCGAAATGTTAATTAGACTAATTTTTTTCATAGTATCGATCATTTTCGCATTCAGAAAAAAATCCATAGATCGAGAATTTTTTGACGCATATATAAGTGGATTAAAAAATCTGTAATAATTACTACTTCTAAAAACTGTTTCTTAATCAACAAAGGATTTTGAGGTTTCGAAGGAAATAAATACGCTGCAAAAAAAATGAGAACCTGGGAACGGAATAACTAAAGCGCTGCAACTGAATTACGAAGAAGTAATAACATTTTCAGAGGTTAAAGGTTTGCCTCGCTTTGTCGAGGTCGTTAATTAATATTCCAATCCCGCAAAACTTGGATCTACATTTCTCGCAGATCGTCGGAAGAGATATACAGGTAGCGTCAAAGTTCTCACAATGATATTGTCACGAAGCGATGATTGCCTTCTTGACTTCGCGGTAACTGACGATTGCTCTACCATTTAAATTAACTGAATGGTGCGCCGAGCTATTGAATTAAACATTTTTCTCGTACACAAAAAAAAAAAAAAGAAACAAAACAAGAAGCATCCCACTTCGGCAAACATAGTTTAACATTGTAGCAGTAAAACAATTTCGAGAAAATTACATTCTTCCCGACGCCGTGAAACTCGACGATTATACCTTACAGTATTAAATAAGGCACCGGTAACACTGAAGTAACTGAATTAATGTTGAATGAACATAAAAAGAAAAAGAAAATAAAAGAAAAAGGAAAGAGGAAGAGTCTAAATGCTTGAATGTCTTCCGCGTAGAAAGTGATAGTTGTTTCACGTTGTTAATTGCCGAGATGAAAATCTCAGTGATGCTATTACTATTACATTGCTCTGTCGGTGTAATGCTCGATTATATCCACCGAAGTATTACGTGAATTACATATGTGATATTATGACATGATATATATATCCGTTTATCATGTTTTTTTTTTCTTCATCGAAATATTACGGCATATTCGCTTAACGTTGTTGCGCATGTGCGTGTTCGTTTGATTCGAAGGTATAATTAAGCGCGATCGAGTTTGAACGACTTTCTGAACTGCGCGTCGATCTGTGATGAAAAAAAAAACAACGCGATGAAAAAAAAAATCGATATAACCAGTATGAGGGTAAAAAGAAAATAGATTCGAACCCAGTGGCTTGGCAATTGCAAGTCGCGGTATCACAACCTTTTCCGCATAGAAAGTAATGACTATTTCTGTTACCGCAACACGAGATCCTACCCACGAACGATGCTATTACGATTATGTCGTCGATGTTACTTACTTCAACGTCCGTTCTTCGATGCCCCAACCTATCGCACGACTCTGTCGATCTTATTACCTTAGCACTATTACGATAAGACTCTCTTACGTTTCTTACTCGTATTTCTTTAGGACTATTATGATAATGCGTCGAAGAAGAATTTCGATTATGGCTTTCCTGTTTCACGTTAGTTAGATAATTCTTGAGTCATTTTAGAAATCCATTAATACGATTACGAAAATGTGATCTAACGCTGAACATTCTCCGGTGCGATGGCGAAAATTATTAGAGAGAAATGGAATTCTGGGAATTTATTAAAAAAAATTATGTTTGCAACTCTATTTTTTTTTTTTCAGATATTTCGCGTATGGTTGGTTTTATGGTAATGGTTTTTTTTTTTTTGCCGTAGGGACTCAGTGATAATTGGGAGAAAGCAAATAGTTGTAATTCTCGTGACCGTTAAACGATTAAAGTCTTTTGATATATTTTTTTTGTCGCCTGAGAAAACATTGAAAAAAAATGTCACATGCGGAATTTTTTTTTTTTTGGGAACATATTGCGATGTAAACAAATTAAGAAATAGTTTATATTCCGATAATTCTCACAGTCTTTATACTGTTGGTCGTCAGAGATAAATATACAAATCTTTATTGCACAAAAAATATTTTTTTTAAGTGGACAAACTTGTTAAACTTCTGTATCCGGTTTGGATATTGAAATCGAGTTGGAATTTGTCAATTTCGAAATATGTGTCGCGAATGTATGAAAAAAATAAAAATAAAAAAAATACGATCGAAATACGATCTATTGACACTGAATGTGATAAATCGTATTACTGAGTGTAAATGAGTACCAAAAGGGATCCATCCCGTTAGCAAGTAGAATTACTACAAATAAATTAATTTCCAGTAGAAACAAAATTGATTTCTGTAATTTCCAAAACTCCGTAAATGATCGTAAAATTATAATAATCGCATAATCGTTCAACATTGCAACGTATACGAGAGAGGAAGTCGAAAATAATAATTGTTTTGTTTTTCTGCGTCAGTAGAGTGCGATCGTGAATACAAAAAAGTTTTAAAATTCGGTCAAGTTGAATCTTATCAAAATCGCAATCGACCGTCAAAACCATCGAACCTCCAAGGATACATTGTTCGTTTAAAATTCAGAACGCGAACAAGCAGTCGACAAAACACGTGACTGAATTATTGTAAAAAAAAACCTTGACGTTGAAGAAGCGATTCCGTAACTTTCAAACCAAATCGACTCGTAAAATAGTAATTAAGGTGAATTTTTATTTTTTTTTAAATCGGTAAATATCGATTTGATAAATGTTCACTTAGAATTTTATAGCAACCTTTACTCACTTATGTACCGTTAGTTTATACTTTGCGATCCTTATACACAGTTTCTATGCGCAACACTCGTATTTACAATTTGAAAAAAAAAAAAAAAAATTCGTTCAAAATTGAAAATGTTATCTTACAACACGTTTTTATTACAAATAAGTAGAATTCAAAAAAATTATTTTTTTTTCTTTTTTATAGTTTTTATGTTTGCGTAGTCATCGGTCTAAGACTTAACTACTTAATTAGAGCGTAAGACGTACCCTAAAACCGTTGCGTTCGTGCGGCACACTTGGAAACGACTGCCCCCATCGCACTAACCGGTCACTCTTTTATAATTTCCGCGAGCACCTTTCTTCCTTCGGCTTCAAGTGGCTCGTACCTGCGTCTGTTGCTTGAACGCCTCTCGTCCCGGAGGAGGTCAACCAAGAGAACGATCAGCTGTCGCGCTGTGGTCTTCGCTCGCCGTTGGCTCCCTTCGCGAGTCAGCGCCAGTCACGCTAGACTGCCGTTTGCTTCCTTATCCACTTCGAAACGAATCCTTTTTTACACTTTTAAACGCTTAAGAATTTTCACCGGTTACATTCAATAACTTCATCGATGAAAGTACAAACGAAAGAAAGAACAAATAGAGTTAATTATTGTATATATAAGGTAAAAGAAACATCGCAACCGGTTTTTTATTAACACCGTTTGTAATGAAAGGGTAAACCTCACGTTTTTCGTCGGCGTCGAAAGGCTCGAAAAAACGCTTCTGTAGACCGGTGAAGTATCCTATATTGTGTATCTTTCCCGTTTCCCGCGGTACACAATAGATATCTCGGGTTCTTCGGAATTTCATTGGAATGTAAATATCACTATTTAAAGATTTCGCGGCTTGCAAATTTTCGGTAAATTATTCGGATAACAGTTTTTTTTCATCGTATATATATTTTTTTTTATTGATCGCGAATTTGTCATTTACTTTACTCCGATTTTACTGTTTTATGGCGAAATCGAAAAATGGATTGTTTTTGTCGATCATTCAATTTTTAAACATTATGGATCCGATTATCTTTGTTTATATTTTTTGGATGCGTTCTGTTCGCCCCGTTGCCAAATTTAGGATTTTGAATCGATTTTTCCTCAAACGGGCGAAACCGGTTGATTATCATTGACCCATCGATACGTTTCGAAAAAAAATGTCAAGGTCTTCGCGAAATTTTATATTCTATTATACAGACCGCGGCAAAGAAGTTATATACGGCAAAGATTGGCGATATAATGATCTGTCAGACGATGTCTGATTGTAAAACCATTGCGTTGTCAAATTGCCGTGCAAATATTGTTTTCTACAATGCGCGTACAGACAATGACGACTATTTGAAGAGATATCCTTGCAATCGTTGATTCATAAATGTGATCTAATATACATGTAGATATAACGAGTTTACGTAATTCTCAGAGACTTCGTAGTTTTAATGAAGTCTATCGTAAGAAACGGAATATCGTTACTATTTAGTCATTGATTTTCGTATTATATCACCTTTTTTTTTTCGTATTTCGAGTTCGCAAATTAAAAAAAAAATTTGTCAATACAAGATTACGAGATCGATTAATCTGAAAGATATATTTTTTTATAAAAAAAAAACAAAAACAACACTTTAATAGCAATCGCAGATTTCTTCCAAACAGTCATCGCGGAACATATCGATGTATTTTTTTTTTTTTTTACTTTCTCACCACGAGATAATAAATCTTGCAGATCGTTCTCGAAGAAGATGAAAGATAATCAAAGATAAAAAAATCGAGTAATCTGATTCTACTGTGCAGAGAAAGTGGTTGACTAGTATTAAACAGATGTGAAGGAATGAGTAACAGAAACGAGACGAGGCACTTCGCACGGTGTCTGATCTCAGTGGCGACTACGAAATTACGTGGGTCTGATTCTGGACGCATGAGTGGTCGTTTAGATGACGATAAAGACAACAGTGGCCCTCTTCCAAACGAACTGCCGAATCGTGAAATTCGGATATAAAAACCTACTTTATAGTACAACGTTATAACGGTGTACCGAATCGAAATTCGTTGAGTGAAAGCGTTAAAGGAATTACCTCCCTCCGCTCGATAAAAGAAAAAAAATTATAATTTCTTCTTTTCGCGATGTGACGCGAACTAAAGCGAATTGTTAAATCAGTTTCGATCGGTTCGTTATAATTCCGAATGAAATAAAATATTTTATTCGCTCACATGACAATAATAAAAAGATGTAAGAAGTCCCGCTGTGCGTGTGAGTAAAAAAAAAATGCGCGCTATGATTATTGCGGGACTCTGGACATCGACAATGAAGAGTTGTAGTGCTTGTTCCGCGTTACGCCATTCATACGTAACTTCTGGACATTAGGAAATCCTTTTTTTTTACCCTCGAGCTGTACAAAAGATAGCCCATCGCTTTTTGACTGTACTGAAGTTATATTGGATTATTAAATTCGTATCTCGTTCACGTTTTACTTTCTCATTTTAAAACATCGCGGTAGCGAATCATCGAATTATTTCGTACATTTAACGCGATCGAATGAACCTTCAAAATCATTCGAGGAATTTGATGTCATTTGAAAAAAAGTTTAGCTTTTCAGCTTCTCCCGAACAGCAAATATTGATAGAACTTTATTTCAAACTGTTAAATGGTTTCTTACGAAATGAATAAAAAATTATAATGAACTGCGCGTAAAAAAATTACTCCGAATCATTGACACTAAGTAGCATCCGAATAATGCAACTAATGGCAAATGATCAATTTTTCAAAGTCATTTGTAATTTTCAATAGTAATTTTACAAACCAAATGATGACCTTAGCTTCTCAAACATCGTCACTATTCTATTCTTCTTCGTTTCCCTGAAAATACTTAACCATAAATCGCCCGAAAATGCAAATAAAAAGAGTACGAAAGTTGTAAAGAATAATTGGAAGCGATTTGGTATTATTCAGGACCTCTTTTTCGTACTCAGTGACTTGACTTTCTTGTTCATCGAAGTTTGACGAGAAGACTATGGCGCCGGTTAGTAGAAATTATATATTAACTTTATATAAAACTGACGACAATGAAAGAAAGAGGCGTTTTCGTTGTCGGAACTTTCCTCAACATGGTGTTTCTGTTTTTTCGGAATTTGCATAACCCAATGAATGTGTATATAACAACGAAGACTACTTGAATGAGAAGAGAATAGGGAACGTAATAATGTGTGTAATACAACACTTTTGTCTTTGGATGTTCGCTACAATTTCTTATGTTTGCTCGCTGGCGCTTGACACGCAATACTTTATAGGTAAGCAACAAGCTTCGCTATAACTTCGGGGCCAACGTGCAACTCCGAAGGGGACGAACGCGAGCCACGAGTTCTCATAATAATCAGAAAAGTGAAATGCGATTATACCGCAAGGAAGTACGAGGTACTGCACTCGCATCCAGACATTTAATATTATACTCTTCGCGGTGTATCCGCGTATTGCAACGATAGGGAACGCACGTTAGGGAATTCCACAACTGCGAACCGCGCCTGCGATGTTTCTAAGAAATTTTTGTTTTTTTTTTTCCCAGGAATTCAAGAAAAAAAATCGATACATCGAAAACAATTATTGAAAAATACAATATTTTTTTTATTATCCAAATGTGATTACACCGCGTGTAAAAATATATCGTAGGTAGATAAACAAATAGAAAATTTCGGCGAGACAAAAAATTCGAAAAATATTATCGAAGAAAAGATACGCATAGATTTTATGAGAAAATTAAGCAAAAATATATATTTTGTGACAAAAATGTGACTAAATCGGGAAATTTCCTGCATTCATGCGCTGCTACGAGACAAAAGAAAATTACTAATTTAATCAAAAATGAAAAAATTACTTAACCGAAAATATTGAAAAAACCAAAAAATATGTCGAAAAAATGGTTTCAAAAAAAAAAAAAAAAATTTGAGACTCAAAATTTAATTAACTAAATAGTTCACAAAAGGCCATTGTTTTCGGGTGAAACACGTTGCGATTACATAAAAACATCATCCGCAAGTACTTGAGATGTTACCATGCTAAACGTACTTTCGCTCGCGTTAGAAAGACAATAAGTATTCGTCAGCTTACGGCAAGTCGTTGGCGTTGGAGAACGCGTAGCGATTCATAGACGCAACAGCAGAAGTGACCATTATTTCGGACACAAGAGAAGCAAAAAAAGAAGAAAGATTTTGAAGAAACGCGGTAACGTCTCTACGCGAAGTATATGAAAAAAAAAAAAAAAAAAAAAAGAAACCATTTTTAACGCTATGCTACCGTGTAAGACGTCGTACACGACTGAAATATTAACTAATCGCGCATATAAGGCAACGCAAGTATTCATTTAAGATATTCCTGATATCGCAATAACACGGAAGCGCATTTTTAATTCTATTTGTCTCTGACTAAGAAATTGAGCAATTTTTTTGTTTTTATTTTAAACGACTTACTCGAGGACTCCATCGAGGTAACGATCTATTTCTCAGTAATGGAATGTGCAAATTCTCCAAGGATACAGCATTGACGTTATTGTCGAGAAGTTAATTCTTGCTGCATTGACGCGATAATGAATTACACATCCAAAAGGTTTTGTGTATTAATTTGAATGAAACACTATAAAAAAAAAAAAAATTCGTGATAATAATTGTCAATATACCAAACAATCCATTGTTTTTATGTTCCTTCGATCAAATCGGAAAACTGCACAGAAACTGTGTTTCTATTTTTTTTTTTTTTTTTTTAATCCATTGATCCGTAATTTTTTGTCAACAATTTTATGAAATCGTCAATAACAGATCTTATAATTCGAATTAGAATAGTGAATCATAATAATGATAGAAAGTACCTTTTTATTTCGTCGCCTCATATGATTATTCCGTAACCGATGTAACTGTGTTACCTTCTCCCGAATTTCTTTTACTTCATCCTTATTTATGGAACATTTCAATCAAAAGAATGACGAAAATTCACTCAATAATCAGTCTGACCTTCTCAAAGAATTACACAAGTATCCGAGTAACAAGTCTATTTTTTTATATCTTTCCAACAAAAAGGCTTTTCAAACACAAAGGTCGTATTTACGAATTTACGAGTAGCTGAACTTTCGCATAAGCGCCTTTGCAGCCGCTGTTTGTAGCGACCAAATGTTGCCGTATATCCGCCACTTGTTTCTCCGTAATTATTACATCATTTTCCCTCGCGGCCCTTCGTATACAAGCGTCGAGACTCTGACCGTCGAGTTCCTCGAAGCCAATGACTTTCGAATCTTCGATATCCTTTTTTCTCAAAACTTCGAAAATTTCTTCGACGCTCTTCTTCAGATTTAATTTTTTCGCGAAGTCGTCGTTTCTCTCTTGAGGATTAAAAACAGCTATCGTGTAAACGCAAAATTTTTCTTTCTGTTGTCTCATAAATTTTACGAATATCGCGGCTTCGCGCAGATCTTCCGGACCCAAATTTTCCAGAACAATCAAATTGCAGTGTCGCATCGACAACGCGTCGAATGCTTCGTTAAAAATTTTGTGTAGCGGTGGAAAATATTCGAAAACATTATCGACGTGCGGATAATGTTTTCTGACGATTCCAACCGCGTAAGATTTTCCGACACCGGTACCACCGACCAGAACTACCAAATTTATACCGGACGAAGTTTCTCTCATATCTTTCATCAATTCTCCAATAGCGCTATCTTGTCCGTAGACGCGTTCCTGCAGTTCTAAACTCATATTTGTAAAATGAAGACCACGTTGGTTACGAGTCATATCTTCATCGTAGAGAAAAATTGCCAAAATCAGAGTGGCTACGGATAGCAAGAGGAAAAATAGAAGTTTGTAACACGAAAAAGAGGATTGTTTCGTTTTCATTTTATCCTCGGGAACGAGAGAACGAAGTTTTTTCTTCGTCGCGTCGTAGTCGAGCTTCCGAACGGTGCTATCTTGAGAATTTGATGCTTTGGCGTTTTCGTTATCGATCGTTGAAGGACGATTTTTGGATTTTTTCGGCGATACAGATCTCGATCTCGCGTGGGGCTGTTTTGCTGTGTTTATCGTAGTTCCAGAGCTCGATGAGTAGAGCCCGAAGGTCGAGGCTCTGATCAGTGGCTTATTTTCACGTTCGACGTCCGATGACAATGTCATACCATTCAATTCGAAGGTGGGAACGTTTTTGTCATTTTTATTCCGGAAAAACCCTTCGGGCTTTTTGAAAGGTTTTTCAACTATTTCCTCGATCTCCATCGATTCCATTTTCTCGCCCGATTTTGGCTCTATCGCTTTTAAAATCTGACCGAACTGATCTGTGTGCCATCCGGCATTTCCGTGCGACCCGAATACCGGAAACGTGGTTTTCCAAGTGTTCGACAGACAACGCTCGCTTCCGGTTTTCACGATCTCCGAAACTTTGACTTCCCTGAAATAAAAAGTAACTATAGAATAATTATTATATGGAATTGAAGGAACTGCTGCAAGACAAGTTTTAAATACGCCTGAAAATCCGGAATAAGACTAAAAATTCATGAAATAAAACTCTAAAATTAAGTAAAAATATCCTAAAAAAACGGTTCGATTCTATTGATTGTTTTTTCAGTCATTGTGAAAATCTTTAATATCAGAAAATATTGTTAAAAAAAAATGTACAATCCAATGGATTTATGTGGAATACTAAGTTAAACTGAAACAAATGAGATACAAAGCAATTATTCGTGGCTTTTAGTTTGATAGATATATTTGGTTTTTTAATGTTCGAAATTCACATGAAAAAACATTGATTGTGATCTTTTAGTTTTATTATTTTTTCTATGAGAATGCAATAGAATTACACAAAATATGTGTCTTGCAGATAACTGACTGTAATATAGTTTTTATTTTTGCAAAATGTTTGCTTTACCTACATATGCAATTAGAGAAATAAAATTGTTTATATACTCATAAACTGCAAGAAATGAAGAAAAAATATGTGAAAAAAAAAAAAAAAAAAATACCTTTGTAGAGTTTTTATTTATCATTGTTATATAAATTGTAATGTTATTGTAGAGTAAAATAAACATGGAAAATCATCAAAACCTCAGATTGGCAATAATAATAATTCTTAATTGTTTATTCGTCAAACATAAACAGGATAACTAGAAAAATAAAATAATAAAAATTTAACTCGACTCACCGAGTGTTGGAACACTTGTCAAATATCTGTTCGCAACTGTATTGTCTCACGAGATTTCCAGAATCGTCGTGTTGATAGCACTGTTCGATAAGAATTCTACGAGTCGATGGTAATTCTGAGAAACTTATGGCTCTTGTGATTTTAGGATCGGTCGCTGGATCTGGTAAACTTAGAGCAGCAAAGTGTCTTTCCATAACATCGAGAAGAACTTGGAAAGTTTCCTGTGAACGATAATAAAGAAAAAAATTCTATTTAGAGACCTAACCACGAAAAAAATGTTCGCACACTTTCGATAATCTTACTTCTGTCATGCGAGCTCTGTAAACCGCGGCATGCATTTTTTTTTTTTGGGTCGTTCTACTTATCTAACATTACTCTTTTACCTTCTTCGTCACGTCGTGTGCTTCTTTATCGTATTTTCGATAGATCGAAAAATAAAACTATTTATCGAGAAAAACGCGGTTGCCACTTCGTCGTCGTTACTTATTTCAAAATTTTACGTTGAACCGGCGGGGTCAACAATCGTGTTGTCTCTCTGTGTACGAGGAAAATGCCGGGTGAATATATTATTTTTTTTTTTTCTCCTATCGGGCCTACCGCCGGTTATCGAAAAGTTTAAACAGCGCCACTTGTGTCAAAAAGTCGCGCGCGTCGCACGTGGTTTTAATCTTTTCTGTCAAGGTACTTAATTTTAACGATTTTAAGGTTCTTTAGATACGTCAATTTTCTATATGAAAAACGCGATTGTAATGATCACAATTTGTTAGTTTTGTTGTCGTTTCGTAAAATCAATTCAATGATTTCCGCGAACGTCATAAATTATCATCGTTTATATAGGTTATGAAATTGACACTTTCGGAGACGTTTGGATACACAACACGATTAATAAAACCTCGCAAACCGTTCCGGCATTTTCGTTTTGTAATAAATAAATAATTCCGAAGTGTTTCTTACTCGTCCGCATGATGGCAGTCTGCAGATATCAAAAACATCCGTTAAAAAAAATTATAATTTGACGTTTCGTCACGATTTTCTGTAATTAATTTTTAAAATGTTGCAGTTTCTACCATTTTTTATTCATAACTTTAAGTCATTAAACTTGCATCACTGAAAATTCATTTATTTTTATTTTCAAGCTATCGGAAATGAATGGTGAACGCCAGATGTGAGATACCAGATGTTTCCCATCTTTTCAATGTGAAAAAAACGAAAAAATGAGTTGCTACAAGCACTACGAAGTTCTCGGTTGCACCAAAGAGTCGTCTTACGCCGATCTTAAAGCGGCATACAGAAAATTAGTACTGCAGTATCATCCCGACAAGATGGATATTCATGAAGACAAAACGGCAAATAAGTTTCAGGAGATAGAAGAAGCGTGGAAAGTTTTGAGAGATGCAGCGTCGAAGCAGAGATACGACGCCCAATGCAGACAAGCGGAATTGGAGTCTCGGAGCGTTTTAGTTTTCGCAACAATAACTGCCGACGAAATGGAAGTTACAGCGGACGAAGAAACGCTGAGCTACCAGTGCAGATGCGGCAGTTATTATCTCATGTGCAGAGAAGATTTGCTTGAGAAAAATTGTACGCTGCATGTTCCTTGTCAGGAATGTACATTTGTCATAGTTATAGAGACATAATTGTAAATATAGCGGTAAAAATTATTTATAACATTAAATATATTTGTGTTTTCTCCCACGAAAATATTATCATTATGGACTTTATTAATGGGAGCGAATTTTCATTGAAACATTTAACATTGAAAAATTTCAATTTAAAATAATTGATATTTTTTTTTATTTATTTTAGCGAATTGTTTAAAAGAAAAAGACTGAGAAAGCACAGTTCCAATTTCGAAAGTTTACAATCAATTATACTTTCACACAGCGATTCTCATTTTTGTTATTGCAATACGAAAAAAACGGGAAGATATATTTCCGATACATATAGCTTTCGATGTTAGTCTCTCGATATAATTGCGTACTTTTCGAAAGATTGACGATATTTTTATTGTCGAATTATTCTCGCTTCAGATAATAAACGAAACCAATTATTTTGCTGGTTAAACTATATGTAATTGTGAATTTGTTAAAAAAATTATCGAGCTGATTGTCGCGCAAAGGAAATACGGCGAAAATGATGAATTATAAAAATGGGAGCGCGCATTAGAAGGGAATGTTTATTACTCCTCACAATGCTTTAAACCGATATTATGAAAAAGATAAAATAAAATAACAGAGACGGAGATATAAAATGCAGCAACATTTTCTATTTCTTATAAAAAATGATACAACAGATAACACATTATAGTAATATAAACTATTGAGCAATATACAAATAAAACCCGATCCTTGGAATAACCAGAGTCCAATAATAAAAGCTGCCCTTGGCGAGAGTTTTTATTCCGATGAGATCCACACAAAGTGTGCGCGTGGTCTTTCGACACGCAACGACGCATGCGCAGATCGATCAAATTATTTGCAAAAAATTATTGTTACGAGTAAAACATGATTGATCCGATTGAATTATTTGAATTTTTTTTCTTTCTTAACGACGCGTCGTTACCATTCGAGTTTGTATTGCACATTTGGGGAAAAACTGTTTTTTTAATTCGGCAACCTTCATTATTGTCCCGTGGCAAAGCAAGACTCGAATTACGAATAACCGATCGTCGCATTAACGTTTTTTTCTTTTTTTCCTTTTTAGGCTCCGAAGCCTCGCGAATAGATTACTAGCAACGCATTCGTTATCGTTACGTGATTCGTGTCTTTCTTTGTTCTTCCGTTTTCTTGTCGATTATGAAAAAAAAAAAATGAAAAAAAAAAAAAAAGTTTTTACTTTATATCGAAGAGAGTTGCCTACTTATACAACATTAATTTATAAATAAGGGATACATAATGATACCTTTACCATGTCACACTTGTGAGAGCCGCATCGCGTCACATTACTTTTTTTTTTTTTTTTTTCATTTTTCTTTTTTTTTTTTTTTTCATTTTTGGACATGGCTATGCGGTCTAATCGTTTATACAGTTTTAGTTAGAGAACAATGCAAAATACTGGAAGGCTATGTACAAATCGTCATTATCGAACGAACTATCATCCGTTCGATTATTTTCTTTCGCTTTTCTTTTTAACTTTCCCGTCTTTTATTCCGACTCTCGTTTCCCGCAGTTACGAAATACTCTTTACATAATTGTACGCCCTTTCGAATAAACGTCTCCCCCCCCCCCCCTTTTTTTCGAATGCACAATTCAGTACCCACCAAAAAAATACAATTTCTTTTTTTCTTCTTTTATTCACTATATTCCGATCGTTTAAGATTCCATTGTACAGATCAACTATCGCTCCGCCCGTCCATTTTTGTAACATCGATCGAGAAAAAACTCTATCCAAAATATTATTCAGATCACAGACGATATATTCCTTCGCGTTGAATTCGCGACAAACAAAATTTTGAGGAAAAAAATCCGCCGCGATGGCTATTTTTTTTTTTTTTTTCTTTTTTATGGCACATCCAATGCTCCGCACACGTGTGACATGTTATTTTTCCATTTCGCGCGTTATAGCAATTAGCCGATTTAGAGAACGCGAATAACACGGTATCGCCACAGAGCCGGTCAAATAGGGTTTATGGTATAAGGGGTTCGTAAGTAGGGAAAGTCTAATTTTTCTTAATCAAAAAATAGAACTTGCGAGTGTATCTTCGATTTTCGCCTTATCGAAAATTAAATGGGGAATATATGCGGCCTTTAAACATATAGAAAAAATACCTTTTAGTCCTTTGGTGAGGTATTTTATCGTTCAACGTGATTCGATAATCGTTCGAACAAAAAACCAATTATTTCTGTAAAAAAAATGTTTACGCGAAAATTCATATAAAGAACGATGACGATAAAGAAAAAAAGAAAAAAAAAAAATAGTATTAATGCCGATCACTCAATTTTAGTCAATTAGATTTCACCCATCTGCGAAAAATTGTACAATTTTATTTCACATTGTCTTTCGCTACTTTCTCCCCCGTCGGGGAAACCCGTTCGATCGCCCGAATTACTATGACGGCACTTATGCGGGCAAATAAAAATCCCAACCGGATCTCTACACACGCCGAGATTATGATCAACAAAAAAAAAAAAACATTAGACGGAACATGACATCGACAACCTTGAAAAATATCGTTTGCGATGTATGAATGAAAAAAAAAAAAAAAAAACATTTTTTCATTTTTTTTTGTTTTCTTTTTTTAATTAAAAATAAATAAGTGAAAAAAGAAGAAACTATAATTTAAGGATTTCGATTTTTTTTTGTTTCTTAACAGAGATGAAAAATAATGCCCTAATAGTCGAAAATAACGTTCACGTATCACGATTTAAACATTAGTGTTTTTTTTTTTTTTTTTTTTAAATAGAACAACGGGTTCACGCAACGCTCGCGTGAATCGGGTAAACTTAATAATTATATTGAAATCACAATTGGATATATGCACATTCGTGTTCTTCGTGTTCGGACCTCGAGTATCGACGAAATTGCTTCGCCTGCTGCTTCGAGATAATATTACAAAAAAAAAAAAAAAATACCCCTTGCATTTTTTTTCTTCTCTCGAACTGCCACTCATCGAAGAACGATCGGCCCACATAAGTCGTCATATGTTTAAAAAAGAAAACGGAAAAAAATGCTCACGAGAGAGTTGAAGCTTCTCGTTAGATTGTTTCCCCGTTCGATTGTGAAAATAAAGCTACTAAACGAGTAACGATACCGTATTTCGCATCGAATGTAACAGACAAAAAAATTAATTCCGTACTTAGATAAACAATAATAAAAAAAAAATCATATTATAGTATAAGCTCCTTATTTTCTCCGTAGTATCATATCGAGTCTTTTGAATCTCTTTTTTTTTGTACACGGCGTTAGGTACATTTCATTTAAATGAGAGAATTTTCGCAGCCAGACAGTCTCCAATAGATGACCAAAGCTCCGTTTTTCATCGGCTTTAGGCAGTTTTTTTTTTTTTTTTTTTAATTACGAGTGGAAATAAAAACAGTTCAGAGATAAAAGAGCGCGTTGGCTTAATTCGAGACTGTTTTGCTGATTAAATCCGCTTGATACAACTAATGGCTCGATCGTCGAACAAACGTTCGCTCGATGAGGATCTCGTGTTTTTGTCTTCTATTTTATTTCGCGCCCTGCTCAGCCACCGCCTTTCCGTCTCGAGGTACGATCTAAATCCGTCAAAGATAAAACACTTTTCTGTAATTGAAAATTCGAATTATTCATAATTCCAGAGCATTCGGTGTCAATAATGAAACTGTATTTGTCTGAATGAATTCCATTGAATACCATTGAAGTCGTTTCGTTTAGAAATTTACTTAAAAAAATAACCATTGAAAAAAATGCTCTGATAGAAAATGTCGGTAATTCGATGAAAATAAAAAATAAAATACCTACAGCTTTGTGATATTAAGGATAATAGCTTTTTTCCAATATTAATTATGTGAATTTGTTAATTATGCAAATTTTCAATGGTAGATACATGTTTTATCCTTGAAGGACTTTCACATCACTTTGACGTTTTCTTAGTTTGTTTTTTTTCCTTTTTTTTTCTTGTTTTGTTAATTTACGATTCCAGCTTTTTTTTTCCTCCGATTTCTAAGCCATTCGCTCAAGTGCAGTCTTATCACAATCGGACCATGTAACACATGAAACATTGTACAGTAGATTGGTTACGCTACCTAATTAAAATATGTACAGAAGTCACATAGCGGAGCTGTCCGAGGCACGACGACAACGACAACAACGACGACGACGACGACGACGACGATGACGACGACGACGCGAAAGATGAATTGGACTATTTCACCTCAACGTCGAAGTCGAGAACGAGAAGCTTCGTTTCCTCAGTGCCGTTGCGACTACCAACAGCGCAAACGAGTTTCGTGTCGCTCGCGCGAATCCTCCATACTACACCACCGCTACCACCGCTCTCCAGAGCTACGAGATTCCTTATAAAATCACCTGAAAGCAAATTTAAAAAAAAAAACCTTATTAATCGTACAATTATCGAATGCCAATAAATGCCAAAAGATTTTTATAAAATGTGTTGCAGATTCGTGATCACCGGAAAATGATACATTGGAAATATCTTTGAAATTACGAGTGACAAAAAAGTGTCCAACGTATTTAACGAACAGATGCAATTTTCATTGCTGCGTTTCGTTTTATTCGAAAAATCATTTGCACCTCAGTTTTAGTTAAATGTTAAGCGTTGTTACCAAAGTAAAGCGGTACATTGATAGATATCCAAAAACATTTTGCTTCGTCTCTAACACAACTGCCGTTCTTGATAATTTGTATCGACATTCAAGTATATCGTTTTTAATTATAGTTTTTTTTTCTTCGTCGATAACCTTTTTTTTTTACCAATACTGCTAGTAGCGGAAAGTAGTATCTCAATTTACTAAAATTCAATATCACAGCGAAACGATAACTGAAAGTCGCTCTTTAAAATTTTGCGGTCACGAAAAGTAAGGATCGATAATCGATATGTTAAAAATGAAAAATTCTATTTTGGGACTTACATCGTAGTTAATAAAAGATACACTCACCTGTCTTAACGTCCCAAAGTTTGACAGTACCGTCGTCCGATGACGTGATTACGAAATGACTGTTGAATTGGAGGCAAGTGACGGCTGACTGATGCTTATTAGGACCGGAAAGTGTTTGTAGGCAGTGACCGCTAACGATGTCCCAAACTTTGACCGTCGAGTCTGCGTTACCCGATACAAGTATATTGTTACGAAGTTCCATTCCCGAGGTAAGAGACTGATGACCCATCAGCGTGTGTTTACAGGCACCGGTCTCCACTTCCCATACCCTGATACTGGTGTCCAGTGAGCCGCTTACCACGTGAACACCGTCGAACTATGTATCCGAAAAAAAACGAAAAAAAGTGAAATTACCGATAAAATGTACAAAAAAAAATTATGATTAAGAAGGATGTATCGTTAAATTTCCAGCCGAAGGTGAGATTCGGAGAGAATTTCTATGACTTCCCGATGGGATAAAAATCCGAAAAAATCATCCATACGGAAGGTACTAAGAACATTAATTTTGCATAATAATAATTCAAGAAAGTGGTAAACGAATTAGTAAAAAAAAAAAAATTTGTTCATCGAATCATCCGGTGACTTAAAATTTTTTAAGCGAAAGTCGATTCGGTAATTTTTCGGAATACATATAAATTTTTTTAGAATTCTTTCGAATTTCTGAAAATCCCGTTTTTGGAAAAATCTGATCGATATTTGATTTTCGATCGATTGCCTGAAAAATGTTTGAGTGTAATGCGCAGAGTTTCTTCGAATTCATATCCAAAATTCGTGAATTTAAATTTTTTTCGGATTTATATCAAATTTTTGTCCGAAAGTATGTGAAATTCGCTCGGAATATCATTGTTAACTGGGAATGTAACGATACATTCTCCTTGAAAACCATAAATTATAACGATACATATTTTATCGTTATAACTTGACAATCGTATGAATTATTATCTTTACCTGAAGTGAATAAACACGATTACCGTGTCCTTCCAATGTGTGAAGACATTCCTCGCGTTCGGGATTCCAAACCTTGACGAGAAAATCGTACGCTCCGCTAACGACTAATTTACCATCATATTGCACGCATCTCACAGCTGCCAAGTGTCCAACGAGTACGTGTAGACATTCGCCAGTGTCGACTTGCCACACCCTAAGTGTGGCATCTCTGCTACCGCTAACTACTTTGTTACCGTGCAGATGCATACATCTCACAGTCGATGTGTGACCGTATAACGTATGAATGCACTGTCCCGTTTCGGCGTTCCAAACTTTCAGCGTACGATCCGTACTGCCGCTTATCACCGTTGTGCCGGCCATCTGCGAGGACCAAACGCCGCCTGTGTGGCCCACCAATGTCCTCAAACACTGCGTAAACAAATAGAAGCATTAGACACGTCTTTTTCTTTAATTCAATTTCAATTGAATCGAACTGAATGATACAAATTCCGAAAACATTAAAGGAATATGACGAAAATAGCAAAAAAACAAACAAAAAATTACGCGTAACATGTGATATATCATTTTTCAAAAACATCCTTAATGTCTCGAAAGTTTTAATTTTTTTTTTTTTAGTTATGCAAACTGATATTTTTCAGGGTGTTTATTGAATGAAAAAAAGAAAATGAAAAGAAGAAAAAGAATTACCTTTCCCGTGACTGCCGACCAGACCTTCAGAGTATTGTCGTCCGATCCGCTGACTATCCTATTTCCCGAAAATTGTAGGCAAGTGATAACGTGATCGTCGTGACCTTTGAGAACTTTCGGGGGTCTTATGGGTTTAGTTCTCCAGTTCATCTTGATGTTGTGTTGTCTCATGTACGCCTGTTTCCACGGCGATACACCGTTACCCGGGTTCGTACGATAATTCTTTCGTTTGTTCGGCGGTAACTCTTTGAAATCGTCGATACCGGCAACCCGACACTTTTCTTTCCATAAAAGATTGTCATCGGCGAGGAAACGCCAATTGCGACAGGTTTGCGCCGCTCGCAGAAGATCACGGGGTTCGAGAAACGCTAATACGGATAACGCTAACTCACGAGGTAACAACGATATGAAGTCTCTTTGAAATTGTGGTTCGATGACTTGCATCATGTGACGAACCTGTGTCGGTTCGCATCTCTCGATCAACTCGTCGATCGCTAACATTCTCTCCGCGTTCGACCATCTCTGCAAATTATTTTTCTATTTAGTTTCATCAAATACTTCGAGAATATAGATTTTTTTTTTATATCTACGTATACATATTCTATTATTGTAAACATTAAAATAAACGCATTGTGAGGGAACGAGTATCGTGTTTAGATATTGGTAAACAGTTTTTGCGTCTATAATTTTACTGTTATAAAACATATTTCACACTTATTACCAACAGAAGAGACTTTTAAATTAATAAATTGTTAGCTACGAAAGTGAGAAAACGAATATCGTACCTGAAATTGCAGAAGCCAGCTGCTCATCTCTGGGGGAGGATTGTCCCTCGTTGGTATAACGAATCTCACGTGTTTACCCTTTTCTTCCAACTTTTTCACGATTCTGCTTGCATTTGAAAAAAAAAAATTCCAAAATAAATTTCATATTTCACGAAAGAAAAAAAAAAGAAAAAAAATAAATTTGTCTCTCATAGTCGAGTATAACTTTGGCACTCACAAGCTATGATTTTTGTCCTCGGGATTGAGCTTTTTGCAAGGTAAACTCGACTCCGTTTCGCTCTTTCGTTTTCTCTGCGGTTGTACAACATTGAGCGGCATACACATGTGCAATATAGGACTTTGGGCTCTTTGCTGCTGCTGCTGCTGTTGTTGCTGCTGCGGCGGAGCTGATTTTGGAGATTCGCACTCTTCGTCGTCAATTTCCTCCTCCGCGTCGCAGAACAATCCATTTTCGCTGATCTGGCGGTAAAAAACAAAATTTGTATGTAAAAACAATGAAATAGATATTTAAAAAGTTGGAAAGAGAAAAAAAATACCTCGCTTTCCTCTTCGCTACTGTCGTCTTCGTCGTCGTCAACTTCGTTGCCGTAATCTTCCAACTCGACTTCTTGAGGCAATGCGCACCTGGAATTATCCAAAGTACTTGGTCCCGCGATACCTTCTTCTACGCCTTCCACGGGACTGGGACTAGTGCCACCTGGTTTTTCTCCATCTATCCCTTTGGACGACGACGAAGGTACGGACATTACTGGCTGGACGTCAAGCGATTATGATCTTCCGCCTCTGCGAAGGAGCAAAACAAAGTTCAAACAAAAAAAAAAAACTGTCACCTCGCGCTTATCGCTGAGTAAACAATTTGCAACTGTGAAAATTAATTTTTATCTCGTGTTGTAGAGGCATAATTCGACAAGAGACATCGGAATATTTGGTGGAAGTATTAAAAAAAAAAAGGACGAAATCGATCGAGCGATAAAAATGCGAGGGTAGGTCCCGAAAAACCCTAACCTCGTCAATTTTCGGAACGCGTTTATCCTAACGCGAAATTTTAACCAAATTTTTTTTGTTTTTTTTGTTTAATTCGTAAAAGAAAAACTTGAAATCTTTTTATTCCGACGAGTAGCACTTAGCATTTTGTTTTTTTTTGTTGATTTTTATTGTTTTTGTTTTTTTTTTTTAATCGCTTAGTTAAATATTCGCAAATCAGCAAAGTATAACGACGTGGACGAAAGAGAGTTTGTATGTCGGATTATTGTTGGATAGTAAATGGAAAAAAAAAAAAATTTGTTCGTACTTAAATAATGGAATGTTGTTCAGGCTCCTCGAAGTCGACGATTCGGCTGTATATCGAGTTTCTTCGCGGTATAGAGCCCTACGAAATTTTCTATCAAATAAGCATGGCATGGATCCTGTTATCGCGTATGGGACATTAAACGAGGTTATAGCTTGGATCGTATAGTGAAACAATTTTTTTTTTCCCCTTTTTTTAATAGATATGATTTTATATACTAAATATTAGCTTAGCACAAACGAAGAAACAAAAACAATGGACAAGTATAGTATAAACACGGGCAAAAACGGTTTTCATCGGGTAGTAGTGCAATGTTAGCAGCCCAGTCCCCGAGTCTCTGTGTTTTCTCGATTGCTCGCTCTGCGGACTCGTTTTGCACAGCCTCTGTCGCGTTCGGAGAGCTACCCCCGGATAACTCTACTGTGCACATGCGTTCCCTATTTTTTCTTAAGGGAATGCTCTCTTCGCTTTGTATAGAATAAACGGTAAATTACCTGAAAGTTGAGGTACTTTACCAGTTAATCAAAAGTCTAACGAAATCGAATTTAATTGAATGAAGAAGTATTATTGTAGATGTGTGCTGATAGTTCGCTTAGAATCTGTTCATTCTGAGTTGTAACAAAAAAATTTAACCGGAAATGCACTAACCGATTAGAGAATCACGAAATTATTCCAAAGTTCTCGAAGTATGAATGGATATAAAGTTTGCCCTGCAACTTTATATAGTTAAAAGTATTTTATCATAAATCCATATTTGGCCTTTACGTTGTGTAAGTAAGTTTAGTTCAAACTTTGGGCGTGAATCACTTAACTAATACAATAATCATTGAAAACAAAATGGAGTGTCGTTTTGTCAAACATTTTCATTTTTAATTCGCTCCAATTAAAACTTAATTAAGAATAATAATATTAAAATATACCTACATCGCTACTATCGGGATAAATCTGCACATTTTTACTTTTATTCCGCATCTTTCTAGGAATATTTTCTTTCCTCGTTTATTGCGCTGTGCGTATCCGCTTTAAAATTCGTTCCTTTCGACCGAGCTTCCGATTGCTCCGTTCTTACGGCACACAAGTCGTCTAACCTATCGTCATCGCCGTAGCGTGTTGCTCAGTGTGTCATTATCGACCGTAGAATATTCTCTCCGACCTCTACGCGTCTGTCTCTCAGTGCTTCGCCGGATTTTCGTTGGTCCTCGCTGGGTCTCCCGTTACGTTTGAGTGTACCCAGCGGCTACATCAAATTTTTTTTTTTTTCGTATACTCGCCATCGCTGCGTCTGGTGCGTCACGCGTCGAGTCGTTCGTGCGTTATTTTACTTTATAAAGTCGAAAAAACTTCGTAGTTAATTCGGCAAGGATAATTAGCAAAGTAGAAAAACTCCGACAGGTATGTACGGTGATGTGAATTTCTTTCGGGCATTTTTTTTTCCACTATGGTTATATATCGCAAATCTAAATAAGAAGTTTACGACGCCGATTATTAGAAGTTTTATCGCGGCTTTTTTTTTTCATTGTTGCGAAGCATTCGGTAAAAGTAGAAGAGAATTTCGAGGTTTCTTTCGTTAAAAAAAAAAACAATCCGACAAATGGATCGATTGTTGGAAATTGGTTGAGTGTAATATTTGGAGTAAATATTCGAGATTTTAACAGGAATTCATGTACCGGCACCATGTCGTTGTAATATCGGGCGTCACGCCATTTCGGGACAATTGAGGGCGTCCCTATTTTTGACTCTACACGATATCCACGCCGTTAAAAAGTAATATTTCAGTGAATTTACAATGAATTTTATTACGCGCGTCGCTCTTCTCATCCAATAGACACGATTTCTTTAATTTATTAACAATTTTTTTTGGAGTAAAAAAAACTTAGTTAACACGCGATTTGTTAATAATTTCGTATTTAAACAATGGAAAACTCTACGGAATACTCGCTTTATTTATCGATGAGGGAATCCTATTTTTATCATGAGTTATGAGAGGCATTGAGAGCGGAGGCCTCAAATTGATTGTAAGAGGGGGTTGCGCTTGGCTTGCAATCACCTTTGGAAAATTACAGACTTGAAATTCACGCAAAGTCATAGAGGAAGCGCAGTCTCCGCATCAGTTTTGTTCATTGATTTACCAATCTATTTCGTTGAAAAAGCGGCGCCTAAATTTGCCGAACAAATTTTTTTTGCTGCGTTATAAAACGAAAGTACGCTGCTGAGAAATCTTTAATCGTTCGGATAAATAAGATTTTGCAGTTAGCATATTGAAAATTACAGTTTTTCTTTTTATCGATTTAATTAATCTGATCAGCCATTTCATTTTTCTGTGACTAATCAACTTAAAAATTATTACTTCAATATAATTGAATTTGTTTCTGCATAATAAAGGTATCAGTACTTTAATGTCTTTATACATTTAACGCAGCAATTTTTTTTGTTTACGATATTTTTTTTTTTTTTTTTTAACAACAATCGAAGTTTATAAATTAGCAAATGCCGGAAAAATTCTTAATAGATTATCCCCCATAAGGCATCAATATTACATTTTACTAAAAAAAAAATTAATCTCATCTTTTTCACATAATTTTTTTACATTTATTTTTAGAATTTGATGAATCGATTAATTGCTCATATGCCACAGATAAAAACTTACAAATTTATTCTCCAGAGAATTTCCGATATCGAAGATCACGAGAATTCGTTGTATTTAATTTAATAAACATGTAAAAAAAAGATATTTCGTTAAACATCAATCTTATTGCATTCACAGACACTTCTCATGAAATTTTTATGCACCAAAAAGCAATTTTCCATTCTTCGCATTTCTAATATCTAAAAGTTTTTATTTTTCAGCAATTATGTCGTTTAATCGAGGAGCGAAGAGGAATTCCTTTGGGAATCGTAATTTCAATCGTAGCGGCGGCGGAGGCGGTGGAAATCCGATTCGCAACAATGGTGGCGGCGGTTCAATGGGCGGCGGAATGGGTGGATCGTCCGGCGGCGGCGGTGGCGGCGGTGTTAATCCTTGGGAGAGCGGTATGATGCCGGGACGCGGACTCCTTCCGACTCCGAACAACAATCTATCGCTGAGCTCTCCGCAAGCGCAACTCGTAATCGCCAGCAATCTTCTCAGCAATTTGTTACGCACGCAGCAGGAGGTTCAGCCGCAGGTAAATATACGATCGCCTACCGTCGAAAAAAATGTTCGCTACTTCACCCTTTTGGTAATGGCAAAAAGGTATTGTCGAAAAAGGTTCCCTCACTTCTGAGTCTCGGCAACACCCTAAACGGGCCCGGACCCAATTTTGCCGGTCAACAAAACTTTGGACCGGGACGCTTCAACGATCGTCCTATGCGACATCCCATGAAGAATCAACGCCCACAACCGTACAATAAGGTATGACGAGATTTATACAATCGTGAAAAATTGTATGAATTCGACGGAATTCCCAAGAGTTGAATTTTGCGATACCCCACGAAAAAAAAAAAAAAAAAAAAAAAAAAATGCTTGCTTAGGAATTTAAAACTCTGTCGTTTCATTAATTTTCACATAATTTTCTGTTTCGTATACATCACGATGTTTCGAAATATTTCAAACGAAGAGCTATTAATTCTTTGGCATGTTTTTTTTTTCTATCCTAATCTATATGTGTTTGGCGTTAAAAAAAAAAAAAAAAAAAACAGTTACGGAGCGGCAGAGTTAAAAATTCGTAAAAATGAAATTGCATTATTAAACTAAATTATGTTGGATATAATATTCGTACGATAGTTACGCTTGAAAATTCGATTAGCGCCGATTTCGAAAATCGCGTCGTAACATCAGGTCGCTTGCTAGAAAAACTTTAAAAAATAATATAAGAAAGGGTAGTATGAAATTGAAGGAGTTTTCGATAGCTCGGGATTGTTTTCGTTCGTACGTTTGCACCATCGTGAGGATTAAATTAATCACGGTGCATTCTCGTATCGAATTCAAGTGCATATAGCAACAATCATAACGATTCTCCGAGATTCGTTTTTCATCGGTGAAAATCCGTTGAAGCTCTCTGTTGATCACACGTCTTTGGTGATCCGATTTACAAAAAAGTAAAAAAGAAAAATTGTAACGAGAAAAGATATTTTCGTTGAACATTCATCAACGTCTTTTCTTCCCGAATGGTTCGCTGATGCATTTTTCTTTCCTTCTCCTAAAACTGCCCCCCCAACGCTGACGCGAACTATTAATAATTAGTTACAAATATTATTCTTATTCGAATTCTTTTTATCAAAAAGATAAAGAAATATTATAAAAAAAAAATATCTTTTCGCTAAATCCCAACAGTATAGTTATTTAACTGTGATCTTCGGAATCCAATTGGATTCTAAAATTAAAGATCACAGTTTGAGGATTATCGACAAAAAAAAAAACAACAACAAAAAATGAAAAAAAAAAAAAATCGAAAAAAAAGAATTTTCATGAAAAATTGGTCGTGATTTTGACCTACATGAATAGATGGGCAATCGGGCCCGCGACGGCGCCGCCGGGCGACGTGGCCCATCCGCACAACAATCTCGTGCGCCCCAGTCCGCCAACCAGCGTATCAATGGAAACCAAAATCAGCATCGCAACGATAAAACTTCTAAAGCAAATACCGCCTCTAAACAAAATCAGGCAGTCAAAAAGGAACAGCAGGAAGTTAAGAACTCTGATAAAGAGAAGGCTGATACACACGTCGCGAAAAGGTAAGCTCTCTCGCCTGGCGAATTCCGAATTTACAACAAAAAAAAAAAAGAAAGAAAGAAATTTCTTCAAAACTTCCGAATGAGACTCGTTCTTCGACTTGTCTTTATTTGTTGCACACACGAAATACGATTGGCTTATTTTCTCTATCGACTTGAAAGCATTAAACGAGTCGCAGACCAATCGTTCGTGTCCGCAAAAAAAAAACAAAACAAAAAAACTGTTTGTGTGAATCATTCACCGTTCGATAGTTTCTATTTTTATGATAAACAAATACGTTACGCTCTTTCGGCGTACCCGACTCCTCCCCGAAAGCCACACATCGCTCTTGGATTTGGTCGTCGCAGCGAATTTTCGCAAAATTGCGAAATCGTTTCCTGTTTTTTAACTGAGCGAATTTGTCCAACGGAATCCCTCGAACGAAAGTTTCACTCATCTTCGTCCCCAGTGAGATCGATTTCGGATCTCTTATCGATCTTTTGCCACTTCCATCGGCAATGATACGAAAAAACGAAAAAAAAAAAAAAACAAAAACGTGATAAACAATGAAAAAAAAAAAGAAAGAAAAACAAATACCACTTCGTCAACGTCGTCAGGTTCTTTTAGTTCAGTGAGAAAGCGAGGGTACGAGATCTCATCCATCGATCTTCCATTGTCGTTTTTTTTTTATTTCTCGGTTGGGTCGGCGATTCTGGTTTCTGTTCAAATTGATTATCGCGCCGTTGCGGAGGCAACGGATCTCTTTTTACGTAAAGAAACGACTTAAACATTTTTTTAATCGTGTCGGGAATTAAAAATGGGAGCAGTAAAATGCAGAGCAGCTTTAAAATTAATAAATACACAAACGCTAAAAAAAAAATAATAATAATAATCGCCGTATATAAAACCGAACGAATCGCTAATGTTAATTAAACAAAATAGTAACAGATGCTTTTATGTTCACTACAAAATCCAATGTAGAATTTTCGTTGCATACCTAAGTATATATATATATGTCTCATATGTGTAATTCGGATGCGAAAAAAATCGAATTATCATTTTCAAGTACTGAAGTAATGCATCTCTTCTCTTCATAGATAAATTGCCTTTCAATGATGCAACGCTATCTTCGCCGTTCTATATACGAACGATTTCTTTGTCGTCCAATAAATTGCTCTATAAAAATCATTTTCTGAAAGAAATTTTAGATTGGATTTTGTAGTTCGGAAGCTACTGACGGAAAAAACATTATAGTGCAAAATAAATTTCCAGACCTTGTCGAACACTTTTGCCAGTATTTTTTTCTAGTTAATTGCACTTCTAGTGTTTTTTTCGTAAAATCGATTGATTGTTTGCTCCGTTATTGACACGATGAAAAAAACCTGTTAAATTAGCGACGAAAGCGAAGCCGGCGAGGAGAAGAAACGCGACTGGAAGGACGAAAAAAAAGAGGGCGAAGTTAGTCAAATGGAAGTACCGGAGTCGGACGAGAAAAAAGAAGTAACGGTCGAGGAGGGCGAGAAGACAACTTCGTCGGAGAAAAAAGCAGAGGATGGACAGGGCGGTGGAAAGAAATCGGCATCGAGACACGCGGAAAGTCGCTACGCGGCGGTACCAATGAGTCATATGTTTTGTCACGTTTGTAACAAACACATGTGGGATGGATTCGTAAGTGAAGAAAAATTTCTTAATTACACGATCCTTTGAAGCACCTTTACTAAAATATATCTTTCAAGCCAATGGCTGCAATATTACGGTATTTTCGTGAGATTTTCTGGAGGATCGATACATATATTTAAGAATTTATTCCACAACTTTCTTCCAAAGAAATATTTTAACTGTTGCGCGACAACATTGTGCTTCAAAGAAGAAAAATGTCTTAATTACACGAACCCTTGAAGCACCTTTACTAAAATGCATCCTTTAAGCCAATGGCTACAATATTACGGTATTTTCGTGAGATTTTTTCGAAGATCGATACATATATTTAAGAATTTATTCCACAACTTTCTTCCAAAGAAATATTTTAACTGTTGCGCGACAACATTGTGCTTCAAAGGGTTAAAAAACTTCAAATCTTTTTTTTCCTATTTTTATCTAAATTGTTTCTTATATATTTTTTTTTCTGTTCAGTCTTTCGAAAATCATTTACGTGGACGCGCGCATCAATTAATGATGGAGAAATTGGACGAATCCTACAAGCTGAAGGTCGACTTGATGAGACATGAGCTCCGAGTCGCCGAGGAACAGCGCGAACTGAGTCTGACGAATTCTAAGCGTCGAGGCAAAAAAGTAAGTTGCCTCTTTGCTGCTACAAAGAATACTAACGATGAAGTATATTTTCTGCTTTAAAAAATTAATTTTTATGATTTATATTTATTCTTCGCGGAGAGTTAATGATTTCGATTGAAAACGATATAATTTTTTAGGTATCGGTTGATCTGAACGTTCGTGAGTACTGCACGATGTGTGACTTGAATTTCTTCGGCACTCTGTCGAGTCACAGAAAGAGCGACAAACATCAACAGCTCAAGACTTTCCTGCATCCCCGTTGTTTCCCATGCATGAAAGAATTTCCCTCGCGCATCGAGTACGACGAACACTGTCTAACGCCGGTACACATGAAGAGTTCAGCGCAGAACGAGGAACAACGGAAGAATAAGAAAAAAGGTACTTACCGCGCATTTACCAAAAATGCGATTTTTTTTTGCGTATTCTTTTTAGAGAAACAAATTGTTATCGAAACATTCGTTTGTTTCAGATAAATTGGCGAAAGGAGAGTCGGACGTGCGCACAGCTGAGGACGAAGAGAAAGATTGCGGTCCGGAGCCAAAGGCTACGGATAAAGAGGAAGAATTGCCTGAGAACACTGACTACATTACCGACATTACCGAAGACATGAATCTTACAAATTACAAAGTTCCGACGTATAAGCATTGTCGTCAAAATCAATTATCCATTGGTACGTTTTTCAAATATTTCATAAAAGTATTAAGAATAAAAAATTCTCTTGATGGATAATTCAAAGTAACGTTGTAAGTAATTAAAAAAAAAAAAAACACAAATGTTTTAACGATTATTGTTGGAAATTTAGGAAATTCATTGGTGAAGGAAATTCAAGGCTACCATTGCGAAAAGTGTCGGCGATTCATGATGACTGAAGCTGATATGACTGCCCATCTACGCAGTATAACGCATTATAGGAACTTCTTGCAAGAAGTCAAATCTCTCGCGGCTGCGGCAACGGAAGCCGCAGCTAAAACTGAAACGGAGGAAGTTGAGGTGAGTGTATATTTTTTGTTATCATAGTTTGGATGATAACAAACTTTTATGTAAACGCGAATGAAAAAAAAAAAAAAAAAAAAAAAATGGGTAAAAATCGAATTTCAAAATCATGAATAGCATTCTCCATTTTTGCGATGAAATAATGCTTCGTCTAATTTTTTTCTTTATCATCTATAATAACAGTTTAATAACAACGATTTTTTTTCCTTCAGCCAACTGACAATGTTAAGGAGGAGGAGGTGAAAGAGGAGGAAGACGACGACTATGAAGGCGACTGGAAGCGACGCAAGGTCGACCACTCGAAGACATCGGACGATTCCGAAAAGAAGGACGCCGAGGAGGAGACCGCAAACGACGAATCGACGGCGAAAAAGATAGACGGCGACGACAAATACGATCCACTTGAGGCCGACGTGGAGTCCGAAGACGACGGCGCCAATCAGGACAAGTCGATTGTCGAAAAACCGGAAGCTGCCGTAGACGGGAGTCCGGAGAAGGGAACGACGGTCGAGAAAATGTGGGCCGACATCGACAACGACAATGATCCAGAGATAGGAAATTTGATCGACGATGACGGGGAGGAAAAGGATAGTCAGCCGCAAGCGGAGCCGGAAAAGCCGACGACGCCGCCGAAGCCGGAAGAACCGGCAACTCCGGAAGTTCCGGCTAAAGTAGAAGTTAAAACTACACCGGCCCCGTCGCCGGTGGTGAAGTCTACACCGCCGACATCGGCGAACAATACGCCGCAGAATAAACCCGCCGGCACTCCCCGCGGACGAGGGTACGGACGCGGTCGCGGTACACCGCGCGCACGGAGATCCAGACGATAAATTTGTATCGAACTTCGCATAATTATTGAATTATTCGCTCGATCGACGAAGCATAGAAAAAAAAAAAAAAAAAAAACATGCGAGAGATGAGAGATCGAAATCCAGTAATTTTCGATATCAGCAAACGAATCGAATTAATTGTATAAATAAATAACAACAGAAAACATAACATAATTAATGAGTACGGATTACGTGAATAATCGCCTCGATAAATATATCGATGAAAAGCATCACGTGACTATGAAAAAACATTTTCTCCTTTTATTGTACGATGACGAGTCCGAAAAATGCGACTTATTGGAATATAAATATTCGCGGACGATGAGTTGAATCAATTTAGATACGGGCAGATAAATACCCCGTAATTTAGTCGATCGATTGCGATTTTTTGCAGTCATGCATTATTATGAATTGCCGTCTTCTTTTTTTTTTTTTTTGTTTTTTTTTTTTTAATAACGAAAGGAAAATAATAATTGGTAAATCCAATTTCGTAAAGCGTGTGGAAGTGACACGATATTATTTAGCCGAATATAAACGAATGAGGATGTGGAAAAAATAAGATTAATTCACGAAACATCCGTAGATGTAAGATTTTCATTCCAATATAAGAAACATACAAAGTAAAGGAAGAAAGATTACGAGAAAAGAATTTTTTCTAATTTTTTTCTTTTCACTTTCTGTAACATTGAAACTCAATAAAAAAAAATTTAAAAAAACGAAGTGTAAACAACGATTTTATGCAAATGTGTAGAAATCCGGTTGATAACATTTTTTTTTTTATTATTCGAGTACTAAATGAGTTTGAAGAAATTCGTCCACAGAGTCCGTGTCCCACTTGTGAATGTCCAGTATATCTTCAACTTTGTCGTCGGCGTCGTACAACTTGATAATCGGATCCAATCCCCGAACATATTTTATTTGGAGATTTTTGTATTTTTCAGGACGTTCGCTCTTGATGAATGCTGCAACAATTTTTTTTTTCGCATTTAGGTACAATCTGTATATTCTGATGGATAAAAACTCGTAAAAACTTTTTTATCGGAAATCGATTTTTTTTTTACGATAATACGAAATATTACGAATTTCGATTTGCCGGAAAGATTGCAAAGAAAAAATACCTTTTTTCACTGAAATATTTGTTCATTTACCTTGAATTTGAGGATAAGCACCAAATTTACAGGTGCAAACTTCAAGAACCGCTTTTGGATAGCGCTTCAAGCCGATGGCATCGTCGTCGTCGTCTTTCAAACAGCACTCTCGGCATTTGTCACTGTGATAGAAATAAAACGTATACGAAGATTACAAACATTTGCAGTGGTTAAAATTGTTGATAAAAGTATAAAAAACTAATAAAGATGTACTTACTAAACATCCTCCAACTTGAATTTGTTCAATTTTTCGCACGTTGAACACAACAGATTGGCTTTGTTGAATCCGAGGGTTTTGCAGTCTTCCACGGAAAAATGCGCGCTGGCTAAACAAAGCTGTCAAATCGATTATTGACACGTCTTTATTTAATCTGATACCGTCGCATTGATAGGCGCGTTGATTGTCATAAACTTTACGAAAGAGGTTATGTTCGTTCGTATTGACGACTTACCATTGAACTGATGATAATTACTTGGCTAAAGGTAATTAATATTGTTCCCTTCATTTTGATACTTTGTATTTAACGATTATCTTTTACTATTTCTAAATTAAATCTCGAGTTTAAATGCAGTTATTTAGTTCCGCATATCGTATTCCGCGAGAAGCCGAAGAACTATTCTTCTTCTGCTTGGAACAACGCGATTGGCTGCCAAAACCAAATAATCATATTTGCCATCGAAAACCCGCGCTATATGACGTTCGGAGAATTCGAAATGACTTTCATATCACGCAATTTTCCAGAGCTGTACTGTCTATTGAAAAATAAGTCCCGATAACTGTTTTGCTTTTGGTTTTTTTCTGTTCATTGAACATTTGCATGAACGTAGATATATATTTGTGTGATATATATATATGCAGAGAAGGATATAAAAATTATACAAATTTATCAATTTTTTTTAAAAAACTGTAATTATTATTGATCGTAATTATATGATTATTGACAATGACGCGGCTATGTGCACATTAAAACACCTTACCTTTGTATCTTACAAGACCAGCTTTTCTTGTACACTATATACAATATCTAAATATCATATTCCTTATTTGCAATTTTTATATAATAAAACTATCTATATGCATAATATTAAATTCATCGACGTCATCGCATTTTTTTAACCCTCATTATTATTTATTATTACTATATATATATATATTTATATATATATATCGTCATCGTTAACCATTTATATGCGTAAGAATCAATTAAAAATTAACCAAATATGCTTTATTTCAAATCTGTACAATGTGTAGGCTCTTAAAACTCTTCTTATCACTGGCATTAATGTATTTACAACTTTTCGTGTTTGGGGCGTTAATAGTTGAAGGTGATTCCTTATTTTCAAACTCCCTTATGTTCAATCGCGTGTATCTCTAAGTACGTAATAATTTACCGTTGCGAAGAAATTCTATGAATTGTAAATTGAACTCGCAGCGATAAGGCCCACTTGCAGGCTGCCTATACTGGTATCCTGCAACGGTTGGATCTTCGATACCAATATGGCGCCAATAAGTGGACAAGCGCCATTACCAAAAAATCTCACCGGCAAATGTCCTTTTAGCGCCACGGGTTCAAATTTTCAATTTCAGCGGATCGATATATATCGATGAACTTTGAGTCAATTATCGTGGTCATTTGTTTTTAACAATGAATGGTGGCAAGTTTTCATTAGTGCCTCGGTCAACCAATTAATATAAATTTGCACATTGCATTTTTTTTTGTGCAGTACAGCGGTCAGTTACTTTTTTTTTTTTTTCTTTACTATCGATCAGTATCGGAAATATAGTACAAGATAACTAAACATCACTGCGGACGAATGGGAAGTTTCGACACGAATGCTCAAAGTATCGGCGTGTGTGTGTTCCGATAACTAAACGCGATTCATTATTTTACATGTACTATTGTAATGAAAGTCAGTTATCGTTAATATTAAACTTAACGATTTCTTCGGATTGTTTATATCAGCACATGATTTTCAATACTTCGCGGGTTCCATGATGTGATCGAACTTTAATAAATTGCCTAGGCACTACCGTTTATATCGTGGGCTTTGATATTTATGCCAGGAAATATTACATGAATCTACTTTTGATCGTATTTCGTTTTATTGCCGTCGAGGTTTCGCCGCAATGCGTCTACCACCCTATGATCTCTTTATAGTGCGTAGGTGTGATTTTTTTTTTAATGCATTCCTACCGATGAATATAACAAACATTCGATTTCATTCTCATATTTCTGAAAAATCACATAGTTCCCACACGATCTCGTTCTCACGCATACTCGGCAAAAGAAGTGTTCAAAAAAAAAAAAAAATCTTTAACAAAAATGGCACCTTCTCAATAATATGAGTATTGTATGAATATAAAAAGGTAAATGATAATGAATCGTTACTAAATGAAAGAAAACAAAGTTGCGCGGAACCTACTATCAGTACATTTGAAAAATTCTGTTGGAAAAAAAAAAGATAGAATTTTGTTTTTTTAACTATCCGAATAAAATTAATTCGAATATGACGAACGGGAAACATAGCAGCGAACACATACCGCACACGCACTCATGGATCGATACAGCATATATTGATGTGTTTTTTTTTTTTTTTTAATGAATAGTCATCGGAAATATATTCATAGTGTTTTTATTAAAATTTTTCATTATATCTAGTGTTTAAAAATCACGATTCGAAGCAGTGATTTATGAAGAATATTTTGTACAGGGATAATTTCAAAGTTTATGGCTCCTGCTAAGGTATCAATCGTTACTTTGAGCAGATTTTTTCATTATTTCTTTTTTTTTCATTTCTTTTAACTTACGGGCGTAGCGCGTGTGTATATATGTATGTGTATCGTGTTGTTTTGTTTCTTCACGCGCGACTATATACTTTTTACAATAAATTCGAGGTAAATCGTCATTACCGCACCGAGAGGCTACACCGGTAAAAATCGCCGTAACTATAATCGAAGGCCCATATCCGGCTCCATATCCAACGATCTTTCATTTACATAACACGAAAATTCTAATAAATTAATGTAAAAAAATAATGGGAAATTTCTATCTAAAATTCTCTCTTGCACGATGTATCAATTGTAGTTTGTAAAAAAAAAAAAAAAAAAAAATACAAAAAAAAAAAGTAATAATAATACGATTTGTATTTGCACTGAGTACGACGCCCGTATCCACGCGCAGTCTCGTCACACGATCTACGCACTGTTCGAGTGAAACTCGAGGGTGTTAAAAAAAAAATAATCGCGACGCGTCAAAACGGCTCTCAAGAACTCGGAATACAAATTTACATTTACACAAAAAGAAAAAGAAATAACAGGAAAAAAAAAAAAAAAAAAATTGCACTCGCGAGTCTAGAAACCGTACGGCAACAGTTCGTTCCTGAAGATCGACGAATTTCTTTAATTTTTCTTTCATTAGTATTAAGTGAGATTCGAGTCTCATAATTTAGCTTTTGTGGGTATAAAATACGAAAAAAAAAAGAAAAAAAAAAATCCCGAAACGAAAAAAGCAATAAGATCGAATAAACTGTGCCAAGGTAATGTGCCACGCTTCTCGAAAAAACCTCAAACATTAAGGGAACGGGGGGAGTGATTGAGAAGAGTTAATCGAATTAACGAAAGACACCTTAACGTTCCGCCGCTACCTCACATCTCGAAATGCACATGCTAAATAATTACGGTGAATTTGTTGGGCACTTTGTGACATTTCACGTTTTTTGTTTTTCATTTTTTTTTTTTTTTTTTCACCCTTTCAGATCATTTACAATACATCAAAGTTAATAATTTATATTACACGGATAAAGTAAACAGTTTTTTGTTTTGTTGTTTGTTTGTTTTTTTTTTCTTCCTTTTCATTCATCTAATGAGTCTTTCGCGGACATGAAATTTTTTTTTTTATCTTCATTTTATCATACATTATATGAAATACTATTAATATATACATTCGCGAGAGAGATTGAGATATATATATATAATATATATATATATTTATATTTATATATATAATTATATACATATATACCTATTTGTATTTATTTTATTTAATTATTATTTAAATTTTTTTTTTCTTTCATTTAAAAACTAAAAGTAAGAACCATTAATTACTGTATTTATACAATTATCATTAATTATCACCTAACTTGGCATCCTTGTGGGAGCGGTGCAGGCGGACAGCCTGTAGTATTGTGTGTCGTCGATTGTTTCAGGATATCAATTTTGTCCTCTTTGGAAGATTTATTATCCGACCCAACGTCGGACGTTGTTGTTGTCTTGTTGTCGGTTCTCGTATCACCACTATCGGCCATTGTCGCCGTCGTTAAAACAGAGTTCGTAACCGTACCACTGTCATCACTTGCACTACTAGCCACCGGAGCTTTGAGTTCGTAACCTTCCTGACATCTCGTAAGTTTTAATCTTATAGGTGTAACCTTGGAAGATCTAACGTTCCTAAGAGTGGCAGCGCCACTTGCATTCGGATCGTTCGTTTGTTTCTCATCTTTCTTAACAACATCCGCCGGATATCCAGGTTCGTCTTTAGCCGATTCTCCTCCGGAAGGTGCGGCACCACCGACTCTGCTTTCGGTATTTTCTCTGAACTGACAATCGCCGGTTTGTTCCATTCTCGAGGAATTCGTTTCATTGATACCGCTGCTCGTCGTTTCGTTTGTCGCGTCGTTGCTAGTTGCTGCAGCGGCGTTTCCTTTGCCCAATCTTATTATCAGTTTCGTCGTCGATTCTCCACCGTCCAATATCTGCACTCTACCCTCTTGTTTTTTGTTCGATTGTCTCTTTTTTCTCTTGCTATTCTTGTCCTTCTTACTTTTTCCCTTTGTCTTCTCGTCGTTGTCGAAACCCGCCATTATCATACGACGGAACTTCATTGATTCGCGTTTAAGCTCTTCCATGCTTGGTTTGCTCTGCATACTGCTAAGACGTTTTTTCGGCGGTCGTATTCTCGAACGATCGTCCTGTACGCTCGCTATTTCTTGTCCTATAATGCTGTTGTTGCCTATTTTGATCTTTAGCTTCGGTGGACCACTATTCGCTATCACAGGTATCGATGGACGAGTTTGTCTTCCTCTTCTTCTATCGACGTTACCGCCGACCATTCCTCTCCGCCTATCAGTGCCACCGTCGTCGTCCCCAATGTCCATAAAGTTACCGCGTTCTTTTCTTCGTTTTGTTTCTCTGTTAGCATCGACAACGGCTTTGTAGTCTTCTCTCGTCGGTATACTAGTCATCGAGGCAACGGCTTTCGGTATCGTTATAACAGTTCTATTCGGCGGTGGTATAGTTATAGGAGCAGATGTTACGCTGCCGTAAGTTGGATCATCCATATTCATGTCCTGCGAGCAATATTGTCGCAACAATTCCTTCTTTCGCATTCGTCGAAGATTCGATGTTCCCGAAGCGACCGCTGCGCTCGTAGCGGCGGGTGTTATAATAACTGGCGCTTGTTGCGCCAGAGGCGGTACCGACGAGGCGGGAACGTAATTTGCATCCAAAAACGGTCCTTTTATCTTCACCTTCAACTGATTTCGTGAATCGGTAAGCGAAACTTTCGTTACGTCGGCGACGATTGGTAATGGAATTTCGAGAACCGGATGACTGGCATCTGTTTTCAAACTAACGTCCGTTTGTTGTTTGCTCATTAGAGCCGAATGCAGAGCTTTCTCGAGATCCTCGTCAATGTCGGGGATCGAAGGATCGGCGGATACGCTGGCGTAAGAATTCAGCAAGTTGTTGGTGTACGACTGGGCGTGTAGCGAAGTTTGAGCGTCGATTGTGGAGTTGTAAGTTCTCATATCCACAGGACCGGGCAGCAGAGGCAATACAGTGTCGGTAAACGACTGTCCAGCGTTTCCACCCGATTCCACGATATTCGTAGCTTCGTCAGCATCCGGCGACGCTACGATCGTCGATCTCTTGTCGTCGCCGTATTTCTTATGAACATTAGGACTCGACAATTGCGACTGTGCGCTCTCCTTCGCGAGATTCGAAATTTCTCGTTTGTCACCAACATCCGTGGATTTCTTTCTCTCCCTCATTGTTCGAAGATCCGCGATGTTAGTTTCAGCGGTGGAATCCTCGTCGGAATCAAAGTCGTACACAGTACCGACGAGTTTATTTTGTATCGAATCGTCGCTGTGCATCGTATTAGCGATAATCGGAAGCATCGCGATCGAGGCGTTTTGATTGTTTTTCCCTCTTCCTCTGCCTCGTCCGCGGCCTCTGCCACGATAACCGGCCTGTTGAGATCCTTTGGCACCTCTGCCGCGTGATCGCGAGCTCGGTGCGCTTTTGGCGACTTCCTGACGCGGAGATTTACCCGGAGATTTGCCCTGTAACGAGGTCACGCGAGCCGAAGTTCTCGTTGGTTTTGATGGCGATTTTTTGCCGGCCTGAGATGTTTTGCCGTCGTTTATCAGAGTGGGAAGATTGTTATCCGCGCTCTCGGTCGGCTGAGCCTCAGGCATGTTGTTGACGAAGATCGGTAGATTCTGCGTATTTGCTTGTTGCCGTTCCAATTCCTGCGGTTGTTCCGGCTCCGGTGGTAGCGTCGGCTGTGGTTGCGGCTGAGGTGGAGGTGTAGGAATCTTCGTCGGCGAAACCATAGCCGCTGTTAACGCCATATTATGCGACGACGACGTAAAAGCCGCGGTGCATGGCGACGCTTGCATGTTTAATGATTCTTCGAGAGGTTTCGTTACGTGTGGCAAAAGGCCCTGCGGCGTTGGAAAGGGAGCACCGAATACGGGTGGAAACATCGCGGTACCAGGCGAGGGATAAGGCAGAGGCGCCGCGCAAGATTGAGGCGGAAACAGCGAAACGGGTCCGGTGTAGGAACTCGACTCGCTGTAAGTGTGATAAGCTCCGGCCTCCATAGAACAGGGTGGGAACGGCATGGATTGAATGTTCTTGTAAGGCGGCATAGCCGCGTGATCTTCGTTCGACGATGCCGATGTTATGGACGACGAAGTCGATCTTCGCGAAGGTAAAACTTGGGACTCCGCCCACCGGGTATCCTGACGAGAATTATTAACGTCGTTGTAAGGAGAACCCGATTGGGCGTAATCTTGACGAAGATCGGAGGAAACATCGTCTTTATCGAGAGGCCTGTCCATTGCGTTTGCGTGATCCTCTTCGGCGTTTGGCAAACCCATGAAATGACGATTTACCATGTCCATCGGTGGAATATCATCGACCAATTGGTTAGACATAGCGGAAACTTGTTGTTGTTGTTGCTGATCCATCATAGAAACCGGTTGAACTCGAGAATCTGCGTGAGGATCCAAGTGCTGAAGAGATCGAACCATTACGTGTTGTTGTTGTTGTTGTTGCTGCTGCTGTTGCTGTTGCTGTTGCTGTTGCTGCTGCTGCTGCTGTTGCTGCTGTTGATGTTGCATTTGATGATGATGCTGTTGTTGTTGTTGTTGTTGTTGTTGTTGTTGATGCTGTTGTTGTTGTTGATGCTGTTGGTGCTGTTGTTGTTGTTGCTGATGATGATGCTGCATCAGCTGATACTGATCTTGAAGGTTAAGATTGAGCTGCGCGTGAACCAGTGCTTCAGCGTTACTGCCAGCGATCACGGACGATATATCGTTCGCGAACGTGTGACTGGCGTAACGATGATTCTGACTCTCGATCAATTGATTGAGCTGCACGTCGTTCGGATTGAAATTATCCATACTCGGCGGTACCCAACGCTCGTCGGCTTCCGCGCGATCCAATTTCGCACGTTCGGCCACCGCTACTTTAGCGGAATCGAGATCCTCGTTCATGTAAGGAACGTAAGGCTCGCTGTTGTTCGGATAACAGGATTTGCTCTTTTCCTCGAGCGAATGATTCTTCGGACTCGGTGATTCGATTATCGAGATAACTTCCGGCGATGTTCGAGATATTTGGACGTCTTCCGGTTCCGGTTGTTTCACCTCCTTTTCGATGGGTATAGGTTCCGGAAGTTTCTCTATGACTACCGGCGGCGGTGGTGGTGGTGGAGGTGGCGGGGGTACCGGAAGTTCCTCCTTTTTGATCTCTTCCTCGACGGTTATCGGCTCGAGATCGAACTGACCGGAATTTGATTTTTTCGACAATTCCATGCGAAGCTTTTCAACGAGATGTAGCGTTTCCCTCGCGCTGTCTTCTTTGGAATCCTCTTTGAACCACAGCTCGTTATTGAAGGAGAATGTTAACGGTGCGGCGCGTTCTTCGGCGTCGCGCGGTATGCTGAAACCATCGTCGTTCACCATATCGTCCGCGAGAATATCCTGATCGAAGTCAAAGAGCTCCGAGACGCTTGGATCTTTGCTACCGTGTTGAGGTGAGAATATCGAACGATTCAGAGATTTTCTTCTTTTGTTGCAGTCTTTCGCGTCCAAAGTTTCGCTCGACAGTTTTTCCGACATGGGTTTCGTGAACACGACACTGTCGCTCGTTTCTTTGGGTTGTTCGTCGATAGTTACGTGACTCGAAGCTACGTCCGGCTGCTGTACCACCGGTTCGATCTTTTGCTCTTGTTTCCGTTTTCTTTCGCTCGTTCTATCGTAGCTTGTTGGCTCGTCGACGTGCCTCTTAACTAGAATATCAATCTCCTTTGCGCATTTTTCCGATACATTCTCCTTCTCGCTGCTAGCATTGTTCTTTCTCTCATCCGCGTGACTCTTCGGCCGTTCTTCGAGTTTCGGCGTTTCCTCGTTCGATATACTCTTAGATATCGGCGCCAATTTCGCCACAGTCTCGGACTTTGTTTGATCCTTATCCACTTTGACATCCAAACTTTTGGCCTTCGAGAGTTTATCCAAATGCTCGCGTTTTTCGAGAAGCTTATCCAACCCTCTCGAAGATTTTTTTGGACTGTCGCGTTCGGCTCGACGTTGTTTCATCTCCTCCTCTAACGTATTTACCGCGTTCTTATTGCCGCTCTTCTTTCCCTTTTTATCCTCCAATTTCGGTGGTTCCGGCGTCGAAGATTTTATCGTTGTTTCGGCAGTTGTCGTTGTTGTTGTTGTTGCCGTTGGTGTTTTTATACTTTCGATACTTTCGCTTTCTCGCCTTTCCGACGTTTCACGAGGTTCCTTCTCTCTCGATTTTTCGCTCATCCTCTTCTCCACTTTCTTGACCGCAGACACATTCTTACTGTTCTTGTCCTCCTTCGTCGGTACTTCAGTAGATTTTCGTTTTCTTGCCTCGGGTTTACCTCTCGCAATCGCGCCGGTATCTTCCTTGTTCTTTGAACTCGAACTATGCTGCTGTTGTTGTTGTTGCTGTTGTTGTTGTTGTTGCTGCTGTTGTTGTTGTTGTTGCTGCTGCTGATGGTGCTGCTGCGACGATGGTTGCTTGACGCTACTCTGACTCGATTTCTTTGACGATTTGGTCCCAGAAATATTTCTTGTCCCATCATTATCTCGAGACCCACTGAGCACACTTTGGTCAATTGACTTATCTTTTCGTTGATGTACCAAGACGTGCAGTTCTTTGCAACTATCGGCATTTCTATCGACTTTTTTATTCGATGATGATGATTGTTGTTGCTTACGCTCGCGTTGATGTTTTTGTTGTTGCTGTTGTTGTTGTTGTTGTTGATGTTGTTGTTGTTGTTGTTGTTGGGATATTTCTTCTTCTTTGGACACGGAAGCTCCACCTGATTCTTCTCTCTCAGTAGGCGGCGGCTGAAACTCAAGTCCATGCCGCCCGTCGGAAGTTTTAAGCTTCTTATCGGGCAGCTTCTTGAGTTTCCGCCCGGCCGCCGTCGTCGTGGTCGTCGCCGTCGTCGTAGTTTTCTTATCACCACTCTCAGCGCAATCGTCGCTCGTAACCGTTTTGTTAATTTGACGTTTCTTCGTCGCGAATTTACTTTTCGAACGATTACTCGTATCGCTCTCCGAAGATGTACTCGAAGATATCGCCGTTGTCTGTTCTTTCTTAACCGGTGACGATGTTCGCGTCGGTTGAACGGTTTTTTCGTCGTCCGAATCGCTACTACTGTCCGACGAACTACTGCTGCAACTGCTACTACTCGTCTCGCTGTTACTCGTCGATGCCGACGGTTGTTTGTTGTCTTGAATCTGTTTTTTAGTCTGCTTCGGCGATGATTCTTCCTTCTTCGGCGATTCATCCTTCTTTACGATATCGCGTTTCTTTACTTCCGGCGAATCTTTCTTCGTGACCTTTGCCTCTACGGGCGTCTCGACTTCTGGTTGCGCCGGTTTTGTACCCAAACCGCTCTTTATGTGCTCCGCAGCTTTTTTCGCCGCTTGACGCTGTGGTACGTAAGCAAGAATTTCCGAACCATCGCCGAATTCCTTGTCGAAATCGTAGATATCGTTGCCCTTTGAGTCTTTCGTACTTCCCTTCATACTCTCCTTTCCGTGCTGTTGTTGCTGCTTCTTCGTTGGTTTTTCCTTCGGGGGTTTCGATATTTTAACCTCTTCGGCCGGTGATTTAACCGATTCTGGCTGTTCAGCAGTGGGAGCGTCCTTTTTGCTCTGCGAACGTTGCATTATCTCCGACGCTTTCTTCGCTGCTTGTCTCTGCGGTACGATAAGAGCGGATGGTATGTATTCCTTCTTTTTCGAACTCTTTGCGTTCTCTTTGTTGTGCGGACTCTCGCTAACGGCGCGATCGTTTCGCGAAGATTCCTTTAAGCTACTGCCACCGAAACCTTTTTGCGAATTTTTCATATCAGCCGCCGAAAATTGTTTAACGGCCGCTTTAGTAACGAACGCGGGAGCTGTGTGAGACGCATTGTGATCTTGAGAATCCGAGTCGGACGAATATATCGCGGCGAGCGCCGAAGGACCGAGGCGCGACGAGGCGCTCGTGTTGAGAGGCAAAAGTTCGTCGCTATCGCTGCCCGATGCGCTGCCCAATTCTTTTTCCATATGTTGAAGAGTCGTTCGCGATCTCGGACTATCGTGTTTTTCGCTCGCGCTACTCTCCGATCTTTTTATCGGTCGATCGGGAGCACTCGATTTCTTCGTCTTTCGTCTCGTCGACGATTTAGTTGCCGCCTTGGGCGATGTAGTTTCTTCCTCGGTACTCGAGTCGCTCTCGAGTTTCAGTGCCTTCGACTTTGTCGTACACTTGGTGCTCGGCGTCGTTGACGTCGTTGTAGGCGTCGTCGACGATTTTATCGTCGGCTTAGCCGTGTCGGTTTCGCTGCTGCTTAACCCCGAGAGATCGTAACGAGATGTCTCGTTGCCGTACAGATTTTTCCGTCTTACCGTGCCGTTGAAATACAGCTTCTTGTTCGACGCACCGTTAAAGTCCGGTTGTGATTTTTTCTCGTCGCTGGACACAGGCGACGGGGATCTTATTCCTGCTATTCGCGCGACTATCGTCTCGAAATCGCGCGTATGATCCTCCGCGTCCGCGTGAGAATAGAGACGATCGTAGATCGAGGGACCGTGATTCGCCTCCGCCACAGCGGCCGCGGCTGCCGGCGGCAACGCAGGACCCGAAAGCACCGCTGTTTGCTTGTGAAATGTTTGCTCGCGCAACCGAAGGAACGAACGGCAGAGCTTCTCCCGACGACCGACCATATAACAGAGATTTCGCACACGTTCGAGATCCTGTCGGAGCTGAACGAACGTTCGCATCTTCTCGAGATCGGCCGCTTGACCCTGAGCTCGAGCTCCCGCACCTGAGAGCTCACCGCAACGGGGAGCGAGAAGCGGCTTGTTGTGACCCGCCTGAAAGACAGAGTAATGGAAAATCTATAGAGATTTTGTTTACAATGTTAGAACACAAATTTTACTGTATCTTTGAAAAAAAAAAAGAAACAGCAATGGAATTGCGAAAGTATTGACGAAGAAGATAATTTTTTAGTGTATTAATAAATATTATCGTAATTCCATTTAGATGATTTTTTTCGCAAAGAACTGAGTGGAAAAAGATGTTGTGTACAATAATTAATTGGATATTTCCCGTTTGACAATGTCTCGTAAATAAAGCCTGTAAAACATAAATAACAATGAAAAAAATATCGTTTATAGCCCTTTTTTTTTTAAATTTATACTTTAACGAGAATAAAATTACTTGACTTACCCTTCTCTTCAACTTCCAATAGTTGTAAATGTACACAATACCGTCGGGATCAACGTCCAATTTTTGGGATGTTATGTCCTTGAGAATTACGTGCTTATCAAACTCCGCTTCAATTTCCTGCAATCTGATGGTAAGAAGAACAAAATTTTTTCTCGTTAGAACGAAATTTTGCGTTGCGTTGACTTATTGAGAAAACAACGTGAATAGACACTCACTTAGCTGCCCGTGCTTGATTTTTCTCCTCGGAAGTCATATCCTTGCGTTTACGTCGCCTGGACTCACCGTCCTCGGAATCTGAAGCACCTTTTCCCGAACTCCCGCCGGGACCCCCTCCAACGCCCACCTTATCTTTCGTGTTTGTTCTGCTGTGTTTCTGACAGTACGACTGCAACGAACGAAAAAAGAAACTATTAAATCCACTGCCAATAATAACTTCGATTTCAAATACAAATTTCATCCGTCGCATATACCTGTACGCCGTTACTTATTGAAAATTAAATGCAAAACATTGAGTCTTCTTTTCGCCAGGATTTAAAAAGCTTTTTCTTAACCCTTTCGCGGGTAATTCTGAACAATTTTTTATAGTTACCATTTTTACCCGTATCTTTGCTATATATAAATTATTGGCTTGAATCGCTTTTTGACAATTTTAAGTTTCTACTAGCAGAATTATACCGTTACATAAGCTTTTTCGGGCGGTAGAAGTTAAAAAATTGATTAATGATGAATCTTTAATCGTCTCTCATTGATTCTTACCCTCAATTTGACGCCATCATCCGCCATCTCGTCTTCGATAATAGCTTTCATCTCGAGGCCGTACTTAAACGCACACGTAACGTGATACGCTGTTTTGCACGTCTTTATACTGCATTGAATGCAAGCACCGACGCGCTCACGGCACAAAACGCATATTAGCGCCCATCGGCTTTGCTGCAATTATTATACGGGCATTAGATTTGTTTTTTTTTTTTTTTTTCTTATTTTTAATGCAAGAAATGATTTAAAAAACGCGTAAACGAAGATTCTGATTTTTACCGGAATACTGGATATTTTAGTGATCGGCTCCATTCTTTCTACACAACCGATGCTGACCTCCGGAATCCAAAGGGCGCAAGATACGTGAGCCCACTTTTGTCCGCTTCTCGTACACTTCATAGCGCCGCCTTTGTTCGGACATAGAACGCAATCCGGTCGCTGACTTAGAGAGCAAGTTCGGCATAACCAAGAGCCTTCCGGTATCGATGTTATACCGTAACACGCCTGATGCACGCAAATGTTGCAACAGTCACAGAACACCATTTCGTTACCTTCCTCGGAATCGGGCTGTGGAGACAAAAAAAAAGTTAATAAATTTCAGCATCAAAATTCATATTAAGTTAATTGTTTGTGCGATAATATTAATTTTTTTCTTTCGTTGATAGTAACGTCGAATATCAACATAATTAAAAAAAAAATGCAATCGAAAGTCATACACTGTATTCAAAACTCCACATTTGTGAAATTTTTCAAATTAAATTTAGTAATTCAACATTGCAAAAAAGTTTCAACCGATAAATATCACAGATAAATCGCAAATTCGTAAATTTGATGGTTAAAAATTAAAAAAAAACGTAAGTAAACTACTTATGACGAGTTTTACTGTATTTGAGATATAATAGCTTTTCATATTTCTGTTTTTTGATTAACAATTGCGATAACAACTGATTTAACAGAATTTTAATAAATAAATAAAAGTAAATTAAATATAACTAACGTCTGTTATTGTCGATATTTGTCGTAGATAATTATACGTCTACGTTACGAAAAGCTTTACTGTTTTTACGTCATTTTTAGATTTTGTTTCATGAGTTATCAAATTTACCGATACTGTATTTGGTAACGAAGATTATTCTTTAGTCCGCAAAATACGCATCGTAATGTAAATTTCACAATGTTTAAAACACGAATACTACATTCGTATATATCGAAGCGAATTAATTCTTTAAATGATACATAAAATAAAACAGTTTTTTCGTTCTGTCGCGTCGGTAACTACAACTAACTTAAATGTAGAAAATAATATTGAAAATCGGATTTACTTGACTCACCGATCTGCAAACGTCGCAAATAACGTTTTCATCATATTCGATACCGAGGCCTTCCTCGTTCTTCACGATTGTCTGTATTCTCTCCCAACAGCGAACCTCCAATTCTTCAATAACGCGCTCCAGCTGCGTCTCGGTAACGGAAGGTTGACCAGCCTGACGAAATAACAGTAAGAATTAAAATCGTATTAAAATCTTATGTAAAATTCCAATATCCTACAACAGTTTCGAAATTACAGCTGAACAGCGATGTTTTAGCGTTGTAAAAGTCTATATCGGCTAATCTTCAATCGATTGAGATCGCGTATTTCTTTTCGCGCAAATTTCAGTTCTATTTTGCCGCCGGCGCTCTGATTATCAGGAATCAAGCAGCATTTTTTCATTAACAAGAAAACTACGTAAATTATTGTTTTACCTGCGCTCTCTCGCCGTTGAGAACGTCGAGCCAAGCAATATCCGTATCATCGAGATCGTAAGCGCAAGCTTTTTCGGCTCGCGTGGGTGTTGTGCTTAAATGATGTTCTTCCTGACTGAAGTAATCGTCCCGTGATATCCTTATGAATTTTTTCGGTCTGCAAACGAAAACAATCGTATTAATATGAGATTAAAGAATAAAGAACTTAAAGATGTAAGTAGATTTGTCGATTTACACGCTTATAGCTTTAAATTCTTACAATTTAAATTCTCCATGATGCTTATTGATAGGTGAAGTGTGGGTAGTAGCGACCATAGGCTCCGGAAGTGAATCGGGATTAACTGGGACTTGTACGCCCCTTTCCCACTCCTGTTTCCATTGATCAGTTATAACCCAATATTCGTTGGGACTAAGGGGCTCGCTGTCCGGCAGTTTCATTGCGCTTATCAGGTCTTTTCGAAACAATTCGGCGGGCGCTTCGGCTGCCGAACGATTGTATATGCTTGATATCTTGATATCACTGAGAGGCCTCGGGGTCCACGATGCACCGCCCTGACTCGACGACGCCATCGTTTCCTCCTCCTCGGAGGGCCCCAAGGCCACCGTCGATGCCGATAAACCCGCGGCAGCCGGTCCCAATCTACATTTTCGCCTCTTAATCGCGCCCGGATAAGAACCCAAGTCATTGTCGTTCTTGTTTATTCGCTTGCCCCGTTGTGCCATTCTACTATGCCGGGTTTAGTTAGTCGTACGTCGCACATGCAAGTGAGCTCCTGCGCGCACCCTGCAAACAATTTCGTTAATATTAAACACATTAATTTTCACAGTAACTTTATCAATTTATCATTGAGAGTCGCCATCAAATTTTATCGCATCCTTTCCCGGGATATGAACGATAAATTTATCATTAATCCGAACCCAGCAAACGTTATACATCAATAATAATAACAAAAGTACCAATACTATTGAGGAAAAGCCTCCGTGTCATCGGAATCTTCGATAATCAATAAACAATCAATGAAATTGCTAAGCTAAACCTCAGAATTAACTTATTTTACTTCCGTTTTCATCACAAATTGTCGAAAACATTAATTGAGCGATATAATGATTTTGTTATACGATATAATTAAGCGAAAAAATTGATAATTCAATGTTTTCATCCAAAAAATGTTGGTTTAGTGTTAACTATAGATATATTTAAGTATAGAATCAAAAAAAAATTCTCTGTTTTTCCTATTATAGGCATTTTTCGGAGCACAAAGCTTAATGGCGTCTCTCAAAACAAATAGAATCCAATAGAAACATTGAATACTCACTACATAGCTGTCCATATATTTACTAGTTGGAAATTAAATTCCTCTCAGAACTGAAAAAAAAAGAATGAAAAAAAAAAAAAAAACGAAGTAATATTAGTAAATATGTTCAATATAACTCTTTATCTGCTCGTCTATGTACTATCGCATATATAAGCGCACAACAATATATATATATATACATATATGCATATCCCAGAGATTATGAAAATTGCAGGTTAACGCACAATCACTTTGATGCTTCGACTCTCAAAATATATTTGATGCAAGTAAAATGTTATTGAATCTCATTAATCCATTGAATTGTCAAAGAATAATCACATTATCTGTATTCGTTGCAATTTGAAACATCAAAAATTTGGAGTTAACAAACTTCGGCGATGCGTTTCTGCGTCATAAATTAATCAACCAAACTCTTCGATATCTGAACTTGAAATTCCTGCGTCGATGCAAATTCTTTATGTTTCTCACATTTAGTCACAGAGTGTTGAAAAATCCGAAAAAGCTTATCTACAACTTGATCTTTGTAAGGTGTAACGGATTATCACCGATCCGCCGAACTCCAAAATCTCTGTCGCGCACTCACAATAATTGGCAGTAAGAGGGAAAAAAAAAAAAAAACTTTCAAGTTTTTTTTCTCAATAATCACCGTGTATCGTAAAATCGGTAAGACAGAAGCATCGATGCTGATATATCCCGTCGAGCGCGGGAACGTCACGTTAACGGATAACAAATGTAATCCTTGTTAAAACCTCCAAGAACGAACGGGTTAACGTGATTTTGCTGTTGGTCCTCCTGCCTCCTCAGCTGAATCAAAGAATATAGGTTATAAAAAAGATGGTCCAGGCGTCGTAAACGTGTGTCAAAAGTTTCCACGGAAACGTTCGTTAGCGTTATTGCCAAGAATTTACATCGCAAAGTGTGTGAAATAACGTTGAAAAAAAGATTGGCAAAGTTAATACGAAATCGTACGAGGTTGCTCCCCCGATCGTTCAGTGTTCATGTAAACATTGTAGAGTTGAGTTTCGTCGTTGTTTGGAACTACGAGAACGCTTAAAACTTCGACTCACTGCGCTGTTGGATGATTATCGATGCACATTAAGGCTCGCAGCCTCATCGTGAACGCTAAAACACTTTTTTAAAACGTTTCTCACAGCACGAACAAAATGCCTCACGGCTCCATTACGCTGCTGCTGCTGCTGCCTGCTGCCCAACAACATTGACAATACAGATGGCAGCACCGACGCTACCCACAATCTCGCACGCAGATATATTTGTGCGACACAAGCGCGCATCCGACCCACCCACACACGCACAAGCCGTCAAGCATTAAATACCTTATTATTGATCTATTAGCCGCGAATATTATTTTCGCGCGCACTTGTACACGTGATTACGAGCTTCAGCGTACACGTTTTTCGTCTAAATAACGTCTAAGACACATCCCCGGTGTGTTGAGATTGCGTGCGTGTGTGTTTTTTTTTCTCAACGCTTGAGACGAATATTTTTTTTGGTTTTTATTCGTCAGTACCGTGCCAACGGGTATCAAGTGCGTACGAGAGCTGCTCTCTCTGTCACCGGGGGTGCCTAACCAACATGTCCTCATTAGCGATTCCAGTAACGTATAGCCTGTTCGTACTCACTCCCTGTACGCGGCGAGCGCAAGAAATCGCGAGATCTTCGATCCACGATCGTTTCTTATCTCCCACCCTTCTCCACCTTACCCCCTCCCTCACCCTTCCGCGTAATTTAATTTGTTTATTTGTTTGTTTATTTATTTACTCATTTCGATGGCCTATTTATTTACTTCGCCGCAACTTCGTTCTGTGTCGGCGAGAGTCACGAGCAAAACGTGCGGATAGCCCACGCACACGATCTCCTTTCCCACCGAATCGATAAAGTATTTACATTAATGTGGATACTGCTGTTTGGCGCCATCATGCCTGAAAAAATAACTGGCTGAAAGCAGGAGCAGCAGCAGCAACGAGAGAGGATCGGTGTGTATGGGCTGCTGCCCTGTGTGTTGCACCCCGCGCGCCAGAGACTACGTCGTCACGTGACCGACCCAGGCGAGATCTCTCGCGATTCGTCCTCACGGATTATGGATCACCAGCAAGTTTCGGGGGGTCAACAGGTACACGCGGTGTATTTTTTTTTCACGTCGACCAACTTGTCTTACGCCCCCACCTTGTAAGCTGCACTTTTGCGACGAATAGTGGGCGAATTTTCATGGCAGATACGCCGAGCCAACGGGATGCATTTATCTCAAAAGGTTGATGGGAAATTTGCGACGAAGAGGGGAAAGGGGAACTTCTGCGCTCCGACTGGACCGAACGCAGCATCCCTAATCAGTTGTCATTCTTATCCGTCGCCGGCTTTTAGACGCTTCTTGATGAAAAAAAAAGTTAAATAATTGCGCAAATAGGTTATTTTCGAAATTAATTGGAATATTTTGAGTTGATTTTGATTTTTTTTAATAAAATAGCGATTTTGTGAGATTAAAATGTTTGGTCAAGAATTTGACGTCAATGAGTTCCTAATGTTCCAAGACGTCTGGAAACGCGATCCAGAATTAATAATCGGCGTAAATGCATGTGTATTGTGTGTTTTAAAAAGGACGTAAAAAAACGTAAACATTTCTGCGTATTGAAGTTGCCGATTCGGCAAACGGATTCGATAGTCACGAACATAATTTTTTTTTTAACGTATTGTTAAAAGCATTTGTGATTAATGGAGTGGCTGCAACTTTCAAACAATTCGGTGAAAACTTCGTACACAAATCGAATTTCTACGAACATTTACAGTTTTCAGGATATTCTCTTTAAGAGAATATGAGATCAGGATTATTCAGATGTGGCTTTCTAAGCGGATCTACGATTGTCCCGTAGCCTACAGAATTGCAATCTCGTCTAGACACTAGACGCACTCGGTCATCAGCGCCGGTGGCTCGATTGAAAAGATGTAGGTCGATCCGTCGCGCCGGTCGGTAAATGACCACAGTTACGTTACCGAATATCTATATTCGTTGTGCATCCGTAAAGTTCGACTATATTGTTAAAAACTATATTGTTTCCCGTGCAATTTACAATAACAATGTATGTTGTATTAACAAAAATGAATAAAACATTTACTTTTCTCACAACTACGATTAATAATATGTCTGAAATTCGGTTACATATGGAATTCACGTTAATTACAGTAATACGTTCATTAACGAATTATCCAATTAGAAACAAAGTTTAATCTTCTTTCAAAATATTTATTTCATTTATTAATATAGGAAACGAAGGAAGGATCAAATATATAGGATCAAATATTACTATGAACTTTCAAAAAATTGAAACTGCCAACTTGAGACAGTGAAATTATTACCCCCTCTACGAAAAAAAGTTTTCACTGTACGAAAGAGCTGGCAGTCTGATCCTCCCTCCCCGCTTCTTTCAGCCAATCAGCGTGCGTGACAAATAAACCGGGATCGCTTAGCACTGAGTTTTACATCAGTACTGGCTTTGAGCTCCGGAGCAAGAAGTGCCACAGAGCCGCGTGTGTTCGCGACACCAGTGTGCCGTTACTCACAAATTTTATCGAAAGTTTATTTAATATATACATATCACATTACAAAAAGTTTACAAACATTTTTCAGTCATTCTAATCGAGTGTTCCAAGAAATTCTTCACGTCGACGTGTTCGCGGTGAGTTGTCGCGTGTTTTATTTTATTTTTTTTTAATCTTTCGAGTATTCTACTGCGTATCCCATTATTCAATCCTCGAACTCAATACGCCGTGTACATTCTTCACGACTGTATCCCTTTCGTTTATTTATTTTGCCTCATTCACTAAACCGTACGTAACGGATGTCGAAGAAATCGTGAAGAGTGTTTTCTCCTGGTAGTGGGGGGGCGCGGTCACACACCCTCTCGTTCGCCACCAATCCTATCGCACGTTTTTCTTTCTCCCCCACGAGAGAAGTTGAGAGAAACGCTTTCGGAACGTGGAATCTATATCGAGTAACGACGATCCGAGAGAAGTCAGCAACCGAGGTAGTGAGAAACTATCAAGGACGCTCTTTCGCTCACTCGTGACGAAGTTTTACTACGATTTCGTTATTCCGAACAACACTCCTACACACGAAAAAAACCCGTTCCGAGTTTCGAACATGCAACAGGTGTACACGTCGACACTGGACAATTATACCCCAAAAAAAAAAAAGTCTCGATAGACGAAATGTGATTTTAGGTTACGTTCGATAATAATCGACACAATTCTCACGAGCGATTAATCGCCTTTTCTTTTTTGTGTCATCACCAATCCCGTCGCTTCTTTCCCCGATTGTGTCTGCGTACCCCCGCATAGATAAGAGAAAGTTTCTTGAAGCGATTAAAACGTATTTCGGGACGAGTAACGAGTCATATTTAATCACGTGGAATGCAGAGAGTTTATCGTATCGTAAAATTTGATTTGACTTTCGAGATAAGCTTCTCGCATTCTTCGCGATCCTTCCGCGTCGTTAATTAACAGCACAGGTTCACCAAAACTTACAAGATTCATATTATATCCCCATCTCTTTTTCAAACGCCACGTGAACTAGGAATACTTCGCTACGCCAACGCAACAGGTGCAATATCATTTTCATACGTCAACGAGTTTTATACATCGCGATCGACATAGACATGAAGTTAGTTTAAAGTCTAACAAGTCATATATCGTTCGAAGCGTTGTGTTACAATAAAAAAAAAGAATAACAACAAAAAAAAACTAACATTACGTAAGATATCTAGTTGCGCATTAGAAACGAAAACAGGTTTCAGCGTCAGAGGTGTCGACGCCGACAACGTCAGCCGTACCTGTGAATTGTCTATTGTGAACTTTGCGTAGACATCGCGAATAGATAACACCGAGATTTGCGACGGAAAAAAATAAATAAAAATAACAGTCAAGAGGATTGATGATATTTTTCGAGTCGAAGGATAGATCGAAATCTGGGACAAGAAGCTATAGCTAAGCTTATTGAATTCGTAACGTGAACGCGGTGCAGCGTGTATTAAACTGCTAACAGAGCGCCACATATTGCGCTATGTGCAATTGAAATGGCAGATGACTAGTTAGATTCATCAGTAAGTCCCGTTTCTATTCTTCGGTATGCGACGATTATATTTCTCAAGCGAACGAAATACATGCATTTTATTCTTGGAATAATCGATGTTAATTCGCAGTTGTCGTCATTCGTGTTTTCCGTTACATCGTGAAAAAAAAAAATATATTTAAATTTTATTCCCGCCGCGCCCCCCAGACGCGCGGAAATTTACCCCGTTAACAAAAAATGACTCACATATTTATGATTTTTTTTTTTTTTGCTCTCTTAACCTTGAACCGGAGGAACATTGTATGCACATAAAGTAGCAAAACGAAACGACAAATAGTCGATGTCAGTCGATTACATGGTAAATTAAACGCGTAGTCGCGGACTATTGAGACATAAACAAATGTGTTACTCAATGATTATGCGATTTTCTCCCGCGTGTACAGGAAATTGTCGTTAAAATATAAGTTTGCAGGATTGCATAATACATCGACGACGGTGGATCCTCGTTAGCGCATGACGAGCTTCGTTTTCCATTGATTGCATTACACTTCGACCGCATTATTCGTCTGAAAGGTCATTTTTTTTTTTTTTTTTTCGTTCTTTAATTTTTATTGACAAAGAGGCGGCGGATGTTAAGCATCTCGTAATTTTAACAACAGCAATCAAAGATGATTTATTTCGCGGCCGAAGGACGCGGATAGTTAGATCTTTGTGAGTCCACTTGGCGTTATTTACGCAGAAACATTCGACATTGTGAATGATTTTTTTTTTTTTTTTTTTTTTTTTTTTCGAAACGCTTCTGTCGACTTTCACTCGATACTTGCTTAATTCTCATGAATTAGCCTTTTGATCTATTCAAGGCTGCGACAGAGCGATTCCGCGGGCAATGAATTTTCGTTATGAAAACTTGAAAGCGAAAAGAATGCGCGATGTTATTAGCGTATAATACATATAAGTAGCGGAGGACTCTGGACAGACGAGTTCGAACTTCAGACACACTCGTGTCTTCTCAATGACGCAGACTTGATACAGGTATACAGTCAAATTCAATGTCAAATAAAGGGTCCATTGACGCGCCACAGGCGACAGCTGTTTCTAAGGCCACGTGACGATCGAAGGGTAAAACAGTTATCTTCGATCGCAGAATATTATTATTCCCATTCCCTACCATTGTTATCGGTAAAATCAATATCTAGTTTTGCCGGACGAAGTCTTTTAAATATTCCGAAAGTATCATCGAAAAAAAAAAAAAAAAAATTTTCGATAGTAATTTCCACAATTAAATCGCAAAAATTCTTGTTTTCGAAGTTTAATAAAATTTCGATAATTTAAATTGCGCAATAGCACACAACGGTTTTTTTTACGAACATTCGCATCACTTCAAGGTTACAATATAAAGAGAATGAAAAAAAAAAAAAAAAAAAAAAAAAAAAAAATCGCGATCTTCTCCGATTGTTAGGATTAAAGATCGAATGAACTCTCAGCTGTTTCTGTGCGACATCGATCCGATTCGAAATCGCGTTAACACGAAACACGATAGTCGCACAGTGATGATTGATTGAAGGTCGAGGGTCTAATCGCGGTTGGCTTGGCGGTTCGGACGCGTTGTGCCTGTGGATCCACTTTATTCGATCGCCCAACCATTTGTGGTCAAGGTCCGTGCGACACGTGAGTTTAAAACGTCCTAATCGTCCTAAGCGTAATTTTCCGCAAACTATTGTCCCATTCGTACGCGAACACTATAATATATCCGGATAAATCCCGAAAGAGCGTGTACCGTCTGTACTCACGCGCCACACGTGCGCGTCTATTTTCACCGAGAATTCCATGGGCGTCGATCTCTAGCATTTCCGCGCAAAATTCACTTGTAAATTTCTTTCGCCATTTATAAATTCTCTTATGCAATCGTTGCTACAATGTATCGAAATTAATTACGGTAATTTGTCAAAACAATTTATTGCAAATATATTTATAAATAAACTAACCTTATCGGGAATTCTCGTCACGGTCGCGAATATTATTAACTTCGAGAGACTCGCCGATATCGTTTGTACAGTATGCAATATATTTTATCAACACGTGTGAGATTTCTCTCTGTTGTCCCAGTTACGCGAGTAAATGCGTAACGCGTTCGTAACGTCGGTTTATCAATGGACCTTCCGCGTTCTTATCCGAAACGGCGAGATTCATCGACGAAATGCTTTAGCGTTCGATCTCTTTTTTTTTTTTTTTTTTTTCGTTATCTTATATTTAAAATTGAATTTAAAAAATAATTTTAAAAATCGCATAGGTGTTCAGTTAATTTGTACACACAAGAGGTCGGTTAGTCGGTATATAGAGACCTCGGGTCTCATGGCGTATCCGTTCTTTGGACACTGTCCATACGGACGAGTGAACGGGAGTTCAAAGTCCACTTGGCGGATCGCGCGTTCCACCCAACGCTCGCCAGCAGCATGCGACCACACAAACTCCGCGACGCCGGAGCTCTCGATCGCACAACCGTTATACCGCTTTCTCCGCGAGATATAACTATCATAAAATTGCACGCCGAAATATCGCGCTAAAGTTCTTAACTACGACGAAGAAGTTTTTTTTTTTCTTTTTTTTTCATTCTCTGCAAACAATGTCGTTGACGATTTTTCACTCATCGTAAAAACAACGATGTATCGACGATAAAACGTTTTAATGACGAAGCCTCGTAAATATAATAGTTGAACTTTGAATGCAATATTGCTGCGTTGCATTCGCAGCGACTATTAGCGAAGAGATACGCGACGATAAGAATAAGAAAAAAATTTAATCAACATAACTATCGATAGTTCGAACTTATAATGTTTTTCCGTCACTCGTTGAAACGACGCATCGCAGTCGATCTCAGCTGTTGATTTTTCTTTCGCGCAATTACCGTTTTATTACGAAAGGTCAACTGGATATTCTGCTCTCTCGTTGAAAGCTTCTCTCCCGCTGACGCTCCAAATACTCGTAGCAAGCGGCTATCAACTTTACAATTGTCGAATTTACGAAGGAAATATCTCGATCGATAGTAGAATATTGAACACGTTTACCGGGTTTTCGAGACTTTGTATCTCGCCGTCAGGTGCGACCAAAGTCCACACGTGGCGTCGCGGCTATAACCATTATTCACCACCACTATTCTTATTGATCGAAGAGCAAAGTCCAACGAGCAAAGAGTCCTTTGTTTATTTATTAATTTTTTTTTTCTTCCTTTTTTTTTTTTTTTTTTTAGATAGCAAATCGTCGTGAGCCATGGCAGAAGCCCATTCTGCCGTTGCTTTCAGCTTCTCGATAACTCACGAAGGATGGGACGTGAACTTCGACAGAGAAGTCCTCGATCTTGTGTGGCAATCGGGCGTCAGATCTTGGAAAAAAAGATTCTTCAGATTTCACGTGAGTTACACTTTGAAAAAATTTAAAAAATACCGAAAGCCGCAAGAAACGTTGATATTTTCTAATTTTTTTTTTATCGATTTATTTTTTTTTGCTTCATAATTTTTTTTTGGTCGATAATTTTTTTTTTTATCGATTCATTTTTTTTTACTCCATAATTTTTTTTAATCGATTTATTTTTTTTTGCTCCATAATTTTTTTTAATCGATTTATTTTTTTTTGCTCCATAATTTTTTTTAATCGATTTATTTTTTTTTGCTCCATAATTTTTTTTAATCGATTTATTTTTTTTTTGCTCCATAATTTTTTTTAATCGATTTATTTTTTTTTTGCTCCATAATTTTTTTTATCGATTTATTTTTTTTTTTCCATAATTTTTTTTTTATCGATTTATTTTTTTTTGCTCCATAATTTTTTTTTCCTCGATTATTAATTTTTTTTCCTCTCATCTCGATTTCAGAATAACTTGAAGACCGGAGTTTATCCAGCATCGCTGGGGAGTCTTTGGCTCACAATTGCCATTGTCACAGCGATACACTTCGCGGGGTTCAAAGTCCCTTACGACTTGGTTGGAAAAGTCGCTCCTTATCTGTCCGGGTAAAGTGTTGATCGATCGTTGTGCGATTCCAAGAGTTTCGTAATACACGGAAATATCTGACATACATTTTTTTTTGTTTCATTGGTAAAGGTCATCGATACCGACTCATCTTGCTGGTTCAATCGTCGTTGGATTCTTGCTGTGGCTCATTACGATACTCGCGTTGCGTTACGCTCTCAAATTACTGTTGATTTACAAGGGATGGATGTACGAGGCGCGAGGACCCGGAAGAAAGCCATCATTGACCACGAGAACTTGGGCGATCCTCGTGAAATTATTGTCAGGATGGAACAAACCAATGCTATACAGCTTTCAGGGCTCTTTGCCGAGACTACCTTTGCCCACCGTAGAAGGCACCATGAAGAGAGTTAGTATTCGATGCGAAGTAAAAAAGAATTTCGGGATATCGAAGAATTGTTTCGTATGCTAATTAAATTTCGCGCGATGCTAAAAACGGAAGTTATTCATCAGAAATTAAAATAAGTTCGGGGGCAGAATTGTTTTTTTTTTTTGTTAGCTTTTTTAATCGGCTTGCCACTCGCCAAAAAATGATTCAGAAACGACACCGAAGTGCGTCATCGTGCGTATTTTTTCCTGTCGAACGCGATAAACACCTGAGTTTTTTTGTATATTTTCATTGACAAAGAAAGAAATCTCAATTTATAAACACTAAAAACTGCAGCTGTTCGCAAAACTTTGTATTGCATATGTATTTTTTTTTTCTCGGTGATCACAGTTCCGCCACTGATTCTACTGCTATTTTGATGTTATCATTAATAATAATTAATTTTATTTATAATCGCAATGTCTTTATGTATTCTCAGTATCTAAGAAGCGTTCGACCGCTTCTCGACGACGAGAATTACTCGAGAATGGAGAAACTCGCGAATGAATTTAAGACGGGAATTGGATCGAAACTTCAACGATATCTCATACTGAAGTCGTGGTGGTCGAGTAACTACGTGTCCGATTGGTGGGAGGAGTACGTTTATCTTCGCGGAAGATCACCGATAATGGTCAACTCTAATTTTTACGGTATCGACGCGATTCTCATGTACCCGACGAAAATTCAATCAGCTCGTGCCGCGAGTATTATTCACTCCTGTCTGCAGTACAGGCGCCTCATCGAGCGACAGGAATTGGAACCGGTCGGTTGAAAGCTATTTTTGCTCTCTTTCATCTCAATCGTTTCATCGATAAACTACATCTTTGTTTCATTAATTCTGTTAATTATTAATTCTATTTTTTTTTTTTTTTTTTTTTTTTTTTTTTTTTTTTTTTTTTTTTTTTTTTTTCGAAATTTAGATTCTACTCCAAAGTTTGGTGCCGCTGTGCTCGTGGCAGTACGAGAGACTCTTCAATACGACGAGAGTTCCAGGCCTGGAAACCGACAAAATTGTACATTTTAACGACGCTAAGCATATCGTTGTATATCACAAGGGCAGGTATTATAAAGTTCTGATATACCACAAGAATAGGATTCTACAGCCATGCGAGATCGAGATTCAGATGCAATACATACTAAACGACAAGTCAACACCATCGCCAGGCGAAGAGAAGCTCGCCGCGCTGACCGCCGGCGAAAGAACCGCGTGGGCCCGCGCGAGAACTGATTTCTTCTCCAAGGGAATAAACAAAAATTCGCTCGATCTCATCGAGAAATCGGCTTTCGTCGTTGCGCTCGACGATATACCGTACGAATACGATATGAAACATCCGGAAAAATTGGATCAATACGGACGGATTCTTCTTCACGGAAAGGGACACGACAGATGGTTCGACAAGTCTTTCACTCTGTGCTTCGGAAATAATGGACGCGTGAGTCGATATATAATCGAATACTTTACGCGTTTACTATTTAAGCGAATGAATTGATGAATTAAATTTTTTTTTTTTTTTTGCAGATTGGATTCAACGCGGAACACTCGTGGTGAGTAAAAACAATTTCGACGATGAATCATTTATTACGTTTTAATTATTGAAAAAAAATTGGATGTTCGTCGGGAATAGCCGTCGAATGTATATCCAGCGGAGAATTCCCTTTGCACGATTTCCGCGGTTTAAAAAACATAAGAAAAATTCGATTATTTTAGATAAAAAATAGAATATAGTAATACGAAAATCGCTGCAAATACGGAAATCTTCGCTGTAATCGTTAGGGATAAATATTTTTTATTTAAATTCTCAATCGAAGCGATAACTAACTGAGCAGGGCGGATGCCGCAGTGATGTCGCACTTGTGGGAGTTTGTCCTATCCGAAGAGGCCATGTCCACCGAGTAAGAAAAATCAAAAACAAATGAAAACTACGAAAAATCGAGTATTTCTATTAATAATCGTATCTCTTAATCTATATCGCCTAAGACTGTCTAACTGTTTCTTTGATGCTTTGAGATCGCGCTTATCCTTTTTATCGCCTTTTCTTATCGTGAAAACGAGAACATCGACGAACTACGATTCTCGAAGTCCTCGTTTCGCGTCGATTTTTTTTTACAAACGAAAAAACCGGTTTTCTTATATTGTATATATATATATATGTATATATATATATATCGTCTCTAGGTGCAGGTTGCTCGCAGCTTCGCCGTGTTATCGTCGGTGCTGAACACTTCGAAAGGATTATTTTTCGCCTTTTAGTTATGAAAAAAAAAAAACAAAACAAATAACTGTGTCTGAAGTATGGTATTTGTCTTTAAATTATCAGGGCGGATGCACCCGTGATGGGACACATGTGGGAATACGCTATCGGTACTGATGTGGATACTGGGTAATTCCTTCTATCGCTGTAATATAACTTTCCCACCAAAAAAAAAAGAAAAAAAAAAAAAAACAAACAATTTCACGTTCACAAGCCTTCTTACCCCGACTAATCCAACAATAAATCTCTCGGCGTCTCTGCGTGTACCCCTTGGATTCACGTCACTCGTCGTTCGTAAATAACATTACAATTTATAAGCTTTCCTAGTCGCACATCAGCAGCATCTCAGTATCTATCGAATTGTTTTTATTCTTCCAGTAAATAGAAAACGAATTCGCGCGTTGTTTATCCTGTTATTTATTTTTTCTCGAGTATCGTTTGTAGTAAAATGTAATTTAGAGAAATTATTATTCTCTTTCCATCTTCTCGCATTTTTCTTGACGCGCTGCGTAGGCGACTCAGGCTTTCGCAATAATACTTTTTCCACGTAATCAATGTAAATATAATAATTACATTATTATTTTTCTCGCTTGCCATCCCTAACGTCTCTCGATGATAAATTGTATAAAGCTTTGCATCGCATTTTTTCTCCTTTCCATTAATGCTCGCGATTTTTTCGTTATCGCGCTATATTTCGCGCATTTATATCACACCGATGACTACGACGACGATGCTAAGACTTTTATTGTTTAGATACAAGGAGGACGGACACACCAAGGGAACCCCGGAATTCGATCCTCCGGTTCCCGCGCGTTTACATTGGGATCTCAATGAGCCGTGCATCGCGGCTATCGAGAACTCGTTCATCGTTGCCGATAAACTGTTGAACGACGTTGAACTACGTATCTACGTACACGATCACTATGGAAAAGGGTTCATGAAGTCGTGTTCGATGTCGCCGGACGCTTATATACAAATGGCACTGCAACTCGCATATTATCGCGACGCGCAAAGATTCAGCCTGACGTACGAGGCGTCAATGACGAGATTATTCAGAGAAGGAAGAACTGAGACTGTACGCCCGTGTACTATCGAATCAACAGCGTGGGTGAAGTCTATGGACGATTCGACGAAAACTGTAAGAATCATATGACTTTTATGTTTATTTTTATAATTATTTATATTTATTAACGAATTTTTCCTTTACATTATATTTCATTTCGTAAGTAATTTCGATTTTGATTCGATTTTGACGAAAACCTTAAGAATCATATTACGTTTATCTTTATTTTTATAATTATTTATATTTATTAACGAATTTTTCCTTTACATTATATTTCATTTCGTAAGTAATTTCGATTTTGATTCGATTTTGACGAAAACCTTAAGAATCATATTACGTTTATCTTTATTTTTATAATTATTTACATTTATTAACGAATTTTTCCGTTACATTATATTTCATTTCGTAAGTAACGTCGATTTTGATTTTTAAATTAAAAATCGAAACTAATAATTATCACGAGTCACGAATACGAAAAATAGAAATATTAAAATACATATAGTAAATCTATTCGCAGATTCTCAGTATGCAATTACCTTTAATCACTCAATTTGTATTCTCTTTCCTTTGTTGAAACACTATTTTTTTTTATCATTCGTACTGTAATATCACGAGATTTACTTGGTTTTCAAAAGCATTAATTTCACGGGAACGATGTCGCCGAAACATTGAATATTCATTGCGAAGCTACGCTTGCCGTGCGATCGCTGAATTTTTTGCATAATTTCACCGGGTTACTGACTGATAGAATAGCCGAGAATAGCGTATTATCAATTGCGATTTTACAGCGCGCGATTCTCGATGGAAATAATTCAATTATTACGGTTTTTTTTTTTTACTTTTGCAGGTCGAAGATAAATACAAACTTCTGCGAGCCGCGGCTGTGCAACATCAGGTAGGCTACCAGAACGCAATGTGCGGAAAAGGTATAGACAGACATCTTTTCTGTCTCTACGTAGTATCGAAATACTTGGAAGTCGATTCACCGTTTTTGAGGGTAAGTTTCGTTGAAACGAATAGTTATATACCAAACAATTAGTATCACGGGGTTCCGGAAGTTAATTTTACGTTTTTTACGATTTTTCAGGAAGTTCTCAGCGAACCGTGGAGACTCTCGACTTCGCAGACTCCTCACGGGCAAACAACGCGATTGGATTTGAAGAAATATCCAAATTGCATATCGGCCGGTGGTGGATTTGGTCCGGTCGCCGATGACGGTTACGGCGTGTCGTACATTATCGCCGGAGAGGATTTACTCTTCTTCCATATATCTAGCAAATTAAGCTGTCCGAAAACAGTGAGTAATTGAAAAAAAAAAATAACAAAAAAATTTCTTGCATTGATTAATGTGGAAAAATAAAATTGTAAAAAAATGTTTTTATCTTGCAGAGTGCGTCTAGATTCGCATTGAAGATAGAAGAAGCTCTGGCGGACATGAAGACTCTATTTCTCGAGAAGAAAAAATTAAAACTCTAATGAAACGAGCGATACATACTAACGAGCGGCTGTTAAACGCGTATCAACCGTCAATGCACAATTTAAGGATATATCGCCGAAACACGATCGCGCATCCCACACGAAAAATTGTGGGGTAATGATAGACCGCGATAGATCATTGTAAATATAAAACTAGTTAATGCCGCAATACTTTCCGCAGACTGCGATTTTAAGTAGAAGAAATTGATCGTTGTTTCGGTGTTTTAATTCATCGCTGGCATATATATATATATTATTATTTTTGTTTGTTTTTTTTTTTTTTTGCAAAACGGTAGCTTAATATCTGTGGCATTTCTATATTAATTAGAGGCGAAATATCATCATCATTTATTTAAATTAAATGAAGGATATCGCACGAGACTGTTAAGGTCGTTCGTACGTGAATACCTTTTCGGATCGCGTATATGACAATTTTGGGCAAATGTTACGCCACTGTCTTATAATTTGTATAGATTTTCAACGTATCCGGACGTTAACGAAGAAAAAGATAAAAACAGCGATAGCAAAATAATTCATCTGGAAACCTATGAGATCTTTTTTAAATTAATTAGTTTTTTTTTTTTTTTTTTTTTCGTATGTGCAATCGAGTTACAACAATGACGGACACACACGCATCACGGATAGTATCGTCGCATGGTTTTTAATATTGTTTTTTTTTTTCTTCCCTCTTTAAATAATGTCAATGAATTATCACGCCAGAAGGAATGTTTTTTTTTTTTCTTTTTTTTTTTTTAATCACCGAAAAATATTACACATAAGTATATCTGCGAAGCGATGCCATGAACTCTACGTGTGCAACCTATCAATGCAAATTATTTTAATTAATAACTATATGAATAATGAATACAATAGAAATATTTTATACATGGGATTTTGATGCTACCAACATTCTCTATTGTAATACGATGAAACTTGTTGAGAGTATATATATATATATGTTTAAGCGGTATTTGGTGCTTTTTAAACCAATTAACGTTTCCGGGCGTTTAGCGTTTTAATGTTTTTTTTTTTTTTTTTTTTTTTTTTTTTAGTTATATTCGTAAACAAAGGAGAGAAAAAGAAAAATAATCGAAAAACACGGATGAGACGATGGGAGATTTTTGTCAAATTTTTATTTCAACTTTTTTCGCTTGCGAGTGAAAAAAAAAAAACAACGAAAATGCACCTCACAAACGAATAAATACGTCATTTGATTGATTGTCAAAGTAAACTTGAGTTACGTCATCAATTAATATGTACAGATCATTTACTTTATTTACGTTTCAAGTATATGTATATATATATATACATGAGTACCGCGGTTCCCCAGAACTTTCGCCGATGCAATAACTTTCAACTTTGTACCTTTTCCAGCTTTTTACGATTGGTATCTTTTATCTTATGGATCTCTGAACATTTGTTGCTTCTCTGCTGTTTATGTCTATTCGATAATACCACACTGCGTAACGTCGAATGGAGAAATCTTTTGTTTATAGTTTCTCGTGGCTTTACCCAACCGCTCGGACCCATTATTTCGGCTCTTCTTGCTCCCGCCTTAGCTTCGTCCATCAGGGCTTCCGCCGCTAATCTAAAAAAAAAAAAAAAAAAATAGTTATCACGTCGAGATCATCGTATAAACAAATATTTACCTGTTTAACGTCTCGTCGTCCATAATTGAAAGTGAGATTTTGACATTCGGCGATTGACTACGTCACACCGATGTATTTTTGTGCATTACACTTTTTTTTTAGTTCCCACAGGAACGTACGTTCATTATTCTACTCGAGAATACACATTTTTTTCATTCGCTCCGAATGTTCGGTAGTGCACTTTCGATGTTTTCAATTATTGCAATAACAACATATTGCAAGTTATTATTGTCATCGTTGTTGGGAGTTCTTCCGAACCGGAAGTATATCTCGATGAAGATCGAGATATCGATTCGATATTGTTTCCCCAGACAGTGCGACGCGCGGCGCAGCAGCAGCGACTTCCTTTCTCTCTAGATCTTCATGCGCATCGTCTCCCGTCTCTCTAGTGTTATTTGTCAATTGCGATCGAGCCTTCTGTCCTTTCCTCATTGTCAACGGCAACGGCTATGCCGTTTTCCGGATCGATTCAGCCGATTCTCGCGTATTAAAATATGGTACTTTTCAAACGTATTAACGTCATCGGCGATGATAACGTGAGAAACAACGGATTTACGATAAATCGACGTTTGCGGTACGACGCTAGAGACTCGAACGCAATAAACTATTACGCGTTCTTATAACCAAAGCCACGTGTTCTTCGATTTCTGACATTTTGAACTCTCACAGGTATGTACGTCCGGCGTCCGAGTGACGAACGATGAGCTCTATTTATTCAATCGCGTAACTCGTGATTTTTAACAACTTACACGCCGCCGTTCGAGTCCAAATATCATCGTCTTGTCACGCATTTTTACGAAATAATATTTGTCACTCGGCGTATTTTATTCAGACGTCTTTTCTTTGTTGAAACAAAAAAAAGGAAGGCATGCTGATACACAATGACGGAGTTTGTAGACGGTTGGATCCTCGGGCACACATTGGGGGAAGGTGCTTACGGAGAGTAAGTATAGGTTATTCGTTTCTCAACGGCATTTTTGGCAAATCATCGAATTTATATGAAACATAAAAAAAATCATTGTTGTCGTTCAACAGCATTCAATTACTTTGACATTTAAAAAATTCCTCAACTTTCGTAATTTCACAATTTTTTTTTTTTTTTTTTTTTCATAAGGGTGAAGCTGGTAATAAACAAGGCAACCAGCGAAGCCGTAGCCATGAAAATGGTGGATCTGGAGAAGCATCCGGACGCTCGTCAGAGCGTTCGCAAGGAAACTACAATACACAGAATGTTATCTAATCCTCACATCATACAGTATTATGGACAACGCAGCGAGCCAAAGATGGAATATATTTTTTTGGAGTACGCGTCTGGTGGAGAGCTCTTCGATAGAATAGGTAAACTATGAAAATATTCTTACGTCAAATTATAGTCGAAATTGGAGAAAAAAAAAAAAAAAATCCAAAAAATCGAAAAAATATTTAAAAAAAAAAAAATTATAAAAAAAAAATATGAATTTTTTTTTTCCGTCCACAGAACCGGATATAGGAATGCCGTGTTGGGAAGCACAGAGATACTTCAAACAATTATTATCAGCGGTCGAGTATCTTCACAGTCGCGGCATTGCGCACAGAGATCTAAAACCCGAGAATTTGTTGTTAGATGATAAAGACAATTTGAAAGTAACTGATTTCGGTTTGGCGACAGTATATCGATTGCAGGGTAAAGAGCGTACGTTGGACAAAAGATGCGGCACATTGCCGTACGTCGCGCCGGAAGTACTGGTGCGACCTTACAACGCCGAACCCGCGGACGTTTGGTCGTGCGGAATAATATTCGTGGCTCTTCTCGCGGGAGGTAAAAACATAAAATTGTATTGAAACAATTTTTCCATTGTTACACATTGACGCGCGAAAAAAAATTAACGAATGTTTAAAAAAAAACACAAAAAAAAATTACATCCTTTAGTTTCTAAATGGTCCGTATGTGAAATATATAGAACTGCCTTGGGATCAATCCTTGGCAGAGTGCCCGGAGTATGTGGCATGGCGAGAGGGAAAATACATGTCTTTGACGCCGTGGAAGAAATTGGATAATACGGCACTCGGACTTATAAGAAAAATTCTCGTTCATGCACCGGGTTCGAGATTCACGATAAAGGATATCAAGCAGCATCGCTGGTACTTAAAAAGTTTCCGTAGAGGTACGACTCGAAAAAATCGCTTTCTTTTATTATTTCGATACTTACCATTTTTTCTTTTTTTTTTTTTTTTTTTACGAATCGCAAAGCAATCGAAAATTTTCGACGAAATAACGATACACGACGCTGGTTTTTTCGTGATCAGGTACTGAGTGACTCTGAGTACAATCAATCGACTCAAGGCAACTCAGTACCCAATCGTGAGACTACCGATTTCATCGTTCGCCTCAAGAAAATGGAGAACATTATTGAGGTGTTTTATCGACGGAAATCCCGGAACAACACGACCGCAGAGCTTTTGCCTTTACTTTGGTAATACAGCTCTATGATTTCGATCAATGTTCATAAAGCTAGATTACCAAAGCAAAGACCATCGGCTTGTACAACGAAATCAACGGAATCGCGCGGAATATCAACGTCGAGGATCGATCAACATTGCTGCCGTCCTCTCTTTGGTTATCTAGCTGTATGATCGTTTAAACTTCATAAAGCTAGAATACCGAAGTGAGGACGACAGTACACAATTCGTTCATCTCTAAACTTTTGAGGAAATGATATAAAAAAAACAAAAAAAAAAAAATTCTGTTCTCAGCTCTGTTTATAAAAATTCTCAAGGATTTCATTGCAATAATATTAAACGAGATTCGCGGGGGATTCTTGCAGATGTTAACGGAGAAGGAAAGGATCGTGTTGACGGTCCGAACGCGAAATGCATGCGTACCGACGACGAGGAAAATTTGACGAGACTCTGTTTGTCACAACCGGAATTACCGGGAATGGAGAAGTTTGGATCCATTCAAATAAATCTCGAGGAGCGGCCGGGTTTTTCGTTCTCTCAACCGGCGCATGTCGAGGATCTTTTGCTTTGCACGCAATTGCAAGCAATGCAAAACACGCAGACGAGCCAAGTATGGATTTTTCTCACAGATTTCGTGCGAAACTCGTCGATTTCATTCGATATAAATCGAGAATCGGTTTATCTAATTTTTCTCTAACTTTTTTTTGCAGAATACCTTCCAGCGACTCGTTCGCCGCATGACGAGATTCTTCGTTAAGACAAACTGCGAGGAGACTGTGGAGAGACTCGTCCATTTTTTGGAAGGCGAAAGTTACAATTATCGAATCAGCGATGTTGGCATCGTGAGTAACGATATAATTATTTTTATCAAATCGTATGCTTGCAATTTTCATTAATTATCAATGTTTTTCTTTCTTCTTCAGGTCACAGTATCGACGGTAGACAGACGAAAAATGCCGCTAGTATTCAAAGCGATAATCGTTGACATGGATGGAAAGATATTGGTGGATTTCCGTCTTTCGAAAGGATGCGGTCTCGAGTTCAAGAGACGATTCGTAAAGATAAAAGGATCTCTCGACGATGTTATCCTTAAGGGACCTGTTACGTGGCCCATAGCCGTTGCTACTAAAACTATGCCTTGACCTTCCGAATCTCCGCCGTTCATGTATTTTGTTTGTTTTTTTTTTTTTTTTTACTGTATCGTTCAAATCATGTTTACCAAATAAAGTGTATTTTTTTTGTATATTTTCCAATAATCGACGTTGTAAATTACTGAACTTTCGCGATACCCGAAATTGGCTCTCCATTTTTAATTCGATTAAAAATTAAAATTTCATTGTCTTTATTTACAACGGAGTTGGGGTAATGTTTATACGAAAAAACAATTCGTTACTCGCCCGATAGACAAAGGATTTTCGTCGTATATCTGTCTTGAATACAGAAATTGGCGTGAAGGCGATAAGAACCGTAAAAGATCGCGCTGCTGAAATTTATACCAACAGCGTTGGTAATGGCTTTTTTCCGGGCCACGCTTCCTTCGCGTATTTCTTCTTTTTTGGTTCCAGCGTATGCGCCTCTGTGGGTCCCTGAATTTCCTGTATGTGTGCCGTTTCCGTTTGCATTTGATTCGGCGTCATTTCGACTTCCGGCGCGGGATTCGGCAGCGCTATGCCGAGACGCGACGTTAAAGACGTAAGGGCAGTGGAGAAAGGATTGCTCGGCATCGACGATGGAGTAAATTGCTCCGGTGGTAAATCGTGATATAGCTGAGTGGTCGCGGATGACGGCTGTATGTGTTTCAAGGAATTGTGACTCTCTTCCGATAAAGATATCAATCCGCCCTCCAATCTCATTCTCTGCAAATATCAACATTTTACTCGATCTCGTCGTTCGGTTTTTTTTTTTTTTTTTTTTTTTTTTTACACGATAGAAAGAAGAAAAAATGATGTACATACCTTACTAGGAACAACTGTGGTTTGTACGAGATTACGAAATCTTCCGACGGACGGATCGACATCCTCCGGATTAATAACTTCCTCGTCGTCGTTGAACGTTATACCTTTTTTCTTGCGTTTTCTCGTCGGTTTGTGAGCGTCGTCGTCGCTTATTCCGAGCATTGAGATTCGCCTGTTGTGCGCAGTATTGAACTCTGTGAGATTCTGCAAAAATTAAATGATCGTTGCGTGAAAATTTCTTCGAGAAGTCGAGAATTTTTTTTGTTTTTTTTTTTTTTGCAGCAAACATACATCGAGCTCCGTTTCCGTTTCTGGAAGTCCTAAAAGCCCGCCGGAGTCTATGTCGTCCGACGACTTTTCCATTTCTTCAATTATCGCTCGCGCTCCGCTTTGCGGTCGCTCCCTTATAATGTAATATCTCGTGGAAGCGCCAAAATGAAATGTACTATCGATAGGTAACTGCGTAGGTTTTTGCGCCTCCAGTCTCATGTTTCCGATGTAAGTGCCGTGAGCTGCACAAACATGTAGCTAATTAATCGTTTTTTATCACGAAATAAGTGGAAGGTACATCTGCGTGTACTCACGAAAATTGTCAGAGAAAACATCGTCAGTAGTTTCAGTTTTTCAATTGGGATCGTTATTTTATTATAATTCATAAACATATAATCAGAGCCCAACAAGTTCTGATTATTCTAAGTTCCTTTCTGCATTTTACTGCAAAGATATTGCATTTTTTACGCGATTTTTCGAAATGCGTTAATACTTTTTGAGAACATTTAAGATTTTTTTACTCGTATTTTCGAAGGGCGTTAATGCTTTTTGAGAACATTTAAGATCTTTTTTACTCGATTTTTCGAAAGGCGTTAATGCTTTTTGAGAACATTTAACATTTTTTTTACTCGATTTTTCAAAGGGCGTTAGTGCTTTTTGACAACAGTGCATTTTTTTTTTTCGATTTTCAGAAGGACATTAATCTTTTTTGAGAATTCTTCAAATTTTTTTTTACTCAATTTCCAGAAAAACTAATGCTTTTCAAGAAAATTTTGCATCCAAATTTTGCTGATGATGTTTTCACATGAAAAAAATGTATCATTGGAAAATGGAGTTAAGAAAGAAAAAAAATACTTACTGCTGCCGAGATCAACGAGAAATGCTCTGTTGAGATGCTTGTGATAAACGAGCGCCGAGTGAACTCTTGAACAAGACGCATGATCTATGCAAAAATCGTTGAGCTGCTGGTTCCGACCGAATAAATAGCATTTTTTCTCGTCTACCATCAATTTCTGCAACAATTATGTTTTTTTTAAATTGACATTCAAAATTGATACATTCTCATCGTCATAATCAATTTTAACGCTGTGAATTATGTTTTTAATAAAGTTTCAGTTACCTGAATCAACTTGTCGCCTTTTAAAACATCCAAGTGCAATCCTACCGGCGGCTTACCGGCCCTAAAAACAAAGAACAGCGTAGAATCTCAACGGCTTGCAGGGAACAATCGCTCATTGTCCATTGTCGACGGATAATGTGGGAAATTATTGACGATAAATAAATAATCAGTTAGCGATGGAAAAAATTGAATAAGCTGCGATGAAGCATCTCGATGCACTAACCAGTTTGGTACTTCGTAATGATTGGCCATTATCGATAATAATTCTCTCTTCGTATTATTCACATATTATCATATTTTATCGCGATTGTTTATTTTTTTTTCGAATGTACATTCGCAACGATAAACTTTTTTTAATTCGAAAACAACGAGTTTCGTGTGCGCGATAGAGGCGTACAGACGATTGAAAAATATAACACTGGCATTTGCTTTGATACACAGTGAAACCATTGACGATACGACGATATTAGTATTGAGATAGAAAAACGCCGGTGTTGACGAAAAATACATTCGGTGCGTTTCCGCACGGGATATATGCACGCGACGCATGGAGAGATGGTGCTGACATTTTTCGAAAATCGTTCGGTTGAGAATAAACCTTAAGCTTTCGCGGACATACGGTAAATGTGTTGACAGTTCGTATAAGAGATTGTAACTTTCAACGTCATCAAACAAGTTTTATTAACGATTAATTAGTTAAGATTTTTGGATAATCGTGTTGAAAACATCGTGACAACTTGTAAATATGATGAGCCTACGGGACAAGCAGATACGTGAGTAAATCGAAACGTTTCACGATGAATTAACTATTGTTTTTATAACTGCAATTATAATATTGTGGTTATGTGCCAATAAGGTCACGAGAAATATAAAAAAATTTGTCCGTATGTATGTATATATACTTTTTTTCGTCAAATTGTTTATTGCAGATGCTTTAAAGCAAATGCTAAACCTCAATCAGCCTGAGGCAAAAATAAGTGCAGCTGTGCCGACTTGGAAAATTTTGATTTACGACAGAGTAGGACAGGATATAATATCACCGCTTATATCGATAAAGGAACTCAGAGAACTCGGAATCACGTTGCACATGTAAGTTATGGCTAAAAACTGCCGATAAACTTTAACGTATTTAATTTTTATAATTTTTCGATAAATTCAATAAAATTAAATTCAACAAAAAAAAACTATTAATTTTTTTTTTTTTTTTATAGGCAACTGCATTCCGACAGAGATTCCATCCCTGAGGTACCCGCGATATACTTCTGCGCACCTACAGACGAAAATTTAGGGCGCATAGGTCAAGATTTGCAAAATGGACTCTACGACATTTATCACCTGAATTTTATATCGCCGATTTCAAGACAAAAGATGGAAGATTTGGCGTCGTCAGCTTTGCTCTCCGGAGCGGTCGCCAATATTCACAAAGTCTTTGATCAGTATCTCAATTTTATAACACTTGAAGACGATTTGTTTATTCTGAGACATCAGAATAGCGACGTAATTTCGTATCACGGTAATTCTAATAAAAAAAAAAAAACCTTAAAAAAAAATGTTTTCGCGGGATGAATGAGTAATAATTTTTGTTTTTATTGCAGCTATCAACAAGGGAGATACCAAAGACACGGAAATGGAGTCTATGATGGACATAGTTGTGGACAGTCTATTCTCGGTATTCGTTACTCTGGGAACTGTGCCGATAATTCGATGTCCGCGAGGAAACGCTGCTGAGATGGTCGCCAAGAAGTTGGATAAAAAATTGCGCGAAAACGTGTGGGACACGAGAAATAATTTGTTTCAAGGCGAAACTACGGGTCACTTTAGGTAATAACGATGAAAATGTATCATTTTTAAAAATTCGGTACGTGAATCGATGTTTATAAATGGAAAAAAAATTTTAGTTTTCAGAGGCCGCTGTTGATTGTACTCGACAGAAGCATAGATATGGCAACGCCATTGCATCACACGTGGACTTATCAAGCATTAGCTCACGACGTGCTGGAACTCGCGTTGAATAGACTCGTCGTCGAGGAGAGCGTCGGAAGATCGCCCGCGGGTGGTGCGCGTTCCAAAACGCGTGCGTGCGAATTAAACAATACCGATCACTTCTGGTGTCAGCACAAGGGCAGTCCGTTTCCAAGAGTCGCTGAAGCGATACAGGAAGAACTGGAACAGTATCGAACTTTCGAGGATGAAGTTAAAAAACTCAAAACATCGATGGTAATTCATTTTTTTTTTCGAAAGTATCTGACGATTTTCGAGATATTATTATATTTGAAAATATTGCAATAATATTTTCGATATTATAACAATATTTAGGGTATTATAATAATATATCAGATTTTATAAAAATTTTGAAAAATATATATATTTTTTTCCCCGAAGCTAAATTACATAAATTTCAGGGTATCGATGGCGAGAGCGACGCAGCTTACTCGATGGTCGCGAATAACACCGCGCGTTTGACGAGCGCCGTGAATTCTTTACCGCAACTTCTCGAGATGAAGCGGCTTATCGATATGCACACAACGATCGCTACGGGAATTCTAAATTTCATTAAATCTCGACGTCTGGATACGTTTTTCGAGATTGAGGAAAAAATTATGAGCAAACAGACGTTGGATCGCAGTATTATTGATATAATAAACGATCCCGATTGCGGAACGCCTGAGGATAAACTGCGACTCTTCATCATCTACTATCTCTGCACGAATATATCCGACGTAAGGATCGTCGATTTGGCTTTTTTATTATTTTTCATAAATCAATACTAATCGCTTCTTTTTTATTTTACTTGCAGGCCGAGTATAACAAACACGAAGCTGCACTTTCCAACGCTGGTTGCGATTTGAATCCGCTGATGTACATCAAGCGGTGGCAGTAAGTGTTTCTCTTCATTACTATAACTAATGAGACCAGCAAAAGCTTCCGAAGGATTAATTGAACCTTTTTTTTAAATTTAATAGGAGTTACAATACGAGGATATCCGGTGTCCAGAACAGCTACGAAGGCGGCGGTACAAAGACCGTCAGTATGTTCTCGAAGCTCATGAATCAAGGATCGTCGTTCGTTATGGAAGGAGTAAAGAATTTGGTCGTAAAAAGACACGTAAGTATAAAGTAAAAAAATGTTACCTTCATCGTTTGATTATATTCGAAAAATAAACAACAATTTTTATTTCAAATAGAATCTTCCGGTAACGAAAATCGTCGACGAACTTATGGAAATGCGACAGAGTTCTCAAGTCGAAGATTACTACTATTTGGATCCGAAGCAATTGAAACAAGCAGAACAAATCCCAAAGAATAGAACGACATTCCAAGATGTTATTGTTTTTATTGTTGGCGGTGGCAACTACATAGAATATCAGAATTTAGTGGATTACGTCAAGGTGCGTAATTCTTTTTTTTTTTTTTTTTTTCGTTTCTCATATACATATATTGTACACGTATATACATAGATCGTCGATAATCCTTAGTGATATACAACGAAATATTTTTCTTTAATTTGCTGGTTTTGGTATTGCAGCAAAAGACTGGGAGCGGTGCCAATAAGAGAGTTGTGTACGGTTCAACGACTCTGATAAACGCCAGACAATTTCTCAAGCAACTTTCTCACTTGGGCCAAGAAACGCATTGATCTTTCGTCGGGATGTTATCGAGGGATTTTATCAATATTGTTATAACTACCCTAACCGCCTTGGACATCGATACAGTTGTACATTGTTAAGTGAGAATAATAACTCAAGATACGCGGGAGGATAACCGTTCGTTATTAACGAATTGGTGTATAGCGAAGGCGAATGGACGTTAAAATGGAAATAAATCGGTGAGCGATTTCTGCTCCAGTGTTTCACGAGGGGAAAAAAAAAACAACAGCAAAACTTGATTCGATCAAATTTTTTCGTCGCAATCCTCGCAAAGCTTTCTACTCATTTTTCCTATTAGTGAATTTCTACAAGTTTATATATTTTTTTTATTTGTTTTTTTTTTTCTTTGTGCAAAGAGATATAGACTCACCAAAGTTCAATTGGTAGATTTTGGCGGATTTTTTTCACGATCCGGGCTGCAAATGAAAAGAAAAAATAACAGTTTAGATAAACGTAGGTGCGCACTATCAGAAATTCTCGCCAACGGGATCGAAAGACAGTACTTGCGTAGCGAGGTATAAATTCTAAAAAAAAAAAAAATACGAAATAAAATACAAAAAAAAATTGTAATTTTCTCTCACTAGTTTCGTATTGATTGATCGGTAGCCTCGTGTATATCAATATTTGTATATAAAAATTGAAGTATAGGGACAATAATTGTCACAATTTTCATACAGCATAGTAAATGGGATGTTTCTTTTTTTTTTTTTTTTCTACAATCACCGGACGTACAAAGGAATGTTCATTTTACATCCTTTTTGCAATAATTCTGTGATTGTGTAACGTTTGTTTTTCTTTTTTCTCATTTTTTTTTTTTCAATCTTATATATACTTTAACTCTTATCCTTAGTCACCATCTGAATTTTTCGTCCTAAAAGATCATACTTAGTATGGCAAGTATCGTGTTCGTGATCGGAATCCGAACTACTGCAATCACTATCGCTAGAGTCATCGTAAGATCCGAGTCCCGGTAGAATTCCGACGCATTTCATTCCCACTGCCGTTGAAATGTTGAAATTCGTCGATTTACTCGCGCAAGAGCTGCTCTCCGAGTTATCTATCCTCTCTTCGGTAATCGGCGCCGTTTCATCCTTCCCATCGTCTTTATCACAATCTTTACTATCTTCCGACTCTGACAACTTCCTCTTCGTCCCTCTTGCTTCGGTTTCTAAACATAACGATATTACAACAATAATAAAGAATTTGATACGATTATTAAAGTTCAAAGATCGTTACAGTAGACAAGAATATTATTAATCAACATTATTGAATGCCCTGCAAACTCACCAGAGGCACTTTTTCCAGGTTTCTTCACAATAACTCCCGCGAGTAATCGAAGCTGAGAATTCTTTCCGCTAAAATTGTAGAATTTTTTTTAAAATTCAAAGGACAGAAAAAAAAAAATTTAATAAAAATTTTTGAATGATACAAAGTTCTCACCTTCCGCCGGATGTATTTTTAGCTGTACTCTGAGGTTTTTTGAGTTCTTGTTTCAATTTTTCGTCCATTGACTTTTCTTGGAGTGACGCCACCGCCGCTTTGAAGTCTCTCATCTCCTTTTCCTCTTCCATATTCTTTTTGCGCTCTTCTTCAAGTTTCGTTCGGTCGACGAGATCGAGAAATTCCACCTCATCGTCGTCCAAACCCTTTATCATGTTTTCTGCAAGACGTATAGCAAACTATATATGGGGTATACATTGCATACTTTTATTATCGTATTTATATATAAATGATGAAAATTTTCATTCAAACTGCGGAGAAAAACAAATTAAACTCACTTAGCTTGTGCGCTTCTTCATATTCCATATCTTTGTGATTCTTCTGTTCCTGCAATCTGTCGTACAGTGATCTTGGATCAAACTTTTCCTCCGGAGCCTCTGTTAAAAAAACACGCCATATGGTTTTCTTTTTGTTGAAAACTTTTGAAAATTCGTTTATAGATTCGTTTACCCTCTGGCTGATCGGCTGTTCTGACGCGATCCCATTCTTCTTGGCGTATCTTACGCTGCTCCGCTAGTTCAGCCTCCGAAATAAATCGCGAGCTCATTTTCTTTTTCAACACAGGTACACTATTTCACGATGTTCGTTTTCGCGTCGTAGTTTTTCTTTTCGATAGATACAAATAATAACGATTTTCCAGTAAATTCTCTCGCGAAAAGTGATATAATTTTTTTTTTTTTTTTTGCGATATCGATAAATTCGATTAGTCTCGTACGTGCGGGTGTAAAACGATGCCGAAACTTCGGTGCGGATTAAAATTTAATTCAATTAGTTAAACGCGTAGGTGAGTTATTGCCTCTAGCATTACTTAAATTCACTTGTATTTTATTTATTTCATTGCATTTGACACATGGGTTAGGTAGAGCGCGATGCAATAAGAACAAACCGGCCGGAGAAGGGGAAAACTCGCGCGGAAGTGAACGGAAACGACGAGCTTTCGGTGAAAATAACACCTTTACGTATTTCACATTCGTTTGCAGTTCATTGTACTTTCACGTGAGCGATCGTGATTCGTGGTCGACGCTCTCAGCGACGCCGAAAATTACTATTGGCCGTTCGACGGAAAAGCCGACAACGTTTATATTTAGAAAAAAACGTCGCGTTGATGACGAATATTTCGAGTTTTTCCGAATTGAATTAATTCAGATAAATAAAGTGAGTATATATTTCCTACCGATTTTTTCTTCATTTTCATGAATGTGTTGAAAAAAATTCGTTTGCCGTTTATAATTTAGAGAAAAAGAAAAAAGATCGCGTTCGAAACGATCGTGTTTAACCAACAACGCTTGATGATTTTCGTACGTTTCATTTGCAGATAACGCGACAAGATGTCGAGTACGTCACAGAAACATAAGAATTTCGTAGCCGAGCCTATGGGCGAAAAACCGGTCACGGATCTTGCTGGCATCGGTGAAGTTTTGGGCAAAAGGTTACAGGATGCGGGTTTCGATAAGGTAAAAACTTTTGTTTATCTTTTGCGACGCAGCAGGTTGTCTCGGAATCGTTTGAAATTTTCGTCGATTGCGACGCATTATATTCTTATTTTTTTCAGGCTTACGTAGTTCTAGGGCAATATTTAGTTCTGAAGAAAAATCGCGAACTTTTCCAAGAATGGATGAAGGATGTTTGCCAGGCGAGTTCCAAGCATAGCAACGATTGTTATCAGTGCCTCAGCGATTGGTGCGAAGAATTCTTGTAATCTATATATAAGATAAGATTTAATAAGCTTCAAATACTATATTTCGATGTTATCTCGAAGTTAAACAATATTAGGATAGCATAACACATCAGAAACAATCGCCGCCTATCAAACTTGTAACGGGGATATCATCGCTATTTTTATACGTACTTTAATAACGCATTTCTCAAACGAATTTCGTAAAACAATTAATTTTATTTTCAAGTAGCGACCAAAAAAAAAAAAAAATAGTATCATTCGATTTATTCAAACATTTGTTTCCACAACAATGACTATGATTTTATTTTGTTTTATTGTCACAACGTTCTGTAGCTCTCTAAATACACGGTGAAAAATTATCAATATGACGAGACAATTTTTCTTTGTTTTGATATTTTTTCCATAAATTATTTATTTACAGCACGTTTTGGCTGTTTTTTCATTTTTCTAAGTGAAATGGAGAGACGATCTTTTTTGTGATACGGAAGTTTACGAAAACGTCGTTGCGTGCGACGCACGTACACGTTGCGAATTTTCGAGAACTTCCGGTCAATATCAATAGTCACATAAATTACATCATTTGTGTATTTTTTTTTTTCCCAAATGATCGAATAAATTAGTTAAACCAACGAACGAATTTAATTATTCATTTATAAACGAATAATGTAAATAATAGTTTCGTAGGTGAAATTTTTATGAAAAAATTGTCAAAGCACTGTGAAGAGCGAAGATTTTCAACGCAGACACGCAGTTCCTCGAGTTTACCGCATATCTTAACAAAATACACATTTTTTCCTCTACCATCTCGAGAGCTATCATATGCGTTATCGATCATTAAACAAATTACTAAACTTTTTGTGTACTGTATGTTTTTGTATTTTTTTATTTTTTTTTTTTTCAATTATACACAATATAAATGATACATAGTCTCGTAGATGAAGGTTCTTAAAAAAAAAATTGTCGAAACTCCATGAAGAAGTGCCAATACTCTTGGCGATGGACATCCCGTTCATCGAGTTTATCGCATATCCTCACATACTACACCTTTTTTTTTTCTACAATCAGTAGAATTACCACGAACATTTCACTCTACTGCGCCGACGTTTTTCGATTCATTGACATCCTGAAAGGCAGAATTTTGTTTTATATTATTAATACGGCGGATCGTATGTATAGTTTTTTTGTATTAATGGTACAACATGAGGATTATACCGATGCAAATTGTTGCCTCGTATCCGTTATCTGAAAGGGGAAAGGTGTGCCGTTCGATTCGAGTCCTTCCTTCAATTTTTGCATAGCCTTTGGATGATTTTCGTTGAAAAGTTTGATAACCGTTCGGTCCGAAACCAAATTTTTCTTTACGACATCGACGGCTTCGTCGTATAGTTTATTTTCGACTACGGAAAAAAAAAAAATTTTATCAAAAAAAAAAAAAAACGAACTTTGTGTAAGAAAAGTAAAAACAAAAAATGAAGATATAGATATCTTGAATAAACTCACCGTACAGCTCGACTAGAGACGACAAAACCGTCATTTTTTCCGATTCCGTTAACGCTTTGGCCGTCCATATTTTGTCGTTCAGACGCTTAAGCAAATCTATATTTTTGTCCCTGTTGCTTACGTCGATTAGATAGTTAAAAATTATCCACTGACTGTGATTCAAATATTTCGACCACAATCTGTCGGCTTCAGGGTGATTATTCTCAAAATAATAGCACCACATTATGTTGACCGGTAGGAAGATTTCTTGCTCAGCGAGCTTCTCAGCAATCGGTTTAACTAAAACACCCAATTTTTATCGATGTTTAATAAACGTAAGCAACAACCTTATCGTATTTCCTCAAATAGAGACGCGCAACTTACATTTTTCAATAGCGTCTGGATTGTTCTTAAACTCTGTCAGGTAGGAGTTGATATGCAACGTATTCGTGACGATAAACATATTGTCGACCTTCGAGTTCGTAAGTTTGGATTCGAGTTGCTCTAAGCATTTTTCTATTCCGTGTTCTGCGAGAGCTGCGCGGTTGAGGTACTTTTGGAAGCGCAGTTTCTTTTTGATGGTCTAAAAAAAAAAGGAAAATTAATTGTCTCATCGCTCGAATTATTCCTTCGATAAGCGGAATCCAGAATCGTCATTAAAGCGGTTACTTACGGCACTAAGATTGTTGGCGTGCGCTCGCAATTTGTCGAATTGTTTAGCGTCGATCAAAGCCTTCCATATGCCTTTCAAAGTGTTGGAATGGGGTTGACGCAGGTACTTCAACATGAGTACATCGATAAGTTTGCACGCTTTGTCCAAATCGTTTCGTTTCACGAATTCGTCGATTAACTGGCACATTACTGTGTTGAGGTTGGTATCGGAGGGATGAATGCTGTTTAGAAGGATAAATGAGAAGTTAATTATCGAAACTATGTAATATACTTTAGAATTTGTGTTCACAACATATGCGATTTACTGCGACAAGACTTTCTCGGCTTCGTCGAGATCTCCGTCTTCGATTGCATTTCTGAAACTCTGCATATACAGTGCCTCTGGTTTCGCGATTTTGGTTACTTTCCCCTTTTGGTAGACAAACGGAATGGGTTGATTGTTTCTCGCCAACAGAGACGCCAGGCTCATCAGGAACTTTTCGCTCGGCTGCAAATCTTCGTCTTGCATTTCAGTCCATAAATTCAAACCGCGTTGCCAATCGTTGTTTTTGTCTAATTAACAAAATAACGAAGAAGTTAACGCGTTATGTAATTTCAATGAAAACGGATGTGCGACGAAAATTGTTTTAATTTTACTGACCGAAAGCCTCCAAGATAACATCGAACAACTCATGTCGATCGACGACCTGTAGATTTTTTGTTATTGCGATGAATTCTTCCATACATTCGATTTTATCCTTGGAGACGTAACGCTCGACGCAGGCTTTCAGCTTTTTCGTACGCACTGTCAATCCCGGAGTCTGCGGAATAATGGAATTCAATTTATATTCTCTCTATAGTGTTAAATTAGAAATAAACAAATTTAACGAGAGTTTTCACCTCTAAGATTTTTCTTGCTTGCTGTGGGCGTCCGCATTCGAGGAACGAGCATACGAGATCGGCGAGTGAATTGCTCTCTCCGTGAATTTGCGTACTGAGATCCGTCAGACGTTGTAGCGAATTGGCGTCTTCCGCATCGATGAATTTTTTCGTCAATTTGTTCTTCAGCGGTGTGCATCGATGCGTGAGACATGCCTTCTGGAAAACTTCCAGCGCTCCTTCCACGTCATTGCTGGAGAATAATTCGTCTCTTTACTATTCTCGTTTCTCGAGTTGAGGTATAAAATAAATAAGTGAAAAATAAATTGGCTCACCGAACCAAATGAACTCTGACGAGCGGACTGAGCATATAGTTGTTGATCGATATATAATTCGACGCGACGAGAGCTTCGAAAAGGTGATTAGTTTTCTCGACATCGCCTGTGTCGGCAACGATGTCCAACAATTCTTTCACTATGCCTTTCCGTGCCATTGGACGATTCTGCAGACTTTCTTTTCTCGGCCGCTCGAGTATAAACTGCAACGCGTCTGCCAGAAGAATCGTAGAAAAAAAAAAAAGATGAAAAACGATAGTGATACATTTTGTTATTCAAATTTATTTTTCAGACTAAAAATGTAAATACTTACCGTCGAAACGATTGTTACTTATCAATAGCGCTGCATACGTCGTTGCCTTCTGAAGATCCAACTGATCGTCGGGATGCTCCTGACGCAACCTATTCACCCATTTATCGGCCATTTCAATATCTTCCGCCTGACAAGCGACTGCGATTATTTGAGCGTGAACGGCGGATGAAAAATTGAACTTCAGCTGATCCATGTCCTATCGTAATCAAGCGATAATTTTAATTTTCTGTGATGTTTCAACAATACATATCTTATTGCGAAACTTCTTACGTTTACGATGGCTTTTACATTCTCGATATTTCCAGTTTTCAGAGAGTAAGTTAACTCCCGTTTCTTAACCATAAACACTTTTCTAATACCATCGGGAGACAGAAGTTCGCTTCCCGCCTGAAATAATAATGATGTTATTCATAAGAACAAATTAATTTCCATTTTATTTTCACTCATATTCAGCGTAATTAACGAATATCGTAATGAAACTCACTTGTACATTACGCACATCGTAAGTATTGAATTTAAAGAGCGACGGCAATTCCAGCGTTCCGGAAGTAAGTTTGTCGATGTTGTCATAAATCTTCGGTGTCGCGTTCTCGCAGAAAAACTCGCGTAATTTATCGCCCAACTCGGTGCTTATGGTGAAACCGCCTTTGACCAAATGTGTTAAGACCTGCAGAGTCGAAATTTATCAATATAAAATGACGATACATATTTTTTTTATCAACTGACTAACTGACGAAAATGTCGATTACGTACATTTTCGACATACGGTGCCTTCCTGTCAGTAAGGACATCGAGCATCATGCGTAACGCGGTATCGATAACATCTTCCGGAAGTGGGATTGTCTTGTCGTCGCTTTGCTCGCGTAGTCTCACCGCGCTATCGTACAAGAATCTCAAAATCACAACGAACGACTCAGCGTCACCGGTGTAACTCAGAGCATCAGCGAGCGGATTATAGAACGACTCGGCATCGTAATTCACCGTATAGTGGGTCATAAACTTCACAGCTTTGCGAATTTTTTTATCAATCAACAGTCGATTCGCTATCGCTGAAATAGTCGTTGTGTTAGGTACGCGAAATTCTTTCATAGTAGAAACGGTTTCATCCCATTTCCCGACTGTATACGGGAGTACGTAGTCCCTTATCGTTTCGTATCCCGGAACGATAGTGAAATGTTCCACCATCGATTGAAGCAAATCGTAGATCCCTTGATAATTGCTCGCTTTTCCGTGCACCACGATCAGCGGCCAGAAATAATGCTCGCGCACCGTACCGCCGTTCTGTTTCCACGCTTTCATCAATTCAACACTGAGCTCAACATTGCCATTGTCGAGCGCACGCTCGATAGTTACATTGAACGCGCGAGTGTGAAGACCCTGTCGTTCCATTTCTATGCAAGCTTGGATCACTTTTTCCGCCGGATATTTCGTATTTACCAATTTTCTTAACAAAAACCTTCCGTTCGAACTTTCGCTCTCGTCCGCCTCTATAAACGTTCGGCGTCGTCGCATTGTCGCGAGAATTTTCAGTGCAACGTCGACGTTACCGACATCGAGAACTTTGAGTGTCGCGTGAATGGCATCAACGTTGTACCCCTGTGTGAAGGGTAGCATCGCCACAATTTCGTCGACCTCGTTGTTGTAACCGTTCGCCGCAAGAACGTGAATGATATTGAGAAAATCCCGGTCTTCAAGACTCAGGTCTTTGGACTCGAGTTCTTTCAGCGTATTTCTTATGGACTCCATATCCCCCCTTTTGGCGTAAGCGCGCAAAAGCGCGCAGTACGTACTCACGCCCGGCACGACGTCCATTTGTATCATGAGATTTAAAACGTTTTTCGCGTTCTCCATGTCGCTGAAAACAACGTAAAAATGATATTTACCATATATTCGTTATTTTCTATTTATACGAAAATAAAAAAAACATTTTGTTAAAATTTTTTTTTTCGAAAAAAATCACGAAATTCGGAAATAATCGGAATTACGCACTTTGCTTCGGAGTGACCGGTTATAAGAGCATTGAAGACACTTGCGTTGAGAGGTAATCCCTTTGCTTTCATACATTCCAGTATTCCTGTTGCGCCTTCTATGTCGCCGTGTTTGCAGTAGTGCAGTATCAGTCGTTGGTATGTTACTTTGTTCGGCTCAATACCTTTTTCTCCCAGGTTTGTAAGAAACTCCATTGGCGAAAAATCGTAATTATTCTCTAGATACACTCTCAGCAGAGCATTGAAGTGCGAAATATCGACGGGAATTTCTGTAATCGTAATGAAATAAAAAAAAAGCTCTATTAGTCTTAATTGCTCTACAGGGACAATTTAACATAGAAATTTAAGAATTTGCATACTGAAGGTATCCAGTGTGCTCCATATTTCCTGCACCAGCCGATTTCTGTCTTCGGGTTGTGTGTCGACCATCAAGTCTCCGCAGCAGCGGATCAACATCAACGCGTCGAGACTCGGTATGTATCCTAAGATCGTTGAGCGGCGCATGTTTAATTCAATCGTATTGCGAGTCGCATTTGTACAGTTTGGACAAAAATATTTACGTAAAAAATAACGAAAATGTACCTGTGTCTCGAATTTTGGCTAAAACATCTTCAACCTCGTTGTAAAAAGTTCTTCCGTACCGTTGAACTTTAGAATCCATAGCGCTGAAAATACTGTCGAAGTTCGCGGTCGTCTCTTTGCTCTGAGTTGCCGATATTGTTGCGTAACTCCTTGAGACACGGATGATAATATTTCGTTAACTCAAATTTATTCGGAATCCGATGCTCCGAAGACGAAAATAATATGATACCCTCGGATAACTTACTTTGTTAAATAAGAGTTGATGCATCGTGCTTGAATCACGACGCATTTTGGTGCGAAATTTGTTTTGTCATGTGCGACAACTATTCTCTGAGCGAAACCGTTCAAGCTACGAATATATCTGGACGATCGTAGTATCGTTGCCATGATTAACTAATGCGAAACAATTCCTCAGATCGAACGTTTCGGTCACCGGGAATGTGAAAAAAAGTTGGATATCGGCTCCGCAATAATGGCCGACGAGCGCACGTGAATCGGTGAAAACTCACAAATCAGAGATTAGTAGGGAGATGCACAACGCTCGGCTTTTGGCCGTCCCAATTTGAGTGGCGCTAAATCGTAGCGGCGAACTCGGGAGTACGATTTTGTGATCATCGCCTCGGCCAACATTGCAGAGTCGGGGCGAACGTGATCACCGGTGCGGTGGGTATTGCAGGCGCGTGAACACGAGTCAGCGCTTGGCGGAGAGAACCTCTGCGCCGCTCGAGCCTCGTTCTCACAAACCCAGAGACTCAGTTCTTTGGACGCGGATGAATTTTTTTTTTCCCTCTTTTTTGCATGTTACAAGTAGCCAACCATTGTCTATGTACTTTGTAACGTGCACGAAATGAGTAATCAATTAACGTAGGCGTGATTAGGTGCGGAAAAAATATTTTCGAACGGCAAGCGAGCTCGCAACTTTTATGGGACTTTCATGTGTTGAACTTCAAAGTCATCGGTTAACCGAGTGCGTCTCGGCACCTTTTTTTGCATCGAGAATTCAACGTTCGAGCCCAAGATGAATTGATTTATTTTTATTTCTTGCTTTTGTCACACCAACTTCCGGAATACCTGGGTGCACTGCCATGAGCACTGAATTGACTAATTATTCTAGGTAGTACAATATAGGTACGAGAAAAATATTTTCTAACGGCAAGCGAGCTCGCAACTTTTATACGACTTTCGTACATTCAATTTTGAAATTTTCGGTTAGCCGTGAGCGTTGACGCTTCCTTTTTTATCTCAAGAATCCGAGGTTCAAGCCAAGATAGATCGGCTTATTTTTTTTTTTTTTTTTTTTCTTTCAGTTAGTTGCGATCACGGTCTCTATACTAGTGTAGAGGATAAAAAAAAAACTGATCGCAACTAACTGAAAGAAAAAAAATTAAGCCGATCTATCCTGGCTTGAACCTCGGATTTTTGAGGTAAAAAAGGAAGCGTCAACGCTCTCGGCTAACCGAACATCTCAAAATTGAATGTACGAAAGTCGTATAAAAGTTGCGAGCTTGCTTGCCGTTCGAAAATATTTTTTCCGCACCTAATCACGCCTACGTTAATTGATTACTCATTTCGTGCACGTTACAAAGTACATAGACAATGGTTGGCTACTTGTAACATGCAAAAAAGAGGGAAAAAAAATTCATCCGCGTCCAAAGAACTGAGTCTCTGGGTTTGTGAGAACGAGGCTCGAGCGGCGCAGAGGTTCTCTCCGCCAAGCGCTGACTCGTGTTCACGCGCCTGCAATACCCACCGCACCAGTGATCACGTTCGCCCCGACTCTGCAATGTTGGCCGAGGCGATGATCACAAAATCGTACTCCCGAGTTCGCCGCTACGATTTAGCGCCACTCAAATTGGGACGGCCAAAAGCCGAGCGTTGTGCATCTCCCTACTAATCTCTGTAGGCAGAGTCTCGCCGCGGCGAAGTTGGAATATTTCGAATGAAACCGGAAGTCGGTTGTGAAGATCGGGCATTCATTGGACGCACCGATGAGTTTTCTTAGCCAATTAGCGAACGATATCCCGAAGTCGATTCTCCCGACGAGAGTCGCCTTGCTCTCGAGGTGGTGTTTTTTTTGTTCCTAGAGAGGATTGGTGAACGATCTTCTAAGAAAACGCTCCCTCTCTCACTCTGTTAATTGTTCGTTACATTCGATTGAATTAACATTTAATGGTAGTTTTATAGAAGGAGTGTATTGTCGCGATAGTGTTAAAAGTTGGAGTTACGGGTGACGTATTGTTAATCGAGAGGTGGTTCGTTCCGGTTTTGATTCGGCGCCGCATGCGTGATAAACCTACCTATCGACTCTCCTCTACGGGTTGACTATATATTCGTTCGTTCAGTCTCTCACGGGGGTGCCGACGAACACGATCGAAACGCATTATTCCGACGTGAGAGCACTCTCGGGGCGATCAGCAAGAAAGAAAAAGCAGTTTTGCTGTAATGGCCGCCGTGTCATGAAATGAAGGTACCGAGCCAGTGTTGCGGTTCCATAATGGACGATAACTCAAGTTCACCCTCGCAAAACCACAACGGTCCATTGTCCGGCGGTGCTAACGTATCGGTTGCGAACAACAAGCATCAGAACAGTGACAATGTCAGTAGCGAAGGAGCCAAGGATCAGGGACCACAATACTCGATGCCTGGTATCCTACACTTTATACAACACGAGTGGGCCCGCTTCGAGCTTGACAGATCACAGTGGGAACTCGACAGAGCTGAATTTCAGGTGCTTCATCATATTTCACGACTCATTAAAAATCTATCTTACGCGCGACTCCGCCTCGGTGACGAATTATCGTTTATCATTATTGAGCATTTTTTTTTTCCTTTCCTATGCAAACCTCGATTGTCATTTAACGACGACAATTTTTTGACGTTATTTTCGTGATATATATCGAATTTTGTTTTTTTTTTTTTGCAATTTTTTTCGTTATCAAACCGTTTCCTTTATCGAAATTTTTTAAATTCAATGCATAATGGCATTTGTGATGCTTTCCTCGTGTAAGTTGTGGATGATACATTGTTATGCAGGAAAATGCTTCTCACGCATTAATCGTTGATTACTCGCGACTTACTCATCCATTTATTCATTTGTTCTCTTCTAAACTGTAGGATGCTTATCCCATTGAATTTCGTGAGAGTTTGCTGCATCGCCATTGTGTATACTTCCCCCTCCGTAGTGTTTATAGGTAAAACTTGATAACATTGCGCAGGAATGCATAACGCCATCGGTACGAAATCAACTTGGAGCGGCGTTTACAAATTGTGTTGTCAACGCTATATTTTTTAATAAATGGATATTTAACAATGCATTCGGCTCGCGACATTCGCTATCTTTTAATGGAATTCACGACCAATAATTGTATTCAAATAAATGGACTAATAATCCAAAATTTGTTTTTGCTCCGTTCATGGAATTTGCAAGCAATAATTCCATTGGCCAAATAAACGTTGTAATTGTACAAAATTAATTTTGGCTCCAAACTTGCAAAGTTGTTATCTCAAAAAAATCATTTACATGGAATACACATTTTATAGGATTAATTTATGAACTACTATTAGCCGGATAACGAATCGATGATAACAAAGCCTCAATGCAGTTTGTAAAAAATCGTTTTTTCATTTTTCTCTTTTAAGGCGCGAATAGCTTTTCTACAAGGCGAGAGAAAAGCTCAGGAAAATTTGAAGAATGATCTCGTCAGACGGATAAAGATGCTGGAATATGCGCTCAAGCAGGAAAGGTAAGTTATCTCTGAAACAAATTTTAAGATATATTTAATAGGATTTTCTTGTGTTCTAAAACTCTAAATTTACTCTCAAAGATTAAATTTGCTCTGAAAGACTTTAAATTTGGTCTCAATGATTAGATTTGTTCTGAAAGACTTTAAATTTGCTCTCAAAGACTCTAAATTTACTCTCAAAGATTAAATTCGCTCTGAAAGACTCTAAATTCGCTCTAAAAGACTCTAAATTTGCTCTCAAAGATTAGATTTGCTCTGAAAGACTCTAAATTTGCTCTCAAAGATTAAATTCGCTCTGAAAGACTCTAAATTCTCTCTAAAAGACTCTAAATTTGCTCTGAAATACGCTAAATTTGCTCTGAAAGATTAAATTCGCTCTGAAAGACTCTAAATGTGCTCTCAAAGATTAAATTCGCTCTAAAGGACTCTAAATTTTCTCTAAAAACCTCAAAAAGCCTCGAAAATGTATACTATTACGGTTTCGATGTTTTTCAATGTTTCGCTGTTGTTTTGTTCAGAGCCAAGTATCACATATTGAAGTATGGAACGGATCTGGTTATCGAGGGCGATGGCAAACCGCCGTTGTACGAAGAGGGTAGCACGTGCGGTGGTTCCGACGGCGGCGGTGGCGACGGCGAAGCGCCGTTCACATCCGTTAGCAATATTAGCTGGAGGCAGGGACGTCTCCTTCTCAGACAGTGAGCGTCATTTCGAAAACATTTTAATGAAAGAAATTACGGAATTTCGAAAGATGTACAAAAATATTCGAAACTTTTCTTTGATTTCAGGTACTTGCAAGAAATTGGATACACCGATACAATTATAGACGTAAGATCGAACAGAGTGCGATCGCTACTCGGTTTGAATAACAACACAGACTCGGACGACATGAATACGCCGGCGTTGAACGGAAACGAGCCGTCGAAAAAACGACCCGGCGAGGAGAAGCCACGACGAGGCAAAAAGGTTTCTTGTTCTATGGAAGTGAGTAAAAAATAATAGCACTTTCTTCCAACAGTTACTCAACTCTATTATCCACCGAATGTTACTTTCTCACGATTATCAATTTGCTCTTTGAATCGATACGTATTAATTTTTCGTTATCTACATGTTAAAAATTGTCTTTTGTATCGTTTATTTTAGCATCTGCCGAAATCCGTCGCGGAAAAAATGATGTTGGACACTGAAGCTTCGGTTATGGCGAATTTCGAATTTCTCGCTCACACCGACATCGACATGGAGGAGGAAGAGCCGGAGATCGACGAGCTTTACGACACAAATGCCGAACAAGAGCAGAACAAGGTAAGTGGTATATTTCCTACGTACAGATTTTTGCGTCGCTACAAAACTAGTGCCTTGAAAGTTTCTTTAACGTCGTCGACAGGCATCCATAATGCTGGGCGAGGATGTGGATGCCGAGGCTGAGGAAGTATTGAACGAATTGAATCTTCTCGGCGAAACCGAGGAATCATTGCCGGCTTCCATAATTCACGTCGACATCGATTCGGCAAAGTGGAGTTAGTAGATTAAAATATAAATTCTTCGATCGGCGTAACTGCGAAAGCTTTAAGTTACGGCGAAGTTTCTCGAAACAAAAAAAAAAAAAACATTTCTAACTCATTTACATATGTCGCGCGCTACTTTTAGCAGGTGCAGTACGTAGGCTCACAACCGATCCTCGACGCCCTTGCGAAGAGGGTGACTCTACATTGGGATTAGGCGAATTAGCGCAACTAACGGTTAATAACGATGCCGAAGTAGCGTACGATGTAAGTCGTTCATAATGAAGAAAAAAAAAAAAAAAACAATAACGTTTAGAATAAAATTCCCGATGCATCGAATTACACTGAATTAAAAAATGTGTGAGAAGATAATTGAGAGCACGAAAAATATTGTTGATAATACAGATGGCAGCGACTACAAAGGAAACTTTTCGAAAGACGTGGAACGCCAAGTATACACTTCGTTCGCATTTCGACAGCGTTCGAGCTCTCGTCTTCCATCCGACAGATCCGGTTCTTATCACGGCGAGCGACGATCACACGCTGAAGTTATGGAATCTACAAAAGACCGTACCGGCTAAAAAGTAAGTCGCGAATCTGCAAGTGACGAAAAATGTTCTTTTTCTCTATAATTACAGTACAGAACTAAGGAGACATTGTTGTAATTTCAGAAGTGCATCGTTGGACGTCGAGCCGCTGTACACATTCAGATCGCATACCGGACCGGTTCTATGTCTAGCAATGTGCAACACCGGCAATCGTTGCTACAGCGGAGGATTGGACGGCAACATCCACTGCTGGACATTACCCTCAGCGAACATAGATCCATACGACTCGTACGAGCCGAGCGTTTTAAGTCAAACGCTTACGGGTCACAGCGACGCTGTTTGGGGATTAAGTATGTATCATCCGAGATCTCAGCTTCTCTCGGTGAGCGCCGATGGTACTGTTAAACTTTGGAGCCCACAGAGCAAAGTTCCGCTTCTCAACACGTATACATCGGAACAAGGTTTGCGCATGGATTTCACGAACAAAATTGATCCTTTTTCTCAACTTTTATTGTTTATTTTCATTTCTTACTCTCGTTTACAGATGGAATTCCAACTTCCGTTGATTTCGTGAGAGACGAGCCGCACAAACTGGTTGTGGCTTACGAAGGCGCGTGCATAGTATTCGACGCCGAAACAGCATCGGTCGTCGCTCGTCTCGAGGGCAACGGAACGAAAGGTGTTAATCGTGTTGTCGCACATCCAACTGTTCCACTCGTTGTCGCAGCTCACGAGGATCGACACATTCGTTTCTATGATCATCGCTCGGCTACATTGGCTCACGCTATGGTCGCGCATTTGGATGCCGTAACTAGTCTCGCTGTGGATCCTCACGGACTTTACTTGCTTTCAGGCAGTGAGTAATCTTACTATTCTCTTTTTATTTATTTTTTTAAATTACTTTCGCAAGATAAGAAACTAAAATTACGTTTCCACGTATCATCGCATAGGTCACGACTGCAGTATACGAATATGGAATATGGACAACAAAACTTGCGTACAAGAAATAACGGCGCATCGCAAAAAATTCGACGAGAGCATCTTGGACGTGGCGTTTCATCCAGCCAAACCATTCATCGCCAGTGCTGGTTCCGACGCACTTGCCAAGGTATTCGTGTAAGTGATATAGCATATAAATATTATACATAAAGAAAAACAAAAACAAAAAAAGAAAAAAAAAAAAAAGTTCGAATACGACTTCGTTAAGCGGCTTCGTTGTGAAGCGGTTTTTGTACTCATATTCTTTTAGATAGTTTTACCTGTATGTACTACACTTCCAATCTTTGAGTTTTTTTTTTTTTTTTTTTTTTTTTTTCATTTATCCTTTATCGATCTATCATTGTTTATGGAGGAAAAGCAAGCAGAGCAAAGCAAGAGCAACGGTTTAAGTAATGTCAAATTAAAGAAATATTCAGATACTCATATCGATAGAAAAGAAAAGAAAAAAAAAACAAACAAACAAACAAACAAACAACGCTCCGGATTAATGGATATCCCTGTAATATTTTATTCAAATGATAATAATTTTCAAGTGCAAATGCTATTTGTTGATGTAATCGTCACCTAAGTAGACGTGTAATCTGTCGGCAGCGTGGGCGGTTGAGTCCGACGTGTAGCATATTAACTATTATTATAGACCCGATAATTAGAAAAACAAGTTTAAAAACAAGAAGAAGTATAAATAAGGAGACGATGTTGAAGAAGAAAAAAGAGAAAAAAAAAGAAGAAGAAGAAGAAAATGATGATGAAACAAACAAAATATCCTCCTGATCCAGCAGAGTCCAAGGAGCACACTGCCGCAGTAGCATAATATTTATCCTTATGTTAATTATTTATTACTGATATCACAGTTACTGTTGCACAGCTACTGAGGATTATAAAGACATGAGGAAAAAAACAAAACAAAAAAAAAAAACAAAAAAAAAAAAGAAAAAGAAAAAAGAAATTTTAAAATATGAATAAACAGAAGAAGAATGATAAAAACGTTGTCCCAATAAAAAAACATATGCTAATTAGTCTCCCATTACACAACTTTTATGCTGCTACCTTCTCTGTATTAGCCGAGGTCAGCGTATGGTAAATTACAATGATTAACGATAATAATAATTCGTAAGTTAACGATACAAGTACTAGAAATAATAATTAACAAACAATAAATTATAACTGTGTGTTTCACTGTAATATATTGTATTTAAAAAATAGACAAACCGTGTATCTTAATTGTATGTCGCGTAAATCTTCGTTTTTCCGAATGCGCTCTCTTTCACGTAATCATCCTTTCATTTTTTTTTTTTTTTCTCTTTTTTTTTTTTGCTAATTCCATTTTCGAGAATGGAGTCCTTTATTCGATTGCATGCATTTTACGTAGTTAAAGCGCATCGTACAGCATCGGCTCTATGGTGCATAGATATATATATATATATATATCTTGCTGTAAACGTTTATGAAATATAAAGCTGTACATTTTTTTTCGTCTATATCGAGGTATTATTTTCGCGCTTTCGTAAGTACGATTTTTCAGATTAAATCGGCGAAGAATATTAAGGAAATCGGAGTTTTATTTAAATTTAGTTAAATTTTATTCAAATTTCGTCTATAGATACATTCCATTAACTAAGTAATCGGCATCGTGGGCGTAAGGACCGTGTCCCCGACGTCCGCGTCTACGAACTACTCGCAATCTGCACGCTATCAGAGCGGCCATTATAGCTGTAGCCGTCAATCCCAATGCTAACGATATAACGGCCCCTTTCGGCCTGAGGATATCGACGTTTATTCTGTGATTGTTCTGCTGGAGATGCTCGGCTACGTAATGATGAATTCGCAAATCACTCTGATGGTCTTCTGGCGTTTTGTTGTGTTGAACTTCTCGATCTATGGAAACCCAATAACTTTTTATATAAACGGCGATACGATGTTTATAAATTTTGGGCGATCTTTTCTTCGTGATTTGATTAATGGTTTATTATTAAAAAAAAAAGCACAAAAGACAAGAGAAAATGATTACCTTGCGTCTTCTCAACTTTCGGTTCTTTCTTCGCTCCTTGCACAGTCTCATGCGCCGTTGATTTTGTACTGTGATCCGCATTTTTTACGATGTTCGCGGGAATCGTTTTTTCCGCTTCGTGTTCTTTTTTCTCCACGGTTTTTTCCTTCGGCGTTTCGTTAACTTGCTTCGAAGACGGCTGAAAAGAAGGAACAGGAAAAGCCCGCTTGAAATTTAAGATTGTCATAAATTTTCCTGCGGGGAGAGTAAGGACACGGCAGGGAGCGACGAGCGGGGGGCGCGCGTGACGGCAGTGCGCATCGTGCAGCCATGCCGCGTGGTCACGAGAGAGATGCTTGCCAAAAGTTTTGTTTTGACAGTTCTTTACGAAAAAATGTGTAGTGCTGCTTTGTGTCTCAACTCGCGGTAATTGCAGAGAGTTTTTCCTTCATCGGTAAGTCTTTTAAAAACACTGTTCGCTTATATAAAACCCATTTGGGCAACAAAAATGGATGCTACGAAACCGGCCTTTCTAACCCTTCGAGAACAAAAGTTTATCGATGAAATAAAAAAAAAAACAAAGGTTTTCTCGATGTAAAAACCATAATTTCAACGAAATAGTTATTCAATAATAGCAGATTCAGCGTTTTGCAACTCCGAAATTACGGGAGATTAAAGTAATGTGTCAAATCGGAATATCTAAAGTAACAACAATGTCGTCCTTCAGAAGTCGAATATCTCGACTAGCGGAAAATATCTCGTAAATGATCTCGACAACTTTTTCGCACGTTCTTTTTTGCGCAAAATTAAAAAAAGACTCCGAAAATGTCGACTCACTTTGCATGGAAGGGGTCCCGCTGTAGTTTTTACTTGTTCTTGCGTCGCGGGCGGTTGATTGTGTTGTAATTTTGGCGGCGGTGAGGGCGATGGGTCTGGCGGATGCGACGCCGTTTGCGGCTGTCCTTCCTGCCAAGTTCCGTGATTTTGTGGTGGATAATATGGCGCATAAGGACGATTAGAATCGATGTAAGAATTTCTGTAGACAAACACGAAAAAATGTGTGATTTTCAATTGAATTTTTCTTCGACGCGATGTTATCGAGATAATACTAACGCTTCCGGTCCTACGCTCTGCGACACGACACCGGCACTCTTATGCTTGAATATGTGCGGCTGTTCTTCTAAAAGTATATAAATTGAACGATTAATTAACAACGCTGAAATAACTTCGAAGTTTTATAACCCTTTTTTGCATTTTTTTACGTAAAAATTTTGTTCATTACGAAAACCAATAAAGTTCTGAAAAACGTTCAAAGTACTAACGTTCGTACGGCGTTAATTCGTTTTTCGCGTGCAATTGATTAGCCGCGTTGTAAGCTTCTTTGTTCGGTTCGTATATCGGCCTGTAATCCCAACCACCGATGTATCCTTGCGAACCATAATTAAGCGGAAGTGATAACATTCCTTGTGGACCAGGATATTGCACATTTGTTTGCTGAGGTATAACTTGACGAGGTGGAATCGGCAATTGCCATAGTTTCGATGGATTTTCCTGTTCGTTACCGTACATCGGTGGATAATTTTTGTGATGCGGAATTATTGGGGGATATTTTAATACTTCGGGAGTTTGAGGCATCAATGGTACGTGTATCACGGGTGACGATGGAATTGTCGGCCTTTCGGTCGGACAACCGAGTTCCGAGGCTTCGTCCGATCCGTCTGTACACTGAGGTATTCCATCGCAAACGTTGTAAATAGCGATGCAATCTCCCGAAGTTCGGCACTCGTATTGATTACGACTGCAACCTGATAGAATGAAACAAACATAAAAAAAAACAAAATTAAATGCTTTTCCCGTCGAATTTCATTCTTTTTCGATCTTTTGATAGTTTTATCCCCGAATTTTCATTATTTATCTATCTCACCTGTTTTTATCGGTACCGGCGTAGTGAGAACCGACGTTTTCGGAACTTCCGTAACCGGAATCACAGGTGCCTCGGTGTACGAATATTCCAAGGGCGCCGCTTCCAACGGAGCTATTTTTCTGTGTAATCATTTTTTTTTTCTTTAATGTATATTTACACATCTGATTGAGTTAACATTGCGCAACGAGTTAATTATGTTTGAATATCGTTACGACGATTTACCTGAGTGACTTCAACTCATGTTCCTGCTGTGTTCTCCTTATCTGCTCTTCCAATTGGGCTGTACTGCGATAATTAATATTCGTCAATACAGCGCTACTGTAATTCGCGTGACTCGTGAACTTGCACTTGAAATCGTGGGGCGGTCCACAGTGAAAGAGGTAACAGCTACCGGGTTTCTGTGTAAATAGGAATAGAGTTTTATCACACATTACACGAAGATACCGAAGCAACTAGCGAACTGAAATCCAATTAGACGTAATTGGGTCAAATATTATTTATTAGTCGTCCATTTTTTTTTTTTTTTTTTTTTTTTTTTTTTTTTTCGTTTTTTGGGATATGAAATTACATACGGAAAAAAAAAAATGGAGAAAAATAATTTGTTTATTTATGAAAAATAAAGAAAAACTCACCTTTTCCTCGAAAATAAAAACATCGCACTCGTCAGTACCGCAACACAGTCTGAGGCACTCTTGTCTCGAATCCAAATCCACTTCATTCAGATACTTGGCGCCCATTCCTTGCGAGTCCTGTGCCCTGATAATCTTGTCTTTGTGAATATCGAAACTATCGAAGCACATGTGAAGCGCCGCACTTGCCGATAATTTATCATTTTCCTTTGGTAATAATGTCTCGCCGTGTGTCGATGAATAATATAATATTGTTAGGAGGTACAGAAAAATCCGTGAAACTCGATAAAGCATGGCGCGATTTCTGTATACTACACTATTTTTACGATGGAACGCATGCGCTACCCCCGCACGACTTGGTTGCGCCCGCGATCAATATTCGGACATACAATCCGTGAGAAACCGTGAGAGCTTTCCTTCTCTACCAAGGTTACTGCTCGAGTGCATTCCAAAAATTATCTCGCATTTGTTACGAAGAGTTGTCGATAATATGACCGATAAATCGATAGTCTCGTAATTGCAATTTATGCATTAAAAAATTCTTATATTCGTTAAAAAACATTGTTTTTTTATTATTTTTAATTTCTTATCCGCGAAAATGCATAATTCATTCAGTTTCACGGCTCTGTGTCGTTCAAGATGGTTGGAGCGCCGTGGTGTTCATTTCGCCTAAATTCGACGAATTGCAAACATTTCTCGATAGTATAAACATTTGGAAAAATTCATGCATATTAAAGGTACTGAAAAGATTAATTTTGCATAATAATAATTGCAAAAGGTTATTAACAAATTGATGGAAAAAAAAAATTGTTAAACAAATTTACGGTAACTCAACTTTTTTTTTTAATGAAAATCATTCGTTCATTTTTCTGAATATCTATGAATTTTTTCAGATTTTTATCTTTGGTTTGAATTTTTTTTTTATATGGAAAAAATGTGTAGAAAAAGAAAAAATTCAAACTAAAGATAAAAATCTGAAAAAATTCATACGTATTCAGGAAAATTAACGAATCATTTTCACGAAAAAAAAAGTTGAGTTACCGTAAATTTTTTTTTTCATCAATTTGTTAATAACTTTTTGCAATTATCATTATGCAAAATTAATCTTTTCAGTACCTTTAATATGCATACATTTTTTAAGATTTTTATACTGTTGAGAAGTGTTTGCAACTCCCTCTCCATTTCGTCGAATTTAGGCGAAATTAACACTAAGCGCTCCAACCTCCTGAAATTCTTTATAGTTTCAAATAACCCCCCACCTCCCCTCCCCCCTCCTCCCTCCTCCTCCCTTGCAGTCATTAATAATGACGAAGTTTGTTCAATTTTTTTTTTACCTCCTCTGTTGGGGGTAAATAAAATTTTTTATCGGTTAACCAAAATTTCGGGAAATTCAGTATCGGTCGACGTAAGGAATATTTTTTTGACAGGAAATTCGAACGATAGGATTTGTTTTTTAAGATTGAGCAATGTTCACATGATTTATTGTCTTGATACGTCGAAGTTTTTTTGTTTCGTGTTTTTTTTTTGTATCGCGGCAATTATGACGATTACACAGATATATATATTTTTTTTTTCTAAAAATACAATATATAAACAACGCTGCCGATAAACGCCGCGCGCGATACAATTGGATATATAAATTACAATTAAATGACAATGGTTCGAGTAGTTACTGGAACGTGTCGATCAAGTCAGTTCGATAAATCGACAAGTGTGAATATTTAAATTTTTATCAAAATTCAACGCCAATACCTCGCGGAGGCTTCGTACGCGTATTATTTTCTCACCGATCGATTATTCTTTTAATTATTATTAATTATATTCAATATTTATATTATTTATAAGACTAACAGATAGTTTATCCATCGTGCATATGTTTTTTTTTTTTTAAATTAATTTTAAGATTAACGTTATACAAAAATACAATAGTTATTAATAATGTATGCATAGCTGCAGCGCTCCAGGGACTTTAACGCGTACGCGACATAGCACAGCCATTGACCTCGTGATTGTCCGGAAAAAGTCGTGTCTCCTGAGATACGACCAATAATATTTTTCGTACGAATAAAAAAAAAAAAAAAAACGAAAAAAAAAAAAAGAAAAATTAGAAACACAATTAAACCAAAACAACGCAAGCGAGAAACAGTCCGCAGGTGTATGTTGCCCATTAGCCCATTTCCGACGTTACAGTATACGACTCATAGTCGCGCATACGAATTTTTTTTTTTTTTTAATTTATTTTTAACGATAAATAATTAAATGAGATTAAATGGTAATATTGCCTCGCCTCGTTATCATCGAGTAACCTCATTCGCTATGACGATGAGCCTTTCGTTACTGCAAAACGAAAAGTTTCACATAATCTTAACCAACGTAGAGGTAGAGTTATAAAGACCGGCCAAGAGAGCTTATTATTCGTCACGGGGTTGTGTTTTTCTTTTTTGTTCATAGGGAAATCGGTGCTCGACACACCGATCGTTACAATCTAATTTACAATTAAACATAGCAAAAAGCATCAACGATTATAATTCGTCGTCAATCGCGCGCTCCTCTCGCACGGTCCTTCGTTACGATTTTTCTTCCATCTTTTCTCCATCATAACAAAATTTATATACCTAAAAACGTTCAACTACTTTACAATCTAAATTTTTTCGAACGATTGTTACTTTTTTATAAATACACTCCGCGTTACGCTTTCACGAAGTTCACCGATACTCCCTATCGTCCACGAGAAAATACCCTTTCGTAAAAAAAGTTGAAAAGTAATTTTTCCTTTTTTTTTTTTTCGTAAAAAATATTTTTGAGCACAAAATTGATTTTTTTGTTTCCTCTCGTTTGTTTTTTTTTCTTTTTTTTTTTTTTTCATTTTATTTATCTTCCATCACTTCTCCTTCTATCTATCTATTTATCGTCTATCTATCTATCTACCTATGCGTCTTTACTTCGCGATACATTTGCGCAATTTTTGCGAATTTGTTGATCGAAGAAATTTACAATTCGGCGATTGTCTTGTCCTCCTCGGGGTCGTTGTCGAGAAGTAAGTAAGATTCCTTGACGACGAGCAATCTGTGCTGACCGTTGACGATAAACGACGAACCTCGTCTGTAAGTTCTCTTACCGAGTTCTATCGCCTCGTGGGTCAGTGTAAGATTTGTGTTGTACGCCTTGACGATAACCGTCGCCAAGACAAATACTCCGACTAGAATGAGGCCGTAGGTGAAGCAGGGAACGGCTACATCCGCGAATGTTGTCGACAGGTATATCCAACGTCTTATCGACGGCGTTAACTCGTCTATTCCCTCCTCGACCCACATTATCGGAAATATTATATCAGGAAACTTCGCAACTGCGCTGATATCGGACTGACGTTCGACTTTAAGATTCAACTGAACTCTCACTTTGCCCTCAACTGGTACTCCAAGTTTCTGTAAGATAATAATCCATTATTATTCAGTGAATCCTTCTCGTTCGAGTTACAGCGAGATAAACAGGAGGATAAAACAGGTTTCTGCTATCGAAAATTTTATTTATTAACAATTTGATTCTATTTCCGGTTAAAAAAAAATTCACAATGTTTTAGACGATTGAAAAATATACCTTCGGCATAGTTTCGGCTTTTGCTTTAATGAAAAGACTACGGAAAAAATGATATTCAGAGAAATTGTCGGTAACTCTCTTAGTTCCGCTTTCACGAACTACTTTTCTGCGCTAATTTAATTATTCTTTTTTGCGGTGTTATCTCGTTATCTTGGGGCGCAATCTTACCGGTTGTATCTTGAAGTAAGTTTCGTGAAGTTTTTGGTCCGGTTTTAGCCCCGTTACTGCGTCCAAGAGTTTCGGATCGGCTTTGTAGAAGTGCGGAAACGAGAGATAGACCGGCGCGTCTGTAACACAAAAATGATTAAAAAAATGTAAATTTTATTCTTTCGTTTGGATGCAATGAAAAAATTTTGAGCTTAAAATCGATAATGAAACGTACTGTATTGACAAGGACTGATATCCTGCAATCCTTTCGGCGGACAGCTTTTCGGATCGTCCGGACAGTAACACTCGTTGTCCGGAGTCTCGACGCTCGGCGGATCGAACACGTCATCCGGCGGCGTGTAAAGATCTGCAGATATACCTGTTTTTTCCGCTGCACCCCGATACTTAAGAGGTAAAACTCTGCAAAGATCCTTGTCCCAGACGTGAATTATGTCCTCTCCGGTTTTGTCTCTCGGCGGAAAAAATGAGCCTAAAAATACGTAAAAACGTAGACGCATTAGTAGAATTCGTTTCATTCGTTGCATTCATTGCATTAGTTGCGTCGTTCGTTTTTACGGCTGCAAAAGCAATTAGGAAGACCGTTTACCTTCGGATGCGCGAATGGAATTGCATGGCTCATCGGACCAGTAAGGCAAACGATCGAGTCCGTTCAAACGATTTAGGAGGCCGAATTCCTTCATATCCGTGTGTCCCGTGTAAATAGTCGATACCTCGTTCAGCGTACCGTTTCTCTGTGTTAACGAGCAAAAAATAAAAAGAATAAAATGAAACGTCTGAAGATCACGTTGAGTGTTTCATAGAAAAACTTTCTAAACTGCTGCTGAAGAAGCGGACAGTCGTTGCGGTCGACTTTATCTCGAATTCGAGAGCAAAGTTCAAGCAGTTTTTTCATTTTTTTTTGGGTTTTTTTTGTTTTTTTTGTGTATTATACTCACTCCGAGCAAAAGACCCATTTGTCGCATTGGTCGACGAGCCTTTGGAAAGAAACGATGCGCTAAACTGACGAGTGGATCGTCGTATCCAAACACGAGCTCCTGAGCGGTCACCGGTACGAATGGCTTCGAGTCAATGCCGCTCAGGAACATAGACAATCCCACGTTCACCAGTCGCGGTAGACTTTTGCTCATTCCCGACAACGTCTGCGGAAAGATCGAGAGATTAATATCATACATTTTTTTTTTTTTTTTTTTTTTTTTTTTTTTACAATCGAGGATGCAATGAGACAGTTTTATTAATCATCGAAAAAATTGTCGAGGTCTTTCGTGTCCCGGAAGTTTTTAATTTTTAGACTTTTTTTTACCCCATATTTGATTTATTTAACGTATAAGGAAATTTTTCAAGAGCACGGATACCGTTATATTTTATTTATAACCCACCTAATGCGTGTTTGTAATAAAATTTGTCTCTGACATCGTTAAAATTATACTTTAAAATATCTCCGGGATTGTTTTTTTAACAGTTTTAAAAAATGACCATTTCTAAAAATAATCCTTCGGACACGAAAGGACTTTTTTCCTTTTTAGGATTTTTTTTTTATTTTGTTTTAGCGCTAAAAATTATGAATAATATTTATTTTACTTACGAGAAGTGGTATGTTCGGTACGAGTACCCGAAGATCTATATCCTTCGACATTTCCGGCACGAAATTTAGTATCTTTTTGTGTTGATAAGATACCGTGCCGTTGTTATGAAACGCGATGTTAACCTTTTCCATGTCTTCCCTGAAACATTTTAATAACCCAAGAGATGCATATGAGACCTTTGACGCAATAACACTTCGCTTTCTTATTATATTTTCTTATTTTTCCTTGAGGTATTGCATTGTTTCAACGCCTCAAGGAATCATTTCTAAGAACTTTCTACTTTTTATTTAGTAACTTCGTTTATTTTTGTCACCGCGTCCGTAAAAACGCGGCCGGTGCACGGGTCAGAATGTGTTCTCTCGCGACATCAACAAGACTCGATAAGTACGGTAAATTACAGTATTACATAACGCGCGTCTGGACAGCATATATACAGCAGATACTGCACTTGAATGAAGACATATGGGTATTGCTCGATCGGTTGCTCGTTGCAATAATAACGAGTATATATATACATATATACACGTTAAAGTAACTTCGAGTGCGAATTTCCGTTCGGTAAATTGTGAAAAAAAAAAAAAAAAAAATGAAAAATTAATTATACTTTTTTTTTTTTGCGAGCAAACGATCGAAGACTCGGTCGAGACTCTCTCGTCCTCTATTACTCGAATAACAACGTGTGTATTCATTATGATTGATGAGATCCATTAAGATATGCAGTGAAGATAATCGCGAATGCGAACAAAAGGATAGACGAGGTTTCGAGATCTATAGAGATCGGCATTTAATTACAATTGCAATAAAATTAAGAAGAACCGTACGATGTTTTGGCTAATCGACCCACTTTTTTTTTTTTTTTTTTTCATCGTTATTATTCTTCGCACCTGTATCTGATGATAATGGAATAAAAATTTGCGCGTAGATTACATAGCGGTAAATCCAAACTGTAAGAGACTATTGAATGTGTAATAACTGCAATAATATATATAATCGCGTATCGCGTAAGAATACGGTAGCGTTAGTCGTGAAACGGCGGAATTGTTGCGAGCAGATTGCTATCGTTAAAGTCTCTGGGAGAGACGAGAGTCGCGGCCCACTAAGCCAACGCTTCTATAGCATCGCTTTCGTAGAGAGGAATAGAGATAATAGATTGATACTTTGCGGTACAACGCGTTGTGCGTTGCTGTTAGACGGCAGCTTTATCATCACTTCGAATCGATCGTTTAACAGCTCGGAGATGAAGTTTGATCGCTGACTACTGGTCTTTACGGTAATTGAATAACAATAGAACCGCAATTTTAGCAATTACCCGCGAGAGATATCGTGAATGAGCAATTTATGAAACGCTTAAGGCAATCGTTGAACAATTGGTGTTTTAATTATTTTCTCAGTGTATATTTCTCAGTGTTTTGACGGTAAACTGAGCGATCAACACCTCGTTCTCGAGTCAAATGCAACTGAAACCAATTTTTTCAATTTATTCGCTTACGTTTTCGGCGTTATTGAAGCTTCGCGCAAATATCAGATTCCGATTAAGATAATTCATCGATTATGACGAAGAATATAAAAAAATATCGGATAGTAGAGACTTTTTTTCTTAACCCTTTTTCAGCTCATTGGAGATTTGAAGGCGGAGTCGACATTGAAATTTTCTAAATTTGTCTGAAGGTTTTAATTTTTTTTAAATAAATATGTATAATTGTTGATTTCACGAATTATCGGGTGACGTATTCAACAGTTTGAAAAATATTTCTGATTTATTAATAAAAATTAGCTACCTCGCAATAAGTTGAGAGTCTTACGAAGATCTTAAATCCTCGATGTGCAGACGAAGGGTTCATAGCTATTTACAGCATTTCGTAGCTTGCGGCGATACGTTCGACGCCTGCAATTTGCGTAAAACCGTTTAAAGATTTCGTTGTTTACGAGAATCGATACATTACGACATCGACGCATAAACAAAAGTGTGTCATGTTAATCTCGGAAATACCACGTATCTCACATCGATACTTTCCTGAATTTTCGCACTTTGCTCGTTTCAATGTCACCGCGACGCCAACGTGATGCAGTTTATTAAACGCGAAGATTTGCAGAAGAGAAAGTCAACGGGGTTGCGGACTTCAGTCCTTGAGGGAGAATTATCAATAAATATCGTCCAGAAATATTCCTCAATGCGTAGACTGTTAGCACGACGGTGTGAAACGCCGCGATTCAGTGATGAAACAAGAAAAAATAAAATATATTTGTTCTCTCGTGGTGTGCGCGAGCAGCTTAATTGCCAGTTGCTGGTTACCCGTAATTCGACGGATCTTATTAAGCAACGATGTAAAGATTATAATCCGATGTCACGGTTGCGCACGCGCACTTGGATTACGACCGCTACTAACAATCGACACGTTAGAATGTAATAGACTTTCGTTGTTTCGCGTTCGACACGAAAATATTACGCGAATTAGACGAGATATGAAATTTATCCGAAACCACGCGCGACAAATTGTGCAATTTGTTAATTTCCCGACAAAACGATAATAATCAACGAAAATGAGTAATTACCGAGGATTTTCCGGTAGAAACGATCATTTTGTTTGACAAAACTTCTCGATCATTTGAATACATTAAAAGACGATTACTACTAATTATTACCCGACACTCTTCGTGTTTGCGCTTTAATGCTCTTGAGTATATATTTCTTGCGCCATTCAAGGGCAGTGAAAGCCACGTGCGCGCTCCGTTCACGAGGCTTTGTGAATGGTTCGTAACAATTTCACGACCTAGAGAAGGCCGTTGCTGAGAGTCTATCCTCGACTCCTCGTTTATTCAGCGAAGCAGGCAATTAGGTAGCATGACTGATGTTAAATAATTATTGTACTATCTTTTGTATATCTGTTATAAACGGATATACATATACATATATATAGAAATAATAGATCGCGATGCGAGTTTCCGATATGGCATTGCCGCGTTATAATAACGAATTTTTCTTTTTTTCGAAATTCATCGTAAGTTATCGCCTCTTAATAACAAATTTGTCCGTTTTACAAAATCGTAATAATCGTTTAATTATTCACAATTTTGAACGGAGATATCAGATCGCGCTAAAGAATTTCTTGGATTCGCGTGCTAAATAGATTTTTTGATAATTAATTGCAACATGCAAAATTTATTCGATGGCTCTCGAAGTATTTGGTTCTCCGAATTCCGAAAGTGCGACGGTGACCCATATTTTCGTGGCAAGGACCGCGAGACGCGAGACCCGAAGCTTTCGTCAGACACTCGAGAGACGATGGGACAACGATTTTTTTTTTTTTTTTTTTTTTTTTTTCGCGTATATTTGACTACTTATGATTTAGCTTTCGACGAAGTTAACGCAAGTCGTGTGTACAAATATTTGAATTTGTACGCACGACTCGGTGACTGCGTCAATGTATCGTCGTTGCTGCGTGCGTAATACGCACAGACGAACACATCCGTGAGCCGTTTGACCTCTATCACTGGATTATTAATAATCATATGTTTGCGCTATAGAATTACCACCCAATTTAACACTCGTCAACAACAAGCCATTCCGCGATATCGATGTCTCCGTTCAGATACACACACACATCTCTCAGCGTCGTGTCGCGAAAAAGGCGCGCGTGAGTCAAAGCAAAACCGGTAAACGGATAAACGGAAGAGGCAAAGTTTAATGAAAAATCGCGTAGTTGAAAGATTTAGCAAACAGTCTGAACAAATTTGTCAAATCAAACAGTGAGTCTTCGAAAAAATTGGATTTTCCGTCCGCGCAATTTTTACGAGAATCTCCGGCTTTCCCCGATGATGAGTAACAATTAATCGGAACATTTGTAAAATGTATCAAATTAAATCGATTCAATGGAAATTTTATCGATGACTGTAAAAATCGCGAAATTCGATAATTAATAATCTTCCATAATTCATACTGTGCGAATATCTAACAGTTGAGTACGTTGACCCATAGTTAAGGATCAATAATGAAATTCTGTTAAATTCATTAATTCGGTGGATCAGCAATTCGAATGATTAATCAGTGGTTAACCCACCATAACGCATATATTATCTCGGCGCGAAGTATTATATGAGACTTCGCGAAGCGTCGGACGAAGTGGAACGCGACCGGGTTCGCGGGTTATTCGTGATTCCATTGCGTAATATTAAATCTCTCCAGAGGCTTTCGCAGGAAGGAGAGACAGATATAAGATACTTGTTTGGAGGGGGAATTTCTTCGATGATGTGTCCCGTTTATACGTTTCGGTCTCTCGTACGTATATCTTACAAACACGTGTTCGCGGTCCTGCAAACTCCTGCTTCTCCCGCTGCAACCGACATATATATATTGCATTATGTCGACGTAAGATTGTATCACGCGCCCGCTGTTATTACGCGAGCAGATGTAATACCTGCTAACGTATGTTGTGGCTGCTGTCGTTGCTCCGGCGATCGAGGGAGAGATGTAATAGTCGCGTAACACCACCGAGAACGATCGGTCTCTATAGACATTGCAACGCCTGTTTGCTTTCTGCATACGACCTCCTGCGCGAACTTCCGTAGAAAGCGCTAAACTATTTGCATACCGATAGTTCGCACGCGGCGTTTCTTTGCAATATCGGTAGCGAGTTTTAAAAGCCGGGTATTTAAGTATACACCTTTCCCCGCAGCAAAGCTTGAAAAGTCCGCGGACTTGCAGTATTCGAGAATCGCGACAATCGCTCCTCGTGCGTTTACGGAGGATCGGTTGCTGAGAGTTCATTTCGCATGAGTTCGAGAAAAATGAGAAAGAATTGCAACTACTTCTCGATGGTATAAAAATTTGAAAAAATTCAGGCATATTTAAGGTACTGAAATGATTAATTTTGCATAATAATAATTTCCAAAAAGTTATTAACAAATTGATGAAAAAAAAACTTGTTAAACAAATTAACGGTAACTCAACTTTTTTTTTTTGAAAATGATTCTTTCATTTTTTTGAATATGTATGCATTTTTTCAGATTTTTAGCTTGGGTTTGAATTTTTTTTTTTATAGGGAAAAAATGTGTAGAAAAAGAAAAAATTTAAACCCAAGATAAAAATCTGAAAAAATTCATACGTGTTCGGAGAAATGAAAGAATCATTTTCATTAAAAAATAAAGTTGAGTTACCGTTAATTTGTTGAACAAGTTTGTTTTTCATCAATTTGTTAATAACTTTTTGTAATTATTATTATGCAAAATTAATCTTTTCAGTATTTTAAATATGTCTGAATTTTTTCAGATTTTTATACCATCGAGAAGTAGTTGCAATTCTCTCTCATTTGTCTCGAACTTATGCGTAATGAACTCTCAGCAACCGATCATCCTTAACAGAAAAAATGTATCGTTAGAGATTTTTTGCCGAACTTTGAGACGAGAACCATTAGAGTTCGATAGTCGTTGATTTTTTTCTTCAAACTCAATGAATCTTACTATGTTACTGTATGTAGCAAATATTTGATTGAGGTCAACGTTCAAAATCCTCATCGCGCGTAACAACAATCCGTGTGTCGATTCAAGTTCGTCGAGAGTCCGTTGAGCTCTCGAGATATTTCGAAGGCGGAGTGTGAGACCCCAATGAATAATACACGCGTCCATATTTAGCGAGTGCCGAGTTCAGGAATGTAGGAACATTGTAATACGATGATTCAAAGTCTATTTCATTTTTTTTCCCCTCCCGAGTGGGACGAGCCTCGATAGTCATTAGCACTTCACGCCTATTATTCTCTCTGCGTAGAGACATATGGATAAGTTTTTTTTTTTTGCGATATATCGCGTAATTAATCGATCGGATCGTCATTCGAACTCGTCGTATCGCAAATTTGATGTTAATCTTTAACGCCTCGAGGCTTCGGACAGCACAGTTCAAAGGGACAAAGTACGCGATTATCAAGGATGAAAAGATCACGCGAGGTAGGAGTTTCGTTTCCGGGTTTAAACGCGCATATGCGAACCGTACAGACTTTCTTACGTTGGATCTCTCTCTCTCTCTCTCTCCGAGAGAGTACATAGGGATCGAGGCTGGAGCTGGAGTTACATCAGAGCATTGCGAGCTTTTATGCTGCTCCGAGCTCCGCGGAGTCTTCCACCGAATACTGAAACGCGCGCGGCTCACTCTCGTCACGGGATAAATATACGATTAATCGAGGAAATAGAAAAAAAAAAAATTAACTCGGCGAGAGATACGGGAATGTCAGTAATCAAAGTTGATTCTAAGACCCCGTTGACGGCGCGCGTTCACTTACTCCCGGAAGTTACACAGCCGCGACGTTGCAGACGAGAATTTTCTTACTTTTATTGCTTCTCCGACTCTTCCTTACACCGGAAGTCTACGATGGTCAACAACATAACAAACATTTTTGCAAGTCATTATCATACGCGTAGAAATGAGTACTTCATTATCGATTTTTATCAATTGATACCTTCGTCAGATGTTTTTCCTCGAATTCTACACGATGGTTTATTATCGATATTGTTTTTGTTCCATGTTTTCATCAATCTTTACAGCTTCGTCAGCATTTTTTCAACAAGTTCTTTGATTAAAATCTCTGCCGAGGAGATTTTGCGAGAGTAAACGTAATGAGATAGCAGTCGTTCGTCGAATGACACAAGACGAGTATAAAGGATATAATAATGATAGAGAAGTAGAATTCTCGTATATGCATATATATATGCGATCTTTGTCAATCCAAACGACAAATATCAGCGACCGTGACTTTGCGTTTTGAAAAAAAAAAAAAATATATATAATAATAATAATTGTAGATTTTCCACCGAACGAAGTACGTCGAAGATTCCGTCGATGACATACTTATGTCGGCGCTAAGAGTATGAAATTAACGTCAGACTATCGTCGCCGGAAGCTCTTCATTTTCGCTCTCGTTAAAAAATTTTTGAATCGTTCGAATCGAATTAATTTAACGCAAAAAATTATTCATACGAATTCTTACCGACAAATCAACATTTTTTTTTTTTTAGTTGAATTTTTAAGCTTTTTTTTTCAAGATTGAGGAAATTTGAGATGAATAATTTGAGGACACGTGCGAGTCTCGTTCCTTCATTCAGAAGCGGATATACTCGATTCCTCGTCACTAATAAACTGGTTTATTTTTTTTCCCCCTTCCCTCGTTTATTCTCTTCGTCTCGCGCTTCGGAATCTTTTGGTGAATTTTTTATTTCTTTTACTTTCCGCGGGAATTCCCGGCGGAATCGACCGAGAAGAATGGCGACGTTTAACACGTTTAGTTTTTGTTGTATCAACGCGCTCGCACCTTAATTTTACATAACGATGTAACATACCTAACTGTTATATTATTAATACGAACGCGAGCGGAGGACATGACGACGGTGAGTTTCTCGGTACGAAATAAATTACGTAAAGTAAGTGAGTAAGTAGCACGCATGCCGGCTGCACTGTCTTGTGGTTTAATAATTTCTCTGTACAATATATTAGTTACGGAGACAACGCTTAACCGAGCGTAATAGACCTGCCCCCCCCCCCCCCCCCTCTCCTAAGGAGAAAAAAAAGAGACACACATGACGTGTGATGTAAAACGTCACCTACCGAGTCATCCTGCTGTATACTTATGCGCAATCACCTCACTGTGTAAACTCTCGTTACAACGAGTTAAGTAACGAGAAAACGCACTAAATACCCGCCTCTCGCGTCTTGACAGTAGAAGCGATAAAAAGAAAAGGAAAAAAAAAAAAAAAAAAATTAGAAATTCCGAAATCTCTTACCTGTAGACGAATGGACCAATTTCTTGTAATTTTGGCTTCTCGTGATAATTGAGAAAATTCTCGGCGTTCGTTACATTGAATATATAAACTTTGGTGAGCCTGACGACGCCTGGTTTCTGCCAATATTGGAATGATATCGAGCCGTTCCATAATCTTAATTGCTGAATGAAAGAAACAACAAAAAAAAAAGAAATGTTTGTTACACATCGATCGGTAATCACGACATCGATTTTATAATAGATTGCGCCATGTGACTCAGAAAGGAAACGGGAGCAAAGTAACGCGTGTGAAAGTATCCGAGAAAGTGAAAACTAATGAAGGATCGCTTTATGACGGCATGAGGTTGTAATTTCGTAGTGTCGATTAGGTAGGAAGTCCAGAAGCGGCACTTGTAATAATAGCTTGTGATATGAGGCAATCGCTAGGATATAAAAATAAAGTGACAAAACTTACCCTTAGAATAACGTAATCGACCCAAGGTATACTGCTGAGAACGATGCCGATCGCTAGTGCTAATAAGCCGAACAATATCGCTGCCAATCTGCCTGAAAAACAAAACAAAACAAAAAATCCGATATGTAATATCTTTTCACAAAACAGTTAAAGACTTCGAAGAATCGGTGTCGCCGTATGGAAAATTCATGTCATCTTACAGTTGCAAGGAGAACATATGAAATAAATGAGGCAAAAAAAAAAAAAGGTATGAGACAAGTATCAGGTCCCTCGAGGTCGAACGCGTGTTGCAGTTGCAACACAAGCGAGTATCATAATACTTGTTTTTTTTTTTTTTTTTTTTTTTTTTTTTTTTTTTTTTTCGCATATAAAACTGTACGATAAACCTCGATTATGCGCGATACCATGATGAATACGTGACGAGTAATTGTAGCCGTTTAAGTGCGATACTAACTTTTCTTTGCAAACGTTTGCGAGTAGCATTTTATATCGATGTCAAAGTTCACTGTTGTTGCGGCTTGTTATTGATCGCGCAATAAAAACAATGTGCGGAGACAAATCACGGGCAATTTTTTTTTTTTTTTCTCTCTCTGTTTCGACGAACGCCAAGTGAAGATGTTATTAACGAGGTAGACGAGCTTTTTATTTTCACTGATGCAACGAATGTGCCTTTTCGAATGATCAATATTTTAACGAGTTGCAAGAAGCACAAGGATCGCAACAAAGTTTCATACTTTTTTATCCTTAACGAGGAAACTATAATTTTCTCTTTTTTTTTTTTCTTCTTTTTTACAAAAATGGAAGAAGCAACATATTCATATCTCGGAGTGCGGGTTAGAAAATGATGTCATTGGGTGTTTACGGATATGGAAAAAAATTGGTTATTCGCAAAGTCGTCGCTCGGCATATCTGCTATATCGTATGGTCATCATTGGTAGACGAATCATCTTCTTCTTGCCTACAAGAGAGTTATAATCATCCGAATAGCTCGACGGTCACGTGCGGATAGGGAAAATTCTACCTCAATCACGATAGCACGCTGAGATAATTCGTAGGAACGATTCGCAGCGAGATATACGTTCCCTACGCTTCGCCAGGAAGTAATCATCCGCATACTAGACCATCAGAACGCTGATTTTTTGTACGTTATCACATGTACAATTTTCCCTTGAGATCCCGCGGCACAATATATATGCTTGAGATTTGTAGTGAGACTATGAGACAAGAATAAGCTAAAAATTTATTGAAAATTCGACGCATGCGCAGTACTTTCGCAAACCAATAGCATCGTTAGCCTTTGTCGATACTTCTCCGAATAAATTTATGATCGATTTTTCATCGAATTCAAAAGAATAGCAATAATAATATCGATTGCAAAATCGCAAATGTGTTTAACTCATTTTAAGCGGCAGAAATTTAAAAAAAATTAGATACACCCAATCGTTATGTAATTTAGAAAATTCCACGAATATCGATATAAAGTTAAAAATAAAATATCTAGTAAAAGCCAAAGATCGTTGAGTTTCATTAATGGATCTATACGATAAGAAATATCAACGATTTCGTTGAATCATTGAACTTTGTACGGATAAAAACGACGCGTTTTTCCTCAAACAAAATATACAATCGCAATGCTGCCACCGTTCTCTTTTGCACAATTTCGTTAATTGACCTCGAAACGGCTCAAGTTTATTCTTCGAGAGGTGAATATAGAAATGTGCGTTCAAAGGTTCCGAGTATCAATAAGATAGCAGCGCGTCGTCGTGTGAAATGATTGCGGAGTATCGAGAGAAGAAGAAAAAAAAAACCCATAGCCATCATTTGCGGCTTGGCGATGTCAATGAACCCGTGAGAAGGTCGCGTAAACGAAGGACGTGCGGACGAATGTCGATAGAGAGATGAATAAAAAGCCTCGGGGCGGACGCTTTTGAAGAGATAGAAAAACAAATAAAATGAATTCTTCGTCAGAGATGCTGCAATAAAAAAAGACGCGCAGGCGCGCAGACGCGCGTGAAATTTTGTCACCATAATCCGAAAATTGTTATCGAAGGGTATCGCAATGCATAGATAGATACGTAATTGCATAATTATAGAATTAACTGAGAAAACAGTGAAGATGCAAAAAGTTCTCGTGTGCAAATACGATAAATGTTCATTAACACAAATGAACATAAATTCCGATAAATATCTCAAGAATATACATGCGCGCGTTTTTATCACAATAAAAAAAACTAAATATGGTCCGAACAGCACGTTGTTCTTGCATTGCTATTATTATTATTATTGTTATTATAATCGCCCATATTATTCGTTGAACTTATACAGCTGCGAGCGTTGGTAGTTAAGAAATAAATGAGGAAGTGAGAGCAGAGAGATCGGAGTCCAATGTGTCCATCGGCAGGTTTGAAGCGTAGGAAATAATCTCAAGGGAAACCACAGCGATAAACACGTCTGGAACTATTGGTATAATCGATGCTGAAGATTTAACGATTCATCCGAGTTGTACGTACTGTGTGGGAAGGTCGTTCCGGTCGAAATATCGTAGTAGGAAGCCTTTGGCAGAGAGTAATCGGCATTAGTTCGTTGAAGAATAATATTGAAGACATTAGAAATGGATTAATGCAGAGATGATCGCGTCTGCCCTCGTATGGCGTTTGGTTTTTAGAACCATTTCTATAATTGCAGTTCCTGCTGCTGGACCGCGTAATAGTTGAATGCCCGATGAAAGTCTATGTCTGGAAACTGCGAACCGATTGGAAAACGTAACAGTTACGAGAAAGCCACGCGTGCGAGACGTTCGTACCGCGCGTCGGCACAGTCCGTCGTTCTATGCGATCTCCCTGTCTGTCTTCTACCTATCATATTAGACATGGTAGGACGTGATTGTACGAATCCCAAGTGCCGGACACTGTCGTCTGAACCCGTATATTGTAATATCTTACGACGAACCCGGAGGATCTACGGTTCGTTAACTGAACACATTCTCGCATATCTATAACGTCTCGTATTATATGCCGAGCTGCACGACTCGTCTGTTCAACGTGAACTTTCTCGCTCCGAGCTGTTCAAATCTATATAGTTTAGAGCTCATTTCCGGCTTATTTTACCGCGATCATTATAACTTACTGTTTGTCCGGTTAAAATAATTTTTTTCGAAAAAAAAAAAAAAAAAAAATTATATAATTCGTAAACTTATATAATTTATAATAATTTAATTTTCACGAAAAAAAAAATATTTTATATAAAATTTTGGAGTACGTAATTGTTTAGCATGTTGGGTATTCGAATAGCGTAGCGAATGTAACGAAATCAGAGAAATTTATTTTCTGTCCATTGTAATTTTTTTTTCGGTCTTTGAGACGAGCAAAAATGAATCTGATATGCATAAAATTATCTTCGAACAATGTACGTGGCGTAAAGAAATTCGTTAAATTACAGCCCGAAGCAATGCACGGATAATTTGGGTAATTTGCTCGGGATTATTAGACTTACTGAAGTAATTAGATTTTCACGAGTTCTTGACCCATATTTCGAGCGATTTGAAAGCGAGAGTCCTTACGCTAGACACACAGGTATGCGACTATATATGTAGTCTCTATCTCTCTAAGAATCAGGTCGATTATGCGAAGAGTGCGTGTCAGTGGCGTAACTCACGCATTCATTTACACGCATAAATCTCATCGGTATATATACATATATATATGTATGTATACCTATGGAGTTTCGATAGATTGAAGCTGTTTCAGCGGTAATCTTTTTCGCCTCACTGAATTCGCATGTAACGAAATGAATTCATTCGAACGCCGGCAACGGACAAACTCAGTTGCCCCGCCTGTTGCATAAACTCTTCGCGATCTCTCCTTTCTCGTATTTCTCTCGCGAGAAATGCGACGAGAACTCTCGTACACATTGGCAAATAATCCTCTCGGTAGGTAGTCTTCTGCGCTGTTGCTCTACGAAGTGGATCGTTCGATGTTTTTCTTAATCGAATACAAACGGACCTCGAAAGATTATCGTCGAAGTGAATGGCCTGACCTACCCACAGACTCGCGGGCAAAAAAAAAATTTTTTTTTTTACCCTTCGAGATCGAGATAAAATAATAACAGTATCGGAGCACCGAAAAACCATCGCGGCCTATATTTCGCCTCTATTATAACGGAATTTTCTTTTGATTTCTACGACACTCGATAGTTTTGCTACAATGTTTCGTTTTATTCTATGAATTATCTTGTACACTTAAACTTTAATTGAGTAATAAGTGGACACTGTTATTCGCTAATAACTGGAAGTTGTTATTCATAAAAGGTAACAATACTCCACGATTACAGTAAGTAATCACAAAGTGTGGTGACGAGATCGCCGCTAATCGTTTATAATTCTTGCCGTGATTACGACCACCGCGAGAATAAAAAAATCGCGGTGGGTCTCGATGATGATGAAGAAGAAGAAGAGAATGAAACACGACGAGAATTAAAATAAAAATTTTGTCCAACGGATATACAACGACTTCCTCGTCATATTCGCCGAGAAGGTTGCGATAAAACACTGTAACGGTACTCGACTATTCTCTCCCGTGACTGGCAATTAAGAACGTTTCAAAAATTGTTTTGTTTCTCGTGTTTTTTTTTATCTTTACACTATAAGAGGATACGTTTTATAAACTTTAATACATATATTCATGACAAACGTGTACCGGTTTAATTGTCATTACAAAACATCGTTCATTACTTCGTCAAGGAACAATTAAAAGGAGATGAATTATTTAAACTCCGTAAGAAACGCAACAGGATGTTGAAGTACCATTAGACTATAATTATTAATTTTGTTCTAAAATGTATAAGTCTCTTGCAATAGAATCTTCAGATAGACGCGATGAATTAACTTTGAGGTTAGAATTACTATTAAAGTTATTAAAATTATTGTATTTTTCGTCCACAATTTATAATATCTTCTGCTGAATAATCGGATGGCGTAAGTAAGAGTGGTGGCGAATCTGCTATTTTTTTTCACGAATAAAAAAAAAAATTGTTAAAATTTGATTAAAAAAATATACCATAGCAATTATTAATATTTTTAAAGCGATCAACTCAACGCGATGGAATCAGTTTACTCATTACATACATTTTTTCACGAAACAGTATTTTTTTTCGAGAGCCCGTGCGTCGGGAAGTAAAAAATAAAAAAAATAATAAGCAACAGTATCTCGTGCAAAAATCCGTCGTACAGTGTCTTCCGTCTTACGTATGCCCCACCCTTCCCTCTTCCCTAATTCACATCCGTTAACATGTAAATTCATGCGAGTTACGCCCTTATGTTACGCCATTTCGTCGGTATAACATCTCGAGAGGGTATAAATTTATAATAAATCCGCGGACCCGACAGGGCTGAATAATTATTTATCGACGTTAAATGATCGTTCATTCGTGGGCTTTAGTACCTCGTAGAAACGAGAGAGTGTGAGATATACATTTTTTTATTCAGAACCTGAATTCGGAGGTCATTTCTCGAGTTGCCTCCAAACTGACTCGTCCTTGTTCACTCGTGGAATTTCCCGACGACCCTCCCCCTCCCCCCCCCTATCCCGCCACACCCTCTCTTTATTGCGCCCACCCGTTCTACGACGGCACCCTTATTTTTTTTCCACAGTTTAAAGACCGCGTTTGTCGGTTCTCTTCAAGTTTCAAGTTTCAATGACCTCCGTGCGTGCAGTTTGGATGGTTGCCAGGGGGGTAAACGTGCGCATCCGCACGCGCGCGTGCAAAATAAAAATAAAAAAAATTAAAAAACGGTCCAAGGGCGCCCTGCCCTTGGCCGCTGCGCTCGGACCATCAACGTTTATCGTTTTTGAGCAAAAGAAAACTCGACCGTAGCGTATTTGGCACGTACGCTCGTCCTCTGTCTTCGTTTTCCAATCCGGTTTTGTGATATGCTACGGAACCTCAAGGGTATCCCTTCTTCGTCCTCACGTACATCGGCGGATGCTCCTCAATGTCTCTTTAACCCGTTCATACCGACTTTCTTTAAACCCGCGCATTTTTTTTTTATAAAAGTATCCATCGTCTCGAAAGTTTGCACCAATGTGCAAATCTCTTCGCTCGCGAAGAATTAAAAAAAAAAAAAAAAATTTTTAATCTTTCGGCCCATAAAAAATATATATATTTTTTTTTCAACGATACCATCGTATTTTAACGAGTATACCGAATACCCTCGACTATACGACTTCCCAAAAACGAGTCAAGTTCCTTCAACCGCGTTTTATAGACTTTGAAGAATGTATCTTATCGTTTATAGCGGCAATTGTGTTGTTCGCGACAATTGCACTATGAATTTTTATCACCTTTTCGTTGTTTTCAAATTCTTCGGTTTTTTTTTTTCGTTTTCAACATTCTACGACCCATTGTAGAGGCTACTCATCGGCGACAGAGCACTTTCTGTTTATACTCGTGGATTTCGCGAATTCGCCAAAAGCATCGAATTTCACACGAAAGTGCCAATTGGCATTGGTAACGAAGGATCCGCGACTGCTATTTTCTGCTATTCAACAGTCGTCACTCCTTATTTCTCTGTGTGTTACACGCGCTTCGACGATCCGCGCTCGTGCGATATCTTCACATTATGAACGTTAATGCTTCATGGAAGCTGCTCTCGGAATGTCATAAAAACGGCACGCGTTGCTGAAGATGAGAGTCGACCGCGTCTGCATGCCGAGAGAGTCTCTGACCTGTATATTTCTCGGTGGTGTACCTTTACGCGAAGCAAGTTTCCTTCGGTGATGCGCGGCGAACATTCGCGCGTGGGTCACGCGATTTGGTACGGGTCTTCAGGATCGGGATATAGATATAGACGTATATTATAATCGCGAATGTACGGTCGAGCAAAGTAGTTCACGGCACCGTTCGGCGATACCTGGCCTCCTGGCCTTTGATATTTTTTCCTCCACACACAGCTCCGCAAGTAGTAAGTGATATAGGAAGATCGAACGTTGTTCCCTCATCTTAGGATGTCGTATTGTCCGGTAGCCGGTCTCGTCTACCGCAGGGACCAACAACCTCTCTCGCTGATTTACTCGAGCTATCGAGGCCATTAGGGCGAATATTTCACTCGTATTTTCTCTTTCCGAATATACAAGAAAGATTCTCATAGCATCACCGGTAGTTATCTCAGGTACACCGTGATTATGAAGACCCCAGCAGCCGATTGTGCGTATGCGAGTTTCAAACGTTCGCACATCGGTATAACCGGTTGCGATATACGCGAAGGAGCTGCAGTGAACCACGCGGTCGCGAATCGATGCGGTATTTCCTATTCGCTAATGCTTTTAGATACGACTACACCAATCGTGTTTACGCGAGAATTATCGGGGACAATGAGCATTTCTGCATCGTTGAATTTCCAACTCGTCTGATATATCGCGACACAAGTCGGGGGATAATTGCTTCCCGAGTGCTGGCAACTCGCACTGGAAGTTACACGACACGAATAATGAAGAAAAGAGACTCGACGATGTTGATAAGTTGCCGTACTGTCGACGGGCTATTGATCGAAAGGGGATTGGAAACATCTCGTGGATGTTACGAGAAAAACGATAATTAAGGGTACAAATTGTGGAAAAAAATTGTGGAACTCCGTATATTATCTCATAGAATTTTTAACGCAACGGAAAATTCTTTGCCCGCCTTTTTACTTTTTTAAACATCCACGCGATACGATAAAGAAAAATAACATCAAGGCCGACGTCTTCGCGAAACTTTCTACCCATGTGAACTCTTATCTTCTTCTTCTGAATAAGATAATTACTCGTTGGTCAATGGCGACGATTTTTTTTTGCAAATTTTCGAAAATCAGCCGAGAATTATGAATTTACTGAAGCGTTATGCGAAAGATGATTTATGTAATTAAAATGAATTTTTAATAATGTCGATCAAATCGATTTAAATACCGGATTATCGAAGGATTTAATATTTCTACGATATTGGAGTAAATCTCGATGATTTACATATAAATTGCTTCTCTGAATAGTGCGATCGCGAGAGGGGGGGGGGGGTAATTTTATATATTTTTCGTCTTCCCGCGAATCTTCGATGGAACAATCGATCGCTAAATGTTCGAGGAATTCGACATTTTTTTTTTTACTTTTCGAAGTTTACGAAAGAATCGAAAATTAACTGTAGAATATTGGAAGATATATGATTTGCATAATACAAATAATATATTTATTTAAAATCTGGCATACGGAATCGTTCAGAGTAGGTCGTTGTTCGCACAGATGTTAGACAATTTATTCAAATTACACAAATCTTTCATCTGGGTAAAGTGATAGCTCGAGGGCAATTTTCTCTACTCAGAGTTTCTCATACATATGTCTTCCGTAATAAAATTAATCTTGTGTTCAATGGTCGAGGGATTTTTTTTTTCTGCAAATTTTCAAAGGTCGAAAACCAATGTTATATTGAGGTAAGAAGATATTTCGAGGGCAATTTTTTTTTTTTCGTCGTCCCGTTGTCCACTGTTCGTCGCTGCGGAAGATCCGCCGAACGACCTGATTCTTCTTTCTCGCTTTCGTCTCGACCTTTTCACGTAAATTTATCTTTCTCTCGCAACATCGAAGCTCAGTTTATCGAACAGGATAGTCGAGTGTTGTTAGTCCTCTCGTAATCTTCCTTTTTGTCGTTTCTTGTAGTTCTCCTAGACGTTCGCCTGTTGCGGAAGTTTTCCTAGCGTCCAGCGTGTGCCGATCTGCCCAAAGGGGGAATTGACGCGATTTTCAGGTGTATTGTATAACGAGTCTCTTGTCACTGTACCCTACTGACTGACATTCAATTTTCCTTCGCCCCGTGCTAATGTACTCGCGTAAGTGAACGTTAACAATATATGTCACCCTGTAAATTTATCTCTTTCTTTCTCGCGGATAAGCCAAAGAAGTGAGTTTCTCGTCCGTTCATTTTCTTCTGCGCTCAATATATATATACAACTTAGTTGCACATCGGTGCATCCAGGTCGGCATTCCGCCTCGGGATATCTTCGTGCCGATTTTAACAGTTATACTCTCGGTTAACCGGTTCCTTAAGTTTGGCCTCTGCTATAGATGTGGCGACAAATCAACAACAAAAGGGCGTAAGTGACGGTGAGTTTACTTATGAAATCCCATCACCTGCGTCCTTATGTTATTTAGGTATTAATAATCAAGTAATTAAAAGCGTAGAGCGTAAATCACGTACTGTTTAAAGTTGAACGTTTATACTATACATCGCACTAAAAACTACTGAGAGTGAAATTACTTACATTGCGCAAAAAAGTTTATCTTCGAATGAACAGTAAATCAAAAAGCTTAAGAACAAAAGGGCGGAAGTCATCCTAAATGTAGAAGGTAAATTGCGCGTCTTAACGTCCACAACCCTCCGCCAGAACACTACGAATGCAAAAGCAGAGTCGACGTTGAGATTCGAAAAATTCGTCTATAAGCTAAAACTTTGTTAATAAATATTGTTAATATTTGATGCCACTAGCTAGTGGCTTATTCACCGGACACTTTGAAAAGTATACAAGATAAAAAAAATTTGAAAGCTCGATATACTTTGAAAACCTAATCAAGACTCCCAATCCTCCGAGTGCAGACAAAGGTCTGAATCCCGTTTTTTCCGCATTTTTCACTGTACTTCTATTTTTATTACCAACAATTCCAAACTTTTCACTTTGGCAACTTCTGCGCCATACAGTAGACATTTCGAGAAGAACCCCTGAATATTTTCAGATTTTTTGAAAGCCCCGAAAACTTTGAAAATCCGACTGCTACCTAAAAGTCGCAGTGGACACATCGTATCACGAAACATGTAGTGCACAGGCGGAGGGTTAATGATCCATTCAACGCTCTTACGTTATTAAGCTGTTGATAAATATGTAAATGACCCTCAGAGCGGACATTCTTGTACCGTTAAATATCGAACTTTTAACTTATTCTGTGTAACGACGCGCTAAAACTTCCTCGCGATCGAGATTACGCGGATGGCGTAAGAACGTTTTCGTTAAATGATTAGTACATATATCGGGCAGATTCGAGTCTCAGAGGAGAGTTAAATAGTCGAAGTTGCAACCGGCAGCAACGGTTCTGACGTATGATTACAGTCATCAACAGAAACTGGTGGAGATACGTGGTCAGGGCCAACCTGACGAGGAATTTTCGTGTTTGCCAACCGGCTACGTTCAATTACAGACACTGGGGGTTGCGGTCGTTGCGACAGAAAAGTCGATGCAGTAGTCAGAGAGAGGCCTTTAGCACCATCGGCATCGGGCCACATAGGCCTTTAACGAGAGAACCTGTGTGTGCTGTAGAGTCGCCCGAGTGAATGTCAATATCGATGTGGCTGGCCGCGGCCACTCTGCTTAAACGAGGGATTATTTTCTCGTACACGCGAGAAATCTCTGTCTATATAACAAGTACGATTCTTAATTCGCACGCATTGCATCGAATGTGTCATAATAATCATAACCGTAGGTTCATGTACCCGAATAATTTCGATGTATTTACCGTTCTGATTGTCGTCCAAAAAAGATTTACTATCGAAGGTGAAACATCGAAAATTGTATTTTCGATCTTTTAGGATGAACTCGATCATTGCTCAAAATTTTTTTTATGAGACGCGAATCATTGCAATTTGCTGATTTTCATCTTTAGCTTCCAATTGATTTCGCATCGAAAGTGATATAAAACATTATTAAAATCGTTTTGGTATCAAATGAAATTTGCTATCGTTACATCCTAATCGATCGTGAAGAGAAAAGAGATGCATCAGATTTCAGCTTATTGAGAAAAAAAAGATATATGTGAAATATGAAACTTGTGAAAAAAAAATGAACAAAGAAGCGTTAGAGCAAAAAAATGAGTCACTCTACTCGTTTCTCTTATTTCTTTATCCCAAAGCGAGAAACGTGATCCCGAAGAGCTTTCGAGAACAGCCAGTAGAAAATGATTAGTATTCAGGTGGGTTTGAGCGCGAAGAGCATAATTCATCGCTACTATTGAGAGTACTACCGTCGGCTTATCCTCCACAGTAGTTGCTACAAGACGTTTTGAATGACTATATACCATTGTTGGCGCATTGCGGAGTGATTTACACCGATGCTGCGAGCTTAAACTATACTGCACAGCTTCATTCTCGCATACGAAGTTAGCAAGATGATTGATCGTCATTCGGCAGCGGTTTCCTACTCTCTGTAAAGTTGAATTGACTTTGGTTCCGATAGAGCTGAAAGGCTCGCGACCGACGACTTGCCTCGGTCTGCCGTACTTAGCTTTACCATACGTAACCCGATCGTAAAGATATAGGAGTTCTGGACGCGAATAGCTCGCTGTGTAGACGTCGAGAGAAGCGGCGGCACTTCCAGCATCACCGGAGGCACTCGCCAGCAGTGGGAACGCCGAGAGTGAAAGTGATCTCAAAAATGGCTGAGTTTACCTATACGTGCGGATGAGCGTAAGGCTTGCATAGACGAGACACCCATTTAACCGTGCAACTTCGGAGAAGACAGACGCACGCTGTAAAACGTCGAGGTCGTTGTTGGCGATGACGATACAAAAACGACGAGAGCGAACGACCGGGCTACCGACACCATTGAATAATGACTTTTTCGTCGACATGGACACACATTTTGAAATTTATCTTCACAACGATTATCGAAGACGGCGAGACAAGTGTTTGGACAGATGTCGACAGGTGGACACTTTTCGAAGTATTGTGTCTTTTTTTTTTTTTTTTCATTGTCAAGAAGTTCGATGAATCGTTCGACCATTCTGGTGGTCTTCGTTTCTATGGGAAAATTAATTGATCATTGATGATCATTTTTTTTTTTTTTTTTTTCGTGTAAATGCTGGAAATAGTCATCTGCATAGTTATCGAAATCATGACGTAATCCACGCGTCAAATTCAAGGTTCCGGATCTTTGGTTAATTGGAGGATCCAGGAAATTCTCTGATTTCATAGGATCAAAGAACAAATTGGTTGAATGGAAATATTACGTTAAAAATTCTTAATGATTCATCGGCACTGAAACGGATGTTACAGGTTTCGATGGTAATTCCTATGAATACCTATCGAAACGTAACGCGTTAACTAGAGATTCAAGGAGTAGAGGAATTTGCGGCAGGACGACGAATTCGTTCGAAAGAACCCATTTTTTTTTTTTTTTTCCTGATTTGATGGAACGTCGAGGCGGTCGATCGCGTTGTACGCATATTCGTGTGATGCAAGGAAATGCCTGAATTGTGAATCACAAGATTGAATCGATCCGAAGGACACGTTTGTACGAAAAATTTCTCGCGACGCCTAATTATCAAGGTTCATGAATATTAAATTGATCGTTGCCTCAACAATTTTTTTTTTAAGTCGCAAACACTTCGGAATGTATGGTGGAGACTCGCGCCACGCCTAAAAATTGTTTGAAGACGAGTTTTAACAATTTTTTTTCTCAAAAACAGATCTCGTTTTCACGTAACTTATAACGGAATAACATAATTAGCGTCATAAGTTGTCTGAATGAAGTTTAAGCGAACCTTCGGAACGCGGAGGAAAAAAGTGAAAAGCCCGAGAGAGTAATTGTTGGCGGGGAGTTTTACAACCCATAAAATAAACAACGCGCTCCGTAGGTACTTCATCTTCGCGTGCGACAAAGAAAAAGCGAACAATCGCGAGAAGATGAAGTACCGATCTTATACCCTCAGCGATAAACACTGCAATTCTTCTCTTTCGCACCCTGGAAACGTTAGTTATCGTCTATGAAATTAAATAATATTAATAAAACGACAAAAAAATAAATAAAAAATAATAAAAATAAAGAGAAGAATCTGCATCAGTGCGGCTGTTGCGAGACCGGTCATTATCCGGCTTCAGGAGTTTCGTAATACATCGCCCGGGACAAGAAAGAGAACGAACGAGTATATGGTAGACACGGTGGTGGTATAAAAAAAAATTGATCAGGGCCTCTGTTATGCAACGGGTGGACTCTCTTGTATCCTTTTCCTCTCGAAGAGTTGACCATATAGCGTCAATTCCGAACATTCGAAGCCCACCATATGAGTTCTACTCTTACGAGTGTTGCTGATGGCGTGAGAGATTGGGTCAAGGCTACGGGGGGCCCCTCTTGCAAAAAAATAAATAAATAAAACTTTAAAAAAAAATGAAAAAAAGAAAGAAAACTTTCGCCAAATATGTTGCGCTATCCCTGTTTCATAATTGTTTCGAGAATACTTTACGTCCGAATTTGCGTAATTTCTCGATGTTTCATGAAGTAATACCAATTACGATATACGAGCTGCATAACGATCCCGAACTATAAAACGCTATTCGAATCCAATTATTCACGAGATTTTAATGCACGTTGAACCGTTTGTTGATGCTGTTTAGTATTCAGGAAAGAATTTAAAAAACACCATGTGCGTGAGTTCGCGGCGTAGACGAGGGAGAGAACGTCCGGAGATCGAAAAAGACGACGAGGCATCGAGCACGTAACCCTCGAGAATTCCCTTTCTTTCTTAATGAACGAGACGTTAGTATTCACGACTATGATTGCTCCAATGTTTTCCTGTTTATCGAAACGTCTAGACTATGACGAATTCAATTATATATAACATCCGATACATTCAAATTTATCGATTAATCCATCAATTCATTATAGTGTAATATCGTAGTATTTATCGTAGTTATTGTAATAGTCGTATTCACACAAACGTCTACCAAGGCGATGACGATACCGACAGAACAGAGTATTTTCTTTATTTCTGCGTACGCACGCACACTGATCCAATTTCTGTGCATATTTCGTCGCGCACGTGCGCTACTATATAATCGCCGACTATGTTCGCGGAGTGCATTCTTCTTTGCTACAGTTCGTTTTTGCACGTACCGGATCGGTGTGCGCACGCATTTTGTCAATATCGATACAACCAGAGAGATATAAATGAAATAGTATTTTTGCCATTTTCGTAAGTACTTACTGTGTCGGAGTTTTCCTTTCTTCGATATGAGCATTTTGAGAGGTTTCGGCACTTTGTCCGTGCAAATTTCTCCATCGTCTTTCCGCGGTTTTATACCGAACAGAGCGTTTCTTCCGACCTTCATGTACTGCCTGCCCATTTTTTTGGGCGATCCCACGCCGAACAACGATGTAATGAACTTCATCTTGAAGCCGGTGTTTTTTTTTTTTTTTTTTTAGACGTTTATTTGCGATTTAAAAAAAATCACAAAAATTCACCGATCACCACGTGGGTAAAGTATTAACAGCGAAAAGTAGAGAGTTCAAAATTGTACGATAAATCGATTTGCCGAAATTTTATACGCAGAGAAAATAATCGTTGACCGCCCACCCACCCGATAAATTTTTTGTTTTTTTTTTTTTACACTTTGTTAATCGACACTCGGATTAATTAAAAAGAAAAAAAGCTATGTGCGTTTTTTTAAAATCCTTGTATTGCGAAGTGTTGACGGAGATATTTGGTTTTATAAGGTCGTTGAACGTTGTTTATTCGTCGATTTTACTCTGTATAAATGTGTAATCGTTGCTTGCGGCATTGTCGTCGTCACGTCACTTCTCCCAACATTGTCTTCTCCCGGTTTCGGGAACTTCCGGTGTATCGATATTTTCGACAGTTTCGTCTGCAGAGGCTGCGAAGAGCCGAGTTAGAGCTTCTCGCACGGCACGTGCCGCAATGAAACGTCGTTTGTGTACTGTTACGCGTCTCGATCTCTCGACTACCTGTTCTCCTTTCGTTTTGTTTATCGTATGTCCCCTTAGTTTACTCTCTATCTCTTGGCTATCGCGGGTACGAACCTTGCGTTCAATTTTTCTTACTCGCCATGTGTGGTCACGTCTTCTGAACGGACTAAATTACGTCGGCACGTTTTATTATTTGTTTTTTTTAATATCTATCGACCATTGTATAGGTCGATTTCTTGTTTGATGGGATTTTTCGATCTGTAACAAACAAATAAAACGGCGTTTTAATAAAAAATAACATGGAAATAATCAATAAATTCATTATTATCAAGTGATTATTATTTATTTATTTATTTATTATTATTATTTCTACCGGACATTATAATCAAATTTCTCATTACTTGTTAACCTTTGAAAAAAAAAAATATATATTTGCATCTTCTCTCCAGTGACCGTTTCAATAAATACGTTTACATACGCCGTTTATCGAATTTTAAACACTCGCTAAACTCGAATTCTACATGCGTAGGTTTTCGCGGTTTCGTACGAATAAGAATAACATCGCGATTGTCAGATTAAACAGATGGCAGAGTAAAGGAACGGTAAGTGAGGAGTCACTAGTGAACGAATGTTAAAAAAAAAAAAATTAAATTACTGGATTTTGTCGTCTGCTGAACTGTTAATTCATTCATCAGTGACGCAATACCATAGATCGAAGCTCGCGGACAGTTTCAGTATTAAAATTTTAAAAAATGAAAATGTTCGAAGCTAATAACGAATATTTTCACGTACCGACTCGATCATCTCGAGAGCGATGTGTAAACGTAATCAAATTTTGCGCTGTTTATACGTGCCCTCACGCGTTTGCACCTTTAACGACAAAACGCCATGATGTCAATTTCATAATACACGAGAGCCGTATCCAAGATCATGGCCGTTATTTGTCATAAATTACAATGTCCGGGTATTGTGAGTAAACAAATAGCCTCGACGAGCCGCGATGCTGAAATTAGCGGTGGGGTTACGAGAAAAGATCGAATGTTAATAAACAGTATGAAAAAAATGAATGAAAAGCTTGATATTGAAAATAACAAAGTTTTTAAGAAGTAAATTCTCGTTGCCGCGATCTTTTTTTTTTTTTTTTATTAAAATTCGTGACGCCTATAGTTGTAATTAGGATTAATTGAGATTTAATAACAGCCCGTGTTGGCCGCTCGTCGATCTTCTCGACAAAAAAAGTCGCTCGCTGCATGCAACATTATACTAATCAATCGTGCACACGGTAACTTCAATAATAATCCATCGCTCATTAGCGAATTTATCATGAGCTCCGTCATTGCTAATCATTAGTTTTTGCATTGTAGTTTATCTTGCAAATCTCGCGAAAAAACTTGCTAAGATATACGTGCAAAAAATAACTACATTTTCCACTCCGAATAGACGGTTCTTTTTTTCCTATTTTAAATTTCATGAATACATTGTGTGAAATAATAAGTAAATTATATGCGTTGGTCAACGCGATTGACGATGTTTCTCAGGTTCAAAGTTTCTTTGGTCGTGAAATTGCGCCCCCACTTCGCGGGCTGTGCTATCGCGAACATAATTCTTATAGTTATGCACACGAAGAAGAGTGCACGCTTCAGTAGCGGTCGAATCGGATGCCGGAGGGCGGGGGTGGGGGTGGGGGACGGCAGAGAAACGTTACGAAATTCAATGTGCCACACGCGAACGAACCAAGAGAAATTTTCTCCTCGCGTATATTTGAAAGTATTGCTCCTTACTTTCATAGTGATTCTTTTCATTGACGTTGAGTTATTAGGCTCGTCGACGACACGGGAAATTCTCGTCGGAATGTTCGATGCCACGAAAGAAAACGAGTCGTTCGCATGCGCAACAGGAAATATCAAAGATAGGCGAATGCGCGTGCGAAATATCGATAAAATAAACGAACACCTCGGTACGATTAAAATTTATCATTGGCGATATAACATTTTCTTTCGCATTCGCACTCGATGCGTGGAATAAAAAAAAAAATAAATAAAAAAAAATCGTGGAATCGGAAGTGTAAAAATGAAAATGAAAGGAGTTCGCGATCGTTGGCGATTAAAATGCTGACGCGAATTTAAAAATTGCGTTTACTCCGAAATATTAAAGAGCGATTCTTGAGTCTCTCGCGGGTTGACGTTCGCTGCAGGGCTTTCGTGATTTACGATATACTCGTACAGAGCATTCGCTGCATCGCGCGTGCAAGAAGTTCGATGCTGTATTTAATTTTTTTTTTTGTTCATTCTCTCTAACCGTTCGCTATTTCGCGGCAGTCATTCTCTCGTACTTTCGATTATACTACTCAGGTGTGTGTGTTGCACTCATACTATTTAATATAATACGAAGTGTTGCGAACTTAGATGCTTTGCGCACGAAAGCTATTGCGGCTGTATATGCGTTTCGCGTTTTGCAAAACTTCGATGAATTAAGGGAGTAACATGTGTACACTGTGCGTTCTTTGCCGTTCGATAAATTATTGCTTAAGTATGTTGGAAACGGCTGTGTGGTTAACGGCCCGAGCACGAGGACGTTAGTTATTGCACCTGTGAGTAAAGTTATCGCGACTGCGCAGTCTATACGGCGAGCTACTGTGTTACTTCTAAATCTGCGGTACTATACGATTTTACACAATATAACAGAGACGAAAGAGAATACTGTGCAATGTTTATTACGGGTTAAAAGTCCGAATTAAAGGGAATCTTCCATTGAATTATTCAATTTTGATATACGATTACGATGTTTTTTTTTTTTGCAAAACCTTTATTGGTTATGGTAGACCACCCAGGATAATCGCCAAAAAATGTGTTTTTTTTTTAAATTTTTATTAATTTTTCATATATTTTATTAAAAATTTAATAATTTAATAAATTTTAATTATAATCAATTGTAAGAATTTTAAAGCCGAATTTTGTGATCTACTTGTGGGTTGAAGCGAAGTCAGATATTACTAAGCCGCGATAAACAAAAAAAAAAATTTAGCGCGACAAAAATTTATCGTGAAAAGCTTCATCATCAGCTTCGATCTCGTGTAACCGGTAATCATCGAACGAATGACGCTTTGTATGGATGAACTTCGATATTTTAACGATGTATTTTTACTATATGTTATTCGCGACTAGCGGCGGGCGACAATTTCCGTATAACAAGTCGAAGATTGATTCGCATATATCTGGTTTCTAATTTCCGGATTCGGTATGTGTTGAGAATTTTAGTTACGTTCGCGATAAATATGCTAATAACGCAAAACCGATGATTAAGATTAGCGTACAACTAAACGATAATGGACAGTATATATATATATATATATACCTCAATCGAACGAATAGTGATCATAAATCGATAGAGCGGATTGAAAAGAAATGAAAAAAAAAGAGAAAGAAATGCGTTGCATGCGCATCGGGCTCGATATTCACTTTCATCGCGCTTGCCGCAGAGCAAAGGCCGTTCTTAGCCGTATATACACTCGTAACGGAGTATCAGTACTCTCGTGATTCCATATACATGGTCTTTTTGTGGAAAGCAAAACCGTTTCGTAACTTTCAACTCGCGTAGGGAGAGGGTTGACGATGTTGAATAGTGTCGTTTCTTCGACAAGGTTCTCGTAATCCAGATATACGCACTTTGCACCCAACGAAGTAGGTGAAAAAATAACATATAGAAAAAAAAAAAAAAAGAAAAAAAAAATAGGTGACGCCAAAGAAAAGCGGCGCGAGTGTAATAGTTAATTGCAAGGACCTTAAGAATAATAATGAGAACGTTAGACGAGTACGCATTCGAATGTGAATTACGCATGCGCCTTGAGGAAAAAACACGCCAATTGAAGTAACAAAAAGACGCCTGTTGATGACAAATCGTAGGTCACGAATTGCGATACACCGTAAACAGTTTTGAGAGTTGAGAGATGACAGAATATTGACGAGAACGGATCAAGGGTAGGCGCGATGTCTCGTTACGAGACGATATCGATGATTGGTGTAACACGATAAGTCGAACGAAGGCGATCGAGTTTCTCGCGCACAAAGGTATTTAGAGCGTCGAGCTCTCTCAGCGTAATTAACGGAGCAAAAAGCTTGATATTTTGACAATAACAATGGCGCATCGAAATTTATCGAATGAAATTCTAAAAATTGATGAAGACAATGTAAACTCCGGAATACGAAGGAAAACTCGGAGTAATAATCATATTATAGCGAGAATAAGAAAGAGAAAGAGTTTCCTCGCACTGGTTTACTTAATGATAGATGCTTCCTCCCTCTCCTATGGCGGATTCTCTTCCGCGAGACTACGATGCGCTGCTGCAGGCTGACGCATTAATTGATAGGCTCGTGCCGCACGGGGAAAGAGGGGCAAATATGCTTCGGTGTGCAAGTCCATCCTTTCATGGTGGATGACTTCTATCACCGTTATTGTTTACCGGTTTTCTAAGTTACTCACTCTTTATATCCGCGGGTACGATAAATAGCTAGCATCGAACTCTTCAACGTCCCTCGTAACTTTTGTCATCACTCGTGTCACGCACGATGTGCAGATTTTCTATTTAATGTCTGCTCACGAAGGTATGTGGGGAATAAGGTATATATGGAAATTATAATGGCAAAAAATTGATAAAAAAAAAATAAATTTATATTCACTGATCGAAAATCAACGCTCGTGAATAACTTTTGTCTCATTACGTTTAAATCAAATTAAAATTTATTTATGTATAGACGGGGAAAAAAAAAAAATTGTCTAAGGTGACTTATTCAGATCGCGATACATATTATTTTTATCAATTTTTTAAAATTATTAAACAAATCGCTTTACCAAGTATAATTGTCGGATTCACGCAAATTGTGCGAACTTCTGTGTAACGGCTTGTTGATTATTCCTTCCTAATTTGAATTTAATTACGTCTCAATTATCTACTGTTCCGAGGGATTGAAAAGCGTTAAACAGTTTTACTAAAGACATTTCCGGCTACGATAATGCAGGATTAATATTACATATTTTGCGATCGTCTTGCGGTTTTGGTGGTTCCTTTGCATTTTTTTAATTCGTGGAACTTTCAGTCGAGAGATTATTATTATTATTATTATTTATTTTATTTTTTTTTTCGCCATCTCTCACAATCGATTGATCGATATTGAAACTTACGTAATGAATTTTATTCGAATGAAATCTTTAATTTTTTTTTGGCTCCTCCACTCTGCGCCGACGAAGTTCCGCCGTTTCGTATCACTTTAACCGCAAACATCGATAGCAGAAAGATTCCGATTGAACGTTTATGTAACACAGTAGTGGCAGCAGCAGCAGCATCAACCGTCGTTGCTATTTAGTCCTATTGAGAGATACGGAAGCTCTGCGAGTTTCTCTAACGGAAAGATGCCGGACGGCTCATGCACGAGAGTTCTCGGCTTCGGTGTTTCACTCTATGTGTACTGCACTCATTTGCACGAGCGCACGAGTTTTGTGAAATAAATATCGACGATGACACGCAGAAATTTCTCGCTCGCGAAAGCTGTGTTGCTGAAGAACAGATGCATAATTTTTATCACAGCTTCCTCTCGACATTCATCCAAGTGATTGGATGCCGAGGATTCGAAGTTTACACGTTTGCGACGATGCAATCAAGGAGAGCGCGTCTGTCTCAATGATAATTATATCACACTCTCGGCGTCCTCGTTAACCGATGTTATCGATATCTTTACCGCTCGTCGGTCGCGAAAAACAATCTTTTTTTTTCACCTCGAATCAAATGTTTTAGTCCTTGTAATTTTTCTTACTGCCTTAGCACTCCTCATACTCGTTTTCGCACTGCGTGATACAACGTGTCGAAAGAAAAAAAATAAATAAAAAAATGGTACGCAAAGATTTCCCGTCGCACGATTGAATAAAACGAATTATCCTCACTGACACTGTCCCACTGAACGAACGAATTTTTAATATGCCGATTTAATTTAAAAAAAAAACAATTAGCAACGAACAAGCCACGCACCGTACAATTTCGAAGGAACCAATCAACGAGAATGAGAAAAAAAAAATCGAAAAACAAATATTCAAAATAAATTTTATTTCAACGAATTTTCAATGAAAAATAACGCGATTCTTCAATGTCAATTTTTTTTTTTTTTTTTTTTTTTTTTTCGTATCACTGTTTTTTCCAATGGGTTTGATATACTTTAGATAGGAATAAAAAAGATCGCGCGTCAGTGAAAATTTATGAAAGAGACATGACATATGAAAAATATTTACGGGAGAACGACGGTAGCGTGGCTTGCTGCCTCGACGGCGAAGAGATAGAGTGTCGGATTGGTAGTGCAGTGGACCACGGTCTGTGCTGGTGGTGGCCACCGCGCCGGGTCGAGCAATCACTAACTCGCGTGGAAGGCAGGTTGGTACTCACCTGTGTGTTGTATATCCCACCAGGAGTGGTAGGGAATATTATGCTCGTGTATACAGTGGAAGATCGCAAAAGTTCAGTCACATCGATATTTGCCGTAACCGGTTAAATTCCGGCAGGAAGATTTGAGGATAAATCACAGAATTTCAGGAATTGCGAGTATAAAAATTAAGTCCCCTTCTTAGGGCCTTTCTACCGGCACAGTGGGGAAATGAGATACTCCTTCCATTCCATTATGTTTGCGAAGAAGCGAGAGCCGCTACTACTTTACCACGAAAGAGAGTTGAACCGACAAGGAGGAGTAAGCCGGCTACTAACTTGTATGAAACGAACGAACCGGCGTGTGCATGTAACACCGAAGAGTCACGAAACGCACGAACGTAGTATACAGACTAAGGAGTAGCCGCGCGGAGTGTAAAGACTTCTGTCCGTTGGTTATTAAAATACGAAAAGGAACGGGTGATCGAGAAACCGGTAATGTCCGCGTATTCGGGGACAAACCCGATGAAGGATTTCGTAAAAAAAATGAACTCACGTGGAGAGACAACACTGCCGAAGTGTATGTGTGTCATACATTTCGCAGAGACCCACACCGCGACAAAATATAGTATAGTACATGATAGAGGCTACGAATCTCGGCCGATTGCCTCGCTACTCGAATCCGGTGGCGATCGATCCCGAGAGCTCTCCCTTACACGGCCTTGTTGTCTCCGCGATGTATTCATGCTTTCGCTCGAATAAAATTAAAAAAAAATAAAACTGCCCACGTTTGATGCTGCAGTCATTGGCATTTTAATGTCAATTACTGTTAAAAATAACTTTTTCAGAGACGATTGGCAACTGCTTTATTATTGTTATCGAAGACTTGAGATTTGGAGAATTTTTAATAATACGCGAAATAGCCCCCCCCCCCCCCCTTTTTTTAAAATAATTGCAACAAAATATTTACTATAGAATTTCTAAGATGTTTTCTACACGATAACTGTTGAAAACGTTGATTTCATTCAAATGATATTCTTTCGATCGATCTTTTTTACATACCGATCGCGATCGGTTATTAGGCCGGTAAAGAAATTTAATTTGCGGCGAATTTATTTTTATTTAATTCTATGTTTTTTCTGGATGATCGCGTCACCGCGTGTAGAAAAAAAATTGCTTTGGAAATGTCATATCTTAAACATTATCTTGAAATCTCGATATGGGGCTTAACTCGAGTTAGAAGTTGCAGAGTCGGTCGTGAAGGGATAATTAGCCGAATGGCTGTACTTTGTGCAGCGTGCGTTCTCTGGTATTATGCAACATTTCGAACGAAATGTAGAAGCAGATAGATATGTATCTCACTGGGGATAATAAAAGAAACCCAACGTTCGTAGAATTCTGTTCACCGAACAGTTGGCGATTTATTGTTACGCTGCGGTAACGATAAATCGGTATCTTTAGTGGTTAAAAATATATCTCTGGAAAATGATTGGTCAACGCGAATCCGGCTGAGAAAGATACGTTCTTTCGGACCATTTGAAACCTCATATCATATCATATCCTTGAATGCAACCATCTCTGTCCAATGACTGGCATGTGTGATCCTGCAAGGGCAACGTGGGTGTTGAACGACAACAAGATGGGCGTTTAGCCTTCAATGGAGGATGAAATTATTTTAATTTTCGTTTTTTTTTTTTTTCGATGTTTCCTCTTTCTCTCATTTATTGATCACCTTCCGCGTATGGCGTTTGCGAAATTGCAAATGGGGCGCAAAACAAATTTTCGAAATATATTTCTTTTGGTATCCCTATTACTCGCGATTCTTTCCGACGTCAATACATCGCTCTAAATTTACAATGTAAAATGTTAAACTTGAAAAAAAAAAAATATTCGTCAAGAATAAAAAAAAAAATTCGTTAGATAATTGAGAAATTATTTGCGATCGATTGGGCCGCGAGAATTTCATTATAATTGAACAAATCGTGAATCTTTTGAAAATCGTGAATTTTTGCTATACTTTCGATAATTCAAAAAACACCGTTAAGACAGTTACAAGACCCGTTTTTTTACATCTCCGGCCCGCGGGTGGATCGAAAAATGAATGCTCGATGAGATTAAGCGGTCAAAGTTGTCTATTCGCAACATAAGAAGAATATGAGAATGAAAAAGAAAGTCGTTGTACGTTGTCATATTAACGTATCACGAATGTAACGAAACTTTTGCGAGTTTGTATATAGTACGCGCTGCCGGCCATCGCTGTCCGAAGTTGACTCACGAACGCATGCCAACTATGCCTCGAAGTAGTATAATTGGTTCTTCAGTATTATATGTATTCTGAAATCGAGTATATGATACGAAGACGAATATAACGATTGTTTGCACTTATAGAGCGTAACGCGAGGAACGGCATTTGACGTATTATTAAGCTGCTTTCGCGACATGCGACGCGAATGTTTTCTCAATCAAAAAAAAAAAAAGTAAAATTTACAAATTTGTTTGCTTGTTATCGCCCGCATCGAAGGAATTCGTGTTTCTCTCGCTGTTCGAACGATGAGGATAAAAATGTTAAAACAGAGGGGAGTCCCGATCTGGAAAGTGGTCCATCGGAGCGCCCGAACACGATGACCACGAATAGCAGAATTCTATGCACACTTTCCTCGTCCTGTTTCTACTATAATTTACTTTTAGACTGTGCATCAACGAGGGTCATTAACATATCAAATAAATAGTGTTAAAAAAAATGTTGTTCATTCACATTCGACGGCCAAGAAATCCAACCTTTGCTTATTTTGGTTTGTTTGCCCAAAATTGCCGAAAATCGAACTCGGAATAAATTAGACGGAGTGTTTTTTTTTTAGGCCCGAATGATATTTTTTAACAGTCCTTTTATTTTTTTATTTTTTTTGAGAAAATCAAAATTCTGTTTCCTTAAAGACGAAATAATGGACAATTTTTATTTACATTTCGTAATTTCAATGCTCTTCTTAGTTGCATGCGAAAAAATGGATGGAAAGAATATCGGAAAGTATGTTCGCGCTGAAAGCAATATCCGGTGACAAAACTTCCGGTCACTGGTTCACTTATATCTATTTATATTACAGTATGCGAGGTATATAAATTTATAAACATATATATCCGGCAGTGCCGGCCGAGTAGGCATCAAAGATAGTAATTACAAATATGTAAGCATCGGAATATCGTGTACTCACCGATAGACTATCGTCAATTTCCGGTAAAAAGTATCACGACGAAGTCCCAGAATCCTCGTAGCGGACACATTTATTTTTTATTTTTTTTTTATAAAACCCGATTGAGTTTGTCGTTGCGCCACGCGAATAGTAACACAATGTTCAGCACGAAGTTACATATTACAATTTATTATTGGTACACTTTCACGTTAATGCGTAACTCAACTAAACAGCGGTTTTGCTTACAGTTCACGAAAAAAGAAAAAAAAAAAAAAAAAATTGTATAGAAACAAAAGACTTTTACGTGCGCGATTTTCACTGGACTTTTGCTACGTATAAATAAAAACCACTTTCTCGAAAATTTTACGAGAAAATATATACATACGGAGAGCAGACTCGAATTATTAAAACAAGTTTTCGACGCAAGAGTTTCACGTAACTTCGAACTATTTTTATTTTCTTATCGCACAGTGTTGTCCGTACAATATTAAGCCAAATATTGTATGAAACAATGGCGAACACGTTTTATTTTTTTCTCCGAATTTTGGAAGATCGATAATAGTGATTTTCCGATAACTATTCGTGATCGTCAGTAAGAGGGACGAGGCACGCACTCACTGGGATATTTACGCGACATACATATATATAAATATGTTTATACTTTCGATTTATTGAGCTCTACAGCTGAGATTTCGAAGTTGATATCGTACCGATATCAATCGCGGGACAACTTTGTCTGGTAATTCGGATTCACGCGACGGATCAACTTGAAAAATCTAATGTATCCGTCGTCGCGATGATCCGTTGTATAGGAAAGGGTGCGTGCAAATGAAGTGGTCCACGGATCGCTGCTCGGATATAAACGCTCGCAGCCTCTGCTTGCGACTGTGATCCTTTGCCCGATCGAGCGTCTTCGGAATGTACGTCACTACCGCGCGCGAGAGAGAGGCTATGAGATACATAGATATATACAACTACGCGACAAGCTTGACGCGTTTAGTATACGAACCTATATACCTGTGAATCTCTGCCGGGGGTTTTTCGTTGGTCGTGAAATGCTGTAGGTTCCGAGATACGTGCGACTTCGTCCTCGATCTTTGAGACCCGCCCGTCACTCGATCCGTATCGAGTGACGGGCGGGAAAAGAATACTTATATGCGCAAGTAACGAGTCTATACTCGTGGTAAGTATCTTTTTTTTCTTACGCCTGCATTCATCTGCTATCACTGTCATCGAATGTCAATCACTAACGGGGCGGGAAAAAAACAACAGAACTTATTCGTCGTTCAAAACTTAAACGAGATTTTGCATGTATTTCGAGGTCGGATTGTATAAATGGCGGTGGTGGTGTTGCCGATACAACAAGAAGTCCGTTTGTTTGATTAAACAAATGATTTGATTGCACGAATGAAACGCTGCGCGCAACGTGTATTTTTTTTTTCATTACATTATTCGTTTCGCTTTAAAATTTAAAAAACGAATCCTGATGAAAATCGTAGAAACAACTTAAAGTATTGTTTCTATGATGGAACAGTAAAAAATTCTACACACCGTTGCATAGTAGTGTCAGAGCACCTCGTAGGCAAACATTTCTCTGTAACTGAAAAGTTATGCATTCTTATTTTTTTTTTTAATCGTTTTTTATCGAAAAAGTTTAAGGATTGACTAAAAAAACTTTAATCCTTTTTACCTTGAAATTGAAAAATGTATTAAATATTAATTTGGGTTTAATTGTAAAAAAATAGTAAATAACTAATAAATTTCGGGATTTTTTATTGTAAAAAAAAATTACTAAAAATGTAATTTACTGGTGCTGAAAGTTTTTATGCGCAATGCGGTACACTGATTTTAATGTACAATTCTGACGAAAAATTAATGTGCGTTATATTAAAAATTGTAGGCGATACTTCACTTTTAATAGTTAACTTTGATTTGACTGTAAAAGAACTTAAAAACGACTCTGTTGCGTTAATTTAACTATAGAAGTGCATTAATCTTTCGTCACAATCGCACATATAATGTAATGTATCTGTTTATGCAAAGAAACTTCCAATTTTTATTTACAGTGTTTAGGGTTTTAGGCTTTTCTTCATTACATGTAGATGCGACTTTAGGTGGGAGAGCGGGTAAATACATCGGAGACTGCAGTCGGGGGGCGCACCGTTTGTGCAGCTTAGGGTAGCGTTGAACTCACCAGCGCCGTACATTGTTAGCGTAACTAAAAGCTCCTACACGTGTTGCAAGCGTATTAAATGTAACGATGATATGTAGGTTAAGGGCGAAAAGAAGAAACCCTTGTGAGTAACTCGTTGACAATATCCCACAACAATACATTTTAATATCAATCTCTCGCCCTCGGACTTTGGTTGTCGTGGTTTATCGCAGCACGTTTCTCACCTGCGACGCGCCGACATTGAACTCGACGCACGCGCAAACAATTCACGCGCTTATTGCAGTTTGACCAAAAAGTCACGTACCAATAACCGCGTCTGATGTAAACGACAAAATGAATTATGCACGCAGAAAAAAATATTTTCGAAATATTACACAATAATCTGTTCAATGAACCAAACGGTTTTACTGCTCCGTATCGAATCATTTTTTCTTTACAACATCGTATTTTATAATATTCGATCGTTTACTCCAATTAAATAGGCAACATTAAAGGGTTAAGAATTAATGGAGCGTTAAGAATGCCTTTGATAGAATAATGTTGAGTCGCCAAACTTAATGACAATAGTTTGGGTTGCCGTACGGAAATTATATCGATATATCGTCGATAGTATCGAATGCGGAAGTAGCGATTCGATATCGAAATTCATAGCAAACAAGGTGAATTCCCCGGGAAGCAAATAGTCGGGCCGAATAACTCGAATAAACAAACAAACGTGTCGCTTCGTTTCATTCGATTCATTGGGAAGGTGAGTGGGGTTTTTCCTGCGTATCGAACGGGCATCATGCTAAACCGTAGTACCGCATATAGTGGACGGATGAACGTGAACGACACGCCACTCCAAAGCAGAATCCGAGTCCCAGGCACGACGATTCATTGGCGTTTTGAATAAATGACTTGTCACGATAGAAGTCACGCGCGTTGGCCGACGAAGCCAACGCGCTAACTGCTTCATCGTAAAATTCGATAAGCTCTCGATTAAAAATGATCTCCATTAATTAACGATCTATTGATGAACTTGTCTATTTGAAAATTAACGCTTGCAATGATTTTACGTAACCGTTTTGCAGTCTTCGTAAAATATGTATTGCCGACTTCCGTATTTTTTAATATTCCTTAATTGAAATTCGGTATTTCGTTCCGACGTAAATGCAAATTCGGAAGTTTAAAAACGATTAGTTAGAAATTACGTTAACCCATTGAAATTTCGTAGTCCTAAATTTAAGGCTTTACGATCTATTGACGCAACAGTTTTAAATTAATATTTCATTAAGCCTTTGAATGCTCCCTGGAATATTGCCATTTAATTTTGTCTTAGAAGAGGTTTAGGTAGGGATGCGAAAGATTTTTTGAGGCAATTTATACAATGGTAGTTTGTTAGCATATTATTTTTGTAGATGCTGTTCACACTTATCTTCGATCTTTAAAATACTGAGGCGTTAATTATTCGTTAGTTCATCATCAGTATACACCTTTATTACGGCAAATAGCCAATTACGAAATTACAATAGATTATCATTACGATGTATATAGTAATATGAATCATTTAGCTGATTCTCGATATACGGTTGGTAAGACTATCGGATAGAAACGTCGTTCGTCGCAACGTCGAATGTCTGTGCGTTTTTTGAATTATTCATTAATTCATTCATCCGATCAACTGCTTGCGATTCTAATAGTCTATTACGATATATATTTACCATGCGGCTTCGATGTATCGCGACGTTACATTCTGTTATTTTGTTCTTACTGCTGTTCGCGTGAAATACACGTGTCACACGTGAGTTTCCGCCCGTAGACGACTTTTTATCATTCTCTTGTTTTCTTTTACCTGTTTTTTGTTTAACATCCGACTGAAAAGTAGGAGTGTTATGCGATTGACATTGAAGTGAAGTTCTCGCTTTGACGTCTGTGCCCTCGTTGACGTTCAAACCGCTGAATAGAGAACCTAACATCAGCCCGAAGATGTAATGTGCAGCATTTTTCGCTGAGTAATCTTAGTCCGGTTGTTCGTTGATTAGTTCAGCCGTCCGTTTGTAAGGCTTCGTTTAGTCGTGGTTCGTGACAAAGATTTGAAAATCGCAACGGGAATAATACGAAATAAAATCATCGACTCATATCTATATTCGAATTTTATGTCATAGCATCCGTTGCATTATGAATATGCGATATATACGACGATTATATAAATGAATTAATAGAATTCGTGCAAAAAGGTAATAATTTTAAATAATGAAATAAAAAATATGAAAAAAAAAAAAAAAAAAATAGGCTGAACTTCGTATCTAGAAACTGCGGAAATGGTAATCTTCAAAAAGATTAAAATAATTTTACATATGTATAATTTATCCAATTCGCCTTCCTTAAATGCAGCGGAAACTTTTTCCTCGTTCTATTAAATTATCTTTTTTTTTTTTTTTGTGTTGCCGATGAATTTTTAAGTCGAGTTTTTTGTTAACTTAATTTTGATTTTGTTTTTGCACGTCCGTACTATGATCGATGTTTCCCGATGGACTTACCAGAGTTCAGCTTCGATCGACGTACTGTTTCGCCTGAGTGTTCTAAGTAGGATATCAGGTGGGATACATCCAAAGTTCACCAACGCCTTCTTCACTAATCGATGGCTTTGAGATTCATTGGTTTATTATTATTATTATTATCATTTTTTAACCTACGATCGGACAAATTGCTCGAAGGAAGATTCCTTTGACCCCCCGTGGAATATTCTGTCGAATACAACATCGAACGGTACACGTGTCGGTGATTTTGTACCACTTATTTAAACTTCGCTGTACCTTGGGTCTCTTCCTCTTATTAGCGCACATATTCGACATAATAAATCATAGACTCGAGTCGTAAAAAAATCTAAAAAAATACGTGCGTCATTCGAACGACCCGAATAATCCGGGTTAACCAGACAATTTCCGAGATGTGTAGTTTTGGAATCTATGTGCGCTTATCCGTGAAAACATTCGGCGAAAATTTTTCGCAAAGCATGAAACTCGTCACTAGCGTCCGGTGAACAGTTTCCTGGAAAAATCAACGCTGTAAAAAACCGAGACGTGTCAAGCAAATAGGAATATATTGTATGCTCCATTGCCGTGTCTGTAGTAAATCAACACGTTCTCGTTTGAATTATTTATCGATGCAAAAGCGGGGTTGTCTCATAATAACGCAGCATGCAACAACAAGGTCTGATTCCTCGATTAACACTACAGTACGGAAATCCATATTGCAATTTACTTAGAAATTTTCCGAATGCGCTGCGATCGTGTTGTTGTTGCGACAACCCTTCTGGCGAAATGACGTCGGAAAATTATTACAATAGAGAAAACAATATCGCTGAATCGTTGATAATGATAAACAATTTGCGTAGAGCTACTATGCAGTCCATTAGCTCGATTATTATAGCAGATATTTTTGAAAAAATTAAAAGGAAAACAAAAAAAAATACCTCGTAAAATCCTAACGACTGAACGCATCACTGAAATTGGGACAAACCATGACGATTGATCCCTCAATTTAGATGATAAATTCCAGTTTAAGCGTTGAAACAGTTCTTGAGTTACAGGAATTTTAATTTATTGGATCTCTCGTAGACGCGAATTTTTTTTTTCTCTGTGTCATTTTCCAACGTTATAAAACATTCTGACTACGTTTTCATGACAATTTTGAAAAAAAAAATCTAACCTTTGCTGCCTCAACGAGGAAACGAAATAAATTCATTATATTCGATAAAAAAATTATTTATCAATATTCAACTCGTTTTGTCCTTTGCATAAAAAAATATGATAATCCCCCCCGGCACCTTTCACACATACTTACTGCGCTATATCCCACGTCAGAAAATCACGTTTTATTCTCATTAGAATCAATGTATTATTCAGAGTTTCTTTTCTTAAATAAAAAAAAAAAAAATAAATACCTGTATCGGGTAACTGAATTCAGCGGCAATATTTTTTCAAATTTTTTTCTCTCCTATGCAAATAGCGCGATTATTGCTGATATCCTCTGACGCGTTCTTCTGAAAGTCTAATGCAAATACATGCCGATATAATTGCTTCTGTCGTGAAATCTTTTTCCACCTGTTTTTTATCGTCTATGATACTATGTTTGCGACACTCACGTGCGCAAACGCTCCATTAATTGATAATAACGTCGGGGCCCCAATCAAGCTGTCATCTGTATCAAGAATACACAAATTACTGGTTTGATAGACAGTGTGAGGTCGATGCTAAAATACCGAGAAATCGTGAATTCCTTCAATTTGTCATCTCGATGTACGCACGTCAGAAAATATTCCCATTATGTTTCACGTCGTTATATCTTTTTGTTGTCTTACTGCTGCAATTTTTTTTTAAACAATGTTGACTGAGAGACGAAGAGAAAGATACGGCGGAGAGTGGAAGAACGATATGCGTTCGGATGAACGTACAGTAGGGGGACTATACTCCGAAATCGGGAATACCCTAAGAACTCCAGAGTCATTCACACCTGAAGGTCGCAAACTTTCCGTTCGCGAGAAAAATTCGTCAGCACGTGCATCGAAACTTATGCCAATCGCCCTTTGCACCTGTTGTATAAAACGAAGGGCATCGCGATTGCAGCGAAATGATCTCTCAAAAATACGGCAATACAGCAAAAATTCGGTAAAAAATTAATTTTGAACAAGAAAAACGAAGAAATGAGTAAAAATTATTATACTCTCGTCTTCTCGACGATTGCAACGAAACTCTTAAATTTATCGCGATGTTACGTGTTAGAAAAAATACATCGAAAAACATTTATTCATCGACAAAAAAAAGTGTTTGTTTGCGTCAGGTTATTCGCACATAGAGATGACGACGAAAATTCCCCGTAAAAATGACGCTCGCGCGCTTGTCGCCCGTTTCTCATTAAAAACAAACGAATTTTTACAGTGTCTGGTATTCTGTCATAGGTCAGTTACACCAAAAGCGTTATAATGACTATAGAGAATGAATTAAGGAAATTTATAATCTCGTGTTTTCGGAACATTGGATTTCTGGTTAGAGATCATTGAGTTTTTCGAGCGTATCACGAGACGCAGTATTATTAATACCGGTAGATCGCTGGGGTTTGCTATGTCATCGAAGGACGTCAACTGGTTCGATCTCTTCTGTGTCTGTGCTATTCTCTTTTACCACCGATTTATATGCATTTTCGGTGACGCTTTGCGATTCATCCAAACGTTGAACTTGCCAACACAAACCGAGAAAATAAAAGAGTATCTACGACGAACGTATGCGAAATGGAAATAACCAGAATCCCGAGAAGGTCCCCTCGATAAAGTCGGGAACTCTTTTTTTCTTCGTGTTTCTCGCTAGACAACTCGACAATGAATTACTCAGGAGACACGAGTCTGTCTCTGCAATCTATCCCGATTCTCTAGTTCCAAATATAAACAAGAAGAACATTTCTTTATGCATGGACTTTGTTCACCTCTTTTTCTTTTGCAATCCGTTTTTTTTTTTTTTTTTTTTTTTTCAATCCCCCGCAATGACGTCAAGATCGTCAAAAAAATCTACAGGTTTCTAACCAAATTCGGGTTTTCGGGTATATTATGTTATTATAGCAATATTCATTCACGTGATGTCTCCGCGAGCTTTTTGTTGCGCGTTCTATTATAAAAGAATAATAAATGCATCGCGCTATCCACGACAGCGGTCGACTCACGAAAAAGATAGCGAAGTGGAATGAGTTGTGAAGGTGCGAATAAGGCACCGAATTGTATTTGCGAGAAGGCCAAGTTAGGGGGGTGGTCGCTCCTCGTGGCGAATGACGCAGTTGGAACCGTAAAAAACAACAGCCCTCCTCCATGTGCAACATAAACCACGTCATGCGCCCCTTTTTCCTCCTCCAAAGTTTTTTCTCTTAATTTTTTGTTTCGTTTGTTTTATTTTCGCTTATCATTGTACACGCAGAAAGGATCGTCCGTGAGAATCTCTCGGTCAGACGTGTAGATATAGATGTAGAACTTGTATATAGATATAGGCGTAAAGACATATCGGTCGCTTAGAAGCAAAAGAGCAGCAAACACATCGTTTCTCGTCTTAAATCGTGTGGGATACGTCCTTTCGCTTCTTAGCGGTCTATATTTAGGTTTTTTTTTTCTCTCTCTCATTCGACAGGACGTTGAAGCTGGGTGAACACGAGTGATTCCCCGAATTTGTATTATCGCGAGAAAACAATGAAGAGACGGCAAATCACTTTTTGTCATGTTAAACATCATATTTCCGGCTCTGTTCAGTCAAAACTTTGAACCTTATCGTGTACAATGTAAAGTAAGCATCGTCATTTGTCGAAAGAAAGAAAAAAATGTGAAACAAACATATGTTAACGTTTCACATCCGAATAATTGATTTTCGTTGGTTACCGCCGCGTTTATGACGTTCGCGGCGGTTCCAAAGGCTTATTTAGCACCTCTGCACCCTTCTTCCGCGTTACTCCATACCGTTCTTTTTTGTTTTCTGTTTTTTTTTTTTTTCTCCTACAAAACAGCAGTTGCCACGCGTAATTTGCATGAATTTTGTAGACATACGGATTTCATTAAAAACAAGTTGTCTATACGCAAAGCGGTAAAAAAAGGTATCGACGATGTTTATAGCGCACAATCCGCGATCTGTTATGATTGATGTCCACTTCTTCTTGTTATTGTGATCTTATGATCCTTGGCAGATGCATTTACCTCAGAAACTCGCTACGTAAATGACAATTTGCACGACGATTTCCGGGGAATAGCACCGCAACTATTGAATATCGTTCGCGTGTTAAGCGAAGTAAACAATTCTGTAATTACGGAGATCATAGATAGAGACCCGACTTCATATTACCAAGAAAATACTTCCCTGTACTTCACTGAAGTTTCAAAGTCATAACAGCAATTTTTTTTAACGAGTTTCCGTACGAAATACACTAATGAAAGTAAACAAGTATCAGAACCGTATTTGATGGCAAAAAAAAAACGGATCAACCCTCAAAACGATCCGAAACAATTATTTTTTGTTTTTAAACAGCGATATCATTGCTTTGCAGTGAAATAAAAAAAAATCGATTTGCCGATCGTGCTTTACGGGAAAAAAAATCACAAGATGGCGTATTTGGCAGAATTATTGATTCGTCTTTCAGACGTGACCGGGCGATGAAAAACGTGATAAAAATGTGAAAAAGTAGAGTTGCGATTTTTTTTTCTAAAAATATCTTTCGAATTCCACAAATCCATTATTCCTTCGTGCTAAATACATATCTCACGATAATTTTCATCGAAATTAAATCGAGAGATTGATAATAGTAACAACAGAATAGGTTAATGTCGAGCTCCGTCGTCCTCGTCCATGAGTTCTTGAACGTGAAAAGCTCACCCTGGAAGGCTAACGTATAAGTGCGACGCGCTTGCGAAAATCCTTTCTACACTATAATTCAAACACCGGTTAATGACGATATCCGAACTCTGTGAGGGGCGCGCAGACACAGGTGGGAGAAGAGAGAAAGAGAGCGGAAGAGAGAGGTAATAGATATACGGCATTCCAAATTGATCGCATGATCGGTGCAATGAGCCTATTGCTGCTGTCTCGAGTGTTGTTGCACCGGGAATTAGAAAGTATACACTTCATTCGAGAAGTATACTTACGAAGCGACCTAACCGTGAACGCTGCGCTTGGTCCACTTCAACGCAACGCTTTCGCTAATCTTGCGCGTATTCCATGCGAACTCCCATTGAGTCATAGCATAGATCGAGCGAAATCAAGCGAATGCCAAAAAGAAAAAAAATATATATCTCGAAACTGTAACACGGAATATCACTGATCGTCAATGGTTTCGGAATTTTCGAGAATATTGACAATTTGCTTTTTTTCATTTTGTTTGAACGGTTTGGCGAATGGTTTAAGGGGCTTAAAACCAATCGCATGATTCTCCCACGAAAGATATGAAAAATAACTGAAAATAAAAAAAAGTATATACGAAAGAAAATAAAATGAAAGGAGAGATAAACGTGTTCGTTTGAGTATTTAATAGCAACAGTGCCGTTGTCGTCAGTGGTTCTTTCGTATTGGTCTTTGAGAAGTAAATAATACATTCCGGTATCAACGAATCATGAATATTCGTGATTTTATTGACGCCTAAAACTTTAAGGGAAATTTCCTCGCGTTGATTCGCATTACGAATCTTTGATAGTTCCGTGAATGATGGCGGGAGATGAATGAATCTTATTTTAGCAATGACCGCAGAGACCGCAATGTTTATAAGTTCGTTTTTACGTCAAAATTTGCACGTAGTTTGGTAAATATTTATATATAGTCGATGTTGGGATGACAGGTGTAAAAATGTAAGCGTTGAAGTTTAAGATCGCGCATTGGACAATACGGTTTGCAGGTCGCCGGTAGCGTGCAAAGCTCTTGGAATCTTCCGTAGGCGGTGCCACTCTGCAGCAGGTGCGGGATCCACCTGAGCGTCGATATTGCAGAACTCTGTTTTACATTGTACAACACGTAAAAATTTTATTGAAAGACGATAAGATACGGAGACATATTATCTTAAAATTTTCTTAGCTATAATATTTCTTAACTTAATTATTATTATTCAGTCTTATTAATTATGTTTCTGGAACATAGAGGATTTCGCGATTTTTTTGTTGATTCTTCAATTTTTCGAAAGGATGCTACGATCTTCTATTCAATTTTACTTAATTCCAATCAAAAACTACGTGAGCAATCATCAGATACACCGTTACAGTTGCAGTACTCGTTAGCATTATCGGAAATCCGACTCTGTAAAAAAAAAAATTACAAATATCGTCGTAAAGGTGTTATTTTGAAGAAAAACTCAATGGATACAGGAGACCGGCATTTTGTCTCGAAGACTCACTTAAAAAATTGCATAAAAGTGAATCGATATCCATGCTGTTCGGCCACTCCGGCGCATACTACATTTGCTGTTGCTCCAATGAGAGTGGCATTACCTGTTGGGATCGCACATCTGTATTTTTATCACATGAGTAATGGTATTGAGATGAAATAGTCTAATATCTTACCTCCCATGCAAGCGCCGAAAGCCAACGCCCAAACGAGTGGTTGAAGGGGTAAACCGAGTTCGTCATTTTGCGATAGATTCGTAGCGATTCTCACCATCATAGTAGCGAGAGGAACATTGTCTACGAATGCACTTGCGAATGCCGATACCCAGAGAATCAAAAGAATAGCAACAGCGAGGCGCGATTCTTCATTTACCGACAATATAACCTTTTCCGTGAGCTTTCCTATCCAAACGATGAGTCCGAGTCTCGCGAGCGCCTGGAAATTTAATGATCGATGTAAATGTCCTCATATGATCTATAGATAGACTGAAAATGATAATGAGTCGGAAAAATGAACAATTAGTTTAGAGAATTAATAAAAATTTAGCAGATGTTATTTTTTTTTTTCAAAACTAATTTTCGTAACTAACTACTCGTTCTTCCGATTCGTAATTTTTTTCAGTGTACCATATGGAGAAAAAAATGTGTAAATTTCACCAACTGTATGGTTAAATATGGTTCACCCGACTAATTGGTTGGATCAACTAATTAATTGGTTAACATAGTCAATTAATCGGTTGGAACGTATTTAATTATGCCGTTGGGGTAGTTAACAATTTTTTTCCCCGTCTACGCTTATCGTAATGGGGAAATTCTTTAACTCACTTCCATGAGAATGAAAAGCGACGCGAAGAACAACAGTGTGCTCCATTCTACTCTCGCTAGCAAGCCGTCGAGGTCTTGTGAATCAGCGAGTACGAGTAACAATAGAACCCCCAAAAGAGCCGTCCAGCCGAGCGACAAGTTCAAATGTGGTACATTGTGAAGGAAGAATAGCGTGATAACGAATATAAGAGCGATACTCGATTTAGCAAGCAGCCACTTGTCTCTGATGGGATACTGCGAGATAACGTTCAAACATAAATGGATTTGCATTGATATATCTACAAGATACGAATCTGGCGATAGTAGAATTTGGTTATTGTACCTTTTCCTGCAACTCCTCGAGGGTTGTTTTATACTTCTCCAAAGCGACGCTTCCGGTCATCAGCTTTTTCTTCAAAAGCGACAATAATCGATGAACTTTCTTCATGAGAGTTTCTCGCACCAAATTTTCATCTTTGCTGTAACTCGACAAACTTGCAGCAGCCCTCTGCCAGATCGCGATCTCATGTCTCAATTCTTGAACGTCCTGAGGCTCGTCGAATCCGAGAACCGAAACATCGCGAAATATGAAACGCAATTGTACGTAAACGACTGTTAAAACTATCAAAGTTCCGATGCCCATGTGCAGAACGAAAGTGCTGAAGCCGATACCCTGATATAGACATGAAAAAAAATGTATAGAGATAAAAAAAAAAATCATCATAAAATAATCATAAAAATAATTTTAAAAAAATCATCGAAATAATCATTTGGCTGTTAACGGTTTGTCAGAATTTTGCATAAATTCATTACAGCATTGATAACGTCCTTATTGGACGCAATTATGACGTTCGGTGGATCGCCAACAGGCGTTGCCGCACCCCCGATGTTCGAGTAGACAACCATAGCTGTTAAAATTGGCACGGGGTTCAGTTCCATGACTTCGCAGAGTCTTATAGTTACAGGAGTCATCAATAGAACAGTCGTGACGTTGTCGAGAAATGATGACATTAAGGCGGTGAAGATACACAACGTATTTATAAGGGGCCACAATTTTCCACCGGTTATCTGAAAGATAAATAAATTAAAGTTCAAAGGTTTGACGATTATTTCGCACTGAAAAAACATAATGAGTTGGAAGAACGAATGGTTAGTTGGGACAACTATTTTCGAATGAAAAATTAGTCGTGGTAACGAACTATTAGGTTTATCGACTAATTGTTCATTCTTCAAACTCATTTTTTATTTTTTTTTTCAATTTGCAATGGTTTTCAATTTTGAACTTCGACTTTAAAGAAAATGGAAAATTTTGGACCTTATAAGCGTAAACTGCCAAATAATCGAATACTCCGGTCTCGGCGAACACTGCGACGAGTATCATCATCGAGAAAAGTAGGAGAAGAGTGTCCACGTCGATCCAAGATATTAGTTCCGTCATTGTCGGCCTCTGTGCGGTAAAATAATCATTCAACTGTTCTATTTGATAATTTCGAGAGAATTTTTAGCTTCACTTACCTCATTCATCGCCGCCAAAATCGCAAGAGACATCGTAGACGCGAGCATCGCTGCCAAAGCTCTATGAACGATCTTCCGCGTGAAACGAATCAATGACAAAATTATTAATTATGCATTACGTTTCCTCGCAACAATGATACATTCTTTAAAACTTTTTCTAATTATTTCAATCACCTCGAATATAATAAGAATGTAGAGACCGACTAGCACCACTGCCGCATAAGCGATGCCGTCTTCTGCGTTTATGGGCGTAAAGTTATAGGCGATTGAGACCGGGAGACTCGACGGTGAATTTGTTTCCATATTAAGAGCTAAAGTTCTTCTCGTTCCATTGTTCATCGTCGCCGTGAGATTTTTCAAGTCAAAGATTTTCTCGCGTTTCTGATTCGGAAATACTTCGGCGAAATTTTCCGGTAGAAGGCCTATCGTCCATGGTTCGCTTAAATTCTACGAATATTCGCGGAAAATTTGCGATTTATCTTTCATTCGTACGATTTAACGAAAAATTTGCGATTTATCTTTCATTCGCACGATTTAACGAAAAATTTGCGATTTATCTTTCATTCGCACGATTTAACGAAAAATTTCAAATTTTTATACCTGTGAATTAACGACGCTTTCGTAATTATCGTTCGATGAATTATCGTGATTTTTGTCGTCGATCAACGCGAGCCAAACCCACAAATGATTCATCGAGAGATTAGACTTCGATTTACCGTCGAGAGGCAATAGCAAGGAACCTTCGACGATTATACTCACTCGATCGCTCGGTACATCTTGCATGAGTATATAGCCTAATTACTTTGTAAAGAAAAATCAATATTCTTTCGATTATATAATGATTCGATTAGAAAGCATAGTAAACTCCGCGATGAAAGGATACTTCTGACGTGATTACTCGCAATTGAAATGTTATGCATCATCGCGACGTGCTCGCTTTTGGTCATCAGTATCAGCTGATAGAAATACAAACACAAGTGATGAGCAGATCATTCATTTAGCGCTTTTTCGAAGCGTACTGGAATCTCGTTAATGACACGTTGGCGCTCATTAAATATATCAACTTACGGTAAATACGATCCAGCAACACGTCAATAAAACTAATTTTGTGTATCGATAAAACGGTCGCTGTTTCTGCTCGTGACCGTGAACCTGATCATCGAGATTTTTTTCCTCATCGCCGTTGACCTTGTTTCGTGTGCTAACAGACATATTAACTACCAGTGTCTCTCCCATCGGTATATTTAACGTTCGTCTAATTTAAAAAAAATCGAAAAATCGTCATTTAAATAGTACTATTCTTATATTAATAGTACAATCGATTCTTTTAGCGTACGATATTTCGGCGTTGTGAGTCATTCTTTCGTATTCTCGTTGAATCGCAGCTAAACTCGGATCCAGTCGAATAGCTTCGGGAAGTTGGCTCCATATTCGTAGCACCTCTTCCGAAATCGGACCGAAAACTATCGAACTCACAACAGACGATGGGGTGCCTTTAAAAAAAAAAAAAAAAAAAATCCATTCTCTGCTTTATAGTCCGCTTGTTTCATAGCTTTTGTTTTCAATAATAATATTGTCGAACTACCTGGTGTACAGCTTCGCATACTAAATCTCGAACTTCTACGTATGAATCTCGGCGTTTGAAGTTCCGTCTCTTCTTCACTCGATTCGGATAATGACATTATTGCAAATTGGAATAAAGTCCTAAAGAGTGATTGACAAATAAATCACTGATTTGTATTCGATTTATTTTTATTTTTTTTTCGAAAGGAAATTACGAAATCGATTGGATTATTTTTTAACGATAAAAAGATTATTTTTCAATTTTTGCTAAATTCCGTACATTGATTCATCGTAAGATATTAGAAATGTGAAAATATCCGGCGAAACTAATCACCTGTTCTATGATTCACGATTGAGAATCGATCTAATCATTTCTACGATAGGAATTGCTGTTAAAAGAATCCGCGCTGAAAGGTAGTTCTAGAATTTTCGACACGGATGTGTGTCATTATTATTCTCCCAATCGAAATATATAACTCGATTGTGATATCGAGATGACAATCGTTTCTCAAAAATCACGATTTTTTGTTTACCGCACACGCGCGAAACTTTGGACTATATAAATCATCTTATTTGCCGCGGAAAATTATTCCGAAGCTTCTTCGTAATCGCCTGTTTACCGTAGTCTTCGATAACCTCGATCGGTTACACCACAACGTTCGACCGTCACCCGACAAACATTTGGATAACCGAAGCAACCGAGATATTGAAACTCTGTTCACGTGAGATTATTTTCAACAAGGCCATCATTGATCGATGTCGCGTGAGAACTGATTAAGAAAAAGTAAAAAAAGAAATTTCTCGAATGCGAACCCACCGCTAAACGATCGACGAAGGATCCTCGCAGATTTCAGATCTTCGAAAGCTCTTTTAAACTAATAACTAATAACTTATTAAAATAGACGAATAGACAGAAACGACCGTCTGCGAGTATTGACGACTCAGAACTGACCCTACAATTCGAATATCACCGCGACAATCCCTCGTCTATAAGTGTACAAACTCTTCATTGTAATTAACTTTGTTTACATTTTCGCGGTAATTCGAACTATTGACATAGGCATGAAAATTGTTTGACCGCCCGGCTCTCGAAGTTTCGAGAGAAATCTCGTAACCGACAGATGGTCGGATCTTATCGCACGAAGAATTATAATCCGATATTATAAAAGTTATCGTTGATTTAATCTCGTGGCACGAGTGGAACACGCCTGTTTTCGCGTTTTTAATCGACGTACTCGATAGGGAATGGGATTCAACGATCAATGAGCACGTTGTATCGACCCCCCTGGTCAATAAACCACTCGAAATCCGAGAGAGGCTCGTAGTCTAATGGCTCGATGAACACACCTACGTGATCGTACCCACGAATAAATTGTATTTACCTCTTCTCGTAGGTCAATCGATCGCCGACAAGTATTGGAATGGCGTATGTTCCATTACTGTACCTTGAAATTAGATCCTTCTGATTTTTAGCCGTCGATTTATCGATGTATCGTAGCAGGTGAAAAATTAATTTCAACGTCCATAAGTCAAAAAACTTTTTAATTTGGAAATATATACTCTAACAGATCACAAAATCATATTTACAGGTCAATTAATTGAAAAAATATGAAGAATTTCATAATTATTGTATTACATGTTATTTTTAATTTTTTTTTTTTCACGTTTTTTGGGATTTTCTGCATCGCAACGTCGTTGATTTTTTTCTATTTATACCCAATTGAAAACTACATGAGCGATCATCAGGTACACTGTTATAGTCGCTGTACTCGTAAGCATTATCGGAAATCCGACCCTAGAAAAAAAAAAATACAAGGATTATCTCGACATTTCCAAGCAAAGCTCGAATGCAACAAGGGATGCGCATGTATCTCAAAGACTCACTTGAAGAACTGCATAAAAGTGAATCGATAACCATGCTGCTGGGCGACTCCAGCGCAGACCACATTTGCGGTCGCGCCGATGAGTGTTGCGTTACCTGTTGATATTACGATTCTCTACCTTTACCACATCAATAAGAGAACGGATGCAAAACATTAGGATTTCTTACCTCCCATGCAAGCGCCGAAAGCCAATGCCCAGATCAGTGGTCGAAGCGGCAAGCCGAGTTCGCTGTTCTGCGAAAGATTTCCAGCTATTCTCACCATCATAGTTGCGAGTGGTACATTGTCGACGACTGCACTTGCGAATGCCGAGACCCAGAGGATCAATAAAATAGCTACGGCGAGTCGAGATTCTTTGTTAACCGACAGTATCACTTGTTCCGTCAGCTTTCCTATCGAAGCGATCAGTCCAAGTCGCGAGAGCGCCTAAAAAACGAAGGATTCATTTGAAAGTCATGCATGTTGAATGAATTACATCCTACTGGAGAATCCCTTACTCACTTCCATAAGAACGAACAGTGATGCGAAGAACAATAAAGTGCTCCATTCAACTCTCGCGAGAAGACTGTCGATGTCTTGCGAATCGGCAAGTACAAGCAACAATAGCACACCAAGAAGTGCCGTCCATCCGAGAGATAAGTTAAGTTGTGGCAAATTATGCAGAAAGAATACCAAGATAACGAATACCAAAGCTACAGTGGATTTCACGAGTAACCACTTTCCTCTTATGGGATACTGCAAGATAACGGTGAACAAGAAAGCTTTGCAAATGGATACAAAAGGTGCGAATCTGGTTGTGATAAGCTATGAAACCGGTTATACCTTCTCCTGCAACTCCCCGAGGGTTGTTTTGTACTTATCGATAGAAACGCTACTAGTCATCAGTCCATTCGCCGAGAGAGACAACAGGTGTTGCATTTTCGTAATTAGACTTTCTTCCAAGGAGTTCTCATCTTTTTTATAACTCGTTAAAGTTGCGGCCGCTATCTGCCTGTTTGCCATTCCGCGCTTCACTTCCAATTCATCTTTAATCTCATCGGCGTCGAAAATTTTAACGTTTCGAAACACGAACCGTAATTGAAAGTAAACGACCGCGAGAACAATAGCAACTCCGAGGCCCATGTGAAGAACAAAAGTGCTGAAACTGACGCCCTAAGAGGGAAATTAAAAGCAACAACGAGAGTTCATGAAAAGACACGTGTTACAGTTCGATGAAATTGAATTCCTTACATCGTTAATGACGTCCCGATTCGAAACTATAATAACGTTTGGCAGATCGCCAACGGGTGTTGCCGCACCGCCGATGTTCGAATAAACAACCATCGCAGTTAGAATCGGCACGGGATTGAGTTCCATGACTTCGCAGAGCCTTATAGTAACAGGAGTCATCAAGAGAACCGTCGTAACGTTGTCGAGAAACGATGACATTACGGCGGTGAAGAAACAAAGTGTATTTATAAGTGGCCACAATTTTCCGCCGGTTATCTGAAAAATAAATAACCGGAAGCCGGAAGTATTAGCAAATCTATTGCAGTAGTTTTCAGATTGAATTTCGTTTTGATCGCCAATGCGCTACGAGCGTTTGTCAGAAAAATTAGGTATTGATTATAAAAATTATTTTCTGGCCGACAATTTTATTTAATTTCTATTTACATTTTTTTTTGAAAATATCATCTCTCTGGTATCAGATATAAAATTAAATACCTTGTAAGCGTATACCGCTAAATAATCGAATACTCCGGTCTCAGCGAACACTGCGACGAGTATCATCATCGAGAAAATTAGCAGAAGAGTGTCCACGTCGATCCATGATACCATTTCCGCCATTGTTGGTTTCTGTAGCGGAACAACCGTCAGTAAAATTGTTTAATAAATTAATTTAATACGAACAGTTACCTTCCCTTACCTCGTCCATCGCCGACAAAATCGCGAGGGACATTGTGGATGCAAGCATAGCTGCTAAAGCTCTGTGAACGATCTTGCAGTTGATAAAAAAAGACGTCAATATTATTAATTATGTATCGTCATCCACTTTCTGCGATAATTACACATTTTTATTTGTTTATTTTTGATACTATTCACCTCGAATATAATAAGAATGTAGAGACCAAGAAGTATAACGGATGCATAAACGACACCATCCTCGGTGTTAATGGGCGAGAAGTTGTAGGTAATTGAGACTGGAAGACGCGACGGCAAATTTGTTCGTACATTAACAGCTAACGCTCTCCTCGTTCCATTGTTGAATGTATCTTTGAGATTTTTTAATTCAAAGATTTTCTCGTATTTCTGATCCGCCAGCACATCGTCGAACTCTTGCTGTGCAATGGGAATTATCCAAGGTTCGCTAATATTCTGAGAAAAAAAAATGGCGGATATAAATAGATAATATACTATGCATATGTAAACTTTGTCATTACTGCAAAGATATTGAAAACATTGCGTATTATATATTCGCAGCAAGGATATACATATATTTAAACGGTTTCATTTACCTGTGAATAATGAAGGCTCTCGTAAGTGTTGTCCGACGAATTATCGTATTGCTCGTCGTCGATCAAACTCAACCAGAAGGTCAAGAGATGCGTTGTGAGATTAGCCTGCGATCTAACATCGAGAGAGGGCAGGAAGGAACCTTCGACAGCGACACTCAAACGATTGCTACTCGTAGAATCTCGAACGAGCGCGTAGCCTTGTATATTTAATAGGAAAAATAATATTTTGAAACGTTCTTGATGGACAAAACGCTCAATTTTGCGACGAAAGGATACTTATGACTCGATTTTCCGGAATGGAAATTTTATGCATCATCGTAACATGATCCCTCTTGACCATCAGTATTATCTAATCGAAACAGAGGGCGAAATTGCATTGTACAAAGTCAATTAATTGATTAATTAATATTTTTAACCCTTTAAAGCACGTGGTATACACTCATAGGCCTCTCTTAAAAGTATTTAATTTTTTAAGCGACATAATAAGACTGCAGAATTTATATTGTTTCATAGAAAGATTTTTAGCTCTCAACACGCATTTTTTTTTTAAGTTTTTGATTCATCAGCAAATTCATTGTTTATTCACTTGAAAATGATATTCTATCCTAAAATACGATACTTTAAAGGTTTGAATAACTCAACTTACGGTAAAAGTGATCCAACAACACAATAACAAAACTAATTTCGTGTAGCGATAGAATGGTTTTTGGATGGAATTGTGACTGTGAGCATCGAAATTTTTTTCGCAATCCCCGATATTTTCAGGGCTCACGGACATGTTGACTACCAGAGTCTCTCCCTCCGGTATATTCATTGATCGCCTGACAAAAAAAAAGAATTTTATTAATCCTACAGTACCGTCGAACCTACAGTTTCAAATGAGAAACAATGGGTTCGTTTCGTACGAAATTACGGCATTATGAGAGATACTCTCGTACTCTTGCTGAATCGCGGCTAAACCCGGATCCAGACGAATAGCTTCGGGTAGTTGACTCCATATGCAAAGGACCTCTTCCGATATTGGACCAAAGACGACAGGATTCACAATTGACTCGGAAGTTCCTTTGAAAGAAAGTAATCATTTCCTTTTCGAACTTCGCAGTCAAATTACTTCGTTAGTCTTTTCTTCGGAATAATATCGCGAATCTACCTGGTATACAGCTTCGCGTGCTGTATCTCGAACTTCTTCGTACGAAGCTCGGCAGTAAAAATTGTCTCTCATCTTCGCTTGATTCCGATAACGTCATTTTCGTACCCTTTACGTCCATCTATTCCAAGTCTTGACAGTAATTATTGAAAATGCCTGTTATCGTGATTCTTCCAAGAGTCATCGACGATCTTATCGTTCGTCTTTCGAGATTCGATTGTTATATCGACGGTAATGTTACTCTTTCGAATCGATTTCATGAAAAAAATTCTTATCGTTCACAAATCACGACTTTGTTTACCGCACACGCGAAACTCTGGGCAAATAATCAGCTTATTTGTCGCGATGTTAAGATTTTGCACTTTCAACAGCTATCACTTGTTGTCCTCGACTCTTGCGGATAGGACGATGTATATCGTACTCGTCGGCGATACGAAGACAGACTCCTCCAGAGTCGAACAATTGGAGATGCTACATCTTTTGATTAAGCGACATGGTATTAGGGCGTAATAAAGGTGGTCGATCGCATTACTCTTCATTACAAATTTAAATGACGTGTGAAACTAACAGACATCATCTCTGGCAGACATTGTCTCCTCTGTGGAATAACGAATATTGATTTGAAGCTGCACGAGTCTTCGAATCTATGCGTATGATAAATTTATTCACGTTGTTACTTTGAAGAGAGTTAGAAATTATATTAACGATTTCGATTTAATGGCGTTTTCAATTGAATGTTGAAACGTTGATAGCCTTTTTCTCATCAATGATACGATAATCAGCTCAGATAATCGATCGATTCTTCTAGACTGACGATCGTGATTCTCGAGAGTTGCATCTCAAACGACATGCAATTAAGTATCACACTTGATTTTTTTTCCTCGCATATTATCAGTAACGACGTGTCCCTATCGAGTGTTTGTCACAATCGTGTTCCAAGTACATTTTTTTCAATAACAGCCGCAGATTGAAACCGCGAGATAAAAGTTAATTATTCCGCCACAAAAAAATAGGTCCTGATCGGGGAGTGTGAAAATTTTCCGCTGTAAAAAATCTCGTTGTACAATATGATAAAATGAATGCGATCTTAATTCAATAATAAGATCTAAAAAGTTACAGTCGATTTCATCGAACAGTTGAACTTCTAATCGAAATCGGAAAATATCGAGGAAATAATATCATTGAGATTCTGTGTCAACAAATCACTCGAAGCGGCAAAGTTCACAGTCTAATTTTTGAATCAACAAGCCTACGTGATTGGTAGCGCGAAATGAGTAACCCGCCGGTGACAAAAATATGTTTACTCAGTCTCATCGATCTATTTTCTACACGAGATATTTCGATATTAGAGATTTGATTGCCGTTAGCGATGCCTTGGAGATGGAAATACAATTTTCAAATTCATTTCGTAAAAAAAAAAGAAACGAATAAAAACTTCCTGGATACACGCTATTCAGCTATGCAAATTTATACCTAAAAATACGGGTCTTTAGTGGATAATAATCATTGCGATAGAAGCACATAACCGCATTCGGACAGCTGTAAAAATAATTTAATTGCCATTAATAGAACAGACTACATTTATCGTGTCTACTGATCGATATCGGACAATCGGCGCAATCTGGACGCGAGTATAGTGCTATAATCGCACTGATTGATAGCGCAAGCCTCTCCTCTCACCTGAGTCAGATTCTGTTATCAGCACACATCACCGGCGATCCAGTATCTCATGCGTTTCACGTGAGAAACGGATTTTTTTTGTCTCTTGTTGACTCAATCTCTGAGTCTGACAAATAGAAATTTGATCATGAATCCATCACGTTTGCACCTTATGTTGAAAAATAAAAATCACGTCCACGTAAATTGACCAAAAATTGTTGGCTTAAGAGCTTCTTATCCTTTTCTTATCTTATGGGAATGGAGTACACAAGAAAACTAATACTAATACCAATACTACTGAATACTAATTCAAATAGAGTAAAATTAAAGTACATAAAAAGATTTATATATACTCCGAAATCAGAAAGTTCCAAGTTTCATATACATATAAAATGTACTGAAAATATATCTTGTGTAAAAAGTTCTGTATCTTTTTGCTTCTTTTCCACTGGAATGGCAAGATTCGATATTCGATCTCATTACTGTACCTGTGCATCTCATTAGTTCAACGTGAACCCCCTGTACAATGTAAAGAATAATTAACCTGTTCGCGGAGGATAATTACATCTCGATTATCTTTGCACAGCTTTGCTGACGCATTCATTATAGACTCGCAAAAACTTATTTGCATTACAATCTATCAAGAGTCGCGGTAACGTCCAGACGTTGAGTACTTCATAAATTTTTTTTTTTTTTTTTTTTTTTACGAAACGCTATCGTGCTTTTCGTATTAATATCGTTCGAAGATTTGGAGCGGAAACTTTAATTATCGTGCCGCGATAATTATCCGAGTTTTATCATTTTTCATGACCGTGGAAATTGACGAGCGAATTCATTGTGGTTTTAGAAAATTCTGCGCGGCACTTCGCGGCACGCTTCCGGGTCATTGAATTTCCTATCGAGAATACAAACGTTAGCGCGTATACACGGTTTTTCCCGCGACTTCAGCAATCGCACTTCGTAATGCTCATGTACACAAACGCGACACGTCCCGGAGGCCACAGTGCACAGAAATGCACTTGCGAGTTCCAGTTAAGGATGAAGCATTTCCAAGCGTTATAATATTTGCTTCGCACATATTCGGCGGAAGAATAAAGCAACTCGTGGAAGTATGACGACCGATCCTCTCGGTTACTTGTTCAAACAAAAATTTAATCTGTTTTGAAAGTTTTATTTTAAAGTCATCTCGTGCCTGATGACAATCGATTATGCGCCTGTCGACTATTGAAAATAATTGGTTCAGTGAACAACTGGGATACGTTAAACATTAACTAATTTCTTTTTTTAAACCCATACGGATCATTGGCGCCTTAGCTCTAACGTGAATTGTGTAACAATTAAAAGATTGCACAGCTGGATGTGCTTTGGAAAGATTCCAACGATTATTAACTTATAATAATCACGTTTTTTTCTCTTCCCCCTCTCTATCTCTATGCGCCATCAGTTAAGTGGATTTCGTTAAACGAATAACATATTATCTATAGAGGATTTTTGGATCGAATGCACATGAGAGAATTTTAACGATAATTATTATTTGTCGCAAATATTGGCACATATGAGAGAGTATGACATACGAAGAGAGTATTCTTGTTGATCGATCGAACGGAAAATGTGAAGAGGACGTTCGAACTTGATGAGATCGAAGAACACGTATGTAGGCGGGGGTGTGTCATGTACGCGAACGTCACTATGAACAATACTCATATCGCGGATAAGATACCTTGCCGTGGGGTCTCATCGTTCTCCCACCTGTGTCACCTGCCGTCAAATCTCAAAGCTCCCCGATTGGCTGAGCTTCGAGCTCATCGCGATCTTCGCTGCTATTTAATTGCACCCACAGACGCTAAGGAATCATTCGAAATCGAACAATCAGTGAGAGTAATACAATAAGACTATTAGAGAAATCTCAAACTAAAGCAAACATGCGTTTTATCGCTTTTGCGCTATTGGTGGTTGCCGCTACCTCTGGTAAGTTCGAACTAATATTTTACTTCTTTTTTTCTTTACTATTATCGATTTATTATTTGTATAATTTTTTAACGCCAATTGTGTCATCAAAGATCTTTTAATTAATTATATTTTTGTTGCTCATTGAAGTCGAGGCACGGAGGAAAATATGCGAACCCGGAAGTTACAAGAAAGCCGACTGCAACAGCTGCGTGTGCTCCAAAGATGGCACCGCTTGGGGTTGTACGTTGATGCTGTGCTCAGACGAAGATCTCACCCAAGTTAGGCCTCGTCGAGAGGCTGTCGAACAAGTTTGCGAACCGGGTGAAGAGATGAACGACGGCTGTAACACTTGTTTCTGCTTGGGAGACGGTTCCGGCTACGTTTGCACCATGAAGTCTTGTCCCGAGAACAATCCTCTTCTGAGGATCGCGCCCGCAGGATCCGTACAAGTTTGCGAACCCGGTGAACAGACGAACGATGGCTGTAACACTTGTTTCTGCTTGGGAGACGGTTCCGGCTACGTTTGCACGCTGAAGGCTTGCATCGAGGACAATTCTCTTCTGAGGAGCGCGCCCGCAGGGTCCGTACAAGTTTGCGAGCCCGGTGAAGAGATGAACGATGGCTGTAACACTTGTTATTGCTTGGGCGACGGTTCCGGCTACGTTTGCACCATGAAGTCTTGCCTCGAGCACAATCCTCTTTTGAGAAGCTCTGCCACAGAGTCCGGAGAAGATTGCAAACCTGGTGAGTTCAAGAAGATGCAGTGCAACGATTGTTTCTGTGCCAACAATGGTATCGGTTGGGCATGCACGGCAAAGGCTTGCCCTGAATATTTCAACGAAGACGGTTCTCTGAAGCTTCCTAACGAAATCGCTAACCATCCGTTCTTGAGAGAAAGCCATGAGACTGAGGACAACGACGAGAAGGAGTGCGAGCCGGGCAAGTCTTTCAAGAAGTACTGCAACAGTTGCTTCTGTGGACCCAACGGAAAGCCCGCTGGATGCACTAAAATGGCTTGCCCTCCTGGAATGTTCAATGAAGATGGTTCTTTTAAACGTCCTCATTCTGACAACCCGTTGTTGAGAGAGAAACGCGAAACCAACGACAACTGCGAGCCCGGAAAACGTTTCCGAAAGTTCTGCAATACCTGCGCTTGCGGACCTGACGGCAAAAAGTCTAATTCTGCGTGCACCAGGATGTCCTGCGTCCCTGGAATGTTCAACGAAGATGGTTCTTTTAAACGTCCTCATTCTGACAACCCGTTGTTGAGAGAGAAACGCGAAACCAACGACAACTGCGAGCCCGGCAAACGTTTCCGGAAGTTCTGCAATACCTGCGCTTGCGGACCTGACGGCAAAAAGTCTAATTCTGCGTGCACCAGGATGTCCTGCGTCCCTGGAATGTTCAACGAAGATGGTTCTTTTAAACGTCCTCATTCTGACAACCCGTTGTTGAGAGAGAAACGCGAAACCAACGACAACTGCGAGCCCGGCAAACGTTTCCGGAAGTTCTGCAATACCTGCGCTTGCGGACCTGACGGCAAAAAGTCTAATTCTGCGTGCACCAGGATGTCCTGCGTCCCTGGAATGTTCAACGAAGATGGTTCTTTTAAACGTCCTCATTCTGACAACCCGTTGTTGAGAGAGAAACGCGAAACCAACGACAACTGCGAGCCTGGCAAACGTTTCCGACTATACTGCAACAGCTGTGTTTGCGGGCCCGAAGGCAAAAAGTCTCAATCTGCGTGCACCGAGATGGCCTGTCCCCCTGGAGTGTTCAATGAAGATGGTTCTTTGAGACTTCCCTATTCTGACAATCCATTGTTGAGAGAGAAGCGCGAAACCAACGACAACTGCGAGCCGGGCAAACGTTTCCAACATTACTGCAATAGTTGTGCCTGCGGACCTACTGGCAAAAAGGTTGATGCTCCCTGCACCAGGATGTACTGCACTCCCGGAATGTACAACGAGGACGGGTCTTTGAGATCTCCCAATGACAACCCATTGCTGAGAAGAAATTCCAATGAGAAATGTGAACCTGGTAAACGCTTCCAACATTACTGCAATAGCTGCACTTGCGGACCCAGTGGCAAGAAGAGTGAGGCTGCCTGCACCAAAATGTACTGCCCGCCTGGATTCTTCAACGAGGATGGTTCCCGGACTACTCTTGTGCACAAAAGCGACAATGGTGGAGACAACTCAGGTAATTATGAGTACAGCGTTAATCCACTGACGTGATCGCTGGGTGGGTTGTGTTTCGACGACATTATTTACGATTTTTTCATCATTTTTTAGCACCAAAAATCTGCGAGCCAGGAAAATCTTTCAAGGACGACTGTAACACATGCGTCTGTAACAAGGATGGTACGAGCGCCGTTTGTACACTAGTGTTCTGCTTCCCCAAAGCCTTAACAGTCGCAAAATCTGCGTTGGGCGGCAAACTACCGCAAGTATGTGAACCCGGCAAGAGTTTCTTCGAAGATTGCAACCAGTGCGTCTGCTCTGAAGACGGTACTAGCGCCCGATGCACTCTGATGAACTGTTCCACGAAAGACGAAGACAGGCAAAAGCGATCGGTTGGTATCGTCGAACCGTCCAATCAATTCTGCTCACCCGGTGAAACCTTCAAAGAAGATTGCAACAGATGCGTCTGCGGTGCCGATGGCACAAATGCATTCTGCACTCTTCAGTTCTGCGCATCTAGATACGCCAAATCTGAAAGATCCGCTAAACAGTTCTGCGAGCCTGGCAAGAGCTACAAACAAGACTGCAACTCTTGTGTCTGCAACGAAGATGGTACCAGCGCAGCTTGCACACTTAAAATGTGTCTGCCATCGTTCTTAAGAAGTGAGAAAACCGAACAACAAGTCTGCCAACCCGGAAAGAGCTTCAAAAAGGATTGCAATGATTGTATTTGCAACAAATTCGGAACTGGTGCCGTTTGTACCCTTCAACTTTGTCCGCCAGTATTGGAAAGAACCGAGAGAAGCGCACCGCAAATCTGTCAACCTGGAAAGAGCTTTAAACAGGATTGCAATGATTGTGTTTGTAGCAAAGACGGAACTAGTGCCGCCTGTACGCTGAAGCTTTGCCCGTCCTCATTGGAAAGAACGAAGAGAAGCAGCGAGCCGACAGTTTGTCAGCCGGGAAAGAGCTTCAAACAAGATTGCAATAGCTGCATTTGTAACAAAGACGGAACTGGTGCTGCTTGCACCCTTCAACTTTGTTTGACGTCATTGGAAAGAACGAAGAGGAGCAGCGAACCGAGAGTCTGCCAGCCGGGAACGACATTCAAACAAGATTGCAATTACTGTATTTGTAGCAAAGACGGAACTAGAGCTGCTTGTACCCTTCAACTTTGCCCGCCATCATTGGAAAGGACTAAGAGAAGCAACGCCCCACGTGTCTGCCAGCCAGGAAAGATCTTCAAAGACGATTGCAATGACTGTATTTGTAACAAAGACGGAACTGGAGCTGCTTGTACCCTTCAACTTTGCCCGCCGGCCTTAGAAAGAACCAAGAGGAGCAGCAGCAAACCGACAGTCTGCCAGCCGGGAAAAAGCTTCAAAGACGATTGCAATGACTGTATTTGTAACAAAGACGGAACTGATGCCATTTGCACTCTTAAACTGTGTCCATCGGAATTTGAAAGAGAAGTGGAGACGACCGCGAAACAAATCTGCGAACCTGGCAAGACTTTCAAAAGGGAATGCAATACCTGTACCTGTAACAAATCTGGAACTGGTGCAGCCTGTTCCCTAGAATACTGTCTTACGCGTCCAGGAACGACCAAGAGAAGCGTCGCCAAAGTTTGCGAGCCGGGAAAGTTCTTCAAAAAAGGCTGCAACAGCTGTATCTGCAACAAATACGGTACTGATGCCGCTTGCACTCTGCTTGTCTGCACTGACGAAGACATTCTCGAAAGTTTGCCATAAATAAGTAATTTAATTCATAACTTTTGATAAATGAGTCTCATTATATTCCAAAGGATCATCTAATTGATAACAATGATTACGTTATTTATTTGATGTTTAAAAGGGTTGATATTGATATTAATATGTATAATAATCATATCCGGTGTGGATGGAAGAATGCAGAAGAGGAGTGTATTTAGTGTTTAAGTATATTAAGAGTGTCTTCTGATTAACTGGATGCACTCAATACCTAATGTTAATGATCATTACTAAGTTATTTGAGATGTATATATTGTATTGTGTTTGCAAAATACATTAAAACGTTTCAAAACAATTTCTGCTTTTTCCGTTTTTTTTTTTTTTTTTCTCTATAATTCTCTATAAGTCTGATACAATTGCTTTTTCCAAACTCTTTGGCTGTGCCGATGGAGCGACCTAAGTAAGAAGCGAAGTCTTCCAAAGTACCAAACTACTAAACTTCCTTTCCCACTTGGATCGTTCCATCGCCGCAGTCAAAAAATTCAGAAATGTGTTTCTGTCGTGTAACTGGATGCACTCAATACCTAATGTTAATGATCATTACTAAGTTATTTGAGATGTAAATATTGTATTGTGTTTGCAAAATACATTAAAACGTTTCAAAACAATTTCTGCTTTTTCCGTTTTTTTTTTTTTTTTCTCTATAATTCTCTATAAGTCTGATACAATTGCTTTTTAAAAAATCTTTGGTTGCGCCGATGGAGCGACCTAAGTAAGAAGCGAAGTCTTCCAAAGTACCAAACTACTAAACTTCCTTTCCCACTTGGATCGTTCCATCGCCCCAGTCAAAAAATTCAGAAATGTGTTTCTGTCGGTCACAGCCTATATATGATAACAATTTCTGTTTACCTGCCGTTGCTTTGTACCATTATACAAATTTTAACTGAGCTCTACATTACCAACCGCTGCTCTTTGCGGAGCAGGAAGGACTCTGCAAATCTTCAGATAACTTCGAAGAAGCTTTCAATAAATTCCGTCGTACGTCGCCAATAGTTCAGGAGAGCGGCTTCTCGAGGCGATCCATAATCTGGAACATAGCCGTGGACAATCCATGTACCTTTCACTGGGTTCGCTTGTTCGCTTCGGGACCGAGTATTTTTCCAGAAATATCGGCAGTACTCGCCTACTCGGTAAACATAATGTAATAATAATAATGCTAATAGAGCGATGTGTGTGTTGGCTTGCGAAAAAAAAACTCGTCGTGTCTCCCCGTGAAGTTTGTGCTACGATTTGAATGAGAAGAAGAACGAACAATCGGTAGAGTGCCGAAGGACTCGCGCGACATCAGTAAGCCGTGTGAATTGTGTGCTCGAGGTTAATTTATTTCTCCAAGTGTCGTATCTCCGAACTACTCGATTGACAAGCGAATAAAAGCTATTAAAGAAAGGTGTTGGATCGCAAAAAAATAATATTACAAAAAATGCATCGACGGCTCAGCTGTCTGAACGCGTCGTCGTTTTGCTGCAAGAACGCGACCGATCGCACTCCCATGACGTAGAGAAACGTCTTTTTTCGAGCGGAAGTAAAAGACGCTCGGGCCAAAAAAGAATAAAAAAAGTACGTAAAAATATATATATACGTTGAGTTCATCGACGCCGTCATCTCCAGCGCGTTCGCAGGTCGATTAATATAACCCGAAGTTAGTCGATCGAAATGTGAAAAATTCTTGAATAATAGTCGTCGAGCCGCGAAAAGTTGACAAATAAGGAATTAACGGTGCACAACATTCCTCGAAGAAAACAGCTCAATGCCCCAACGAAATTGTTGTTGAGACTCTGTGTATTTGGTTAGTAAGTGTCATTACATTTTTTTTTATTATTATTTTTTTTTATATGTAATTATTTATTGCGCCTGATAGGGAGTATTGTAAAGGAAGACGTATTTCACATCTGTTTACACTCGCATTTTCTCACAGTGGTCTGTCGTCGCGAGCCATCTGGATATCAGACGTTTATACTCTGCTGATAAAATGAGGTTTTGGTATGTGCGTGTTGTTGGTATCTCGGTGTAGAAATATTTTACTGTTTCGGTCATATGTTTCCCAATCGTATTGTAACACAGACGCACATGTTTTGTTACGGACGGCAAAACCTTATCAGCGTTCATACTCTGGCACTCGCGTGCCAAGTCTATCTGCTATATAGCATAATCACAGATAGCACCTCCGATCTATACGGTTTTGTTGCACTGTTGTCACAGGTTTTTTTTTTTCTATTAATCATTAAAAAAAAAGTCTACGAGACGAATATATTAAAAAGTAAATATCGTCGACCCAAAATTAAGTAATTCGTTCGGTTTTATCTAAATATAATTTTTCAAAAAAATTTCACCATCGATGTTTACCGTTTAAACCATTTTCCCACTTTTTTACGATCTGTTTTTGTCGGTATATTTTACATTGTATGTTTTTTTTTTATATATGAAAATTGTATGAAGGAATTCATTACTTCGTTTTCTCTACCATAAAAAAAGAATTCATAGAAATCCATTGTCCTCGCGTGAATTAGTACGCTGAAATAAGATTTAAGATAAGAAATTTCCATGCGCGTAGATAAATCGAGTTTATGCGGTAAATCGTGTGAGTTCTCGCTGCCCACGCTTCGTATATTCGTAGCCAACAAATGTATCAGAAGCAACGCGCGAGGCACGATGTAATGACGCGAACACGATGGAATGATATGTCGCGAGAGCGAACGAAAATGTTCAAACAGACCTTCGATACCGGCGATCGATTGTCGGGGGCACAATACACGTTAAATGTAACAGGATACGAAACGGAGCGTCAAAATACCGTTGTGGTGTTGAATAAACGATGCAAACATTATGAACGACCCGATTGCATATTGTACTTAACGTTTTAATCTTTTACGATCTCAGAACTTCCCACACTTTCAGACTACCGAGCAAAACCTCAGCTTAACGATTGTCGCAAAACGACGAGTACGAAAAAAACGCGCGATGTTCGTGTATAAAAAAAAATTGAAAAAAAAAAAAAAAAACACGAAACGCGATAAAATGTAAAAAAATTGTCGTCTTCGCTCACTTGACATTGACTGACGATAATTTTTTTACCTCTTCTCTCGAGGAATATTTATCTACTCATTAATAACCGGCGTATGCAAACCACTGACTTATTGCAACACTTTGATTGCGGCGTTATTTATAATTGCACGTAAATTAACGCGTTCCATCAATTCATTGTGTTCGCAGGCGTCCTCGGAATCAACAAAATGTGAGAATCATCTCCAACGCCGAGAGTGTGGATTGCCTCGATGTTAAATTGTGTGAAACGTGAATAAAAAAAAATAAAAAATCCGACAATGAAACTCGTACCAGCGGATTACATAGGGTCAACGGCGATGGACCGTAGATTCAGCGGCCCCATGCTACCCTGGATAACAAGTGAAATTAAGAAGAGAAGCACAAGAGAAAGGGTTAGTATAAGAAACTTTTAATGAAGCTAAATATAGATTCAAAGTCTCGTGCAAAGCTTGCGCTCCCTACTTGAAATTCTTCAATTTCTCATGACTGTGTTGTACCAGACGCGAGATCGAACGATTATATTCTCTCGTATACCCAGGACTCGATTTCGTTGCGTGCAATGCGACGTGAGATTTCCCCGTGTTGTGCGAAGAACCCTTTCCATCAACAATAACCTCACCTACAGTTTCTCTGTGAAAACCATAATGAGGAAAAAAGCTATCAACTTAATTCATTGCCGATCCACCCTTTCAGTTTTTTTCTTAACGCTCATTCGAGAATAAGAAATCGAGAACACGACGCGCGGAACTCTCTTTAAATTGCCGCATTAAATTTCACGCTCGGCGGCCTCGCGTGCTGTTATTTAATCGTTCCTCCCGCAACCCTCTCGCATAATGCAATATTAACGATAAATAATCATGTTGGAGGGATGCGTGACGTCGCCACAAAGCCGTCGTGAATGTTGCGTTTCTCGTTTATGTAATAAACTCATCGCTATCCCTTGTCCTCCCGCTTTATCGAAGTCGTTTGAGACTCTCATTCACCGCTCGAAATATCATAATTTTTCTCGCGGTTCACACGATAATTGTTAATTTTTAATTACCAACGGAGATAACGATAGACGTTTTAATGATTCGCTCGTTCGACGAGAACGTGAAAATATCCTCGGAATACATGGCGCTTATCAATGGCGGTGTTTACAATCGCTAAATGCAGAAAAGATGGATGAGAAAGAGATGCGTGTGTATGTGTGCGATAGCCACACCCACGTCGGTTTTGCACTCGAGCGTGAAATGAGAAGTGCAACGACGGCGTCTCGGGAACACGTATGAGGATAAACATTGACGATGCAGCCGAGAGGAATGAAACGGAAGGGGTAAACAAAAAGAAAACACGTGAAGATGAAATTATCAATGTGTGTTATACGCTTCCATCGTACATCTTGACTTTGCGCGGCACAATCGCCGGTATTCACGAGTATATCGGGCTGTAAATCGATGTTACCGATTCCGTGAAGCGTTTTAAAGTAACGCTTCGCTTTCACAGCGCGCGCATGAATCGCAAAACTTTACATTAAGGCGTTAATTTAAACGGCAAAAATATGATTATCATCATATTCCGCGACGTCTAATTGCCCTTTGGCGCCTCGCCAAGAGAGTTCTGTCCAATCGAACGTAAACTTTTTCGTACGAAGTACGCAAATGCTCTCGAACCTCTCGAGGACTCTCGCAACTTTGTTTATTGCCAATAATATATATGTTAAATTCATTGCGTCATGAGTTTTACGATTTTCCGATAAAAAAAATAAGTAGGGTAACGAGGCTAGAGAATGCGCATGGAAAAGGTACTCCGCGCGTTTAGGTACTCGCAAACAGCTCGATAGCGATGTTTTGTTATTATTTTTCTTTTTCACGCTTAACTGAAACTCTAACTTTTGTAACTGTTATAACGGAGTCTTTAGAGTGTCGATTTAGTATAGTAGTTTACCGCGAACTCTCGTGCGTGCAAAAGTCCCTTTCTTTATCGGCTGAGCGTGACGGTATTTTGCCGCTGGCAAAGACTCGCCAGGAAAAATTTACCATATGTATAGGCTGACGATAAAGGCACAAGACCTTTAAAGAACTCGAAGTTTAGCTCCATTCTACATACTAGAAGCACAAACATTCGCTATACACAACAAGCGCTGCTTGGCGAATGTTCTAAAGTCCAGTTAAACTCGTTCGACATTAATGCGCGCAATAATAAATCTGCGCTTTGATACCGGAGCAATCGTATCGCACTTGTATCGTATCGTTCTTCGGGAATGGAGTTCAACGACTCCGCAATGACTTTGCGACGAAAACAATTCCGTGTCGACGAGGGACGGCAGAATAATTTGGAAAACGATCGTGTAATGAAAAATTGATTACCCTGTCGCGGCGATGGCGGAATATGTTTTTTTTTTTTTTTTTCTTTTTCTTTTTTTTTCGTTATCGGATCACGTCCATCTATCCGTGTCCACTTCAATCTTATTTCTCGTCAAACGAGTATTTCGTGTATTATTATAGAGTATATAGAAGGTATATAGGACACGCTGACTCGACTCGGGTGATCGATCGTTTGGCAAACGATATATTCGAAAAGTACGAGAAGAAAAACTCCCGTTCCACGTCCTATATAGTTATACAGCAAGTGCGAACGATTTATTATTAGCAGCAGATCATTTCGAAGATGGTAATCGCCAAAAATAATATTTTTTTCGCCGTTGCGGGTTTCCGTGTCAAATATTTCGGTGGGAGTTAAATGTGAGCGGCGAATTCGTGAATAGCGGAAAAAATATATTGAAAAAAGTCCGGAAACAATGAATGAAACTTCTTACATTTATATATCTTACGAAATTTTTTTTTTTTTTTTCGTATTTATAAACGGCGATATGCCTTTGCGATGTCTTTGCGATTTCTTTGCTTCGATGCCGCGTATACCGCGAAAGCGGTCACGTTTCTCGTATTCTACGGGAAACCATTAAAAAATTATGGTAAAGGTATGCTATTTTTTTTTTAAAGAAAATATTGAAACATTAAAAAAAAAAATTACGCGAATGACGATTTGGACATTCGACGGGACGTTGATGATAGTCGAAAACAATTTTTTTTTCATTTCCACTAATCCTAAAAGTCTTCGTGAACAACTGCTTCAATGGCCTTCCGTGACAAAAAATCACCGTATTCGGAGTCTCAGATCATTACGATTCTTAGCAATCCAACAACTGTTCAATTAATGTTTGGCAGGTAAATCTACTAGTGGCTTCCGGTTACATATCGGCGTATACAAAAAACGAGGAGGAACCACTGTTTCGTCATCCGTTAAGTGGAACTTCGAGGCCTCAGCCGGTGTCCGCTAATACTCAAGATAGCAAAGGTGGAAGTTTCGTTTATTACATCAAAGGGGACGACAGTCGATTTCACTATCATCTCTTCAAAGTCAAGGATAACGCGACTGTGAGTAAAAATTGAAAATATCGCATTTCTTCTCGCGTAAGCAAAACGCGTTCCTTCTCATGTGTTTTCTCGACGAGCAAAGAGGTACAGCGCGATGATCGGAAATTTAAACGATGAAGATCGATCGGTCGATCGCTCTTCGCGATCTATTTGAACTGTACGAATCCTCGATGACGAACGTCCTCGTGGCTCGTCAAATCTATTGCTATTTTATTGAAGTGAACACAACCCGTGCAATCTCGCGACTCTCGTTTAAACGTATAGACAACAAGGAGATTCGCACGCGATTATGTAAGTCCCCACGCGCCAAGCGAGTGCGAACCATGTACCCACTCGTGGTATTCGGATCCGTGAATGAGATGATTCTCCTGTGACGCTTACGCTTCTCTTCTATTTCTGAAAATCGGCCTATATAAATCTGCTTACCTTGATGCTCTTCTTCCGCGCATAACTCACGTTTTCTCAGACTGTTTGGCAACCGGAGATACGAATTAACGTATACGTTCCATCAACGACAGTGTGGATTTAACCGAACTTCCGCGAGATATTGTGCGCCTTGCGAAATTTGGCAATTTTTCCGTAACAACAAAAAAAATAATAAAATAATAATAATAAAAATAATGACAAACACTAAAATTTTAAAAATCTGCAAACAACAAAAGAAACGACAAAAAAATAATAATAATAAAAATAATGATAAACACGAAAATTAAAAAAATCTGTTTTATTCGTTCGTTAAACCGTTTGACTTTCGAGAAAAATGGAAATAATTATCATAGACCAAAAAATGTCGAAACCCACTTGTCATTCTGCCGGAAACACGTTTTTCAGTGTTCTCATTCGATGGAAAACTTTCTCTGGCAAGTCGATGTGCCTCGAGGTAGTTAGAGCGTCAGAGCGACTCGCTATACACTCGTTTTTCGTCGTCGATTACGGAAAAGCTCTACGTACTACCCGCGGGCGTGAAACAACGGTATTTTACCTAATAACGTATATAGCATAAGGATGTACAGCTTAGAAATCGTGAAATGATTTACTCTCGTTGCACGCGTCTTTCACGTGGCGCTAATCTTTTCTCGTCCTATCCTCGTCCCGATATAAACCGAATAATATCGTTTATAAACGCGCCACCGATCGCGGAAGTGTTGATGACGCGAGATTCGCTCGTTGAAGTCCCTGATTCGCGTTTCTTGGCTTCGAAACGCAAACGCGGCTCTCATCTGTTCTTACAGATTTTCTCGTTTATATCGTTACATACGTATAGTTTGATTCGTAGTATAGAGAGTAGCGAATGACGATTTCGCGGGGATCCTAAACCCCGAAATAGAGACACGCGAGATGCGACCAACTATCACGCATGAACCTGATGACCAACATGGATTCGCTGTCTGACTGATTGACTGAACACCGACCACTCGAGAGACAAGTCAGAGACACGCAGACTACCTTCGCAATTGACTCGATATAATTATAGTGTATTGCGGTAATGACGAGACGGTTAATGCGTGGATAAGGGAGAGGACAACGCATTGTCATTTTTTAAGTCTTTGTGTGTGAAAACGTTTCATTGTCGTGTTTTTGCTATGGGAAATACAGAATGTTGAAATTCTCGTCTCCGTAGGAAAGACCTTTTGATCCTCAGCAGCAGTGTTCACTGTATCATTAAAGGGTTATTATCTTTTTGATAGCATTATAAAACACATTTTTCTCGAAGCGTTGATACCTTTGTTCGAAAATTATTTTCGTCGTGTTCATTTTTTTCGATGTTTTTTTTTTTTAAGACGTACTTTGAAAATTCTCATTTTTCCGTACATAATGCATTTTCCACTGCTGAGGAGTGAACGAAAATACTTACGGTATCATAAAAAAGCTATTATCTCTTAAGCGCTCCATGAAAAATTACAGAATTCGTATTACATCCTCTTAGCGTTGCGATGCATTGGTTTGAGAATTTTGTTCCCGTAGTTTTTTCGTAGTTTCATTATTTTTTAACGTACGAACATTTTTTTTTTTTTATAATTTTTCAGCATATTGAATGACTCATTTAACATACACTTCGGTTAACCGTCTATTATTTTCAACTTATAAACGTAATTATACCGTAATTGCTTTTCAGCTTATCGCAAACATTCTTCAATGTGTCGATAAAATGCGGCGCTTTACTATAGTTTACTTACTCCGCGGATCTATGGAAAGTTTCATAAAGTTCTCATTAGTATTCCAAAAAAATTCTCAAACTCCCATAAGTCGACCGAGAAACTTCCTCGCCGTGAATACCTTTTACTCCATCGTTTTCTACACACTGTTCGCATCGACCCACCGGCAAACTTATCCGCGTCTCCATTGCAGCGAATAGAAAGGAAAAATTTTACTCACTTATTTAAACGGATCCGGACGCGTCGTGAAAAAAAAAAATATATTATTATTTCGTTTTCCGTCAATAATCGGCAAGGTCTCGCGGTCACGAGGCCGCTGCTTTCTTACAGCATTGATTTTTATAACTATTTTCACCGACAAATACCAACAAATGCGTAAATATTCCGCACAATTTCGTATTTTTCTCGCATTTGTATATTTTTTTTTCTCGAAAATTTCGTATCTCAATTTTATTCGAAACTCGTTGCAAAAATGTTACCGATCGAGTTGTAAATTTAAAAAAATCGTCGAAGCGAAGCGGCGAAAGGAAAATTGTATCCAAGGTCGTGAAAAACCCGGTAATGCTCTTCATTGACGGTCATTAAGCTGTATCGTCATCCGCGCACGAATGTACGCGTACAAACGGATAATTAATGTTCCGTCCATCGCGTGTCGGTAAAGTAAAAAAATTAAACTCCGATGTCTCTAACGATCGATAGAGTTCGAAGCTCGGATGTAAAAAATAACCTAAAAAAAATAAATAAAGTTGTCGATTGAACGTTCAGTGTGCTACACGACCGAGAGCGAGTTCAAGTTTCCGCATAGAAATCTCGCGGAGGAAATTGGGTCGCTTGGCCTCCGCGACGTAAGTGCCTCTCAGAGTCAAAGTAGCGAACACCTCTACCTGCAATCTCTTTTTCTCGACTTTGCTCGCGATTTTTCTCCGAATACATCGATGTTTCGAGAATCGTTAATCGCATCACGCGCAAGAGTTTCCATCCGAGACATCGTGCATATCTGATTTTCCACACGCGTCTCACGGCGAGGAGTTTAACGAAATTTTAATCTAAAATTCTGTACGCGTTGTTTGGAAAGAGGCATGTATCGTCGGTTCAACAGCTCTCGTCTGTACGGCAATGGATCGCGAGCTGTTCCACCCCCACTTTTAGTTCGTTTTTTTTTCCTTATTTTTTTTTTAATTTTTTTTTTTTTTTTTTCATTGTCTCTATCTATCTCTCTGCTTAGTTTATTCCCTCGTCGTTGTTTCTGGCTTCGAACATATTTTGTTTGGCACAGAGTCAGGTAGAGCCAATCGCCTCTCAGTCTCAAACCGCTCGGACGCTCAACGTCAGTTTTACGGCACACAGCCACACATACGAATACAGATATCTATCTACCCTCGATCTTTCTTTCTCTTTCTTATTCGCGTATAATAATGCAACGTTATGCACCTGCGGTAGAGACGAGGACGTCGACACATATTCATGTGCGCTTTCCGAGAGACTGTCGCACTATTATTAAATTTGTCCTTAGAGAAGAGCCTCGGCGTTCGCGTGTAGAGAGACTCTCTCGGTAAAGCTCTCGATGGTACCTCCGTTCCACGCCGCGGAAATCGGATTCATTCAACGAGAGTGCGAATGGCCGAGACGAGCTACTCGCCCGTTCGTAACGCCGATGGTCACAGGAGTAGACTTTTGCTCGACGAGTTTACGCGCAGTTTACCTTCCGTTGGAACTTGAAACGCGCGAATAACAGTGCTGTGAAAATATTCTATCTGTGACACGGACTCAGTGCAGCGAGAACAAAAAAATCGATCGTTTTACTTCCGATATTTTTTCCGGAGTGCTTAAACTTTTGTATTGTTGATAATAACACGAGAATTAACGAAGAGAGAGAGAGAGAGGACATTTCTTCGTATTCACGGATCGATCGTTTAGACTTTGTGACTGTCGGTAAGTTTGTTGTTAAGTAAGATATACGTCGTTTTTGTACGTCAGACGAGATTATTATTCGAAGTACCATTGGGTTAAAAAAAAAAAAAAAATGAAAATAGTTGACTGAGATCTCCGGTTTGGCAACTCGGCGAATTATTTATTCCGACTGGTATCCTCGAAATGAGATTAAAAAAAAAAAAAGCGAATACTACGCAACAGGTTTAAGTGAGAAACATTGAAAAAAAAAAATCATTTTACATTCTCTGTCTATATAAAGTGTATGCGGGTTTAGTTAAAGTTTGCAGTTGCCGGTTCGACGTAATATAGATCGGAGTCATTTTATTGTTATTCGAGTATTATTTGTGATTCGTCGAGAAAAAAAAAAAAAAAAAAAAAAAAACGAATTTGGCGAGAGAATTCGCTTCTCTATCAAAAGTGCGTTGTCAATTTTTTCCTAAATTTCCGAGATTTCCGTTGTATCAAAATTAAATAAAAAAAAATTGCCGCTTATTATAACTTCGACGGATAATTAAATTCGTAAAAATTATCAAATAGCTCTGCCATATTATTCCGAATCATCGATAAGAGTTATCGAATTTTTCAATCACCTGTTGCCCCCTCCCCCCCCCCCCCCCTTTCGTTACTTTGTTAGCCTACATACTCGGCGCATCTTGCATTCATGCAAATAAATAGTTACATAGATATTCCGAATAGCTGAGCAGTCAGGCGAATCCTGCATCACCTACAATCTCTTTCTCAGCCTCTCTCCGCACCTTTCTCTTTCTCCTCGTGTATCTTTCCTCCCTCAGTGCGAAGGAGACCGCGAGTACGGAAAGTACGTTCTTCGATGTTCTTCGATCTGTTTGTCAGAGGATTTTGGCGAAAAAAAAAAAAAAAAAAAAAAAAATCTAAAAAATCGTGACGATCGTTGAGAATCGTTCGAATTTTTTTCTTACGTAACAAACGCATCGCGTGTTTCCGAAACTTTTCGTCGTGCCGTAGTCCCAGTTTGCAGTTGTAACGTTGACAGTCGTAGAATTTCACTTATGCTCTTTGCGTTCGTAAGAACTCTTCGTACCAAAGTTACGTAAAGCCCCGCGAGCGGATCTTGCACTCGGTCGAGCGTTGCTAACTTTATTTTTGGTTCATACGACGCGACTCTTACGATAGAGCGAAGTTGCATTAAATCGCGCAGGTGAAAAAAAAAACACGAAAAAATGAGTTTTAACACTTCGGGTCAACGATAATCGTTGGCGTGAATCTTTTCTTTCGTTAAATTATAGATCATAGAATGACAAGGGCGAATCGTCTCTATCCGACGTTCGCCTTCATGTTTTGTTACCCATCAGGTTTCGTTCGTTTCGTAACGTTTTAATACGTATATCACAATCATCGTTGCGCTTCTTCTGGGAAAAACAACATACACTCCCCGTGCACGGCTCTCCTCTCCTCTAATGAGAGAGAAATATCTCTCGGGATCTACCGCTCAATTGCATACTTGACTCTTTGGCCTATGCGCGATTCGATGCGTTCGCGTATTGTAGACTCGAAGCGGATATAAAATAACTATAGCGTAACCAGAAGAGCAAATGTACGCATGCGGTTTCTAACGACTGGTATCAACAATCTCGGCAATAAGTAGACATCAAGAACGACGAATAAAAAGATCGCGAGTGTCCATAACAATTAAGAAATTAATTAAATCGTAAACGTCAGCAAATGACAACGAATATTACGATATGAATCATTTTTTTTTTAAATTATTATTATTATGAATATAAAAATTATTTTTTATTTTTTTTTGTCGAAAGCTGTTACCGTTAGTTATTAGTATTGATTATTCGACCGGAAGAAACTTTGTTTCTCAGGCTATGAATAATTATGAGCTGAATAATGGATGCGAACGCGATCAACCGTGAAATTTTGTATATATACGCGAGCCTTTCGTTAACAACGAAGGCGATCAAGGTTTCGCGTGAAATTCGGCAAGATAAACAGTGTGACGTTACTCGTGCTGTTGTTGTTTTCCCCCAAGAAGCATACAAACACATCCCTCTTATAAATTACACGCGTCCCTATAAACTTAGCGAATTTTATCGTCCGATGTTGTTGCCAAGTTCACTGGCCGCGATCTTCGGACAACTTCTACTCTCGTATTTTACGACGATTCCTCTCACCATTTTATCTCGTTCAACATTTTTTTTTTTTTTTCATTTCACGACAATTTTATTTGAATTTTCCAATTTTTTTCTAAAACTGTAAGATAAATTTTTAAATCGCGGATGAGAGTCAAATATAGATATCGCACCAAAATCTCCAGTGGATAGTTTTTTTCTGGTATACCAAAAAAAATAAAGTTGTGAATTAAAAAAAAAAAAAAAAAAAAAAAAAAAACACGACGGTGTCCATCTTTCCTCTCTAACCGAGTAGCAAAGACGTCACTGCCTACGTGCAATTAAATCCGTCTTCTGTGATGTAGTACAAGTATACTAATATATATAGTATATAAAGCGCAAACATATACATTCATTTTTCTTTACTACCGCCGAGAGCTTAGAATAGACGAGAGGAGTCTCTGAAGTCACTCGTCGTATCTTAACCAAAGGTTGGAGACCCTCCCTACTTCTGTTTTCCGCCTCTTCGCTCTCCCCCTTCGTTCCTCGCTAATCAGCCCTCGCTTGTTTCTTCTTCTTCTTCTTCTTCTTCTTCTTCTTCTTCTTCTTCTTCTTCTTCTTCTTCTTCTCATTCATTTTCTCGAAAAAGTGCACGTTGCCTGCGAACGCTCGTCCTCCACATGCACGTGTACACAAATATGCGTGCAAACTGCGCATCAGACTATGCGAAATTACAGACACCCCCGCAGTGTGAACAATAAACGTAGCGATTGAAAGGAAAAAAAAAGAGAAGATTACAAGGCAAAGAGACAAGTACTCGCCTCCCAGGAAACAGTAACTTTAAAGCAGCACTTTGCGAGTTTCGTGTATCAAACTGGCAGCGGTGTCGTGCACCGCTTGGAATCCCATAGGACGAGTTGAATTTCTGAAAACTTTCGACGTAAAAGCTTCCCAAGGGTTTCCATTATTACTTTTTTTTGACCCTTCAGTAGCGGGCAACGATTTAGCAGCGGCTTCGGTGCGTAGTCGGACGCAATGATACACATACAGGTCGACTATATTCTTCGACGAGCTCGAGGGCCAAAGACGTCGCAAAGTCACTCCCTTCCCAATCCAATTACCTGACGTGCTAATGGAAGCGTAATAAATTAGCGAGAAAGAGAAAAAGGTCGAGTCGCGATCTTTTTTTTTTCCTTACTGCTTCAAAGTTCTTTGTGAATGAATTATAATTTTCACTATCGCTCATCGATTCGTTTGGACTTCGCGTAAAAAAAAAACAAAAAATTGAATAAATAAAAATTGCTGAAGAAACTCGACAGGGTCATCAGTGATAACTGCGCAACGCATTCGCTTAAAGTTTAACCTTGTAAAACGTAATTGATTGATACTTAAAAAAAAAAAAAAAACAACAAAACTCCGAGTTCAACGCGTTGAACTCTCTGCGCGAAGAAAACATTTGTTCGAAGAATTATTTGCGGGGCGTGTGGGTACCTAATCATTTTCACAGGTGTTAAGCTTCGAGGAGTGCGACTCTTCGAGAGAAGGTCTCGTCTCCTGTTGCTATTTTTTCTTCTTCTTCTTCTTCTTTTTCTTCTTCTTTTCCTCCCCAACGTCGTTCGACGTGCGTGTTTTCCATGTGATCGTTCCCTCAATCGTTCTCACATAGGAACGTGAGGCACGTATAAGAGAGTGGAGCACGTTCGTCGAGAACACGGCTATTCGCATCGGCAAACGAGACAAGCGGAGAGAGAGAGAGAGAGAAAGACCTCGGAGTCTACCCGGCTACCAGAGTTACCAGCCAGTCGACGTTCGTACCTCCGTCCTCGCAGGGACGGTTGCGTATCTCGAAGCTGCACGAGACTTTTCGTAAAATACCATTTTTTTTATACTTATCGAAACGTAGTCGAGGAAAAAAAAAAAAAAAATTGTCAAATTTTAGTGGGAAATCAACTGGAGCAGTGCGACTAAGCAGCGATATTTGTGCCATGAATTTCTCTTATTGGACTTACGACGCTTGATTAATAATTCAAAAATCGCGGAATTATTCCGTTTCGGAGAGAGTTACGCGTGTTTATCCCGTCGCGTTATTCCATACGGATAAAAATCGCAGTGATACGCTTGTGCAAAAGTTCGAACGTAATTCGCGGCTGTAATATCGAGATAACGGATGACCGTCTTGTCACCGGTCACGCACAACGATGATTACCGTACCGATATCTACCTCCAGTCCCTACGTCACTGTTACATCGTACAGCGATGCCAGTGCGCTCGGTAAAAAATCATCGGTAAGAGATTAAGCAACGTGTTCCCTCTTATTACTCTGTTGTGTTCCAATTGCTATCATAAGACCTCTCGACGATGCTTCCGGCAACAGTGATCGTTAATGATTAAGAATGAAGGCTGAGGTCATTATAGATTCGTATTTTTCGAGCTTTGAGTTCAAAGTCAATAAATATGATAATTTTCATCAAATTTTTAAATTAGAGACTTTTTTTTTAGAATTTAATTCGTCTTGACTAATCTAAGCGGTTTTTATGGCTGCTCACAGTTTTGTTTATCGATAAATTTCGAAAAAAAAAAAAAAAAAAAAAAAACTGAGACGAATAGACGATTTATTGTGTTCATTATTCAGAAATCCATAATATTTCGTTATTATTTCGATTTTTTTTTTTTTTTTTTTCGATAGCCAAAGATCGATTATTTTATCATATTGGTACCGTGACTCTGTCGGGACAAAGATCTACAGATCGCGAGAGCTAAAGAGTCGCGTAGAACTTCTAGGCCGTCCGGCGAAATAAACTCGCGTGCGCGGGTTCTAAATTCGTACTGCGGACGAAGAATCCAAAGCCACTGCCAGACCTCGTAGCGAGAGTGACCGTGTTCTCTATTCCCTCGCATCATTGGAAAGACCCACTCTTTATTCTTCGACGAAAAAACAATGAAAACAACGCAATGAAGAAAGAACAGAAAAGAAAAAAAAAAAAAAAATAACTTGAAAATCGGGAACGCGTCCATCGTCTGGCCGATAATTCATGCAACGAGCATTGTGCGATTGGTCACGTATGCCAGAGACTCTCTGACGCTAATACAACGAAATCATATTATCCCCCCTTTAGCAATATTGCAATTGTCTCGGGAAGATAGTAAATTGCAATTCTTCAGCGGAGACTTTTTTTCAACGATCTTTCGATCGACTATCCTAATTCATCCCGAACTCATCGATGCTATAAATTAGTTGATAAATTTCTCGTAATTTTTCTCGTATTTACTGTTCGTATTTATTGTTCGACTTGCGACAAATCCGTTACAACATTAGCCATCATCGGTCTCGGACTTTGTATCTCTCAAATTGCGAGATTTCACTCCCTCGCCGGTTGCCAATCGCCCGGTAGAAGATACGAAGAGCTATCGTTGTATATATGTATTCGCGAACTAAAAAACGATGTCAGTTCGCCAAGCAGAAAACGAGATCTGCGAGAGGAGAAAATGACTTATCGTTCGTGCGAAATTAGAAACGTTCGGAAACGGGTTAAAAACAAGACGACTGTCCATTAGTTTGATTTTTATTCCAATGCAAGTATCCTCGAGTTAGTAAATACGCAGAGAGAGTGACGGAGGCGAGATGCAGGACGGGGACAGCATTCGCTGCGTGTGCACACGAACGCCCACCCGGCTATGAGTTTCTTCTTCGCGTACTCCGTACTCCGGGGGACAAGCTGTGGGCATAATAATGAAAAGCTCGTCATCCTAATTGGATGAGGGAAGCCTCGTTGCTGACGATCTTCTTTCTGTGTCAGCAACTGTGCCACCCATTGTCACTGTCGCGCGTTACTCCCGCGCGTGCGAAAGTCCACAGATTTCGCGAAGTAAAGATTCCACATTCGCTGAGAGCATTGAAAAGATTTAGTTTCAAATGCAATCGAGAAAGTCGATACAACGGGATGTAGAGCACAAAAAACAAACAAAAAAACAATTAGAATGCCATTTATCGAACAGCTGAGTGAATATATCGAAACACTTTGCTTATTAACTCGAGACATACATTATACGGACGTAAATTAACCGATCAACGCCTCGTCAGCAGGGCAAATGCGACTGTACATCATTTTTATTCTATGAATTATTTGTCACGCATGATGAAAATAATTTAAATGTTTATTCGTCGGTAAGTGTTCCGAGATACACGCCGCGATCTTATTAGACAGCCGCGTAATAATTTGGAAGAAATTATTTTCGTACGCCCTGACCTCGTTCAATCACGTTATGAACACGTTTAGTTGCGAAATCGATTTTCCTCTCGTAGTACGGGAGGATGCATTTCAAAGTCAGTGGGTTGCGCTTTTGAAATCCGTTCTATGAAAGACATTTGTCGTGTCGTTTGGTTTCAATCTTAAGATTGAAACAAATTCTTTCAATCGGCGAATCGATATATCGATTAAATATTCCGATAAGATTGAATAACAGTTCGATTGATCTGTATGCCCCACATTTATATTATACGCGGGAAGAAGATCGAACGATTAATCTTTTTATTTCATTTTTTATCTTTTTCTTGCGTTTATTTATAAGAATTCATAGACCAGTCGTATCGATCTCACTTCGTACGTAAGTTATATTTACGAGCCGTAAACAGTTTACCTTCCGAAAATTATACGGTCAACCAGTATAATTAACAATACAAATATATAATCAATAATTGCGAACTGTTAGAGTTCTGCAGAATTTATTAAATTTCTACGTCATCTTCGCTATGAATATTTTCGAGATACGATAATCTTTCGCAGGTTCAAGAACTCATAAGCGCAATGAAGGAACAATCGTCCTTGTCGAGGATCGACAGGGACCGCGATGTGCCCCAGAGATCTCAGAGCAGCGCGGCAACGCTGACTACAATTGGAGCAGATATATCGCCGAGTTCCTCTCACTTTTTCGAGGTAAACAACGATATTTTCGACAAGGTCTCGCTAACTCGGCACGTATCTATTTCTCAAGCAACAGTTGAATATTAAAATAAATTAAAACGAAACCGACTGTAAAAATATACATCGCGATATATCGGGATTGCAGAATTTCGCTTTATTTTCCGCGCGTCTTACTAACGTCAGTTGTTGAAATTGAAATACTTATATTTTCATTTACATTCGTAATTGTAATTTTTTGAAGGTATTGTACGTTGGAAAAATGAAGTTGCAACATCAGAAAGTTCCCGAATCGTTCATCGACGACGCTTTAGTTAAATTTCGCGCTCACGGACTCGAAAAATCGAAATCCACGGCGAGTAATCTTCTTCAGGAGTGTCAGCAACTTCGGATCCAAGCGAATGCGGCATCGAGCGAAGCGCGACGAGGAAGTGGGGTAAGAATTACTGTTTTTCCTTCGCACCTCATCGTTTTTTTTTTTTTTTTTTTTCATTTTGAATGAAACTGATAAAGATATTTTTTAAATATTATTAGGATTCGTCAACCAGCGAATTAGGAAGCGCGGATAACGTTGCAAACTCGACGATACTGTCCCCTTCGAGTCCTCTGGGTATCGCGACGACTCTCGGCGGTTCGGTGGAAAGTTTGCCGCCGTCGAATCGAGCGAATAATTCACAACAGACGAACAGCACTCTGATGCCAAAGAAGAATCCTAATTCGCGAATAGACGTTCCCGAAATGATGAGAAATCGTGCCGCGTCGACGGGAAGTGTTCTCGGACCGCGACGCGACTCCGCCGCAAAAGGAAACGAGGATCACAATCGCACAATGTTATTCCAAGTATGGAATTTCCTTTCTGGATCATTATTATACTTTCTCACGATACTTAACCCCGCGATGCAAGTTAGAAAAATTTAATTTATCAATGAAACGAATACATTTTTTAAGGTCGGCAGATACGATCTGAGACTCATAAGTCCCGACAGGAAACAAGTTTTGCTTCACAAACAACTAAAAGATATCGCAAGTTGCGTACAGGGAATCAAAAATCCCGAACACTTTGGATTTATATGTCGGGAAGCAACTATGGAATGTTTCATCGGTTACGTATTCAAGTGTCAGTCGGAATCCGTGGCCGATGATCTCGTCGGAGGTAATTGTTAAAATTTCGAAGAATAATTGCGCATCGATCATTTGCCTTTTCCATGATGCGACAACGTTTTCTTCATTATTTTGCAGCTATAACACAGGCATTCATAGCGACGTGCAACGGAACGCGAAAGGAAAAGCATCAGCCTGTATTTTCCTGCGAACACTGTCCGATGGTTTGGTTTAACAGACTGTGCCAAGAGATCGAAGGTAAAAAATAACTTTATTCATACGTGACGAGAATAAATTAAACGTGGCGAGAGATGATTAATTGCTATTTATCAGACGCGTATAACGCCGGAAAATTGCTCCATTCAAAATCGTATAAGTTAATAAAAAAAACGTTTGATAACCGATCAACAGGTCAAAACGAGAGAAAAACACAAAGTATTATTATATCGCGAATGGAATTGTTGCCGGAGGACGAGCAGGAAATTGTACTTACGAAATACGAAGGAGCAAAATCAGCGGGCGGCTGCGGAGTCGGCAATACTCTTCGCGAACAGAATCAATTTTGGTTGCTTTTACTTCGGGCGCATTGCGAAGCGAAGCAGTCGCGGCACGTTCACGATACCGCGGAGAACAGGTAAACAATTTTTTTTCCTCGTGCGGATAACTCTATCTAATTGGAATATCGCATAGTTAAAATGCCGTTTCTTTGTTTTTTTCTTTTTCGTTTTTTTTTTTTTCTCGCAGGAGCGAATTTCTCAATCAGTATCTCAGCGTCGGCGTCGGAAGCACGATATTCATGAAAGCGAAACGATCGCTTACGAATAGCTTTGATCATCTGATGAAGAGAAAAGGCTCTCGTGATGATTTTGGATTGAATTCTAATCAGTACGCCGGACAGAGAAGCGAACGTCAAAGCCCCGTGGGGTCGGGACCCGGAACAATGGGCGATGTTACTCCCGATTCTAACAGACCTCGATCGCTGAGAGTTTCTCCCGAGCAACAGTTGGTAGTCAATACCGGACCAAAGAGTCCCATGATGGATATGTGAGTCGCGCGAATATTTCTACAATTTTTTACAATTCGCGGGAATAACCCGCGATAAATCGATGAATCAATTTTCACTTTTATTCTATTGTTTTTAGATTCCTGAAAGTGGGCAATTCGCCAAAGATGTCGCCGACCGAATCGGAGGGAAATAACAAGATTCACTCGAGCGGATCGTGGCGACAAGCTATTCTCAATCGAGTGGTCACACCGGGCAAAGATCAGGATAACAAAGAGGCCGACAAGCCGGGAAGCGTTAATTTCAACAAGAATAATCAGGGCGTAACGCCACGACGAACGAAGGAAGAGCTTCGTGAACTCTGGAGGAAAGCTATTAATCAACAAGTGATACTCATCAGGATGGAGAAAGAAAATACGACACTTCGAGGTAAATAAATACAAAATTTGTTTATTCGTGTAGCTCCCCTTTTTTCTATAATAATTTCGAATTTGGCATTCGTTTGACTGTTTCATAAAGAAACTTTGAAAATTTTTACAAAAAAAAAAGGTGATAATTCTTTTTTAATGTCTCTTAGGATTTAAAATCTCCGTTGTCCGCCGAAAGTAACGTTGCAGAAAAAATATCAACACTTTTGCGGAAAACCGTACATCTTTCGTAAAATTTCATGTCATATCCGGTGAAAAACTGAGATTTGTAAAACCGGAAGTAACGTCACAAAAAAAGATTCACTATTTTTTAAATTTTTTTTCAGAAGAATTTTCATTTTTCGCCGAAAGTAACGTTACAGAAATTTTTTTTGCAAATTTATCTCTTTTATATGATAATTTATAAATTTATTCGTGTTGCAGTGCGTCAGGAAGAAGCAACGATGAAGAGAATAAAATTGGAATACGACGAGCTGAGCAGTTGCGCTCGCGAGCTCTCGGAAGTATGGGATCTTCTGGTGAGCAAAGAGTCGAGGATTTCAACAAAGTGCGACAATCAGATGTTGCTTCAAGCTATAAAACAAGGAGTGCCGCGAGGAAAGAGAGGCGATGTTTGGCAATTTCTGGCCGAACAATTTTGCCTCAAACAGCCACCGATCGAGACACGAGAGTTTCCTAATTACAACACACCCTACGAGCTTTTGTTGAAGCAATTAACATCGCAACAGCACGCGATTCTCATCGATCTCGGGAGGACGTTTCCCAATCATCCGTACTTCAGTTCGCCGCTCGGACCCGGACAGCTCGCTCTCTTCAATCTCCTCAAAGCTTATTCTCTGCTCGATCACGAAGTCGGCTATTGTCAGGGCCTCAGTTTCGTCGCTGGCGTTCTTCTTCTCCACGTAAGTTTGTCTCCTCCCCATCAGTATGACAACTTTGTAGAGTTTCCAAAATTTCGCCACAATTAAGCTTATCGAATTGTATTTTTTGTTTTTTTTTTCTCGCTACAGATGTCGGAAGATCAAGCGTTCTTCCTCCTGCGTCATCTAATGTTTCGCAGAGGCTTGAGAAAGCTCTATCTTCCCGATATGGCGGCGTTGCAATTGCACCTTTATCAATTATCGAGATTACTTCACGACAGGCTACCTGCGATCTACAATCACTTCGACAAACACGAAGTTTCACCGACACTTTACGCGGCACCGTGGTTATTGACTCTGTTCGCAAGTCAATTTCCTTTAGGCTTCGTCACCAGAGTTTTTGGTAAAATGTCACGCAAAAACACGATGTTTTTTAGCTTCAAAGATTTTTATCGTTAATTTATTTTTCATTTATCTTCGTTTCGTAGATTTACTATTCTTGGAGAGTTCCGAAGTCATTTTCCGCGTTGCTCTCGCGCTGCTGGAGGATCATCAGGATCAATTATTGTGCTGCGATAGTTTCGAAGAGATAATGGAGTATCTTAAAGTGCGTATCAACGTCAATGGAAAGCGTTTGAATAGACGACGAAACGATAAACTCTAATTGATTCATTCAATCGTTCGCAGATCAAAGTTCCAGCGGTGGACAAAGCGGTGTTGGATCGCGTGATGAAGCGAGTATTCTATCCGGACATGGAAATTGCGAAGCAGCTTAACGAGTACAGAGTCGAGTATCAAGTATTGCAAGAGGAGATGATATCGGTTAAGCCGCAGATAGAAAATATGGAGAAACTCGAAGCGATGAACAAGCAGTTGACGCAACAGGTCGCGCATCTCAACAATCAGCTCGAGGTAATTTATCGTCGTTTTTTCGTTGTAATGAGTAATTTATTGATCAGCTGAATAAGTTTTTCGCGAAGTTAAGCGCGATGATTGGTTAATCGTTATTTTATCAACCTATCAGGTTGCAATGAGTAATCTGCATCGCTTGGAGACAACCCGATCGGTTCAAGTTTCATCCGTCCATAAAATGGAGTCACAGAATCGAAGTCTCGAAGTTACAGTCGCGACTCTCGGCTCCTTTATCCAGCAGTTGATAGATTCGCGAATAGAAGTCGAGATACCGGGCGACGTGCGTCGCATAGTCGCGCAGCTAAGCGTCGCCGAGAAGAGGCGAAACAGCAGCGCAAAGTCGTATCCCCTGAAAGTTCTTGAGGACAACAACAACAGATACGAACCAACGAAGAGCAGCTCGACGGGTAGGGAAGCTTCGAGATTGTTGAAGAGCAATAGTCTCATGGAAGCTCCTTATCCGTTGAAATCGGCGCTTAGCCAACCGAATTTGGGAACGAAACTCGAAAAGATGTCATCGTTTTTCGCAAATTCGCACAATCACATTAGACAACAACGCGCGCAAATGGCCGCGTTGAGAAGCGAAAGTACGAGCGATCGCGGCAGTGGCAACAATAATAACGACGAAAACGATCCAAAGACCGTAAACATTGACATACAAATAACGGACACGGTTACCGCGACTACGGACACGACGATACACAAGAGTGACAATAACGCACTAAAGATCGACGCTCTCGGATTGGAAAAATCTGTATCGTTGCCACTGTCGAACGCTAAAATGAAACTAAAACCAACTAAATCGGCGTACGAACTCGGATCGCTGAGAAAAATACCGACGACGAAACTGGAGGATACGTGTAGCGATTCGAACTCAAGTCTCACCGGTACAGTTCATCCTCTGGACACGTGTAGCGACGTTAACTTCAAATATGGCGGAACGACGAAATTAAAATCGATAAAACCGAATACCAGGTTAGCAAATCAATCGGCCGATGTTCAAGGAGATCCGAATATGAATAAAGAGATTCAAAAGGGCCAACAAAATCCCGAAATTTTAACCAGATAACAAATGCTACTTGTCACGATACTCGAGGAGAATTGAATTCTTCGTCGATACAAAATGATCTTCCGCGACTCGGCGACACTATATCACGTACTTCTTACAATTACTATGTATAGTTGTTGAAAGAAAATATTGTGCCAGTAGAGAGAGAGAGAGAGAGAGTTGTGTTTCTGCGTATAGACGCGTGTCAATTAATGAGACTCTCCTTTGCGATTACCGTCGCGCGATTGAAGTCTATTTAACGCGAGATAAACGAAAACACTCGATTCGTGAAACAGTATTCTATTGAAAAAAAAATAAATAAATAAAAAAATAAATAAATGGCCATTCAATGAATTCGTTCGGCGCGAGAAACGCGGCCGACCCTCGAATTATAATTTTAAGAAATTCAAAACAGAATTGTGACTAATTAAATTAGAGATCGCACTATCATAGGATTGATCTAAAGTATAAATCGTAGAAATATGATTCACGAAGAATCGGTGAATCGCACAAAGCTACGATAATTCAATTAGTCGAAACAGCGTGTGTGTGCGTGTGTCTCTCTCTCGTATACGACGATTGTAATACTTCGGGAGTTTGATATTCTCCGGTAACTCGATAATCGACGATTTTCTGTGTTGCGGTAAAAAAAAAAAAAAAAAAAACAAAAACAAAAACTCGTATAACGCACGCGATCCGTTCGTTCCTCGTATTTTTACCGTATAATCAACGAGTCGGAATTCACATTCAGATCGCTACATACACACTGTGAAGAAACAATCATATCTTTCGATGTCCTAATGTTAATATTGAGAAATATATAAGCGAAAACTACTATACAAACATTATTGATACATTGTACGGTCGAAAAACTGCCAAAAATTTTAACTGAGAAAGAATCATTGGGACACGTCTTTGAAATCACAGAGAGAGAGAGAGAGAGAGAGAGTAATAGGGACGTAGATAACAGATCTTATTTTACAAAAAATTTCAACACAGACACACCGGTACTTGATAATAATACTGCGATGAGTATGAGAAATTAACTTATTGGTACAAAGCAAAACAGAACAGATAGACTAAAGAATATTTATCAACAGCACTAAACGAGTTATTCGCAGAAATGAAAAAAAAAAAAAAAAAAAAAAAAAAAAAAAAAAAAAAAAACCATTTATTACTCATCATCATCTTCCGTAACGTTTCGCGTGTTTGCTGCAAAGTTTTTCTGTTGATTCGACGTTAGTGCCTTTTCTCGATTATCATATGCAGTACCAATGTGTAATGCGATTTATACATATTATTTGTATTTACGTTCTACAATTGTGCTATTCGTAAGTGCTATAGAAACGAAGAGAAAAAAATCGAGGAAGTGGCGGCGAGTTTTTTTGTCGCGAGAGCAATTTATACGGTACGAACGATCGGCAGCGAGACGACGATGGCGTTGTATTGTGTAGTGTTTAGATTTATACGTGTCCAACCAATAGTGATATACGATGACTAATTATGATTGACACCTCAACTGACGCGGAGAGAATAGAACGCAAATGATTTAACAATCCTTTTGCAAGGATTATTGATACGGTAGCGAGAGATTGTGACGTTCATTAGACTTGTTGTCGTAACCATTATATCACTCCGGTTCTCCGATATACATATTTAATGTTCCTTTTGCGCTGAAATTCCTCATTCATTACTATCAAGTCAAGTAACTTCCCAATCGTTAAACTTCCATTTCATAATTTGTAATTCCATTGGGTAATTGAGAGAGAAAGAGAACGAGCGATAGTGAAAACGAGATATATATATAGAGGAAAATGATTTAACGTGTAATCGATTAGTCGTCTTGTAAATAGTGATATTAGAATACAGAGTTAGCGAGCCGTTCCCGTTGTTGGAAATCGTGATAAGTCGATGTGATGGTGAGGAATATACTCCCCTAATTACGTTTTCAAAACTTATTATCATTTATATTTCATTCACGATAAATACATATAATATATGGTGTACTATTGAGTACACAGTAGAATACACAACTACCAATCGTTAAACCTTTAAGGAATAAATGAAACAACCAATGTATTATATATTTTAGATCCGTCAACGGATAAGCGAAATTAAACATGTGAATTATACGTCTCTAATAAAGAAACATCTAATATTATTGTATTTTTGCTTTTTTCATGGGGAAATCTTTTTTTTTCGCGCAACTGCTCGCGTAAAAATGATTATATATCACTCAGTACCGCGTAAATCGTTAACCTTTTTTTTTTATGTATTCTGTAGAAATATTTTCGATATTAAATAGATTTTCTTGTATTTGTTAAAGATATCGATTTTTTGAGCTCAAAAGTTGCAAAAAAAATATTACGGTAAAATCCAAAGTTTTTTTGGAAAATTTGGAAAAACAATTTTGAAATCTCCGAATTCATGTAAATCGTCAGATCAATTTTGAAATCTCCGAATTCATGTAAATCGTCAGATCAATTTTGATAGAAATATTTAGGTAGTCAATAAACGAATATAGAAGTTTATCAAAGTAACTTTTGCTAACGCGACTAATGGGATAATTAATGTTTTTTTTATTCATCCGTTTAGCTTACGTATCAGAATATCGATTCACACGTTCATGAAATTGTTAGTTAATTAATTTAATTAATAATGAGAGTACTGTGATGTCACAAAAAATTCAGCAATTTTTCATTTTTGTTATGTCCACTATGACGTTACTTCCGGTTAAAAATGTTTCAACCGATCGTGACGCCGTAATATTTTAAAAAATCTTTTCACAGCACGTGAAATCACTGAGAATGTTATGAAAACTTTAGGGAAAGTCGTCGAAAAATTATCAAATATTCGTCATTTTTTCTCTGACGAAGTTCCGGAAATTACATCGTGAAACAATTTTCCATTTATTTGTGAAAATAAAAAGAAAAATTTATCGTCATTTTTCAATTTTGAATAATATAAATTGTATCATTACTTTTATTTTGTAACCATTTTTTTTTTGCCGTTGTCATCGCCATGTTACAGTTACAAAAGAAATATTCAGTAATCCGGAGAATAGTTACACAGTGCTGTAAAAAATTCCAGAAAGCTGAAGCCGAAATATCGTTGTTAAAAAAATCTCAGTGAAAAGAATACCTCGACGATGTTAGTCCTTTCGCTTCTTTCATTTGATACTTACGTGTGCCATCAGCGCAAAAGTTATTAAATAAATAACATTACATAAATAATGATGTCAAGACACAGATATTCATTTCAATATATATATTTCGTATTCAAAATATAATAATGAACATTACACATGATGCTAGCTGCTCATATCGTGACAGTCAGCGTTGACCGGCACTTACAGTGGTACCGTGGTATGTAATAAACTATTTCGAACGGCTAGCGTCTGGAAAAGGCAGATATGAGGATCGAAAATACAAAAAGCTATCGAGTGGCCGGTAATCGCCGTTCGCGCATTTGAAAAATTTGGCAAACGTCGAGTTTGGTGGGGGTTCGCCCACGTAGGCTGGTTTAGTTGACAAATATTGTTTGTTTGTTTTTTTTTTCTTTAAATCGTTGTTTTCACTATCATATCCAAGACGTCTTCCGTTCGTCAAATGTGTATTCTCGTGTTTTTTGTATGTGTGAGTGGACTTAATTTTATTTCGTGAATGAGTAGACTTATTTATCGACTCGTCTGTTCGTTTCTCTTTTTTTTTTTTTTTACATTGCGTTGGATTCGTAAAGTAACAGATAACCGCGACGATGAGTATCGTTCTTTTTTTTAATCAGAGAAAAAAAAAAAAAGGAAACCAAAAAAAAAACAATTCGTTCAGAAGGAAAAGAAAGAAAAAAGTAGTATACGATCGCAGATGTTGCATCTGCACGACGATACTAGACGTTAGCTCCACCCTTAATCGCACTGCTTCTTATGCATACTAGTAGTATAATACATAGTCCTTTAGTTACATAATTAGATCGAAAGTAATTTAGGTAGGCAAGCAAGAAGCCCACGTACGATTTTCGTTTTTTTTTTTTTTCATTTTTTTTTTTCTCTTTATAAGCCCCAAAAACCCTTAGTTATTTATAATGAATCAATATTTTTCCCTTTTTTTTTTTTTACTATACAGTGGCAAGAAAAAACAACACTCAAACGGCCCTTACACGCTAATATTCATAATATTCAATTATGTAATCATCACAGTGATAAACGAAAAAAATATATACTTCTTGTACAGTACAATTTTCATTTAATAGTCATCATCGGTTAATCACCTTTTATCAGAGCGTCTTTATCGGTGGCACTTTACACACACGCGGCTCCGTCCTTTGTTTCTCTTATTCTTTAATTATCCATTTCTTTTCTCTTTTTTTCTTATTTTTTTTTTTTTGTTATTTTTTAATTTTTTTTTCGTTCATTTTAGATTTCTATTATACAACACCGTTCGCGTTATCTCTGTTGCGCTTTTACGAAACTGGGCCTCGGTAAAGCGCCTCATATATATAATATATATATATATATATATATCCTAATAATTACTACAAGTTCTTTTAGCCGTATTAAAAATTATTCTCAGGTATATTTAACTTGACTTCCGGTATTCGTTGCAGGCGATATTTACATACAACAGTTGGTGTTGTTTTTTTTTTTTTTTTTTTTTTTTCATGCACCAGTCGCAGGATTATTCTAAGGTGCGTAACGATATGGAAATTATCTGAATACCGTTGTAGCTGCCACTCCCTCGTAAAAGGATTAAAACATTAGACTTAGAAACGTTGCCCGTGATTCATTCAGCAAGAATCTCGCGGAAATGTTGAATAAAAAATAAAAAAACATCTCCCAAAGATTATAATTTAAAATTCAGCGCGTATCTTCGCGCGTTCGCGTCGTATCTTATGCGTATCTTAAATCACTCGCCGACGGGAGATATAACGCATTAACAGAAGCCTGCAAGAGGAATGAGCATAGAACAACATCAAACACGCCACAAGTTCGTACGCTCATCAAACGAATACCGGAATACAAGTGATTAATGGTCATAAAAATACCTAATATAGTATTATATACAGTAAAAAATTCTTCGAGGAGTAGAGTTAACATTGTTTTGGCTCTGTCGTTATTTTTCATGCCTATGCGTGTCTAATACCACAGAGTTTTCCGTACAGAACACAAAAACATCGCGACATATGAAATTTCGGAGAAAAGAATTATTTATCATTTTTATCGCGCAACAATTTGGCAGTAATGAAAATGTTGGTCGTAGAGGCAGAGACTTCGATTTGAACATCAAGAGACAAAGCAAAAGCTTGTAGTAATTAAAAAAAAAAAAAACAAAAAAAAATTGTTAAAAATAGAAAATTCGTCGGACTCTGTGGTACGAACGTTGGAGCATCAAATTTCGTAAGTACACAATAATCTTCTTTCGAATACATTCGGTTACAATATGTTCCCGAGAATATAATACACGCGCCCGGGATCCGTTCGTCTTCCCCTCCGTCAAAACATCTCGTCTGTCAAGAAAAAACATCGAATAAGCCGGAAATACCATAGAGTTCATCATATATCCTGCGGCGAAAAAAGATCGCGCGCGCGAACTATTCCGCGAGGCTGCGTAAATTTCAATTATTTCTCTTCGCTTATTTTTTATTCTCTTAAAAAACAGTCTTTATACATTATTTAAATAATTATATACAGATGTGCATATTTCTAGCTAATGAATAAAAATTGTTTTTATCAATTTCGTAAAATGTTCTTTTTTCTTTTTTTTTTCTTTGCGTTAAATTTATTTTTCGTCGTTTTTTCATTTTCTTTTGTTTTTTTTTGTGTTATTTTTTTTTATCCTCCTTTGTGTGGCCTTAATAATTTGCACTGGTGATCGATGGTCATCGAATGAAACATCGATTACTCCTATACCCTGATAATATATACAGCGTTTCTTTTTCTTTGTTTTTTTTTTTTATTCTTTTTTATTCTTTTTTGTCTCCACCCGAACGAATCTATCGTGGGTATTCATATTTAAATAATCAGAGCTGTTTTGCTCTTTTCATATTTTTGTTTGTTTTTTTTTTTTTATTCCTCCTATATGTATAGTTTAGCTGCTCAAATGGATCTTTTCTCCGCGGTTTTTGTTTGTTTTTTTTTTTTTTTTCTTTTTTTTTTTTTTTTGTCGCTCGTTCTCGCTACGCAATTCTAGTACTATACATATTAGATAGAATAGTATGTATATCTCTTGTCACGTTGCCTCGGATTAGCGCGGTTCGCTAATGGATTCGGACGTGACATACGCGTCTGGCCGCGACAACAGTGATAATTGCGTCGAGCACATAGGACGTCGGCTGGAGAGTGTATATATACTATATATACAGTTATACAGTGCGTATAGTATTTACCTATCCTCTCTCACACACGTTCACAAATTGCCAATCGACGAAATGTGTACCTTTGCACGACCCGATACCGGTATACTATACCAGTACTCTATCCTATATAAATGCATATATGTATATGTACTATGCGTATACCTGTAGCTGCTCCCAACATCGATCGAGAAATACGCAAATTCGATGTACAATGGTCAATTAGCACGTTTGTATACGAGAGCTCGGGGGAGGGGGGTGGGGGGGAGAGGAGGACTCTCGCCGTCAACGCAAAATTTCAACGAGAATGTCATTTTTAGTAATCGAACACGAGAACGCATCATCTCGACAATAATTTGCAAAGTATCGCCGCACCGGCCGAGAGTACGAGAGATACTCTCGATAGAGATGACGATGACGCTGCGCTCGCTGCTGCTCTTGTTAGGTCCTCGCATACTCCTGAAATACGTGAAAAAATTATTATTGAAGATTTATTCTTCGAGTATCTTGAAAAAAAAAAAGGGATGGTACACGATAAGGGCGGAAGGGAATAAATTAAAGCAGTTTATGCGGCTAAGAGAACTCTCTCTCTCTTCGTATCGTGAATGCGCAGCGATGACGCAGAGGGACACAGCGAACTGTACCGATATAACAATACCTTGACTCGAAAGCTTGTACGTCCGTTGATCGGTCGGTTCTCTTTGGCAAGTACGCGCTGGTCTCGACAGCCATAATTCTTGTTCTTGTTGTTCATGCCTACTGGAACCCACGCCGCGTCCCGACGATTTCGTTGTGGTGTCGACCCATCGCATTGAGAAACACAATGTCGGCTCTGAACCAACACTCGGCTGGCCACTCTTTTGCGACACTATCGTATACCACGTGCCGTTTTCCTCCCAGTTGTCGTGACACGAATAAGCTACAAAAAAAAAAAAAAAAAAAAAAAAACGGCAATCAATTGATTAATTATCATTCGCCTTGAGGAATTTCTATCTTAGATACACGTATAAAAAAAACGACGTGATATATGAATTTTTCTCGATTTACTCTTTTCCGATTAAATGTTTAAAAAAACTACGGATTTATGTTTCATACTAAAGATACCAAAAAAAAAATCGTCATTTTCTTTGTAACGTCATTTTCGATGAAAAATTTGAATAATATCTCGCGAGGGGATTATTGGTTTTTAAATATCAAGTTTTTATCCAATGTGACGTATCGTATAACGAAAATTGCGAAGCTTTACAACTTTTCGATGAGTGAAATTTTTTTTCGCTGTGACTTTAGTTTCAGTGAAATTTGATATTTTTCCGATATACCAAAGTATTTGAATTTTGTTTTTATTTTTTTTTTCGATGTCATATGTCGAACGGTGATAACGTTTTTCCAATTAATTTCAATGATTAACGTCGATACATAAATAGTTAATACGAATTTGTAATTTTATCCTCGAAATTCTCAATGAACGCATATTATTTATTGAATAGTGCTGAAGATCCTTAAAATAAAACTTACATATTTGTTCTCTTTCGCATGTATTGGAAATTATCATTTCGTTTTGACTCGGCGACGTGCAGCCGATCTGTATATCGATGAAGTTGCACTCGTCGTCCTCGCTGTCCTCTTGCCATGTCATTTTTTCCGCTGTTCTGTGAGGCTTCACACCGGCGCGTCGCTGCCGCCTCGATATCATCGACAAGGAACTCGTCGACACGAAATCAAGTATCGTGTATCTGCCGGGTTGCGGACATTTTCTCGGCTCGAGTGTTGTCGCTGTCGATTCAAACAGAACAATTGTTATTGTCACCTATTCGCATTATTGTTTCGCCGGGATGCCGATCGAGCGAAATAAGAGGCGAGAGAACGTGACGAGGCATTAAAAATCGCGCAAACACGAAACGTTTCGATATGAAGTTCTGTGTGAGTAACAAACAAAAAAAAGTTGGAAGCGAAGCCTCGCGGACATTCATCTTCGTCCGAGCGATACGATCGTAACTGCGCCCCGACGTTATTGCCCTCGACGGTAATTCATTTTTGCCTTTCACTCCTTTTCTTTCGCCTCTCTTACTCGGGGTTCGTTCATAAATCAGAAATTATTAAACGTCGACCAATCCACAAATCCAAAAGAATTCACGTCGCTTCGACTCATTTTCGTATATATATATATATATATATTTTTTTTTTTTTCTTTTTTGAATTGTTCGATTCTCGTTCAACAATTTTTTACTCACTTATTAACGTTGTGTACGGCATTTTCGAGGGATCCGATTGCGAACAAGCGTCCGGCATAATTGCTTTTTCACCTTCAAACAACAAATCACGATATTTCATTAGCGTCGAGAAGTCGCATCGATGCGATAAATGAGAATTCAACATTATCGTGCTTTTCGCGTTTTTGATACTCACTCGACTGCTGTATCTCGATTACATTCGCCGATCTTCTGTGGAAAATCATGCAGACGTATCCAATATCGCTGAAATGAGATGAAGAAAAAAAAAAGTGATGAATCGGAAAGAAATTTCTTTCGCCTTTACAGAAGTGCGCCGTGCGTATTCACGAATTGAAAACGGCAAGAATATTAACTCTGGAAGTCACAATGAACTTCTCTCCCAGCGAATTTCTTACGATCGGAAATACGATGTGAAATATATGACTTTTAAGACATACCATCCACTCGTTATGTGAGCGACGAGCTTCACTCGATTTCCCTGCATGTTGTCGTTCGGATATAACGGCTCGAAATTGTGACAAACAATCTTTTCCTCGTGAAAATTGTCAACGGCGTCCTCCTGCGAGCGAACTTTCAGTGTCGCGTTGCCGCTCGTAAAATGGTAACTTCTCGAACCGTTTAACGTGTGCCAAGCGTGATGCTTCGTCACCCATGACGGATATTTACATCTACTGTGTTCCTTGTCGACTGAAAAGCAAAAACGAAAAAAAGATTAATAACAATTCGCCATCGCAAAATTATATTTTTCGAGAAAAAAAAAAAAAAAAAAATCGCATTTCGGACAGAAAAAATTGATCGAAGTTTTTTCTCAGGTAAAATTAATAACGTTCTGTGATCGAAAATTTGAAGAATTTTGAGAGAATTTTCTTCAATGAATTGCGAAGCTATTGTAATATTGAAGTATTACTTTTCATTAGTTTAATTATTCTCCAATTAGAAACAATTCGCCATCGTAGAAATTGTATTTTACGAAAAAAATTTAAAAAAATAAAAATCGCATTCCGGAGAGAAAAAATTGATCGAAGTTTTTTCTCAGGTAAAATTAATAAAGTTCTGCGATCGAAAATTTTATGAATTTTGAGAGAATTTTCTTCAACGAATTGCGAAGCTATTGTTATATTGAAGAATTACTTTTCATTAGTTTAATTGTTCTCCAATTAGAAACAATTCGCCATCGCAGAAATTGTATTTTACGAAAAAAATTTAAAAAAATAAAAATCGCATTCCGGAGAGAAAAAAATGATCGAAGTTTTTTCTCAGGTAAAATTAATAACGTTCTGTGATCGAAAATTTGAAGAATTTTGAGAGAATTTTCTTCAATGAATTGCGAAGCTATTGTAATATTGAAGTATTACTTTTCATTAGTTTAATTGTTCTCCAATTAGAAACAATTCGCCATCGCAGAAATCGTATTTTACGAAAAAAAAAAAATCGCATTCCGGAGAGAAAAAATTGATCGAAGTTTTTTCTCAGGTAAAATTAATAACGTTCTGCGATCGAAAATTTTATGAATTTTGAGAGAATTTTCTTCGACGAATTGCGAAGCTATTGTTATATTGAAGTATTACTTTTCATTAGTTTAATTGTTCTCGATCCCTCGGAAACGGAATTTAGGCCGTTGCACGTCGAGTCACCGGACTCTGCGAGTTCGTAAAGGACTCTTCCGCCCTGATGATGAGCGTATTTTTCGTACAAGAAGCATCTGTAACAGTAATAATAGACCCGATCGTTATTGACAAATGTTGAAATAATGTCATGATATCGACGCACGCAAAGACAAGAACTATACAGAAGGATAAATAATTATCGCTCTCGAGGGACGGAAATAGCGATTTCTCTCCCTCCATTCGTGTATTAAGTAGGTACGCTCGGCGGCATCATTAATTGATTTATCTATCAATTTAACATTCTGTATGGTGGACGAGCGGTGAGTCGCAATTTGGCTAATTGAACTTCTACCCCAATTAGAATCATTGCGTGTAATTCGTTGAATCGTCCGCGTCGTCGTAGGCTCCGCGCAACAGACATAGTCGTCATAGTAGTCTCTGTATCTCTCCCACGGGTACCATTCGATACTCGTATATATGCAATAGTTTCCTTCCTTTTTCTCTCTATTCGTACGTAAGCGTTATATCTTCACTAATATTATAAATTGTACAAAAAAATTTAAGTCTATCAGCTAAAATGTAACATAAAATGCAATTTCGTGTTATGTCGATCGATTTTTCGTATTAAAAATACTTATTTCTTATATATGTGTTATTATAAATTTACCTGTAAGTTTCCTCGTTTCCGGGAGCACTTCTGCCGAAGAGTTTCAATGTACCAACGAGATACTTGTTTCTTCCGTCTTTCCAAGTCGCCAAACACTGCAGTTCCTCCACTGTAAAATTTTCACGGAGAAACGAACGTTTATATTTATATATTAGAAGATATCAATCGTTACTTTCAAATTCAGCTTTGACACGGATGAGTTTTAAAGGCAAAAGTACGAAAAAAAAAAAAAAAACGCAACGACGTATATGATAAAAGGGTGAAAGAGCTGAAGGAAAAAATCGCGTCAGGAGCCGTCGTTCCGTAAAAGAATGATAATTTAATTAGGTTTATAATCCGTTTAGTGGCTTCGTTTCGATCGAGGGAATGGGATCTCTTCCCCTCACGCTGTTTTATTAAGCAATAATCTGCGGAAGCCCCGCACGAGCTTTAAATCTATTCCACTGGCAACCCTCTGAACTCATCAGGTTTTTTTTTTTTTTTGCAATAAAATGTCTCGTAAACTTGGAACGATTGTCGGCTATCTGGGTCAATCCTCGGGACAATCCTCGGTAATTAACTTATTTTCAAATCGTGAATCCGTGCCGTTTGGAATCGGGAAACCGTCCTGAACTCTGGCATATAATCGCAAATTATTTTGTGCAAATGGCGTTGAGCTTAAAAGTTCTATACTTAAACTGTCGAGACTATCATTCCCGATCATCGTCAATTATTCAATCATTCGTTCTTATTTCATTGGGCGACACAGTGGGGTTATTTATAAGATGGAAACTCGGAGATCCGCTCGTGAAAATTCTTGTTATAGCTGTTGCGATGCCGTGGAGAGTTAAAATAAAAAATGGATAAAGGTAATCGTCGAGACGCGACACACCATTTTCTGTTATTTCCAATCCGTTCGATGTATAGTACAAACGTCACGACCCCGTCGGGACGCGTCTCGTTGTCGCGTGAATTTTTTAAAAGGACTTCGGCAATAGGTCAATTATTTCGCGGAATGTCTCGCACGCGCGAAATATCATACGTTATACTTACTGCTGCTCTCGGTGTTGTCGACGTCAGGACAGGACTGATACTTGAGCAAAAGTTTGCTTTCGTCTGTGCAACTCTCGGCGAGACTTGGAGGATTGCTGCAATCACCTTTGCCTCGTGTGTACGAGAAGGTAAACGGCGGACCGGTGAAAGGACACGCAATCGGTTTTGGATTCAGTCTGAACATCGAGTACAAACTATCGTCCGACGTCACTGCGTCGCACATTGTTTCGCGGCTCGATAATTCCGGCGTGCAGTATCCAACTGTGAGGAAAACAAAAAAAAATCATTGATACACATTATTTTTCATCATTTTCTCATTATTTAATGAAATTTTTTTTATAACATCGATGCGATTGATTCAGTGCAAAATAATGAGAAAACGAAGAATTATTACGAAACAGTAATAATCATTAATTTAATAGTACATTTTTACGAGCGTTTTTACGAGCGTTACGAGTGTAAAATCGTGTAAATTTTTTGCAATCTCAATGAAATTGATTGAGTGGACAAGAATGAGAAAATGAGGCGTTATAAAACAATTATCATTATCAACTTGATAATTGAAGTTTTCAAAATTGTGGAAATTTTGAATAATTTCAATGAAGTCGATTGAGTGCGAAGGAATGAGAAACGAGGCGAACATCTCGAACGAAGGGTCTCTCGACGTTTCGGTAGCGAGGATCATCAGCGTCGAGAAAGCTCGCGCACGCTAACGAGACATTAGCGAAAGAAAGAAGTCGGTACTTGCCGAACGTTGGCTCTCCCTTCCTTCCTCTCCGAACCCTCTTTTTTGTCTGATTCTCGCCGGCGCTTGCAAACGACGTTCGCAATTTTGCTAGTCGCACCAGCTGACCGTCAAGAGATGTAACGGGATTTACAATATCGCGAGGAGAAGGGAAACGCGAAGAAGCATCAGGCGGTTAGTCGGTTGAAGTTGATAACTTCGTTGGGAAAAGGCACTCGGGGAGATTAGACGAGAAATAAATATCGGGGAAAGCCACTCCCGCGTCTTTGTGTCGCGCAAGTGCTGTTTTTGCATTTATTTTTTGTTCATCCTCTATATCCCGAGCCTGTTGTGCGGTACTATACGAGGGAGAAGCGAGAGTGATGGATCTGGTGATCCAACGAAGAGCGGGGTCTCTGTGGCGTTGCTTCTCGTCGCGACGCATTAGAAAATATTAGAGAATACGAGAGAACGTTGATATGACGAGAGGATGTTGCGGAGATACAAAGTACCGCGGAGCGGTAAGGCACTGCAGACAAGAGTCGGTAACTTGTTGTTTTTTCTTTATAAATAAAAAATAATAAAAAATAATAAAAAAAAAAAGCGAAACTCTACGCTCTTGCTTCGCTTGACGCCCACTTGAATGATGATCTCGCGACGGAGATGAACGAGAGCTCGAGCGAAACTTGATGGCATCGGACATGATATTATTCTCCGCGTATACATATTCACCGAGGAATACATTATATCTATATGCAACATAGTGCTTTGCAATCAGAGGGGATTAGAGAAATTTCGGACGATACTAGTTTGGGCAGTTTCCGCTCTCGAATATTCTCTCCTGTATATATATCTCAGTGTAGAAACGCGAGAGTAGTTCGCGCTTATAAACAATTCGTCGTCGTTCCAACGAGCCGTGATTCTCGTGGTGGAAACAATGGCACGGCTTGACGGTAGTGGCGCGGGGCCCAAACCATTGTTTCTGTTTGAGGTACCATCGGGCGGTAGCAGCGGTCGCTTGCTATGATTACCCGACGCCCCCGCGCGCACACCGAAGAGACCGGTGGCTCGGTTCGCAGCCCTTTGAGATGCAAATGCTAATTGAAATGTAAAAGTTGGGTGACCTATATCGACTTTTCTCCCGGTTTTCACCACTGTTGTGCTTCCGCTTCTCTTTTCTATACGTTCATCATCCCTTTCATCCTCTGGATCATCATGCGGAATCGCAAAGTTTTTCTCAATTATATATTTACCATAGAAAAATCATTCGCTACCATCCAATGATATTGTAACGATTTCAGGGGATGAACTCCATGCGTTAGCCAAAAACATAATTTTTCTTACTTCTAAAAATAGGCGATGCGCGATCTCTCATCAATGTGAGAACTATGCGCGATCTTTTTTTTCTTCTGATTATGAATCACCCAAAACTATTTTGCTTACGGACTATACGTAGTATACGTCATTTTTCACTTCCCGTAACAAATTTTTTTTTTTTTAATTCAGATCTCACGTTCGCTTTACAATGCACAGTTTTTTTCTAAAACTGAAATTGTACAGCAAATTACAAGTTTTTTTTTTTTTTTTCGAAAATCGTCGAAGATTTGTGAATTTTTCGTAATTTTCGGTGTGATGTCACATCCGATAACAAACTGTTATTTTAACACCGGAAATGACGATAAAAAAAAAGAAGTTGGGTGTACCGGCGTAAAAACCAATGTTGTTTGAGATCAATGAGGACAATTTCGTAAAAATTAATTCCGAATCTTTTTTACGTTATTTTTCTCGTCAAAGACGGAAAATCAAGTAACAAATAATTATTTAACGAATAAAATTACGAAAAATACCGTTCGATTATTTCCCGAAATTTAATACTCCAGAATCATTAATGAGATAAGGTTTAAGTCAAAGCGACGTTGTCGAAACGGCACAGTTTCTCGAGACGACAGGCTAAGTACGCGACTGGCTTCTGGTATGACAATTAGCATGTGCCGATTTTTCGTAGTCGAGAGGAGCATTAAGCGAGGATAGGACGAAATTGAGGCGAAATTACACGAGCGTCGAGGCGAACGTGGCGAGTGTAGAGTTCGCTAATATCGGAAGAAAGGAGAGCGTTCCAGAGGTTGCCGGGGAGCGTCTCCAATACTCCAACCGAAAGCCGAAAGCGTCGACGAGGGTGAGGGAGAGGCGGAGGGGTAAGCACCAGAGAGAATTCAATGAGCGAGGAAAAGTGCTCGCAATTAGCAAAAAGTGGGACGCGTTGCGTCGATGCCGGGTGCACACGGCCTCGTACTGAAAAATTTGAACGGAGAGACAGAGAAACACGGAGCTGTGTTACGCGGAGAGATTCTCTATCTCGTTCTCTCTATTCTCGCACTCGTACTACGTGTGTTCGTGTACTCGAGAAGCGGTGGCGCCCGAAGAGGAAGTAACGAATGAGAGGCTGTGCACAGTAGTATTCGTATTCACGTTAGAGTGCATCACGTTCGAGGTAAAATTCTCACGGTGGAGGAGGCTTCAAGTGGAGAAAAGAAAGTGTATATTTCCCACTTGGGCTTTCAACTATCATCCCGGTAAACAACCTAATGCACTGGTTGTATCTGTGGGATAAATATATTTCCGTACTCTTCGAATTAATTAAGTTAAACTCTCCGGAGTGCAGAAGAGAGGGAGGAGAGGGGGAGGGAGAGGGTTCTCTCTCTTAATCGTTGGTACAACATCAACTGCTATGGCTCTCGTTGTGATTCTTAATGAGCTTGCGGAGTGGTGCCTACACTGAGAGACTAATTGGGCGCAACGTTAATCCCAGGGTAATGAAGATCCGAGAGTATACCACCGACAGGGATACCCTAAACTCGTCGAACGATCGAGTCAATTCGCTCTTCGCTAGATTAACGTCATCGAGGGGGTTGCCGAGGTTATATCTATCTCTATGTTCGTTTTCTCTCGCCCTCGATGCTACCATCTACTCTCTGCTTGTAACTCCCTCCGGTCAGCGGAGAGTCTCCCAGTGGCTTTCCTTGGTGACACGCGTCCAATCGCTCTCACTCTCTTTCGGGTCTACTATTGTATAGGGGATCGGTTACAGTGTCCGAGCATCGAACGCCGAGGGGTTTAGGATATGTGGGTCAATAACGGGAGAGGCGTTCTATACGTTTCGCACCCCCGCAAACTGAGGCATATCACCCGTTGTTCCTCCAAACATTTGCCACTAACAGTCGCTCTCACTGGGTATATACGCGACGATCACTATTTCGATACTAATCCGGAGCTATACACGCGGTACCACTATACATGGTACATAGAGAGCTGTATCTATACGGTACTATCTGAATCGACGAGCGCACAGAGCTCCGGTACACTCCATACTATCGTCCTATCGGTATCTGCTGTTGCAACCATCGACGACACGCGTAATGCACATTTTCATTCGTGTAATACTCAGCGTTGACTGTTGTTAACTATCATTAATTACAAGATTCAGTACGATTTAATCTCACAGCCAATAGTTTCATCTGGACCCATAGATTTATACTTTTATTTCATCGAGACGCACAGTTTCCACTAATGATACATAAATTCGTTGAATTGGGTCAACGCGGATACACGCGGTCAAGCGGATTATGAAACGCGACGTTGAATATAGATGCTGAATTGATAATACCGATTTCGTAGCTACAAATAACGAAGCGGTTTAGTGATTGATTCAAATAAATTTGTCAAATTTATTTGCATACCGGTTTTGCGAAATCTTCTGATGAGCCGACATTTCAATAAATTTCGTTCGGTGAATGAAATATTTCTTTGAAATGGAAAATACGAGCGACGAATGCACGGAGAGAAAAATATGGTTTTTTTTGTTGTTGTTTATATCCAGTGTGCCAATTGTGGTATATTCTGGCGTTTTGGCAAAGTTTCCCATATATATTTACCGATGTCTTTACTGCGCGCGTGCGAATATTCGATAAACTAACCATATAAATAATTTCTATACTTTGGCTTCTCACCATTTTTGCATTCTTCGATATGTACATTAAGAGGATACAACAGCCGGCGCCTTAGTAGCTTCCGTAAAATTGAGCGAAAGTTTAAAAAAATCACGAAGATCTGTTGCAATTCGGAGTATAAGGAAGAGATTTCGGCAGAGAAATAGACGAAAACTCCATTATAGCGCCGCGCTTAACTCAATTTCGATCGAAGGTATGTGGCGGGATTTCTCGAAATGCTGTAATATACTCACTTATTAGGGTGTATTTCGAATTAATCCGTAATTAGGTTTATTTATTTTTCGATTATTGCCGTAAAATTCTCTTCGTATAGATTTGTCTATAAAATAGAAGGCTACTTGCCGTCTACTTAAAAGTAAAGGGACCAACGTCGTCGTCTTTCTAATCCCTTCGCGAGTCAAACGTACACCAACGACGCTCTGTACATTTATGGCGATGGGTGCACAAGGCTCGGAATCGTTCGGGTTAAGTCGGCGAATGCACTGAGAGTGACTGTTAAAAGTAGTATCGAGCCCTTTGCGAGTAATTGGATCTGCAGCTCTGGATATAGTCAGCGCTTGCGCGAGTATCGAGAGGAGCGAAGAGAAGAAAAAAAAAAAAAAAAAAAAAAAAAAAAAAAACGAGCGTCGGTGTCGGGTAGTTCATAAGTCAGCTCTGGCTGCAAGTAGAAAAGAAAGAGGATTGGCGAGGAAGAGAGCTTCGAGAGAGCAAGCGAGCACCGTCGGAGTATTCCGAAGATAAAAGACGGCCCATTTATCCGCAAAGGTGTCCGCTTGCTTCGCTTCCGACACGTCTTCTTTAATCCGAGCTATTGCTCTGCTACCGGAAGATCACGGAACAGCGCGTGATGCTGGGTACACGTCGTGCTTTTTCCTACAGTGTCACAGGACTCTCTTTCTCGGTACACTTCTTCACTTCGATGTTTTTTTTTTCTCCTACTTCGCCGCATTCATTCTTACTCTATCGTACCCGTTAGCTCCCGATCGCTCTTTTTTCTCGAGGTACATACATATATATACATATATCGTCTATCGAAGTTCTTGAGGCGTCTGTCCATCTCTAACCCGAGTCGAGGACGACGACGACGAGGGTGAATATCTTGGTCAGCGGATTTCCCCGTCACTTTTACTGCCGAATCCGTCGAACACGACCGGGCAATTTCGCGGCAAGGCTCCTCTCATTCTCTCGTCCGTTCTCTCACCCTTAGAGGTTTTTTTCCCTCTCTATCCTCATTCACGGAAGGGCAAGAGGAGAACATGAGAAGCTGGAGAGAGTCCCCGAGACTTACTTCGTCCTCATCGTCGAAGCTCGTTCGCCTTGCGGCAATAAAAGAGAGAACATACATACATCCTATACATACATGGATGCGATATCCATGACTCTCTTGGTCTCGTATAGCTGTATGTAACGCAGACACACAGCCAGGACGGGTAGGCGCCAGGACTATAATCTGCCGGTCTGTCGGCGTGTCGGTGATTCCGAAATTCAATTTGACCCCCGGACCTCGAAATATCGGAAGGTAATTGCTGGTCTCGTCTCTTTTTCTCCGTCTCAGTCACGCGCGCTCGGAGCTACACAGGGTAGAAAATCGAAGAGGGGAAGACACGAGGGCTCGAGAGGGATTATTATTTTTGATCACTTATGATGAGTGTTTTTTTTTCTATATATTATATATATATATATATATATATTCACGAGCACAGACCGCAAAAACTTCTGGTATCGATTTTTTTTTTTTTTTTTTTTCGATATTTATTTATTTCTTTATTTATCGTATATATAATCCCATTTGTTTCGCGTAAAATTTGAGTAGCGCTTGGCTGTTGACTGATCCGATGCGGCAACGGCTCGTTGCTCGTTATAACGAAGTATTAATTAACCATACCTCGAATAGTGCACGTTGTTCGGGAAATAATTATCATCGTAATCCATCGTAACTAGCGTATACGTATACTGAAGCAGTTGGATGGGCGACGGATCACTCGCGCGTTCCCGTGCCATTGCAATTATAGATGTATTCCAACTCTCTCTCTCCTGTCCCTGTCTCGCGCGCGTCCGCGACACGGATGCGAATACGGATATATCGCGTAATTATTATAACGTTCTCTGTGTCATCTCTCTAACCGTAGCTGCTGTGGAGCTGTGGAGATGCCTCGGCGAATTATTCGCTCCGTATAGTCGAGCCGTATAAACTGCAGTATCATCGATAATGAGCGCTTTAATAATTGATTAATCGCAAATGTAGACAGCCGAAACCCCATTGATAGAGACGGTTTCGCAGTCAAATATTTAAAAAAATCGCCGCTCTCTGCTTTCCTTTCACACGTGTCACATTCCTCGATATTTTTTATACCGAATTCATAATTTACAGTTTGAAACTTATCGATTCTGACTTAACCTGTCTGCGGCTCGATGCGATAAAAGTCCATCAATAAACAATGACGATTTCAAATGTAATTTTAAACGCGAAGCCAAAGTTTCGAATGCTGACATACTGAGTCTCGCAATTATGAACGGTGAGAATATAAACGACGTGTGGAAAAATAAATCGAACAAAATTCATGGAGACACTTTGTGTTATAATTTTTTCGTTTAAAAATTAAAAAAAAAAAAATTGTTTAAAAAATTCACGCCGTTGTTATAGCTAAAAAAAGTTAAAGCGATTCACACTTAGAAGGATCTCCATACGATTTTTTTTTTTTTTTTTAAATCAAATTTCCGCCCATTAAAGTTATGAGATTTTTTTTATATTTTTTTTTTATTACTAAAGTAGTCACGTCGCATCGAGCTATAATAGGCTATTCGACGTCGGCTGATCAGGGCTTCTGTGTGAACCGAGGGGAAAGGGTTGAATCAGCGTGGGTGGCGGAGACGTCGCGGCGAGGATGAGAAGAACCCTTCGCGGACGGATCTTGGCGGAGATAAGAACGAGAACGGTACAAGAAGAAGAAGAGTCAAACTGGCTTGTGAGCGGTCGAGTATTATTAAGAGGTAAAAAAGAACGAAGACAACGATGAAGTTGAAGGACGGGAACTCAGCCGAGCGAAACGAATCGCCTGCTTGACATTAGGGAAATAGGCGTCCTGAAAAGAAAGGACTGTCGGGAGTCCTTCAATTTATAAAAAAAAAATAAAAAAATAATAAAGATACGAACGAAAAAAAAAAAAGGTTGAAGCTCAGTAAAGTGATTTCATTTCATTCGATTTCTCGTCTCGCCACCGCGATCTTAAACTCGACGGAAATCGACGAGTCACGATCGAAACGTCGCGGTCATATTAACACATCCACGTCGCGGTTGAACGCTCCAACGATTATTTCGTACTCTAGAGCGGAGTTATGAAGGAACTATGAACGGAGAAAGAAGGGCGAGAGAGCAGTCTGTCAGTAATGGTCAGAGAGTGACTTTGAAGTTTGTTCTCTCATAGCTTGTTTCGCGTCGTTCCAACGTAGAAGCAATGTAACGCGATGACGTTGAAGCCAGCGAAAGACGAGAGCTCACAAACGATGTAATAACGCTATATATAGGACGTATATACCTATATATGTGTGCGTATATATATATATATAGAGAGAGAGATGAGGAACGTATGAGCAGCAACTGCTACTGGTCATCCAGCAATTTGTCATCGTCTGATTTCTGATTAATCACGAGCTCGTTTAGCGAGAACAAGTTGTTACCAAAGCGTTCGCTGAAGCATATACGAGCCGATCGCTCTTTTCGTTTTCTCTTTTTCTATCAATATCGTTGCCAATAGTTTCGACTGCAAATCCAAACTTAAACAATTCTTCTCAGCGTAGAAATGACTTTACGAACGCATTAATTGAGTCAATGGCATCAATTAATCTTACCATTTTTGGTACATAAAAAAAATTCGCGTTTCGTTAAATAAATTTTTTTAAATAAGAAGAAACGGGCCGATCGCTCTTTTCGTTTCCTCTTTTTCTATCAATATCGTTGCCAATAGTTTCGACTGAAAATCCAAACTTAAACAATTATTCTCAGCGTAGAAATGACTTTACGAACACATTAATTGAGTCAATGGCATCAATTAATCTTACTATTTTTGGTACATAAAAAAAATTCGCGTTTCGTTAAATAATTTTTTTTAAATAAGAAGAAACGGGCCGATCGCTCTTTTCGTTTTCTCTTTTTCTATCAATATCGTTGCCAATAGTTTCGACTGCAAATCCAAACTTAAACAATTATTCTCAGCGTAGAAATGACTTTACGAACACATTAATTGAGTCAATGGCATCAGTTAATCTTACCATTTTTGGTACATAAAAAAAATTCGCGTTTCGGTAAATACATTTTTTTAAATAAGAAGAAACGGGCCGATCGCTCTTTTCATTTTCTCTTTTTCTATCAATATCGTTGCAAATAGTTTCGACTGCAAATCCAAACTTAAACAATTATTCTCAGCGTAGAAATGACTTTACGAACGCATTAATTGAGTCAATACCATCAATTAATCTTAGTATTTTTGGTAAATAAAAAAATTTCGCGTTTCGTTAATTAAATTTTTAAAAATACGAAGAAGTAACAAATAAATATTTAACTCTTTTTCAATGCACAGAAAAAAATCGCTGATAAGCTTCGAACCGTTGAATCTTATAAGAACACAGTATTCGAAAAGTTATTTCAAAAGCTGTAACGAGAATTATCGATCCTCGAATTATCAATGGTATTATTACTATTACTTTTAATTATATTTTATAAATCCTCTTGTCGGAAGGATGTTTAGCAATCCATGAAGCTTTCATAAAATCGAACACTGTTTCGCAGTTTCCGATATGCTCTTTGTGCACCACGCCTCCGCTCACCGTGAAAGAGAGAGTTCCAACGCTCGCTGCTAACACTGTTCTCTCAATTTTCGTTTCTTTTTTTTTTTTTTTTTTCTGTTCAATAATCCACTAAAACGTTTGCAATCCACCATATGGTCTCTGATATCTCCTGTCGGACAAGAGAGAGAGAGAGAGAGCGCGCGAGAGACAAAGCTCACCGCGTTCCGGCCAACAGCAGCTACCGAATACGTTTCAGGATGTGGTCCGATACAATGGACGTCAGTTTTAGTTACGGCACGCCCGTCAACCTCGAAATCATCGAGCGAGAGATGGGCCAATGTTCCGTTTAGCCGCTGCCGAGAGACCGTCAAGGGGATACATGTATATTGGTATGTGTGCGCGTGTGTAGCATAGAGCATTACAGTACAGTAATACAACATGGGATCTTCTCTCCTTCACAACGAAAAATATAATCCCTATTGTCCGTGAGAACCCGGGAGGGTACGCGTCAAGACGTAGCATTTCCGGGTGGATCGTTCGCGGTACGTTGAACGTACGTAATTGCGCCAGAAATATCTCTTACACGCTAACATAAAACGACAAAATATATAATCAAACGACTACTCACTCTCTCGAAACTGTATAACATTCTCGTGACGATCGTTGATTATCAGGCATCTGTAGCAGTTGTCGCTACCGACGTTGCTAAATTGGGAAAGAAAAAAAAAAAAAAAAAAAAAAAAACGGAGAAAAGAAAAAATTCATTAATGAGTCACGTGATTAATCGTTTAATAGTTATAATAAGGCGAATAAGCAAGTTAATTGCCATCATAGATATTAAATATATATGTTAGAATATATAAAAGATATATTTTTATGTAACGCGGAAAAAGTTCTGTAGTTGGTATATTTTTTTACATATTTTACGGTTAGATGTATTCCTGATATAAGGGATAAATAGGTCGGATATGCAGAAGATATGTGGCAAAACAATTATATATAAATTATGGATCTCGCGGCAAAAAAATCGATATTTTTTATAGTATATCTCAGTATATATTTCATTTCGTTAGGGGAGATGCGTATATTTTTATAAATTTTTTCCAAGTGTTTGCATAATTGAAGTAATTCGATAAATATCCGATTATAAACGAAACTAACATTTTTTTAGAGTACATAATTGCGTATTGCGTATTTGCGCCCCTTAAATGACACATTCGCCGAAAAAAAAAATCAATTTCTGCCATTTTAATTTTTTTGTGGTTTAAAACATCGCGAATTGTAAAAAAGGATTAGCGAAATATTGTGATAACTTACTTTTCATAGACGATATAGGTATCTTCCACCCTCTCGACGCACGTTCTCTCGCCAAGAGACGTGGCGTTTACGGTGACGGTCTGTTTTCCCGATTGAAACCATTGTCCCGCCCAGCTTGCCGGAAATTCGCAAGAGCCTGTAACACACAGAGAACAAGTTTTCTCGTAAATAAACGTGAACACATCCGATTTCCCAAAGCGGCAGCCAGCAAGTAGCGCGCCGTCACCAGCCCCGTATCAGGGACAGTGGTAAGGGAAGGAGAGAAGGCAGTGGTATAAACGGGTGGGCGAGAGCGTTTAATTCTCTCTTTCGGAAAAACCTGACCGACCGACTTCTGAGCTTTGGGTCCTCTCACTCGTGGAGGGTGCAAAAGAGCGCCACGTAAGCTTCCGTGCTATCGCTTCGGAGTCCAAAACGGGAACGAGAACGACGTGACAAACTCCTTTAAGAAGATTCGCTTCCGCAGGAAAACACGTCGTACCTTCTTCCCTGTACCCGGTCCACTCGCGCGCGATGCGTATATCGAGTGTATACCGACGAAGAAATAAGACGACGCCAAAGCGTCGTGGAGGAGAAGTTTGCCTTGTAAATCGCGTCGAAAGAAAAATTTACGAGTTTCGCTACGAGACTCGTGGACGTGAGCAACTTTTGCAAAACCCATCAATCGAACGGGTCGGGAGAAACCCCTTAATGCGGTGTATGTATCTTTGACACTCAAAACGACTTCGAGAACACAATCCAACCGAAATTTTTCATCCGCACTGAACATAATCGCAGTGTAATACACTTTATCCTCCCAATACGACTCGCAAAGAACTAGAATAACGAGTAATATATAACAAGTTTGACTCGTATTTGAATATGAAACGAAAAATCAAGTACTTTGACGAGTGCTTTGTGCGAACGAGCCGAGTCGACAGCGGTTGACCCAGTGCGCCGGTAACATTATCCGCGAACGTTTCTTTCCGCGTCTCCTACTCACTTTCACGAAGACAAGGAAGTCGAGAAGCCTGACAAAGTAACCTAAATCCACTCGAGTACATCGACGTTCGACTTATCGAAGTACACGGAACTGTATCCATATACCGGAACATCCATGTCGGTGATGAAATTTTCCGAGAGAAGAAAAAAAAGTGCATCTGATGTGTTTTTCTAGACGATACGATGGACGACGCGATGGGGTAGAAAAACTACGAGGGAAGGACAGTAATAGTCTAAGGGATAAAAAGGGAAAAAAGAGGGAGCTTGCGATCTATCAAAACTCTCCGATCTCCTCACACTATCGGCATTGATCCACGGAAGGATGAGTAACCGAGGAGGGTACAGCGATAACCAGCATCAACGGAAGCATCAAACATCACCGGGTAGAAACAACGTTGGCGTACGGTACCGGAGACGGCTAGCCGACCCTTCCTGAATTTATGACCGGTGCGGTGGTAACAACGCCCGCTATTCTGTCCTCACCCTCAACCACCCCTTCCCTCCCCCGCACACAGCTCGTGCCGTCGCGCTGGACCACGCGAAATGCTCGTTAAATCGTCCGCGGGTATGATGTTTCTCCTCTTCACTCTCTTCCTGATACCTCACGCGGGTAGGGTCCTCCCCCGCCCGGCCTCGTCTCGTAGCGACAGCTCGATGCTACCTCCCGTGCTCGACCGTCACAAATCGTCGTCGTTTGCGACTATCCTCTCAACGGCTCCTGTATCCTCGTTTTCTTCCCCCAACATTCTCCCGTATAATACTTCATAAAAAACACCTGGACGATGATGTATCGCGAAATAAAACAACGATGAAGCGAGATATGTTCAGATTGTTATATTTTTTTTTTCAACTGAACCAATATTCTCCAAACTGTGTTAAGAATCAAATTGAAACTGTCGAATGGCTGGTATCGATCGCGGACATACGTATAGAATATAAAATTGGCCTTTTCGGCAACAATCGTAGCATCCAGCGAGATATTTCGGGAACACAAAGTCTGCGATGGTTATTAGACGCGAGAGGGAGATGGATGGTTTTCTTGTCATAACCACGAGAATACCAACGATATATATTCGTTTATTCCTCGACTCGGTATGACGGCTACAAGGAGAAACCGTTAAAATCATAACGACAACGCGTCTAGTCTATATCTCGCTGTACTTCCCTACGGCGAAAACCAAAGTCAAAGAGGCGAGAGCGCCAAATGGTAAGCGTCTGCTCGACTGGCGCTGAGCTTTCGGTGAGTTCAAAGGCGAAAACAGGGAGTACAGAGAGAGGGGGGGCGAGGGAAGGTTAGTGAATACGCGAGGAGCAACATCTCTCTGAAATATAATGAAGTTGCTGTGGAGAGGGAGTGCCGCGTTGGTACCGATACGCCGCATCGATACACTCAGCACGCGTTTTGGCTTCCTCTCATATGCTAAACTGTCGTCTCCTTCGCTATATTTAGAGCTGACGACGTTCGTCGACGTGTTTGCTGGAAAACGAGGAGAACCCGGAGCTATACGTCGAACTCTTATGGGAAGGGTATTCGGAGTCGTAACTTGAAGCCTCCTTCGGTATAAGGGTTGTTCGCAGCATCGAAAATAAGTAGCGTCAAAGAAGTTACAGGAGTATCGGGTGAAATTTCATTGTTTTGTATCAAATATATTAAGCTGCACAATAAGTATAATAATTCTCGAAAAAAAAAAAAAAAAAAAAAAAAAAAAATTCGGAATAAAAGGAAAAACAAACACACGAGCGAAATTGTTATGCTGATCCCCTTAATTGCCACAGACGCGATAAAAATGATCATTATCCAAATACATTTTTCTCCATTATATATAATCATAATGTAAACATCGCAAATTAACGATATTTTGTGATAATATCAACGTCCCCGAGATACGGACTACCGAGTATCGCGGCGGTAAAATGGCGTTTAATTTCGAGCGGCCGAAAGCCCTTGTGGCAATTAGTACAACAAACACAGTCAAGGTCGCGGTTATTTACAATTTTTCTCTCAATTCCAGTGCGGCATTTTTCGAAAGTTGTAAAGTTTTGTGGCATCCGGAAAATTAGTGGAAATAGTGGGCATTGGTAGAAGTCCTGCGAGTATTCCAGAGTATATATTTCAGTACATGCACGCCGGGTGTACACACGAGGCATACTGAATAGCGTTAATTGGTAGACAACGTGATACAGCCGCGGGAGAAGCGAGTGGGCGCAGCATGGAGCCGTAGAGCATTGGAGATGCATACATACCGTTGAAATATATAGACAACTATGCGCGCGAGATGAGGTATATATATATATACGTATATAGATACATATATAGGGTTTGAGAGTGAGTCGAGTAGATATACCAGGGCAGACTGTCCCGAGCGATCCCCTGGTATAACAGCCCCGAGGCCGATGGCGGCGTTGTCCTCGTCGTGGGAAACAACCATCCTGTTCCCTATTGCCTCTGGGCCATCTCCGTATCCTCCCTCATGCCCGCTGTGTCCCTACACCCTATATACTACCGCACTGTACGCAATACATAGATAGACCGAGAGATGAGGCACAGAGAGCGAACTCTCAGCGTATAGATAGACCCCCGGACGTATCCCTCGACACAGCACACAGTCAATTGCGCAGACACGAGCCGGCAAACGCGGGAGGATGAGAAGAGAAAGGGGTAACTCCAGAAGGGATAGAGAGAACGGGAAGCGCAGACAACGGGATCGACAAGGATGAGAATATGGAAGGGGTTGCGACACACGTTCTTGTACAGTTGCTACGCGATACGTTAGAGACACCGATATCATATATACAATTCTGTGTATATTATATAACATGGTCTGTATATATAGACATGATACGGAGAATAGGGCCAAAATGATAACATATGCAGGATCATGTACGCCCGGGGTGCCTGTCCATCCCTCATAAATTTTCTGGCTCTCTTACTCTCCTTTCCCTTGATTTATTTTCGTTTAAATCATTGATCGTTGATACAGTGAATTAGCGATAATGATAAAACAAAAGTTTGGTAAGGGGGGAGGGGGGGTGGGGGACCATTCGCGCTAATGGAATAAGTATGCCAGAACGAACAGGCGACGGGAGGAAAACAGGGGTGCGATATCCTGACGCACCAGTAGTCGCGGCATGGGAATCGCATGTCGACGGAAGCTCGCCGAAGGGGAGGGTTTGAAGAGTAGTACACGAAGGGTGCGAGAGACTCATGACTCCTGAAGAGTGCGGAGACGAGAGTATGAGAACGAGTCTCCGAGTCATTCTTCATTAGCCAGCCAGCCGGGAGAAGAGGGCACCGAGAGGACTCCTGCAGGACCCTCCTTCTGCTCTGAGGCACCACTCTGAATATTAAATGAGGAAACGACGCGGGGAAAGATGGTACAGCAAAAGGGGGTGGGGGGGAGGTTGAAAAGCAAGATTTGGAGTATGAGAACCGCGGACGAGGTAAAAGGGAAGACCAGAGCTAGCGGAAGAAGAGTTTCCCTCTACAGCTACCACGCCCCGAATGATTCGATTTAAATTGAAATCGAAAGGAGCGTCGTACAGCGGGACTCGCCAGGAGAGAGAATGAGCGAAAGCGTTGGATGGAGGAATAAGAATAAAGAAGAAGGTAAAGTAACAGAGATTCGAAGCGCGTAGATTGCAGAACGACATCCTTAATCCACGAGGATTCGAACTCTCTTGTATGGGAAGGCGTGGGCATCGCACCCCCTCTCGTGCCTCCAAACCCTTGATTTACGCCGCTTCGTTTTCTATAGTTAAAGAAGCATTTGGCTAAGTTAATGAACGAATAGAGTCGCGACGCTTGGGAGACAGTCTCATCTTCCCTCGGTTGCTTTAACTTCTTTCTCTCGTGCCGGGGCAATCGAAAATCGATAAAGTCTCCTCCAACCCCGCTAGAAGGTAATGAAGGGAAAAGCTCACAGAGGGAGAGGATAGGAGAGGATGAGAAGGATAGAGCGCAAACCTACTAATTTATCACAAGCGAAAGCTATTCAGCTGGAATTGAAACTCGACGAAGAGGCTGACGTTTGTCTACATATCGAATTGAATTGATTTTTATTGTAAATTAGATTTTCTTTTATCTTTAGATCTTTTTTTTTTTTTTTTTTTTCTTCAAATTATAATCGTTCTGTTGTGCTCCCGTGGCTTCGACGTGCACAGGGAATGCTTAACTACAAAAGCCTTTGAAAACTGGGCTAAGCGGGAGAGAGGGAAAGGGGTAGGAGAGTTTAACGCAAAACAGGCGCTAATCAACCGCACAGTGACCAAAAGCGTGGGATGGGAGAGGTAGCGACCGCGGTTTGGAAAACCGAATTTGTCAAACAATCGAATTATGCCAGGGCGCGTGTGAGCTTTAGTCCCGATACGAGGGGGGAATGAGATGAGAGTCGCTGTGAGAATGACAGTGGAGCTTTGTAACGCCGGTTGCTCATTCTATAAGCCAACCAGAGAGACCTCTCGAGTATCGCGCGTCGGCACAGATGCTAGTAGGGATCGGGAGAGGGATGAAACAGTAGTAGCGCTCAGCATCATCATCATGATACACGCGTGCCACTCTGCTACCAATCAGGACTTTATTCATCCCTGAAATCACGAAATTATGGTCACGTGCCGACGATGAAACGAGGAAGAACTGGACAGGAGTTGAGGCCAAAAGCCCGTAAGAGAAACTCGATAAATAAAAGACCGCATCATAAATTGTTGGTACGCCACGCTGTTAGCTAAATAAAAGATTAAATATTGATACCGTAACCTTTAAATTCAATAGCCAAATCAGCGCTGGTCACGTGCTGAACAATAATGTAAAGCTGCTAATGGCGAGAAATCATTTTTTTTTTTTTTTTTTTTCATTCGTCGCAGGAATTCATCGTCAAGAAGACTGTTTCATATTTCAACAATCTTCTTAGCATAGATTTTTCGATAGTATAATAAAATTATAATCAAACCGCGAGAGCCACACAGTGTGGGAATAAAGTTTGTTAGTAGAAGCAAAGGGAGTTCACAGGCTGAGGTTGCGAGTTTACCGAGAACAATGATTCGTACTGTTGAGAGAGGCGTTCGTCGGATTTCGTCGGTGCTTTGGTGAACCGAACGGACAGGGTGGAGGGTTAAACTCACTCATCTCTCGCGAGAGAATATACCGAGTGAATGTTTCGTTATAATACAGATAGCGTGTATTCTGCCATACGTAGTATCTGTATATGTATACAAGAATGGCCCCCGACCGCAGTAACGAGGACATTGTTCCTTTGCGTACCACGTAATTCCGCGTATTCTTGATTATTAAGCTCATCGAGTACATTACGCTGTGCGGTCGGACGGAGCCACGAGTTCTCTCAGCGTGAGGCCACAAACGTAACCTGTAATACGACGAGACGACGATACAGAGAGAATGCTGTGTATCAAAACCCTCCCCCGTATCTCGTCGCTCCCGGTGGCCCTTTCATTCGAAATATTCCGAGGAGCTTTCGTGCGGAAGGGCACCTCCGGAATATAGCTTGCGAACGCACACATTCCGGATAGTGGATACACAGACGGGTTCATTGCAAAAACTCGCGTAATGCTAACAATTAGTCCGGCACAACACAGTCCAATCTCATTCAGCAATGTTTCTTCACCATGTCGTACTGATTTAGGCAAATCCGCATGAAAATTAAAGAAAAAAAAAAAAAAATCGCGTAATAAATGCTGAGATTGTACCGACTGTTTTCAACTGAGAAAATACCTTTGAAACTTTTTATTTCTTTGACGCCTCGTTTTTCTAGTTTAAAGCGTACAAAGCTTTCAGCCAATGAGACGGCTCGCCCGACGGTAGCGCTATCTAACGCGCGACCCCAATGGTTAAATTTTTTAACTATCGCAAACTTCGAAACTATGCGTTGTGCGAAGTTTCACCAAAGGAAAAAGTTCGTTCAGATTTTCACGAAGCACAAGGATTTACTTTTAATTACTTTTAATGTTTTTTTTTTTTTCTTTCCAATTTTGAGTTTTTTTTTGTTTTCTTACAGCTAAGCTATTTAGAGTTACCGTCTTCATTTATACGGAAGTTATACTGTTTCTTCGTTTTCACCCTCCGCTCTCGCAAGTTGATCGCTTTCTCTCGCTCCCCCCCCCCCCCCCGTTTCTGTTCTTTTCCCGCTTGTCGCAAGGGTGCACTCGTGCAGCGAAGAGTGCGGTTCGACACAATTTCTTCTCCCCACCCCCCTCCCGCTCCCTGCTGAACGATCAGAGATGAGGGAAGAAAGGAAGCGTGAAGAAAAACGATTGTGTATGTGCCACTGGCCGCTGTTGCTGCCAATCACAAATTCCGCACACGTACGGCACTTCCCGTTGCCATTAAGAGTACGAGAGAAACCGACAAGTCTTTCGATATATAGAACACTTTACGGTATCGTTCTTTATCGCAGGCATTTGACCATTCGAGATTTTTTTTTTTTTTTTCACAACAGACGACAGCGTCCATTCTTTCATTCGTCGAACCTTCGCGCGAACGTTCGATACGCATTTATTCGTGCCTTTTTCTGTCTACGCGATAATGTCTCGAATAAAAGAGAAATCTTGATTTTCATCAACTGCAAGTTGAATAACCGGAGTTTCTGCATTGCTTTTTTTTTTTTCATAACTTGTTGAAAAATGAGAAGAAATTGCGGCATAATAATTTCTCTACTCGTCTACAAGGTAATTCGTCTTCCGCGAGAGAGGGGGAAGGCGGGGGGGGGGGGGGGGGGGGAGCACACAGCATGTGTTCGTAGTGTACACGATAACGCGAACTCGTTTCGCGTTACAACCGAGTCGAGGCTGAGTGATCACGCACCCGTTATCGCGTGTTCTCTCTGTTTAGAAGCCGCATCGTCGTCACCGCAAAACTGAACAGAGTTGAAACTTGAAAACGATTAACTCGCGGATTCTCGTTTCGAAGGGTCGCGAAAGGTGTTTCTGTCGAGTACTGTAGCTGCAACGGTTCCCTCGCGCGTTCCCTCCCCCTTATTCATTCGGAAATTCGGAAGAACCAAACCTCTCAGATATTTTTTACAATCGATAACTTTGTCACGAGATCTCGGTGGCGAAAAACTGTTATCATCTGCATTCGACGTTCCACCTCGTCGAGTAGCAAAAATTTAATCAATGCAACTTTTTTTTTCGATCGTGTTATATATTTCGCAGAGAGAACGGGGTTCGTGTTATTTGTTTATTTTTGTACAAAAAAAAAAAAAAAAATGAAGTGCCCGCGGCTGTCGCGTCGAGCTTCGATGTAAAGAGATTCGCGGAAGAGAGAAATTCAGCATCATTCACTCCGTTTTTTTTGTTTTAACGCATGAGCAAGTAGTATTTTTAAATCACTGTCGGACACAGATACCGCGTTCAATTATTCCCGTCCGCGAACCATCGGTAACTAACAGCTCGAAGCTATACGCGCCGCGCTTATATTTTCTCAGGTGTATAACGAAACGGCGAGGGTACTACGATTTTTATTTTTTTCGAGAGTTACATTCCATAGGGCAGCGTGTGTGTTTCGGACGTGATTCACAATCGCCTGCTAAAACAAATCATACACCTAGTAACATTTATAGGTCACGAGCTCTCGAATAGAGAATCTCTCAGTTTTTACCTATCGACATTTACCCTCTATCTATATTCCTTTATCCGTAACAACGCCATGGATATTTGCAATCAATTTTTTGTTCCGTTCCATCAGAAACGATGTGTCGAGACTCATGTAGAATTTTTTTTTTTTTTTTCTTTTTAAATCTTCATTTCTCCATTTTTCGTTAGTCGAGCTTTTTGAAGTTTACCCCAAAGGATTGATGAATCCTCTGAAAATTGCCTATTTTTTTTATTTTTTTTTTCCTAACTTTTTTCTTTCATTACCTCCGAAGCAATTGAAACAGGAATTCATTTAAAGTTTCGATGCGTAACGATTTCAGAGGCTTTCATCGTTGCACAACTCACTCCATGGGGCGCGAGAGTTCGAGCAACAGTAGAAACGGTCGTAACAGTGCAGACCACTCCCGTAGTCTCTCGTTTGCCCTCTCGGCAAATGGCTCATGGGTATCTCGCACTCTACGCGGGGCCTCCGCCCCGTTTGTGTGTTTGTAAATGCAATTACGCCGAATGTCCAAAGCAGATGCCTGGCGGTCACTCCGCCGCGAGATGCCTTCCGCGTGCGCGTACAACATACCTCTGTCTCTTCTCTCCTCTATGTTTCTATCTCCCGTATATATATATACCAGGCGTACGAGCGCCGGCTGACCGAGCCTTTGTTGAAGTCCGACTCGCGCAACAGGGGTATGAGCCAATAAATGCGCACTAAATCTACTAATGCATAGATCCGTCGTGCGTACACACAACATACACGCGCGTATTCACCGGGCCGACGTGCGAGCTTGCGAATGAGATGGTATATACCTCTGTTTCGCTCGGACATACCCCGGATGGAGCTTTCCATAAAGGATTTTACCTTCGTGGGATTCATTTGAAACTTCGTTTCTGTTTATCGCTAAAACCTCTCGCCATTCGAATTTGCATTTACGTTGTAATTTGTTACTCGCATGCACTCCGCACTTACGAGAAATACGGTACGGAGATCGAGAAAAGACACGCCAACATTACCACACGACACACGAGCGAAGTAATTTTCGCGGTAAATTGATTTTCGCGTTCGCGAGCAATTAACGAATCTGTCTTGAATCTCATCAGAGCCTTCGAAAAGAGTGGGAAGATGTGCTACGAGGGATGAAAATTAATTACAGAATACTCGTTTTGGTGTCGGTATCACGTAGAAAGTCCGATGAAGCTAAGACCAACCAAGATAAAGATACCAGAAACACGTAGCACGATAAAAGCCTTCTTCCTGTGTTCTCTGTTAACAAAAGTTTGTTCAAACTTTGTGTTTTTTTTTCCTCCCCTCGCTGTTCGCACACGAACCGGGCACATCAGAAGTTTCTCACCTCTTGGCAGTTTCTTCGGTTTACCTAACGCACATACATATATACGCGAAAAGACAGAGCCCGCATTTTTTGCGCGTGAAAAAAAAGGGGCCGAGTGTAGTTTCTTTCTTTGACTCAGTTACCGGATGTACGAGAGACGCAACACGACTTCTCGAAGATTGACCTACTCTCGTAAACACGTGGCAAACGGGGTGAAAGAATAATAAGCAAACGCTCGCTTTTGAGTGGTAAAAGAATGAAATAAGTACTAATAAAAAATCAACATTGAGAGAGATGAAAAAAGTGAAGTGGAGATCGGGATAGTAGAAGTGTCTCTCTCCCCTTTCCGTCCTCCCTCTCCAGAGTAAAGAGTGAACAACGAGAGAAGGAATATTATCTGGTGCTTCATTGTTTGCGGAGTCCGCGTACGGCCAGTGAGACAAAAGAGTCTCGTCGCGGCACGCCGCCGTGGGGCTCGGAAAAGTGGAAGGAAAATAACAAAAGGGCCGAGCGTGCTGCTGCCGGCGAGTAAGAGTGTGAGGAGGACCTTTACGGGGCACTACACGGGACTACTCTTTCGCTACACGAGACTCTGGCTGCATCTGCTCTCGCGAAGCCGGGGCAACACACCCGGGGTTAACCTCGAGAAAGTAGCCCTCCGCGTTTGCAACTGTTGGGATGTGCGAATCGGCCGAGCGATGTGGGGATCCGGCGAGACGAAGAATGGAAAAGGAGTACAAAACGTCGCGCGGCATCATCATCGTGGCAGGAGGAGCATCAGTCAGCACAGACGGGCTTTTCCGCCAGCGTCTGGTGTCACGCAAGTGGAAAACCGTAAACAAGTGCAACGGCATGCAAGAAGGGAGAATACGGAAGCTAATACCTCACGAGGAATTTCGACGACTCATCATTTTTCTTTCTTTTTTTTTTTCTTTTTTCTATCAATCTTTCTTTATACCACAAATTGCAACAGACGAGAGTAAAATGCGTCGAATATTCATTGTTGACCGAGACCCTGCAATGAAATATCGATTTACTACCCGCATGCGTGGTAGTTAAGTTTCAAGAGAGTCAGCGTAGAGATAACAGATATATATAGGGGTTGAAGGGCCAATTATTGGTTGAACAAGAAGGAAAGTACAAACTCTAAGGATGAACATCGCTCCGAACTTGAGTTGCACGTCTGCACGAATTTAATTCAATGCTCACGAGTAAATTAAACCGGAGTAGAATGACAAGAAAACAGGGGGTGGAATAAGCCCATTGTAAGAAATACAGGAACGTTCAGCTAGATGTTTCTCGAAGAATGGCAAAATATGAAGGATTTGGTTTGAAAGTTATGCTTTATCTCGTGGGAAGGTTGGGGCGGAGGGGGAGGGGAGGGGGAGGGATAGATGCGAGGTAAGATAAGGTATGGGAGAGCGATTTAAAATACACTCGCGGTTCTCCCGTTCTCCCTCGAGGTTTTCTTTATACCCGAGAGAATAAATCCCGCGGTATCGGTAGGTAATACCAGCAAAAGTAGAGCCCAGGAGGGCCGCACACACTGTGGCATGTTCTACTACGCTCGTCCAAGCGGCGGTTTCACTACATTTTCCTGTGCATTGCATTCTCTCCGCTGTTGGGTGGGATAACAGCGAAACGAGGATAGAAGTAAGCAAGAACGCGAGATGAGTAAGAGAGGGGGAAGCGCATGAATAAAAAGTAAAAGTAGATATGGACCGTAGCTGCACCGGCCGTCTTAAAGAGGAACGTGTCCTACTCGCTTCTACGTGCGGAGGGTTGCGCGCTCACGAGAAGCGAGAGATGAAGAAAAATAAAAAGGTCTCTTTCGTGGCTTTTCTCCCTCCGTCGAAACCTTCGAGCCGAGCTTACCGAACAATTCGATGCTACTGGCGAAAGATAAATAAAAAAATAAACGCCCTTTTTTTTTTTTTTTTCTTTGAAGCCCGAAGTGAGTGGCTCAATCGTCTTGGCTATATACCCTCATTTCTTTCCTTCGCGCGTTTTCTTCGTCTCGTTTTTTTTTCCGCTCCGTTTTCACTTCTTTGAACGTTTCGAGTACCCAGGGTACAAAGTTGAATGGTCTTTCGAAAGGACGGAAGAGACGAGCGTCGGCCAGCTGTGAGAGACGCTCCCGTTTTTTTTTTATGCGCCTCTCGATTCGTTCGATAGAAAGAAACTACGGAGAGCGCGAATATTCGAAGGCGAAGTGTGCCCAATAGACGACCGGCTAAATATATAAACCGAACGATCCAACTAACTGCCCGCGTAGTTGATAAATCAATGTGAGCCTTCGACATTAATTGTTTAAGAAAAATAAAAAAATATATATATACAATCCGTGATGGGTGACACGAGTTTTAACGCGGTGCGTCGTCTCGATGTGGAAAAACAATTTTTTTTTTTTTTTTTTTTTTCGATGACAGAGACCGAATGCCGCTGTCGGACTGCGGTGTAAACCCAATAAAAATCTGTCTCGCGTATTGCCCAAGCGATTTCCTACACTCGTCCGAGATATCACATTCCCTGTCGTTTCTTGCGCCGTTGAGCTCGAGGAATTTTCAACGCTTGGCGACGGAGACCAAACAACAGACAAACTTCATTGTGGATTCAATAAATACAACATTCTCACTTTGTATACACACCGAACACGACAAAGATCTCTTATATTTCTTATGTCTATCATTTCTGTCGCTTGTCTCAATCAAGTGAATCTCCTTTATTTCGTATTCTGTCTCCGCATTAAAAAAAAAAAAAAACATTTTCAAAGAAATTTACGAAAGAATTTATCTTCTTTAGAATGCAATATCTTTTTGATGGCAATCAACCGATCTCCATTTTTTTTTGCATATTTTTTGTTTCTTTGGAAGGTTATTAGGCTATTTACGGTACTCATTCCCGGGAGTAGCGCCATTTTTCGAGTCATATGCTGAAGAAATTAATGTTATACTTCGCTGGTTATTTTATTAAACAAATTCAATATTTCGTAAACATTTAAATAACAACATTGTCGCATCGATGTAGATAATTGTCTGACAAAAGATCGAGGGGTTGCTAGACGTCGCGGCAAAAAAAAAAAAAGCCACCGATTCGGTAATCCAATTTATGACAGGCAACAAACAGCAGTACTTCCGGCCCTTAATCCTCCGGATTAACTTCCCTTGAGTGCCTCTCGCGAGTCTCCCTTGCTTTAGCCTCCCTTACTCTCGATATATATATATATTTTTTTTTGTCACCGCACAGTCGAATTTCTCGCTCGCACGTTTAAGCTGAGAGTGAAACCAGACGGGAATCTTTTATCTCATATCCGTAGGGATACATCCTATTTTTGCCAAAGTTTATCTCGCGCATTCAACTAAATGGGAGAGCAGCATCCCTCGATTAATATTTGTTATTACAACTATTTTGTAATGCAATATATTTTCCGCTATCGTTTCCAATGTTTACGCGGAAAACGTTTCGCAAGCTTCCGCGCTGTGTATATCACGGGCTCTCAAAATTTTAAGTCACTAATTTATTTGTTTTTTGATTCTGGACACTAAAGCCTCCCGTGGTCTCGGCTACTATACCCCTCGCGGCTCTCTCTCTCTCTCTCTTTCTCTCTTCGCATCGATATGAATCATCGGGATTTTCCGTTTATTTCAGTGAAAATTTATCGACGCGAGAGGCGCTCGGCTACACGAGAGAACGATGGAGGCAAAAAGAGAGGCGAGAAATGGCAAGAGAGAGCCTCCCGAAACGAGGCAGGCGATTTAAAACGAAACGTCCAAACGAGCGGGACAAGCACATCGATCCTCCCTGCACTATTTTCCAACTCACGGTAAAGCTTTCTCTCTTTCTCTCTCTCCTTCACGATTCGTGAATTTTCACGTCGATTTAGATACATCGAACTCTAGAAAGCAGGCAACGATACGGCAGCGGGAGTATAGCACCAGTAGCACCACCAATAATTCGACGATGGAAGAGAGAAAACAGAATCGACTCTGGTTAAACAAAACTAGTTCACCGACCGTACGAGGCGATTCTACAAGCGAACTCGTGTTTTTTTATTTATTTTTTTTGAACTCTTATATTCAAAAATTCTTTTTGAAGAATTACGTAAAAGTCTACATGTGTTGCGATGATTTCACGAATAAACTAGAGAGGATTATTGGGATTTTGAGAGTGAGTTGCTGTCGGTCCGTCGCGCACGTTAAAGAATTATGCCGACCGGGTCTGCAAAGCATAAATAGTTCAATCGCGACGAGCTTAACGTCGTAAGCTCTTTCCCTCGGCGTTTTCTTCGTTGCTTTAACAACGAACAGAAGCGCGCCAGGCGAGCTTCTGCGAGCAAGAAAAGCCCTCGATGGAGAACGAAGTCTCTCTATATATCTCGTGCCAAACTTTATTCGCTTCGCTCTCGCGACGAGCCTTCTGTTATATCCCCGGTATTGAAATATTTAATATTTTTAATAGAAAAGATATTCCGATGCGTGGGGCTGGCGTGCCTTCGAGCCCTCTGTGACGGAGGGGTAGCGCAGCGCCACCAGCAGCAGCTTCTTCGTGCCAAAGAAGACTTCGTCTTTCATCCCTCTCTTCGCCCCGGTTGTTTTCTTCGACGATCCCGCGTGCACAAGAGAGGGAGAAAGGTTTACGGAGAGTTGAACTTATAAATTACGGTTTTGTGTTCGAAAGTATGCTATACAGTGGCAGGGAGTTACAGTATTCTCCAGACGCTACGGGGATTACCTTCGTAGGAAGGAGGGTGAATGACTGTCTGCGTTTAGTACGCCTCTCATTCTTCGTATCTCTCTCGCCTCGCTTTTATTCTCCAAAAAGGCCGATACTGTAAAATACGAGCTCTGTCCCTCTCCCCCACCCCCCCCCCTTCCGTGCTATTGTAATCGATCACGAAATAAAGTTCTGCATTATTTTATTTTGTTCAATAAATGTGAGTTGAAAACAAATCTATTTATCCCCCGAATGCATCAACGTATGCAACTATCGCGTATTATACTCCCATGTAGCCAACGATGAAAAGTATTAACAAAAAAAAAAAGGGTTTCGCAGAGGGATGAGACGAGAGAAAAATGCGGAAATAAAAATACGAAAAAAAAAAAAAAAAAAAAAAAAAACGTAGGGGAGGAAAAGGTATATCGAAGCGAGAGAGACAATGTCGTCGGTGTTTCGTGGTCTATCGTCCTCTCTCGCTCCGTCGGGCATTAGCATATAAATACAATTTTAACACCCCGTTGGAAAAAGTTTAGTCCTCTTCGTGTGCCGGTGGCGGGTGAGACACGCCATGGCTTTGGCCGTACCGGGTAATGCGTATACCCGGGTACACTTGGCTCCAACTTAAATTTAGATAGTTAAAACGTGTTGTACAAGCTATATCCTTGGATGCTCTGTGCGCTTCTCTTCCCTCCGTCGCGTTGGAGAACTCTCTTTCCCGTGTCTCCCGAGAGACCAGTCTCTGACGGTTTCGTGGTCTGTCGAAAAACATCTCCGCAGCGAGTTGAAGTGACAAATACGAAAAACTGTTTCCTATTTTTTTTCCTTTTGTCTACTTTCGTAATCAGGTAGTAGAAAAAAAAAAAAAAAAATGGCGCCTTCACTTTTCGAGATAACGCTGAACAAAGGTGAAAAAAATATATAAAAAGAAGAAAAAAAAAAAGCGACGAGAAGCCGGAGTGTGTTTTGGTATGGCCTCTGGCGCAACCCTCGAACTCTAGCTGCGGTCGTATTAGAGGCCCCTGAGTTATAGCGCGACCTCTGACCCGAACGATTTCTCAACCAGCGACGATTTTTTTCATCACGCATCCCCGCGCCTACGCGTTCTCGTTTTTTTTTTATTTCAAACCTCCCTCCCATTTCTTTCATTTCAAAATGTAGTTCGAGATCGTTTATAACTATAGAAACGATCGGCGTGTCTGACTCTCTCGACGAAAATTCGGGGAGCGGAAGCTCCCGTTGGAATTCGCGTATCAAAATGTTATCGTTTGATCGTCTCATCGCGATGCGTATCTCTTTCATTTTTCATCCATCTTCGATACGACACACGACAAACGATCGCCGGAAGAGCGATTTAGTCATTATTCATTCGTTGATTCATCGCGGAATGAACTTCAACAATAATCGATATAATAACATTCTATACAGTCCGGTATCGTCTATAATCCGGAAACATCGAAAACTCCGACTAATAGAGAATACCTACGATGCGCGCATCGTTGACTCTGATCGGAGGGAGGATTTACATCCGTTTCCTGGCTCCGCGTCGTCGGTCTCGTCGACGGCGTCGGAGTCACCTCGCATCCGGGACACACCGACTAATTAACCATGCGGCAGGGCCCACGTTCGATGGGGTTGTTCCTACGTAGTATTATCTCGCTTACTCTCATCCGTATACTCTCACTCGGGTAGCAGAGTCAGAGTAGGATAGGGAAAATCGATAAACCGATTGGCGAGAGCGATTATTATCAACGCTCTCTCGAATCGAATGGGTAGGAAGAGGTACAGCCGACAGAGAACGGATTCAGAAGGGAGAGAAGGGGGTTTCGGGTTTGAATACAGACGTCCACGCGAATTTCTGCGTCCCTGGGCCAACGATCCTCTCTCCTCCTGTGCGCCATGAACATATTTGACTGGCTGAATAATCACCGAGTGAATTATTGCTCGATATATATAACTATATATTCGAGACTAACTCTCTCGCTACCGGCCAGTTGCACAGTTCAGCTTTCTCTCTCTCTCTCTCGCGATGCTTTGCCGTAACGATAGGTCGATAGGTACTCGATATACATATACACGTACCGTGGTATTCACTCCGTACATACAGTGTCCGCTTCGATAACAACTACGTACGCTCTACGCTACATTATACGTAATTATCTCGAGTAGCCTTGCGTATATTTTGCCTCGAAAACTCAACGTTGTGTTCGATCGAGCGTTACAGCAATTTATTCGTTGCTCAATCATCGTTAAATTTACTCGAAGAAAAGGGGAAGGAAGGAAACGAGAGGGCCGTTCGCCACCTGTAGAGAGACTCCGAGAAATCGATCGAATCCATCCAGGAAATCATAAATATCTCTCTCTCTCTCTCTCTCTCTCTCTCTCTCTCTCTCTCTCTCTATTTCGCTCTGTCTTCGTGTCTGTCTTTATATGTCCCTCGGTTCGTGACCGCCGGCTGTCCTGTTGCCTCTAAAACACCCCTCAGCTTTTCCGCATGTTCGTCACATCGTACGTTCTCTCTTTTCCGCCCTCTAAATTCATGTTATATAGTTATATAACAGTGGAGGCGCGAGTACACACTCAACCAAAGCGTCAGTCGAATACCAGAGCCTCGAACTCTTCCAGTTGCAGCCCGCGAGCGAGGCGAGCCGCTACCCCATCGGGGATTTTGCTCGAACTCGAGGGCACACATCAGAAGAAAAGAGGAGAAGAGCTGTTCGACCCCCCGACACGCTGTTCGAACTATTCGTCCGCGAACTACTCGAGGCAGCTGTCGAAGCCGCCCCTGAGTTGTTCTGGTGGTTGTAAAGAAAAATATCGAATGGCTTGTGCTCAGTACTTCTCTCGACGACTATACACGCTTGTGACGTGTGTGTTCCGCGCGAAGAAGAAGACCGATACAGGTCCATAGTAAATTTAAGCATAACATTATAATATCTCGTATCGGCGACAGGAAAAAAAAATAAAATAAAAAAAAAAAAACGAAAGAAAAATTTGAATGTCTCCGTTTGAGTACATTACTGTTTATTCCCCATCGTTATTATCGCGCACGTTAACCCCCGAACGCTTCGCAACCGAAACCCCTTTCATCATAACCCACGTGTTATTATAACGCTGCCATACGCATTATCCGATTATTACTATTATAATCATCATCATCGTCGTTCCCGTTGTTATTATTATCATTGTCCCGGTTATTCTCGCTCGTACGATATTATTTGGAGAAATGAAGGGGTTGAAGGGGCAGAGAACGCGGAGGGTTGTTTTACGCTTGTTTCACCTACGTTTTTTTTTTTTTTTTTTTTTATTATCACGCAATGAAAGGCCGAAAGTGTATTATTCTGTATTGATAATATTGTTCTACGTGTTTCCAATATTTATTCACTACGCCCACGATTACGGAGTGGTTTTTTTAATATATATATATTATTCTACTGTTTCACGCGCACGTGAGGGCTTTGATGCCGCGCGATAAAGATCGAATGTTCGATCGGTGAATTCTCGACGTTCGCATTTTTAATGGATTCAACTCGATTATGTTGTATCATCGTACGGAAGAATAATTTATTATAACGTTGTGGCTGTGCGCGGCGTCGGGTCACGAAGAGTCGAAAGCACAGATGGTCGAACGAGATATAAAGTTCCGAGGCTCTTTAGTAATACACGAAAGAGTCCTCTCACTCTCCTTTCCCGGTTGTACCCAACGATCGCCATATAACGCGTCTCTAATTTCTATTCAACGCTGCATATTCTGTATAGACAGCGATAATACCGCGACGATTAAGTTCTCGCTGTCGAAAAGAACGAGTAGGAAGTTCGGTGATTGACGCGATGAATGAACGTCGGGGGACTGTAGCATAGACTCATCAGAGTCCAATAGACCATTGAGATTCTAATCTCTCGCGCGGACTTCATCGTATCGCTGTTTAATTTCTTCATCTTTTTTTTTTTTTTTTTTTTTTTTTCGACTCGACGCGAGGATCTTTTTCGGATAAGATCTGCCGCAGTTTTCATTACAACTGACGAGGCGCTACATCGATGCAATGAAAAACGAAAAAAAAAAAAAAAAAAAAATTCTTCCGATGATCAAAATTAGGCGACGCGATAGAGATATGCTACGTGTGATTGAAAGGGTCAAGTTCCGTATGAAAAGGATGAGAGACAGCGAAGCTTTGACGATTATTGACGCGATAAATGAATTCTAAAAAGCCCGCCACGATAATGATCTCTCGTTCAGATTTCATGAAATCGTTATTAACTATTCGTTCTATTTTTTCCCACCGAAGAATCTTTTACCATACGATCGTCGATAATTTTCACGTCATCCGACCAACGAGCCGTTGTGAAAAATGAATAAACAATTGACACATTGAGTGATCGAATTGCTAAATGTACCGCGGGCGCCGGAGTTTAATTCACAGTTTACCGTTGTCTCCTCTGATTGGACGTATCGAGTAGACAACGCAGAAAATCCACCCGGCAGACGTGAACCTTCTCTCCATGAGTAGCGGCGTGATATCCCTCGGGAACAATTTATTATTAACTTATTTCGCGTGTGGCAGACAACGCACAGGGCTCAGGTGTCTTGTACGCGAGAGGCTTTAATAGCCTGAGCACAAAGCTTTCTATATAGGCGCAGGGAGAAACGACATCGAAGCCGCGTTTGCTTCTCTAACGGAAGAGAGTAACCGAGTGCTTGCAACTCGCGCTTTCCTCTGGACGGGACAGCAGCGATCTGCCAGTTTTATTGGAAGAATTAAGGGGCTCACGCGCGCGAAAGGCTCGAGCTTCAATTAGGAAGAGCTACACTAACCCTCGCGTCTCGTACTTTATTCTCTTTCTGTTATTTCTACCAAGGAAAGCTACGATGTGTTTTTTTTTTTTTTTTCTTGAGCGTTTGCGGACTTTCGCGAGTCCATTAACCGAACGTCTGGAAAGTAGAAAAATGAGATTCGTTGAATCGCATTCAAGGCAATTGCCCTTAATACGAATTAAATTTGCCAACTTCATCTCGATAATCAAATAAATATATAAAAAATTTAATAATGATCGATAACGAATCAATGGATAGAAATTCCTTTATTTATCTATGCGCCAAGCGAATTAACGATAAATAAAATGAATTATTATATCGAAGGAGAGAAATCGTTTGAGCGTTTTTCATAGATTAATTGTATAATTAACTCTGATGCTCGAGCGGCGTGGGGGCTGTTAGTCCTGCTGAGTCGCCCTCGTTACGCCAGACGAGACACAGTTGAATTAATTGTTAAATAGAAGCTCGTGAATCTCAATTATGGAATTTCGTAGAGCGCCGAGTGAAAATAAGCGAAAGAAGAAACGAGATGAGATGCAGAGCGAAAGAGAGAGAGAGAGTTGCTTTTCTCGAATAGCCGTAGTCGAGCTTCGACCTGGCGATAAATCTCAAGTGCATAAAGCTAATGGGATATCAAATTATATTTTACAGTGAGACACTGAGCGAAGAGAGTTTCTGAGCGGACAAACACTGAGATATCGTTGACGGTGATGAGGAAAGAGCTCGTAGAAATGTGGAATGAGAGAAGAAACAAGGAGAGGCTGCAGCAACGACTGAGATGAGAAGAAGAAGCGGAAGAAAAAAAAAAAACTGAAGAATAAGAAAAAGAAGAAGAAAGTGCCTTGCGCGCTCTTAACTTAAACAAACGTTCTTAAATTTCCACGACGTCGCGCGGAGGCGCACCGAGCTCCACGGCGGGCGGGCAAAGCAGTTAATTATTTTTCACGTCGACTGAAACGACGAGGGAAACGCGATATTCGCGGCTTCGCTCGGATTTCTCGTCGCTCTCGTGTATACATCACTGCGAGAAGCTTATCTGCGCAACGAAGAAGCTTGCGAAAAAAAATATATATACACAATACATGTATGTATATATATGTAGATGATAAGAAGACGGTCGCACGAGTTCACGCGACTTTGAGTGAAACTAAGATTCCTGAGATATTTCTCAATATCGTTTATAAACGTAACATATTACCGCGAGACTTAGCGGGTAATTAGTCCAAGTATACTGAGGGGAGAGAAAATTAACACGAAAAAAAAAAAAAAAAAAAAAAAAAAAAAAACGATTTGTACGTAGAAAGCATATTTTTTAAGTTCGTTGCAGCGTGAAAGTAAACGAAAGAAGGGAGCGTGTTTTTCGCATATAATAATTCCACGCATTCCCGAAGCTCTCTGGGTACTTTTTTTTTTCTTTTTTTTTTTTTTTTTATTCAAGCTTCCTTCACTTTAATTTCGACCTTTGCATCACGCTCAGCGAAGTGCGAGAGCAAACCAACGGTAGCGGAAACAGCGAGGAGAGGAAAGGGGTAGGAAAAGCGTACGGAGAGCCCGAGAGAGAAACAGTTCTCTTCGGCATCGACTTGGCATACCAACAACTCAGCCATCAGGCATGAACCATCCCCCAGTGCAACGCCGTTTCGTTGCACTTCTTTCATACCGCGTACATCACGAAAAGTAGCCGTTGGCGATTAAAAAGTTTCATTAGCCCCCTCCCTCGCTACACTGTACAGTTGGCAGAAATGCTTGCGAAAGGAAATGAAATACAATCCATGCGGATCCGGTCAATCTTGAGTGTTAGCCGGGCAATGTCATACCTTTTTCTAACCCCCGCTCCGCGGTGCCAAAAATAGTAGTCGCGAAAGTGGCGAAGTAAAGAAAAAAAATTGGAGCACTTCGCGACGCCACTTTTTTCTTCTTCAAACATACTTTCGCAACCTTCAAACTGCTCGAGTAGTAAGAAAATGTGGTTAAAAAAAAAAAATTCAACAATTCATCGCAAAATCTCAAAGAGTAGTTTCTCTAATGGTGAAGAAAAAAAAAACGATTAAGAACTTTTATTTTGGCGTTTTATCTCAAAGACGCAACTCTCGGCAAAAAAGTTCGCCGCAGATGAAGGGTTAATAATTCATATGTGTGGTTAAGTTGTTGGATAACTCTAAAAATTCGTTGAAGAGGTCTCAAAGTTTGTCGGTAAAATAAAAAAAAAAATTATTGCGAACATTCGTATAGTTGTTGTAACACAGTCGAGAAAAGTACCGTCGACAAAAAACGGTCATCGTAGACGAAGGGTTAATAATTCAGTCGTATGGTCAATTTTAATGGTTTAAAGATCCGTGGCTTGTCGCGGATCGGAAGATTAATGTCGGAGACGCGCAGCGGTAGGTTGGGATTGTCCACGTAGCATTGGTAAGAATTATCGCGAGAAAAACGACAAAGTCCGCGGTGACGACAACGAACAATGGCTAATGGTGCTGCTGCCGTTGCCGCTGGAGGTCCAAGTCTTTCTCGTTCGCTTACAGCCACGAGAACCGAGCAGCAACACAATGGAAGCATACCAGAACGAGTCAGAGGTGGGGGTGTAGAGACCTCGCGCCCGAAGAAACGATTAGTCTCCATTCACACGTTCATCTTCTCTTCTCTTCTTCGCTTGCCGCTTCTGCTGTTGCAGAACGGGTACGGGGCGCGCGCGACAGCTCTTGCATTGTCCGTTTATTACAGAGAGGCCATTTAGAGTCGGCTAACAAGAACGAAAGGTTTGCAACAGAGGAAGAATGCGATCTCGCCGTCAAACGGTTATACGGATACATGCCGTGTATCGTTTCGTCGGATCCACACGCGTCGACAACCCCTTCAATTCGCTCGTTACTTTCGCACTTTCTTTCGATGAAATAACTCGATTTTCTTCACAGTACAAAGTTCGATTTACCATTAAATGAAAAACAATCCTAATCGAGAGTTTAGATTAAGACTATAGCATCCCACGAGGAATATAAAGACTCCACAATAATTTGATCTCCCAACATCGCGACCTCGTGATAGCAATTGACCGCAGAAGCCGAAATTTCCATTTTACAGACATAACTCTATACCCACAGATAAATGAATTAATCGTAAAATAAAAAAAAAGTAAAAGGAAAACATTCTTCAAGTGATCCATTCAACGGAGTTTTCAATATTGCAAGATCGCGGGGAAAAAAAATTGAATTGGCCGGAAGTATCGGATTTTTATTTTAAATGCAGATAAAGTACATCGCTACAGCTGTGCCAAAGGAAAAATCGTTTTCTCGTGAAATAATGAACTACGAAAATTGCAATTCAAAATAGAAACTCTTCAAGTGATCTCGAGTTTCTCTCCGTTCGCGTAATGGGTATAATTACAATCGTACAATGTATTGATTTCATTTCCTCGTCAGACTTCCGGTGGTACGTGAACTCGTTGCGGAGAACAGTAGTATTCATGACAGTAGAGGGAGAGTTTCTAACCGAGCTGTCTACGATCGTTCGGCGAACAAGCTCTCGACAATGAGTTCAACGCACTGAGCACGAAACCAATCTATCCCTTCCGTGAAATAGGTACGGACGTTTTACGAGGACCGTCGAGCGTGCCTAACGCGAGGAGCCGCGAGAGAGTTGCCAACATGCGAGCACAACGGAGTAAGGAAACTTTGAGTAAATGAGAGAGTGAGAAAATAAAAGAATTCAGTTGCGAGAAAGAAAGAGATAGAGGTTAAGTATGTAACGCAGCAACGAGGCTTGTCGCTGTGAGATCAGAGCAGATCGAGCGGATCGAATCTATTCTCCTCTCTTTCTGCCTCTTCGAAATGAGCTGATAGTTGTAGTAGTAAGTTGTACTACTACAGCTACAACAACCGTTGTTGTAAGGGCTTACGAGTGTTAATCCCGAAGGGTGCACGAAGCTGGGGAAACCTGTGGGGTTCGGCGTCAGCGACCCGGCACAGAGTCTATTATAGAATACAGTACCGGTACTACATGCCGACTACGTGGTTCCCACTACATTAAAAACACGCGAAAGAAAGAAGCTGTACAATAAAAAAAAAAAAAAAAACAACTTTCATCGCTTCTCGATACTACTCTAAAATAATTTATTTAAATAAACACGTTTGCTGGGAATACGAAAATATTTCGTGATCAAAAATATCCGTACGAAGAAAAGACCGAATTTTTTTTTTTTTTTTTTTTTTCACGGGCCATCAAATGGTTGAATTTGTTAATAAACCGTTTCAAATTTGTCATACGTTAAAATAAATACGTTTGCTAGGAGTACGGAAATATTTCGTGATCAAGAATATCCATACGAAGAAAAGACCGATTTTTTTTTTTTTTTTCACGGGACATTAAATGGTTGAATTTGTTAATAAACCGTTTCGAATTTGAAATACGTTAAAATAAATACGTTTGCTAGAAATACGGAAATATTTCGGGATCAAAAATATCCATACGAAGAAAAGGGAGAATTTTTTTTTTTTTTTTTAGCTATTGAATGGTCGAATTTGTTAATAAACTGTTCCAAATGTGTCATACGTTAAAATAAATACATTTGCTAGAAATACGGAAATATTTCGGGATCAAAAATATCCATACGAAGAAAAGGGAGAATTTTTTATTTTATTTTTAGCCATTAAATGGTTGAATTTGTTAATAAACGGTTTCAAATTTGTCAGCAGTTTGATAATCGTATCGAGTTTGTATCGATAATAAAATCGAATGAACCGAATAAACGAAAGGGGTGTTGGAGAGAAAAGAAGACGATTTTATGAGGCTCAATGGTCCCCGGGTCACCTGGGTGCATTCGTGAAACTAAACGAGTTTTCTTCTCTCGATTCCTCTCTCCCTTTTTTTTTTATCTCTCGTCGCGTTCGTCTCTGCCAGTATAGAATGGAAGGCAAGAGAGACCTAAAACCCCTCGAGCCTCGGTCATGAGCGAGGGTCCCCTCTGGCCTCTTAATCTCCGCCCGGTTGCACTCTTGCGGTGTTATTTCTTCATTCAGACGAAGTGAGATGTGTAAGAGAACCGTGGTATATAAGTATACCGGTGGTTTGCCGTACTACTCCGCTCTGCTACCTCCACTTAGTTCATTGCTGCGATCGAGTAACTCTCACAGTCTCACACACAGGCGCAATCTCTCATACACACACATGGAACGAACTGTTATAGGCGGCTATCTATGGACTCGCGACGTGCAGAGGTCAATCAAAAGCCACATAGTTATCGTAACGACTATCTAATTGAATCACAGCGGCGAGTACGATCTACGAGAGTGTATACAGAGCTCAAAGTTACATCTGAAATGCCTCGGAATATGAGGTCAGAATTTCTAATTCGTAATAATAATACAAAAGATCGGGTAGTTAAAGATTCAAACCACGTGCGAGCGAATCCCGTATACGGTCCGTGATTTTCCGTGAATACCCCTTAATTCGAGTAGCTTCTGGCCTCCGCTGTAGAAACGCTCTTCTCCCCATTGCCGTGAAGGCCACGAGGGTGTTTAGCCCCGGAGCGAAACATCCTACCGTAGGTGTACCAAGAGCCCTGACGTGCTCACAGATCCGCCGCTATCTCTTCCATTTCAACGTGAGAGAGGAGAACAAGAGTACCGGATCATAGCCGGCATAGGTGAGTCAGCGGGAGGGGGATTAAAAGCACCCGAGAGAGAAAGGATTTGACGAGAGTGGTCTCTTGAAAATATGAAACAGGGCATAGGCGTATATAGAGCCCATAAACGACAGCCCTCGACGAGAGGTGCTCCGCACCCTCGTTGTACTCAACAGCCTCGCATGCGCAGCGGAAGATTAAAGTTAATTTTTTTTCCATTGTAAACGGAATGAAATTGCCTCGATGGACCATAATGATGGCGATAATGAAGTCTCATCACTCGGAAGAATTTACGAAGGAAACAAAAAAAAAAAAAAAAAAAAATAGTATGAAGGCGTTGACTTTTGCTGGGAAAAGCAGCTGACCGATGAGAGCCTTCGGTTGGCGTGTAAACGTAAAAGTCGATCGATGCCAACGGGTGCAAAGGCACGTGCTACAAGATACGACGGAGGCTCGACGAGGTATGCGATGCACACGGGTTGCATCGTCGCTTCTGCAACGTGCGAAGTGCCTCGCTAATGGCCACGTGGCCACCTGTTTAATGTCGCTTCTCCACGAGTTGTAACGTTATACCCGTTTTACTCCGCCTCGCGGTTCCCCAGGCGAAAATATTGGAGGAGGAGAAGGAGAGAAGAGAATACCGAAGTGCAGAGAAAGTGATGAAAGGAGAAGAGGAGACTTTTGGTCAAAGAAATGCACCTTTACTGTGACTTTGACCACCTGCGCCATAAACATACAGCGTGGAATGTCGAAATAGACGTTCGTATGACGTCACACCGATCATTTTCTCTAATAATTAAATATAAATAAAATATTGCAATATTCAAATAAAAATTATATGAAATTCCCAAAATTCGATAAAAAAAAATAAAACGTCAAAGATAAAATGTCTATCGAGAGATCGAATTAATGCGAATTTAGTTTGCGTCAATTGCCGAAATAGACTTTACCAACCCGATAAATTTCGTGTCAATTTTGTATTTTAATCCTGAATTAAGCATCAACTCGTTAACCCATTTAATATTTCACAAATAATTGAAAAACCACGAGTTCTAAATGTCCTGCTAACTCGTTAAAATAATGAAATTGCGAGTATATATAGTATATACGTAAATATACATTAAATTAATTGACTCACGTATAATGTTAGCGATATCTTGGCTTCACCATCGCCATCACGATAATAGGATTTATCTCAAGATTTAAACGTACCTGAAACACAAAAGAGGAAAAAAAAAATAAAGTAAAACTATCGGTTACATTCGAGAAGCGGTTTTTACAATTCAATGCAAGCAAAGAGTTGCCGCCGTCGCGTTCTTGAACTTTTCGAGTTTTCGGTGCGAGCGCCGCGGCTCGTGTCTCTCGTGCTGCTGAAAGTTGTTCGAGAGGCGCCTTTCTACACCGGTGGAAGGCAGAAGCAGCAGGAAGTTTCGTGGTTCGTACAGAACGATGGGCCAGCTGGTCGTCGATGAATGAAAACGATAAGACTCTACCGGCCGGTAGTCACGAGCCCGTTGTCGGCGAGAGTGAACAACGGAAACGGTTTTCGGTCGTCCCTCGCCTCTCGCCTCGCCGATTCTGATCGATGCCGAGAATACCGAGCCACAAGGAAACTACTAACCGATGTTCAACGATTCTTATCAGATTCACGAACGCAAGAATGTAAACAGGGCGAAAGACCACGAGTAGCTCGTCGCGTTTAACATTATACGGTAGAAAAACATTGGACTAAGCGCAACAGTTTGTACATAAATCATTCCGCTTGAGATACACACAGACGATGTTACGAATTCTTGTGTCAGAAATGTGTTTTATTGGACTCTTTGTCTCGTTTACGATCACAATGCAATTACGCCTGTGTACGCGATGTTTTTTTAAAGCTGTTGCCGACCCATCTTCGTCAAGTTTACAGGTTTAGAGAGATGATAATTAAGAAAACATTTTCGATGTTTTTCTCTTCTCTGGAGAAGATTTTTGTGTCGAATATTGAGTTGGAAAAATAACTGTTATACTCGTAATCGAGAAAAAATACACGAAACATAGCGTTGAGCTTATATCTTCGCTTCACGATGGATTTATGGGAAAAATTTCGTGTTATGGGAAAAAAGTATCGTGGTCTACGGGAAAAATAGGGGAGACCGGGGCTATTCGGAAGAACACACGCAGTAAAAAAAAAAAATAGAAGATTACACTCAGCGAGTGGTGTGATAAGTAATTCTTCAGCCCCATCATTACTGCGTGAAATCTCCTATTTTTTTAACTCGTCTGTTCCGACTTACCGCATATTCCAAAAAGCTCCGATCTCTCCTACATAAGATATTTTTTATTCTGTAAAAATCGACGGCTTAAAAAAATATCCAATACCATATTTTTTCCTGTATTTTCTCGTGTTGAATATGCATGCATTAGTCATTTGACTGCAAAGTCGCGCGGAACATCGCTAATTGGCAAAGATAATTTTTCTCATTATAAAAAGTTCTTTATCTTAGTTTTTTTTTTTTAATAGAAAAGGTAACGGAATGGATAAAAATCGTATTTGACGCGTCGACGTAAATACCGGAGTGATAATTAAAATGATAATTTATTTAATTTATTCATTCGTTTGCCAAACAACGCAGAGTTTGACGAGTTAATCGGTGGTTGCCAATGGGATTGGAATAATCTGCCTAATACTGTGCCTAAGTTTGGTTAGAAAATTCGAATGGTCTCGGAGGAGACACATAAGAGAGCCACGGCTCACGCCAGAAGTTAGCGAGAGAGTAATCGATCGACCCGCGTGCGTGATTCCCGTCCCTCTTGTCCCGGAAGGATGTAAGAGCGAGGAATCGTGTGGTAGCGGAGAAGCATGAGCAGACAGAGAGGATCACAGGACGACGCCACGATTTGCCTAGAACTCGGTTACCTAGGCAACACCACACCATGAAACGTTCGTTCGCGAGAGAGTCCGCAGAAACAGAGACGCGCGAGAAGCGCGAAGGAAGAGAGGACACGACACAAGGACGACGCGCACGCGAGTGAGGAGGAGGTATGGTGGTGCATCCTGCTTCCTTTCGCTTTTCGCTTTCTCGCCCTCTTCCACTTTCCTGTACGCGCGATATTCTCGTTCTCTCCTATCATCCTTCTCCCTCACTTTCATTTCGCGGCGTAACTCTCGCTCTCCGTTGCTCCGTATAGTCGATATTCTCTCAGGATCCTCGACGGCGGCACGTACCACGCGTTGGTCGCGAAAACGCAAGAACGAGAATTTATATACGCAAGAACAACCTCTCCTATCCCTATCCTATATTCCTGAACGTTCGCGGACCAAGGAAAAAAAAAATGAGAACCTGGAAACGGCGGACTTACTTATCTAATAGATGAATGAAAAATCGAAGTCGTATCTAATTTTTTTTTATGATCGTAATAAACGATTATCAAGACTCAAAGACCGAATGTCAAGTAACTTTTGTAATGCATTTTTATTGAAAGCGATCTATTGGATTTAAAACGAATTAATACGCTAAAATATATATAGATTTTATTTTCTTTAACGAAATTTAATTTCTGTTTTTATTCTGATGGCAGGGTATATATATGGAGAGTCGAAGTTATTTTTTTTATTTTTTTTTTCGTTGACAGACGTTGACGAGTCCTTCGCGACTCAGCGAAAGGAAAAAGGGAGCCGTGGTAGCCGCGTTTAACTCATACAATATTCACTCGCCCTTTTCCCCTCCTCTTCATCTTCGTCCCTCTCGGATCTTCTCGTATATACACAAGCGGTGGTGTCCCCATATATATACGTACGTCAAAAACAAGTCTGGAAGTTTGCAAGCTCCGCGGGGCCCCCGCGCGCGAACGTTTCACAGACACGGGAGATACTGCTTTCCAATGCTATTACAACGAGATAGAAGCTCTCGCGGGAAAAACTCGAGAGAACGACGAGGGTGGAAAGGTCGTGGCTACATGCGCCCTCCCGCGATTCTCTTATACCTCTCCACAGAATTTCACGACGCGACACACGCAACTGTCCTTCGTCGGCAAAAATTTGTGTATTCCACAGTTTTTTTTTTTTTTTTTTCGTTCTTTTTTGCATGATTTTTCCTTTCCCCTTACAACGAGAGTGCGTATGAAGGCCCTCTCTGTTCGAGAGAAATATAATAATTATTCATTCGCACGAAGCGGCATTAATAATCAATGAGGAGTGCGACAAGCTTCGCGTTAGCCCAATGGATTAATCAAACGTAATCAGTGACGGGAAACATCAAAAATAAACTCGCGAAGCAGAGAACGGAGTCGCGCATAAAAGTTTTATTATGCAAGAAGAAAAGAGATGATCTTTATTCGTAACTCGGCCAATTTTTCTCTTTTGCATCGCATTTGCGTACATAAGGCTGCCCACTGTATTCGATCTTTTCCCTCTATACGCGTCTGTAGAGGAAAAAAAAATACTCCAAACAAACGACAACGGGAGAGAAAAGCGAGAGGGCGGCGGGAGGGTGGGCGGAGGAGCTGTGCGAAGAGAGGAAATAAAAGTGGAAAAAAAGGAGTGCGAATACGGAGCAAAGTACGAGAGGAGAGAAAGAAAAAGAAAAAAAGAAAAAACAAAGTTTCTACGAGGAAGAGGCTGTATGGGATATATCCTATATACAGTGTACAGAGAGCTGCACGAGGTACAGAGAGCACAGAACGGCCGTAACATAACCCGTCCTTTGTCGTCGTCGCCGTCGTCGTCGTCGTCGTCGTCGTCGTTGGACGAGCGAGTTAGAGTCGAGGCTGCAGGCGGATAGCCTGAGCCCCCGTCAACGTTCTTATCGGAATCGGTGTACATTACGATACGCGAGAAACAGGCGCGCGCGACTGGCGCTACATATACGTATATCTGCGCTACCGAGACGTAGTATATCGGACTATTATACTAGATACTGTAGTATACGAGAGAGGATGAACGTTTCGCCTCGTGTATTCCTTGGATGCATAGAATTATATTCCTCCCGAGAAAACTAACCGATAATCCTCGAATTTATTCATTCAAGCGGCGCGTATGTTAACCAAAGAATTTATCGGTTAAATGATATCGTGATTATAAATTCAACACGAGACGAGTGACAAATTCGAGACGATTTGTAAAAGGTTATCGGTTTCATGGTTCAAACTTCGAGTTCGAACTAATTAGGCGGGGAGCTCATTTTTTTTTTTTTTTTATAAAAACCCGATGACCTTCTTTGATCCTTATACTGCATTGACGGAAAAGATTAAGTTACGATTCGATTTTTAAAAAATTTACATCGAATAAAATGTATTCTTCGCATTGCCTATTGAAATCGTTCGATTAGCGGATTTTTATTCAATTATGTAAAAAAAAATTTTTTTTTGGAGTGCTATCGTAATTAATCTTCCAGTGCTTCGTATATCCCGATAATATTCGTGAGATATAATTCCTTGTCGGCGACTACTGTACTCTGTGCACACGGAGGGGTGGCCACATGCAAGTATACGCTGGTAACCCGGAGCCTCACTCTCGAGAGAGACTCGATTACAGTAATTACCGAGAGGAAGATTCTAAGCGGTGCCCCGATGATCCGCTCCTCTCCTCGAGAGTCTCGTATCACGGTAATTTATCTCGCAGCGTATTGCTCGGATGTTTCCATGCCTTCCTTGCGAAGTTAAAGACGGTATGGCGTTGCACACCAGCGTATTATAGCGTATGTATGTATGCCACAAGACGATGCGGGAGTGTCGAGAGGGCGAGCGCGGCGAGAGAGCAAGAAATCGCACAGCCTTGCAATCAAGAAACGATCTTAAGGCTGTGAACGGAGTACGAGTAACCAGGCAAGATCGAGTAGTCAGTTTCGCAATAGAACAACAAAAAAAATATAAAGAAACGACGTATAAGAAAAGAAACACGAGGGAGAAGAGCGCGAAGAGAAAATACGCGAAGGAGGAAAAATTCGTAGTAAAACGATAGCAACGATGTTCGAGTTGTGGGATATATGTATAAGCGGAGAGGGTGAAAAGAGGGAATAAGGAGGGAATGAGAACGCGAGGAGAGAACCAGCGGATGCTGTACACGCCCGAGGAATCCCGACAGGTGGAATTCTCGAGGCGGCTTCGTCGTCGCTGGCTATTCGCCTTCTCTCGCTCTCTAACCCGGCTTCGCGATAATATTAAACAAGGTTTGCTGGGCTGTATGTCAGATAGAGGATAGCAGAGTATAACAGAAAAGGTAGCGGTAGGGCGCAAGAAGAAGAAGAAGAAAGCCGAGATACGAAGAAGAACGGAGTTTCTGCTGGCCAGAGCGAGAACAGCAACTTTAGTTAGCTTCTGTCTCGTGCCCACAGGCTGCTCCTGCAGTTACGGAGTCTCCACTCTTCGCCGGTCTCTCGTTCCTTTCCTTTTCGCCTTTGTTGTACTTTGCTCTCTGCTCGAGTCAGCGGAGAGCTAACCGGGACTTGGAGAAGGTAAAAGATAGATATATCCGGTCGCAGTAGGAGGAAAAGTTCTGTTCTGGAAATATTGCTCCTATAGCTGTATGGTTGAGGCGCGTTGTCACCGGGTCTTTCATCTCTTACTATTTTTTTTTTTTTTTTGGACAGTCAAAGTCGTGCCAAAGATCATTCAATGACCGCAAATCATTAACGAGTGTAATTTCGGAGAATTTGTCGGAAGTAAACTTCGTCGCGTCAGACGTGAGCGTCGGCAACGCACGCTAATAAATACTCCAAAAAGTGAAATTCGTAGACGCGCTCTACCGAAATTCAGCTCGCCGGCGCCAGTCATCGGGGTTATACAAACGTATTGTCGTTGTATTAGCGATGAGAGTGAACGAGGATGTGTTGTGTAAATTGTAGAAGCGTTCCATTCCGGGCGCAAACCGACAACTTCGTTAGTTACGCCAACTCAAAGTCGCACCCATTGTCTAAGCTCAGCTTTATTACGCGAGACTCCTCGGTCCCTCACTATACTCTAACCTCACGGATATATGGATATCCACATCTCGTCCAGAACTCTGTCGAGGAAAATTATGGCTCCAAGCGAAACCCGTATCGGCGGTGTCTCTCTGTGTTATGGGAATTAGTGAGAGCCGAGAGAGCAGAGAGAGAGGAGAGCCGAAGCACAAGGATTGAATAGTAAATGCGGTTTCGGCTCGGCGAAGTTATCGACGTTGACGCAATTGTGTATATACTTTCGAATGCTTTATTACTCGTGTTTAATGCCAATAAACAAATTACATTTTCATGCTTTCGGAAATGAGATAATTTTCAATAGTCAGTCGGTTGGATAGCGAAAAAAATCATTGAGATAATCGTTTTTCGATGTTTATGAACTTTGGAAAAGTTTTTTTTTTGTGCTTGCGATTTAATTTCTATAGTGAGCGAATGGTCGGAAAGAAAAATTATCGGGAAAAAAATGTTTCTCGAAGGGTTGAGAAAGTTCGTAAAATTTTTTCATAATTTTTTTTTTTAGTTGATTTCGAAGGGTTGCTGGGGAAGCAGACACTTGTAATTATCTAAAAAACATTTTTACGCATTTATGAAGTTCGGAGGGAATTTTTTCTGTTGTTTTTTTCAGCCTACAGGGCTTCCGAGGATCGTGACAAATCGAATTGATCCACGACTTTCGCAGCTGGTCATAGTTTGCTCGTAGACACGCGCGTCACTATTCGAGGGGGGCATCTCGGTTTCCATCATTCGGGCGGCCCGGTACTCTCGTATCGTAATTTCCCATCTCTGACCGAGCACTTTTCTCTCACCGTTAAGGACGGCCCTCATCGATATAGAGAAAAAAGGAGAGTATAGACTGCACTCAAGCGAAGAGCTATCACCGATAAAAGCATTTGGAGAGAGGGCTGGAGAGAGCTCCGCGCACAGCGCTCAGGATATCAATGATAAAACGGAGAGTCGTTCTTGGAAGTTACGAGGGCCCCAACGAGTGAGACAGAGAGACGAGGTAAACGCCGATAAAATCGATCACAGCGAGCAATAATACGTTCGTTTCTGTGCGGGTCGGTAATATATATACTTGTATAATATACAGCGAGGTCCACTATAGGCGTTTCACTCGAAGAAGTTACCAGATTTTTTTTTCTTCTCTCCCGCGGCGCGCGAACAAGTCGTCGATCCAGTCGTTCCATTAAGTCTTAATAATGAATTTCTCGTAGATGCCACGTATGTACTAGTTATACATGGCGCGATCGGCAGAACAATCGAAATGACGGGAATAATAAAAAGATATAGAAGAGTAAAAACGTAAAAAAAAATCGACTCCGATAGCACGAAACAGACGAATGACTTCAAAAGCCAGTGGCCCCCTAGTATTTTCCAGACTATACACGCTTCTGGGATACGCAAAAATTCCTCGAGCGCAATGCCAATCGTAAAAAAATAAATAAAAAAAATCTGAGCTCCTCTTCTCGTTCGAACTATGTGGCTGCTGCTCACGGTATCAAAGCTACGAGAACGGAGAGGAGAGTTACGAGGAGTGAACTCGTTCGTTTGTCGACCGATACAGCGACGAGAAAAAAAAAAACGGTGAGTTCAAAAGCGCGCCGGAGAAGTGCTCCTCGGGCCGAGGTCCACGATACCGATTTTCCATTCGAAACTCTCGTCAGCAGACACGCTCCGACCCTTTGCAGAACGCACCTACGGAAATGGAAATTGCACGCGATTCCTCGCGAATATTGTTTTTCGTGAAAGGAACGAATAAAGAGCCATTATCGGCGCACCTTCCGCTGCACGAGAGGTACGTTCGCATTTTCACTCCGAGCTATGCCCGGATTCTGGCTCTCCCACTGTTTATAGGAATACAAGGGAAATATGAAAGAAAGTTTTTTTTTCATTTTTTCTTTTAATTCCCAGAATTTTGAACGCGCCACTCGCTGATATTACGAATTGTTTCAACGAAACAACAATGCCATTCAGTATTTCTCATATTTTTTTTCACTCATTTTCAAGTTATCTCCGGCCTTTGTATAAATTATTTCATACAATAGTAACAAATATTAGTATTATACCGTGAGAATAATTATTTTTCAAATGCATTTTAAGCTGTAAGCGCACTGCGATATGTGACGTAAACCAAATTCGGCGCAATTTAAATGTTATCAATAATTTCGCACTCGCGTACATCGATTTCTTGTTCGTTATTGTTAACGCGAACAGTGTGTCCGACGGTAGGATTTTTTTTTCTCCATAGCCACGAGACAGGGAGATTCAACTTGGCAAAAGCGCCCTCCGTGCGAATGGTAAATCGCAACGTGGAATACGGTGACATAGAATCTCGCGTATGCGCCTATACCACGGAGACGCGGTGCACCGTTTAGAAATACGATCAGTCTGGTGTCGGGCGCATCGGACGAGCTCTGCGATCCATTCTACGGCCGTAATAACATCGCCGAAGGGATGGTCCGCAGACAAAGATTATGCTGCCGTTTGGATATATCTGCCGTGGGAAATATCCCAGCGTGCAACGCAGAGGATTACCGTTGCGTTAAATCAAAGCCCGAGAAACCGCGTATGCGCCAAACGATGACGACGAAGGATCAAGATACGATCTTCATCAATCGATAAAGCGGGGTGTCGACGTAGGGCTGTCGTTAGACGTGAAAAAAAAAAAAAGAAAAATCTCATCGTCAGTGACTCGCACATAGCGCCCCTTTGCATGTAAAACAGAGATGCTATCTTTGCTTGCCATCATTTTACGTAAAACCAAGAAACGGTCAAACGATCGGAAGCAATATATTTCGAGAGAAGGATTTGGGTCTATATCTGTTTCTTCGGTAAATCTGTGCATAGTATGGACGAAAAGAAAGGAAGAAAAAAAAAAAGGAAAGAGAAAGAGTCGTGTTGCTAGCCAGAAGCCGAGAACAGAAAGCAAGCCGCGACAATATATCCAAGAGATGTTTCGCCTGGTCCTTGCTGGTGTCTCTCTTTTCTTTTTTTTTTTCTTTCCCGCTGCGAGTGACACAATGGCTTTGACGCTGGGATCTCTTGGATCCCCGTGGAGCAAGAGGATGCGAGAGGAGGAGAATGGGAGAGCAGCCATTGGACCCCTGGAGAATCCTGCCGATGTCTCTATGACCCCATACTAACGGCAGGTATCCCGTGGCTCTCAAATTAGAAGAATATGTGCCTCGTTCTCATCTCTTTTGGTGCTCTCGCGCGCCTGTACATCAACGATATATATACATCAAGCTGTGTATTCTTCTTCTTCCTCTTCGTCTACTTCTCAAAGCTTTTTCTTCTTCTTCTTAGCTGAACGGAGCTCCTCCTTTCGCGGGGATTCACACCAAGCGCTAATAATCACGAGGTCTTGTTCACGAAGGTCGTAAATTACCACCGGGGAGGCCAGCGCGCTTTAGCCCTGAGGTTTAATTGCTCGAGACGTACGCAAGAAGATGGAGGAGAATAGCACCAGCAGGCTGTGTGACTGGGAAGAGCGGTAGGGAGGTAAGCGAGGAATTTGAACGTCAAGATGAAGAATATTTCAATATAATACCGAAGAAATGTGTAGACTGGCGCGAGATAGAAAGGGAAGAATAAAAGAAAATCTCTCGTTTCCGGACAGATGATAACTCTCTCGCTGTTACCTATAACTATGTTATAATGCGCATCTATAAAAAAACATAACGCGAGAAACACAAGAAGAAGAAGAGAACGAAGAAAAAGAAGAAGAGTAGAACGTGCGCATATCTCGTCGATAGAAAATCTTCCACATACAGCGTTGCCGGGGATAAAACATCCTTTCGATCAGCACGTTTAGCTTACTGTGCGAATAGTACAGGAAGGCAAGGGGATCTATAACATCCATGGCCTTTTTTTTTCCCGTGCATCGTGTGTCCTGTGTTTTTATCCATGGTATACACATATATATATATTCGTACAGATGAAACTCCAGTCACGTTCGGAGAGTTATACAATCGTGAGCAAAAGAATTCCGTGGAGTGGAGTGTAGAGAGATGGTAGAAAGAGGGATATTCGGCCACGAAGACGCGAACGAGGACAATGGCTCGTTCCTTTGTCTGGCAGAAAGTTATTACGATATTCGTCGTTGCGGGGGATGCGCGGTGTAGTGGTTGCGCGACGAGAGAAAACCCTCTCTTGCGTTCCTCATCTCTCGCGAGAAGAGAAGAGAAAGACGTAACATAAAATTTCGGGGATTCATAAAGCTACTTACCCTCGTTAGCTCGCGGTAACCACGAACGTTTTTCGGAATTCTAGAAGGGGTTATTCATTATTCTACCGAGCATTCTTTCTGCTTCCTTTCCTTTCCATCGTAAAGTTAAAGTTGCGCGTCTCTTATACTCGTCAATCTCTCTACCCACCGCGGGATACTCGCTCTGTGATTCTTTGGCTACAACCGCGGGATACTTTCTATGTTCGTTCGCAACCGAGGATGAGAAATGCACAAAAAAAAATAAATAATAATAATAATAATAATAATAATAATAAAGAAACCACCAATCTGTTGGTCATAAAAAAAGATGCGGGTATTCATGAAACTCGATCTCTGCTGAACACCTTCGTGGAATTGAATATCGCATATTAGAATGATTCACTTTGATTTCCGAGGATATATAACCTCTCGACGAGAAGCCACACGCGATTATGATTTTACGTGATTGACATCGCTGAAGCAAAATTCTTCGTTTTCTCACTAAGCACGATAGTTGCGAAATGGAGATTGATGGGCATATTGCGCAATGCAATAATGTATATACACCGGTCATGGTCGAGAGGTTATATTCGACGATTACTCGCAACTGACGAAGTTTTGCATTTCGTAAGCGAGTGATAGGCGTTGCGCGGGAATAATGAATGCTGATTTTGTGCATTCGGAATATTCAGCGATAATCAGGAAGTGCTTACGGCATAATAATAATAACGTGATTAACGAACGATAGATATACGCAGGCATACGAATCCCACAATGCATCCGAAAAAGATACAATAACGAGACGATAAAATTCCGAGGGTTCGATAAAATTCAGATAAATGGAAAACCAATTTTATTCGATTAATTATCCAAGTTGAAATCGCGAGGATTCCTGGTGTAAGCGAAATGAAACATTAAAGTCCCGAAAGCAACAGAGCACTCGCTCCCCGACGCTTTTTCGTTCGTTCGAACGAAAATAATTCAAGAAGCTTTTATGGTGTCGACAGTTTTCAGTTTGAATATTTCATCGATTAAAAAAAAAAGTGTGAAATAAAAAATATAGAAAAAAACACGACGATAATATAATTTGTTATATATATATTTTTTTTTTTCGTGCAACTTTATGGTTATGTCGAGAAGTGACGATGTCGGGGTATTGGTAGAAAAGGTGACGGTGTATAACCCGGTGGCTTCGTAGACGCGTCTCTCAGCTTGTCGTCGTAGTTGGCGCGCGGACGGAAACGGTTACGCATTCCGATTCCTTCGGCGTGAAATTAATAACGTCGCGGGGTCTCTCGGGCGACGAGGGCATATAGGAAGCAATGCCTGTGAGGGTCTGCGGTGTTAATTACGTGACATTTATCTGCACGCCACCATCTAGCCGAGAAATCTTGGTGCCCGCAGGAATTTCGTGAAGGGGTTTCCGTCGAGCGAGAACGAGAATATACATAAACCTTGTCGTATGTGTTGGTATGTTGGATGAATATTAGGTGAAACACAAGCAGACGTGGCCATTCCACGTGCGTACGTGTGTATGTGGTGTGTAACGTAAGATAAAACAGGAGGACAGAGTAGTTTGGTCAGCCATAGTGGTACAAACGCCGACGAGATTCTCCCATAAAAATTAAGCCCCCGTCTGCAGAAACCGAGGAAAGAGCTTGTGCGGCTTTTAACAGGTAAAATCCTCTCTACCTTAAGACTGGCGGCAGGATCAAGAATTTTCAACGGCTGATTGATCCGACTAAATCCCTAATACATCGAGAGAAAAAAAAAATGCAATCTACGCTCGTGTGACTGGGAGGTGAGATTTGTAGTCGAGGACCTTGAACCGTAGCAGATTCTTGGTAAGAACTTAAGATCATCCAGAATTTACGATATTTTTTTTTTTTTTTTTTTTTTTACAACAGCATTAAAAATTGGTATTTTAATATTCCGACTTTCGATATCATTCCATATACGGTAACGGGAATAAAAATGAGAATGTAAAATTTCCACGATTTTTCTTGATCCACTAAAAAGAGATACGAGCACAACGCGTGTACGTCTCGAGGTCATATTAACCTCGTGGCTTCCGTCTACTGGGCGAGGTTCACGGCCAGGGGCTTCGCCACGCTCAGTGCCATACACAATCGTGGCAAATAAAAATCTACCCTCATCCACGCGGACCACCGATACCCAAGGGACTTCGAGCAATACACTTTGCTCGCTGTTGCCTTCAAGAGTAAAATAGAAAAAAAAAAAAAAAAAAAAAAACCACGGCGTGCGATCATCAGAGAAAGAAAAAACAACCGCCCACGCATAGGCGCTCACGCACACGCGAAATAACAGTAGTAAAGAGAGTAGGAAGCTGCGGGTATTGCTATCGTCGGGGGTTGCGCGATTCGCTACTCTCTCTCTTTCGTTCTCTCTTTTTCCCCCCTCCGGTGTTCTCTCTATGTTGCGTGGATATAGCTGAAACGCGCACCCCCTGCGTTAGCGGCGTTTCCTCGCCGGGATATCGAGCGAAGCTTGAAATACGAGGGGGGGGGATGAAAGTGAGAGAGTAGAGGGAAGGCATACCACCGACTACGACCACGATCAACCCCCCTCAGCCCTGTGCGTTCGTTCGTTCGTTGTTAGGCGGACGAGCCGCGGCAAACAACGTGCCCACTGCTTCTCCGCTTCTGTTGCTGCTGCTGTTTCTGCGTGGATTTCTCTGTCACCTCATCTCTAGTATTTAGGGTATATATACAGCTAGGCTTTGCCTTGCTCACCGTCAGCGCCCCGAGGACACCGTCGAATTACCAAGAGAATATACTACTCTCTTCCTATCCCGAACGAATGACGAAGAAAATAGAGGGACGAACGTTGGGTACGGCGTTATATGCCGGGGAAACTCTTGTAAAGAGTAGAGGAATTAAGCTCAGTCGTGCGGATTCTCTTTGATGCTATTAGCTATCAGAGAGTAAAGAGAACAAATGGAAAAAAAGAAGACGTCGGTGTACAGTGCCGTACGGGGGTAATCAGTATGATGGAATCACTGTAATCAGATTATCGATGCTCGAATAATTCACGATTCTACTTGTATTACGAATTCGTGAGAATAGAATCGCGTTTATACCGTACTATAGCGGTAATAAATCGAGCGATGTATCTAACATTAGCCTATTACCGGTACGGAAGGAACCGTAGAGAGGGGAGAGAGTGAGGTAGGAAAGCCCATTGTCCTGTTATGCCTCGGTAGAGACTCTACCGAGAAGCACAATTTGAGATCGTTCTACCGGTCTCGGGCAATACACGGTTACTCACCGCTCTCTCGCTTCGAAGAGAATCGAGGAGCATTGTTCGACGACGACAACGACTATTGAGAGACGTTCAGCGAGATTCGTCGGAGCCTCCGACAACGTCAGCCACTCGGGATATATACGTACCTCAACAACGAAGATTCTATAACCATATATTACCCCCCCCACCTTCACCCCTCTTCACCTCCAATCGATATTCACGGGAAGTTCTCGAAGAGCACGCACGATTGCCAGTATTATGAAGGATGATTGAGTATAAGAGACTGAGAGTTAACCGGAGTGGTGATATAACTAGGCGACGATATAGTATATACTGTAAGAGATATAGAAGCTCCGTGAAGCTCTGAATAACACGAAGAATTATTGTCTACTGAATAGACGACGAACAAAAAACGGTTTCGGAATTATACCGAACAAGTAGATAGAGGAGAAGAGAGCGCGAAGGAAGTTTGCGCTGTACATGGGGCGCGAAGGGTTGAGAAGAAAGATGACGAGTAAGGAGATGACAGTGGGACTCTCGCGGCAAAACGACAAGCAAAAGGACGTTCGAGACAAGCAGAATGACAAGTGCGCGAGTGAAACAGGCGAATATAAGACGAACGAAGCACGAAACCGGTATTATACGAGTTAAACGAAGAAGCGAAACGTACAGCCGGGAAAGACGCGACGAGTCGACGACGACGAACTGGTACACGCCACTGTGTTTTCTCTTTCCGTCTTGGAAAGTACGACGAGATTAATTTTAAAATACTTTGAAACAAGGCAAGAGAACGAGATATGGAGGGAGAGGGAGAGGGAAAAAGCACGAGTGACAGAAACAGAGAGATAGAGAAGGTGCGGCAGGAGACGAGGAGAAGAACGTAAGACTGTAAAGTTAATTTAGTTGTCAGCCGGACGAGCTGCCCCGGACGACGCGAGTTCTGTTGCTTCCTTTGCTTCATCCTCTCTTTCTCTCTATCACGTGAAACTCCCGAGAGAAGATAGCGGAGCACGCGAAACTATTCTCATTCCTTCGGGAAGTACGCCCCCGCGCGCTCCGAGCGTCTCGGCACATTAAACGCCATACTTTAATGGGAAACGTCAGATTTTCTTCGGTTACGAGACGAGAAGTGGATGGAGAAGGATGTGTTGAGATGCTGGATGCTCGTCTTTACAATTTTATTCTCGGAATGTAACTCTCGCACGCTACTGGTCTTCTCGTTTCGTGTCTATCGTAAATTTTTTTACTATTCCTTTTTTTTTGTTTTTTTTTTTTTTTTCTCGTAGACGATTATTTCGCCGACTAGAAATCTTTTCGGATGAAGGAATTTTCGGAGATCGAGAGATATAATTATTTTCATGAAAAAATATAGACAACATTCCATCATTAGTATGAGTAGTAATTTTTTTTTTTTTTTTTTTTTCTTATTAATCAGTCTTTTCAATTTTTAAAAAGATTTATTCATCTACGAACGTTGAGAAATAATGATGCTTAGCCTGAAGCACCTGTACGAAATTATAAAAAAAAAAAAAAAACTACTGAACCGAACCGCGAAGAGGTAAGCGTAAAGGTCCGATGCCCCGAGGCCTCAAAACTCGCACCTGCGGCTCGGAAGCTATACTCCACCTCGCGGTAAATTCGTTCTCGTCGAGCGACTCGAGCGAAACCTTTCGAGGAACCCTCTCATTTGCGAAATGCGGTAAAAATATATCAGACACAGGACCGGATGACTGTCGCGTTCGCTCGGACGGAACCGTGTGAAATCTTCTCGACTTTCGTTCTCGTCGACTCACGCGCCCTTTGGCCTCCAGAACTCTAAAAATGTATTACATTTGCATATTTTTACTTTCGGAGAAATGAGAACGAAAAGAAAAATGATTTTTCATCACAAATGAAATCATTTGAATTTACGAAAAAAAAAAAAAAAAAAAAAAAATGAAATACATCGAATCAAATTTATTCGAATTAATCAATCTTTTTAAATCTATAAGTCTGAAATTGCTTCGCTTCGCATCACGAAAACGAGGAAGAGAGTGGGTCTGGGGTTCGAGGCCCATTAACGCATTCCTAACTCCGAACGCGGCGCACCCGGTCCCAAAGTTCGTATACCGTATAACACAAGTGTACATGATGAGAAAGAGAATACAGCGAGAGGAAGAAGGAGAAAACGCGTGCGAGAGAGATTGAAGTTTTCTCTCTTGGTGAGCGCTCGGGACCGGCGGCTCCTCCCTCGAATCACGCTTCTACTACGTGAGCGAGATTTTTTATTTCCCCTCGGTCCACGAGACACGCTGCAGCATCCGTGCAAGCATCAGATGCTACGAGGTAGTCGGTTATACTCTTTCGAGAGAAGAGGGAATCCTCCAGTGCAAAAGTGAGAGAAAACATGTAGAAGCAATATTCAGGCCACTGGAAAAGAGCCTCCTATCTCCGTTCGTTCTCTTCGCTCATTGGCTTCCCCATTGCCTCATTGAACTTGTATTTTCCCCCCCAGTCTCTCGTTGTTCCGGTAATGCGGTGGCCACAACGAAAAGAGAAAAAGAGACTTTCGACGAAACGAGAGCTCAAGGAAAGCGCGAAAAAAAAAAAGAAAGAAAGAAAAAAAAAAACAACGCGAGAGAATGCGTGTGCTGTCCACGATAGAGCTGACCATAGTTACAGGGGGAAAGCATCGTGCGGTTTCCCTATAAAATCTCAACCCCTCCGTTTGAAGGCGATAGCAAGTGAGACGCAGAAAGTGATACTGGTCGAAATAATTTCACCCGAGGGACGGATCCCGGAAGAACAATCCTCTCGACCTTCCGTTCTTCCGGAACGACTCGCTATACGCCACTATTACTACTGTTCCGGGGGTGGCATAGGCGAGGTGGACAGAGGGAGGGTTGGCCAGAGAATCCGTACGAATGGTCCAAGAAGAGCGTCTCGTCGTGATTTCCCTTTCACCCCCCACCCTCACCCTCTACCCCGTCGCCACCTCCCCCTCGATAAAACGCTCCAACTCTCACGGAGAGAGCAACACAACGATAAAAGTCGTACTATCTATTCCGATTGCGGAAAAATCCTATTCGCATATCTATAATGTACCGGATCGTGTAGCAGCAAGACGCTATACTTTCTTAAAGCCGTTCGTCGAATCGATAAAATGTTATAAGATTTTTATATATATATATATTTTTTTTTTCTCACGACCGGAACGAATGCAATGGTAAAAGGCTATATCGTCTATTTTTCATCGTTTCTCTCGTTGGCCATCTCGTTTCTACGTTTTTCCCGTGACGAGAAGATCCTCGATGTATCTATAGGGTATATAACTACGAACGCCGGAGTATTGCTCTCCGGCGCGGATAGGTATCGAGAAGATATCGCTCGCGTACACACGCCGAGTGTTCACTTAATTGCGGAGGCGCTAATGGCCTTCGTGAAGCACCTTCTCTATACAGACCGACAGATTACTTCGAAACAGAGCATACAGGAGAAACTATATAGATATAATACAACACAGAAGCAGCAGTAGTAGTCGTAGGACCACACAATTTCAACTGGATTTCTCGTAGAACATCTATGCATTGGATTCGTGACTCAGCAAATTCTTGTCCAAGATTTCAGGTGAATGGTGGTTTCTCGTATTGATGTCTCGGGAAATCGAACCGAATCTTTAAGTCTTTAGCCGAATGGTAGCGTAATAAAAGGGATGGAACTCGAATGGACAAAAATCGGGAAAAGTTGGTCCAGAAATTTTTGCTTTATATCCGCTATTATGGCGCCTCGAGATGATCACTCCATTTAATTAAGAAGATACATTCAATATACATTATTAAAATGGAATTTCTTTGAATAAAATGAAATAATCAGTAATTATTGCTTGTAGTTAACCATCAATTTTCGTCTGCGTATTACGTAATAAAAAAAAAATCGTTCATTAAAAATATATGTTATATAGTCGCATTCATAATTGTGAACAAATTTTAATTTAGTTTGACAACATTTTGTCGGAGCAAACAAATTGTTTCCGGCAAAGTGTATGTGTGTATATATATATATATACAAATACTACGCATTGTGACGCTTCAGTTCAGACATTGCAGAGTGGCGAGAATTAAACCGCACGCCTCGCGCATACGTACGTACGATCCGGGTAATTTTAGAAGTTTGGGAGGAGCCGCGAAGCTCGTCTTGCCGAGACTCTCACTCACTCTCAATATCTCGCGGGGGAGAAAGAGAGGAATAGAGGCGCACACGCCTTCTCGTCCCTGCGTCGTTTATCACGTATGCTTTTTACCCCGAACCCGGTGCCTCGACCGAGACGGGGTTGACAGGCGTCACGTGTTGTGCGGCGTGTACCAAACGCTCAACATAAACGAGAAGCATAAGGAGAAGCTGCTAAAGCAGTAGTTCACTCGCTGCTATACGATATAGTAGTATATCGAAGAAGGAAGAGCACATCGATGAAACGGAGAGAGCATCAGTGTGACATGGATGTTCTCGAAGACTTCAAGTTCACAGGCATAACAGCAAAAGCAGCAAGCATGGCGCACAGGAAAGGAAAAGGAGCGTTGAAAAACTTGTTAACAAGCCAATCGTCGACTAAATTGCTTGAAAAATCGTTGAAGTAGAAACGAATTTCGGTGAAATACAGGAAGTCTCACGAAAGAGGGTGCAAACATTTTTTTTTTTTTTTTTGCTTTAGAAATGGTCGCTCGTTCTCTCGAAAAATCGGTTGGAAGGAAATTGTATTTCACGTATAAGAGAACAGAAACAAAAAAAAAAATTGATAATATATTCAGATTCCGCAGTAGTCAAAGAAGGCTTTTTGATGTTGATAAATGGTCGAAAAGTTGAGAAAAAAAAAAGAATTAATACATAATTGCATATGGCGCGGTTCGATCGTTCTCTTGTCTCGAACATATGTTTCACCCGAAACTTTAACTCAACCCTTTTCCAGAATATCATTCATTTCTTAACCCTACTTCGACTTCTTGCTACACTGTATTTTTCTTTTTTTTCCCTTCCTTGTCCTCTCTCTCTCTCTCTTCCCAATATTATTATCGCGCCTACAGCGCGAAGAATGATTATTTCCACGCCTCCGCTACGATTCACGTCGACCACGTAAAATGATGGATCACTGAAGCTTCACCGAGTCTCGAATGTTTTCAAAACATTAATTAAGAGTGAGAAACGCTTTGCGGCTTTCCTTCCCCCCCCCCCCTTCTTTTTTTCTCTTAAATGTGTGTGTCGACATTCTGGTTTCGACTCTCTCCCCGAGATATTCCAAGTTCTTCGAGAACATTGGACAGGCGCTACAAGACAACTCAGAAGAAATGAAAGACATGCTTGTCAGTCTGTTCTAAGCAAAGACAGCAGGCGCGCAACTTGCTTCGGGAATTAAAACTTTATTTAGAATTCGAAGAAGGCGCTGAGAGAGGAGAAACGTGCGTATTTGTGTGTAGGATGTATCGGTATGAAAGAAAAAAAGGCTTCGCGTACGTGTTCACGTATCTCTCTGTCTCACGCGAGGAGAAGAGAAGGAAGAAGAGTCTCGCAGTCAAGATTTCAAAGTGCAATATTTCAAGTGTAGGAGGGAAAGAAGAAACCGAGCGAAAGGGGGGGCTTCGTCGTCCGAACTGTGGTGTTTTCAACGACGACAGCATAGTTATTTACGAGGCACGGTATTAGCGCGCGAGCGCCTCGAGCATCACCCTTCGCCGGGACGAGACGGAAGCTGCCGCTTTCCAAATGGTCAGATGCTTTCGGACTGCACAGCCCGCGCTCACGGACTTGATCCTCTGAGTTGTAACGTCGTCTGAGTCACGTCTCCAGGCGCCTGTAGACGTGCATATACACTTTTTTTTTTTTATTTTTTTTTTTAAGAAAATAGCGCCATCTCTGAGACAAGTCAGTCGAAAATGATTCGGAAACAGTTTTCGGAGTACGTGTCGTAAGTTTAAGCAATACGGGATGTAAGGAAAAAACACCATGAATTAGGAGTGTCGGACTTTCGATACGCTTTTTTTTTTTTTTTTTTGCTGAGACGAAGAGTCCGACAGGAGGGATGGTCTACATCCCTCCGCCCCCGAAGCGTCGATCTCGAAGAGTTTATGTATTATCGACAGGGCAGGGTACGGCCAGTGAAAAAAAAACTATATGACACGACGAGGGTGTAGAAACGACGATGGACAAACGTCACACGCGGGGGAAACCCGCGGACGAGACTCCCGAGGGATCAAGTATCGATTCCACTTTCGCACGGTCGGGAAACTTTAATTCCCGAAAAGGCATCATATTATTTTTATTTTTAAAACAGCGATATGGATATTGACAGTCAATTTTTTTCATCCCTTTCAGCGATGAAAGTAAAGTTTTAAACTCTTTTACTCCATTTTTTTTCGTGCTGTTCGCGTTTAGAATGTATTTTACCAGTGAATTTTATTTTCTTCACGATCGCAGTTGTCGGTTTTTCTTAATCAGACGCGGCAAGTATGTCGTGAGCCAAAATGCTCCGAGTCTGTAAGACGAGATATTCGGTGCCGTAAACGCTGGTCATTCATCCGCAACTGCCTCCTGGAAACGAAGTAAGTATGTGGGGAGCGAAGAAGGTTTGGGCGACGATCGTAAAGCGTCATTCTCCCGGCGTTCACCAAAGTTAAGTAAAATAAATTGAAGTATAAAGTTTTCAGCGGTGCGGTGTTGACCGTGAGAGAAGAGGCGATACGCTTGGATTATAGCACGCGAGTACCGCGTAAACTCCTTCGCGGCATCGCTCGCGCAGGTACATACATCTCGTCTCAAAGCTGTTTAAGTATTAAAGAAGGAAGACTCGCGGGATCACGAGATGGCCCGGCGCAGCGTTGGCCATAGGTAGACGTTGAAAAAAGATCGAGTTGAAAAAGATATAGATATAGAAAGTCCCCGAATGATCGACACCAGAAAAAAACGATCGAAGCAGAACTAGAAACATATCTTGTTCGGCTGTTCATCGTCGAATTTTTCATTAGGAAGAAATTTTATTTTAATCCTTCAGAAACGCGACGATCCACTTTCGTGAAAATATATAACGCAAAAATTCGGTCACGAGTGACCCCTCTCGTTATTGTTCGCTTGCTTTGTTCTCTTGCGGTCCTTGAGATTGTATATACGAGAGAAGGAGGGGTAACGTGGGAGTTAAAGTGCGAGCGAAAGCAAAGGGATAAAATGATGAAAAAAAAAAAAAAAAGAGCGAGTAAAAAGGACGAGGGGGCGAAGAGGCGAGGGAAGAAAGTAAGAGAAGGGAAAGAGTTTCGCCACAGGCGGTACGCCGACGGCAAAGGGCACCATTTACTTTAAACTATAGACCCCGTACGCTCATATAACCGACCCCTCTGGCGGTGTTCTGCGTCTACCGGTGGATATGTGACACTCGTTTTCTCTCTGACTTCAAGGGTGTAAGTAAGCCAAGGGTTCTGCCCCGTGTAACGTCCCGTAAGAATCTTCCCCTTCGGGCGTTATCCGTCCTCTACATTGGCTATAGTATTATATACTACACGCTTCTGTATACAACATCGTGCACCGAATCGTCAGCCCTGTCTTTAACATTCTTCGACGCTCAACGGGGCTGATGGAACAGAATTTTACTTTGAATTTTCGCGAATACAGGATCCCTACGGCATATAATACGCTCTCGAAGTTGACTGTACAACGAAACCAAAACGTGAAGGATCGGCGAAGCAAAAGGGAGTATAAACCGGTTGTGTAGCTCTCGGAGAACTCGTAAAGGGTTTAAAGCAGTTCGAACACGGTGACCACAGCACGACGCGATTTGTCTCTCGGGCGGCTCTCAGCTCGCCGTGTCCCCGAGCTATTAATTACCGGCCCCCGAGGGTGGAATTCGAGTCGGCGAGTAAGAAGATCGTACAAGACGACGAGTTATATACCGACAACTAAAATGAGATCGAGAGGAAGTCTTGCTATGATTATATACCAACGATATAGTTGCTGTGGGATTATTTTTCGGTATTTATTAACAAATAATGGAATTGAAGATCGAATTTTAATCGATCGTTATTTTTATATTGTTTATCGATATTTTATCGTTTATAATATTTTTCAAAAATCATTATTCCTAAAATTGTTGAAAATTTGAAATTCGTATTAATGATATTCGATCGAAGATTAACTAAACAGCTTCCATAAGCCTCCTGTCGGCACCAATCAACCGATAAGATAGATAAATACCAATATTTCGAACTTTTTTTCAACACGTATTATCGTTAAATAAGAATTATTCGGCAAAAAATAAAATCGTTACGATTTAAAAAAAAATCCTCATACAGTGTTGTCGATAGTTAAAATTTCGTGTAAATGCCTCCATTATACGACATGTCTGACACATATTAAAATGCAGCAGACCCGACAGCACAGTAGAAAAATAAAGTTCGACGCTTCTTTCTTTCACCGATCGTACGCCGCCATACACGGTAGATCGGCGGCAGAAAATAGATATATAAAAAAAAAAAAAAAACAAGGACGAGGAGAGTGTAGTGCGAGAGGCCGAAAGCCGGAAGAGGAAATTGACGATGACGTTCGACCAGGCAGGCTTGGTCTGCATCGGCTCCGTCGGCACGACATACTAGAGGGGAAAAAAGGGGAAAAAAGAAAAGAAAAAAAATTCATCTAGGCCGCCGAAGCATAGTGAGAGAGTGCACGATGCCTACGACGACGGCGACGTCGTCGTCGTCGACGACGGGTGAGGGGTGTCATCGAGATATAGTGAAGGATATAGTGTAGAAAAGTAGAGGATGAGGAGAAGGACCGCGGGCGCGAGAGAGCAGCCACTCGAAAGAGCACTCGACTATCGACTGCACGTCGGGTGGGAGAGACCCTCACTGTTCCCTATTTCAACCCTCGTTCCCTGTCCTCTTGGCTCCTATCTCTCCGTTCCCCGTCTCCCCACTTTGCCAATGCCTAGTAGATGCCGAGCCAACAGATTCACCGACAAAATCCCGATGCCATCGCTCGGGGTATATCGCGGCAACGCCAAAGGCCTCAACGATTTTTTACCTCTCAATGTCCTTCATACGAGTGGCAGCTTCCGAAGATTCCGCGAGATCTCGAAGCTCCGTGAAAGAATACGAGGGAAGGACAGCTCGAGTCTGAACGACCCGATGACGATACGCCATGCAGAGAAAACCATACCAGCCAATGAATCTTCAACGATCTTCTTTTTTTTCTACCTTGAAAATTCGTCTCGATCTGCCGGGCGCTGATTGACGAGGACGACAAAGACAAAGGGTCATGGGAAAGATAAAGAACAAAAAAAGAAAACGGATGCAGGAGAAGAAGAAGGAAGAATCTCGGTAACCTACGAAGAGACTTCGGTCGCTCCTGCTATGGACGGGATAAATGCATTCGTGTGAGTGTGAGAGCTGCGAGCTGGCTGCGCGCATTCGGGATTTATGGTGCACCCATTAGTTTCATGGGTAGAAAGAGAAAGAAAGGGGCGCGGGGGGATGTGCGACGGCGAACAGAAGGACCATTTCGCTTCCCTATATGGGAAGTAAAACGTGGCTTTGGCTCACGCTGTTAACTTCTCTTCGACGACGGTTGGAGGAGAAGCCGAAGAGAGAAGCGAGCTTGATGCTCCGCAGCATCCCATTGGTCACTCTGTATACGCCCTCGTCGTTGTTATTTGCCAAATAGATCGTTTCATTGCAATTCCGCGGGACTTTAATCGAACAATTAAAATGACCTACAAGGCAGGAGTCGGGAAAAAGAATTCTCTCTTTCTCACGGGATTGTATAAATAAATGGATAATCACACGTTCGAACGTACACAGGCGTGCTTGCCGCGTCTTCTCGAGAGGACACGAAATACGAAGGATTCTCTCTATCCGGTATATCTTTCCACCTTCCGTCTCGTTTCCTTTTTTGGCGAACGAAAAGCGAGAAGGAAAAAAGGAACATAGGATATTTTACACGATTCTCCTCGGCAGTGTGCATGTGTATGTCGGTGTGTGTGTGCTGCTGCCGCTGCTGCTGCAGTCTGCACTCGAGGGAGCTGAGACACGGGTCCCTCTTCGTACTTCTCTTTCTACCTTTTCGTCTCTACCTCCGGAGTTCTCTCGCTTGGGAATAATCGATGGAAGCGACGACGTCGACAAAAAGAGAACTCTCGAGTCTCGTCGCCTCGACCGGAGCGGAACATAGCCGAGAGGTGTGTATACCCTAAACTCTTGTTCGAAAAAAAGGGCTGATACCCCCGTTGCTTTACGTGTAAGTCGGTATTGCCTAATAAGTTTTCACCCACGCGAGAAAACGACACGGCGATACCGTGTATCGGTAAGATATATGTGTACAGGATGCGATCGCGTGAAAACCCATTGCATACTTAATTCAAACTAAACGTGGAATCGCTTTAGACACCCTATTAACGTAGGCCTACAGTTATCCATAACGAATCATCGTGCCATTGAAAGAACAACGAAATGTGGAGAAAGTAAAAATTCGAAAAAAAATCCATAAGGATCGCTCGATGTATAATTTCGTCGATGGCAAGGAATAAAATCGTTTATAAATATCTATGTGGTTGTTTTATCGGTAAAATGACACGGCGTTAGGTACGAACCAAAGCAGCGTATAAAGATAAGGACTAAAGTTCGAAAAAAAAAAAAATCGGAAAAAAAAAAAAAAAAAAAACTATAAAGATAGCGCCATTGTTATGGTGTATCCATTAACTATTTGTACAGTTTATATAGTCGAGCGAGGATAATAGTTTATTGAAAATACGACAGCTGTCGAGGAACGGTACGAAAATTTTTCTACACTATCGAGCGTGTTCTCGTTCCATCAGCTCTCACGCCAGTTTATTTTATATAGCAACGATAAAAGTGACGTTATGCGAACGAAGAGAGTGTAGAAAAAGGATTGGCTGTCTTTCTTGTCCCGGTTGCTTTTGCACCTGGAGTGCACCGTTAACCGGCTAATCGATAGTCGCCAATCCTTTTCCTCCCTCGTTCCTTCCACTACCCTCCGTGGCTAGTATAATTGAATCGATTCACCGAAGCCGGACGTAAAGTGATAAGGCTCTCGTAAAAATCTCACGATACCATGAAACTATCGGGGCAAACTACATATACCCGGAATACACTCTATATTTGCGTGCTGATGCCTCCACGCGTCTATGCGCGCTTCCGATTAGGCACGAGAAACAGCGGAGGAAGAAGCAAATGCATCGGATGCACTGACGAAGAGCCGGAAAGTGCAGAGGAGACGCACCGATGGGAGTATCGATAGATGCATTACGAGCTCCAACGAAGATCGTATGAATGTTTTACCAACGGAAACGCATATAGACTAAACCGGATCAACGCGTATTCAGGGCAAAGCTTCAATTTCCCTTACAAATCTTGCCAAATTTTTCAATGTCTCTGAACCGTAAATAGTACTTTTTATTCGAGTGGAAGTGAATGAACGAAAAAAAAAAAAAAAAAAAAAAATGGTGCCAATTCTCGTGATCCGCGTTGACGAGTTTATGATGCGATCTAAAGTCCAAACGGAGTAGTTGGAGTTAAACGTTCGGACAAGTCGGTTACACGGCTATAACAGGCTAATAGGACTAATAGCTTCACCGTTTCTCTCGACCCCCTTCGACGAAGCTGAATCCATAAAGATCGTAAGTACGGAGTGTTGCGTCTATTGAACGATATTAGCAGAGTTAAAGGACCGGAGTCATTCACGGTACAAAAGTAGAGAAGTAAGAGTTAGAATGCTGTCTATATGAGTTCGGATTCGTCAATAGGCCTGCGAGAAGGAACGTCATCAGTTACAGTAACGCGCGCAGCGCTCGCACCACAAGATTTATGGCAACGCGCTTACAGCGCGCGTATGAGAGCTAAAGCTCAAACGAAAGCCACGTAACGAGACCGAACTATCGCTTACGTGGCTACAGTTAACGACAATCGACACTTCTCCCCTACCAGTCTCTTTCTCGCACTCGATATAGCTACCAAATGTAATTCTATTCTCGGCAGGCAATAAACACCGGTCCCCATTTATATCGTCGCTGGCGAAGACCCACGGGGCCTCAAAGCGCAAACAAATAATAAATTGGCCAGACCTCGCGTGGGAACGTAAGTATTATTATAAACCCCCTTCTTCTCCCCTTCCCCTTCATCTTTGAAAGACTCCGTACGAATTCTCTCTTTCATTTCGTCGAATGTCGGAGACGCGATCGACTCGTATGAGAAAAAGTACGCAGTCTATATAAACGGCGAACTTTGCGATATATATCCGTAATATCTATCGATTATTCCTTAGTATAATGTTGCCTCGAGACAAAAAGTGGAACATTTCATGATATCGCGGTCAGCGTCTCTCCCGATGAAATGGAAAATCATAAGGAAGATACTCTCAGGAAAAGACGGAAGTCGCGGAAAGAAAACGAAAGGATTTTCACAAACACATAAAAGATTTGCCGAATCGTCGTTTCTCTAATTCGCCGAGTATTACATTTCTCCCAATCTCGTCGACGTCGTAACCGTCGTTTTCTTCGTCTTCGAGAAAAGAGATTATATTCCAAAGATTCTCTTTTCCCTATTTTTCCCCTTTTGCTTTTATACTTCGAAAATTCCGTTCTCTTCCCCCCCCCCGCCTCTGCTTTTTGCTACGAGGACAGGAATTTTTCGTCTCGCGGTCGAGAGATACAACCGACGGACACGAACCGTCAGAGTTTTTCGCGACGAGAAAAGCTTCACAGACGAAAGATTTTTGAAAAAGAAAAGAAAAATCGATCGCGGAAATTTCAAATTCTTCTTTTTTTGTAAAAGAGAAACGCGAAGGAAGTTCTAACAATCGAAAAATGGTCTTTACGGACAAAAAACCACGAAGAGCTGACAAGACAAGAAAAGGAAACTTCAAAAAGACCCTCTTGAGGATTTTCATCGATTTGATTAGAAACGAATGCTGCAATTCGTTGTCTCAAGTCTCGAATGAGAAGTCGAGATATTGCGGTCATCTATCGAGTCATTGTCGTCACCCTATGGACTTGTATTACGTCACACACACCCATACACGCCGCCACTCCTTCATCTTGTCGAGATATTTTCGTCAACAGATATTAATTTCTACGAGCTGTATTATTGCCATACTCCTTCCGCTCTTTCTCTCCTTCTCCTTTGCTTCACCGACGAGGGTGAACAGTTCGAGAATTCATTCGTACTGCCTGAATGCTTGTATTCAGAATCTCGCGATGTGCCATTTTCCTTCGTCCCCCTTTTGCTTCGCAACATACAACAGTCTCGCCGAGAAGGCTATGAAAATTTATAGTACACTCCTCAGCGTTTCTGTATTACCATCGTGGATTCGCGGAAATCCTGTCATCGTACTCCGGGCGTATAGTATGCGTTTATTCTTGTCTCTGTGCGCGTCACGCACACGGGGATAGGATCTAATGACACTCGGTGCGGTAATGACCTCCGATGGATCGCATAATGGGCGGTTCACGGTTCGCCATTTATCCGCACAGCAGTGCAACTTCCTTCCGACACGTGTCAGTCGCGGCTCAACGACAATCGTTTCTCCATTGTTACATTCATCTCCCTTTCGTCTATATCGCTTTTCTCCGACAAACTGCGCGCTTCGGCGAGTTTCGATGTTTTGTATTTCGTAAAAAAAAAAAAAAAATATATATATATATATATATATATAAATAAACAAACGACGAGAGTTCAAAGACATCGAATCAGTTAAGTCGAAGAGTCATCGATAGAAGCCGATAAGCGTCCGGTAGGTATGAACTTGGAATTATTCAACTCGCCGATTGAAGTGCATCCGGCTGTCCTCGACGTTCTCCCCCCCCCCCCCCCCCCACCCTCGGCTCGTCAATCACCTTGCGCACAACGACATTTCCGCCTTCCGTGAATTATCATTGCAAATAATCTCGATTGCCGAAGCAAACACAAGTGTTCGCTTAAAAAAAAAAAAAAAAAAAAAAATAGGAACTATATTTTTGTGAGTCACGAGATACTATTTGTTCAATCGAAAAAACCCGGTGAGACAAAATTTGCCTCTTTCATGAGTAACGATATATTCGTAAGTTTTCGAAGAAACCGTTTATCTTTATTCGACACAAAAGAAATTTCGGGAATTTTATGCCTTAGAATTTTTTTTTTTATCGTCACTCACGTTTTTGCTGTACAGTTTAAAGAGTATTTTAAGAACGATTAGACAATAAGACTGACGACTTTACCCCAAATGAATCATCTCGTCTAGAGCCGCGAAGTGCTCTTCTATCTTGAAGCCTTCTTCTCTCGGGCACTCGAGAAAAATGCTTCGGATATATTCGCGAAGCGACCGGAGAGAGCAACAGAACGAGAGAAGAAAAAAAAACCGAATTAAGAGTGAAAGAGCGCCATAGAAAGGGAAAGGCGGCGTTGAGACTGAGCGTAGAATCGTCTTGGGACTGAAGGAGTCAACCCAGAGGTACAAGAGAGCTTCCGCGTGTACGCGTGTAGAGAAGTTGACTGGTGAAGCTGTAGTTTGGTTCGGAAAGAGAAAACGGAGCGACCGTCGGCTATGGCAATAGTACGAGGGACCATGGGCCGTCGGGAACGCCACCGGAATCGCTAATATCTCCGCGCTTCCCTCACGTCGTCGTCGTCGTCGAGCATACAAGCGCACCCTCCTGCACACTCGTCCTACCGAAACCTTCTACCTTCGTCTCTTTCCACAGCACACTTGCAGAAATTCAAGGGATGGCTACGCGTTGAAGGCGCTCGCGCGCGCGTACAGTTAGAGTTCTTTTCGCATACTCCGCTCTCGAGTTCATGTACGACGAGAATGAAAGTATACGAGCGAATATTCTACAAGTGAATTTCATTCTTCGAACCCTCGAAAAATATATATATTTTTTTTTATCTCTCTCGTAGCCTCAAACGCGACGAATGCCCATTTGTTAAATTTTAACATTACACAACGAGCCATAAAACCAACTATCCGTTCATTCGTTCTCGTTTCTCCGTTATATTTATTTTATTTCCGGTAGAAATCTTTCTCTCGTCATGCTTTTCGAATCACGGCAGGTATAGTGTAGCTATCATTTTCATAGCGCGTGAGAGATTCGCGGCTGAGAATTTCCCGTGGGAGAGGATCGTCTCGTACAAGGAACCTTCGTCTTGCAAGACGTTTTCTCACTGGATTCCTCGTCTATTTGTTATTTTTTTATTCTACTCTTACACACGAAATCATATTTCGTATCAAAAACTAATAAATTTCTTACCTTCTATTTCCATTCAGAACCCATAAAAAAATCGTTTTATTCAAATAAATTTCAGCCATTTTTTTTTTGCGTCAAAATACGGAATACTGAACGATCCAATAAGTCCCGAGACAAAAAAATTTTATTTAATTAATAAAATACGTTTTAATTATTTCGTTTGTTCTCCTTTGAGTACAAAAAAATTCTATATCCTCAAAGTTCGCGATTAAAAAAAAAAAAAAAAAAAAAAATGTACAGCCGCAAAGGACAACACATATCGAATCATATTTCGTATCAAAACCTAATAAATTTCTTACTTCCTATTTCCATTCAAAACCCATAAAAAATCCTTTTATTCAAATAAATTTCAGTCATTTTTTTTTGGCTTCAAAATACGGAATACTAAAAAATCCAATAAGTACCGAGACAAACAAATTTTATTTAATTCAAATAAATTCATTTGTTCTCCTCTGAGTACAAAAAAAAAATTCAATATTCTCAAAATTCGTGATTGAAAAACAAAAAAAAAAAAAAAATGTACAGCTACGAAGGATAACACATATCGAATCGATATTTCACATCGTATAACCATTGGCACGTCGTCCTACACAATCGAGGCGTGAATTTTCGTGTGTGTCGTCTCGCCACCGATCAGACATGGAACAAATCGACCGGCTGCGAGGGGGTAGGTTTTGCTCAACGTCGTAGTCGTCGTCGTCGTCGTCGTCGTAGTTTTCATCCTTATGTCGTGTCCTCGTGGGCGAGAGAGGCAAATCGTTCCGTCGTCGGTTCGTAAGATTATTCGCCTATCTACACCGCACACTCGGTCCCCGGTCCACCCTATATATGCCCACTAGTGTAAGAGAGGATGGTCGACGTGTGGGCGATCAACCCCTCACGGTTGTCTGCCCCGTGCACACGCCTTTTCAGGCAAATAAGGGCGCGTGACGGGTGTGTTCCTATCTCATATCTCTCCTCGTGGCCCCTTCTATCGGAAGATCCTAGAAGAATCTTCGTCCCTTTATATGTCTGCTACGCGCTTCGTATCCGAAATATCGCAAGAAAGCCAAAAAAAAAACCCCCCGAAAACGATCTTAAAAGAGTGAAGCCATTTAGTATCACAGAAAAAGAATTGGCGCACTGTGTCATCGGATGTAAAATACGAAAGGAGAGATAACTGAATGGGCGTATAAAGTTTCCACGTACGCGTTAATGAATGAACGAGTAACGTAGCGAGTGAATGAGATCTTCGCCGCCTCTACTTTTATGGGTTTTGAATAAGAAGAAAAAAAAAACAAAAAAAAAAAAAAAAGAAGAAGGGTTGCCCCTCTCGCATACCATTCGGAATGAGATAAGAGGGAGAGAATCCTCGTTACAGTGTAGAGACATCGCGACCACCACGTGGCAAGAGCGCATCCAGACACAAGGGTTGCTTCCCCTCGCCGCCCTTTACCACTGTATAGAATATATACTAAACTCTTCTCCGCTATATCGTAACCCCGGAATAAAGGCAAGTCGCTGGCAAACTCCGTGACGTACTTTGCCAGCATATTTACTCAGTGACTGTGTGTGTATGTGCGGTGCAAGGCTACTAAACCCCCTTTCGCCATCGCCCTTTAGCGCACGCAGAAGAGCATCAACTCCCGAAAAAAAAAAAAAAAAAAAAAAAAATTTCATTCCACTGCGCGGCACGTAACTCGCCACGACCAATACCACGACAATAGTCGTCGTAGTCGTCCCTTTGCCGACGCTCGCGAGGGGTACTTTTGCAGCTCTGTCTCTTTTTCTCTGCCACGCTTTTCCCTCCCTGATCTCCCCAAAGCACTAATACCACCAGCCGCGCTCGATGGGAAACAGTGTTCGCATGGTTTCGGCAATGGTGTAAGTAATGTTTAACTTATATATGTGTGTATATATATATATTTTAGCAATAGGGTTGTAGTAGTAATGCTGCCGGCGAAAGTGACTCACCGTTAGCGAGGGTTGCGAGGCCAGCGACGAACGCAGGCAGGAGCAACGACGGCAGTAGCAGCGTCGACGGGGCGGGCCTCCCTTTCCGGCACGCCAGTCCCTGCATCCTGAAACCAACGAGTACATACTCTATGTTATATTTTCATACTATACATACATATATATGTATGTATGTGTACTATACGTATGCATGGGATTCTATATTCGGTACACAGGTTACGATGAACATACGCGTTAGATTCGCACTCGGTTTGCTTATTTCTATCACTCTCACCCTATCCATCCCCTTCTCTCTCTCTCTCTCTCTCTCTCTCTCTCTCTCTCTCACACACACACACACTCTATCTCTCCATCTCTCCTTCCCATTGGTTCATTCAAGATTGCGGGGAAATACGCGCCAATAAGACTGAATATAAATGCAGTGGCAGTGCACGTATATTATATACAGTAATTTTATACAAAGAGAATTCGGCAGCCACTCATAATGCGTTCCGCACTATTTTGACATCCGTGTCGTTTTTCCCCCCATTCGTTTTTGATGCAGAATCGTGTAAGTGTCCCTTTGTCAAAGCTCTCTTCACAGTCAGAGTCTATACAGTAGCGAACTGATGGTCCGATCTCTATTGGACGGATTTTTTTTTTTTTTCATCGAAAGAGAAACCGTATCATTTTTCACGCTCCCATTTCTATAATCTTTCTCTTTGTATCGCTCGACCACCTGAAAGATTGGGAAGGAGGAACCGTAGAGCAACCAGTGGGATACAGAGAGAAAGAGAGTGTTTGATGCGTGACGAATGGCGTGACACACGCTTCTAGATTTCGTTTTATTTTTTTCTTTTTTTTTTTGTCGAGAGGTCGTCACAGGTGAATCGAGATTCGAGGGTAGTATTTTAAGGGGGTGGAGAGCTTTTTTTTTTTATTATTCCTTTTCAGTCTCTGATTGTACGGCAGTCACAACCAGTGGGGAGAAGAAAGATCGATGTAGCTACGAGATCTTCTTGGAGACATGAAATCCTGTCGATTTCCTTTGAGGAAAAAAGATATGTAGCCTCGTATGTTTGTTGTATATATATATACTATATATGGTCGCTATCGTTTCTCGACTGGTCACTCACGTGCGAAGGATCGCACGAGATTGAGAAATTCGGCACGGCGTAAAGATTGCCATGAGGATGGGTAAGGGTACGAGAAATCTCGCGCGGACGAGAGAAAGAGAGAGTAGAAGTCGGCGATCATCAAAGCTATCCAATGCAATATCCCCCGAAGACCCACACGAAGCAGGAGCGATCTACTGGTGCACCGTGTGTTGTACCCGGTGGATGTTGCATTGAAATTCCATCGGGAGTTACCCCGGTACTGTCGTCGCGATAGAAGAACGAGAAGAGATCTCTCGTTGCGAGAAAAAGCGAGAAATGTACACGAATTCCCTCGTCAGTCTGACCCGCCGGTCCGATCGCGCTGTGTTTTTCTTTATACTGTTATTATACCGTCTCTTCGCGTGTATCAAATATAACACGATATACCCGGCCTCACGAGTCATCCTCGGTTCTGTCGGACTGTATATCTCTCTCTCGACGATATATTGGTCTTTCCATCGTACGTGTCGTGTTTCAGATGATGCGATCCGTACCGAGAATCAGCAACGCCGCGACATACTGCGCTTATCTACTCTCTTTCTCTCTCTCTCGCGAAATTGGAGTATTATCCGTAAAGTGATAACATTCCGGACATACGTATACGTGATATCGAAATTCTCGTATCGTTAAGTGTTCATAACTATACAGCCAACGCACTGACTCGGCCTCTTTCGAGAATAATGACAAAGAAAGAAGAATTATACGGCAGGTGACGCAACGATGTGCCGATATAATTTTTTTTTTTTTTTTCCTCTTTTTCTTACATCAAACAGGACGTGCTTCGCGTCACTCTGACGCATCCACACATCCTCTCGGACTCGCCACGATCGTTTTTTTTTTTTTTCTCATCCTTGAAGAAATTCCAGCGCAGGCAGCTGCTTTTCGCAGAGGATCTACTCTCGTGATAACCAGTAATTACGAACAATTTCGCGGTGCCCCTCTTACACGCGATCACAAGCGCGCATCGCTGAGACATTTTTGTCGCGTGCACGCCATCCAATGACGGTCTTTTTAAGTTTTGTTCGGTTTCTTTTTTTATTCGTCTTTCTTTCGTCTTTCTATCGCTCGGAGTCTTCTTCGACAATAAAACGCTGCTGGGCTTCTCATTTTCTCGTTCACTTCAACGGCAATACGCACACCTACACGCGAATACATTCGCGTAAGATTTCTCGATCTACTGCGATATATATCGCTTGTGTATAGTATATTCTATATATATATGTTGTATATATAGTAGTTTGGCAATAAAGCGAAACTGCACGCTTCGTTGACTTAGGACGTAAATAGGAAGCTTAATATCTGTCATTGTGGTTGCACGCGGGCCAAGTCGACGACAACGACTAGCCCTCCGGGTCCCATACCCTCTGATATCCGGTTGTAGCGTAGCACACCGAACGATATAACTGCAGAAACCACCCCCCTTGGCGCATCACGTTCTACTATTATATATATTGAGACGATGATATTGTCGAAAAGAGAGTTTCATGATCGACATATTTATCGGAAAAAAAAAAAAATTTATTTCAATCGTTCTATAAAAAAAAAAAAAAAGAGTTCGCTATCGCGATTTCATTTTTTTTTTGTTTTCATTAAGTTTGAAAATTCCTATCGATAAATTGATATTTCAGCTCGTAGGTGTCCAACAAAAGACCGGCAAACAATTTACCGACTTTTCCAGGATATTTTCAAAATAGTCAGAGATATTTATGAAGAATTAAATAGATGAAATTATTAATTAATAATATATATTTCTTTTTTTATTGGACATTAATACGAAGCATATATTGTACTGAGTGTGTAACACAGAATTAATAACTAAATGGTTGAAATAGAACCGAAGATTGTCTAAAACATAAAGGTGAATATAGAGGAAATGATGAAAAAATCGTAATTTAGGGGGAAAAAAAAGTTCAACGGCTTTTCCAGGATAAAAAAAATTTTAAGACAATTCTAAGCCGTTCGGAATTTCCAGGAGTACTGAACAGACTACTAATCATCTCCAAAACAAATCGCAATAATTATATCCAATTATTTAAAAAAAAAAAAAATTTCGTGAAGCTGAAAGCCAAAAAAAAATACGCAGAAACTCCAAAAATGTTGCCTAACCGTGTTGCGTTACATATTCATAAATGCAAAACGTGAAAGAATTTTGCAGGATTATTCGTAATCGCTATGCATGTTTCGCGGAAGTAGCAAAAGTCAGAGATAAGCTGCGAGTTCCGCTAAGTCTCTCTTGGAAGCTGATTAGTCACTACTGTGGGCTGTTTATAGATATCTCTTGGAGAGATGAATTGCGAGCGCACGATGAGAACCGACAACAGAAGCTGTAGCACGACGTCGAGGTATCGCGAGGTCTCGCGAAGATCGCCTCACGGAGATCGCGTACTAACCGAGTCGACTTCGTCCAGAGAGAGCAAGCAGAGCGGCAACCAAGCTGAAGAGTACCAAGAGCTCAGCCTTCTACCGCGAAATAAGGATTCCGAAACGGATATTGCCAATTTTCAGGCGGAAGGAAGCGCACCCTCGTTCAATACTCTCGCTCTACCTTCGTACCTTCGCTATACATCGACCCTATACGCGTATCGCCCGCGTTACCTCTATATACCACATATAGCGCACGAAGTCAAGGCATTTCCTTGCATCGATGAGCGTATTTGTTGAATCGAAAGCGAACGTATAGCCGTGAACTTGATTACTCGTAAAAAAAAAATCGCGTTTCGTCGAGATTCAAGAAGTACAATTAAAAAAAAAAAAACCAATATTCTCAATTTCACGAACGAAATCCGACTAAACGGAAAATCATCGAATTTCATTGATAAGAAATAGTTTCTTACCAAAAAAAAAAAAAAAAAATGATTCAACCGATTATCGTTAAATGATACTAAAGTATGCAATAGGGTACCGTTTTTTGCCACTTTAGGTCCGATTGTTGCCATCACATTTGAAGCAATAAAAAAAATATATAATCGAATTAAAAAAAAGATTCGATCATTTGGTGAATTTATATGAGAACTTTCGAAGAATCAATATGCGGTTTTGAAAAAAAAAAAAAAAAAAAAAAATTGATTCGAAGAGTATAATAATAAAAATGGCCATAAATGGTACAGTGGCCACTAATCGTATGTACGTCTACCCCACCTAATCATAGCGTACAACTTCATCTTGCGAACTCGAACGTTTCGAGAGTATATTCGTAGCGATATAACGCAAACCGTAAAGACCACTAGAGCAGCGTCTCGTGCTAGAAGAGGGATATATACTACTACTTCGAGGATAAGCGTGCCTCATTAAATTAGCCTAACGAAGCTAATACCTCAATTAATTTGAGAAGACGATGTCGAGCGCAGACGGGCCCTTCACGGAGTACTACATCCGGACGTAATAAGCGCCCGGCACTTCGCGTTAACTCCCTTCGAACCTCCGGAAGTGAGCTTTCTTCCTCCTTTAAGTGGTACAACTCCATATTTTCCTCTAATAAGGACTCAACAATACCGCAATGCGTTAACAAGTGAACATTTTAACCCATTAATGACTCCCAATCTTCCGACTAACAACCAAAAAAAAAAAAAATCTTCACGACTTCGAATAATCCGATTCTCCGCATGGATTTGTTTTGTCAATGAATCTCATCGCACGTAATCCCAGACGAAGGGATATGCGAAGAGCGTGTAAGTTTCACAGTTTGAATTATATATTAGTATCCCGAGCGGCTATGGAGAATACAGCAGAGAGTTTATGCGCTCAGCTGCAGTTCTATCGAACAGCAGACGCGCAACAGAGTCGGAAAGTCAGCAGCATTTGCGGTGTGACTTATGAAAAACCGGCTCGACTGGTTCTCTCTCCACGTCGTACGGCAGACCACGATTCAGGCATTGAGACAACGACATAAGGGAACGACGACGATCCTCTACACACGTATAGGTAGAGCTGTACGTGCTGCATACACATCGATATGTCCTTTCTACATCGCCATACTATCTCTCTACTGTATGCTCCTTTCTTCTCTTACACATTATAACTCGAATCCCGCAACTGCAATCTCCTATGTTCTCTGGACTATCGCCAAGATAAGCAATCTCGATGACCGTTCGCTATCCATATCCTCGTCTGATACTATCATAACCCACAGTAATACGATAAGCGTCGCGAAAAACAAGACCTCAATTTCACACCCTTCCCCTACGTCCCAACAAACTTCTTCTCCAAGAAACCGCCGTTGAAATTTGATTTAACAACTTTTCCTTCCGAGGACACGTGTAAAAAACAAAAAAAAAAAAAAAAAAGAAAAAAAAAACACAATAAAACAAAAAGTTTTGATGAGAAAAATACCGTATATAATCATCCGGTGGCTGCCGGAAATCTATGAGTCAGAACCTCAAACGAAACAATAGTGTAAAGAACAGCAAGAGTGGATGAACCGCGCAGCGATAGAGTTGAAGAGTCATTTTGCTAAGAGTCAAGAGAGCCGGCAAGTGGGTCGAGCCACGTATGCGCGACCCCTATCCGCGTCTAGCAGCTCTACCTATGCAACTGCATATCTATCGATACTTGTGTGCATAGATATTCGCATATATACATATATATGTGTACCTGCTTCGGCGATAAGTGTAAGCCATGTTGTACGTACAAGAAGAGATAAATGCGAAGCATGTATAGCGAGGTATAGCGGTGAAGTCAGCCAAAGCGTTTCCTTCCTCATCGCGCGATGATACAGACACGAGCAATTTCTCGGGACTTCGTGCCTACATATCTATATACATATACATATATATTTGTTGGTATACCATACGAAGAACGCTACTCGAGGGATGTTGAAGGCAGAAGAGCAGAGGGTGCAGAAAAAAAGACGACAGAGAGAGGGATTCGCAAGAGTCAAAGCAAAGGCCGCGTGGAACTGCACTGCGCCGAAGTGCAAAGACCATCCCCCAACCCCCGGAGTATATATACACGTAAGTAGTATAAGTACGCGCTACGCTGCTCAAGCAGCAGCTACCGGTGGGTAGGGGAGGCTTCAAGAGGCAAAGAAAGAGAGAGTGCAGCCCCGGCTACATTATTTATCGCGGTACACGTGTCCCACCCGGCTTGGCCAAGTGCACAGCGTCGTACGTAACGTACGTATACAACGTGTACACGTAACGTATAATGCATCCATCCGACCACTGGGTGTTCCAACCCCTTTCGGTTCGTACTTAGAAGAATAAAAAGACGCTGACCTCCCCGTTCATTGCCTCCCTTGGGCCGTTGGCCACTTTCGATTCTTCGCGGAAGACATTTTTTTTTGACACTAAAGTCGTTTTTTTTTTTTTTTTTTTTTTTTTTTTGGCGGTTCTTTCTATCGTAATCTAAACGACAGAAAGATTCGAACTGACACCTGTCCGAATGAGGAAATGACGATGAATTATGCAACGAGACTCAAAAGTCCAAGGCGGACACTAGCGGTGGGTTGGAAATGCGTGATGCATATTTATGAGTAGCATGCGCTTTGGTGAAGCGGCAATTATAAGCCGATCGAAGGTTTTTTTTTTTTTTTTTTTTCTTTGATTGATTTTTCATCGAGGATGAGTTTGTTCTATCGAAGTCGATGAGTTCACTCCTCATCACGCGGAGAAAAGCCAACGGGAAAAAACGTGATATGTATTACGTAATGTACAGCAATCGCGCGCTGCTGGTAAAAAGTTGTAATTTTTGTTTCTGTCGTATATAAAGATTATTAATCGTTTTTCTCCGTGTGAGATGTAAGATACACGAACGTGATTGGGGTTTCGCGAAAATGTAAAAAAAACATATATTTTGAGTCGTTTTTTGAGGTTAGTAAGTAGGCGTGGCGCTCGTGGGCTCTCGTCTCTCGAGTGTCGAAGAAAAAAAATGGGGTTTAGTGTAGCAACGTTGAGGGTGAAGACGAAACGAAAAAGGGGTAAACGTTTTCTCGCGAACCTTTATAGTTGCGTACTTTTACAACGGGGCACACGAAACGATCTTTGATGTTCTGGTAAAAAAAAAATTATTAATTCCGGGCACTTTAGCGTCCGCGAAGTTGAACCTTAACGCTCGCGCGAGCGCATGCACTCGCACTCCTCTTCTGTACTCCTCGTTTGCTTCGAGTGTTATACTACTCTGTGTGTATATATATATATATATATATATATATATATATTCACGTTCGTATGTATATATATATATATATATATATATATATATATATATATATACATACGAACGTGAATTTTCACAACGCCTCAACTAGCAGAAACGTGTTGCTGGCGCACTCGTTGCGTCGAGAAACTTTGCGCACTCAACTCGTAAAACTCATTGTACGCAACGAAATATATGAAACGAGCTTCGATAAAACTCAGTCGCGGTGGCAGAGGGGGGAGGCGAAAAATAATGAAAAAAATTATTTTACTCGTACAGTACTCTCTCGTTAGTCTTTCTACGAGCTTCGCGCTCAATGGACTCTATGAATTGCTTCGCGTAATTAACACAGCTGTTACTTATATACCGTCATTGCGTCTATTTTTTCAACGCGGAATGTGTAGTATAATTGAAGAAGAGGAAAAATTTTTTTTTTTTTTTTTAAGAATTCAACGGTAAAGCGACGTTAATAGTATTTATTTTGCTCCATCGTGATTTTCAATTTACACTCGGAATTCGTTGTTTCTCTTGTTTCGTATCTCTGATTCTGAATCGTCGTAAAAAATATTTTTATCGAAGTAAATATTCGCTTCCCTTTGAAGAAAAAAAATAAAATAAAATAGCGCGCAAAGTATGTAAACCAATTATCATCGAGATCTACTCGATTCGATTCGATTTTTCAATAAAAATCCCTCAGATATATTTACAATTTATTTGCTTTCGGGAAATATAGAGAAATTGATTAATACATCGATTGCGATAAAGATGATAATATAACGATAAACAGGCAAATAATTTTATAATTACGCGAGCGAATTTTATAATCGAAGAAACTTCGAGCAACAAATTCGAATCTATATATTGTAAAGCATCGAATTCTTTGAATCGTCAGCATCGGCAAACGCTTCGAAGGTATTCTTGTAAAAGTCTGCCGGTGCGTTCGAACGTTTCATAAATCCCAGGACGACCATAGGGCGCCAGGTGTTGTGCGTCCTTTGCCCTTTAGAGGCTGCCGTCTGGGGAGAGCCAAAAGTCCCTTCAATTTCCTCGTGTCACAAGACCGAGAGCCCAATTTCTATCCCTACAATTCTCTCACTCCAGGTATATATCCACAATTTTCTTCGCTCGAATTTCTTTCTATTTCGTCTCTCCTATTTTACGCGCACAAAATCATTTTTCTTCATAGAAAAAAAAAAAAAAAAAAAAAAAAAAATGTCTCGATTTTGTTTTACTTGTTCTCTATCGATGAAGATAAGAAAAGCCCACAGGTTCAACGACCTTGACAGTAAGATTCTAATCGTCTCAAATATTTGTCGAACGCATCGTAAAATCGTGTCTTTCGGGGTCAATTTTGTGGCGGGGACTGCGTCGTCGAGAAACGTACTTCGAACTTACGCTTAGTAATTTTAAAATTTCTCTGTTATTTCGAACAAAGGATCGGCACGACCCTGACGTGAGACCGCGATGAATACGGGTGAGAGGGGTAGAATACAAGGACGTCGAGACGATTAAAATATAATAGCGTCAAGATTCTCTCCCTCTCCCCACGGCCAACAAAGAACATGCAAATTATTTTACGAAATATAAAAAAAAAAAAAAAATTTACGAACCTTCAGACAGAATTCTCCTCGTGGATAAACCGTTTGGTAGTCAAAACAGCAACAAAAAACGGGGGTAACAAAAATGGGTTTCTGGGTGTCCAGATAAAAAAAACACGAATCACATAACTGCACCACTCGTTAATTCGTAAAAACTTGCACTTCACTCGTCTTTAAAGATCGAAAAAAAAAAAAGAAAAAAAAAAAAAAAAACCAACAACGATGACGTTACAGATGTATGTCGAAGTGAAATATATATCAAACGGTATACACTGTCGATGTCACACTGTTCCGAAGTTGCGCGTACCGCGTTTTTGCGTAAACGAGAAAAACCGAAACTCAATGCAAAACGTGGACCGAATGTTTAGAGCTCACAGCGTGGTCCACCTGTCACGAACTGTTGGAACAAACTGATAGACCGGGTAGATACGGGGATATAATGGCCAGTAGGCAAAAAGCCGGTGACCGAGCCTCCGGGAGTATCGAGTGGGAGTGAAAAGCGTCGAGGGGGGGGGGGGGGGGAAGAAACAAGAGAGCGAGAGTAGGAGGCCGAAGGGGAGGGGGGCAGGGCGGGCGGGGGAAAAGCGAGAAGGTTTGAGGAGGGCGCTGAAGTAATATAATAACGTCGAGACGTCGCGACGCTAGACGTCGATCACGTCGTTCCTCTCGATGTACACTGTTTTTTTACTTTTTTTTTGGCATAATCATCGAGCCAATCGCCGTTGTTGTATCTTCTCTCGAATAAGTTTATTTTATTTTTACTCGTTAACACGATAAAAATATATCGTATTCTTACGATGTTTTCACGTTACACTGTCGTTCGAAGCAGTATATTTTCTTTATTTTCTGAGTATAGTAACGAAAAAACAAAAGAAAAATAAAAAAAATAAGGGAAGATTCGAAATCTGGCGCTACGGTTGTTTCCCGTCGAGAGCTTCGACTCTCACTGATAACGGAATGGGGAGGGAGGGGGCGGGGGAACCGAGATCTCGTTTGCACAGTAGTCGAGTAGGTGCTCGCGTCTGGCTCGATAACAATGGCGTCGAATCGGCGAGCGTGAGATACGAACGGAATGAGAATTTCGACGTGAACGACGCAGATGAGTACGACCAAGTGGACGAGGCAGAGAAACCGAATAACCTTGTTGAACGCCGGCTAGTCGAACGCACCGGGACGCGCAGCAGAGGCAGCCTGATCGCGCGAGCATACATCCGACTCTGAAACGAGCGAATACGTACTGACTGGCGAAGCAACGGTTTCTCGCTGTGCGCGGTGTGCCCCCCTTCGGGCAGTAGTAGTATTTTCTTCTCTGTCGGTTTATACGCCTATCTCTCTTTCGTACAACCGTCTGCGTTGCTCCCGTTGAGATTTTGATATTTCCCCGCCATTCGGCGTTCCCGACACGGGTTACCGGCATCGGAGCACCGAAAGAGTGGGGCGCGGGAAGAGGGAAGAGAGAACGATCGAGAAGAGAGGGGAGAATTCTAGCGTAGTAGTGGGGGGGTTCTTGGCAAATTTACGAAAGTGGGGAAGAGCGACGAAGTGGGAGAGGCGAGGGAGACACGAAACGAGAGAAATGCGGCAGCGTGAAAGAGACGGTAATGAAAAGGAGACGAGGAGCAACGCGAAAACTTGGGCGTGCGAGTAACATCGCGACTAAGTGCGAAAGGGACCGAATTGCAAGCCGGCGAATGCGAAGAAGCGAGATAAAAAGAAATAACGAAGCGCAGGAGAAACAGGAATGTGTGGGTTTGTAGGAGGATCGCGTGTGTAGGAAATAGCGGAGAGGGATGAACGAGTGGGAGAGATTAAAGGACGCGGTAAACGCGTGAGAGGGATGGATGCTCAACGGGGTGTGTGTATCACAGTTATATGTATATAACTCGTGTGGAATCACAGGGGAGGCAACAGCCGCCGGCAATGGGAAGAGAGGGGCGACCTTACATGCAGGGTACACACAAGCAGGCAATGGCTATGGATTCGGGTATATATATAGTACAGAGACGTACACAAGGCCCGGAGTTTCGAGGGGTAGGGCGTCGCTCGATCGCAGCAGCAAAACGGCTCGGGTTTTCCCGGAAGCCCTCGGCTGTGTCGGCAGGTATAAAGGAAGAGAATTTCGATGGCACGTGCTCCAGATGATACTGGCGCTATCTGTTGGAAGCGCTTCTTTCTCCCGACGAAAAATCTGCAAATTTTGCGAATCGACGAAAGGAAGAACTTACGAAACGGTTATGTTGTATATCGTTAAGGGTTTATTATATCGTTTTTTTTTACAGGGCGCAAGGAAAATGCTTTCTATGTATGAAAAATGATTAATAAGGTATCGAAATAAAAAATGATGATTATTTAGATGATATTGTTGCGTCCAGATCAGCATTTGCTCGGTAATTACGGTCAAAGAAATTGTTTCTATTTTTTACACGTTTTGTACCATTGAGGGACTCTTATCCGACTATTCCCTTTTCGAGTCTAACCTTTCGGAGAATTACTCGGAACAGGGCTCACCGTGCGCGCCATTGACTATTTAAATCTCCGATCCAAAAGAAATCATTTCGGATAAAAAGCGAATCACTGAATCGTTGTACGCGTATAGTAAGCGCATACCAAACGTATGGCAAAAGTGTTTACTGTAAAGTGTTCCGATAAGACTCCGTACGTTCAATGCGTCTCGTAGTGTAATTCAAACCGCACAATGTCACTGACCAGCGCTCGCAGCCATCGCGGACCCGGTGGACTGTTCACTACCGTGGGATTGGCTACCAAAAGCCGAAAATCTCAGTCATCAATATCGCACTTTAATTCAAAGGGAGTTGTTACGATGCCAATCATTATATATTCTTCATTTGATGATTTAAAGATGTTTAGTTATTGTCCAATTATCGATTTTTTTAATACTCAAAGACCACAACGAAATCACGTGCAATGCGTGTGTTTCGGATAATCCTTCTCTCTGTTACCTCTTTTCTTTCAATTGATTGTTAATTTTCTATAATTTGGTTAATTTCTCAGTTGCGTCGGCGAATAAAATGGCAAAACTCGCCGTAACTATATATATATTTTTTATAATTTTTTTTGTCACTCGTTTAGTTAATCTAATCTCTAATTATCCGACGAATAAAAAACAGAGAGCTTTCTTTGCGGATGTCAAAGATAATCCACACTTGTCTCCTATTGTATTCAGTGTTCTTTAATTTAAAAAAATATTGAAGTTTTCTCGATGAAAAGGGATGATGTACTTAAAAGGAAAAAAAAAAATTAAAATTGGGAAAAAAATTGATTGAATCTGTTCTGTCGTAACACTTTGCAAAATCAATCGAATCGTTGAGAGGACAAAAAACTCGAGGATTACGGGAGTTTTTGAGATATTCGTATCTGTGAATGAATCATAAAAACTTCACATTGGCGCAGGGAGCAAAAATAAAAAATCGTAGTTGATCATTAGACATACAATACGATAATCGATAATCGTCTGCTCCAATTCTTTTTTCTCGTACGAATTCTTCATTAGAAAAATGTGACTCTATACGTGATTTCGACGAGATTCGGTTGATTCTGAATCCAAAATATATGAAGATCCATACATACGAACACATTCACACACACGACTGCGCCTCATTAAAGGCGACGAAAGCTTCGCGGCGCTGTGAATCTCCTCGCGAGCGTAACTTACGTCCCATAACGTTATACAGAAGGGAGAAGAGACGCCTTCTTGTCTCAAATTTCGTTGCAGTACGATCAGAGAAAAGTGTTTTAGGACCTCGTATATCTATCGCGGGCTGGTAGACAGAATGAAATAAAAAGTGCACGAAGAGAGCTGAAAACAGCCGTGGCACCGTCTCAAGTCAACCCGATATTATATACATCAACCCCTGCTCTCCCCCCCCCCCTCTCTCTGCCCACGACAAACTATAATTGGCCGTCTCTTGTATTTGCGCAGACTTCTAATTTCGAGCACTGCTCGTTCGCTCTCACCGCCGTCGCTTTTTATTTTTTATTATTAATGTTTTATTTTCATGCTGGCTTTGCTTTTTTCCCCAACAATTCACTCTCCTCTCTCTTCGCATATTATAATAGTACGGGGTTTCCATCTCGGCGTATCCCCGCCGAACCTCGTCAGAGTCGCGAGTAATATTTGTTCGCTCCCTTGTTTGCGCGACTCTCTCTCTGCTGCGAGAGGTTGTGCCGAGAGAGCCAACGAGCATCCCTTAACCTCCCTCCCTCCCTCCCTCCTCCTCGGCACACGCAGGTTTCAGAAGTCACGGAGTCTCTCCCCAGCATCGTTTCTATGCGTGTGCAAGCATCGAGGTACTGAGGCTAAAAGAGAGACGAAGAACGCCAAACCGGAGCTTTAAATATTTAAATTCCATTTTTTGAAAAATAGAATGAATCTCCGCAAACCAGGTATAACCTTCCGTGTGTGCATGCGTTCGCGTATACGTATTTATCGTACGATATGCAAACGAAAGTAAATTCTGACGCGTCCACATGCTCTCGTCGACTTTACCTCGAGCTTTCCTCTCGTCATACACGCGTTCGAGGGATGAAAAATACGAACGAACGAAGAGACAAAAGTCAAAGTGCTTTGGAGAGGAACAAAAAAAAAAAAAAAAAACTTCGAAGCGCTAAAGAGAGAACAAAAAAAAATGCGATGATAAGAGCGCAGGATAAGGCGAGAAGCCACAGGAGGATAACGAAATTATGATAAGTGATACCGTAATCACGACGATACGTTTCGGCGAGAAAAAACGCTTTTGAAAAGTAAAACGCAGGAGGATCCCAACCCTCCGCGGACTGGATTCTCTCATCTCTCTTCTGTACCAACGTACGCGCTTTATAGCCGCTATAGCAGAGCTTTTGGCATAAGCGAAACGACCCTCACCGTGCTGTATAACGAATGCGAGTAAAAAGGGCAATACTTTTTCCAACTCTCACCGCCTCCTGCTCTCTCTCTCTCTCTCTCTTTTCTTTGCCTCCCTCAGCCTTCGACGAAGATGAAAAACAAGCCACTGGTACTGAGTACCCGGGAGTAACGTTCAAGTACTGCGAGGGGTATGCGGGACGTTGTAGCAAATTCTCTATCACCACTACGGACCAAACGACGATGAAGCATCCGCGCCATCGGAGCGTTGCAGAAATTGCAGCAAGATGCAGAGAGCTTCGGCTCAGCACGCTGGGATGCTCCAAATTGTTTGGTAACTACCGACTGCAGCGAGAGGACCCGCCGAGACGATAGAGAAGAGACAATGTCGTGGGACGCGCGGCCGCTTGTGAAGATTCAAGCATCGCGCGAACAAGAATCTGTTCGAGATTCCGCGGTTCGATGGAAGTGCGGAACACAGTCTTCTTGACAAAATCTCACGGATAGCCCCTCGAACGTGCGAATTTTAACCGTCGAATATAGTTCCTTTCCGTTTTTCTAAATTAATCTTAAACCATTTTATAGCGAAGGTATAATCGTGATGATATTTATTAGACATTTTCTTCGAAAGTATTGGCCATTTTTTAGGCTAATAGAAAAATTGAATTAAAAAAAAAAAAAACTTCGAGAGAAAAATGTATGTTTCGATATCGGAAATAATCGAAGGACATTGATGGCGCGAGAAGCAAGTCATAGAAAATCGTTATCGCCGATTCAATTTTGAATTTAAATTCATTTTATTTAAATTTATTTTATTTAAACAATTGTATTTAAATGGTCCATTATTACCATTTCATGAAATCCTACCGCTGTTTCGAAGTTTTTGTCAGCTTCCTCGTGTATACATCAATGTTCAGTGAAACACGAATCCCTTTGGTTATTTTCCATAATCGCGTAACCGGTATAAATCGTAAACATTCCCGTCTCTCGTCATTCGGTAACGTCGTATACCTAACGGTAGCTTCCAGGCAGTTTGTCGTGCAAGTTCAACAGGACGTACGTTAACTCGTCTCGCTGGTACTGTCCACGGTATAGTATATATACATCTACGAGAGGCGCCTGACTAAGCGACGATCCGGCGTATGGTCAATGGACTTTGCACTACGTGAGTTATCCGATCGGAAAGCTCGTTTTCATCCCTCTGCCTACATGCTTGACGCTCCCTCTCTCTCTCTCTCTCTCATTCTCGTCTCATTCGAGAACGCTGTGTTCTCACAAATTGTCTGCGAACTATATACCATCACGTATATAGAGCGCAATGATAAACTATATCCTGCATTTTTCCGCTGATGTTTCCACAGAAGTATTAATGTCCCACAGGGATTCGCAGATACGCATCGGAGAAACAGAAAAAACAAAAAAAAATAAAACATATATATATATATATACTATATATATATATGTATATATATTTGAAATCAAATTATGGCATCAACGGTTACCGCGTCAAACCGCAGGCATCTCATACATCATTTTCCACCCTCTGATATCTATATATATATATATGCGCAAAGCTTCCGAGAGATTCGTTGTCTGTTCTCCGATGGCCTCCCTCACGGCTTCCTCGTACACAACACCACGTGTATTTAACTGCAACGTTAAAAAAAAAAACGAGTTTTTTTCCCAACCCTGACCGCTGAACTGCTCGCTTTCCAACGCCGCATTTCTTGTTTTCTTCCGTTCGTTTCGCTTTCGTTTTTCCCGACTATACGCGAGGGCTGCTGCAAGCATTCTGTATCCTTCTTTTCTCTTACTCGCACGCGGAAACGTGAGTTCCTTCCGTCCGCGATGTCAAGAGGGGGGATGTGTTTCTCGTTGCGCGGCTGCTGTTACCCCGTCACCGGGGAGCACGTACCGACCGTTTGAATTCGTAATTGCGACGGCAAAAAAGTCACATATACATGTACATATATGGAATAGTAAAAAAAAAAAAAAAAAAAAAAAAAACCGAAGGGTTCAAGGTCCGGATAGGCGAGAAAGAAGCGGCACGTCGAGGCGGAAAAAAAAACGAGTAAAAAAAAGATATAAGAAAAAAAGGTCGTCTGTATAAAAGAAACGAAGGCTTGCTGCACACTTTCCGAAAATTGCTCGAAGCAAACATTGAGAATTTAGCCGCACACACCGAGAGAAGCTTGAGGAAACCAAGTGAACGTTTTAAATAAGATATTTCTCTTCAGAAGGTAAAACTCGAGTTCGTGTATTCGACTTTCCGACTCTGTGCTTCTTCCGAAGCTTCACTCTCACTCTCCTTTGCCCTGCCGAGTTTTCCCACAGAGTTCTCTCTCTCCCGAGATATCTCGCGAAAGAAGTCGAGTATTCGAGTTTGCCGAAGCCCTTTCCTTTCCACTGCACTCTCACCTGTTTTATTTTATTTTTTTCATTTCCTTCTTTTTTTTAATCTTTGCTCTGCCAATGTAAATCTTGTAACTCGTAGTTTCCGCGAGTTATTTATAAATTGTTTATAACGCTGGAACGGCAAGGGCTGAACTCAGCTTCAAACATCTTCGCCCCGATAGCTTCGGGCTGTTGTTTCTCTCCGTATTCTCTGTAATTTCCATTTACAATTTCCTTCAAGAGTAACTGTAATATCGATTATATTTCGCAACAAAGATTGCATCGTGGATCAATATTTATGCGTGATTCACTGGAATACGGAGAAGTTATTGTATACACGGTAAGAAAAATCTCTACGGAAATCTACATCCAAGAGTGATTCAGTATGCTCGCTGTCGGGCCGCGGCGTCGTATAATGCGCCACCGAGGTTCACGACTTCCGGTCAGAGCTGTAGCTCGTGAATCCAGCGATACCGGGATAAAGACCAGCCAACTAGAAGTAACACGCCCGTGGGCAACGATACCCGAACTGCCACATTTTTATATTCATTTTTATGACTGCGCACAGTCATAGTTATTTTTTTTTTTTTAATGGTAAACGCAATAGAAATAAATATGAGCGAACTGTGTGTGTATATTGTCGGTATATTACCATTCGAAATCGTGAAATAACATATATATCTTGTTCCGTGCGTTTATTCCCTCACGCATACGAATACGAATACATTGTCGTCTATGGGCGTTAAATTTCTCTTCAATTTAATACATAAGTATACGAAGAATGACCGTAAGGGAAGAAATATATACAAGAAACATTGCGCAAGCCTGACAGCCGCAAGATTTATCGCTCATCTCGCGAGTCTCGGAAGCTCTCGGATAGCTTCGAAGTATCACCGCGCCGTCTGTCCATCAGAGACGCGGGATAGTTGGCAAAATGGGTAAGGCGCGGGCATCAACTTTGTGATAATAAAACTAGAGCTTTCGCTCATATATCTCGACAGTAGCAGCGCTTTTAATGAAATATATAGTCGTTGAGTCGAACTGATGGATCGATCGATCGGCTGATTGATATCTCAGCTCGTACGATGGAAAAGAAGATGAAATAAAAAAGCTCCAATTTTATATACCAGTTAATTTGTCGTGGCAGTCCGGAAATAATAGCCGAGGGATCTCTCTCGCGGTGTGTTCAACCCTCTTGAATATCCGGTAATGATATTCGGTATAACGAGTGCAACTTCGCGGTGGCGTGGTAGCGGTGTACATAGGAGTAGTGAAAAATACACGCGTATTCACAGAATGAACAGAAGAGAAGGAGAGAGAGAGAGAGAGAGAGAGGCGTGTGGGCGTGTGTAGCCGGTGCACACGAAAAAGATCTAATCGTCGTAGAGTCATAAATTCTTAAGGTAAAACGCGCCCGTCCGTTCTCGCGCGCCTTATTTGCTATTCATGAGTAATATACGGGTCACACCGAAAGGGACTGCTTTTTTTTTCCCGTTTTCCAACATACATACACACGAATGTGTATATGTATTATTTTTCTTTTCACGAATTTAGTTCCGCGGCTTTTTGGAATCTTCATCGTCGGTTTCCCGAAAAACTCGCACACACGATCTATCGTCGTCGGCGAAATGTTAAATAATTAAGTAATTGCTCCACGAGGGCGAAATACGCCCCTTCTCTTTAACATTAGATACAGTCGTAAAAGTAAGGGAGAGGGATAGAAATGTGAGGCTATAGTAATGAGCGTCAGGTGCTCGTAATTCATACTCGTACATAAAATAATATTTAATCGAACGGTCGTGTGCGTCATTGATTGCGATATAATTATCGAGGGTTTGCAGCGCACCCTTATAGTCCCCTTGGGCGGAGTCACTCGTTCACATCATTCTGTGGATTCTTTCATTTTTTTTTTTTTTGGTCTTCTTTCGTCGATGCATTCGTAGAAAATGAGAAAGAAAAAAAATTGATAAAAATCGATCGAATATACGTCTTTCTCACACACAATCCTGAGGGAAACGAACAACCCCTTCCACGTTCCTATTTTCCGGCTGAAGAGGGGCTCTCCATTTCCTCGTCGAGTGACGTCATTGTTCGATATACATATGTAGTATATAGGATATAGGATAGGCGCACACAAGTACACAACTATACTGGTTCTCCCCATATCGTAAGGGAGGTTAGACATCGCGGTTGCTCGAGCCGCTGGGACGCAAAGGAATCAGCGAGCGTGTGTGTTTGTGTGTGTACGTTCGAGAGGGATGAAAGAGAAGGGTAATAGTCGGTGCCGGCGCTCCGACGGAAGTCGTGAGAGCACCAGCTCGTGCGTTTGTAATGGACAATCGATAAACGTCGATCCCGCGACCAATTTCGAGAGAAAAAAAAATAAAAATAATGCCAGAGATATATCATGGAAGTCACACGATATACGAACTAATATACTTGGATCGAGCGATTTTCATTATTCGAAGTTAAAAAAAATATAAATATTCATAAAAACTAATTATGAGTTAATCGATTTTTTTTTAAGCATTAAAACGAATTTTGAAGATAGAAATGTATTATTAAGTCGGTTTCGGTCGGATGGATAAATAAATATTTTTATTATCGATCGTCCGTTCTTCGTAATTTGATCCGATCGCGAGTGGCTCGTCCGGGAGCTCGATATTGCGAAAAATCCATATATGGGAGGGATGAGATTCGTGAGTGATAAGCCGTTATATGAACAGAGACGATGGGGGAAAAGAGGAGGCGCGCATAATTCATGGAATAATTTTTATAGTAGCCACTTTTTTTTTTTTTTTTTTTTTTTTTTTCAAGCGAAGCCCCCGAGGTCCCCGATGCGACCGGTGAGTCTATCTTGTGTCACGCGAGAAACCGGTAACAGGCGCAACGGTGGTAGATTCCCGTGTTTCTCTATATGTGGGTCAACTGTTCAAACGACCGGGCGCCCCTCGCGCTCTCTGACACAGTTAAATAATCGAAGACTATTTTCGTATACTCTTCACTTTACACATATGTATATATGTGTATACATAACTCGGTCTTTCACCATCGATACTCCGGAAATTCTTAATAATTCGAAAAGCCGCGGGGGTCCAATTTCTATTTCGGTGAGCTGGAAGACGATGGCTACCTCTACGCAAGTCGATAAGTTAACAAAAAAAAAAAAGATATATATATTTTTTTTGTTGTATTCGAAGTAATAAGCTCGGCGGTTTGTATTTAGTTTGGCTTCAAACAGCTAAAAACATCAACGATGCATATCTCGCCCAGACTTTTCAATCGTCCTTTGCATGAATTTGTACCAATCTCTTCGCCCCGATAGCTTCCAATGTATACCCTATCTTTGTCGAGTCGAAGACAGATATTAAACTCAAATCAGGGATGACATTAATAACCGTTGGATAGAAGATTAAAAGGAAACGGGGGGGGGGGGGGGGGGGGGGGAGGAAAAGAACGTAAAGGCTGAAGGCTCGGAGGAGAAGCCGAGTAAGGGGTGAGTGAACCAGACTAGAGCAATAAATGATAAAACATCGCTATTGAAAGTGCAATTGGCCGATCACTAACATATTTATAGCGAAAGTCTCGATGTGCCGAAAACAGCACGAGATCGAAGTAAAGAAAAAAAAAATGATAAAATCAAAAAGGTTAATTAATTTGTCGAATAATTGAGAGATGTTGGGGAGACAGTGGAGCAATGGAGAACGGGAACGACGAGAATTCATCTACGATGGCAAAAACGAGACGCAAAATAGGAGTTTGGGAGGGGGAGGGGGCGGCTGTATAGTCTAGACTCGCGTCTCATCGGTTGACGGTAGGCGGCTGCAAGTACAAGCCTCATTAAACATGAATTCGGCAGATCTCTCATACCAGTTCAACTTTCAGCAATCTTAGCTTCTCGACTATCTCTTCTTGTTAATTCTCCTCGAATTTCTCGGTGCTTACGAGCCATTTAAATTTTATCGATCGATGGTACACAAAAGTAGTCATTTCGGATGGTCTCATTAAAAATGTCTTGTAACACTGAAAAACAAATCGTTTGAATCAACTGTACGCGCGATTGGAATTGTGCGCAAATGAAACATTTGGTCGATAAAAAAGAAATGCTTAATTGATCAAACGAACAATCAGTTGAAACTCGTGTTTCTTTTCATTTCTTCTTCATTTATCGTGCTAAATTATTAATTCGATCAACCAAATTTTTTGTTCGACACTCGCAATAATTTATTCAGTTGATTCAAGAAATTTTATTTTTCATCAGACAACTCGAACGTTCCGACGATCGTTACCGACGAATGAAAAAAAAATTGTCGAAAAAAAATTCGTGTTTGCCAGTCGAATCGCGGCGAGAAAGGGAAATCAGACGGCAAAAGGGAGCCTTTCGAGGTTTTTTTTTTTTTTTTTTTTTTTTTTTTTCTTTCTTGCACTCGTGTGTTTACAGGTAGGTGTATCGAGGTCACGTAAAACGTCTGGAGCGCAGGTCTGCGACGAGGCAACCCCCTGAGCAGCGCGCCTAGGAGCTTACTTTCTATACCCTCTGTTCGTATTCGCTCTCTCGCACTCTCGCACATCGCTACCCCCCTAAAACCTTCGGCGCGCGATCCAACCCTCCGACCGTCGCTACACCCGGTGGCCGAGGGAACGCCGGGGCGAGCCGCCAGCTTCGCCGCCAGGTACGACCTACAAGAGGTACATAGTAAAACGTTCGACCTGCAACGTTACACCTGTTCTCTGCTCTTTCATCATATATCTCTTGGTTTTCTCACCTAATCGCACATTCAGTCCAATATCTTTCAGTTTCACATCAAATTACAAGACTCAGACTTGACCTTCTCGAAGTACAAAGACTTGTCAAAGTTTAATTTTTTTTTTGTTTTTCTTTCGATCATCTCTACGAACCATTCTCCGGTATCATCTAACAGTTAACCGTTACGCGAGTGTGTCGCCGTCGTCGCGAGTTTTACATCCAATTCGCGAGGTTACTTCGCGCTCGTTGTTACGATTATATATCAAGGATAATCGATAATCAGCTGTTACGAAACTTAACGTAACGTATGTCTATCAGACTCGCGAGTGTATTCTTCGGGACAGTGCGCGCGGACTATTGATATAACGTGAGTCTTGCATCCATTATTATTGTTAATCCCACTCAGCTGTCTTTTTTTTTTAACTCGTTAGAAAGATGAAAAAAAAAACACAAATTAAAACAATACAACACGTTCGATAATGTCGTGGGAGAGCTATGAACGCATTCGTAAGAAGAACAGCAGCGACAGACGACAATGGAGTTGCCGTGTTTACTGGCAGAACAAAGCGTCGCGGCTTTGATAAATAGACGAGCGCGCATGTTCGATGTATGTCACGCGTTATAATAAAGTTTCAACCCACGTGTTGTCAGGAAATCCTAATAAAAAAAACGAAAAAAAAAAAAAAAAAAAAGAGGCCAAACCCGCGATTATAAACTTATCGTTGCGGTCTGCGAAGTTGAATGTCTAGCCGAGCGTGTGAGTTTATTTATCCGTGCTTTATGCACATATTCGTGAAAACGTTTTTGCATTCGCGAGATTCTCATAGCTTCGTGCGCTCTCGCGGCACGATAATTCGATATTGGTAAGTCACTGGAAAAAAATTTATCGGACAACGGGGAGGACTCGCCGCTCGTTGTTTTCGCGTTCGCGAGAGTGGTTTATACGCCGCGTGGTACAGTCGCCCACTTAATATCAACGGGGGTGGAATTCGAGAGCGCGTCATTGGCGCGAAAGAAACCGCGACTATCGGGGCGATACTAGGCATTGGTAGTCGCCACCGGACGGTTTAACAAGGTGTGCTGCTTACACTGTATTGCTGTTATTGTTCAAACTATGCATATATATAGCTATACTATATATCTATGTATATATACGAGGGTAGGTGCGTGTTCACTGGCCATCAACGTTTCCAACGATAAGTACCGCCGCGACGCGATGTGTCTAGCCGCTCGCGTATATACACAGACAGTAAATACATAGAAAGACAGTCGATAGGACATTAGGTATACAGGGTATAACAATGACGCTGACTAGTAGTGGTAGAAAGGGTAGTAGTAGTAGTGCCTGTAAATGCTTTCGTCTCTTTCGATACCACGCGAAATACACATATACTGTAGTAACAAAACTCGCCTCTCAGCTCATCTGATTTCACCAAGGGCTCTATGAATAATTGATGATCAACCATCAACGTTGCCTAGTGTCGCCGAGCCGAGGACAACTCGGCCGTAGAAAAACAAGCTAAAGCATCGGGACACTGGGAAATTTCCGAATACCTTTCTTTTGTTTGGTTTTTTTTTTTTTTTTTTTTTTTTTTTTTTTTTTTTTTTTTTCGTTAAACTGCTTTACATGTTCTTCATTTTTTTTTTTTTACTTCCGCTTAGGAAATGGACGATACGTGGCTGAGGCTTCGTTGCGAAAAGATCGGGGCTAACCTCGACGAGGAACAGTGCGGCGGATGTGATTTTGTCGATAAAACATTAAGATGTGTGAGGAAAAAAAATGTCGGGCGATAAATATTCGGGAGTGAAATTTTTTCGAGGCAAAAGGTGAGAGGCTTTAAAAAAAAAAAAAAAAGCAATGTCATTCTTCGGATGGGGAAAGACTGGAAGGGATGGCGGAGGTGGCGGTGAACACGAACAGCATCATGGACGCAATTTGCAGGATGGCCTCTTTCAGATAGCGTCCCAAGCTTGCCACATACTCGTACAGGTGCGCGGTTTTATCGTTAATTAAAATGAGCAAACATCCCCCACAATCTGCTTCACAGTAGCAACTTTAACGAAGAGAAGTTTGCACCGATATAAAGGACTCTATTTTACCGACAACATAGTATTCGAAGAGCCGCAAATCGATTTAAGTCATTGGAACTTCGTCGGAGACAAACAATTTAATAGATTAAACTGACGAAGCTATCATCCATTATTTAGACCAATCAAATTCGAGTAGATTGCGAAGTATTGTATTGTTTATCGAACTTTTGACGCACACGTGGCAACAAAAATTCTGATGGTATAAATTATATTATTTTGAAAAATAGGGTGGAAAATATTCGTAAAAAAAAATGCTCACATATATATAGCAACTTTCCGAAGACGCAACACAATTTTCGTAACATCCCCTTCGAGTCGTTGGCACGTTGATAATGAAAAATGTTTCGTTCGACTAAATCGGCGTTCACTTTCGTTTAAACGAATTTTTCGCTGGTACAACACAAATGTTGGATCTCATAAAATTATTTTTATCTGCGAATGGGAACGATTAATGAAGAAACTAATCAGTGGAACTAACAAACTCAGTGGTACTAACTAAAAATTCGATTTAACAACGAAAATCGCCGATTAATTCGTTGCAAACCTTTTTTCTTAGTGTAACATCGATGGGATTTCATATCGTAAGACGTGTCTTTTTTTTTTTTTTTTGAGTTTTAAGAACAAAGGGATTAAGCGAAGCCTCGTAATGTTTCGATAACAGGTTAACAATACACACAACGTATCCTACGGCGGGAGTAACAACGTGACGAACGTCGCCTACTCAAAGTACTCCCGATCCGGTGGGTCAACGAATCTCGCGTCTTCCTCATCTACATCGAGCGCGAGAGAAACTTCGACCTCGAGATCGCACGGGTCTGGTCATCAAGGCGGTACGAGTCGAGGCAAAGATCAGGACGTCGTAGTGCTTCTACCGAGTCACCGAAAGAGCAGAACGCCGCGAATACGACACAAGTTATCCGTAAGGAAAAAATTAATTTCATTAATTAATAAAAATAGAAAAGAAAAAACAAGTGCACACGAGGCTCCCGATCGATCAGTTTAATTCCCGTCTGGTATGAGGATGGGACTCCGAGAGTCAGCGAAAAGTACGATAGAACTTTGTGTGGAGAGGCACTTGGCGCGTGCTAAATAACTGCGCATCTAGTCGACAACGCTTGTAGTTCGGTAATATGGGTCAGAATTTGAATACTATGCTGGTATCGGAAAGAACGAGCTAAAGAGAGAGAATGCCGAGAGGGAGGAAGATAGAATCGAAAGAGACGCGCTTGTAAACGGCTCTAAGGTCGTAGGTCGCCGCGACCCATTACATAATTCCGATCAGAATCGATATATAGTCTACACGCTGAATATTCTCCACATGAAGATATACCTATGCCGTAATAATTCTTCAGGAAAAATATATGCGCAAAAAACAAAAATACAAAAATACAAAAATTACAAAAATATAAAAATTACACGAAAAAAAAAAAATACAAAAATTATTACGAAAAAAAAAAAATATACATACAAAATATATTAAAAATACACAACTGTATGCTGTTTTTGCCGCATTTATGTAGTTTTTATATATTTTATTAATCATTGATACAAATTTTTTAACTTTTCGATGAGAACACATTTTTATATACATATATTTAATTATAAATCTTTTATATTATTATTTTTACTACTTAATGGTTTGAAAAAAAGAGTTGCGGCGAACATAGAAACGAGACAGCGGTAAGCTATATAGTCGAGTGATACTCGATTTTCTTCGCAAACTCCACAGACTTTGTCGTCGTCTTGGAGACCGAAGGAAAATTAGAACGCTTAGTTGCACGTCTCGGAAATGGTTTGCGCTCGTTGCCTTCTGGCCCTCCGGCCATTTTATCCACCCAAAATTACTCGACGTTTCGCCTCGTGTAACGTTGAGAACAAACCCGAGTGGCCTCGTATCCTTCGTTGGATATACTCTTTGCCAAGAATCCGCGATTTCTTCTTTCGTCCCATTTGGCTTTTCCTTTCCGGTGGATTCGCCATTCTCCTTTCCGATTGTTACATCGTGCCTCTCACTGTGTGTTGTCTTCGGTCAGAAAACACTGCAACTTCGAGTTGTCAGAATTTTCTCAAAATTTCCCGTTGCTATTTGGGTTGTTGAAACCATCGGACGAATTCTCGAAATGTCGAGATTCATACTCTTCGGTCTTCGGGATCGCGTGATTCAAGGACGTTGCAAAACTTGCAATAACCGATGCAAGGGGAACGGGGTAAACAGAAACTCCCCCTCGTGAGAGATTCTCAGCCCTCTTTTCTCCTTTCCTACCCTTCTACTCTCGACTCCCAGAAACTCGGCAATATCTGGTAGTAACGAGATGTGTTTTTTTTTCGCTTCAGAAATGATAATACACTCCCTTTCGGCGCCATTCGCTGTGATACTTCAATTTTTCGGTATATCCGGAACACGCGATTTCGTCGAACTCGTTTCGAACCGTATAATTGAGACTTTTCGCTATTTCTCACACCCTCCAGAAATATATATACCTGGAAGTCGAAGTCCCTCAATATTGCCAAATATTGAGCGTCGAACGTCGGGCGTCGAGAATGCTAACAGAGTTCCTTTTAGCTTCGATCGACCCGTTCCGATATCAGACAACAAATGCAAATGTCGATGCAAACAACAATGCAAATTGTTGAATTTGAATATCGATATTATAACCGGAAATTTGTGAAAACTAATATATCAGCTCAACGAAAAAAAGATCTATGAACAGTGTAATCCACAAGGCATATAATATTTTTACATACATTGCATAAATACTCATAAAATTTTAATATTCTACGTGCCAATGTACGTAATACAATATATTGGAAAAATTATATGTTTATTGAAATTTCAGTGAAAGTATAACTTCGCAAAATATTTATCATATTCATTGCGCCGTTATCGCGTGTTGGTATCCATACAGATGATTATTCATAAGAGACGCTTTTTAAAAAAAAAAAAAACTTTTCTCATCTTAAAAGCAGCGCTCGCATCGTATCGTATGATCACACAGACAGAAGGTGCATTTTCACACTTTTCCTCGGTGCGTATGCACTCATGCCGTATCAGAAATTGTTATTATTGTCTTTGTATCGCTGCTGAAACGTTCCTGCTACTGCACATTCGTTTATATATTATTGTGGTTCAACTATAAGCGTCACTCGAGCGTAGCTAAGCTCGCCGAAGTGTGGTCCCGATGTACCCTGTCGCGGGTGTTTCGCACACAATCACAATGAGTAATTAATCGCCAGTGCGCACGGCTGTCGATTGTTCACTAACGCGAACGTTCCATCGGGGGAGGGATTGTACAAAGGAAAATTCGCGGTTAACCTCATCGGCTCGAGATAGGAAGCGATAGAACACGCAACATCCAAGCATCGATATCTCTCCGATTCGCTTTATATATATATAACAGCGCTAGGAACTTCTGGGGAAAAAAAGATTTCACCTCCTCCTTCGCGGCGCGAGCTCTCGCATTCACCGAGCTTTCCCGATGCTTTGGCCGCTTCCAATTAACCGTAACACAATTAACGGAAGAGATCAAAGCGAACGACGATAAGAGAGACGGAGAGCCCCGCGATATGCTACAGCTACGCATACAGAGACACGACGAACGGCGAATATTAATCTGCGACCCTTTCCCATAAACGCAGTTCCTGTCCATTTCGTTCACTCCAATGAGAGTTCGTGTTCGAGAAAAGTATCTCTGAGCAAAAAATAAAAATAAAAAGAGCGAGACGATTGCTATCGTAATTTCCCATCTCGCTAGCGATCCGCCGTTCCTTTCGACAACTCTTTTTCATTATTTGTTTTCTTTTTTTTTCATTATTTCATCGACTATCTCTCATCAACCGTTCATCGACTGGGGACCAGTCGTTTGCGTGACGTTGAAACATGAAAGAAAAAATAAAGTGGATCGTTGTTCACACGAAGTTTCGATACTATCGGTGAGACTTTGTATTTGAACTTCAGGCTCCAGAGTCTCGATACCAGTATTAATTTTTATTTATACAAGCGAAGCTTAAGAGTAATAAAAAAGTTATTATAGATATTCGCATTGCCATCAGCCCGACAAGTAACATCTGTAGTAAAAACTATCAACTCAAAAATCACAAAAAAACCTTACGGTACAGTGACATTAATGAAAAAAAAAAAAAAAAAATTATTCCAAGCTTCCGCGATCGTCGCTGCAGATAAAAAAACGTAAATCCAATGGTAGATACCCGTTTTATCTTTAATCGCCAACGATCTGTATTCGTAATAGTCACGAATTAATTAACGAATTGTTATACATAAACTCGCGAATGAGAAAAGTATAAGTACCACAACGTTGTAATCGTCAACAGCACTTTCAATTTGTCACGCCTGCCGTTTTCCCTACCCTTTCCCACCCTTCGTCTTTCCGCGACTCATCGCCCGAGTGTTCTTTCCGTTCGCGTCGACTATGTCGATCTATGTTCACGTTCTTGACGACGCGAAACACCGGTGCTGAGACCCGGTTGATTATAACTCGCGCGACCTCAACTCCTCGTGTACAGGAAGCACACACAGTACCAACGAGACTGAGAGAATAGAGTATATATATATATATATATATAACCGTAGTCGAAATTAAATTTGTTCGAGAATTAGAGAGAGGGGACTGTTTGCCGCGAGGCATCGCCCTCGAGCTTTTCTCTGCATTCTCTACCCCCTTAATTCTATATCCCTCCCCCCCCCCCCCCCCCCCCCCATTCTACTTTCTCTCATTTCATATCCCATATAGCTTTACCACCGGTATACAGACTGGTACAATGGGTAAAATCCACGCGCCTCTCTTAACTGTCCAACGTCACGAAGGCCACCCTTGTCCGAGCGCTTATTAAGAGTGATTATGGTCACGTTCGTTTTAATTTTACCCTCTGTCTCGTGCGGCCTCTCTAATGTGAATGCCGCGGCAAACGACCACACTGAAAGTTATACGCCTGATCAACACTGTACGGAGAAACAAGCACAGCCCCGGCGACAACGAGAAATAATAATACGAGGGATGCAAAATATGTAATCGTCCCGTGTTTCTCGCCATCGTTCCGCGAAGGAGAAGGGTAGTTTATACGACAAGTCTCCGTTATGGCTCTCGAGGCTTTCGACGTTTTGACTCGTCTTTCCCGTCCCGTCGAGTGACACAACGTGTTCGACGAAAGTGCATCCCTCAAAACTCCCAACCTTCCCTCTAATAAGTCTTCCTTCGCCTATACATCGATTCTCTCTTGTGTCTGTCAACGAGGGATGCACATAAGTAGCTTATAATAAGTGTACAGCGGTGCCAAAGAACCGCGATGAAGAGGCTTTTCCTACTATAAAATCGTGTCTCGGCTTCGAAGAAGCCTTCGACGATCGACATTCAAAAGCTTACGATAGCGCGTTTGTCTTTATGGTTCACGCAACTAGCGGTAGAGCTCTCAACTGTCGGAACTTTGTAGATAGTTTTTTACTTTCCTTCGTGTATCGGGGGTTTTTTTTTTTTTTTTTCACCTGTTTCATGACAGCAGACACGATTACCAGGAGACTCTTATCGAGAGTGTACAAGAGCAAGAAAATTCATTGTATCCCTTTGCCATGAGAAAATAGTTTTGTACCTCGAGACAACGGTATCATTAATTTGAAGCTTTGAGAGAAGCACTCCACCAACGACGATTCATTAATTCTATTGTAAAGTCTAATCCTCTGATTAATGTACCGTTGTCCCTTCTTGTGTCATCGTCGTACATTCTCGTTCCATTAACTCATTTAGTATCCGGAGTAGACGGAGAGGTTACTTGATAGTGCCAAAGTACCTGTAACCATCATCTACTTATCAGAGGGACAAGTCTCGCTCTCGTTCTCGCGCACGTTTCCCGCTCTCGCGTTCTCTCGTGTATTCTACGCTCGGTGCATGACGAGGCCACACTCTCTGCGATGTTAGTGTCCCTTGTGAATAGAACAGCTTTGAGGAGCTCGGAAATTACTGACTGAACGGTCTAAGGATAGCTCTCGTCACCGCTACATATTATAACTGTACGCTATAGTACAACACTTTGGCGAGAACTGTACCAAGCCGAAGCTTCGTTATTAGAACGAGAACGTTGAACCAATGTTTCTAAATAGTCTTGACGCGGAAATGTCTACATTCTCGAGTCTTGACTCGAAAATTTGAACCCGGCGGATATTGGTAACACATGCGGTGATCTGTGTTACCTAACCGCTTCCTTATACACCCTTCCGAAAACCTGCGAAATCAACTGGAAATTGCTGAGGCGGATGTATCTCCTGTGTCCCCTTTTAGGTGCAGTGAACCACAGGTTTCAGAATATTCGAGAAATAGTAACATTGCTAAGAATTTTTTTTTTTTTTTAAATTTTGATCGCGATTTTCGGTCAAAAAAATGCAAAGGTTTCTTTTTCAATTCATTTTACAAAATCTAAGTTTCCGGAATTTCTAAATAGTAATTTCTATTTTCCCGGATGAAGTTACGATGAATTTACTTGGAAATTTACAGAATCGTTTTTCAGGCCCTTGCAGAACGATGAAATATCAATCAAAGTATGGTGAGGCAATGTTTTTTTTTTTTTTTTTTTCGGAAAATTTTAATTTTTATGTATTTCGCGATGAAAGCAAATTCGAAAGTAATTTTGGCCCAAAAATCAAGTGGGGCATTGATAATCAGTGAAAAAAGTGATTTTGCCTTTTTGTGTGCATTAAAGAAATCGAAATTTCCAGTAACCGAGGATCGCGGCAGTAGTAAAAGTCAGTATACGATCAGACACTAGAGAGAGGTTGCTTTTCTGCCAATGCCAAAGAAATTATTCGATGCATAATAAACTCCCGTATTGCGAGGCTCGTTATATACGGATTAACGATTAGTCTCGTACATAGTAAGTTGAGAAGTCTCGTGCGTGTTCGCTGTCGGCGCAATTGTACCCGAGTCCTACAACTATTATATATATAGCAGAAAAACAAGGGATACTAGTCTCACGCTTCATATATTTTTTTCATATATTCCTCTGTTGCAGAGCTTTTGCGGAAGGCGTAATCTCGCTTTTCCTCACATTTACATGTACACGTTTGTAGCCCTCCGCGTATATTACCGATATACCCCTCCATACTGTAGTTCCCCGCATATATAGTATTGTATTATGGTACCAACCAGGATTGGCTACCGAGGAAAAGCAGGTGAATCAAGTTGTAGATGTACGAAAGCGATATAACTCGCAGTCGCGCAGGTAGTTTTAGCATGTCGCGTTCTCCGCCGTAAAACTCTCATTCTTTCTCTCTCCCTCTCTCTGACGTTCTCACGTTTGTCCTCACTATGCCGCGAACCAGTTTTCCCGTGACGGTTTCGACGCTCGGACAGCCCCGAGAACTCATACCCTCGGCTGTGTTATTGTCAACCGAAATCGCCCAAAATTCACCCGTTGATTTATCACAGAATTTCACGCAACAATCTTCGCAAAGGTGAGACGGTTAGAAGAAATTGAACAATTAGAGAATACCGGAAGTAAAAGGAGAAAAGGATCGAAGGAAAATCTTGATCGACCCTGTTGCCCGCCCGATCGAGCAATAATCTTTATACATGCAAACAATCACCGTTGCAGCTTTTAGACGACTATACAGCGCAGTGCTGCAGTGTGACGTGCATTCGCAAATTACCGTCTCCTTCTCTCCTAACTTATTCCCTCACTTTATCGTACAATAATTACACTATATTCTGACAGTTGGGCGTCCCAGTTTCGATGAAAGTTGGTCGTCGACCTTCATTCCCCCTGTCGTCGGAGACATTCATGCTGTTGTTTTCGTACCATGCGCGCAATTCTTTCGAAAGCTTTGCCAAGAAACTTTTTTTTTTTTTAATCAAATTACGAAAAAAATTTAATGTCATCGATGTTAAATTAATTTTTTATTTAAAAAATCCGTTTTTTTTTTCGTATTATTTTTCATATATTTTTTTCGCATATCTCATTTGTTTATGTTATTCTTTTGAGATATTTACGCGAGAACTCCCAACAAATAGTTATCTTCATGAGGATACGTCGAGGAGAGTGAGAGTACGAGAGAATATTTCCCGCCAGTGTGATCCAAGCGTAAATCGATCGCTAACCCCACCCTCTGCAGTAAGCTACCCCCCTAGCAAGCCAACCATTGCGTTGGTATTAGTAGTTACAGATACACAGCGAGACATGTTTCTACTCTCTCCCTTTCTCTCACATTTTCTCATATAGTAGCGTCGAAGCTAGTGCGGCAGGAGGTTGCGGAGTTTCGCAAAACGTTCGTGGCACGAACCCCGTACTGTCGGGTCAACGTTACACGGGTTGCCTCTGTTTGTTGCTGTTCATGCTCTCGCAACGGCACAAGCCAGTTAACTCTCGGACGGTCTTGCAGTTCTCGTTGAACCGCGAGCCGGGCGAAAACCATTATCCCGAACGACTTCGCGCTTGCGAGTCTTCTTTTTCGTGTATCTCGAATATCTCGTTCAGCATCGGGGAAACCTTATTTTTTTTTCCTGTTTACAGTGTTTCCGATATTCTCCACGAGCAAAAGATTGTTATTAACCTCTGCAGGTTGTTTTCTTTTTTTTTTTTTTTTTACGAGCGCGTCCTACGACCACAGAAGGCTCGTGACCCGCGTGCGTTCTTCGAGTCTTACGTTCGCGACGTGTAACGTTTTCTCTTCCAAGGATTACAAACACAAACACACACGCGTACATACAGCTACGAAAGCATAAATAGACTCGATCGGTTCTCGCACCTTCGAGCGATCGTCGACATAAACTACCCCCTTGCCGTATACCTTTATACCCACCTATTGGTTCGATACGACGATATTCGCGACGACGTTGCGCGTCGCCGAGCGTCAATATTGACCCCGGCGATGGATCTTCGTCGTCGTCGGTGTTCCCATCGGACTTTCGTGAAGAGACAGCAACGTCTTGCCGTCGTTACTATCACACCACCCAACGTTCGCGTATACATCGAAAGCTTCAAGTAAAAAGCACAAGCCGGCAACTGTTAATTTCGCGAAGGCACACTGCCGCTTTGATCGATGGAACGTTAATCATCCGGAAAGGTCGTAACTCCCAGACGACGAGGACCAAGGGCCGCGACGAACCTGCCCGCTGTCCAAAGGACTCGATCGTGAAAGCTTCGGTAATGATATTAGAAATAGAATTAGCAGATATGGAACTATCTACGAGTTTCGCTCTCTCACTCTCTCCGCGACATTGTTGCTTTTCTTTTTTTTTTTTGACTCGATATCGTTTTTTCAGGGAGGGGGTCCTTTTTTTTCTATCGTATCTCGGGGCGAGTATCGCGGCTCGTTTTCACGCGTCGTTGATTCACAACATTAACCGCAGCGCTCGCAGACTTTTCTAATCTCTACGATTCTTGTCATTAGAACCAGAAATCGCGCGTCTAATGCGCGAAACAACGAGTATGGGTCGGAAAAAAGATGTATAGGTTAAAGCAAAGTTCATTTGAGGCAAACGGAATCTTTTTCGCAATGTACGAAATCCAGAACACGTGCGACGAGAACTTTTGATCGATCTGCTCGTATTTGAAGTTTGTGTGCCGCGGGGGAAGCAAAGATAGCAACTCGCGCGTAGTTTCACAACGGAAATGAGAGTTGATGACAAGAATCATACGTCAACCCTTCGGAGGGTTCTTTTTCATTCGTAGCTCTAGGAGATACTGTAATTTGTTTCTACTTTGCTGCTTCACGTCGAGCATCGATCCAATGCTAGAAATTGCCACTCCATTCCGCTGCAGGGGATTCATTGTCGTTTATGAAATAAATCGATAGACTCGTGTTGCCGCCATCGATTTTTTTTTTTAATATCAAATGACTACAATGTCGCGAGAAATTCGATCGACGATCATGCCTCGCTGGCATTACATCCGGGAAATTAATTACTCATGGCTCACCGAACCGATAAATACATTATTCACTCGGAATACCTATCTCTTGCGCCACCCTCAGTATATATACAATAGGCAGAGTTTCGCGTTTTTTTTTTTTTTTTTTTTTTTCAAAGATTTTATTTTATCAAGCGTTAGTAACGCAACTTGGGATAATATCGGCCCGTTTCACGATTATTTCCGAATCAAAGAAAATGCAAGAGACAGTTTTACCGATTCGAGACAACCGATGTAGCGAATATATCCGATCAATTAAACATCGCGTATTGTTCTGTAACTTAGACCGACATTTTGTAACGTGTTTTCACGTTTGAAACAGTGTTTTATGCATTTTACAACGGCTCTAGAGCGTTGTAAATCCTACTGTTAACCCCACGTATTTATACGTATATTTACGGACCTCGTTAACGCCATATACAGCTCTGGCAAACTTGACGCTCATTATTGCGCTACTTTGCCAGAAATCAATATTCATACTTCCTCGTAGAAAAAACTCATAGAAAAAAAAATGTTTTTCTGGGAGATCAATATATCAACGACTTCGGCATATTTAAAAATACAAAAAATCACGAGGTTAAACTTTGTACGCAAATCCAATTACTGTAAAGAATGTTAGCCGTAAAATTTGTGAAATAAATCACAAACCGGTTAAACGTTTATGAAATTTGTTTATTTTTAAAAAATTACCTTTTGCGCTTCAACTTTAACAGATTTTGATCCATTGAACGAAAATTCGATAACTATTGCGTTTTTTAATTGATTCATGTCGATCCTAAACGAAGATTTTATAGTTAATATTAGTGATGAAAATATCAATAAATTAAACTATAAATAAACGAACAGTCGATCAATTAAATAAACTGCGAATGACATGACAATTTTTAAGTTTTCAGAAAACCTTTCATCGTATTCTCTATACTTTTATTCGCAATTCTCTTTTATTCGCAAACAAATTTATTCGTTCATCGTGAAATCAAATATCGTTAAAAAGTACTTAATTCCAATGCTACGAGCTGTAAAACAAAATGGCGAATAAAACATAATTATATGGAAGTAATGTAAAAATGTTGCATTTCAGGGTATTTCGATTCTTTATAATGAAATCGAAACTTCAAATTTTAAACAACGTTTCTATCGAAGTTTTGCACCGATATAGTCAATATTTTCGAAATTTTATGCTTTAAAATCGGAACTAAACTCGATATTTTTTTAAAGTAATAATTTCTTCCAGCGCCTTGAGTCCACCAAATCTATGTTCAGTTTTCTAAAGTCGAAGAATAGTGAATAGCGCGCACGTTAGGAGGCGACTCTTTCTGGAGACGCGAAGAGAGCGAAAGATGTCGGTAAGACAGTGAATTTCTTCAGACGCTCTTTTCACCAAATATAAAAAAAAAAAAACTACAAAATTCTTTATTTTCACTATTTTTAATATTTTATTTTCATATCTATGCGTCTGCCATGTATTTGCACGTTTAAAGATATTCAAATTTCTCAGTTAGTTAATCATCTCGAAATTATGGTACTTTATCGAAAATCTGTTGGCATCGGTAGAAAAGATCATGAGGCCGATGCAGGTCTGTATCTATCGAGTGCGCCAAAGATTTTAGATGAAATCATCGAGAAACAAATAGAAACAAAAGTGTATTAGTCTAACGGCTAATATGTCTCCGCGATAATGAATTGCAATTTGCAACATTTTTCAGCAAATTTAGAGAATTTTTTATTAAAAATGTTATCGAATTCCTGGCACCTCGTGCTTACTATCCACGGGTACGGCTTTGGTACTTCCTGGCATCGCCATGAGACCAACTTGAGCTCTCTAAACGCTTTTGTATGATGAAGAAGCGTATAATAAAAATGCTCCTAAATAATAACACATTTACGCTATTGATTTCAGCAACAACAGCTGGAGTATCATATGAAATGCGTCGAGTGCGCTGAAAGTATATAATTGGCGATAAGAGAGTTGAAGTAACTTAACTCCAATATCACTAGAGGCGTAACTAGAATATCAGAAAACGCATAGCCTATCATTTGTTTTCTGCTGAGACACATGTTAGTCAGCGAGTTGTGTAGATGGGACGATGTCCACAGTTGTCAGTTAATTCGTAATCAGTAGTGTCTTATTGTTCGTGCCGTTTATATCGGACGTGCAATAATCAAAGATTTCGCGTCTGAATATAAATTTTCTTTCATTATCTCTCGCACTGCCGAGCGATTCTTCACAAAGAATCCTCGCGGATAAAAATAAAGATTAATATGGTGGCGTCGAGTTTTTCACCGACAAAAAAAAACATCGAATCTCGGAACTTAGTTTCAGCGGGAAGTGAGTCGAAACGTGAACCACCGAAGAAGGTATTATTGATAAAAATAACGAGGAGCGTTTAGAGTTTCGTTAACATCGAAACAATGCCAAGCGTCACTGCGATAGCGGCAATGTACTACAGAGGGCGACACTTGAGCTCCTCATACATTTTACATATATTATCTATATCACGCAATTAACGAGCGCCAATGTGTATAATTTGTCTTGGAAATACGGAAGCCTCGATATAAAAAAAAACCAATCGACCTTCGTAATTATGCGTCCGATTACATTCGATTATTTATCGCCACATCTAAAGTTAAAAAAAAAAAAAAATTAAAAAAAGTAATTTTCTTCAAAAAGAATATATTAAAAGAAGTAATGTTGTATGTAAATTGAGGATTTTGTTTATTCGATGTATTGCAGACAGTCTCCGAAAATGCGAGACTCGATATCAATGCACCGGCTGCTGGAGACGACGAACTGGAGCTGTGGGACCAATCTGGTTTCATGCTGAGAAGCGACGTAGACGATCCCCTCACTCACTCAAAGTTCGTAAATTATCAGATACGCAATGTACAATTTTAATTTTATGGACTCGAAAACAGAAACTCGTATTTTTCGATGACAATTAATTCAAATTTAAAGGATCATTCTAGTGTGAAGGACCAAAAAATAGCTGCTTTTCACGATTTTTTTTTCAATGGATAAAATACGCTAATCAGTCTGATTTTTTGTCAAATTAAAGCACTCATGAAAAACAGAAAATAAAATTCAAAACGTTTATTTTTATTTAAATATTTTTTTTTTGCGGCTAAAAATGGCTTGTAAAAAAATTGTTTTCTGACGGTGTGTATTCCTCTAATCGTAAATATTGTCTAAAACAAAATTTGAAAAAAGATTATTAATCGGTATGAAAGCCGAAAAAAAAGCTTTCATAACGCGATAAAGAATGGCGTGAAGAATGTTGTGTCAAAATTTGAAATCCATAGCTTGATAACTTTTCGCTGGAGAGAGTAACACTAATGTAAAAAGATTTCTTAAAAATTTTACATTAAAATGATCCCTTAAAAAATACGAAAATTAAAAAAAAAAGCTTCCATAGCAAGATAAAGAATGGTGTGAAGAATGCTGTGTCCAAATTTGAGACATATAGCGTGGAAACTCTTCCTTTTAGAGTGTAAACCGTGTACACGGAGTATAAAAAGATTTCTTTAAAATTTACGCTAGAATGACCCTTAACCCGCCCTTAACCGCCCTTAACTAAATGATAATTTGATGTGATATTAAAAAGTTTCTCTTGTAGATGGGGGGCACAGAATTGGTGCAGACCTAGCTGCATACCAATATCGATAATACTTATCCTGATAGTCCTGGTGGTTTTGTTACCGCTATTGGATCACGCGGCCGAAAAGCACTCGAGCAATTCCAGTCTTTTTGGCAATGAATCGGATCACAAATGTATGGAGAGTTGCCGGCTATCTCTCGTCGAATCGATACCGATTGGACTGAATTACAGCAGCAATGCGTCTATGCATAGAAGCACTTATCTCGCGTGGATGGAGCTTGTGGGATCGGCTGAAACTACTATAGAGATTGCATCGCTTTACTGGACAATGAAGAGACAGGATGTCTATCCTGACGACAGCGCTAAAGATGTGAGACTTCATTTCCTCCAACAATCGACTTTAATTACTAAAACAAAGGAACCTTTTTTAAGTCTGATTTCTTTTCTCGAGGGTGAGGACGTCTTTGAGGCTTTACTCGAAGCCGGTCGCGACAGAAACATCGCAATCAAAATTGCACAAAACATTCCATCTCAGTTGAGTCCGAATCTCGACACAGAATACTTGGCGAAGAAGGCCGGCGCTGAGGTAAATTTGATCTTCAAATAAGGATCTTATTTCTCTGATTGAAATCTGTTGAAATAGCGTTATTTAAAAAGGAATCTTTAATTTAGGTCCGAAGTTTAAACTTTGCCGGTCTTCTCGGTGGCGGAGTTCTGCACACGAAACTCTGGCTAATCGACAGAACTCACGTCTACGTCGGCTCAGCGAACATGGATTGGCGATCGTTGACTCAAGTCAAAGAACTCGGTCTTCTGGCTATGAATTGCTCCTGTCTGGCGAACGATCTTGCGAAGATATTCGAGGTATACTGGCAACTCGGCAAAGAGGGAAGAATTCCAGCCGTTTGGCCCGATTCACTCGGTACAAAGATCAACGTCGATAATCCTATGAACTTTACACTCGACGCTAATAAGTACCGAAGTTTCATTGCTGTGAGTACGAAAAAAGGCTGCGATTGTAAAATCAAAGCCTGTTGAGCGTTTTGGTTCTAATTAATACCGATTTTCTTTGATCAATCAGAGTTCTCCACCACCACTTTCGCCCAAAGGCCGAACTAACGATCTTGACGCGATTTTACACTGCATTGAGAAAGCAGAAAAATTCATCTACATATCGGTAATGGATTATTTTCCGCTGACGATTTACACGGCTAAAGTGAAGTATTGGCCTGAAATAGACAATGCGCTGAGATCGGCAGCTATAGATCGTAAAATAACAGTCAGGCTATTGATATCCTGGTGGAAACATTCGAGAACTTCGGAAGATTATTTCCTACGATCCTTAGCTGATTTGACGAACAGCTATAGGAACGTAAAGGTCGAAGTGGTGAGTTAGCGCAGCAACAATCATAGACCAATAAATGGATAACAACATCGTCTATAGTTTCTGATCAAATTCGGCGTTTTGTAGAAACGATTTGTCGTTCCGACGAATCCGGATCTCGACAAAATACCGTTCTCCCGAGTAAATCATAACAAGTATATGGTTACCGATGTCGCGGCTTACATCGGCACAAGTAACTGGTCCGGCGACTATTTTATCAATACCGCAGGTGAGAAATAATTTTTAAAAAAATGTATACCGCCGATTGGCGAATATCTCGTTGCAAAAAGCGAAGAATTTTTGAACGACTATCGCAATGGTTTTTTTTTTTTTTTTTTTTTTTTTTTGTTTCAAAGGCATTGGAATGATATTCGAAGACGTCGGACACAAAAATGGCGATAGCATAAGAAAACAATTGGAAGACGTGTTCAATCGCGATTGGAACTCACCGTACGCGCATTCCTTGGAATCCTCGTGTTCGAGAAGAGAGACACCGTCGAAAGTGATACCGAGACGAGATTTCATGCTGCCACTCAATCCACATCATGTACCTGCGTAAACCACAAAAAAAATCTTATCTCCTTGAGCCGTTTAAAATTTTCATCGATCTTTTCGTCGAATCGAGAGGCCTATTGTAAATACTATTATTACTTCGAAATTTCCCCGCATGATTAAAAAAGCAAGGAAAAGAAAATGTTCGGCTTAATCGTCTAAAGTGCCTTTCGCCTTCTACTGGCCTTTTGATTATGAAAAATGCCTATTGTAACAGGCGATCATTCGACTAAAGCAAAATATCGAATTACCAAAAATCGACGGACACTCTCGACAATCGAGAAGACGCCGATAGCTTTTATTTCCTCTTTCATATACCACGAACGTTTCCTCGTTGCTTTTCCATTGAGAGAGAAAAAGAGAGAGAGATACTTATACAGTTTAAAAATTGAGTCACGTATTGTTTGAAAGAAACGCGTGACATCGACGACGAAACGAAAAGAACTTTCGTGAGTAATATGTAAAACAAAGTCTTCGTCTATGACACTAACGTTACTATACGTATAGATCTATACTTCGAAAAAAAAAAAAAAAAAAAAAAAAACACGAGAAATTTTACTTCGGATTAGAATTAAATCCTGTAGTTCAATCGAACATATGATAGATAAAAATTGATTTTTTTTGCTCAACAAGTACGTAACGCTTGTCTCAAGTAAAATGCAGAGCAGTTTCTAAAAAAAAAAAAAAAAAAAAAAAAAAAAAAGAAATTACGTTAGTACAATAACAATAACAATAATACAGCTCGGCAAATATTAATACGTAATCGTCGAAAGGACGACAAAAGGATGTCAAGAGACTCGTGTCACAGTTGATAGCAGTTATATATTTGTTCAGACGCTGATTTACGGAACGAACGAACGTCAAACGACGATTTGTTTAATCGTAAAAAAAGGAATAACTAAAGATAAATAACCTCGTGAAGCGTTGAAAAACCGACAGATTTCGAGGTTTTTTTTTTTTTTTTTTTTTTACTTTGAGATTATATCTTATTTCTGCTGCGGATTATTCCAAACGCCATTTTGAATTTTCGAGTCTTTCTAAAAAATTATTATTATTATAACAAAAATAGATGAACTTTTTCTTCACCTAAACGCTACTAAATTCAAAATTGTTCCGAAGCCGCAGCAAAAAGGAGAATAAATTTTACCGATCGACCGCGGGAATTTCAACAGAGGAAACTCTGTGTTTGTTCCGTCGAAGCTGTGATCCTTTCTCATTTCCTTGTTAGTTTAGCAACTTCGCATATAATTTTAGGACGTTACGTACACAACTCCTCAAAGTCAGCCGATACTTCATCCGAATAATTACGTCTTCTCACATAGCAAGTATCGGAATCGTATATCTCTGTATGCTATAAGACTATTGTTACAATTACAAAATGTTGGCAGCGAATAATAAATGATATTATATGCTGAATCAAAAGAGTTTATTGTAGTGAAAGAAAACTCGTCGAATGCGCAGTGAATGAACGGAGAATAAATCATTAGGGTTTTTTTTTTTTTTTTTTTTTTTTTTTTTTTTCGTGAAAAACCATGAAACGTGCGAAAACGTGCGAAAAAGTCATACGAGAAGATAAAGTGGAGAGACTCTCGCGATAATTGTAAATTTGACGAATGACGTAAGTTCAACGTTTTTGCGACGCCGAAGCTTGAACTCGTCAAACAAATTGTTTAATTACTCGGACAAAGGTGCAGCAAGAAGCAATACACTCGGGTGAGTGCGGTAAGGTGACCAGCGGTTGTTTGCACGAGCTCCACGGGGAGAAACCTCTCTCGCCAAGATAGTACGTGCAGTAAGTCAAGTGCGCATGCATATAACTGCAAATGCCAGAATGTCGAAGAAGAGGATAGATTGCCTCGGGGCTATGAATCTTCCGCGTTTATTTACCGATTTATTATCGACTATTGGTCGAGGCGATGAATAGATTGATTGAAAATAAAAATTCATTAAGAATTTGTACCGCACGCGAGAGGAAATCTGAAATAACTTAGGCGAAGGGGTGAAAAAATTATGAATTAATAAACTTTTTTTTTTATTCGGTGCTTAAAAGATCTTCCGATATTTGTATAAAATTAACTTTTTTTACTCTATGAGATGAGAGAATAAGTGGAATCTTTCAAATCGGAAAATCATCTAAGCGCACCGCGATCTTCTTTGACGTTCAAGGCTAAAAATCTCACGATGTACGGTGAGAGAAGACGCGAGAAATACACGAGAGAGAAGTGTTAACGATGTGTGAATTATTCTCTCCGAATAATCGCTTCTCGGAATGTTTTCTCATTCAAAGCAGTGAAAAATTAATGAAAACAAAGAAAAAAACGAATTTTATCCGATCACCGCTCGTCGATTTTAAATTATAGACGATCGGTCCAGTTATAGCCAACGATTCATGATTTGTTCATACAAAACAAGCGTTGCTATAGTAGATGCATAAATGACGCAGGAATAATCAGAACTTCATGTTTCGTAATCTAATGTAAATGTCTTTTTTTTTCAGCGTGCAGCATTGAGTTCTAATTGTCTCATTATTCGTAATACCCCAGAAAATAATAAGTATGGAAGTATAGAAATTTACAAAAACTCATTAATCAGTAGTAAGTGCGCAACGAGTGCGTCACCATTTTTTTTTTTGTCAATAGTGTCATTTCGGAATGTCATCACGAAGTTCATAGTAATGGTAGTAGTAGTAGTAGTATTTGATTGTATTGGAATCAAAACATAATAGCGCACGGAGAGAAAAATATGGGATGAGAACAAAATCCGGAACTTTTTCTTCCATTTTAGTAGAGTATCTCACAAAAAATAAAAAAAAGTCCCACATTTTGCTCTCGTCTAACGATTACTATTCGAGTCTCGTAAACATTCATATATTTTTTTCTCCGTGTGCGGAATGTCTGATGGATGCATTTATGAGAAAATTATAGAAAAACAAAAGTTTTCGAAGAAAATTCCGCGATCGAAGAGAGGGACGGGGGAGGGACAGCGGGAGCGGGGGGGGGGGGGGGCTAAAGCGTATAAAAAGTTTTCAATTTCTTCGGCGAAATCTGAGATGAAAAGAACAATTTCCTGTAATCAATTTCGGAATTGCAGAAATTTGAAGATATTTTTAATTTATTTTTCGGCAGTACGCGATAATTTGGCAATTTCGATAGACGAGTAAGATTACGGAAATGTTAATGCTACAAATTTAACGAGCAATGTTGCACGCCAATTGTATCCCCACCACTATCGGTAATACGATAAGTAGTCGAGTACAGCGTGACACACAACAGTCCGCGTCCTTTCGGCCCCCATCGCAATCGAGCTCGCGAGAGCGCTGGTCGCGGACAATCGAGCACACCGTCGTTGACCTTTTCACCGCGCGGATCACCGTCGTAGCACCTGTTGCCCTAAGAGGGAGTGTGCAAAATTCAAGTCAATCGTAGGGGAGAGAACACGGGGTGATTCCGACAGTCGGCTTTGTCATATCTTTGCGTCAAAAACAGTTCGTCGCTCAGTCGAGTCTCCGGTGGCGACGAAGAACGAAAGATCGCGGGTGACCGAATCTCGATCATAGGACGAACCGGAGCGCCCTTTAACGATTATCCAAAAATTAAAAAAAAACCAATCGCGACAAATTCAGCAATCCGTCTTGATTTTCCATTTTACGGAAAAAAGAAGAAAAAAAAATCGTTTTTTTTTTTTTTTTTTCACCGTGACTGGCGAAGGCTTTGTGGAGAAAGTGTCCATCGGGCGCAATCGAAGACTCTTCGCTCGTCGGTGTTATAGAAAAGCTGCGTGGCTCTGGAATTCGCGGAGCAACGAATAAGGTTGGTGAAACTCTCGGCTAATCGTTACGTCGTTACAATCTTAAGCGTATATTTGTTTGCGTTTCCGTTTTGGATTGACGAGACAAAGAGGTGTTATTGATACATTTTTGAACGAACGACATTCCTCATATTTCCGGCAACACGGCATTTATGTAGAACATGTTCAGCTTTTTGATCGACGATTCTTCGGCGTTTTCTTTCTTTATTGTCGATTCATCTCGTTATTATTATTATTATTATTTCTCATCGCTTCTACGATTTCTAACGCTGTCTACGAACATCCTTTGGTTTGTAGAATTCGAACGATCTATCGTGATACATACGACAATAGCCACTGGCCGAGCGAACGCGACCGCCGCCGCTCGATCGCTCGATCGTTGCTCAACTCGCCGCAGGTACGAACCCACTCGGCCAACACACCGTCAGTTGCATTATTTATAAAGCGTCTTGGTTTTGAGATGCGCCAACGACAAAAAGTAATGGCAGAACCGAATTGACTGACTCTTCGCGTTCGTTTTTCTGTACTTTACACTAACCTTGAAAGAACTACGTAGTCAGGAAATACTCGGAGTTTCGTTAGGAAAATTTATCTCATTACTATTCAAATGTATTTGAGGCTCGGAAATTTTTTACACTTAAATCTTCGGCCGAAATTGTATTCTCTCGCGAAGTCCCAATTGTTAGCTCATTGTTGGTAAAATATAATTTTTCATTTTAATCATTCCTGCGATTTATTTCGATGGATTTAATAATTGCAATTTCATTGATCATTGCAAGTTTAATGCTCTTTTTTCCATAAAAAATTATTCTAACAATGTTTCAAACGTCTAATTTTTTATCGGCATTTTACATTGCATTCGCCACGAATGCAAATAACTCGTAATTACATTGATAAATCGTTGTTAAAACGATCAAGAAAAATGGAAGCTTCTTCGTTACGCAGCGCTTAGATCGCATTCTTTAAATATCTTTAATGCTATCGATGCAACGCTCGATTCATCCGATACTTTATCTTTACCGATCTTTCATCAGATTAATGAATCACCGGTGATCGTTCTATTGCTTAAAAAAAAATGTGCTAAACATCGCCGCCGCTCAGTTTAAAGGCTCTCGATGCTTACGCTCGTGGAAGGGCATTGCCCGGTTATTCGACTATTGACAAACATTAACGTACACTCACGGAACTTACCGTTCTTCCCGAATGACTTTTTTTTCTTATTTTTCTCGCTTCATTCAATTGCTTCTCGTAGTATTACCGGCATAGAGAACCGTTAAAATTTCGTGACTCTCGAGTGCCTAGACGACGCGCGATTGTAGGTCAATTTTTATAAGACGCCCGAGGTTCGTCGACTTATATTATTTTTCTTTTTTTTTTTTCTCTTTATTTTTGCTATGATTCAACAGCTGTGTTGTATTGAATCGTAGCTCGAGGCAGTCTAGGAGTCGCGAGAGAAAAGGAACGCAATATGCGCTGCGTCCGTGCGTCCCGAATGAACACGGTGCGATGTCCGCATTGGAACCGTTACTCGAGAGAACATCTCGAGATTCTGGCCGCTGCCTCTGTATCTCAATGATTCACGGTATTCCAATCGCATTTTTTACATTGTTCGAAATTTAAAGACGGCATATTCTCGAACTCTTTAAATACTGATGTGCGGCTAATAACTAAACCTAAAAGAAAATCTTTTTTCTTTTTTTGTAATCGCATAATGATTTATGTAAGCGTTGATTAAGAATAGTATCGAATGGCGCCTTCGTTAATGAATCGACATATAGTGATGTAAAAAAAAACACCGCTTAACTTACTCGACGTAACTCGGAGGCCACGTTTTTTATTCTTAATCCACAACTGGAAAAATTATACACGGATTCTAATTGTCGGACAAAAAATGCCGTCAAAACGATGCTATAGTATGCGGTTTTGTTGACGGCGAATAAAAAACGGAAATCGTAATGAGTATATCATAGTACAGTGGGTTACAGTTTTATCCAAATTGATTACTTACTTACGAAAGTGTATTATAACAATAGCGTTATATTCGACTCGTCAACTTCGATGCATTATAGTTGATATTCAGTTGTGAATAAATCGGCTTACGGGTAATTGATTATACCGATTATTAAGAAAGGAGATGCGATCTTTTTAAAAAATTCTTTGTTGCGCACTGTCACGATATTTATCGTACCAATCGTCGTATATATCGAGGTAATGGTTTTGTTTTTTTTTTTTTTCGCTGACTATTACGTACGTTAATAAATTCGTAAACTAAGGCGGCGATAACAATTTTACGTCGTTGTTTCCGTTATCGACTGCATGCTACGAAGAGTTGATAAGAAAAAAGCTATTTTTTCTAATTATCTTTAACCGCAGAAACGTTGCATAAACAGTATTCCTCGGAAGTAAAGCAACTATAATTGTTTCACTGTATCAATGAGGAAAAAAAGACAAAGTGATAGAAACTATGAGAAACAATTGAAAACGATATTTCTTATACTATCGCAGCGTTAACGTCTCTTAGGTATCCAACAATATGATTTTTCGCGTTTATTCGCTAATACGGCAAATGCCCACTGGTAGTTCATAGGCCTTTCATAGTCTCAGGAAGTTTGCGTAACAATATCTTCCGTGTTGACGCGTAACGAGACGGGAGAGTTACTAAGCTTTTACCCTCATCAGAGATATAAGTAGAGAAAGATGCGGAGTAAATGCGGAAAGTGTTGACGCACGAAACTAACTGCTCGTCGTACTGTGTTGCGTCATAACACTTTTGTCAAAATGATTATATAATAATAATAATTCAGTGATTCCAGGGGGATATTAACCATTCGCAATCTGCATTCGTGATGATTGAAAAGTATGAAGATGAAAAAATAAAGATCGATAATAGAAAGAGTCGTTTCGAAAGTTCCGCACGTTTCGATCGATAACGATCGAGACTGTTCGATCGTCGGCTGACTAGAACGGAATTTTTTTTTTTTTCGTTCGTTTCGTTGTTGAGCGATTCCACGTGTATTCTACACGTGCAAAAGAATTCTACGTTCAGAAAGTGCGATCGTCGAACTCTCAGATTCCGCTCGATGAATAATTTTGCACAACGAATGGCAATTACATCCTATCGCTCGCTCACTCGCTTTCACGATCGCATCCCTTCGCTTGTTTCTACACAAGAAACGAAGATACACCGGGAAGCTTACCTCGTTCGAGTGATGTGCAGTCAAAGTCTCGGGGATAGTATATAATAATTGCAGAGAAAGTCATACGAGCTGTTAGATCATACGATAGGAGAGGGATAAATCGCGTTACCGCAATTTTTATCAATTGCTCCGGTACATGCAACATGCGCTGAGATGAAAGCGCACGAGAGGCTCACGCGCGTTCAGAGATCATTCGACGAATGATTGAATAATACGAGAATCGAACATCTTTCACCGAAGCTAAACTGAGTTTAAGCGTAAAATCACTTCAGTTCCGCCGTTTCGACGAGTGCAATGCATCGGAGAAAGTTGTATTTACTTGTTTGTTCGTATTATATTATCTCAAAGAATTGCAGCCCTCCGAGAGCAACAGTTGTAATCTATACATATAATGTATAACATTTTATCCGCTTTATTTTCTGATATTAATAACGATACCATATTAACAATTATCAAAGCGTAATGCGTCGTAAATCGGATCATTGAAAATTCACAAATTTCATCCCCACTGATGCCCAATGCGTGAATTTCGATCTCCAATTGGAATTTCATTCATTGAATCGAACAACTCTGCCGTCACAGCCGATCGCATTACTTATATTTTTTATATTGAGTTAAGCGTGTCGCGCGGGTGCGTGAAGTTCACGATCAAACTTTCACTCACCGCAACTACATAGCTGCGCGTCTGGTATGCATGATAGCCTCCCGAGTTGTGTTCAGCCACGTTTTTCCAACCCGATAAAATTGCCTACCAAGCAATCTTTTAATGTTTTCTCTTTCGTTTTTTTAAATATTAACAACAAGACACCACGTTTCACGAAGAATTTGCTGTTTCACTGTTGTCGTGAATTAACCGAGTGGCGATAACTACGTGACCAAAGATAAATACGCCCGTGACAAGTACGCTCCTTCGCGAACAGTCGAACTTCCTTGTCTCGCTTGTTTCAGGTAAAAGAAAAAGCGGTGATTACGCGCCTCCGATGTACGTGCAATGTCAAACTAAGCAGTCCACGGGCGCACCGTGACACGACTTTTCTTTTTTTTTTTGCACAGATATCCCACGATAAACGCTGTGTTAATGATTAATTTAATCTTTCGCGGTCTCTCGTTATTCCAATTAATTTAGCTACGATTTCAGTAACACGAATCAAAGTTTCACACCGGCCACACGAGTGAGAAACTAAACGGTGGAAAAAATCAATGAAAAGACGAATCTAAGAAAATTTCGAAATCGTACGATCGCATGTATATATTCAATGCCAATGAGCGATACGACAGCAGTATTTTATACCGGTGTACGAGCACTTCGTGGCAATCGTTTGAGTACAATTGGCAAAGATTACTTACCCAATACCATACGTAAATCTCTTTAATTTTCTCTCTTTCTGTGGTTATATCGCTTTTTCTCTCTGTCTCTCTCTCTCTCTCTCTGTACCACTCATAAATCATAAAAAAAAATGTACGCCATCATTTACGATTCACTCGAAGCGTGAGTTTACTCTTTGCTTCTTTGAACCTCTTTGCGCGTGCAAATACCTCGATGGCTGTGAATAATTATTTTCGTCTTAACGCGCGTCCCTCGGAATTCACATCGATCTCGCGAGACGCACTTTGAAATTCCTCAAGATGCTAATATCGAGCGCTCCCTACAGCGGACACATCGTTATACGTGGGGAAATACCCGCACTGTTCGCTACGTGAATTGAATTTACAGTTGTATTCGTCTAATAAAAAAAGGGAAGATATTTCTATATCATTTTTTTGTTTTTTTTTTTTTTTTTTTTTCAGATTTATCAGAGATGGTAGAGGCTCTCCTGGAGTCCGGAGGTCAGGACGTCGCAGTGGCGGAAAACGGGCAATCGAGGGCTGGAACTCCGACCGAATGTACACCGAAGATCGGGCAAATTATGTCGGATAATCTCAATCTCACGCCTATCCAGCGTTTCTACGCTGGAAACAATATTTTCATAACAGGAGGCACTGGCTTTCTCGGAAAGCTGTTGATCGAAAAACTACTGCGCAGCTGTTCCGGTATATCGAACATTTATCTGCTTATTCGTCCAAAAAAGGGCAAGGATACCCACGAGCGTACCGAACATATGTTCGACGAGCCGGTAATGAAATAATAAAAACATTAATACGTAAAAATTTAACCCTTTGACTCTCTGCTTTTGATTGGATAGTCATCTTCCGACATTTACAGAACAAAAAAAGAAATAAATCGTTGAATGCCGTTACTTTTAAATTACGTTTATTTCGGGCTGTTAAAAGGGTTAGCAATGAGGTCATTTGTCACGCGCTTTGCTACAATTAGCTTCGTCTTTTCATAGCTGTTCGAGAAACTGAAAGAAGAACAGCCCAAGTTCCGTTATAAGATCGTTACTATCGAAGGCGACTGTAGTCTTCCGGGTCTCGGTATATCCGAAGCGGACAAAACAACGCTCATGAATGAAGTGTCCATCGTATTTCACGTCGCCGCCACAGTCAGATTCGACGAGAAGATTAAATTCGCCGTCGCCGTTAACGTACAAAGTGTCCAGTATATGATAGCATTGTGCAAGAAGATGCCGAAGCTCAAGGTTCGTAACGCGCTTCATCTTAGCTATGTAAACACATTGAAGACATTGAGAAACGCTTGACGCTAACACTATGAGCGATTATATCAACGCATCATCAGTGATTCCGCATTGCGTTCTCAATTACTGCATTGTTTAGCATATAATGATTTTTTTTTTTCTTGCATTCGTTGCAATTTCTATTCCATCTTTGGGGTTCTCATTGCCGTATCTGTTTGATTAATCAATTATTTACGTGGATAAAATGATTTAAAATCATTTTTGATAACATGTCCCGTATCTCAAATGCATCTCTGCATAGAACGATATATCAGAAGTATATAGCAAATATATATATCGTAGTATATATATGTATATCATGGTTTATCGTAGTAATCTATCATATCAGTGTAATTAATTCCGCGGTGGTGCAGGACTGACCCAGTTGTAAAGCCGTATCACTAACCATCTGTTCGACTACAGCCTGCTGACTCGTATCACTCACGCGCATACGATCACCTCTTGAAACCCTAAACCCTCTCAAAACGCACCCTCCCCCTCCGCACCCTCTCATCTGCATAGCTCAGGCGCCTCTGGCAACGAATTTTGCACATTCGGACAGTCGGACCAACGCGGCCGCTGATATCACTGATCTCCAAAGCAACTGCAGTCTCGCATTTCCGGTTCTCTGATCAACGCGATACTTTAACGCCATGACATTGAGCAATGATATTCTCGCATTGCTCAATTATTTTAAAGAAATGATAATCATTTTTTACAACTTGATGCTGAAAATGTTGTCGTATTTATTATAATTTGATGTTGAAAATGTCGTCTCATTGCAGTCTTTCGTTCACGTCTCGACGGCATACGCTTATTGCATACACGATCCAATCGAAGAGAAGTTTTACGATCCCCCGATCGACGCTGATAAATTGATAACTATGATGGAGTGCACCGACGAAGATCTCGCAAATGACATAACTCCACAGTAAGTTTTACGTAAAAACCAAACTTTTCTCATAAATTGATCACCTATTAAAATAATTGTAGAGGAAACGAGCTGTCTAACAATTAAAAAACTCGTTATCGGTCTGACAATGTCGTATGTTCTGAAACGGACGTCGAGCGGCCTTTGCGACTACACATTACGCGCTTTTTTTTGTTTTTTTGTTTCTTTGCGATTACCGCCAGAGAAGAATTTGCATCGACACGCGCGGCTACAATAAATTTCCATCCCGGCCTCGATAAATCTAGAATTTCTTTACGAAAGAAGTTAGTACGTTTAGAGCAGTTAGTAATTTATTACCGCGGTCGGTAAGTAAAAATATCATAAATCCCAGTCGCAGAATTTTATTTTAGGTCAATCCAGCTACCGAAATATCGTTGTGTCGAAGTGTTTTTCTGCCTCTATTGACGAATTCTCAAAACCCAAAATGCCATTTTTAATATGCGACGATTTAGTGCCAATTGATGCGCAATAGCTGTTGTTTGCAACGACGCAACAACATGTCGCAGAATACGCCTGCAGCAATTACCGCATATATAGACTTTGATTATCTTCAATTGATATACAACAGCGACCATTGTTGCGTATGTATCGATAAGTTTTCAAAGATTAGTAATTCGCAAAGCCTTATTACAAACTTCTGCTAACTTTGGCCGGGAAACGAGCTTTTCCGCCTTTTCTAAAAGATGCATTATTTCTGCGATAAATTCGAAGAGAAAATCTGCGTTTATCATAAAGAAACTTTACAATGTGTATTCATTTATCTTATTCGCAGCTTGTTGGGGAAATGGCCGAATACCTACTCATTTACTAAAGCAGTTGCTGAAAGCGTTGTGGAGAAAGAAGTCCCGAATATGCCTATCGGCGTCTTCAGACCAGCAATCGGTTAGTTTATTCCTATCAAACAGATCTGCTTCGCTACATCCTATTGCATCCTTTGCCAGCGAAATTATAAAAAAAAGATGATTCTTCTATTCAATTTCTTTTGTTTCCTTTTCACAGTTGTTTCCACATATCAAGAACCTATAAGAGGATGGATCGACAACATGTACGGCCCAACCGGTGTCGCAGCCGGTGCTGGAATAGGAGTCCTTCGCTCATTGCATTGCGATGGTTCCACACATGCTAACGTCGTTCCCGGCGACATGGTTATAAGTGCTTTAATCTCCGCGGCTTGGGACATTGCTGATTCAAAGAGGTATGGAAGTTCTTTTCCCGTTTTCAGTACTCCTTCAGCTCATTTACAAAGTGATGATCGAACGATTGTTCTAATGAGATATCTTGTTATCTTTTTTAGGCAAAATCTCGACAGCAACCATGTACCTGTTTACAATTTTGTCTCAAAAGACAATCCCATAACGTACGACGACCTGAAAATCATGTCAGCGAAATACGGCATCAACTACCCGAGTACAGAGGCTTTTTGGTACTACAGTTTCAGAAATAACAAACACAAAATCGTCCATCTATTCTGCGTCTACTTTCTGCACATTCTGCCCGCTCTCATCATCGACGCAGCGACATTTTGCGTTGGAAAGAAGCCGAGGTTTGGAAACCGTTTAAAAATCTAATATGCTTGTTGTGTGCGAATTCCAACGCGTTAAGATTTAAAAACATTTTCCTTTCGGTTTTTTTAGATTACTTAAGATCTACAAAAAGATTCACAAGTTCATGGATGTGCTGCGGTACTTTGTAGCGAAAAATTGGGACTTTGCGAACGATAACGTGCATAGGATGTACGGCAAACTAACTGACGATGATCGCAAGATATTCTTCTTCGACATGAAGTCACTTTCATGGGATACGTACTTTCAAACTTACTTACGAGGGATAAGAATTTATTTGCTCAAGGATCCAATAGAAACTCTGCCAGTGGCGCGTGTCAAATGGCAAAGGTATGATAATTAATCAACATCCGACTTAAAATTTATTGCGAAACTAATTGATGATTTATTGAAATACGATATCACTTATCATTGTTTTTATTTTGGTTTTTCTTTAATGTTAAATTTTATTTTTCAGGATGTATTGGCTTCATCAGGGCGTCAAACTTCTATTGGCTTACGGATTATTGAGAATTGCGTGGGCAATTGTTTTGGCGTTACTTTCGATAGCATAGTATGAAAATAATTAAATTAAAAATAAGAGCCATTACCTCGAACGATCTTGCGAACGCAATTAGGCGACGTAAGATCGGACTTGAACGGGAATATTCGAACCCTGTCGCTAAGTTTTGATGATAAATTGATCGTCATGCCATTGATACAACCTCTTTCGAGGGCATTAAGAGAAAGATCGATTGATCGCGTGTACCGACTGGGAGAAACTGTTCTTTGCGTCCGGTGAAAGAGACGCGGATACGAGAGTCCTTCACCATTTTGTATGATAAAAATTCCATATTGTAATTAGTCGAAATATGTTTATCGTCATATAGAAACGTATTGTTGTACATTAATATCGGTTTGAGAATCGATGCTTTTCTTTCTGTTTTTTTTTTTTTTTTTTTGCTATTGTTAGCATTTTAAGTTGTACGCCTTCAACCATCGAAAATAGTGTCCTACATACATATACATATATATATTATCTTTATTTGTATATCAAGACACGCGGTAGCGTCTCGATGTTAAGTACTTACAACATTTTTTTTTGCTTGGCGCTATCGTGTCTCTTGTATACTCCAATATGTTGGCATTTTTGTGAATTATTTCGTGAAAATAGAACGCCGCATTACATTGTTATCGACATTTTTATAATATAATTCGGATCCAAACTTTCGAATGCCCTTAGTAGTGATTCAATCCGTGCAGTCAAAATCGAAATATCGGCATCGTGACTGTCGAAAGGTTCGTTCACCGATGTCCTGTTACATCAATGCTATCACGATGCATTGGACTCATCAATATGATCTGTTCAGCTGTTGATATTTTCTGCACTTTTGGGTCTTTTGCTATGCTATTGTATATTTTATCAGGTTGTCCCATTTTTTATTAAAAATAATAACATTACAATTTTAGTCGAATGATGAGCGATGATTGTACTGTGATGTGAGCGATGAAAGTCATGAATTGATCGTGAAAAATAAACGTGTAAACTATATTTCTTGTCGTCTAAAATATTACGATGATTTGTTGTTATATGAATACAGGATTAATGCTCCTCCCTATAGAGATCTCGGCGAACAGACCAGAAGTACATTTTTTCTTGTTATTGAAATCTCCCAAAACTACTTATTTTTTTTCAAAAATTAAAAAACGTACGCCAAGTACATAAAAAATAGTTATTTCCAAAAATTTCCTTAAAAAAAGAGTAAAATCATATAAGCAAAGATAATAGATATTGTAAATAAATTTTTTTAAAAACTTGGCACAACCTTTTGTTTAAAGCAATTAACTAAATTTATTTGAATTCCAAGGACGTGCCAAGTTTTTTAAAAAATTTATTTATAATATCTATTACCTTTGCTTATATGATTTTACTCTTTTTTTAAGGAAATTTTTGGAAATAACTATTTTTTATGTACTTGGCGTACGTTTTTTAATTTTTGAAAAAAAAAAAATAGTTTTGGGAGATTTCGCTTATTTTTGAAAGTCGATAAATAATTGCGTTCAATTCACAGCGATGAAGTCGCTTTGTTAATTTTTCATCGATGAAGGCGCTCACGCTTCGCGTGGGTAAAACCCTCCTTTTCACGAAAAAATTCCGCACTCCTATCGTAATATACTTTTTTTATTGAAGCCCATTGAAGCTGTTATAAGTTACAATAAAACCAATTTTTTTTCAGCAGAATCGTTATTTCTCGCTTATACATAGATGTCAAGCTGTGATGTTTTGTTTGCAACGCAAGGTTAATCAAAGCTTTGATCTTGTTACGATATGGAAATTGTCAGATGGACGATTTAATCGAAACTTCAAGGTCATTTTTTCTAGTTTCGTCAATTTTTTTCTTTGCGAATTGAATTCTCAATAGCAAGAAGTAAATGGTTTTTTCCAAATGGGTTGAAGAAAGAAAAATTAGTATTGCTATTAATTAATCTGTTAAAATATCAAATCAGCAGATCTCCATTTATATTAATCAAATAGTTTTTATAAAAAACCCATTCCCCAAATTTGAAAACTTCATTCATTGGAATGCGGATAGATAAAACACGTTGTATTAATGACGTCGGTGAAAGGACATGAAAGACAAAAATTCTCTTCGTTAGACATCGTATAAATTGAGGCTGAAATTCCCACGAACCATAACATGAATTATCACAATCAATCGGATGACGTAAACGAAATACAGAGGTAAATTGTGAATTCATATGAGGAATAACACCACATAAAAAAATTAATCAACGATCGCACAAGCATTGTATTGCCACGCGTAGAGTCAAAATAATTATCAAAGAAAAACGCCCGTCTCGACATTGTTAAGAGCAAAAATTGCAGTCAATCATTCGGCAAAGTTCGATCAGCATCTCCTACCGTTTATTCTATTCCCTGGTTTCACTGTAATTGCGATAATTTTCTCTGTGCGTGTCGACTATAGACATTGCACAATGAATTATTCATTAGATTGGCTCTCGGCGAATCGCAATGTCACTCCAGCAAGTATTCTCAGTTCTTGAATGAGATATGAATCCTATTTATCCGTTTTTCATGAGAAATTGCGGTTGTTCAGGGAACGAAAAAAAGAAAAAAAAAACGTTGTTATTATCGAAGTTCCGGTTAACTTGAGATAAAGATCCTCTCGACGTCAAGTGTAAAGAAAAATCAAGACGCACGAAATAGTAGTTTGCTATACTAGTGCGAGAAAGCGGACTTTACGGCGAAGGTTGGGAAGTGGCCGCACGAGCCGAATAAAACGTCTCAACGACACGAGGCGAAGTCGAGTGTTGTAGCGCGAGAGAAGGCGACTTCTCGCATGATACGTTTTTCAGCAAGGGCAGGAAGAGTGCTACTGCCGTACCGCCGATTGTAGCGCCGCCACAGCGTGCGAGAAGTGAATTAGGCCGCCGTGCGCATGCGTCCTGTCATTATAATACGGCTTGCTATAAAGCGCCACTTACGCCACTCTCCGCACGCACGAGAAGTGGCACTTCTCATGCACGTGTTGCAAAATTTTTCTTATGAAATAAAAATAAAATGGAAATGTGATTCCATCCAACAAAAAAGTGCAATCCCGTTAACAACACTTTTTTTTACGTAAAAATGTAAACAAGGCCGTGAATTAGTTTAACGGTGTGTTTACAACGTACCTATGACGGAAATCCATAAAATTTAACAAAAAGAAAAAAGAATTTCGCCAGGCAGCAGGAGGAAACCCGACAAAAGGATTATGAAATTGCTGTAAAAAATTGTAATTCCTGTACTCGCGTACCGTGGGACAAGCTAATACGGGGACGTACATTTTTTTACAGCAATTTTCTATATACCTACTCCTGAATATTTACATTGTAAACGAACCTTTGACCTGTTTGACGACCTTTTTTACATTTTCTGTTAAAAAACAGGAACATTTCGGGAAACGTAATCCAGAATATTTTTTGGGTCCTTTCGATGTTTTGAAAAAAAAATGACAATCGATTAATTTGTCACACTTATTTCATATTTTGGATCTTCTTGTAACAAATCGTTGCAAATTATTGTAATATGTACAACATAATCCCCGTGTTTACGGTTTTTTTCTGTATTACCGTCAGAAGATAACTTCCATTGACGCGTGCGACTGTAATAAATTAATATCCTGACCTCGATCGGTTGTCGACGTCGTTATTGTTTTTCTCGCTCTGAGTCTGTTAATTATTCAACTCCAATGTCAATATACCGTACGAAAATGCGCAGAATTTAAAAAATATAACGTTTTTGGTGATTACCATTGTTCGGTTGTTCTAATTTAGCATATTTTTTGCAACATATTTTAATCCTATTTTCTCCATAATCTCGGAAGACTCGACGGACATCCACGACGCTAAAACAGAGCCACTACGTTCCGTGCATTATTCATGTTAATTCGATTTTAAGAAGTTCTCCTCGCCATTTCCGATTCTTAATTCCGGGTCTCTTAAACGTTTCCATCCTATTCTATATATCATGTGTCACATAAAGAGGACCAGAATCTTTCGATGTATTGTAATTTGGCATTCGTCTCACGGCACTAACTCTTCTGTTTGCAACAGACTGGATCCTCGTGATTCTTTTCGGACTTTGGTTCGAAGCGAGAGAAATTCCGACAACCTCGAAAGTTTGCACAGCCCGTACATAGAATTCCCGATGTTTTAAAAATTAGTTAAAAAAAAAAAAAAAGGAGAAGAATAACCAAAGTAAAGTTCACAGCGTGCAGCATGTTTTTTCGGTGGTACGACCTTCCTACTCTTTAGGCACAAAGAAAAATGACGAAGTCTCTTATATTGCTGTTCGTATTCACAATGATTTAGATCTAAAGGTGTGTAAAACACCTTTCCAACAAGTCTCAAAAGTACCCGGCGTATTATTCTCGCGTGTACATCGCGTGACTAAAAACAGAAGAACGCATTTGTTTGTCTATAAACTTGTAAGATGCGTCCTTGTGATTTCACTCAAACGATGACTTTTTTTTTGTGTTACTAAATATAGTAATGGAAGTTGAAGAAAAAAAAAAGGCCCGAGGGAAAAAAACGTTAATGAAGCGAACGCTCTGCATCCATCGAACACCTTTCAAACTTCTTTCGTGTATTTCATAATCCCCAATACCGAGTTGCGATTCGAAGTTGAATGTTGCGGTGTCTGCTTCGCAAAGTCGCAGATTTCTTTTTCTTGGCTCGAAATTCCACTCCCAAGATTCCCTTTACGAGAGTAGAACGTTGAACATTTTTTTCGTTAAAACTACTGCAACGTGCAATCAGTTATACGGAGTTCCCCTTCAATAGTGCAAGTCGTTAAACTCTCGAAACGATCGTCGTCTATCGTTGTACCATCGGTGGTACTAAGCTAATCGATCTCCTTCTGCAAATCCCGAGTGCATTATACACGAGAAACGCGTCGCAGCATTACCAGAATGTTCTTTTCACGAGTCGCACCGGCTGTTAGTAAGTACAGTGCCATTCGAATATTTTTAATATGCGGTATTAGATAATAGAAGGTGCGAAGATAAGAGGTAATGACGATTAAGTCGGCAATATCGGTCACGAAGCATTAAAACGCTTTTACTAATTATTTTAAATTTGCTGCGATATTGATAATTAGTAATTATTTACTAAAGAAAGCCATCTAATTATTAATCAATTACTTTGAAATAAAAAGATTGCAGTTACTGACATTGCCTACTTGCTGCCATTGTCCCATTCTTCCTTATCAATGATATATCATCAGCGACATCTCAACACCGATTTAACTCAAATCTATGAAATTTCGCCGAAAATAAATACATCATTTTTAAAAATCATGCGTAAGGAATATTATTCACTAATAATATTAAACCTAATAATCTCATTCTATTCCGGAATTTTTTGTGATTCTGCTATTACGTCAAAACTAATCAAAATAATAGTTGATAATACGTAATAAAATAAAAAAGTAATAATAATAATAATATTTCAAATATAATATTACGGACGGAAATGTTTTGATGACCATGAAATTTAGTATTCTTCCATTCTTCAATAAAGAGCCTTAATTTTCCGTTGATGTCGTAACAAAACTAGAATTGCGTTAAAATCGATAGTGGATTAAAATTTATATGACATTGACATTGGTGAGAAGCGAGGCACACATTGTCGATTAGAAGGGATCGTCATGAACTCATAACTGGGCATTAGTCAGCAAATATTCGAAGATCAGACGTATCCGAACGATTGAACGCGATGGTCAAAACAAACTATAGACAGCAACGAATTCTCTGCGGTTTAGGAACTCAAGTTTAGTCAATGCTCCGCGTGTGTGCGTGTCGACTAACTCCCGCCTCTTCATCCCCGCCTGAGGAGGTTTTCTAGGATAGGGCAACAGTATACTACGCTTTTAATACTATTGAGAGAGAAAAGAGAGGAGATACTCGTTAAAAATCCGACGAGAGGAGGGGGTCGAGCGTTCTTCGCTTGCATACCTATATAAGACTCGAATACAAGAGCGACAGTGTTGCACTCTACATCACTTCGTTCGGCTTGTGCACAGTGGTTCAAGAATTAATAACCGGAAGTGTCAACACGCGTAAAGGCAAAACACTTTCTTTTTTATTAATCACCGAATTTTAGAGTTCATCTGGACACTAGCGGCAAGAAATTATAACTTAAAGGATCGGTTAAACGGTGAGTGATCATTTAAAAAACGTGTTTGAAAAAAGTGTTACGAATGTGGTCGGTAAATTATACTTAAATCGACGCTATTTTTTCGGGTTTTTTTTTTTTTTTTAATTTTTATTGTCACCTCTACTCGTGCAGAAGATCTGATAGATATTCGATGTATACAAAACGAATGATCCAATTCGAATCTCCGTGAGGCATTGGGTAGAGGGAAAGTCGCGAGCTTTGAAGCCTTTTACTTTGGGTAGTCGGTCACAGTAGTAATAGACCAGCAGTGAGATCGGTTGCGTTCAGACTGCCGTACAGTGAAATACGAACAGTAGATAAAGCGATTCTATCATTTTTTTTTTTTACGATTTTGTTCCTTTTTCGAAAAGTATAATCATCCATTTAGTTTTTCGAAGGATATACTTTCGATAAAAAAAAAACGGTGAGAAAACAGTTCGCGAATCTCGGAAACGAGAAAAGATCGGAACCGGCAAATGGCATAATCGTGCGAAACGTTCGAGGGTCGGAGCGTGTTAAAGAACAACCTTTTGAATCAATGCCAACAGAAAGATAAGCGTGTCGTTAATCCGGGGACAGGACATTCAAAATTATTCATATTAACTCGTCCTCTTCCCACTGGATAGGGAATCAATACGCCGAACTTTCCGCAGGTAGGAACGAACCGCGAGTTTTAGAGTGCAGGGATGACGATTTTTTTTATTTTTTTTTACAACAGACGAAAAGTGATTGTACAACAACGGGGACCACAGAGATTTATCGAAATCCGATTAAAAGTGTGGTAACTCTCTGTCGTGCGATAACACCGAAAGTGCACAGCAACAATCACTGATCCTACGTTTCGTTACACATTCACGCCTTCGCACTTTTACTCGTTGCGAAATTGTAATAAATGTCTGTACGAATAAAATCAACGCTCGTCAGTCGTATCTCGTTCGGTCAATTCTGTTTTTTTTTTTTTTTTTTTTTTTTTTTTTTTTTTTTTAATGAGTAGTATCGATGCTGGAAGTAGCCGTAGACCCGACTAAGCAGAGTCGTTTCGTGAAAAACAAAAACATTCTAACTGTACGAATATTTCGCAAGTTTCGCCAAACGCCGCGCACCTATTAGCGCGCAATCAGGCGTGAATTAGGATCGGAATTCGTTCGAGTAAAAAAAAAAAAATGGATCGTTAATAGGTGTTTTTTTAAGCGACGATTCCGTTGTATTTCTTTCGATTACTTTGCTTGATTGTTCCACGGGAATTCGTGATCGTTACATCATAAAAACAACAAGAAAAATGCAAGCAAGTTTGATACACGCGATGGACATCGTCTCCGCGAGGAATGCGTGAGTTCATGTTACTTCGGAACTATCTACTGGAGTTTCTTGTCGATTGAAGAAATTGTGTTAATGCGCGCTGGCTGCTGCCTATCTTCTAAGTTTCTGTGTCGTGGCTGAAAAAAGTTGTACTCACTGTTCCTTGAGCAGGGAAAGTGGTCGAACCGGACAACTCTCGCAAGTGACTACTTGTGACTATTACGCCTTTCATAAAAGCCGCGCGTACTAAACCCACAGACGCCGAGAGAAGTTCGACGGGTCAAGGAGGTTCACCAAGACCGGCTTACTTCTCGTCTCTCACAACTCGAAATCATCAAAACTTGCATTTCACACGACTCACCCTTCTATAGTTCCATATAGTTCAGCTTAATCGTATTTCGAATCGATTCTGATTCTACTTGTTCGAGAAAAACAAAAAGAAAATAAAAATGACAAAAGATGTAAACACGATGATTTCATCGGTTCTGAGTAATTGTGATTGTCATCTCCATGACAATTTATGAATATTCGTTATCACGTGTATAACGAATAATGCCAAACGATCGGAAACCTTGCGGATTTATTCGCGTTACGCAACGTTATTTTATTTATCGCTCGTGGCGACAAATCAATTATTATGCTGATCGATACGCATGTGGATTCCCTTGAAAGGAACATCTAAGTTTTACTGTCTGGAGAATGTCTTCTTTTTTTTCTTCTTTTCATCGCTCCTTTAGTCGGACAAAGTAACGAAACGGATGAGGAAAGATCGGTAGCGTCGAAAGGAGGTCGAGTTGAGCATTAAGTAATTTTTTTTTTTTTTTTTCTCTTCGAAATTATCACACGTGTTGAGGAAAAAAAAATTCGGTGACCGCGAATCGCCACGCGAGGCGCGGGTACAACGATCCAAATCCGAGAATTCCAAATAATTGGCGTAATTATAATAATTTTTTTCATTTTTGCAGCTCAACAATGACGGTAATCGCCGATGAGACTCAACTCGATCTGCGGACGCCTATTCAACAATTTTATTCCGGACGGGATGTCTTCATAACTGGTATTTACCGTTATAAAAACAGTTTATTTACTCGTTAGTGAATCACAGCTGTGTCGCGAGATTATTTACAATGATATTTCTCCTATTCTGTTATGATAAGGCGGTACCGGATTTCTCGGTAAGATACTTATAGAAAAGCTGCTTCGATCGTGTTCGGACCTATCGTCGATTTACATTCTAATTCGACCGAAAAAAAATCAAGACGTTCATCAAAGAATCGAAAATATATTTGACGATCCGGTGAGTAAAAGATATCGGAAAAAAAAAAAAAAAAAAATCGAAATAAAAAATCGAAAATCGATTCTGATCCCATTGGTTTTTCCCACCTTCTCACCTTCTCACCATGTTTTTTTATAATCCTACAGATCTTCGAACTTCTAAAGAAGGAAGTACCGAAATTTCGTCACAAAATCGTCGCGGTGCGAGGCGATTGCGCATCTCCGGGTCTTGGGCTCTCGGATGCCGACAGAGAGTTACTCCTACGCGATATATCTGTTGTATTTAACGTCGCGGCAACGGTGAGATTCGACGAGAAGCTCAAGCAGGCAGTGGCTATCAATATTCAAGGTACCAAAGAGGTACTGGAGCTCTGCAGACGTATGCATAATCTCAGAGTAAGTTAACTTTACCTTTAAAAAAAAAATACGAAAAAAAAAAGATCCGATCTTCCAACGATAAATCAAATTCCAGTTTTTTTAACGATCTCATTTCTTTAGTCTGTGGTCCACGTGTCGACGGCCTATAGCAACTGCAATAGAAAGGAGATAGACGAGAAATTCTACGAGCCACCGATCTCAGGTACGACAGCATATAAATACCCAAGTCAAGTGCCATAACTTTCTAATAGCTCAGCGCGATGTTCTAAACTTTATTAATGTACTCCGGGCGGATGCTTTTCTTTCTGATTAATACAACGCAACGTCTGTCTTAGGAGACAACATAATACAAGTAGTTCAGTGTCTCGACGATGGAAAACTTGACGCCATAACGGAAACACTTCTTGGTGATTTCCCCAACACTTACACGTACACTAAGTGCATCGCGGAACAGGTGATACAGCAGCATGGCAAAGATTTGCCTATTGGAATATACAGACCGGCTATAGGCAAGTAAATTATTTTCTTTCTTTTTTTCCTTTTTTTTTCATTCAAATCTCATCGAGAGGTAAATCCTCTATGATTATTATACTAATATTAATTAGCGTTTTTTTTTTTTTTTTTTTTTTTTTTTTTTTTCGATTTCAACAGTAATATCTTCGTACAAAGAACCTGTGGAAGGATGGGTCGACAACATTTACGGACCAACGGGCGCTCTGGCCGGCTGTGGCGCGGGATTAATCAGAGTAATGAACACCGACGGAGATTGTACCGCCGAATTGGTACCCGTAGATTTGTCGGTTAACGCTCTCATCGCCGTTGCTTGGGACATAGCTAATAACAAGTAAGCTAAAAAAAACGGTCGTCCGGTCGGTCGGTTTACTTTTTAAAAAAAATGTTACAAATAGTAAGAAGACAAAAAAAGGTGAAAGTTCGACAAACTCGACAGTTCTCGTCCGAAAAAAAATGATTTTCTAGTTCCGGAGATAATTCTTCTGACACGAATAGTTAAATTTATTCTCAAAACTGGTTTACCTTTGAATCTCCGTTGGTACATTCACGCCGAGGCGCGATTCCGCCGCGCGACTTTACAAAGTCAAAAATACCCGTTAAACTTTCGTCGCGCGAACATTAAAAGACTTCCTTAAATGTTTTAGAAACATGTTGAGAAACGAAAGTTGATATCGTTAAAAATTATTTTAGTAACTTGGAAGAGGAAAAAAAAATCGAAACGAAATATCGATGCATGTAATTGATTTTACTAAACATGAGGATTCTTTTTTTTTTTGCTTTTCTTCAGAAACGAGGCCGCCGATCCACCGATCTATAATTACATTTCATCGTGGAGCAAAAGTTTCACGTGGGGAAGATACATGAAACTTGCGCTGGAAAATGCTTACAGAGTACCGACCATCAAAAGCATTTGGTGCTACAGCATGATAATCACGAAGAGTTACTTCTGGTTTTACATTTTAAGCGTTATTTTACACATATTGCCGGCGTTTATTATCGACGTTGGTCTCTTCGTCGTCGGGCAAAAACCCAGGTGAGGGAAAAAATTCTATTAAGGTAATACTAACGTACAGTCTGACGTTGATTACGTTTGCGTGAGAATCAAAGAGAATTTAATTTAATTGAATTTAATAAAAATCTGAAAAAAAATCAGGTATATAGAAGGTGCTACAAAGATTGATTTTGCATAATAATAATATCAAAATGTTATTAACAAATTAATGAAAAAATTAATTGTTTAACAAATTACCCGGCAACTTAACTTTTTTTAAACGAAAATGATTTGTTATTTTTTTCCGAATACGTATGCATTTTTTCAGAATTCTATCTAATTTTCTATAACTGCGTTTTCAGCTTTCATTTTGTCAAAAAAAAACGCAATTTCAAAAAATTAGACAAAATTCTGAAAAAATTCATACGTATTCGAAAAAAATAACGAATCATTTTTATTTGAAAAACAATTAAGTTGCCGGGTAATGTTTTAAACAATTCATTTTTTGCGGGCGTTTTTTTTTTCTTTTTTTTTTATTTAAATTTTGTTTTTTATATTTATTTTTTACGTTTTTAGACCGTACGCTAGTACTACCTTAAATTTCTCGGCGATAGTATACGCGAATTGTGATACTAATTTTTATTTTTCTTTATTAAAGGGCCCTGAAGATCTACAAAAAGATCCACAAGTATTCAACGGTGACGACGTACTTCAGCAGAACAAATTGGAAATTCGGTTACGCTAATATGGAAAGCCTATGGGAAAACTTATCGTCGGAAGACCAAAAGTTATTTTTGTTCTCCATGAAGGACTTCGATTGGGAAGATTACATGGAGAAGTGTATATTAGGCACGAGAATTTACGTGTTCAAAGACGACGTAAGCACAATTCCAATGGCAAGAAAGCGAATGGCGCGATTGCATATACTGCAAAATATTATTAAATTAGCTTTCCTCGCGTTCGTTGCGTGGATTGTCTACGAGCTTTACACGCTCGTCGCGTCAATGGGAACGACGAATATTGTCACGTCGGTCAGTAAGAATATAATAGATCGATAAGATAACGATAGAAGGGATCGAAAAAAAAAAAAAAAAAAAAAAAATCAACAGTTCTATCACTTCAATGCTTCAACAAGCATATGACTCGTATCGAGTTTCGCAAAGATCGTTATAAACCGAAGTAAAATAATAATTACGGCACAGCTTTAAAACAAAATAATCGAAAACCTCTCACTCCGTCCCATTTCTCCGTACGAATAGTTATATTTATCTTTTGACTTTGTTTTGTAAAGCAATGTGGCGTAAAATAATTAAATGAAATAAATACTTTTATAGGCAAAAAAAAAAATAACAGTGTTTACGTGATAACGAATTTTAAAAAAATCATCGTTTCAGGCATAGAAACTTCAATTTTTATATAACCCGAAAAAGAAAAACGGTCATTAATTTCATAAAACGATCGGGTAAATGGCGTCAACGGCATATTTTATAATTTCTATTTTATTTCTAAATCTTACAAATTTACATCACATCGAAACGAAACCACAACAGATTTGCGATATTTCATGCGATTTGTTTGAAACGCGTATAAAATTGTAAGATTTAGAAATAATTTCGAAATGAAGAAATATGCCGTTGACACCATTCTTCCGGTCGTATTATTGAATCAATCAAATTGTTTTTTTTTTTTCCGCGGAGAGTCGTCGAGCTTGCGGCTAGTCGTACGAGACCCCTGAAGGCGTCGAGGACAAGAGAAAAGGTATAATAACGAGTCATCTGAATGGGGGAAAAAAAGAAAGAGAGAGATAGATAATGAGATATCTTTCGACTTTCACGTTGCGAAAGAATATCCAAACATCTATCCCCTCTTGACATCCCACACGTACTCATTTCCAGCTTACATAATCGTAACTCTTAGCCCAATGCGCTGGTAGTTTGAGTCTCTCGTGTCCATCAGACACGTGGAATATTGTATAATTCTTTCACTAAGAGGTAAGCGATGTTTTCAACAATTACTGTCGAGAAAATGCAAACTTTTTTATGTTAATGTTCTACCAGCCGGGAAGCCAACGATTTTTCGAAGGTTGACGCCGGCAAACAGGAAGAAGACGATGGACTCGAGTCTCTCGATGTTATTCACATCCTTATAGATCAACATAGACATTTATTCTTCGCTATGAGTAATGAATATGAAAAAAAAAAAAACTGTCGCATATTTCACCTCAATAACTAATTAACATCTGAAAAAAAATCCGACGATCGCGAAGTATACAGAATCAGCAGCAGCAGCGAAAGACCGCAAAGCTGAAAGTCCTTCTCGGCGAATTTAACTTCTAACTTTTACTAATTAAATCACTTTCGTGGCTCACGTTGCCATGAGAATCACAAAACTTCTGTGAATAGAACAAATTAACGAACAGATGCAGAACCTTCGGCTGAAGATTTACTCGAAAGATTTGTCGACGCATACGAGACGCCTACGTATTGAGTATCGAATTATTCGTGTCCTCGGTCACGTTCAAGGCTTCCCGGCACTTGCTCCTTGGCTTCTCGAATTCTCAGACATCGACGATCTCGATATATACCGAGCGGGGAATTCCCCCATAACGTACAGACTTTTATCGCTTAAATTAAATAAACGTCATTTGCTTTACAACTTCATTGACCGCAAATTTCCAACTGGATAACCATCAATCGGGTGTGACGATGCATTCGAAAGATCACGAGTGAAAATTAAAAAATTAACACTCGTTCACTCCCGCCGATGACGTCACCGATGGCTTTCCGGCGAGAAACGTGAATCGAATGACAAGTGTAGAAAGCAAAATCCCGAAACGCATGTCTTGCGTCTTGTCGATGAATGCGTACATTCGTACGACGCACGATGTGATACTTCTACTGTTGCAAGTGATAATTAATTATTTATCTCAAATTACGATAACAATACGGCTTTTGCGCTAAAATACTTTTTTTTTTCGCCGATCTTCGGAACTTTTAATCGATGGAAATTGAAACATCGCGGATAATTCGGCACTTGAAATTACAATTTATTTCGTTGAATCAACAGTCGAAAAATTATCACCTACTTTAACTATGTTAACAATTTCTTCGAAGAGTTTGGCAATGAATGGGTGCAATAATCTTGCGGCTAATTTAGGACGTGAAATTCGTTACGTGAAATGTTGTTTCTTCGAATCGCGAGTCGAGATCTCTGCCTTGAAAATATTAGTAACATTTTCCTCGAAGGATCTTGAAACCAATGGCAATAATCTTGCGGCAGCTTTAACCCGTAAAATTCGACGTCGCTGCTGTGAATCAACGCGCGAGAATCCTCGTCTATCTTACCGATTTTAACAACGATTTTTTGCAACACTTCTTAAATACGAGTTTTTAATTTTTTTTTTTTTTTTTCTCGAAGAAATTGTAATGGAGAAGTTATCACTTTTCGTGACACCGATGACCCTGAACCTGACGCCCGTAAACTAAAATTGTCAACTCCGATTTGCAACAATATGCATCAACGTAGCATAAATATTCATTGATTATCGATTCCACAAGCGGTGCAAAAAAAACAGCAAGCATTAAATAACGATCGCGTATACAATGTATGCATCGTACAAAAAAAACCTCATAACGGAGCCCAGCGTCAGCGACTGGATATACCTGAACGAGCGGAGGAGCTCGAAGTTTAGTTTACCCTGAACCATCACCGACTACTATCGTCTCTTTCTGTACGTTTCGTCGCCGCGAAATAATAGAGATAAAAATTAATAACAACGTTTGTCACTGAGATGGAGTACAGAATGCTGCAGGAAGCTTTTCCAGTGAGTCTTTTTGAAGCTTAAAAAAAGTTCTTTCACGCGAAGTTTATCTCGAAAAAAAAAAAAAAAAAAATTGAAACATACCTAATCGGAGTTGAAGATGAAGATTTAAATTTTTTGTCACCAATTTTTCGACGCCTTCGAAAACCGGAGCTCAGTATTTCGTCGGAGATACGACTGCGACTCGCGGCGGCGGTGCTATCCGCGTACTACTTTGCGAGTTATCCGTTTTGATATATACACTCATATTGGAGAATCGCGCGAACGAAAAAAAAAAAAAAAAAAAAAAAAAAAGTTCACTCGATATAAAGTTCAAACGACCAACTGGGTGATTCCCTTAAAACTCTCGGCGTGTTAAACGGAACGAAATCGATTGGAAACACATGTATTATGAAATTGCTATCGAGAGACATCAATTCCGCAAAGATCTAAGCGTTCAACATCGCGCGGATAGAGAATTTTTCAAATTCTCTCGGGCTGTCGACAGCGCGCGCGAAAGAAAGCTAACCGTGGGGGTCTGTTACACAGTCGGTGAGCTCGAGGTATAAGCGTCTTCGGCGCTCTCGGAGTCTCGAATTATTCGCCAAGGAACGCGGTCGCGGTTCGGCCGGGCAGCCGAATTAATAATTCCCGCTATCTGTTTATATACCTCGCGAGTAAAGGTGCCTAAAAGTTCACTGGGACGTCGATATAGATATAATTGGAAATTTTATCTCCGCACCGCGCCGAGCGATTATCGGAAACGAATAAACGGCCGAAAGGGTGGTCCAGAGATACGGCGACAAGATGCTTCTGGAGGCTGAACAATTCAGAGGATACGTGAGCGCAAACGAAGTCAGTAAAAAAAAATTATGAAACGAATGAAGTGCTGTTTACGATTTCGTGATATCGGTGTTTTGTTATTTCATTTCGAACTTCTTATTTCGCGCACACTACGATGCCGGTACAATAATCCGCGGAGAGTTTTGTATGTATAGCGAACGATGCAAAAATCGACGAGTGACAACTCGCGACACGATCAATGGAATGCACTTCGCCGCGCACATTCCTCGTGACCCAGTGACTCCGATAGTCTCAAAAAAAAAAGACCAACGATCGATATTCCAATCGTAGAAACGATTTATTAATATCAAACACGATTTTTTTTTTTTTTTTTTTTTTTTTTTTTTTAAATCGCACAAATAATTTCTAACAGTGCATCGAAGTTTTCGTTTGCTATTTTCTACGAATTTTCCCAAATGTGAAATCGATGCAATTGTGTTACGCGAAACGTTAATCCTAAGGGTATCATACAGGACGATGGATAATATGATCTTATGTAATATAAACGTCGTAATAATATGACGAACGGCGGTGTAAAACGATGTAAAATCTCGACGATAGAGCCCCTCCCCCCTGTATAACGTTTTAAGATACCGTAGTTACATAAAAGTCTCTGTGGCATATCCGGTTAAACTTTCCTAACGTAACGAATCGTTTCTTCCGAGCGAACACGGGCCGATGGAGATATCTCTTTGGTGGGCCGAGAGAGCGCGAGAGAGCTGAGAGCGAATCAACACGGCGTGTGAACCCACCGGAGAACTTAGTTATTTTTCAACCAAAGAGACGAAGACGTGGAGAAAGCATCGCATGATTTCCTCACAATGGCTCTCGGGCTCCTCGCGTCAAACGCCAATCTTCGATAGTATTATCGTTCAGCCGTTTTTTTTTTTTTTTTTTTTTTCTCTAACGCATTATTTATTTGATTTTTTTTTTTTTTTCTTTTCTTTTCGGTCGAATTTTACAGCCTCGTAGCATCTACGAGAGTCCGCCAGTCACAAACGAATCGAATAACAACAATCACAACAATAACAATAATAATGACGTGATAAGAAGAAATCACGACGAGAATGGATTTACTATCGGTCGCGGAACACCCATTCAGAATTTCTACGCCGGCCAAAGCATCTTTCTCACAGGTAAAATCGCGATCTCTAACACGCGTTAGCTGTGTTCAACTTTTATCATCGATTTATAGAACGCAATGTAATTTCGTTCGTAATAAATAATTTCGTCGTTGAGTTACAGACACATAAATGAAATACGATATATATCATTATTTTTGTCATGTTTGCTCCTTCGTTAAAAAATATATATATATAGTCAATGATAGAATAGCTTTTCTCAAAATTGCTCTATACTTCGAGTTCAATGTATACATGTATATTCGAGGACTGCGGGGAAAGTTGGTCGTACAAGTTTGTCGATCATAACGTTACGGTGAAAAGTGTTGACGGATTTTTCTCAACGTCTCGAAACCGGGACTCTTGAGCCTTTCACCGTTTTGTTTATTTTCTTCGTCTTTCTCACTCTCCGCACGTTTTTTTCTTTTTTTTTTACTTTATTTTTTCAACTTCCGCGCAGCCTAACGCAAATATGCTGAAAGTCGCGAATTAATGTCTCGGAAGATAGAAGAAAAAAAAAAAAAAAAATTCGCGTCTTCTCACAAATTTTTCAGGCGGCACGGGTTTCCTCGGCAAAATTCTTATAGAGAAAATATTGCGAAGCTGTCCCGATGTATCGACAATTTATCTGCTTATGCGATGCAAAAAGGATAAAAATGTCGAGGATCGAATCGAAGATTTATTCAACGATTCGGTAAGCAAAAAAAAATTAAATGATCGATAGATCGATGTCGATGAAAATATATCGTCAATTTATCTGCAAGAGCAATGAGGATTTCCGTTTTTTTTTCGTTTTTTTTTTTTTTTCTTTTTCATTCCCAAAGGTGTACGACCGGCTGAGGGAGGAACAACCGAAATTTCGTCACAAAGTCGTTGCCATGTCGGGTGACTGTAGCGTTCGAGGACTCGGACTTTCTTCCACCGATCGTGAACGCCTCGAACGAGATGTAAGAGACGCATGCAATACTTACATCGGTAACGTGACGTAATTTAATATACGTGAAGGATCGAGAATCGAGAGATCTCTCGCTCTCTCGCGCGGTTCGATGATCGGAACAGTATATATAGAGAAGGGAAGGAAACAAAGAGTCCCGCGACCTTTGAGAAAACTTTCGCTTCAACGATGTAATAACGATACACCTGATGTACCAGGAAATTGCATACGACAGAACAATAATCGATGTGCCCTCGTTATCTATCGCTTATCTCGAATTATCTCTAAATACCTCAAATAATTCGTATGACGAAAGAAAAGCACTTATTACTCAATATCCCTTTTAATTTGTATAACAAGAATTTTTTTTTCTCATTTTTCCACAACATCTATCCATCGATTATGTTAATCCATCTTGTTCTGCCGCATTTATGTCGAATAGCAACAAAAAATCACGTTTTTTCGCGACATCTCTTGTAACTTGTATCATGGAAAATCATTTTTTTCCCCAACATCGTTTATCTCAATCCGCCAATAGCTACAATACCGCATTTAATTTGCGATCGAAGAAACCCGTTTTTTCGCGATATCCATTATTCATTCCGATCAATTTATTGGTTCAAATTTCAAAGTTTATATTAAAAAAAAAATGATTCGGAATGATTCTGTTTTTCTTCAAGGTATCGATAGTCTTCCACAGCGCAGCTACGGTGCGCTTCGACGAGAAGATAAACACAGCTATGGCTATCAACGTGGGAAGTACTTCGGAGATGATTATCCTTTGCAAACGCATGTCGCGACTCAAAGTGAGTTTACGATGATTTAACATCGATAAATACCCAATGATATATATATATATATATATATATTTATTTATTTTTTAAACTTAATTCGACATTGTTAATTTGCGGCTGTGTAACCCGCGGAGACGCGCACACGGCATTGTGTGACACAACTCTATCGAATGATAAAATTTCATAACCAACCCTCATTCGTATAACGGGGTCAACGCCGAAATCTCTCTTATGGCAATCGGAATAAACGCGTAGACCGCATGAGTGGCACGTATAACTCTCGAGTCTCCGTGTAATAATACGTGCGTTATGTCACGAAACGGTCTCTCTCCGCGTGCCACGAGTATCGTAATACCTGTTGAACGACGACAGTGTACAACGGGTGAGCGAGCGGCGTTCGGTTTAGCAAAGAAACGCAAAGACAAGTCCGGCCGCAGGCCGTACCATTTACCATCGTTCTCCGGACGCAACGCGCAACTATATCTTGTCGCCTCTAAATAATGCGCGTAAAATGCCGAACGGGAAGTTATTATCTCTCTTTCGTTCGTAAGATAATTAAAATTCGTGGAAAATATTGAGCAAACCGTTCGTTAAGGAGGCAAAGAATGGCGAAAAATTTGAATAAACAAACGAGAGATCGAGAGATCGGATACGCGGACGCAACGAGAGATACGCGCAACCGGAATAAATATTTTCCGATAGAAGTTCGGAAGAATCCGGTTGCGCGGATATTCATATTTTCTATCCGCGATTGCCGATTCAGCTGATTATATAATGAAACGATCAAATTTACTTTAGCTACCAGTTTACGCGTCGCGACTGTCCGTCTTCATCGTCTGCACCCTTCATGACGTACGCGGAAGTGTTAATACTCTGTGTGTTAATGCAAATCGCAAATAGAATGACGTATCAAATACTTTTGTATTCGCGTAAATACGAACGTATTCACCGACGATTCATCGTCGTTTGTTGGCCGCAGATGTCTCAAAGCCGTATATAGATTCGTATTTTTTTTTTTTTTTTTTATGGACGCGCGAGAGAACACTTCATCCTTTAAGCGGAAGACATATCGCAGTCTCGACGATTTCATTGTACTAATTGCCGCTTACAAATCGATTTTTTTTTTGTGTTTTAAACTAATATTAGTCCGTTGAAACCGATTCGAGAAGACGAACGTTTAGAAACGTTATTTGTCTTTTTTATTATTGAAGAGACGAACGTTTAGAATCGTTATTTATTCTGATCAATATTCACGAGTAAACATGGTCCGTCAAAGAATGAATTCCTTGAGTTTGCATTTTTTTTTTTTTTTTTTTTTTTTTTTTTTTTTTTCGTGGCCTTCGAAAGACGCAAAAGATATTAAGACGAAAAGTCGATAAGACGGAGAGGTTGAAAGGTGAAAGAGCTAAATCTACAAGCAGTTCTTTGGAGAACGCAAATTTGTCACTTCCGGACAAATAGCAAGAATTTGAAATGAGACGAACGTTCGCACGCGGACGACTTCGTTTTTTTTTTTTTTTTCTCGTTCTCGCGTAAGAATAACGTCAGTGTCAACCACTGCGAAAAAAGAAACTTGTAAATTCATTCGTTCGATAATTAAGAGATTTCGCATCGTCGTCTCGCTGGTGCAATACCCATTCATGAAATTTCGCGTATTTGTCAAACGATTACGTCTGATTTACGTGTTACGAATTAATTCACAGGCGTTTATCCACGTGTCGACGGCTTATGCAAATTGTCATCTGCCAAAGATCGAAGAATCTTTCTATCCACATTCCGTTAAATATGAGGACCTAAACACCCTGTTGAACAGCCTGCAAGATCGCGAAATCGAAGAAATGACACCGAAAATCCTCGGCGCGTGGCCCAATACTTACACCTTTACGAAAGCATTGGCCGAAGACGTTGTACGAGAAAAATGCGAGGGACTCAACGTCGGTATATTCAGACCGGCAATTGGTGAGTTTAATGTCAATTATTATACTCCGTTTTATATGATTTAAAAAAACAATAAAAATAAAAATCCTCCGACTGCAAAATGGTTAATTTTCAAAAAGTTTAAAGTAATTTTACAGATTAGGAAAAAGTCTTCGATGCAATTGGAAAACGCGAATAAAATAATTCAACATGCGTTTCCCCGACTGCGTCGAAATTTTTATCATAATTTGAAAAATTATTTTATACTTTTTGCAGATTAACCACTTTTCAGTTCCGATTTTTTTTTTTTTTTTCCGAAATTCCTATATTACTTTTTATTTTTCCGTTTTTATTGGGTTTTGGATATTCAACTTTTTTCGACGCGAATTTTTTTTTATGCTTCTCTCAGTCGGCTTATTTCATCAAATTTATGGACTATCATTCACATATCAGAGGGCATCTAACATGACGATAACATTGAATATGGATATGTTTTCTGTTATTTGCATAATTTTATTACGATCTTTAAATCATTGCTCCGTTCCGCGACTAAACGGAACTTTATGAATGAACAGCGAAACGAATCAACGAAAAATCGATCTAAAAAAAAATTGAAAATCCCGAAAATTTCTTCACCTTTGGGGCATTTTACGATCTGTTTTTTGACGATATGCTTCTCCTTTTCTGTTGGGCGTTGAAATCATAGTATATCGACAAAATTTTCCAACTATCGAAAGACGCGACGGCCTCTCGACGCGAAATATTAAAAAAAAATTGTTTTTAAAGATGGCGTGACGTAAACTTTAATTAAATTTGAATCGGCAGTGATATATAAGGCACTTCTAGCGAATGACGAGTAGAATTTAGAGTTCGAGAAAATCGCAGCCGGTAGGACAATTATGATTTCTGCTCTAATTAAATTGGCACGCTAACGACAATTAATACGAGAAATTATGCGCATTATCAACAAGGTTGCCACGGAAGCCAAACTGTGATCCGCATCGCGAAGTTATACTAACGAAAACCAATGATGAATTATTTTCCATTTTAAGTATTCGATAAATCGAAAAAAAATACTTGCAATAAATATTCCGCTTCGAATCGATAATGGCGTTAGTTATATTCTTGTTACTTAGCCTTGACGAGTTTTTTCATCACCTATTTTCATCAGTTTTTCCTAATCGTATTATTCTTCTTTCCGATATTTTCTTTCGCGTGAACTGTAGTATTTCCTTGAACGTTGCAACGTAACGAAAAACTAATGAATTTATGAAAAAAAAAAAAAAAAAAATTGACCCGGCGAGCCTTGCAGATCGAAAATGCTATTATATAAAACGGCGCGTGTCCATTAAATATTATTAGTCTACTAATACTGAAATAACTACGGAATAAACACGATTAATTAACAAAATGCGCATAATGATAAAGTAATGGAAGGGAAAAGTATTTACTATTCATTAGAAGAAAAAAATTCAATGATTTAGATCGGCGATCTTTTACGTTACTGCGCGTCTAGTGAGAGGAGTCGATTTTTCTCGATTTTCTTAAAAGCTCCGGTAACGCAATTTTGCAATTCTCGATGATTCAAAATCGTGACAAAACTTTTTAAATGATGCATCGAAATAATTTATTATCGCTTTCTAATTATAAAACATCGATTATGAGATGCAATCGTTTTTCGAAGTTTCGATCGAGTGACCTTGTTGCGGCGCTTTAAAACGCAACGCTAATTTGTTGCAAAACAAATTACGACCGGAATAAAACTCGAGTGGAACGTAATACGCGCTCCATGCATAACACGGGAGTGGAAGGAAAAAAAAAAACGTTTTAAAATATTCGGGTGTCGACCGGGAGATTGTCGAATATTCGGTTATTGGCTTTTCGACTCATTAAGTTACCGTGTTTAAGCGGATCCCGCGTATCGAACGCGTGACTCGAGCAGAATATTCATTGAGAGGGACACGAGTTCTCGAGAAAACGGAGATTTCGAAGATTATAACTGTATTATGGATAAAGGATGTGGAAACCGTTTTTAACGTGTTATTTAACTCGCAAATCAAATAATCAATGCGATTCGCGGAATTCGAGTCACGCATTTGCGAAGCTAAAATCTTCAGTTTCAATGTCAAAAAGTTAATGTAAAAATTGTAAAAAAAAAAAAAAAAAAAAAAACGGACATGAAGTTGAATAAAAAATCTCCTTCGACGCATTACCGTCACGAATCACCATTTCGCCTATACTATTCGCCGATCGCGATATTCATGATATCTTTATTGCAATTTTGTTTTTAATGGTACGATGCATAATTTTTTACCGTGCAAAGGTCGGCGGATTTTACGACTTTTGAATTATCGCGATAGAAACTCTGAAGCATACGACGCGAATCGGTAAAATATCTATCGAGATTATCGAACGGTATTTCGATGTTAAGGATAGTAGGAAATGAGGCTAAACGGGATCTAAAGTAACACAACGAAAAAAAAAAAAAAAAAAAAAAAAAAAAAAAAAAAAAAAAAAAAAACACGAGCCTCAGGCGCACGTCGGAATAAATCGCGACGACTTGCGGTCCCTATGCAAATTAGCCAATGAAATGATCATTAGAACCGGCATCGGACGAGATGCCTTTCGAACTATTCGCTACAGGAACATCGTTGAGAATTAAAGGAATTCCGAAAACTGACTCACCCATTTTTTTTAACGCGTCCCATTTTGTCGTCGTACCGTTCCGAAGTACGGTATCAACGGTCAATGAACTGCAAAATGGATTATCCATCTTCGGCAGCTCGTGTGTTCAGTCTATAAAATGTCTATAAAAAATTTTTTTTTATAGATTTTTTTTTTTTTTTTGCGACCAATTCCTTGATGTTATTTGAATTTTATAAATCTCGAATACGACAACGAAATATTAGTTCGTCATAACTACAAATGTATAGTTACATTTGTTAAGGACGAATAACCTCTTTTGTCAGTGCCCCCCCCCCCCCTTTCATCATTTCGTTACTACGTATTTATTATCAAATTCGACAAAACATCTTCCAAAAAAATAGAAAGTGATGCTACGATAATTGTTCATTCGAAAAAAAAATACTAACCGTCCACACTACTCTGTCATTCGGCAGCTCTTTCTAATCAACTCGCGTTTCGAAAGACAGAATTGAATCATTCAACAAAAACAACAAAAAAACGTTAAATATGGCAATCGACACTGCAAACGCGATGTATTTAACGACAGAACGTCGTAACGTGAGCTGGAAATTCGTAAACAAGTGGATTGCGGCATCAACATCACGACCGAGCGACGCTCGTCGTTGGCGGTTTTTTGTCATGAAGGAATATGGATTGAATTACCTAAGGACATTCCGGGATTTTGAGTCGACTCGTTCAGAGAAGTTTCGGAAAGGGGATGTAAACACTTTTTTTAACGCAGAAACAACTATTATCGAGAGTTATGAGAGAATATACGCGAAGCTGCAAAGTTGCTACAAGTCAGCGTCCAAGATGGTGGAGAACTGACGAGCTCCAGCTGGACGCGACAGCAACTATGCGCAGACGTACTACGCGCATCCGAACGCGATCTCTGTGACGATCACCAATAATTCGTACTTTTTTCCCTTAACTTACGCAAAATTAATGCTTTCAGTTATAAAAGATATTAAATTCGGTTATAAAAACAACGCGACGCGATTTATTTTACGAAAGATTATCGATACGGAGGCTGAATTAAAAGGAAACGATCGAAAAGCAATGAGGAACGCGGTATCAACAAAACGATTTCGCGGCATGTGTCGTTCACGTCTCGTTGTTGCGAACGAAAAACGATTCAAATACGTCAGGACAAACGCGATTTTTACGTTTATCCGTTTGAAAACGATGTGGGAAGGGACAAAATTATTGATTTTCACGCGTCAACTATTTTTATCGCGGTAATACATGTCTACATATACGGAGCTGAAAAACTGCGGCCGGCTAGCAGGAGCCACGAGGTCAATGCTCCACTTCGTGGAGTGCTCCTATTAGTGGCAGGTTTGCGACATTATGCCTTATAACAATTTATCTACGCACTCTAGCGATTCGTTGTAAAAACTAAAATTATCCTCGGAATGTCTGTTATCTGATCCAACAGTCAATATATTTTTTATCGTCATCTTTTAAACGATCGTATTTTGCGTAATAATTCATGAAACTCATCGAATTTTTTATGTTACGTTAACATAAACCTCAAAAAAGATATTGAAGGTTGAAAAATATTTTGGGATTATTATTTACGCGAAATATTTAGTGGCCCGGATTAGGAACACGAAAAATGTTTATAGCACCTATTAGTGGCCGGCTGGTTGCGCCATTCAGAGGATAGGTTAGGCAATAGTTTCGTGCATTGAACTCATTTTTCGATAAAACAACTTTTTGTTTGTGGCTGAAAATCTATGCTGCGGAAGCTTCCGAACTGTCGCGAAGTATAATATTGTTGAAATCAAGCATTCGATATTCAGCAGTCTCATTTTTTTTTAAATCTTAACAAGCCTGCAGTCTTGACAAGTGGATTTTTTTTAAACTTAGCGTAACGACACTCCGGAGCCTCATTATTTTTTATTTATTTTAACGAGCCTCCAATGATGACTATCGCAGTCTTGACAAATTAATTTTTTGTAAACTTAGCGTATCGAGTCTCATTATTACTTTTTTTATCTTAAAAAGCCTGCGATGTTGACTATCGCAGCCTTGACAAGTAAAACATTTATTTATCCACCCCCCCCCCCCCCCCCCCCCCCTCCCCCTTTATTTGTATTATGGCACAAGAACCGCGAGAATTTTAAGTTATCGACGATCAGCTGACTCGCCGCGCGGTGGCTACTAATAGGTACATCGACCGGTCACTAATGGGTGCAAGTCAGTGTTGACGGTGCCAATAATAGGAGCAACGGCATACATATATTTATTCTTTTCGTAATATTTTCCAAAGTAAAATAGATAATTAGTTAGATTCGGAGGTTTTTGATTAGCTAAGAGTGTCTCTTACTGATAGATCCAATTAGAATTACCAAAGACGCATAATTGTGAGGTCATTTCGATTTTTCTGTGGCGTGATCCTTAACCTGCTACTAATAGGAGCATTTATCTTAATGGTGGAGAAATAAGGAATGACGAGCTACACGCAGCCCGCTTCACAGTCATGCGCAGAAGAGGCCACGCGCATCTTCGTACGCAGGCTCTTCGTTAAACGGCAACTCTTTCCTGATTTCGTTATCGATCCACAAATTTCACTACCGGAACCAAACGTTATCGTAATTTTTAAATACCGTATATATAGTGCTAGAAAAACAATAGCCGATCTAATACGTCAAACATAAAAGTTTTAACATTTTCCTCTGTAAACAAAAATTATTTCCGAACCTAAATCAAATAATAAAGCAGATATGTGTCTCGCTATAGTTATGTATCTCGTAACTGGAACGATCAGTATAGTCGTACATGTACTCATTGTTATTGGAATATTTTTACTGACCCTTCTCGGCAGAATAATTCTTTTCGTTTGCGCAATGATTTACACGGTCGTGAGGCCGAGACAAGAACGCGTTGACTCAAGCATCAATGCACCCTTCGAGACCATGTATCCCGAATACGATTTCGAAGACGATTTAGAAACAATGACTCGGGTTTCTCTCGAGACTCTCACAAGTCAGGACAATGGTACCCCCGGCAGCAGTTCCGCAAGCGAGGCGCGAACTCGTATAGCACTGGCATCCGATAGATTACTCCTTACGCAACAAATGCAAAAATTTGACGGAAAAATGCAAATGATCACGAGATCAGTAGACGTCCTCTGGCCTGACGACCACAATCCAACCGGAAATAACAATAATTCTACAAACACGCCGGACGCGAAAAGGGTCTCAATGCTCGGAGACTTTAATGCTGTTCAGCGACTCTCCGTTGCTGTTTGTTAAGTTCCATTTTAACGGATATTTTTTTTTTTTTCTTATGATTCAGTAATATCGAGTGCCTTCGAGCCGATACCTGGCTGGATAGATAATTTTTATGGTCCTACCGGTGCGGTGGCCGCCGTAGCGACCGGTGTTCTCCGAACGATGAGCGTTGATCCCGCACTTCCGGCGAACGTGGTACCAGTGGATATGACCGTAAATGCGCTCATAGCAAGCGCGTGGGACGTCGCTAATCAGCCTCAAAGGTGGGATACTATGTTCTTATTATTATTATTATTCATCGACGGAAAAAAAAAAAATCAAATACATTTTTTTATTTAAATATAAAATACATAATATGATTTTTTTTTTAATTTATTTTTTTTACCTCGCAGAAGAGAAAAAAATATGCTGATCTACAACTATGTCTCGACCGCGGAAGCTCCCATTACTTGGAGAGAATATTGCGAGATTAATATGGTTTATGGACACGAATTTCCACTGCATCAGGCCAAATGGGAAATGTCACTAAGGCTCGAAAAATACAAATTCATGGAAACCATCGGCAGAATATTTCTTCACTATCTTCCTGCCCTTTTAGTTGATTTCTTCTGCATTTGCCTCGGGCAAAAACCATTGTGAGACGATATATTTCTTTCGATTGATCATTTCAAGAAATCACAGAATATCGTCGTCGAGTTTATTTATTCATCGATGTTAATTCATTTACAGTCTCATGCAAAGTTACAAGAAAATTCACAAATTCGTAAACGTCGTCACGTGGTTCACGTTACGAGACTGGATATTCACGAACAACAATGTGCAGACAATGTGGGAATCTTTAGACGCGAAAGATAAACAAAACTTTCGATTCAGTATGAAGGATTTCGGATGGAAATTGTATTTCAGAGATTACATGAGAGGTATAAAAATTCATCTGTTCAAAGAGGATATCAGCACGTTGGATGCCTGTAGGAAGAGATCGAAGAGGTGAGCTGCTAATCGTCGATATAGAACGATACATGAAAAACCAAATTCGAAAATTAGTGTTTTTTTTTTATTATTTATTTATTTATTTTGTCGATTACAGAATGCGCCTATTCCACGAAATATTCAAGTTCTCGGCGTTCGCGCTGCTTCTCTGGTTCCTCTGGAGAATCGTCGCCGCAATTTTATTCTAAGTCGCCAAAACGTTTGTTTTGTTTTTTTTTTTGTTTTTTTTTTACGGCTCATTTTATACGTCATCTTTTGTAAATATTAGAATTAATAAGTGTAAAAGAGACCGATTAATTATACGAGTGATATTCGTCGACTACTGTAATCACGGGATCCACAAAATTTTGACGAAATTCGCGTCGTTTTATCAGCTGCATTATTATATCCCGTGAGTATAACCGTCCGAGTGCAGATACGAAAAAAAAAAAAAAAAAAAAAAAAAATATCTATATATTTCGGAAGATGCGATTTAAATTTCTCTGACGAATTCGTAAGTTTGAACCGGTGGAGGTAAAAGAGTTTGAAGAATTAAACTCGGGCACCGCGTGCCATAATTATTGTCGATACTGTGATGAACGGCATTCGTCATCGTATCCGACAACATTCGTTATGCAATTTTGTTTTTTTTTTTTTTTTTTTATATTGAAAAACGTCGAGTTACGAAGATTTTGCAGCGTGTAATGCAGTCTTTGTTATTTTTACATAATTTCTTTAGGACAAATTATTAATTGTGTACAAAGTAAGAAAATTTGAATAAAATATTTTAGCATCGTCACTTATTTACCTTATTGTCATTTTTTCAATTCCGTTTTTTTATTTCTGTATATCGTTGAGAAGTGAAAAAAAAATCATTGGAATCAAATATTTATAAATGTATTTGCAGCTTTATCGGTTTATTACGAAAAAAAAAAAGAACAAAATAAATCCTCGGAATGCATTTACAAATATGAAAAAGTTTCGACAATATACTAAAAATCGTAGAAGACTTCAGTCAACATACGACCGGTCAAATCTTACGACTACACATTGATATGATTGTAGTTATCGTTCGATTTTAAAACTAAGTCTCAATTATTTATCGATTATAAAAGATATATATGTATAATATATATATATGGTACTTTAGCATGTATAAAAAAAAAATGGACGGAGTATGAGAATAGAAGCTTCAAAAAGTCTCTTACAATCTATCAACGCTTCGTAAATAATTGTTTTACAATAATTCCTTAACGATAGTAACGTATGCTAAATCGTACTCTGGTGCAATAATATCTAACAGATCTTTAGTGCAGCAAAAAACACTGTTCGTTAATCTCAGGTATGCTTCCCGCGTTATATAGATCGGTATACGTAGATACTTCACAAGTATTATTATTATTATTATTTTATTTTTTTTCTTTTGGACGGAATACGTTTGTTTAAATGTATCATCGATAATTATTATGTACAAACGAAAGTAATAAGTCGCAAAATGGATTAAAATCCATTGCGTGGCAGTGGAATGAGGCACTGTGTCAAAAGCTCAAAAAAAGCGTTATATTTGACTGGAAAATGAACGCGAAATCGTCGCCTCACTTTTGATTTTTCGTTTTCACGTGTCTCATGTCCGTTGATTGTATATCATCGTTGTTAATTAACTGGCATCGTGGATACGGTGCTGTGCGGTGTCGTCGGTCGAGAACCGGCGATCGAATGAGTCGTCGATGCGTTGAGAGACTGCATTGTGCCGATCTGTAATAAAGTTCAACATTCGGCATTTTTGTTCTCAAATCTAAAGATCGATAAAAGGCTGTTAGTTACCCTCAAGTGCGCCAAGTCTTCGAGTCGCGTTAGATCCGAGAGTTCGATGTATAACGAGTAAACGATTAGCCAACCGTATGCCGATAAGCATACGAAAACAATCCATAGGAGACACATCATGACGTTGTAAGCGAATATTAAATCGTTAACGATGCTGAAGAATATAAACGCGAACAATCGAAAGATCGTGAAAACGGCGAAACTCCATAGCCACGGAACTATCTTCTTTTCGTATTCCTTTCGCAATGCGGTAATCAGCAATATTGAAGTTATAAAAACGACAATCGCACCCAGCAACGAAAATAATGCGAAGACTATCAAAGCGTTGCGCACTGAAAGAAATAACAAATTTTACGCAAATTAACAATTACTATGTCAACTCAGAGGCAATGAAGATAATAAGATATCGTTGACTAACCATTCGGATTGCCAACGTAAACAAATTCATAGGATATTATGTAGTATCCGTAATGAACAGAGCCGGGCGCTGCTTGGGAGAGGCAATATATATCAAAGGCTGCCGTCCCTATCGTGAATATCGCCAGAAGCTGAAATAATTTTAAAAAATAAGAAATTTACGAATACTTTTACGGTGTCCATTGTGTTATTAGTAAAGTAGGAAATATTTATTTGTGTACCAATGAGAAAACACCGGTCAGCAGCGCTCCTCTTTGAATATCGATTACAAAGGCGTTTGTGAGTATCGGCTTTTGATACCATGGAATTTTAACGCTTTTGGCTGATCTTGACGATCTTAGATTGGCGCTGCTTCTCGTTGTAACGTGCGAATATACCGATGGAGTGCCCATACTGGGCGATTTCTTTCCGTAATTCATCCTTAGCGTTCCTAACGCAAACAATAACAAATTATTCAACGATGAAAATTATCGTTATGATGCATTCGTTTGCGGTAAAACTGTCAATTGGCACGCCCTGGACACGCACGCCTGTGCACCAAAATAAAGGGCGAATTCGAGTTTTTGGAGTAAAAGTATAGAAAAACGATTGTTTCGAGTTTATAAAAAATCGTACGTGACTCACCGGTACAACGCTTCGGGTACTCCGTTAACTCGTAAAATTTGCGGGATTAGGTCACGTTACAACGAAATTAAATGACACCAGGGACGCGGACACACCTAATGTTGTAAACGATCCACGAACCACTGATTGCGTTAGTCATACCGAGAGAAACATCGCTCTCGCGCAATATGGAAAAGACGCGCCCAGAGCGCAACACGGTCGGAACAATTGCGACCTACGTTATCCTCCGATTCGCGACGATGGATGTTAGAAAATGTTATCTTCCGTTCACAAAAGTTGCTTCGCGTTTAGTTTCGCTTTCATTCCGAGAGCGATTCGGCTAATACGGAGTTTTTTTATACAAGAAAAAATCGCACTATAAAGCCGGTGCAGGTTATTCGTCGATATTATTACACCATCAAGCGTAATATCTTTTAATTATCGACGAAAATGAAGCGGATGCCGAAGACGAGTTTGGGGGACAGGTTACACAGAGGATTCGTGTGGACCTGCATCGGTTTAACGGGACTCGGTTTTCTCAATATCGTCGTGAGAGGTGTCGAGTACATGATGTTCGTGCGACCGCAGCGTAAGCTCCAACAGGCAAAGATCGACCAAGAATTGTTATCGGAAGGCACCGGATTAACGGACACCGCTGGTGAAAATATTGCCGCGTAATTCCATTCGTCAACTTGTTCAAGTATGATCAACAAACGAAAAAGCTAGAAGACATCTATCCCGCGTCAGGAAGATTGAAGAGGAATGAATGTTGAACTTTGTACATAACTATTCGCTATTCGTTTTAATCGTGTATTAGTGAAAAACGTTGGAGATCTGCTCGCGCGATGTTCCACTAGAATGGCTACAATCGTTTGCTCCAATTGTGTTTGATGAAATTGTATAACCTTTATCTCATGAATAGATCCTTCGACGCTTCTTTACCAATGTCAGACGCATCGATGTTTCACTCGTTTGTACGAATCTAAGAGATAAAAATATTTAAAATTACGAATTTTTTCGTTCGCATTAATCCTTTAAAAAAAAAAAAAAAAAACTTTCAAAATTTCTTGCAATTTTGCATTTCCATTGTTCGTTTATTTACAGCGTCTCGCCAGAGACAATAAAAACAATAGGTAGTACAGATAATCTCTAACATAAAATCGTCGAATATTCAACTATGCGTTACAACGTCGATGAATATCTCAGGTTTTTTTTTTTTCTTCTTTTTTTGCTTTTTCTTTTTTTCATTGGCAAATTTTGTACTTTTTTTCATAACCGTCTCCGAAAAGGCATTTGAGACGGCATCCTTCGTATCGTACGTTAGGAAATGTTTTCTTTTTTTTTTTGCGAATATCATTCCTCATTCGCATGCGATTTCATATAAAATTCACGATATTAATACAAAGGATCGAAAAAATGTGACACTACAACGTCGTAAAAAAATCCTTTGGCAGTTTCAACGTTCGAAATGCGCTTTTTTTTTATGCCCCAATTTCGATGGCATTTCTTAACGCTGAACGTCTTTAGACGATGAGGAAAAAGAAAAATAATAATAATAATAACTCGCAACAACAGAATAATCAACTTGTTAATGTATCCGCTTATTCATATAGAGCTATAAAATCTTCATTCTGAATGAAATACTGAACACCTTAATTTTATAATATATTTACATTCTTAGGTGTAATAAGTAATTATTGTTATTATAGTTTGTTTTTTTTTTTTATAAATGAGTCGGACTTGTGATTTTGTTTGAACAAATAATAATTGCCGAATTATCTATACGTATATATATTTATGTATATATATATATATATGTATAGTGTGTGATGCAGCATTATTGTGATGGTATTTGCATTTACGTTTATGATAACGCATGCGAGACACAACTTTCGTGAATTTCAATATGAAATCGTGAAAAAACATATCTGAGAGAAGCAGCAACTTTCGCGTTCCGTTCGCGACGTGTCTTCTTTCTTTTCGCTAATCGATTTCGGAAACTCGAAAAAACAAAAAATCTCTTCTCGTAACGATAAAGCGTAAGATATGTTTCAGACTGTATTATTATCCGTAGTCTCATTTTTTTCTTCGTGTTTTTTTCTTTCTCTTCAATGTTGTCGAAGTAAATTCTACTGTAACAAGGCTTCGTCCGTTCGCTATGTCCAAAGTACATGTAATAGTTATACTATAGCGGAAGTTCGTTCGACACACGTAAGAAAAAAAAAAAATATATATATATAACTTACGACACCGTAGAAATATTTCTTTTTCTTCTACGTTTACTTCACTGACGTTCATAACTCACACGACGCGACGACACTTGGATTGAGAGTTCGATAAATCTCGTCGAGTAAATTCAGTGATTTCTCGTAGGAGAAAGATATTCTTGCACAGACCCTGTAGCCAATAGGATGATTTAACGCTTGTTAGGGAACGAAACCTCTTCGATGCCTCTTTCAAGCGATCGCACTTCACGAACTGCTGTTCGACGATGGCGACGATGAATTCGGCATCAATTCGTGTTTCATGCAGTCGATTCTCGCGACGATTTTTAACGCCGGTCCGAGCTTTATGCTCATTGCCGACATGAGATGATCCTCTTTGAGTAACATAAGCGCTTGACCGTCGATCTCTTGGATAGCGAAATCCTCGGCGTAATCGGCGCATCCTGGCAATCCTCGAATAAATTCGCAGACTTCGTTGACCTGAAGAAAAAAATGTAAAAATAAATAGAATTTCGATCGAATCGAGAAAACGAAACATGAAAATTTCCTCAAAACTGTACTCACCGTCCAGTTGACCGGCTGTATCTTCGGTATCTCGTCTTCGACCATCGGAGTCGCCGTCGTGGACAAGGATTTCTCTTCTTTCATTTTCGTCGATGTATCCGAATCACTTTTCTTCGAATCGGTTTCCATGTCCGTCCACTGTTTCTCATTTGTTTCGCGTTCCCGCGTTTCCCTTCGTTTACTGGAAAGCGAGACAAAACAGTTCAATCAAAGTTCGAATGTAAATTTGCGCGGAGATCAAATTATCACGAGAAACATACCTTTTCGCGCAAACGGACGAACAGAAACGTTTGTCCTTCTTGAGTTTGCAATTTTGTTCATCGACGGCAGTCCCGCAGGCTTCGCACTTAGCGCTACCGATTCCGTTTCCTTCGTTATCGTGCGACGAATTCGGCGCGTGTTTTTTTCCTTAGTAGACGAAAAAATATAACAAATGTTAGATACAATATTTGAAATACACGAATATCCATAGGGGACGACAAAGCCGATAGTAAAATAACCGGAAGTTTCTTACTTTTCTTAATCGGTGGTTCTTCGTGGCCATCTTTGTCACCCAAGTTATTGCGATTGATCGAAGCCGTTGTATCCTGTCCGATAGATCCGTTCAGCGACGATCGATTAACTGCAAATGGTTCCGAAGCTGTAAGTCAGAATTTAAGCCGATCAATCGAAGGCTCGGGTGATATATTCGATTTGTCAACTTAATTTCTCAATTGTTGTGAATTATGGAGTTTTCTTTCGCACATCACAGCCACAATCCGATTGTCACACGCGACTCAAGAAATAACAATTATCTATTATAAACGATCTATAGATCGCAATGTATACCTTCTTGTATGACGAATCCCTCGATAACGTGGGTCAGCACTTGGGGTTTTACGAGTGCCTTCGGCGGAGCTTGTTTGCTATTCGCCGATAGCGGAGTCGTCATTGTGCCGACGAGAGGTTCTTCGTTACTAACTCCGTTAGTTATCGAATTAACGGCATTCGCGAGATTCATCAGGGGATTCCCGCAAGATTTGTCTTCGTGTTTTCCGACCGGCGTTGACCGATCGTCCTTCGGGGCGTTTTTGTTCGTTTCAGCTTCTGAAAAATCCCAAAAAAAAATTTTATATCGTTAGAAAAAAATATATAAAAACGAAGATAAGCATTATTATCGAATCCCTTGGCTACTAACCCGACGCATTTGTATTTCTCTGCGGCGTTTCCTCAACCGAAGGTTCATCCTTTTTCGCGGGAGTCTTTGATTCCTCGACGGTTGTCGGTGTGTTATTCGTCACGTTACACGAAATTATCGTGCAATCATTTTGATGATTTCGATCGGGCGACGGACCGACCATCGCTGTGTTACTGCTGTTATCTTGTTGCTGTTGCGGTTGCTGCTGCTGCTGCTGCTGCTGCTGCGGTTGTTGTTGTTGTTGTTGTTGCTGAGGTGCTTGTGCCGCTTGCGTTTGTTGCAATTGTTGCTGATGCTGTTGTTCGCTCGGTTGACTTATCATAGGTATCGTCTGAACTTGCGAATTGCTGGTTACAATTTGATTACCGATCATCGCTTGATTTAGCGATTGAGGCATCGATTGCGGTTGTTGAGAAACTCCGGACATCTGGGAAGGTTGCACTTGATTCATCTGCAACGTCGTAGCGACCATAGAAACGACTGGCATTATCGGTCGTTCCCCACCGAGAACGACACCCGGTTGTTGCTGCTGCTGCTGCGGCTGTTGTTGTTGTTGCAAAGTCATTCCTACTGCAACGAAATTATTAAAGCAACAATTTAAAAAAAACTATATCCCCTTTACAAAAAAAAAAAAATATTAAAAATCCTCAAAGTACTGTTAATCTTTTCGTTAGTTAGAACAATACGCGGTTCACTCGCTAATCCCTTCCAAATGAAAGAATATTGTCATACCAAGTATCAAGCAAATAATTAGTATTTTCTTTAACTTTACTATTGACAAATAAACTAAAGAAAAAGTGGTCTTCGCAGTAATTGTCGTATCAAACAAATAATTACAGTCTTTTCTTTAACTTTACTATTGATAAATCAACTAAAGAAAAAGCGGTCTTCGCAATAATTGTTATATCAAACAAATAATTAGTCTTTTCTTTCACTTTACTATTGATAAATAAACTAAAGAAAAAGTGGTCTTCGCAATAATTGTCGTATCAAACAAATAATTAGTATTTTCTTTAACTTTACTATTGATAAATAAACTAAAGAAAAAGTGGTCTTCGCAATAATTGTCGTATCAAACAAATAATTAGTCTTTTCTTTAACTTTACTATTGATAAATAAACTAAAGAAAAATGATGTTCGCTATAATAAAAATGCCTAAACTACCGCTGCACCTACCCATCAACGGTTTCGGCTGTATCTGCTGTTGCGGCGATTGATTCTGTTGTTGTTGGCACTGTTGTTGAATCTGCTGTTGATGCTGAAGTTGTTGCATCTGCTGCATGAACATCTGCTGATATTGGGGTTGCATCGGTGCCGGTTTGCATTGCAACCCGCGACCTTGCGACTGTTGTTGCTGTGGTGATTGCATTACTGTTTTGTTTTGTTGTCCAAAGTTTTGCTTGTCAGCAGTGGACATAGGTGAGCCAGGTGGTTGCGCAGAAGTCACCACAGGAACATTCGCAGTTATAAGGACTTTGCTATTGTTGTTGCTATTGCTCACTTGGGGTTGCTGTTGCATTATCATTGTTGCGTGATGCACATTAGATTTCGTTTGATTTGCTGCACCGGCCTTTGTAGCGTTCTGAAATGCATTTGGACCGGGTCTTGTGCGAACCACCGGCTTACCACGGCCTTTAACGCCACTGCCATTGCATTTTCCGCTCTGAATGAAAAAAAAAACGATCCAAGACCATATTTTCGTATTTTCGTTGGAGGATAAAATAAAAGAAAATAAATGAAAACAAAATAAAAACGAAAAAAAAAAAAAAAAAAAATCAAATAAACTAAAGTAAAAGAAAAATTTGATAATCAAATAGTTGGGATACGAGAGAGTAGAATTTCTCGGTGTGTTGTATCGTAAAACGAGGGAAAAATTCGTGAGATTCTAAGTATTGTGCGAATATAATAATAAATGTTTTTCTTTTATTTTTTTTTTTTTATATTGACGATGGGATTGTCAAGTGAGTCCGACGGGGATAAAGAAAAGAGGTTTTTGCTAGTTGACAATAAATGAGCTCATGGCTTCAGTGTATACCTGCGCGTGTACCGTCGCCTGTACACCGTGAACCGTTTGCGTTGAGACCGAACTTGCCGGACGTATATTTGCCCCTTGAACACCCTGCAACGAGGACGGAAGTATACTCAATGGTCTTTGACCGCTGACACCCTGTTTAGCTTGCTGTTGCTGTTGCATGTCCATTACGCGAGGTTTTCCAGCGGCTGCGATCTGTTGTACGCCTTGCAGTTGCTGTTGTGCCGCCAGTGCTGCGTTCATACGTTTAAAAAAATGTAACCAACAATCGTTCGAAAAAAAAAACAAAAAAAAATTCACGAAAGAAATGAAAATTTGTCTCCAGTGCCGAGAAAAATGATTTACCGTTGTGGGTCTGTATGGCTTGGGGACTTTGTATAAACATATCCTGTTGCGCGGGACCTCTGATGAATATTTGATTAGGCGCTGCAGTGAGAAGCGTCGGTGTCTGAAGACCGGCCCACGCGACTTGGGGAGCGAATTGCCACGACGGAAAATGCATCCCTCCGGGTTTTCCGGCCGTCGGAGTTCCGGGAGTGCAAGTTGTATACTGAGCGGAAAAAAATTCATTAATCAAAATATAAAAATATAAAATAAAACGTAAATCGTTAAAAAAAAAAAGCAGTTTTTCGGGAAAATTTATTCGAAGAATTACCTTCTGCACCTGATCCTGTTTGTTCGCCGACTGCTGTGACTGCTGTTGCTGAAGCGACGGTGGAGACTGCGGCGATCCAAGAACGCCGACGTGTCCGAAAAGTAGCGTTTGACCACCGCCCGGATTGCCAGAACCCGGTCCCGGCAAATAACCCGCCGGAAATCCTTGAACCTTCGCCCCTCCCGAACCGGGATGTCCCTGCGCTTGTCCAGGATTCGGTGCAGCGGTCAACATGTGAGGCGTCAATTGTGCTGCCGACTGATTTCCATCCCCAGCGGTGATCACCTGCCATCGTGTTTATTATTTTTACATAAAACTCCCCCGCAATCCCCGCGGGCTGAAGCAATATATATATATAAACGATAAAAACGAACGAACGAACAATTGTCGGGACGTTAGAATACCTGAATCGATTGTGGATTAAGGTACAGCGGCGTTCCTTGCGTATTGTAAAGATGTTGCAAGTGATAAACTTGACTCTGCATCGGTTGTTGTATCACTTGAACCGCTTGGGGATGAGCTGCCATCGTTGTTATCGCCGCTCCACCCTGTTGTCCCGTTAACGTCATCGACACGCCATGCTGTTGCTGTTGCTGCTGTTGATGCTGCTGCATCGACACCGCAACTGCATTCTGCAACTATATTTTTCTTTTTACAACAAAGTTTTTAAATCGTAATATATTTTTCGCCCCCCATTGACTCTTTTGATTAAAGGCAATAATCTCTCGAACACAAAAAAAAAAAAACAAAAAAAAAAAAAATTCGAAGTATTGTATGAATTTCGTATCATCATCTCGCTGCTGCATCGACGCCGCAACTGCATTCTGCAACTATATTTTTCTTTTTACAACAAAGTTTTTAAATCGAAATATATATTTTCGCTCCCATTGACTCTTTTGATTAAAGACAATAATTTCTCGAAAAAAAAATAAAAATAAAAAAAAAAAAAAATCGAAGTATTGTATAAATTTCTTTACGATTTATCAATAAATATGAAATATCCGGCATTTGAAACAAAGTAAAATACGCCAAATAATCGGAAAGTCAATAAATTAACCAATGAATAAATATAATCACACGTTTTCCTTCTTGCCAGTGAATGCAGCAATTTTACTTGTAAGACTCAAAGACTTATTATTTTACGTTCCATAGTGTAAAAATAAAAAATGCAAAACAATGTAAATAAATGCATTGCATTGTAAATGTGAAACGTGTGCGATTACCGAGCGTTTTATTTATTGCGTCGAGTGTTCATTCATCGGAGTGTTTACGTCGGTAGATATCATTGCGCCTCAAAGGTTAAACTTAATGCGGAATTTATTTGTGTGAATTGATAAATAAAAGGGTTGTTTTCGTTTGATCGGAAAAAAAAAAAAGGCGTAAAGATTACAAACCTGTTGCTGCGGTATACTCGTTGCCACTTGCGGCTGAACTTGCACTTGCGTCACATTGTGTTGTGCATTTCCTTGCTGTTGCTGCTGTTGTTGTTGCTGTTGTTGTTGTTGTTGTTGTTGTTGTTGTTGTTGCGCCGCCTGTTGCTGCGCTTGTTGTTGCGCCGCTTGTTGCTGCGCCTGTTGTTGCGCTTGTTGCTGCGCCTGTTGATTCTGCTGTTGTTGCACTTGCATTTGCTGCTGCTGTTGTTGTTGTTGTTGTTGTTGTTGTTGCTGTTGTTGTTGCTGCTGCTGCTGCTGTTGTGTCTGCTGCTGTGGTTGTAATTGTTGCTGTTGCATCTCGTGTGTCGTCATCATCATTTGTTGCTGCTGCGGTTCTTGCTGTTGCTGCGATTCTTGGATATCTATCGCCATCGTTTGCAACTTACCGCACACTAATAACTTTCGCAATATGCTGAGATCCGATTTATTTATCGTTCTTGCAAAATTGGCCGTATTCAGCGCCGTGATTAATCATTCATCAACACTTTCTTTTTTGCCATTTCAGCTTTCAATGCAATGCTTACAATAGTCTTTATTATTCTGTATTCGTAATCTTCTCGATCGTCAATTGATTGTCGAATCTGTAAAAGAGAATTTTTTTTTTTTTTTTTTTTTTCGTGAGTATATCGATTTTCGTATTGTAGGAATAATCGAATTTTTTTTTAGTATTTATTTTTCGACTTTTCGAATTATTTTCGTATCCGTTCGATATTAAATTTCGTAAAACAAGAAAAAAATGACGTTTTTAAAAACAAGGATTTTGTTTGTACGGTTATTACGCGACATTTTACAGACTAATCTAATCTGTTGACGAAGTTTTGTAAGCATCAACGTGACGAGCTTTTTTTTTCATTTATTTTAATCTCGAAATTCTACTTTGTACGATATCTCGTGTTTAGATTTAGATAGTACAACGGTTTTATTTTTGTTTTCAACAAAGACGTAGAGTGCATCGTCTTTGCTTATCTGTCTATCATTCGAATTCTAATTAACGGCTTGAAGATTCGATAAAAACAGATTGGTGACAATCGCGATATAAATCATCGGATTTTCATGCATGCCGTTCAGTGTTATATCGCGGGCTGCAGCGCTCGCGGTTCCGAATCGCTCGAGATACATTTGGCGCGCGGGGGGGACTTCCCAATACATACATCGGGTCACGAATCTTATCTGTGTTGCGCAATAATGACATGTATAAAATAACGGAGTATTTATACACATCGATGATCGGTTAGTTAATTGTCGCAAAGTAGTCGGTGCCACGTTCGTGACGGAGAATCTTTGTGTGATTGTGGCCGGAGACGAGTGCATAACTGGCGAATGCTTTTGTCTACAGTGGTTCACTTGGTAATCGTAAGTACCACCACAGTGGAGTACGAACTCCGAATTAATTTCAACTGTAGATAATAATAATTGAGTCGTGACACTGTTAAATACCTCGAAGTTCATATCGCGAATTATTATTTTGCGAATAATGAATAAAATTACAAGAACGATATACGAAAGGTATTATCGTCGTCATATTTTCGAAGCGACTTTATCTGAAATCGTAAAAATTTATGAAAGGCCATAGTTTTGTACGCGAAAAACGTAAAATTTTTCATGGGCTTTCGTATTTAATAATGTATAATAGCTTCGATAGTTTATCGGTTAAATTCCTAACCTACAATGCGGGTATAGAATTTTCGTTTTCTTGAGCGGTTGATAACCACTGATCGCGCGACTGATGGGACGAGGCGATACGAATTTCTGGGCTCTCTCTTCGCTCTCTACTCCTGCTGGTCGCAGGGATCGCTTAGCTGTAGAGAGAGGGCCCCGTGAAGGGCCGAAGTGCCCGGCGCGCTTAACCGAGAGACGAAGATAAAGAGATCCCCTGAAACCCGCCTGCCAGCGGGTAAGGGAAAAGCATCGGCCTACGAGAAATAGGAGTGAAAGGGAAACAGCCCCAACCGGGCCAAATACGTGCTCTCTGCGAAACCCGAGCGAGCGAGATAGATACGCGGACGAATGCGGAGCGAAGCGGAGAAAGGGGAGAAAATGATAAGGCTAGGCATTGGCTTCCACCGGCAGTGGTACTCAAATTCTTCTCGTTGACCCCAAAACCCATACTCGAGAGCTTTATCGTGACATCGCGATTATCGAGACTCGTTTTTGAAGCAAAAAAAAAAAACCTTTTACTCGAAAAACACGAAAACCCAATTCAGCTTTTTCGTGACTAGCTGTGTGGGTCATTCGGCACACGGACGCTTGACCGTCAGGTCGTAAAAGCCCTTGGACGCCGCGCCACATGGTCCCGACAAAACCCCCGAGAGAGTTCTCAACGCTGACTTTCTTTTTTTTTTTTTCGACCTACCGTCTCCGGTTGAGAACTCGCGCGATGTTTTCTCGCTTTGTTCTATCGAAGATTAAAGTTTCCGGCGAAGTATAATATATATTACGCGGAAAAAAAAAAAAAAAATTCAAAGAATCTCTCCGCTGACGACGAGAGAGACGATGTGTTACGTGACGAGAGTTGATAATATACATGTATATATTTTTTGTTTCTCAAAACTCCACCGTGGAGAGCGGTAAGGAAGGAAACTGAAAGGCTTTACGCGAGACGCGCGGGGGAATCGATACGCTGTGGGTTTCTCTCTAATCGTAGCGAAACGCGCGAGGGGGAAGAGACGACACAGAGAGGGACTCGGGGCGAGATCCATCTTGGAACGTAGCCGAACAAAATGTCGTCCTGCCCGGAGACCACCATAATTAACGTCACGCCGGAGGTGGGGGGACAGGGGAGAGAAAGGGAATGAAGAGAGGAAAAAAAAAAAAAAAAAAAAAAACCGACACGAAGCAGAGAGATATGCTTGGGTAGAGGGGCGGTTGAAGAGAGGGAGAATAAGCCGCAGCGAGAAAAAGATAGAAGAGAAGAAACATGGACGCCGAGGTTGAAAATGAACAGGCAGGTAGTAGAGCGAGCAAAGGCTGTGGAGGTTGGAGGGGGGGGGGGGGGGGGGCCGAGGGGGGGATTTCGCCTGTCGAGAGAAAACGAGAAGGGGGATAGAGAATAATGAGAGGAGGCGAACCGGCTAGGGGGTTACTGACAACATGGATCTCGCCGTAACAATAATAATAATAATAATAATAATGCTCGCCGGGACTGGTTGCCTATATACGAAAAGTATAATAACAGCAAGCGGTTCTTATTGCGAGGGCGAGTTTCGGTATCTCAAACCTTCGAATACGAAAACAAAAAAAAATTCCCAACCGAATCCATAGATGTCGAGGATACAATAAAATGTCGCAAAAATGAAAAAAAAATGCTGTTATCGATCGTATATTTTTGATAATCAAAAAAGTATCGATAATAATGTTTTTTTCGTATACGAGACGAAAGCGGCAAGGAGTTTTAAGTGCTTCGAGGCGTTGTGCACAGTTCGTATACCTACTTCGCGATACAAGTTTTTTTTCCCCCTCTGGCAAGCGCCCGCGCGTTATACGTCACTGGGAGCCTCGCGACCACTGCAAGCAACGCAATCTCTCTGTAACGCGCGGGAGTGAGAGGGAGACGAAAATACATCGCCGACAGTGACGGCTCGCGTGTACGAGACAGAGAAAAAGTGAGCGCTGATCGAGGCGAGTGAAAGAGAACGAATTCAAAAGAAGAGAAACGAAAAAAAAAAAAAAAAAAAAAAGAAAATACACAAAAAAGGAAAAGAAACGAAAAAAAAAAAGCACCGACGAGGGTCCCCCGATAACTTGGCTCGGATACTCACATGGCGACTGCGCAGTCACACCTCGGCACGTTTCGGATTCACGTTGAGCGATGTCACACGACATACATATATACCAACGATATATATCCCGAGAGTGTCAGAGCGAGTAACACCGAATCGTACACATACGTACGCACGAGCAAAAAAAAAAACTTCACAAACACAAACACACAGTCACAAAATCCAATTAAAATTGATGCACGAACTCGTAAACTTCACAGGTATAAAAAAAAACACGCGAAACACCGTTTTTTTTTTTTCTTTTTTTTTAACAAACTCAAAATTTAACAATTACATTTTAAATGCGTCGTCGTTGATGTGAGAAAAAGATCGAAAAAAAAAAAAAAAAAAAACCAAACATTTCGATATAATAGCAATCGTAGAAATTTGACTGCGAGAAAAATCGTCGCCGCGAAACCGAATAGCAACGACGAAGCAGATAGAGAGCGGGCCAAGAGAGTCGGTGAAGTGTTTCCTTGGGAGCGTACCCAGCGTACCACCACACACCGTGTTCGTTGCCGAGTAGAGGCCTCGGGTAAATGGCGTTGCGCTCGGGAAGGTTGCACGTCGTCGGCACGGGGTACCGCAAGCATTGGTAGATGTACTTCGTTGTCTGGCCTCCCTCCGCGTTTCGAATCGGTACGAGACGCCCCTCGCGCCTCTCCCTTACCCCGTCGCAGCTGTAATTTATATTCCAAACCGTTCGCGAGAGATAGATATACCCGAAAGCTGGTGGGGCTTGGAAACGGAGCGTAGAGTAGGGAACGCGCGTTTGGTAGAGATATATATATTTCCTTCGTCTCTCCCCGGTCTCTCCCTCCCCCACCATATTGGAGCGAAATTTTGCACCCCCTTTGGCGTCGGGTATCCCCCTCGTCCATGAGAGAGGGCGAGGTCGTCCGCGAGGATTGGACGGTACTCGACAAATCCCAGAGGCATCGTTACCGAGCCGAATAGGGGCGGAGCAACGGAAACTCGTACGACTGCTCGAACCGCAAAGCATTACGTTTTTTTTGTTTCCTTTGAAGGAGAGAACGTCGGGGGTGAGGGGTCGAGAGAAACGATAAAACGTGCCGAAGCGCATGCTCCGGGTAACGGTAACCAACACTATCGCACGGCTTCGGACATTCAATCGTTAACCGTGTCTCCCCACCCATCGAGACGGCGTCGCCGGAACGTCGCCCTTGCGCGAGAGACGAAGATGAAAATAATATACCGAACTCTCTCTCTTCGTTTCTCTCTTCGATGCTGAAGCTATAGTGTAAGCTTTAGCGAGACGCCAGCCGATTTCGTAGTGTAGAACTCGATGTATAGGATGTGTCGCTCGCAGGGACGTAGAAACGCTACGAACGAACCCTGCGCGCTTTTTTTTTTTTTATTCTTTCGGAGTATCGAAACATTTTTTCGTCTATTGATCGATCATCGGAAAATTTAATGCGCAATGATCATTGCGGGATAAATGAAAGGATTTATTAACATTCGCCGAATAATGACGAATGTATGACTATTGTATTTTTCGGGTTTTTCGAGCTCCTGGAGGCTCTACATCTGCAGCTTATGCAAATAGGAAGTTCCCTTGAGGATTCTGATATTCGGAGCGAAATTTCTCCGTTTCTCGATTATTCGATTATTTCTCGTAATTCTTGAAATTATTTTTGTTTTAATAGAAAAAAATGTATATATACACGTTAGGAAGGGTCCCCAATGAAGAAATTAATAAATATGATGATAAAATAGCTGAAGAATTCGAGATATTGCCGAACGGGGCGCTCGGCAAACACAGCGGCCCTGCGCCCCTTCCGCGCCAGGCGCGTACGCGATTTACGAGTCTTCGAGGGAACCCCTCACCTCGTTACAGAGAATATACCCATAACAAACGAATTCCAATCTCAATTTTGCTCGTAAAAAAAAAGGTTACAACCTGTTTTTATGAATGCTTTTTTCTAACCAATGACGATAAACCATCGTGTATAATCTGTGTCGACGCCCGACAATTACGGAGTCTCGTGTTTCGATAGGCGTAAATATCGGGGTCAGTTGCTCCATTTTCCCTATTTTACGATCAAATTTTTTTTATCGACATTTTTTTTTACATCGAATCGATAAACCATTTGATAGAAATCGATAAATCGATCGATGTCTATATGCAAATAAATTTTGAGATCTCTAGTCAATCGAAGTTTTTTATTCGAGTTTAGAGAGTTGCAAAATCGAGTGAGTCAAGTGACCCCGGTCTGTCTTGTATTTCGCAAACGAAGCGCAAAGTCAGTGCAAAAGAGTCCGTAATTAAGAAAAAATGCATCGAAAAGTTTCGGCGATGTTGTGCAAACAATTCTCTCGTTAGATTCAAATTTAACCTCAAAAATTTCGATTTTTTTTTTCCTTTTTTTTTATTAAATTTTTCGTTAATTTATCGAATAAAGAAAGTTTTTTGAGACTCGGGGTTTTGGGGTTTCGGAGGATTATACGTACGGCCCTGTCACAGCTGTCTCCGAGAGCCACGTTTACACTCCCCGTTCGCGAGGCTCACGCACACAAGTGTATCGCTCGGTTTCACGCACACTGTGCGCGCCGTCGACTCTCGGAGAGCCCACCGTGAATTGGCGGCTGATTATCAAGCGAAAAATCTTCGGCCTATCGGATTCGAGAGAATATCTCCCTTTCGTGCTTTTATCCACTATACATCGTCGGACCCTCGCGCGGTTAAACGAATTATGAGCCTTGATACGATGTTAATTTCGTTGATGCAACTAACGCTCCATTCTACATCGGTGAGCAGTCGTTGCGAGATCTGCAACAGCTTAGGAATTCGAAGCCGATCCGCGCTTTTCGCATTTTTTATTTCTCGAATAAGAAAAAAAAAAAGCACTCCGAACAAAAACGGAACGTGTTGCAAACGTTGCTTAACATTAACGCAAAACGTGACTCCAAAAAAAAAAAAAAAAAAAAAAAAACCAAAAAAATACGATCTTCTCTCGAATTTTCATAGCAAAAACGATCGATAACGCCGATAAGATGCGTAACCGATACAATAGCTGTAAATTCTTTCGACCCTGAGATCTGCATTGCAAATGAAAAAAAAAAAAAAATAAAAAAAAATCGAAAAAAAAAGACATAATTTCGAAATCTTCGGGACCCATCAAGTCTGACCACTTGCCAAACGAGCGTAAAAAAAAGAAAACAATGCAACGACGAAAAAGCAAGAAAAAAAAAAAAGTTTTTTTCGGCATGCGAAGAGGATAAAGTACTCAGTACACGCGTTCAGGATCATAAATATCGTTACGCGTTATATGTAGAGTGCGAGACGAGTTCGGAGTATAGAAGATCTTTCTCATAGATATAGGCAACGAAGCTCTCCCAAAGCTCATATAATACGTGCTCTCCGACGATAGCTATGCAGCAGGAATAGATATATAAACGTATATACGTATTCTCTCTCATGTATTCTCCGATCTCTCTCTCTATTCGTGGCTTATCGTCGTCTCTCTCTTTGGCTCTTTCCTCGTAAGCCGAGTCGGGGCGCACCTATACGACGCGAGGAAAATTGAGATCGAGCGAACAGTATAGATACAACAGTGGCGAAGAACGGAGAGAGAGAGAGAGAGAGAAAGAGAGAGAAAGAGAAGAAGAAGAGGTTCGTTGATAGTAGAAGCGGAATGATGTGTTAGTGTCTCGAGAAGAGTCCACAGCCCGCATGCTCCGTGACTATATACACTTTTCAGGTATACCAACGTTTCGATGTATTGTACGATCGTTCGATGTATGTAGTCGTGGGTGTCGGTGTCGAGGCATCCGAGAAATCCTCACCTCTCTCCTCCCCGTCACCCATCGTTTTTCCCGATGTCCGTAACGCGGATGGGTGGTGGGGAAAGTTGGTAACCGACCAATGGTTTAGTTCCGTCGGAGTTGCCAAGGAAACCGGTTAATGATTCGTACCGCCACTGAGGAATTGGCTTGTACGCTCCCCGCAGGTTTGGCTCCAAGTCGGCGCATGCGTTCATTCCCCCCACAATGAACTTTTGTATAGATATATATACATCTATATATATATATCTATGTATAGTAGTCATATATACATATATATATATATATATATATATAAGTATATCTATACAGCTCTATCGTTCTACCCGGCGTTCCACAACCCGAGAGCGGGAGACCTCACAGGCGCGATTTATTAATAGCGTATCCACTCGCCTCGTCTCTAACTGTGTGAGTGAAAAACGCACACACGATCAGACGGGGGGCTTTTAACGTGCGTGTCGCAAAAATTCTCCCTCTGGCGTTGCGCGAATACGAATGGATCTTCTCTACCGTACATGCGTTTCTCTCCGGGGGTATAGTACGCGGAGGGGGGAAGAGTATGGACTCGACACGGAGAGAAACCGACCCTCTCTATTCCCCGGCGCGCATACCTATTAAATCGTCGCACGCACATCGACACGATATTCTCGTATTACCGTGTGTATTTCTATGTGTTTGTGACTCGGGAAGTCTTGTACGTGAAGACACGAACGGGAGAATGAAATGAGCCGCTCGAACGAGACAGAGACGAGGGAGAGAGAGCGCAGCGTAGAGCGTAATAATGCGGAGGGAGAGAGACGAAATTTGCCGGTTTGTAGACGACGATTGGTTTCCTTCCCACCCTAAACGAAATATTTCCCTTCCCAGTTAAGCTCCGAACAAGGCTGCCCGACGCTACCCCCTCCCCTCTCGCATCCCTGTAACGCGCTGTACTACGCCTTCCCACAGCGTATGAAAATCGTCAGAAACAACCCCCTCTGTACCCCCCACTCCTTTACTTTCGTCTTCGTGAAGCGTTCATGACGAGAAATGATGATCGAAGAGGCGAAACTAAGGTTGCGGTCGATGAACGCTTTACTGATTCGATGATTAAGGGCTCTGGTTGCTGAGGGGATCGTTCTTATTTCATTGTTTTTATTAGATTTGGTTGATGCGTTTATGAAAATTTTTGGCGAATCGGCAAATACCCCGAAGGGTTGCAACCAATTTCGCATTAATACGCGGTAATGACCAGAGGTTTCATTAATCATCGAATTTTCGATGAAATACATATTTCTGGTTGTAATTCACGTAATAAATGTGTAATATGAGGAAATATGGCGATTGGAGATTTTGATATGGAAAAATGACGGAAAATCGGTTTTTAGTATTTACCATTTTTCATAGAAAGGTTACGACATTTGGGTCTCTTATTTTTATTAAAAATTGCGATGTATATGACGCATGATATATGATGTATGAAGTATAAACGTTGTGCAAGTTCTTCGGTTTTGTTTGATTTTTGTCTTTCGCTAACATGTTATTTGCGGATCTATTGCGCACGCGATTTTATTTCTTTTCGGTCGATTAAATCTTCACGCACTGGGAATTCTTTCCCGTTGTCTTACGGCTCCAAATACAAAGATACCGAGACGCTAATTACTAAAATACGGAGGTGTGAAATTAATTTTTATTTGACTCATTGCAAAATCAAAACGACGACTTTTTATCAAATTTTTTTTTCGCTGTTCTATAGCCGAAAAGGCAATCTGACGGTAACCCTCTTCGATGTGTAGAAATTACATTAGTTTAGCATATAATACCCGTTCTCCAGAGATTAATAAGTGACTAATAAAACGACAGTTTTACAATCGCACGAAAGATTTCATTCTAAAAACGACTCCAACGCGGGGGGTCCGGAGTCTTATGAACTTAAAGAAAATCAGTTTTCTCGGGGATCAGTGGTAAAGAATCGGCATTCGCCGCGTGCGACAGTTAACGGTACACTACAGGCGACCCGAAGTTTGACTTTTCAGTAAACTAAGGGTTCCGTTAGGATGGTGCATCGTTCTTCGGAAAAGAATCCGAGACCGCGGGGGACGAATGAAAAAAAAAAGAAAAAAAAGAGAGAAACACCGAGCGGAATCTCGTCGAGAATTCGGAGAAGCTGGTGGTCCGGTCGCAAGGTCGCAAATCGCGTCACCGCGCAAACTCGCCGGTGTGATATGCAGTCGAAAAGAAAGGAATTTATCGAACGCGATCCGACGCAAAGGTCGTATAACTCACTTGCTGCAGACATGTAAAAAAAATCGCGTCGGGAACGGATAAGAGCAATGATGGTGCGTGCGAGAGATCGTGCCGTCTCTCTGCGGAAGCTTAGGGGTCAACGGATAACTTTGTACGAATCATTTATCATTTACCGCCATCATTCGTACATTATTTCATCGATGATGATATAATATCGGCGCTTACAAGAGGCCGCGATACGTAAATTGTATAAATAGAAATGATCTTCTAGGATAACTATAAAGTATCTTAAAAACATCGGAATATTGTAAATTTAACTTTGTTTCCTAATTAATTGCTTTTACTCGCAAAACTTCTACTACGAGAAATCGTCTTTTGTCATTTTTCGAATTTCTCGTAGCGGAAGCTTTGCGAGTCAAAAAAATGATTGAGGAGGAAATGAAAAAATTTACAATTTTTAGGATTTTTTTCGTATTTGTAACATTTTAGAGAGAAAAAATATCAGACGATGTGCTCACCATGGGCCGATTTTTTATTTGTCAACGTTTCGTCAAAATTTAATACAATTTTTTGTCAATATTAAAAACGAAAAAATTCATAAGTTTTGAATCAATTTGCCGATTTGGGAAAATTTCAAACTTACCGCGTTAACGTTCTTCTTGTCACACATATACACAGACACACCAGTAATTTTTTCTAAACGTGATTTTCGGATTTTTTCGAACAATCTGTATACTTCGATACGAAAATCTCGGTAATGTCTTCGTAACACGAAAAACAAATGTTTTTAACGAAAACAAAGGTTTCACGAAGAATAATTATTTTTACGGGCGATGGTACCGATTTATGGAATCGATTAGGCGACAAAAATCAGTATGATGGAACGACCGTAAAATACGTTTCAATGTATTTTCTGCACGCGTTAACGAGAAGTGGCAATTGACGATCGACCGCTCGCTTACCGATGCCTTTTACCCAGTAATGAGTCATAATTAACATTACGCAGAACATGACGCATACAACAGACGGCAAATGATGTTCTGATACGTAACTATTTACTGCAGCGATGGCGCCGAAGCCTAACGACGATTACGCAATTAACGCAAAGAACTAATAGTATTTTGGAAAAGAATTGTCGCCGTTTGCCGCGTCCGATTGTAAATAAATGTATTGAAACCAAAATAAAAATGAAAAAAAAAAACAAATGGTAAGTGGGGACAATTAACAATTAATTGACAGAACTATTTGTTAATTGGTACAACTGATTTTTTCTCAAAAAATATTAGTTCTTCCAACTCGTAATTTTTTTCAGTACGCGCATTCAAAGAACAGCATAAAAAAAACTCAAATTACCGAATGAACCGAAGGTACATACGTACAAGTAGAGTGCCACTCATGGCAACCGAGAAATAGCCAAAGTGGATCCTTAATCCCTCATTACTGTGCAATAAGCGGTCTAATTTTTCCTACAATCGTTTCTCCGCCTATCAGTCGCAACAAAATCGCGATCGCGAAAAATTACATAACCTAACATTTCGCGCGACTGACTCTCGTCGAATGGAGAAATTCGATCGCGTATCGATCGAACAAAAAAAATTCAATAACGATAAAAATACGAAAAGTGTACAAAACTAAACTGAGATATGATAGAAAATAAGTTTTTTATATTATTTCAAATAACTCGAGATGACACGATCGGGCATCGCGTATTCCTCACGAGCAGACATTTTGTCGGCGCATCCCGCGACCTTACGATGTAAAATCGATCGCATTTACCCGACGAACGAGAATAAGTAAAGCGTTTTAAAAATGAATAATATCCATCGAATTTCACCGCGAAATAATCGCACGATAAATTCGAACGTCTTCGCGGGAACATTCCACAGGGATTTCTTGGGCGGCGGGGGGCGTTTGGCGTCGCGGTGAAACACGGATGCAGCGCACGACGCCTGTGCAACTTGCACCGCGACTCGAGTGCAGGAAAGCTCAATGCTCGAGCGGAAAATCCTGGTAATACCCGCGGCGTCTCGGTAACCGCCATTGTGTTCTCTCCTATTGTATTAAACTCCATTGCGAATCTCCCAACGACGAAAATCTCCTCCGTAATCTCTAAAAGCTCTCGGAATCATGCGCGGCTTAGATATTTCTCTCGGACGCTAAAAAAGCGCCAAAAGATCGCGTCGTTTTCTCGTATCTAACGAGATCGAGTTTTTACTCAGTGTCATGGCCGATCGCGCGGGTATCGACAATGCCAAGTGCAACAGCGAAATATCCTTGGAAGCCGAAGCCACTCATCTAGCATATTTATATCCTTCCCCGAGTAATCGTAGCAACGAAACTCGTGCATTAGATAAAGTTAATGAAAATTAATGACGATACGCGAGACGAGACAGTCGACCCGTTGTTCGCCTCAATCTTGTTGCTCCGCGATTAAATAAACGACGAAAAAAAAAAAAAAAAACAAAAAAAACAAAAAACAAAATTTACGACTCACACGTATACCGAAGTCGGAAAGAACGACAGTAGAATGAGTCGAAGACGATAAGATATAGGAAAGTAGGAGGTTACGCCGAAGAGGAAATAAGAATCGGGCAAAAATTCGTTCTCCCCACTACGATCATCGTTTTGTCCAAACCCCGCGTCCCTTTCGATCTCTCGTCCCCTCTCCCCGGGATCGTCGTGTTTCGAACGATCGCCGCGCCTTTCACGCTCTCCTATACATCCTATATATACATCCGTACACACGAATTTTACACCTACTCGACATACACACGAATGCGTTTTATATATTCTATGCAACAGCGTATACGAGTCCGTAAACATTTCGTTTCATAATATCCCCGTGAGCCCCGGCGATGCGACGAATTCCCGTTAAACCCGTCGGCCGCGCCACCGACTACGCGCGTCTATAATACGTTTTTGCCTCGTGCCCTCTCTCTCGTGCCTTTTTCCCCTTCTACAGAATATATACATCCATCACACAGCCCGTGCTGTTTCTCTCTGCGCGGGAGACTCCGCAAGCTGTACGGTTTTCTCTCTTTCGTTCTCTTTTTTTTTTTTCTTTTTTTTACTGCTCCGTCCCTAGAAAGAGACGGATTGTCGGCCTCTCGTTTACTCCCCTGTCGTTTCTTCCATTTCTCTTCAACGCTCGCGAGAGAGCTTCGCGACTTCTGCCTCTTTCGCCTCTCATCGTTTTATATATATGTATATATATATATATATATATATTTTTTTTTTTTTATCCTTTACCTCTTTCGCCTCTCGTGCTCCGCCGAGCGCATGGTATACCTTTACGTTTTTTTTTTTTTTCATTTTTTTTTTTTAATTATCATCGCTCGCTATAGTCGCGAGGAAAAACTGCAGTTCTTTTCCTCTTTCCCTTTCTACGCGGTGACTCGTTTTTCAACGATTCTCGTATTCGCTTCTCGCTTTCTCGCGTGCTTTATGCATGTTTGCTATAAGCGACATTGCCTATATATCTTTGTACTCATGCTATACGGTACGCTCTCTCGACAAGAAGGAGCAATGACTAGTGCGCGCGTGCACGGTGGGCGTACCGCACACTCCGCGCGCGCCACTCCACTCGCGAGTCACCGCGTTTCCGTAGGCGACGGTGGACTCTCTCTCCTCTTCCTCTCTCTTCCTCACCTCCGTTCGAATATCCCAAAGCTATAACCCCCCTCGAGGTACCGCGGGGAGTTGCGCGTCACGTTGCATTTCACCGGAAGGCGCATACGTACACTCGCTTAGCCTCTCAAGAAGAGGAGACTATTCCTATCTATGTACTATGTATCTATGTATGTATATATAGCGTAGATATATATATATATATATATATATAAACGATATATATATATATATATATATAAACGATATATATATATATATATATATATCATTCTTCATTTTCCGCACGTAACGGAAGGCGAATCCGATGCATCGACTATATATATATGCATCGAATGGCGAATCGCACGATACTATCTTTATCCGCTCCAAAATATTCGTTTACTTTGTTTCTTTTACGTTTTTTCACAATGTTCGTCTAATTCGCGTCTTAAGCTCGTATACGATCTTTGAACCTCACCTCTCGCGTCGATGCATGTAAAATAGAAACAGCATCCGGTTTATGCTAAACGAAATATGCTAAATGATACGATGGCATTAATCCATTTCGTGGGTACGAGACAAACTCATGCTTACGGCTGTTTTTTAATTGGATGAGAGAGCAATATGCATTATTAAACGATAAAGGAAAAAAATTAATCACGAAACAGTGGATCTCTACGATCTCATCGAATTTCTCTATCTTACAAACGACTCGATGAAATATCACGAAATTTTCGTCTTAAATTTCGCGAAATAATACCATTTTTTTTTTTCGAGAGATTTTTTTGTCAAATTTTTTCAACGCCCTCTTCGCAAGCTATCGATCTTTTTTAACTTTGAATGTTACGATACATATTAACTTTGTGTATTAAAAAGAAATTATTGATTATAAATGCAATTTATCAACCAACTCGCTAAACGGCTCTCTCTTCCGAACGACTCGACGAATGATAACCAAATTTGGGGGATACCTTCAGTAGACTAATACGAAGGTGGTACAGTTTTTAAAAAAATGTCTAAACTCTCATTTTTTTTTTAATCGTATATTTTGTCTATAGCCATCGTAAATCACAAGTGATATAACATCGTCGCGGGGTTACGATTTTTCGATCGATTTTTAGCTTCGATTCTATAAATGACGCGATATCGACCGGTCTTTGTTACGGTTTTACGGTGCAAGTTATGAGACTTTGTTTTTTTCTATCCGTTTCGTCCCCTCTTAGCATTCCTGCATCCGCTGAGCGCAATCAGTGTTTCCTTAATCTCGTGTACTGCGTAGGCGCGAGTAAAGTGTGCGGTCCCCCTACGCGATTTAGGGAGAGTAAATTTACTAACGCACCCGCGCGTATCCCCCCGTACAATCGGCGAAGGGCCTCTCCCTCCTATTAGCAACACCTTCGACGGTAGTTAGTTGTGTGCGTGTTGGCCGAAGGACGCTGGTGGGGGAAGAAAACCGCGCATGGGCGAGGAATATAGATCTGGATTATCACCCTCGAGTCCCCCCGAAGCCCTCTGGGCTTTTGGTGGCTATACCTCCGCACAAACCCGCCGCACAACTTTGGTGAAGGGCCTCGAGAGCTCGTCGTTTCTCCCCGTCGTTGCACATGCGCCGAACAAGCGACGCGGCTCGTTCAACCGTATACAGCTTTCGTCTAACCGGGGGGAGGAGGCAGAGCCGCGTGCGGAAGAGGGAAAAAATTAATGGAAGACAACACGGGGTCAGAAAACGGGGGTTTACGCTACGCAAACGTGAGGGTTGCCTTTAGAACCCTTTACAGCATCCCCCGGTCAGTGGAAAAAGCTATGTATTCGTTATCTTTCTCTCCCCTTCCGTCCCCTTTCTCCCTTACTGATTTCTCCGGTCCCTCGACTCTCTCAATCGAGAATCGAGAGCGCCTCGACTCGATTTCGCGAAAGCCGCGAAGCGGAGAGACTCGAGTGGTACTCTCCTTGTTAAATGCTTAAGTAGCGACTAATAGACTCGGAATCATTATTGCGTCCATTTTTCATGCATAGAAATACCGGACTTCATTTTGTCGCGATACTTTACTTTGGAAACTCGACGATAGTCGGCTCTCGTTGAGGAAAAAAAAAAAAAAAAAAAAAAAAAAAAAAAAAATCGTTTGATTAATTGGTATTATTGAAATTTGTTTAAATAATACGTAATAATCCTTGTGGTGAAGAAATGGAGCAAATTAATTTAATGAAAACAAGTCGCGTCTGTGGATTCAACTGTTTTGGACGTTTGCTAATATTCGAATTGGATACTGTAACTGAATTATATCTGTATTTTGCTGATTTAATTAATGATAGGCTAATGGAATTATTATACGCCGAACTAATACCGTGTCGTAATTATTTACGAACTGCCGAACGTAATAAAAACGAATATATATACCTGCGTTCGGACCTCCCGCTGTTATTACCGCTCTCTTCGGCCAGTGCACGTTTAGCTTTCTTTCTCATTCCCTTTAATCGCTGCCCTTTAACGGCATAAACAGAAAACGAGAGGTATACAACCCGTGACGCCATAAAGTCGTTTTTTTCTCACTTCGCCCAACGGGTCAGCCTTCGTCTTCAGTTAGTCTCGATGACCGAGCGAAACATTATACCGGCATTATTTTTATATATAGTTTCATTGAAATAAAATAAAAGAAAAAAAAAAAAAAACAAAAAAAAAAAAAAAAATTCTTGAAAATCGTGGCGTCACTTCCCGCCGCGCGTGCTTCGTTTTCATAACAATTTTTTGTCGAGCATCGAGTAATAGCGTCGTAAATGCATGATTGGAGGAATGTTTGACGCTTGACGAGCGAACGAGAGCAAAAAATTGCGTCATTCGAACGGAAACGAAAGGTGACTGAAAACATGTGTCGTGAGACGTAACGTTAGTTTCGTATGGTATCGAAACTTTTTCGAAATAATTAAATCAGATTAAACTTCGAAATTTTCGATTCAGAGTCATTTTTTTAACGTTAATTTACTGTTTAACTGAAATTTATATACGGGAGCGGCAAACGATTTAATTGCTTTCAGATTCTATTCGAACCGCAAGAAGAAGTTTAGCGATGCAAACGAATATGGGACTTCAGCAATTACTGCGAATATGCAGCACTGCGAAGAGAGCGTCGATATTGCGAGGACAGGAAGGCATAAGATTGATAGGGGCTGCGAGAGAGGCGTCGGTTAACGCGATACCGGATTTGACTTCGGAAAGATACAAAGTTGAACGCGGAGTTTACGCGAAGATAAACGATTGTCACGTTAATTTTTTTACCAAAATTCTCGACAATAATCGCGTCATCACCGACGCTGAACAATGCGATACGTATAATGTCGATTGGGTGAAAATGGTCAGAGGTAAGAGTGGCATTCATCGTCGTGTTTTTTTTTTTACATTTAAATGATTGATTATTGGTTTTTTATTTGTATATAAATGTAAAAATTATTCACAGGACAGAGCAGAGTTGTACTGAAGCCAAAGACAACGGAAGAAGTTTCAGCGATACTGAAATACTGCAATGATAATCGTCTCGCGGTATGTCCGCAGAGTGGAAATACCGGACTAGTGGGAGGGAGTGTTCCTGTATTTGATGAAATTGTTATATCTATGAAGCTCATGGATAAAATTATATCAACCGACCAATTGGCAGGTCGAATATTAAAAAAAAAAATATATCCTTTAACTGTTAATTAATATCTTAACAATGAATTTATCGATAAATTGTTTATTTACTGATGAAAACGATTGTTCAATAATCGAAAAATTTCTAAATTGTGTAATAATTGAAATAACTAATTAATTGCTTAATGATAGATGAATCGATAATTACGCAATTAACCGATCATTCGTTTTTTTTTTTTTTTTTTTCGTTTTAGTTTCAGTTTTTATAAGCAATTAATCGGTGCGAAGAATTAACCAATTAATTTATTAACTGCTTATTGGTTTAACCAATAGATTGTTTAAAATAGTTTATTATTGTCTTATTAATCACCGAATTTTCAATGATAAAAACGTAAGGAAAGGTTTAAAAAAGAATCAATTAACAAGTGAATTAAAAAATTAATGTAATAATTGTATTGTGTAATAATTGAAATAAGTAATTAGTTGCTTAATGATAGATGAATCGGTAATTACGCAATTAACCGATTATTCGTGTTTTTTTTTTTTTTTTTCATTTTAGTTTCAGTTTTTATAAGCAATTAATCGGTTCGAAGAATTAACCAATTAATTTATCAACTGCTTATTGGTTTAACCAATCGATTGTTTAAAATAGTTTATTATTGTCTTATTAATCACCGAATTTTCAATGATAAAAACGTAAGCAAAGGTTTAGAAACGAACGAATTAACAAGTGAATTAAAAAATCAGGTGCATTGTCCTGCGAAGCTGGATGTGTCCTGGAAACACTGGATACTCATTTGAATAATTACGGCTTAATGATGCCACTTGATTTGGGTGCAAAGGGAAGTTGTCTAATAGGAGGAAATATATCTACCAATGCGGGAGGTATAAGACTATTGCGTTATGGAAATTTGCAGGGCAACATTTTGGGACTCGAAGCGGTGAGTTGTGTTTACCGCTATCGATGCGATTGAGAAATTTTACAAAAAAAAAAATTATGAAAAAAAATGTATGCCATTCCGTTAGGTATTAGCCAATGGTCAAGTGATCGACTGTATGAATACGCTGAAGAAGGACAACACTGGCTATCATATAAAAAATTTATTCGTAGGAAGCGAAGGAACGTTGGGAATAGTAACGAAAGTAGCTCTCCAATGTCCCACCAAATCCTCGGCGATAAATGTTGCGTTTTTAGGTACGAAAGTTTTTTTTTTTTTTTTATTTCTAACGGCATCTCGGTAACCCGCAAAAAAATTTTAACGTAGGATTGGAAAGTTTTGAAAATGTACTCAAAGTCATGGGTCTCGCCAAGCGAGAGCTGGCGGAGATCATGTCGTCGTGCGAAGTGATGGATAAAGCGTCATTGGAAGCTTCGACGAAGAATCTTGGATTGAAATGTCCGCTGTCCGACGAGTCTCATAAATTTTACATGCTAATCGAGACGGCGGGTAGCAGTCAGTCTCACGACGAGGAGAAACTCGGTTCGTTCGTCGAAAAGGCTCTTTCGGAAAAATTAATAAACGACGGTACACTGAGCGGCGAACCAGCGAAAATAAAGGTTAGAATGACGCGTCAATTCGCCGAGAACGCCGGTCGTGTGTATATATAACCTCTAAATTTTCGTTTGATTTTCATCGGTTTTTTTTTTTCGCGATCTTTCGCGTGATCGTGAATGAAAAAATTATAAGCGATAAACGAAAAATATAAATGAGGATTTGTACCTTTTCTAGAATATGTGGGATCTCAGGGAACTCATCGCTGAAGGACTCATGCGCGACGGTTACTGTTACAAGTATGACGTTTCGTTGCCGCTCTCGAAGTTCTACGAGATAATCGAGGTGCTGCGCGAACGCCTGACCAGCCCCAACATCAAACGCATCAGTGGATTTGGCCACTTGGGTAAGGGACGCGACTCTTCTTCCCCTTCTTCTCGTCACTCCATTCTACTCGTATATACTATAGTGGCCGAGTTTACGTGCGGTCTTAAAATAATTCTCTATGTCAAATCACGTGGTCACGTGCGCGAATGGGGATTGATAAATATTTGCGGGACAATAATTTAAATGATCAATTAACGTCCGAATTATTTCGGCAAAGCATTTACATGTATCTTCGACTGAGGGATGAAGAATTAATGGAACTTCGCATTTCGATCGGGCGCCATTTTGAAACGAAGGGCTTACGGAACATTATCGATTAGCCGCTTCTTCTCGTTTTTTTAACTTTTATTGTACATTGATTAATCGATTTAATAACGACTCGTAAATAAGTATCTCCGGTTACTTTATCATATCGTCAATTACCATTGGTCGTATTAATCATTATATTGTTTAATCGATATTAATCTCTAGGCGATGGGAACCTCCACGTGGTCGTATCTACGGGTTCTTACGACGCCGACGTTGAAGCTCAGCTCGAGCCATTCGTCTTTGAGTATATCTCGAAACTGCGCGGCAGCGTGAGCGCCGAGCACGGTATTGGTTTCAAAAAGTCAAAGTATCTTCACTACAGCAAAGATCCATCGGCCATCGAGCTAATGCGTCAGATGAAGAAAATGATGGATCCCAATGGGATTCTTAATCCGTACAAAGTTCTTTATCCTCTATAAGAAAAAAAGGAAATGTATAGCCCCTCGAAATGTTTATTGCTGATTACCTGCGGGACAGAACCAGCAATTTTCGTCGGACAAGCTAAGAATACTCATCAAAGTTATATTTTTGTAAACTGTACTCATAATTCTTATCGATACCTCAATAAAAATTGAACATTCCGTCAATTTTATTTTCCAGTACAGTATAAATATCGATTGAAAAAATAATAATAATAAGATGAACGATATAAATTCGTAGCTGAATAACTTAGCTACGTAATTTCTGGCAATAACGTACTGTGCTCCACTTTCCTTCGCCAATCCGTCACTCTCGTTCGTCTTGTAACATATCGTACTTATTTTTTGTTCTTCAAGTAAACGTGCATCTCTCACGATTAATATACGCAAATAAAATGTACCGAAACGTCTCAGTCTTATTTATTTCATTAAAAAAAAAAAAAAAAAAAACACGAAAAGAATTGTTAGAGTTCGCCAAGAATTACTTGGAAACTCGTATCGGCATTTATCTCCGTATATGTGCTCCGTATGTGCCATAGAAACATTTTTCGTCGCCTCCCCTTTCGATTTAACTGTACCGCGTCGTGTTTTCGCCGCTGGCTAGTCGAACTCTCGTTCCTATCAGAAGTGGAAGATGCTGCGATGAAGGGAGAAAAAGCAAAAAAAAAAACGGCAACCCACGATTGCGGTTGCCGAAGATAGATGATACTCGTTGGACCGAGTATCTCGCAGCGATACTTCCAAACGTATACTGTATGTACTGTAGCATCGTCTATATGCTACAGTTACCGTCTACTCCGCGCTCTTTCGTTCTCTCTCGGTCTCTCGTAACTTCGGTTACCAGGTAATACTGAGTATACGCAATCAATAAAATGCGAGACAGCACCCACAGCAGAGCATGGCACAGCCTCGCGGTATAGGTCCTATATACCCACTCTGTGGAAAAGCCAGACGAAGCGGTGAGAACGGTTCGCGGGTTCGTGGGGGACCGTTATCGTTCGCAAATTCTCGCCACACGGACCGATCGCGGGCATAACTCGCTGCAGCTCTTCGATGATGAAGAATCGATATCGCGACAATTGCAAAAAACAAAAAAAAATCAAAAAAATAGAAACTTCGACGACTATTTATCGTCTATTTTGGGTTTCTTATCGCGTATGAAAACTCGAGCGACAAACTTGAATTATACATGCGGCGCATAGTAAATTTCAGACGGGAAGTGAGAGAGCGAGTGAGAGTGAACGTCGACGCGTCCGACGTAATCGATAACTGGAGGGTGCGGGTGAGGAAGCGAGGGAGGACGACAACGCCAAGATATATATACGCGAGAAGCTTCGCGCTTAAACTTTCAGGACGAAATCTGCCGCATATCCCAATTTAACTAATACGTTATGAATAAAAAATTAATCGAAATCTCTCGAAGTATTGATCCGTTTCTCCAACGAGGCATTGCGAAAATTAGCGCGGGGAATATTCACGAGAAATATACGAGGGATCGAACGACGCGAGAAAATGTTGTTCTATCTCTGTGATATTTCGAGACTCGGGGATTGTGTACGAACGAAGCCCGAGAAAGGTGCAAAACTTCGGGATTATCCGTGAACACTATGCATCGATGGACTAAGCCAGTTTGCTTCGTTCGTCCAATAAACCTCATCGCGTTGCTACTACTAATCTTCGGTTTCTAGTAAACTTCATTTATTGGATCAACGTTCGCAGTGGTTCTTTTCATTTCTGTTGTTTTTTAGGTTATAGGCGCTAAGTGCATATTTTATTTTATTTTATTTTACTTAATACACGAACCGTATCCCATTCGATGTTTCCATTGCGCGCTGCGCGTTAAATGGCTATATTAACCAATAGGCTGTGTCGTATTAATTAAAAAAATGTGTAAATGCAGTTTTTCGTCTTTGCGTAAAGAATCCATTTATTAAATATCGATTAACAAAGGATTTTTTTATTATCTAAAGTTCTTCTTAGTCTGCGATTCCTCGTGGCCGGCTGGCATATTACCCGTCCAGGAAAAAGTCTCGTCGTTGATCGACGAGACCCATCGTACGTAAGAACCTGGCTGGTGGCAGCGCCGAATGGCACTGTGCGCTCTCTTTGGTAAACGTCGCCCGGTAACCTCGCAAAGCGATAGAATAAAGCGCCGGGCGAAACTGCTGCCACTAACGGCGACGCCGTGAATATCGTTGTTGTTTTCTGCGTTTGCGCCAGTCTCCGCTGTGGCGGCGTCGCGAGTAGTAGCGGCAGTGGGTGGAAGCGCTGTCCATCCACCTGCTATTGTCGAGGACGCCCGACGGTGCCCGGTCCCCAGTCAGTTACTGATCTCATAAACGTTCGGAGCGCTGCTCGGAACACTCGAGCGCGTGAGGCGTACTCGAAAAAAAAAAAAAAAAAAAGAAAGGAGAGTGTCGCGATGCTTCGTAAGGCTCCTCCGTATTTTTTCTCAGGAGCAGCTTTGTATAGACGAAAATACAATGAATGCTATTTAACTGTATAATAAAGTCATCTCACGACGAGGCTGCATCGCAACCACTTATCGCTATATCTGTATTACTACTGTGCTTCTCCTAACATCCGTTCAATGCGAGAAGTGCTGTGTGTAACAGCGGAGAGGCCAACGCTGAGAGAAAGCGAAGAAACGAAGCCAGTTTTTCTTCTCAAAACAGTTCAAACTCCGGAGTTTCTCCAACGATAAATAATCGTACGATAAATAAAGAAATAAATAGTAATGAAGTCCCACAAACACCTCGCTTCCGTTCGTTGTACGATGAACATCCTTTCATATTTCGAAAAGTGGCAATTTATCGTTCCCAACGTTTCGTAAAGATAATAAATTATAATTTTCACGACGTTAACGTTAAATCGTGGCGATGCCGCCCCGCGACCTCGTACACCGGGCATCGATGTAACACAAATAACAATAAAATAATAATAACAATAATAACAATGATGTAGTAGATCGCGAGGTTGCTGTTTGACGTTCGACGTCTCTCTCGCTCGTTTCACGACCCTCCGCAGGTTTTGCCCGAGGTCGTCGCTGCTGTTGCTGGTAGTTCTGGTGTCTCTGGTGGGGGAGGCCTCTGGCTCAGGTTCCTCCGTGTGTACCAGAGAGCCTCGCTGTTCGAGGAGAGTGGCTGCGCGCAATTAGGCAAACGCGCGCCTCCGCAGTCGGTGCGCAGGAGCCACTGCGAGAAGAGCTCGTCACGGACGTGCGTGCGAGTTTTCTGCGTGCTTTCTCGCAAAGTTTTTTTTTTTTATTTCTTTCTGCCATCGTCGTCTATGAGAGTTATCGATAACTCTCTTGTTTCGGCGTAACAGTACTGAACAATGACGAGGACAAGAGTGTCGTGTTCGATATAACGAAAACATTGTGTTCTTTGAGTGAAAAATAAAAAGATCGAAGAAAAGAAAATTGGAATTGTAATAATTCGTTTGTAAAACATCGACAATAAAACAAAATAAAAAAAAAAACATAAAAATTTATTTTAACTACGACTCGATTAAATCTCATTGATGCACGGCGACATTTTTTATCTTCAAGGTTATACCTTGCCAGTGAATGTAAAAAAATTCGTGAGTACAGGAGACGTCGAGGGGGAGCAGTTTATGCGGGCCATCGCATCCCACGATGCTGCCACCCCCATTGGTAGTCCCAACGGAGCTATCAGCATCGAAACACATCCCTTCGTTGATAGAACCAAGAAAAATACTTCGCTAAAAACATCGTTACCAGGCATTGTTTGTCCCATCAAAGTTTGATGAGATTTTTCTTTCTTTTTCTCCGGGTCTTGATAACTATTAGCTGAACGAGACTGCCGCACGTGCGACAAGAATAACGAAGATATTTTTTTCGCCTCGGATACCCGCTGATACTGACATATATATACGTATATTTATAAAACCACAAAAATATTAATAAATGGTGAGAAATATAAATGTAGTACCGAGTTTAATTCTTCGAAATTACTGAAAACCGTGAGAACGCGAGTCGCGTATAAATTAACATTATTAAAATAGTAGAGGAAAAAGATTAAAAAAAAAAAAAAAAAAAAAAATGAACGAACGCGAGCATCCGGCGGACGTGCCGGTGAGGGGTGGACTCAAGTCACTGCTGAAGAAACCCGGTCAGTCGCGAACAAAATCGCACAAAAATCGTGTCGTAATAAACGAAAAGTTAAATGAATTTTTCGCCGCGGATTACATAATATTGATAAAGGAAGAATGTTGCGCCGATTACGAGGAGGAATGCGATTGTTGTTGTCAAGAGCCGGAGATGATCAGACTCGGTAACTGCAAAGAGTGCCGCGCGGATTTGACTCGTCATCTCAGCAACAACAGCGCCAACAATACCGATCCTCGTTACGGTTGCAACGATTCGCGAAACGTCGATGTACTCGTCAGCGGTTTGGATTGCGATCCCGCATCGACGCCTACGATAAGAAGGGATTATCGTCAGCAAACTTTCGGCAGTGAGGAGTCCCAAGAAGAGGAGGACGACGAGGACGATGAGGACGAAGAAGAAGAGGAAGAAGTTTCGGAATCCGAGGATTCCGAAGAAACGGATAAATGCGAAAGGGAGCAAAATTGCAATATGCCAAATTGCGTTACACCGTCGAGAATACAGCAGCAACAGCAACAACAACAACAATTACAACGACCGCAACAGCAACAGGAAACTCTGAGTCCACCTGAGGGTTACAAGGACGTTTGCGACGAGGAGGCGGCGCTCAGCGGTGATCAACAGCAGCAGTCGGGACGTCTAGTTTGCGGCGAGTGTAACTACTACCATCGTCAAAGGACTGCCGCTTCATCGACAGGTGAGTCACACGGAACCTCCCCCCTCCTTTTCCCCCCATTCTCCACCGTCGATTATGTAATAAATGTATACATACGCGTTTCCGACACGCGAAATAATTACGAGGAAAATCGCATGCAAAAAAAAAAAACAACTTTTTGAGGTTAAGTCATATGCATATATCTTCGTATTGATATTCGCAATAAATTTCGTATTTATTTATATATAACATCAATTTTTCTTGTTATTTACGCATATTTATCAAAGATTACTTTTCACATATTTTACATATGTTTTTTTTTTCTTCGTACGAGTGGATTCTTCACTGTTCAGCTTTGTGTAACCGCGTGCACTTGTCTCGTGTTACTTTACCCCCTCTCCCCCCCCGCGTGTATGTCGAGAAACGTGAGACGTACACGTACGAGTTCACGGCCGTAGGCGAGTTAGAAGTACAGTACCACTCGTTCGCTGTTGTTTGTATAGAAAAAAGGATACATATATGTATTTTTATGTGGTATTTAATACTGCACGAGAGATAAAACGGAGGGAACGGAGGGAAGCGTATACGTGTGTTTGTACTTTCCATTGTGTAGACTGTATAGTTATGACTGATACTACCTCTCGGAAACGCGGACAATTCACCCTTCTGCACCTGTCGTCTCGATTTCTGTGTAGATTGCGTGCATGTGTAGCCTTTCCATGCAACATCCCCCCCTCGAGCGACAAACACGCGAGGCTCACGAGTTCGGTCACCTATTTCTATATATGTATATCGAAGTCTATATGTCGATAAAAAAATCATCTTTTACATAGGATTTCTAAATATTTCAGCCCGTTGATCGATATTGTTACATTTACAAAAGAAAGCGTAAAAAACTTCGTCATTAAGTCCAAAATAATTACGATCTATAATATACGAAAAAAAAAAAAAAAAAAAAATTCGCCATTTTGAAAAAAATATAATTCGCATATATTTTTGAGATTTTTTTATTCGAAAGTAGATATCACCCACGAGAAAAATTTGAGATTTTATTTTTTATTGATATTTGACGAGAGACGATGGATATGTTGAAATATGACGCTCTATGCGGGTTACGAGACAAGCAATAGCTCCTGCGATTTTCTCGACGTATGGTTTCCCTCTCATAGGTGTATAACTGAAAGCATATTACTCGCTCTCATATATGGCGAAGCCAACACGTAACCGAGGTATTTTCCCACGAGTCGGGGGAGCAGACAGCAAACCAGCATAATACTATCTCTCCTCTAAGCTTCGTATGATTCGCATTATGCGTATGAGCTTCCGGACTCGTCGGGAATAATGCGAGCGCTTCACGCAGCAGCGTCGAAGCGCTCGCGTAATATCGAGAAATGTATAACAATATACGAGAGCAGCGAGAGGAGCGATCTATGTATATCGTATCGTCTACGAAATGCCATTAAAGGGCCGCGGTGTGCTCCATAATTCAATTTGACGCAAATAATTAACGATGTTTTATCGTTGCAAAAATAGATTATCGATATTGCGATAGAATTCAGCGAATGACGATACGACTATCGTGCATAAAATACCATACTATCCAATGCTCGTCTTGCCTCTCTACGCTCGCGGGAAAAGAGATTCGCAATGAAAGCGGATCCGGTTTGAGCTCCGCGACTCAAAGGATCTCTTCTCTCCTACACGCCTCGCGTGTACATCACAGTCTCCCTCTCCGACAGGATAAACAAGACCGGATGTGGTCATCGGTGCGGTTTTACCTTCCGCGTCTGTGTTTGATATACGTCCCGACGGTTTCTACCCTTCAGAAATCCTCTGCTTCAACATAAAACACAATCTGTGTACCTTCACGTTCGAACTATTTGGTATCCCAACGGAGCAAAACAACGACGAGGCGAGAGGACATTTTTTTTTTTTTTTTTTTTAGTCCATAGTTACGAAATAATACGCGAGTTCAGTGAACGTAATTATTTTTTTTACACTACCTAAGTATCCCCCCCCTCTCCGTTCCCTTTCACCGTCGTTAAGTCTTTTTCTTCTTTCATTCACAATAGTTTCCGAGCTTTTCGCGTTTCTCGTATTTATATTCAAGAATTCGCACGCGTTTTTCAGCATATGGAACAAGCATAGGAAAAAAAATTGAAAGCTACGGGTATATAGGAATGCGTGGAAATTCAAATTAATGATGTCTTCAGCAGCAACTGCTGCCTATATATACCTATGTGTGTATATATGTATCTATATATCACTATATAACTATATATATATGCATATATACGATGCCAAGTTTCATTACGACGCGGAGAGAGAATGAGATAAGCTAAAAAATTGCGAAGCGAATGCCCCTTTTTTTTTTCGCGGGATTTAAAATTCTCCATTTCATTCGTTATCCTCTGCGTCAGTGTGTCCGCAGTACCGAGTTTCTAACGCTCCACGTCCGTAAAGTGCAATGAAATCCGAGTTTCCTCAGTTGTTCAGAGGTCTGGCTGCCTGCTTTACTCAATTGCATCACTTATCGTTGGATATAACGAGAGCTCCGAGATTTTAGACTGAGAAAACGAAATCGGCGCGCTATATGGCGCTCCAAAGTTTGGCGAACAATGGGCAAACAACGCGCGACATATCGCACATATATTTCGCCGAGAGAGGTGTAGACATATGTGTACCAACGGAGAATTCTATAGCGCTTTTCGCTTCCATTGTTTCCATAGACTCTTCTCCAGTCGACCATGTGCGCAGCTTCCCGAGTGAAGCTGAATGCAGATAAAATGCATATATACGTATGTATATGTGGTACGATGAGTCGAGAGGGTAGAGAAATTCCACTACAGCCTCTATGACTTCCGTTACGTGCGGCAACGACCCGCAGAACTAACGAAATCCATACAGGAATTATTTATATAACTTTATTGGTTTATAGGAAAATTCGTTACATAGAGAACTGAACTTTGCCGCGGAGAATTTTCTCTGGCAACTGTTAATATTCATTATCTATACATTTTTTTGCATATCAATCTTGTATAGTGGGTCGACCGCAGGAATTTTTTTTTTTTTTTTTTTTTTCGGAGTAATTTCCAATACGCAGAGTAGTTAATGAAAAAACTTTTTTTTCTCCTATTCTCGGTTGAGTTCACGAGATTTTTTTATCAATAAAATAAAAAATAAAAATAACATATAAACTGTAACGTTCGTTCGAGAGAAATTGTGTAATCAACTGACTGCATGTATCGGACGAAACTGACGAACGAGCGACAAAGAGAATAAGAGAGAAGGGCGCGCAGCAAATTTTCTAAGTCTTCCTAATCAGTCCGACGTGCACGCCGTTCAAGGTATTCCACTCTAAAAGGATCAAACATGAAAAGAAAAAAAAAAAAAAAAAAAAAAAAAAAAAAAAATGGAGAGATAAAAAAAGAAATGAGAACGCGCGCATCGTCTAACAACGTCGATGAGTCGTTTATACTATTAACTCGATACCGTCAAATTGAATAATTCTTCATCGATTACCAGTCTCTCGTAAAAGATAATACTTTCAATTTCCAACGCAAAAAAAAAAAAAAGATATTGCTAAACGATACCCAAAAAAATGGCTATAAATTTTTCCCAAAAGCTCCTTTCATCAATTTTTTTCTTTTTTTTTTGTTCCACTCATTCTACTTATCGGTACAATTTGTTTTTTGTATTCACGAAAAAGCTTTATAAAAATTCTATACGAAGAATGTTCTCCCGCTGTGCGAACCGAAAGAATGAACGAAATAGTACGAGAAGTAATATAGTACACAAGTATATTGTGTAACGTGTTGGAACTATATATCGAGTCGAATATACTATATCTATAGAAGTAATAACGGTTAGACGGGGTGAGGAAAGGGAGGAGAACAGAGATGGAGAGTGAGACAAGTGTCCCTAACAGGTGGACGGCTCGGCGTGCCTTGCGCGCGCGAGCGCTCCCGATCAATACCAGTTTGATGGAGAGAACACGAGAGAGAGAAGTGGTAAGGTGCATGGGGGTCTCTCGGTCTGCTTCGATCTTTCTCCTTCTTCCTTTCGTCTCTATATAAATGCGAGGCGCCAAGCAGCAGCAGCAGCAGCAGCAGCAGCAGCAGCAGCAACAGCAGCAGGTTCTCCTCGTGGGGTTCCTCGATGTTTCTCAGCTGCTTGTGTTTCTTCCTTCTCGGCATCGTGACTACGGTGAACTAGTCTCGTAACCAGTAGCCACAGAATTATGTTGAACTTTAAATAAAAACGTGTATTCATGGCTCGTCTTTCACACCGACGAATACCATCCGCTGCCTCTACCTACGATCGGTTTCTTTCACGAGATCGTTTCTGTTCGTATGTATGCATGTAAAACGATGAACCGACGGGTTTACATCTGAAGCGATGCATTAGTAGTACTACTACGCGGGGATACGCGAGCCAAGTGTAAGAAGAATGAAATGAGGAAAGAGGGGATATAGTATTATAGTGAAAGTATACGGTAAAGTGGAGGGATACACGATGTACACATCGTGCAGTATACGCACACGTATCGTTTCGAGAGATCGCAAGAAAGAAAGATAAAACACTGAATGCTCCCGACGATATACAAAGCATTAACGGAGCGCTCGTCGTCGTCTGTTTGACTCGACTCACCGGCTGGCTATGTCGTTTGGCCTCAAGCCAAAGAATTTCGCGTGCGAAATATGACGATAATTCGACCGGCGTTATCAACGACTCCGGGGTCTTTGCTTCGAGTTCACGAACAACGCCGGTCGCTTTTCTATCCGATTATTCGTGTGTTCTTCACGAATTATTCTGTTCGATGAAAATTCAATACAACCGGAAGTGGAATATCGACGATGAGAAAAATTCTCGAACTACGGAGGTCACGGAACTACTACGGGTATATATATATATAAATATATATACACCCTATTCGGAGGTTATATTTTATCACGGAAAAACGAACGATAAATCAACCCTGTAGGAGACAAGAATCCATTCAATGGATGAATCGTAGAGGGGCGGTATCTGGGGTAATGCGTAAACGAACGAATGAGTTTGGTAAAAATATTTTTCAAACCGCATTTTCGTGGTATTTTCGTTTACGTGCTTTTTTTCCCGAAATTTTAAACTTTGACTTTTTCGTAAGAACGTTTTTTTTTTGTTTTTTTTTTTTTGTGTTTACCTCGAAATAGTTTGGATTTGTTGAATGGCAAAGTTTGCGTTACATAAAACAGGGGTTCGTAGAGGTTTTTTTTTTTTTTTTTTTTTTTTCCTCCCCTTCACGATAGTTCCGAATTTAACTAGTGGCAAATTTAACTTTCCGTTAAACGGAGCCGCGTCGTTTTTTCTTTGCATCCCCTATCCGGAAAGTTCGAGTTAAACCAATGGCCAAATTTTACTTCGCGTTCAGCATAATTTCGCGATTTGTTTTTGTTGCTTTTCTTTTATTTGCTTCGCGATAATTAACAATTTTCGTTGGGAAAACGCGTAACTTCGTTTACGAGCGCTATGTATCTTTCTGTTGTTTTACTTCAGCAAGTGGACAAATACGGATTGAAGTAGAGAAGCACATAGTAGAGACGTATAGAGAGATAGAGAGTTCGTGTTAAAATTCCGTGTGTATATGGAGTTGGTCGGCCGACTCGCGCCTGCGCCGCAATATTGAATCCGAAACTGTGTCTGGGCATAGCGACGCTTCGCTATATCCTCTCCAACATTTCTGTCTCCTCTCTCGATCCTCTCGCTTTCTCGTTTTCTGCACGCCTCGCGCTACTTGCTTCTGCTGCTGCGGGTGCTGGTGCTCGGTACGACTAGACTATATACGTTTATGATGATAGTACATACACGTACAAGTGTTCATACACAGAGTATACAGATGTAGGAGAGATGGTATTGCGGTGGGCGGGCGGGCGGGCGGGCGGGGGAGGCTAAACCGGCGAGACGCCGGGAACGTCGACGTGGCGTAGCCACCCTATCACGTCGTCGCCGTCTCGGATCTGCTTCCACCCTCGTTCGTTCCCTATCTCTCTTCGCTTGTCCTTGTTTACGTGCAAACAAATGAGCCGACCAACAGAAGGAGCAGTAGAAGCAGCAGCAGCAGCAACAGCGGCGAAACCAGTAGCGACTCTGTATAGTTCATCCCATCGCCCCCGCGAGCGAGCAAATCGATTCTCTCGCGGTCGAGTTGCCTCGTACTATGCTCGACAGAAATTTCTGACGGTGTACAAGAAACATTGTTTATAGATATATAGATATATATATATAAAAGCGTATAGAGGGCAAAGAAAGCACGACTAATCCGCGAGCTAAGAAAACGATCAACTCGAGATGAAAAAGGGTTCAGTTACAATTGTGTGCAATAAAACACAATGAAATATAGAAGAAAGAAAGTTGTCGGGGAATACACATGGTCTACTTCGGTACAGAAGAATTTTTATGCCGCTTTGGAATTTTTTTTTTTTTTTTTTTTTTTTTTTTTAAATGTCCCGCGGGGATTTAGCGTTGACCTTAAAACGAATAGAACGTATTGACTGTGTTCGTATAAATTTAAGTTTCAACGGTAGGCACATACCCTACGGAGCGTAAGGAGAGCCAAAATAATTTATTCGACAAGAAACAATCTTTCGAAGGTATAGAGAAGAGATTTAAACACTATCGCGTTTTTTCAAACGCCCCGAAGCGAATCTAAGAAAACACTCGTGTCTATTTTCGCAATGTTTTCGCAGATATTTTAAATATCGTAGTTTAAACATAGAATACGGAGAAAAACGAAAACAACACTAAAAACCAGCGATCCTTTTAATGAAAAAAACAACGAAGTAGAGAAGAAAAATACTTCGAGAAAAAAAATGGAGGATTCTCAGTCACAATAGGAGTGACGGGAAAAAATAGAAAAAAAAAAAAATCTAAAAAGGTTTCGGTGGAGACGCACACACATACGTAGATATAGCATTTTTGGAGTACAGAAGAATTTTAATGGCGATTCGAGGTTTATAAATGCCGAGAGGGATCTAAGGGTATAGCGAACGACTGTACGTGTTTCCGACAGCATTGACCCTTCAGAAACAACGTATTCACTGTGTTGCATATATATATCTACACCCAAGCAGTCGAGGGCACGCGGGTAGTCTCTCCGTTTCTCTCACAACTGACGAACTTACACGTGTTTTCTCTCTCTCTCTCTCTCTCTCGCTCTCTCTCGGGCTCTCTATATATCTCTGTTGATGATGGCTTACTCTCGAATGTACAGCTTTTCGATGTATACGCCGAGCTTCGGCGTCGCGAAACTCTCGTATAAACGAGGGGTGGGCATGAAGTCTCTCCCTCTCGTTTGGGGGTAAGCTATCCGCGGGTTTACGCACGTGATTCAAAATTGAAGAGCCGTTTCTCTCATTACTCACGTCACTTACAGAAATTTCAACTAATAGGCGAAACACCGATATCCCTACAAGTCACGTGTATAATCCCTGTGTCTCGTATGTTCTCTTGAGTGGCCGTAATGCTTGGAGAGCCGAGCATTTGCGCGCTGACCTAATACTATAGCGGTTCGCGTTCTCTTCGCCTTCTCTCGCTTACTCTTACTACGAATTAGTCCACGCGTGTTATATGTTGTCAAATAGTATATAGTACTCCATATCGTACACTTCGTATGCGCGAGTGTCGGTGCGTGTGTACGCGACAACGAGAACTCTACACTCAACCGCACCTTGTCCATTGTCTGGCGCACCAAGCGACTCTCCGCATTCCCTATGCATTGCATAAATTTATCCTAACGCACACGAACACACACACACGAACGAAGGAACACTCGCTTTCGCGTTCTACCGCCACACGTTTATATTGGAGGTTATGGAGTTTGACGTCGCGGAAGGTGTGATAGACTAAGACAAGAAAACCCCGGGGTTCGGCTCCCTCGTAAAATTGATGCTCCGAATACATATTTATCAAAGATCGAGAGCGAGAGCCAAAGGGCTGCGGGTAATATTCTCTAGAATTCGTGTTCAGCTACGTGAGTTCAATCTGTGCTCAGATCGCGGAAGGGTTTCGGAAAGTAAAAATCGCAAAAACGAAATTAACGATTTAATGAGTTATAACTATATGCAAATCTTCTAGAAATTCGATAATTCTTTATTTATGACATAAATAAATGATCGATAGTCATTTTTTATCGTAAAAAAAAAAAAAAAAAAAAAAACCGATTTTTTTTTTAACTGATGTTTAATATTGCGAGTAGAGTTGAAAAATAAAATATCACATAGAATACGACGTAGAAATACGACGTCGTATTACGTAGAAATATAAGAAAAAGGATATTATACTTTTTTCGTATGGAAAACAGAGAAAAGAATAGTGCTGAATATCTTTGCCAACTTTCGCCATTCGTGCGTTTATCTTTCTTGAAGCTTCGTACGTTCAGCGAGAAATCCGAGAGGATTTGCTGCTCGCAACAGTTTCACAAATTTGTCCCGTAAAATTCGCGGTTGTGATTGTCGGGTTGCTGGATACGACGACGAGTGAAACGCGGTCGCACACAGCTGAAACCGAGTTGAATAGGCAGAGGGACGTCCCGATCGGTCTATCATACAGGGGAAACGAGAAATTACTCTGGCGAACCGCGAAGCCGCGTTTTATTCGCTGTCTGTCGTCGAATTATTATAGATAGTTTGAGTGTCGGGAAAAAAGGAGACAACTCCGTCATACACATGAATGAATCGCGGCAAAGTCCTGAGAAAGGTGAACGCCGAGAGTTCTCCTTGAGAGTGTTATGCTCGACGGAAACACCTTCGCTTAATTATATCGCGAACGTTGTAACATTACATCTCATTGGTCGTCGAACACGCTATTTCATTCTGCGCGAAGTAATAATGGAAAAAAAAAAAAAAAAAAAAAAAAAACGTTTGAAGGTCGATGCGAGGGACGCTCGCGCATCCTTTGCGAAAGATACGTCACGGCTGTTGGCCAACGAATAGATGAAACGTTTATTAAAAATAACTGTTCTCGATCGTGTCGTGCATCTCTATACCGGTACCCAGCCGCAGTAACGGGCGCGTCAACATGCCTCAAAGAATATACACCGCCCACTTGCTCTTCCTATATTATTTATTCTCGTCTGTAGTCCGCGTTTTAAGCGTTGCTGTATGTATATATATATGTATGCATATAGCAATTCTCAATGAAAGGGTAGCAAGGAAATTACGGTAGAAAAGCGAGCAACCAGGAAAGAGGGAAAATGTCAGAAAATAATAAAAATATGAGAGACGATATAGTGTGGGGAAAAAAAAAGGTCAAGCGTGTCAACGTGTGTATTCGCTAATACGGTCTCTTGGTAAAAAGCACTGAGGCGTTAATTTTTGTTAATTGTTGCGCGTGAGGGTTTCGTCATCGATTCTCGTTGACATTTTTTTTTTTTTACGGTTTCCATGCTGTTTTCGGATACTTTTTTTTTTTTAACTGAATCTCTTAGTAAAAAGCACTGAGGCGTTAATTTTTGTTAATTGTTGCGCGTAAGGGTTTCGTCATCGATTTTCGCTGACATTTTTTTTTTTTTACGGTTTCCATGCTGTTTTCGGATACTTTTTTTTTTTTTTACTGAATATGGAATGAAAGACATTATATTTTTTTATACGTTTTTTTTTTTTCTTCTTATTGTTATGTATGCATATTAATGGGAATTCGAGATTTTCAACATTCCTCGATACTCAATAGCACAGATAAAAAAATCAATGCTGACATCGACGATATATAAAAGCGGAAATAGCCACGTTAGTACGAGGAGGGGATAGACGAGGTCGCGTAGAGTAGGCTTTTCCTGCAAGGGTTCGAATTTTCCGTACGAGCGAACACAGAGAGCGTTAACCGCAAATGCTTGACGGTAGGTAGGTAGGTAGTAGCGTTCGCGTTAAGAATTCATGAGAAGTGAAGAGGAGCTGCTAGAGGCGCAAAGCGCCAGAGAACTCTGGTCGAAGGCGACGGGGGCTCGAGTAAGCGACCCTTCCGGCTTGTCTGTCTGACTCGAAAAAAAAACGAAAAAAAAAAAAAAAAAAAAAAAAACCGGAAGAAATATAAAATATTCATGAATTTACACGGCATTCCTCCCAATTTCGCCGAAAAATTGGATACATATATAGTGATATATGGTTATTATCGTGTTACGCGTGTTAACTCTTTTTTCGTCACTTTACGATAACTGAAAAACATATTTTTCTCGAAATAACTCGTATTGCAACGGAATATCCGTGAAAAATTCTTATTCGCATCGCGAGACAAAATTGTCCTCGATTTTAATTAGCGCTCACGAGATCGCCCCCGACGCACGGTCCAATGACTCGTATAACGAGTTTACGCTCGTACAACATGTACTGCTATGTATGGATGACGCAGGCGTTGCATGCTCATCGTCGTTATTATAATTTACCCCATTTATTCGGTCACCATGATACGCATATATCTGCAGCGTGACGGGATTTGTTCTCGCGCTCGAGTACGACAGAGAGTCGAGACTCGACGACAGAGATATCACACTTGTTTTACGCAACATACAACATGCACGTTCCGTGCGCGAAAATTCTTCTTCGCATACTTTTCACTATGTTCTAACTGCGTAAACACTTCGTGACGACTCGTTACGCTATTGTTTTAACTGTACGAACGGTAATAATTCAACTGGGAGGTTAACGGGAAACGGAGTTTAGCGCGTCTATAGTGCCATTGCATTTAAAAAAAAACGAACATTTTTCGCGAGGGTACAGGATACGAATTTCTTTTTATCGCGATTCTCCGTCAGATTGTTTAAAGTACCTGTCGACGCAGCGAAAAATTTCGCGCCTTTCATCTGTGAAATATGTTTCGTTCGATTTGTAGGTTATGACGAATATTACGAAGCGATCAGTGTTATTTCAAAGTCAAACGCATAATACTTCGCATAAATAAAAAAAAAAAACAAAAAAAAACGGCAAACCATTATTATTATATAAGATCGATAGAGCAACAAAGGTTCACATATCCGTACAGCACGCGAACTTCCGTATATAGCAGTCATTAGAAATTGCAGGAGATTTGCGACTAAAACTCAACGGTGCATACCTATCGTAATTACCTCTGTTCGTTTCCTTATCCATTCGCTTCTTCTGCGCTTCCGGTACTTCCTCCTTGTGAACACAGCCGTATGCGGGTGCTGTTTCCGTTACGTTACCCTCTGTTCGGCCTTTTGAAATCGTAAGCGTATCGTGAATTCTCCTTCGGAGAAAAATCCATCGATAATTGGAAAGATTATAATGGAATATTTCCAACGAATACGACTATTCAACGCAATGTTAGCTCGGCAATCAGTATCTCTTCGTTTTTTTTTTTTTTTTTTTTTTTTTTTTTTTTTTTTTTTTTTTTTTTCAAATTTATTCTCACGTTCCGAATAAAAAAAAGACGTATCATTAAAACACCTACGCATCAACCCCCGCGCAATTTTTATTTATTTTTCTACCGGCAAATGTATTGTCGCCACAACTTGAGCAATCAATTCTTTTTCATCTTCTTTCGACGCCCATACGAACGGCGCCAGTAATTATCGCACGACTATATCACGATATCTCCGGAGAGACCTTTTTTTTCCAACCCCAATTAATCCTGACCGTTTTTTTTTTTCCCGTTCTCCCTTTCGCACTACTTCCCCCGCTATATAAATAGAACACAAGCGTATACACACGTGCTGTTCCGTTGTATCACGATCGAAAAAATTTGCTCGAATTTCCTCCACTCCATTCACGATAATGCCACCTTACGAAATCGTCTGTTATTTTATCCCCCGGATTATAACTATTTCTTGCTTGCCACGACTTTTGTTTTCCGGTAACACGCATTTCTTCCTTCCGGTTTCACGGACGTTCCCTTCGATGTTCCCAACTAACTTTCCGCACTAACGAGTATCAGTGGTCGAGGGTAGTCTCCCCTCTCAAATTATAACATTCTATATAGTTAAATATTAACGACCCAAATGTACCAAATTTTAAAGGAGATTCCAAAGGTCTCGGGTCTACACTTGCGCTCACCGGCGACATACGAAAGCGAAGCGGGTTTGTTCTCCGCATTAAAATCCGACCGGATGTAGATACACAGAGTCAGGCGAGCGTGACTCCGGTTTGCGGTGCCACCGAGAGCTCGTAAGCAAAGTTAACCCCGCGCGTTCCCTCTCTTCCGTTTCTCCGCGACCCGCACCCTTTCGTACTCCGGTTCGATACATCGAATCCTCCTACGATTTTACATCGGTTTGTTTAACGGGCTTCTTCCCAGCTGTAGTTAAACCATAGAACGAGAATTCTTCGCAAAAGCTTTGTTTCTCAACTGACGAAGTGACGATTAGCTCTCGAACATTTATCCAAATAACAGGGGAATCCCCTCTGGGAAGTCCTTGCGAAGGTATTGTCCTCCTCCCCCCCCTCCCTTCGGCCCCTTCCGCCCGCTTCCACCTTTAGCCAATCTTCATAGAATTGTTTCAATCGCGACGACGACCTCACAATATATTCTTTCGTTTTTCTTTTTCTTCCTGCCGGCGAGTCTGCCGTACGAACCTTGAGGCACGCAACAACCGTGACCCCGAATTCCCACGATCTCGGGGCAGCACTATGCCGAGACTGTTGTTACGGCTCTCTTGGCAAATTATCGTCTCGCGGTACTCGATTCGAAGACGGTGCGAAAAGTACGGCCGTCGTATATTATCCTTCAGTGAATAGACGAAGGAAAAAGTCACGTAAAGATTTTTTTTTTTTTTTTTTTTTTTTTTTTTTTTTTTTTTTAGCGAAATATGAAATTTAAAGGGAAAAAAGTATATCTCTCGCGAGAAAATAGTACCACATGACTCAGAGAACTTCGTGGGTTATTCGGGAATCTGTGCGCAGATATATGGTATTAACTCGGATTCAATTTTCGTGTGATCCGACGAGACTGCTGAAAGTTATATAGATATAGATATAGATATTTCTCTATGGAACTTGCATAGATGTAACTTGCGCATGACTGAGCTTATACTTTGGTATAAGCTTCGAGCTTATAGCACGGATTTTGGCGGACGAAATTTATTCAGCTACATAGACGGGACTGGTGGCCCCCAGGCGGTGGTTTTGCGCCTGCTGCGTTGAAGGTTCGAGAGATCCTGATCATCGCGTGATGCTCTACTTGTAACGCAAGGGCTCCGCGGTTTTCCCCGTATCGATGTATGTGTGTTGCATAACGCGCGAAGTATACTACGTACAGAGGACGCATTATGGTAGTAAATGGCGAACGCAACTGCATGAGCATCGAGTCGGAACGATACATTTCTTGGCACTGAGCCATTGATACTGCGCGATACGTTTATGCCGCGGAATTTCGGATATCCGAGGCAATATATACGTCTCTCATATTTTTTTTCTATCTCGATGATTCCGATTCCAAAGGTACCGCGCAAGATTTTTTTTTTTTTTTTTTTTCATACTCAACGTCAATATTAATTTAATTCAAAGACTTGCACAGAAAAAAAGTTTCCGTAATCGAAAGATGCGAATTTACGCCAATTAATGTATAATTTTTTTTTTTTTTTTTCATATCACGCAATTTCGCTGTTCGAATTGTTCTCGTAGGTGACGCTTCGTTGAATAATTTTCTTTATTAATTTGTTCGCACGAATGAAAAAGCTAATAAATTATAATAATTTAAGTATTCTGGTAGAGAAACCACTGATTTCAGAAAATTGCCTTCGTGCGACATGAAGTTGAGAAAATCGCGATAAGTTAACTGTGAAGTACGACACTTGGCGGCAACGTATAATCGGGCATTATCCACTCGTTCGAGTTATCGTCGAGTTTAGCGAACAGCGCGAGTTTCTATGCATATATATATATATATATATATATTCGATATTCACACGGTCAGAAACCCTTCTGTCTTTCTCTACGAATAATTAAATTATCCGGCGACGCTTCGGATAATCCGAGACTAGAGGTCCAAAGCCCGCTACGATAGATGTATACCGTATATATATATACTTATGTACTGTTGTGTCGTCGCCGTTCGTGTCTCCCCCGAAGCTTTTCACACCCGCTTTATATTCTAACCGTCGCGACCACGCAGTCGATGGAATTCTCGTGTGTCGCGTGTACTCTTCGTTACAAGAGTGTTTTCACTCGTAAACGTCGTCTCCACAGACATATACGTGCGCGTCTTGTGGTCCGTGTATTCGTAGTTTCGTATACCTTTCTTCATTCACTCTCGTGCATAATAAATTCGGAACAAAGGGAAGACACACGCGCGAGCGTTCCAAGACTCCCGAGACGCTTTGGCCCACGTATCTTCGATCAGCGTTGGCACAATGGAGCGCAACGAAGAAGAAGACGTCCCATTTTTTTTTGTGACCCTCGTGAGTTCGAACAACAGATCCCAAAACCTTTGAAATATATGAAAATTCGAGCGAAACTAAAACTTCATTCATCGGAGCCAAAAAATAATAAAAACAACACAGCGCTTGGTCAACTGTGACGAAACTTCTTTCATAAAATCTTCATCGATTCTACAGTTAATCGAAATAGATGAACGATTCGAGAAACGCTCAAAATTTTATCGTCTAAAGCGAAAAAAAAAAAAAAAAAAAAAAAAAAAAAAAAAAAAAGCAATGGCAACTTTCCTCGACTTTGGCACTTATTCAACTGCGAAGAAACTTTCTTCGCATAATCTTCATCGATTCCGCAACGAATTTATCATCATTAGCTCTTTTATTGTTTTTCTTTTTGTTTAATGCTCCGAGGCGAATGCTAATTTTATGGAACGCTCGTTTGAAGCTGATCAGCTTCGAGTCGCGCTATAAAACTAGTAAACTTTCTCTCTCGTATTCCGTGCCGTTGTGATTGACGAGAAGAGAATGAGAGACTCTTGTTCGGAGGAGGGGAGGGGGGGGGGGGGATATGATCAAAGTTTGAAAGCAGTGTGAAGCCGTAGGAGAGGTTTGCAGCTCACGATAAAATGCATCCGCGTATTATACTGTACGAAAATCGATCGGTATGCGCGAGTACACGTAGAGACGTAAATATACGTAATATACGTGTGTATAAGTGTATTGAGAGTGAGAGAGAGTGAGAGAGAGAGTGAGAGAGAGAAAGAGAGACCTTAGGGAAAGAAAATGAGATTGTGTGAGTGAGCAACGAGTGGTATGACCCGAGTAGGCGATTACCTACTTCGCTGTGCCTGCGGAACGCGTCGCTCATACTCTGTATCTCGTTCTCCCTCTTGGCTGCTCAACAGTGCCGCTCTACTTTATAGTTTCTCTGGCTACTCACTACGGTGGATCAACTTTTCGAGGCTTCGCCGACAGTCATAAACTTTCGGGCAGTGCACCCTCTCCTGCTATATCTATATGCGATCCTTTTATCGGACTGTTTAGTCGCGTGGAGAAGAGTTTAGACGGCTTTCATATCGCGTTCTCATCGTTCGCGAACGATGAAGAACTGACGTTGATAACACGAGCCAAAAGGAATTAAGAAGGGGGCGAAGAGTTGATTGGCCAAAGTACAAGGCAAGGCGTAAATTTTCGATAGTTTGTGTATTCAAAACTTCGCAACACATTAAGTAGCTTATAGGAGAATTCTGTTTCTTCGAAGAAAAGGAGAGAATTCCTTTTGATTGATTAAAACGGAAGATATCGGGTTCAATGAACGCGAAAACTCACAAGTTTAACAACAGCGAGTTTAAGAAATAATTACCGCGATAATAACAACAGCAACAAAAGTTTATTCTGACGCGCGTTTTTCCGATGAAATGCTGAAATTGCGGGGAAATAATTAACAAATTCGTGAATAGCGGACGAAAATATATCGGATATAAGCTTCGAAACAACGTGTTTTGAATTTTTTTTTTCTATAAACGATTTAAAGGGAATTGACTATTTTCGGAGTTTTGAAGAAGCGATATTGTTGCTGCTCTGTGAAATAAAAAAAAAAAAAATACAGACAGCTATTGTGCACACAATACAATTTTTTTTGTTTGTATTTTCCGTTTTTACGAAAAAAAAATACATACGAAAGGAATTTGTTGCGGAAAAAATTGCAGAGATCGAAAAAATATGTTTCGCGTCGCAAGTTTTCAATGTTTTTCATTTACTGTCAGTAAGAAAATTGCTTACCCTTTTTTCGAGCCCTAAATATCGTACTGTGGAGTGCGTAGGAGTGAACCCACCGTATCTACTCGAACGCTCGAGTGGCAAGATGATACGAGAATATAGCTGATAAGGAGATAAGGAGAAAATGCCGCACGAGATATTGTGAACGCTCCCACCTTCTCAGTGTTACACACGCGTTTGAAGAGACGCAATTGCTTTAGCGAATGACACAAGAATTTAATTTACACTTGAAAAATATCCTGAAACGAAAAAATCGTCATGTCTCTGACCGCAAGGATATTTTATATACCAAAAACCGTAATCGGTGGGTTCAATTCTGAAATTGAATCATTTTATTCTTATAAGAAAAAAAAAAAATTTAAATAAAAAAAAAAAACAAAAATCTTGTGAATGAACATTATTTGTTTTTCGTGTTTTCAGACGAGACTGACGATGGAAAGGTTGAACCCGCAGAAGTCAACGGAAAAGAAATCGTCAAACACGAGGATAACAATGATCAGCCGACGAGCGATCAAGCGCAGCAGACGACGCCCGGTGAGTCCCAATTGTTATCGCACTATCGAGTAAAATTTTCAAAGGAAAAAAATTCTATCGAAAAAGAAGAAAAAAAAAAAAAAAAAAAAAAAAAAACTAATTTTTTTTTCACCGTTTCTTCTTGCAGATCTTCATCAGCGTTACCTCGTCGAGACGATAACTATGACGACTGTGACAGAGCGTCGAATAGTTCGCGAGATAAGCGAAGAAGAGACGCGGCCCGTGAGCACCGACGACGCTGACACAGCGAATGCAAACGAACCGATTGAGAATGCAAACAATTCGGTAGAGAAAAAAGTCGCGAATGAGGAAACCGACAGAGTTCGTTTCGACGAGTCAACACTGAGATCAGCGGAGGAAAATGACAACAAATCTCAGTTGTCCACCGAAGAGGATAACAATCAGAGTGTAAATCAGCGAGAATCGAACGATCCATCCGAATTGTCTCTCAGCTTTAAACTCGGCAACGTTTCGCTCGGTATGACCAATAGTTTGAAGCCAAATTCAGCGGTTCGTCAACTATTTCCCGATCCGCGTTTCATATCGCCGCCTCCGGCGCCGACGAAAGGCGTCGCGGCTCTCGATCCCGGAAGCGACATCGACAACACTTCGGAAGCGCAAAAGTTTCTCATAACAACGGAGAGTCTTCGTCTTTTCGATGCCGTTAAGAGATCGAAGATGGCATCTTCCCGCAGCGACTCGTCGGAGAGCGAGTCGTCGAGCATAAAGCGTACCATCGAGAGAAACGCTCTGCGCCGCAGTCTCATTTGCAAATACGAAACGAGTTCCAGAAAGAAAAATTTGCGGAGCAAAGATCTCACTCTCGAGGAGAGAATAAGGCAATTGACTTGCGTGGATCAGGACGACGATAATACGGGCGGTAGCAGCGCCTCGGAAACGGGTGTACCGACAGCGGCGTCGACGACAACGACAACGATGACGAGCGTCGATGCCACGGATTACGACGCCGAATTTCCGGTGCGTACATCACCGTCGGGTGAGGAACGTCCGAACAAAAATGACTCGCGGATTTGTTCATCCCGTTTATCAACCGGTGGAAATAACATTCAAGAAACAACAACGACGACGACACTGGTACAGCAAAGCAGCAGCAGCAATAATCATCACCACCATCACCATCATCATCAGTCGACGTACAAAAGAATAACCGATCTATTCGCTCAGAAAAAGATGGTTGACGCAAATTTGCCGGATCTCGGACTCGGCGACAAAGCCGCATTGGCCAAAGAATATTCGTCAAGATCGTCGATTTCGAAGATGAATTCCGACGCGAGAAAGCAATTTTTGGCGAGTCTTGCGCCGCTCTCTTGCGTGGCATCGGCGGGTGTCGAGAGCCGAGAGGATTACTATCAATTATCATCGAAACAATTGAGTGGCAACGGCGGCGGAGTTTCCGGCAACAGAGACTCGATAGGCTACAATTCGGATTCGTCGTATAGTCTCGAGGACATCGAAGCTGCGCTGAGGGGTGAGGAGAGAAACTGCAAAAACGCCGGCGGTCCACCGGACGTGACGAGAGGCACGCCAACGGGAAACGGTCCGGAAACCGGTGACGCAACGACCGACGAATTGTTGGCTTTCGTTGAACAGGACAAATCGAGAACCGAACGCATTAGAAGACGTTACAACGATACAGAACAGGAGCCTATATATGCGTCTTCCGCGTGTCATCGCAACGAGGAAGTTTTCCCAAACAGCGGACTATTGACCGCAATGGGAGAACATCACGCTTCTCACGCGGAGGAAGAAACTGCAACTAACAACGGTTTAACGAACGAAACGGAAGACGACGATGACGAATTGAACGATTATGGTTTCAATCGTCGACCCTCGGTGAGAGGAATAAAACCGCAATTTGAGTCGAGCAGCGAAATCGTAAGACAGTTAAGATCCCGTAGCGCGATACCGAGCGCATTAGCCGAGAAGACACGCGCGAGCTTTCACGGTGCCTCGTGGCCTTACTACGAGATAACCGGCGAAACCTCAACGGACAAACAGGCGAGTACGACGTTTCTCTTAGCCGGACCGGCTGTGGCGCTCGAAGATGTCGATCAACGCGCTCTCAATCCCGATGGTCAGCATCGCGACACCAACACGATAAATCGTATAAACACAATGCAAAAACAAATAGACGATATATATCAAACAATCGCCGAGACAGCGGTTACAGTTCAAGGAACTTTGGAACGCGGCTCTTACCTCGAGAGCACTTTGCCGCGAACGATCGTTCGCGGTGCCGTAAACGACTCGTGCCATCGTTACTCTCACCAGGAGCACCAAATGGCGAATAGTCAGAAAAACGGTGCGATTCACTATCACGAACAGCAGCAGCAGCAGCAGCCGCCGCAACAGCATCCGCTTCCCGGTGGTAGAATGCTCCGCATTGCCGGTGGGGGTGACGGTGCGCCCGGTTCCAACAACAGCGTTTACAATACTCTCCCAACGAAATCGCGAAGGCCTCAAGCCGTAGCTATCGCTAATTATCCCTGCAGCGTTTCCACGAGCCCTCAGCCGCAGCAATCAACGGCCGAAACGACGAAATGCTATCGCACAATGTATCTCGTACCTTACAACGGTATCACGGATCCTACTTATCAGAATATTCAGAGAATCTTACCGCCTCACAATTCGCCGAATTACGCGAATCACATTGAACGATATCCTTACGCGAGAAACGGACGTGTTATGCTGGATCAATCGAACTTGACGCAGCAGCAACAGCATCAACAGAATCAATTGAGTCCACAGCAACAGCAACAGCAACAACAGCCGCGCTATTACGCGAGAACTGTTCCCGGAATTCCTGGTAGCGGAACTCCACCGAATCTTCACAATCAACCGACCGCTCTTCATCTTCATCTTCATCCGCAAACTGATGATTATCGCTTTACCGGCACTACCGTCGCCATGCAACATCCGATACAGTCGCAGAATTTACAGATTCAGCATCATCCGCACTTACCGCAAATGGCTTCGTATAATAATGTTCAAACGATACCGACATATTCGGTTCTTCCTCCGACGAGACCCAACGGTCCCGGAGCTAACGCTTCCGGTTACGCATATACTCTTCATCCTGCCAGCAGAACCGGAGCTTCCGACGTTCAAACTCAAACGATCTCCTTAACATCGCCGAGCGTTGCGGCCACAACGACTTGCGGTTCGGCTCTCTTAAATACGAGTTACAACAATGGAACGGCAACGCATCATCTCGGAACATCGTCCTCATCGTCGAACTCCTCAGCGCTATCGTCACCGACGAAAATTCAACAGATTCAGCAACGCAACAGCTCTTGTAACGTTGCTGAACGTGGAGTACCGGAGGGTGCAGCTAGCGCACCCTCTCACGATTACAGTCAGACAAATAACTCGAACCTCTCGTCACATCCGCTTAGCAATTCTTTTATCGGACATACGAGCAATGTGCCTCCACCGAATACACAGAATTCCGTGTACTACGCAATGAATGTTTAAGCTGCTGCTTCCTGCGAGTGAGGAATTGAAGAAAAAAAAAAAGAAAAAAAAAAGAAGAATAATGAAAAAGAGATTTAAAAAAAAAAAAAAAGCTTCTCGTGACTGTCGTCTGCTGGGCAGACGTTGAATTGTCTTTTTTTTTTTTGTATTCCGACTCGCGACGCGAGATGGAAGAGAAGACACGGAGAATTATGAAGCCGCGGGCTGCTGGGAGTTCTCCGACGGTACGCGCCAAAGCTCTATGCGTATTGATTTCTTTTTCGCGAGAGGGATAGAGAGAGAGAGAGAATGAGTGAGTGAAAGAGAGAGAACGATTGCTTGCGGCGCTGACTGGAACGGCTGGAGGCTTTACAATGATGGAAAAGCTTCAATTTGCCAACTACCGTACGTTGGCAGTTTAATCATTGCGTTGTTGACTTTTTTTTTTTTTTTCTTTTTTTCTTTTTATATATTTGAATAATTGCCGACTTGTTTGTTCGACGGGGATATTAGAAGAGGCTGAAGAGGGACGGTATTCAGTTAGAAAAGAATTTTCCCGAATAGCGAGAATTAATCTCATGGAAATTTTAGCATTGAGTTGAGACGCCGAAATTTTCAGATATCGTTGAGGAAGTCGATGGTTGCGTTCAATGGTTGAGACGAGGAACGCGAGAAGAGAAAATTTATTTGCTTCTTATGACCCGCGGCAACGGCCGCTCGGTGAACGGATGTTCTCGTCAAGTTTCGTTTTCCAGTAACGTCCGGATACACATATATCTGAGGCCATGCGGCGCGTCTACTTCGCAAGCAATTTCTTCGATACTTTCACGGGTAAAGTAAACGTTTCTTCGATATGCGCGCGACGAGAGGAGGAGAGAGAAACGCGACCGACCTCGATGCTGTTATTTTCCTTACAGCGTATTCTCACGAGAAACGGCTATCGCTCGGCAAATCTTTTGCTTTTCTTTTCTCGAAACCGACGAGCGATATCCCCGTCCATAGAATAGCGGGGCAACGGAATGAATGATATCGCAAGAATATGAAGATCGATAAGTAGAGTTGTAAAGTTGAGAATGGAATACGCGAAGAAACGGGAAGACGATTGAACGATGTTGGAGCGCACAGCATCGGATTATCCAAAGAGTCCAAACTCACGTGAGAGTCTGCGACAGCGATGTTTTTAAAGAAAAAAAAAAAAAAGAAGAAGAGAAGAAGAAGAAGATACGACGTGATCAGAATTGTATATAGAAGAAAAAAAATGTTATTATTAATATACGAGTTTAAGATAACGACGCTATTGAGAAAGAGAGATGGAAATTCATGTATCTGGGGAGAGGATGCTGCTGACGAAGGTTGAACGGACCTGAGACTCCTGTATTACCAATATACCACTCCCTCGATCCGCCGACCAAGAGGATTATATATATATATTATTATTATTGATAATTATTATTAAAAAAAAAAAAAGTCGCAGATCTGCTGAACTTCGTTTGCAATTACGTTTTATCACAATCGCGGAATAATGCGACTTATCGTCGTCGGATGTTATAATTGTACCAAATATTAATTTATCCGTCTCCATTCGGCAGCGGCATGTTTTACTAGGCAATTATTTTAATCGGAAATAGAGAAAAGACGTGTATCGTGTAGGTTTAGTAAACCTGCCATTATGGTAAAGAAGATTGTGAAGTTCGAGAATGAAAGGAAAAAAAAAAAGAAAAGAAAAAAAAAAAAAAGAACTGGAAAACGATGATCGTTAGAGTTTTAGCATCGCGAGCTGATTAGCATCGCGGTGGCTCTCTGCTCTGGTATTATCTGTCGGCGAATTTAACAATTGTGTATCGTTATTCGATAATTATGTATGATATTTGTGCGAGAAAATCATAATCTATGGACGTCGTACGAAACATTACGAGAAAACATTACAGTCACTAAATAACGCGATTAAGCGTCGTGTGCCTCCAGCATAAAGGAAATTAACACGAGAAAGACAACAACAACAACAAAAAAACACGTATATTTAACTTAATTGAAAGAATTATAATAGTCGCGTTGCGCCAATTGCGTAATAATTATATTTAGAATTACCGCGCGTTTAAACGAGTGAATTTGTATGCGTCGAGAAGAAGAAGCTTCGTAATCGAAATATTTCGCATCGTTTATCGCTTGAATTATCAATATTGATCGTTTCGAAAGAAATTCTTTAAGTGCGGAATCGGCGTCGTTGCGATTATTCTTTTCCGTTTTAATACGCGCGATCGATCGACAAAAATGAATAACCAAAGTTGTAGGATCTGTTAGTTGTTGATGTGATAAATAATGTTTTCATCTATTTATAGCTTAGGAAGCCATACGGCGAACGTGACACGTGAAACGGATTATATTTAGGAGATTTAGCGAAACGACTGACTATTTTTTCTTTTTTTTTATTATTTTTACTTTATCTTTGACTATTTTTTTATACAACACAAATTGATTCCGAAGTGCGCAGATATTTGTAATGCCGATCGGAAAATGGTATTTATTGAAAAAAAAAAAAAAAAAAACGGGACGTTAATCATTCCAATTATCTTACTACGACAGAGAGCCAACCGCCAATCATTTTTCCACTAATCTTTAACTTTGTACAAATACGCCAGTCATCTTTTGTATTAATTGTCCATTGTATTATGCCGGTCGATATGAGAAAAGAAAAAAAAAAAAAAAAAAAACCATAGCGTGCGCATGCGATCGTAAGTTTTTGAAACATTGAAGACTGCAATAATTACAACTCTGGCCTATTAATTAACGTTAGATAAACGTCTGTCGACCCGTAGAATTGACCGAAGAAACGAAAGAATGATTACAAAAAAAAAAAAAAAACCACAACTGTTAGACTTAATAAGTATTATTGTAGCTATTACGAGATACAGCGCGGATGTTTGTGTTCTACGATGCAATCGTAACTCTCACACCGATGAGAAGATCGTTTCATATTTATACAAATCATTATTTATTTATATTTTAATAATTGTATTATTTGTTTGTTTTTTTTTTTTTTTTTAGTTACCTTCGATCAGTAAACGTCATTCCAAAGAAATTATAATTTTTTATTTAATTTTTCACGTCGTTCGTGAATTTCTTTTACGCCGATCTCTTCTTGACCATCGTATTTATTATCCTCTTGAGTAAAAATAGTTGCAAGTAGAGTCATTTTTATTGGGGTAATTGGCACGGAAACTGTGGCTCCACCGAGGGACGACGATTATTATTATACGCTATACACGACTGTGTCATTATCGCTAATTTATCTCCATCATCATAATCATCAACGCGTACGTGTGATACGAGGCTGAGAGAGTATTAGAGATCGAGAGAAATAGGTACCACATAATGCACAAATTACTTTAACAGGCCTTTTGCAAAACTCGAATTGTAATTATGATAAATGATATATAGTTGCGTACGTAATATCGTGAATATAATAATTACCGCGAGGCTATACAGAAAATTTAAACAGTATGTTTGGGACCCTCCGTAGTCAGATTTTTAGATACCAAGAATCGTCGTTAGTAGTATTGATCGAATATTGAAATTATAATGAAGTCGGTGCGTTGTACGGAGCCGCGCGAGAGAACGTATTTGCAGTATTCATTTTGCGAATAGAATTCGAAAAAAAAAAAAAAAAAAAAAAAAAAAAAAATGGAATCGGGTATTACCAGTGGTATCGACTAAATCTTCTTCTGTCTCAAAAGGAAAAAAATTGCTCCGATACAGTGCCAAAAAAAAAAAAAAAAAAAAATGTACGTTCATATCATCGTTCCCGTGTGATCGCTAATATATTTCCGATCCGTTTCACTATTATCGGGTTCCGGGTAGATTTTTGTAGTTTACGAATGTTAAAAATTGTTTATCGATTCAACAATGTCTCGTGAAAGAAGAATAAAAAATAAAAAAAAATTAGAAATGTTTCGAAAAGGAGAGAAAAGAAAAAAAGTTACGGCGAAATGATTTTATGAACGGAAAAGCTTGAATACCGGGGAAAACGGTAATCTCGGTTGCAGCCGCTTTTACAGCGAATGCTTCGCTAAATAGTATAGATATAGAAAGTCCAATGAAGTACTATAATTAGCGAGAGATCGAGACGAAGAGAACGACGACTACCGGAGTCTCGAAAGCGCGCGCAGCGAATGCATTTCTCGATGCATTCGCCAATTTTTCGTAAGAACGAATGAAAAATAAAAAAAAAAATTAAAAAACACTGTAACACCGGTATGTTAGTATTTTATGGAGGAAATACCCGGATTCCTCCGCATCGTTCTCTCAAAACGATTTAACTAAACGTACCAATGAAAGGCACGGAGAATTTCCGAGTCCCATTTTCCGGATTATTACTTATAGCTCTCTATTAAACAGTAAGAGCGACAGAGTTCCGAGAAAGCGAGCGGAATTCGGCAATTCTGCACGATTAATTAAACGAACTCTGGTGGTCGTACGAGAATTACCGATTGACGACTGTCCGATGTAGAAATATCAGCGACACATTAAATCGACTCGAATTAATTCGGAATGGCGTGCATTTAATTATTATGGGCGGTATAAACTTGTAGCACAGTCTCGAAAATCGGAGTCCAATAACAGATGGACGACAACCCTCTCCTTTGCCCATTTGCAGTCATAGAAATTTATATAAAAAAAAAAATAAAAAATAAAAAAAAAAACACAAAATTGTATCGTACTTATAGCGATTGAGATATTTTACGATAGAGTCATGGAATATTATTGTACCGTTATGATAACGTATACTATATGAAATGTTGGGTTAAAAAAAAAAAAAAAAAAAAAAAGACACATAAGTTAAATACTTTTATGATGGATGGCCAAAAAAGTGAGATAAACTGTATATATCCACTTAATTGTTAAATCGGTTAGTGATTTAGTATGTAAATAAAAAAAAAAAAACAGCTTTACTCACAGAACAACGTTATCGCTATATCTGTATACGCGGCTTTTCCTCATTTTCACACTATCTTTGCGGCAATCGTTGCGAAATTACAAATCGAACACTGCGACCACAGGTAAGGATTGTTTATGATTTCGGAATGAAATTACAAAACTGCAAAAATGTTTTTTTGGAAAATTCCTTGAAAATTTAATATCAGTGTAATTAATTGGTGTTTTCTAATCTCCTCGTTCGTTCGGGAGAATTGTGTGCGTCAAGCACATTATAACCAAACGGTGAAATTAAATATAATAATATAGTTTTGACTTATTCGGACAATGTTTACTCCCCTATATCGTACACAAAATGCGCTTATAAAAAAATACGGATACACGAGGAAAGAGGACGCACGTGATATGTATTACCCATTATTTAATTTTGCTTTTTTTTTTTTTTTCTTTTTGTATATATATATATATTTTTTTTCTTTCTTTCTTCTATCGTTTACTACACTAAACCGAAGCCGAGATACCACCCTTCACCCTTTACCTTCTCCCGAAATTATCACGTATATACGTACGCGCGTCTTTCCTCGCGATCCACGATTGTTAAACAAGGATTGCATTATCAATCGATTTTTTTAATTATTGATTTATTAAAAAATTCACATTAGTAACTTATTATGAAAAATGCCTTACTCATTATTAAATATTTGAGGGTCTGGCGCTCTCTTTCTCTCTCTCTCTCTCTTTTTTTTTTTTCTCTCTTTCTCACCCCTCGGTTACAACTCACAGACGGGGGTGGGATTTTTCCTCCAGTCCAAGGATAGTGTAGATTCGTTCTGTTTATGCGATCGTAAAAAGTATTCATATTCAATTATGTAATCCGCCCTAAACAAAAAGGTGTTTTGTTGTTGTTGTTGTTGTTGTTGCTTTTTAATTTTTTTTTTTTTTTTTTTTTTCCTCGTGAACGTCGAAATTTGCGAGTATCTCCTAAAAATCAAACGTCGCTATACAGCCGAGTGCATTCAGTGGCATACACCTTGTACTTTGATAATCATCGATTCGAAACGAAGTCGAGATCTCCTCTTTTTTTCGTTAATGCGGTTCATCATTAAAAAAGAAAAGTGTATACTACGTGCAGCTTGAGGTAGATATGGCACAATCTTGCAAATGCACACGTCATTTTTCTTTCATTTTTTTTATTTTTTTTTATTACGTTTTTTTGTTGTTTTTATTTTTTTTTCATTTTTGTTGTTATTTTCTTTTTGTTTATCTTTTATTTCCTTTCTTTGCTTAATCACTTCAATCTGCCTTCGTAAGTTTTACGACTTTGGGTTTCGACACGAGAATTACGAGCACGTATTCGTTATACATTATATAATTCTCGAAATACTTGTGCAAAAGCGAATCTCCGTTTTGTTTATGTTACTTTTTTTTTTTTCCATGCGATCGCAAACGGGATGTCGCGTATTGGAATATCAAAATTGCGGATTTTTGTTTTTTTTTTGCCACCACTGATTCTCTCGATATATCGCGTTTACTGTAGTGAATATTAAAACTTACAATGTAGGGCGTAACAAGCCAATTGTTCGACGATAAGAAGAGGAAAAGGTGTTGCATAGACCTTCCTACAAAATGACGCACTTTTTTCTTCTCACTACCTCCGGTGGCTCTAAGGCCGCTAGGATCGCTTCGTCGAAAACGTTCTTCAGGCCTTTCTGCAAATTGAAAAAATAAATAAATTTAAAAAATGAAAAAAAAAATTATCAAGTTATTATTATTTTTTTCGATTACAATCGCGTAATCATCGATAGTCTCTTACCTGCGTGAGAGCGCTACACTCGACGTATTTAACGGCTTTGAGTTCCTTCGCAAGTTTCTCTCCTTGTTCTCCCGTTATTGGTTTCTGTTTATTTTTTGCGAGCTTTTCGATAGTAGCCGCGTCGTCTCGTAAATCGATTTGCGTTCCAACTAATAGGAACGGCGTCTTTTGACAATGATGCGTTATTTCTGGTACCCACTGAAAAATAACACAAGGTATTTGTTGCTTTAAATCGTTCGTATCCGCGTTTATCGATCGTAAATATAAAAAATACGAGATTAAACCTTTTCTTTCACGTTCTCAAACGATGACGGTGATACCACGGAAAAACAAACGAGAAATACATCGGTCTGTGGATAACTTAAAGGCCGAAGTCGGTCGTAGTCCTCCTGACCTGCAAAGATAAATAAAAATTAATAATTAGTCTTGTAAATAACGATTTTTTTTTTTTTTTTTTTTTTTTTTTTTTTTTAATTCTCGTGTTTAGTAAAAATTATTTACCAGCTGTGTCAAACAATCCCAAGGTATAAGGCTCTCCGCCTATCATTACCGTCACCGCATAATTGTCGAATACCGTCGGAACGTATTCCGATGGAAATTTATTGGTGGTATACGATATCAGCAGACAAGTTTTACCGACCGCTCCGTCCCCAACGACGACGCACTTTATTGTCTGCATCTTTAGAGCCGCTTTTTCTCTATCCTGTTGACATAAAACGCCGTTTAAACGTCTTCCGTCGCTACGTTGTCCAATTAGTTTTCTGCTCTTTTTTTCCTCGATGTTTTGAATAAAGTTAATTTGTATTTATGGCGAATCGCTGAGATTTTATTGAACGCTTCCTGGCGTCGAATGACGTCGGATACTGCGTCTTTCACCGGGAAGTGCTTTTACGAGTTGCGTATCAAATTATAGGGAGTTTATCAAACGAAAATTGATAAGATGAATCGTTAAATTTGAATGTCGATTATCCATGTTCATTGGTGGAAAGCGAGTGCAGCAGATTTTTAAATAATTCGTGAAGCGAAATATCGTACTATTGCATATCGCCGGAATTGCTATGCATGGAGAGGAATGAATAATGAGCAGTGTGACATATCTATGATGTGTTTTCTAGGCACGTTTATAACTTTTCTCGTGTAACGTGGCTTATCTCGAAACGACAATGGAACCGACGAAAGTGTGACAAACGTATCGAATATTTTGCGAATCGTGTATATCGGCTATATACGTTTTCGGCTAAAATCGCACATATGCACCATGGAGAATTGTTTTTCGAGGAGCCATTTTGCCCGACGTTAGAGACACTTTGGATCCTATCGTGATATTAAATTTTCGTACGTTAAAATCGTCGCTACGTTTGACGAAAAGCGACGGGACACGTGCGGGATAATCGTCCACACTCAGCTAACCGTGTGAAAAATCGTGAAAAAAAATTAAATTGCAAACCGACTCACAAGCAACTGGGCGTCGACAACACTTCACTGTCACAAAATTCCAATTACCGTGGCGTGGAAACTCGGAGGTTACTGCAGTATTCTTCTGCGGCCGTAGTGACATCTGTGCGAGAACACGAACGATAGGATTGAAATTTTCGTGCATCGATGTACGAACGTACAACGGAAAGATCGAATGAATGCCTCGGTCCGACGGAATTAATTTAATGGTGAAAACAGCTGCTCTGCGGTAGAGTTTGCTCATCGATAACTATACGCAACTGCTGTACTAATGATTACGACGATAGAATGGCGATTAGCGATCAAAGATCGTACTACATTGACGCAATAATTTGTACTGCAGATAATCGAGAATCCTTCCCAATCTCTTCGAACTTCTATTCGCAGTAATATTCTTTCGGTATCTGTGAAATTAACCGTACGCCGACTATTCTAAAATGCGCGATCTCCTTTAATTCAGAGTCGCTGCGCTGGCATTCACCATTGTATTTTTTTCATTTATTCCAGCTATCCTCCGATTGGACAATCGAATATCGCGCTGAAATGCGCAAATTTCCACACAAATAAACACACCCACCCCTTGATCTTTGTAGTATCGAAATTCACGAATCTCGTCTCATACGTTATCAATATTTATGTAGACAGATAAGTGCAGGTTTATCGGCGAATTGCGTCAATGAAAAAATGTACGTAATGCAAAACTTTATTAATTCTTTATTATATCATTCTTTGTATCGTCCTTGAAAAAACAGTTTCGATTATTAATCGAGTAAAAATATATGTATAGTATATAGATCTGTACATTAATAATATCGAGAAAAAACAAGCATCGTAGTTTTGTTTTCTCTAAGTTTCTATAATTGAAAAAATCACGTAATAAAATTCTATTATATATATTATGTATATATATTATCGGCGACTGACGTTGCAGTCACCTAGAGCAATCGTCAATGAACGCATGTCGGTAGATTTACAAGGAAGAAGTAATTGAGTTCCGTGAGTGAAGCGATCACCAAAAATATGGCGTACATCACGAGACAGGCTATACCGACTTTTCGATCCAATTTGAATTTGTTAAACATTAATGCTCCGTACAAGAGTACCAATGTAGAAAACAAAGATATCGAACTGTAGACGAAACCTTCGGAATTGATTTGCACGTAACTCGTGCCGGGTATCTTTGGTACAAAAACAGCTTTGATGAACCATGGCAAGCCAAGGCACAGTAAGACATCGAAAACATTCGAGCCGATAGAATTACTGATTCCCATCGTTCCGTGGCCTGCGAATCAACAAAACGCAGTTGTAAACACGACTGTAACAGCTGGATGAAAAACAACATTAAAAAAAAAAAAAAAAAAAAAAAAAAAAAATTATCTTTTATCGAGTTTCGAAGTGTGATTACTCGGCCCACCTTGATTGGTTACGATAACGCTCGATACCGCTTCAGGAACGCTCATTCCGGCGGCGAGGAAAGTAAGACCCATAACAGAGTCCGGAATCGCGAGAGTATCGCCTATTCGATAAAAAAAAAAAAAAAAAAATCAAGTAGCTATAAGTATAAGTCGATATATCTATATGTAATAATTCGAAATAACATATTGTCCGATATAGATGTCGAGGTACCAAAGACGTCATTTGAGATCGTCCAACAGAGGCCGACGATCGCGTCCGTGTCATGATAAGAATGATTATATCACGTCACGCGAACGCGCTCGGCGGTTTCCTTCGCATCTCTCACCTCCCCCGCTATATCCCCCCCTGTCGCACTCACCGATAATCGTTATATCCCACGCAACGATGTACGACATGCTGGCGATCCAAACGATGCACATGAAAAATGTAATGGGATACCATGTCGTCAATGATCGTCGGCGACAATCGGGTATCGTGAATAGAAGAACAAGATTTATTGGCCAGGTCAGGAGCCACCAGAGTTTCTCGAGCGTTGGCTCCGGCCATTGGGTCATATTAACGATTTCAACTTTGAACAAAAAAAAATCCTTCATTAATTCGATAAAAAAGAAAAAAAAAAAAAAATTATCGTAATATTCGTAACTTTCGTAACGCGTAAACTTACTCGACTCGTCTTCGGCCGATTCGAACAGATTCGCCGTTTCCGCATCTTCGAATTCTGTCGAATCAAAAAAAAAAAAAAAAAAAATCGTATTAATCGATAAGGTAATTTTTGTAAAAATCTCGAAATTTCGGGAATACTAACTTTTGATCATTAATGGACTATCGTCGCTCAAATTCGTGTACTCTTTTCTTCGTTTAACAAGCGATCCCATGCAACGACTGATGCGACGATTAAAGTACATGGCTGAGACAATGGGAGACATCGGAAAAAAAAAACAGATAACACGTCGGTCAAGAACATTGCGTAATAGAGATTCGTCACGTTTCTTTTATATAGAAGAGAAAAAAAAAAAAAGAAAAAAAAAATTAAAAATGAATAATAATTAATCTCTCTCGTGACGTTTAAGACATCGCCCTTCGAAAGTTTTACATACCCAATATGTACAAAATATATGTAATAACGAGAATTAATGCTTCGTACCACTCGATACGACCATCGCGCAGGACTAATATCAGTAAGACAACGGTGATACTATAGGCAAGTGAATCACGGCTTATGGGCCACCAATCCAGATCTAGAACCTGGAAATATATATATGTGTATTAAGTTAAATTCATTCAACGTGTTCTACGATTCAATGGCTTGATTGTCGAACGGGTTCGCATCGCTTAACGGTAGTTTCACCTGATTGGCGAACAATCCGCAACAGGCTGGTACTGCGAGAATGTTAAAGACCGCCGAACCGACGATAGTACCGACTCCGAGATCTCCTTCGGTTATAAAAGTACCGACTACGTTTATGAAGAGTTCCGGACTGGATGTTGCCGCTGCCATGAATGTTGCACCGGCAACGTCCTCGGTAACGTCCAAAGCTAAAAAAAGAAAAAAAAAAAAAAAAATTATTATTTTTATTATTTTTATTAAAAATAAAAATTCTCAATAGCGATCTATTAGATCGATAAATTTTTCATCGATTTCGCACGTACTCTCGCATATCTTCTGTATCGATGGAACGAAGAAATCGTCGCAGACGATAGCGAGCAGGAGAAAGAGATAAATAGCGATGATCATGTGAATGAAAATATAGCCGGATTGTCTCTGAGGACGTGTAAAGCCATCGGGTGGAAATTCTTGAACGGACGGTTGAGTGCAGTTTCTCAATGCTTCAAGAACAAGCGGTTTCGATGTGTTTCCAGGTTCGTCTTCGATTTGCATTAATTTTCGTAATCCTTTGTGGAAAAGTACAAAAAAAAAAAAAAAACATTAAATTGACGAAGATTTTGACAAAATTTGCGTCTTTTGACGACGAGATTCACAAACTCACGCGTGTGATCGAGACTGTTTCTTCGGGCTTCCATCGCGCCGATTTCTCCATTAGCGAATAATCCGGCGACGCTTATGCAAAGAAAGTACATTGCCGGTATTGCGATGACCAATAATATCCGATAGCCAACCATGTGTCTGTGTCGTCTCGCCATTTTTCGGGCAAACAGTCGAGGTAAAACCTCGTTTTTCGTTGAAGTATCAATAGTGATTGTTTGTCGAATAAACCGCGAGGGGAAAAAAATATTAATCGATAAACGAAGATCGATCGAATGATTAACGATGCGCACGGTAGAACGTTCGACTGAGAACTGAGGAAACGTAAAAGGATACGAGGAGTAATAACACCTACTAATATTCGTGGAATTATCTTAAAGATAAGATTAGATCAACGCGACAGAGTAAACTATCCCTTTGAGAGAGTGGGGTGCTCTCGACGATCGGTCAGACACCGGAGAGAAAATATGTATCGATGAGGCGCCGTCGCGATCGAGATGATTCAATTTTTTTTTTTTTGCTCAATACGCATCTCGATAATCTTTGCCAATCATTCGAACGCTCAAGTCGTCGACTATGTTTTTTTTCCTTACTCGTCATTAATATAAGACCTGTTTTTTTAATATTTCTACAATGGTATCGTTAATCCCCTCGCAATCTGAACTCTCGAGTTATGCGTCAAAGAATCCACGGTGCTTTCCGCGCGACACTCGAAATCATATCGATAACGTCAAAAACTCGTGACTGAAATTTGGAGTAATGCGTCAAACGAGTGAATGGAATTTTTCTTCAGGTGCGAGACCTACCGCGTGGAAAAGTTTCACACGGTTGCGAGAGAAAATTCAACGTTGTCTCGGTACATTGTATTTTATCTCTTCAACGGTATTAATCTCTATCGATGATTAATCAACCTGTTTACATTCGAATACCTAAAACAACGTTATCGATGTATCGATCTGTAAACAATATTGAAACTAAGAACTACCGTCCCGCGTCTGATACGAAGCTTTATAATGAAGAAATTGAGTTTCGGCAAAGTGACGCTCTCCGTACCCGAACAAGATCTCGCTGGATGGACAGCAAATGTACCTAGCAGTGTATACGAAGATATAAGTAACAGCTCGCCTCCTATTCGCTTTAGCTCTCTTATTCAAGCGCAGCGTACAGTGTGCATAGTAATATATATAACATGTCGGACCAGTGGTCCATATATACTTGTAACGTCGACGTCTCGTTACAATTCGCTCCCATCATCGTCACGTTCGAGACTCACGCCGTGGTTTCTCTGTAACATCGAGAGATTTCTTCTTACGAGTCCGAACTCGGGCCGTTCCGTTGATCTCGGCAAAAGCTATTTAATCGCGTTTAAACCGTAGAATAATCATTCTATCGCTAATGCAAAAGGGTCAAATAATAATAAATTGAAAAAAAAAAAAAAAAAAAAAATTATATAAAAAATAAAAAACTAACGATAAAAAGAAATATAATGACGAATGATATAACGAACGGAGGGATGTAAGGGATTATTAATCGCGTGTGTAAAGAGTTACAAGCCAAGTGCCCCGGTGCTGTCGGTGAGTCGAACGTTCGCAGGAGTAGAGGAGCACAGGAGATCACAGGCACAGCATCATCGAGAGTACGTGTTTAACGAACGAGTACGGAGAGCGCGAGAAGAGAATCGAGCAGAAGGGAGGGGCAGTCGAGGCACATCACGATTCAACAAACGATGTCGGACTTCGGAGTAGTTGTTAATGTAGTATGTGTGTGACAACGGCATTGACAACATGGATACGTCTGACCTAGGAGGAGGTTGGTCCATTCCGATACTTATTTATTACAAATAACATTGATATAACATTATTCGTATCGTGTTTAATCCTTTGAAGCCTCGCGTCGCACAATATGCGACAACTTGCAAAGTGAAAAAAAAAGAAAAAAAAAAACGAAATTTTACTTTAAAACAATAAATCGCTAGAAAAAAAAATTATAAGAGGTCTCAAAGAGAAATATCGATTCTGTGATAATCATAATAATTCTGCTTGTTAAGGAATCGGATTCCTTTTAATACTCAGTTGCACCCAAAAATACCATTCATTACACTAAGTGCCAATAGATCGTAATCCGAAAAATCGTAATAATTCTTCTTGTTAAGGAATCGGATTCCTTTTAATACTCAGTTGCACCCAAAAATATCATCCATTACACTCAGTGCCGATAGATCGTACTCCGAAAAGACCACATGAGCAGCCGTGTGAATTTTGCATCATGTCAGACAAATTTCGTACGATTTTGTTGAGTTGAGAGTCATAGCAATATGACGATACAGTGTTCGGGTTAATGAAACATCGACGAAAAAAATTAATTGCGGTATATTCGGGGTGCAACTGTCGTAAATTGTTAAAATAAACAAACGAATGATAAAACGGAAAAAGCGGCGATAACAGTTAGAGAAACTGTATTACGAATTACATGAAAATATTCATCCGGTTGTACGAAAAAAAAAAAATAATAATAATAATTTCATATCTCACAAAATTGTTCCGTTGACGTTTCTACGATAAGATCAGTTATCGCGTGAGATTATTATTCGAATTGTCTCGACGCCACGATCACGAAGTTTCATTGATTATCCTCACGTTTTCACGGGGCGAGAAGAAGCTGATTATTTCAATCGAGAGTTTGCTGACTGTGGGACACTGCGTGAGCGTACTTCCAAGTAGTTGGAAAACTTTTCGTCTCGACACCGGAAACGCCGAGACGCCGGATTGAAATATCTTCTCTCCCCGCGAGGATATTTCGTTCTTTGACAAACGGAAAAATATTTTTTTATTTTTTATTTTCGGGGTATCAGTTGCGAGTTCGATAAAACTTCAAAAGCCGTCGATATAAAAATCAATATTATCGCACACTCTTCGGCGAGTGTATCCGTGCAATCGCGCGGTTCGGCGCCTCGAATGAATCGACATAAACGTCGACGCGGTAATCGCCGATCGAAAATCCTTTGCAATAGAAAATTTATTTGCAGTTTCCAATCTCATTCACGATCGTCGCGAATTTCTTGAAATCTGTTTAATCGCCGTAGCATTTTGTTGCATCGACGACAATTCCGCGAAACATTCGATTCTATAAGACATTATCGCGAAGTGTCGAATCACCGATCGATTTGCTCGAGTACGAGATAAGACAAAGAAGGTGTATCACTCGCCATTTAACAAATATAACAACCGACGACACAAATATATCTCGTCTCGCTATTAAACACATCGATTGCATACAATATCCAAACATCCAAGAAAACGCGTCGGCGTTGACTGCCGAATCATAATTTTCTCAAATAAAAAAAAAATTAAAAAAAAAAAAACATAAATGTTTCGTGTGACACTCGATCTTCGGGGTCACGACAATTGATATCAACGAATATGTCGTCTTTACGTGAGTCTATGACCAGAGGCCACGATCTCTCGTACTCCCCCTTCATTGTCGGCGCGATCTCTTTGATTATTCCTCTAAACGAGGTAAACGACTAATCATTGATTAATCGAGAGCGTGACTCGCGCTCATGAGGACAACTCGAATTAAGCGCGATTAATATAATTACTTGAATCGAGAGATTGGCGAAGGGGGAGCGGGGGGAGGGAAGGATAGAGAGAGTTAATGAGTTCTTAAGTTATTACCCCGAGGGATAGAGAATTTCTGTCGTGTTCCAAGGTTTCCTCACGGATTGTTAGGGGTCGTTGAGTGGTGTCATAGTTCGGTCACGGGACACAGAGAGAGAGATAGAGCTATAGATTCCGTCCTTCTTCTTCATCATCTTCCTGTTCTTCATCTTCTCGTGCGTGAACGCGTGGAGCATAGACTCGGGAGCCGGGAGCCGTACGGAGAGACCCCGGGATCCGTCCACCGAGAGTTGTTGAGTCGTGTTATACCCAGTTTATACGACGTACATTAGGCATGAATGGCATCTACTCTGCCCAGTTGAATGAGAGCAATTTAACTTCTTTAGGTTGCTTAATCGGTAGGAAGTCACATCAGGCAGTCACATAGGTATAACATACACGAAGCCACCTTCGCGTATCTCGAACGTTCGTCTGTTAGTACTGCCTGATGCTGCTACTTTTCTTACACACTATACAACCGTATAGTGTGCTGCGTGAATATATATATGTATATATATATGTGGTATATAGATATATATACATATAGTAATCTCTATCTCTTGATATCTCTCTCCCTATGCTATATGGCATACAAGTGACTAATATAGCAGCGGCTCCTGGTCTCTTCTTCTTCACGATTCGTCTTAATCGCCCGTATTGCTTATGAAGAACTCACCCGTGGCTCGGTACGATTGTTCCTCAGCAGTCAGAGAAAGTACGAAACAAGTATATATACCGAGACACAAGCGGTTGATGTGCTGTAACACGCCGGAGAGCATCGGACAGAGGTCGAGGTTCGCTAAAACTTCGGCTAGTACGCTGGACCTCCGGAGAGGCTGCGATCGCGTGGAACGCCTAACGAGTCGTTTCCTACTTGGCCTTTCGTTATTTTACAATTGTATGTACATGTACCTCTCTAGCTTCGCTTCTCTCCTATGATCTCCCGGTCGGCATCTCTACGCGCTTCGTTCGCGCAACTCGCCTCGCAAGCGCTTACGCTCGAGATGCCAATACGCCGGAGAAAATATATAAATTAACGTTCGAAGAATTCGGTAGTGTCGGAGAAAAAAAAAATGCTTATCTTTCTACCGTTCGATGAAATTGCACATTGTCAATGTCGCGGATCGCGCTATGATCAAAAGGCGGTTAGAGTAATATCGGCCGGGGCACGGTATATACTTATATTATCGCGGTACAAACCCGCGCTTGTGCCACGGGTACCATTACGTAAAACCGCGGCACATTTCACGACTTCCTCTCGAGGGAGTGGAGCATCCGCGCGCGCGAACAGCGATCCATAGGCCGCTCATGCTGTCTATATACGTGTGTGTTCGAGGTTCACGATTAACGCGTAAAATTCAATAGCCATTCCGACAAATAATATAATTATTCGGTGAACCGGCGCGCCGGTTGTTGTTATTGTATACGCAATGAACGAGAGAGGAGAAGGGAGGGGGCAGGGAGAGGATGAACTCTGAACGGGAATGCTGATGCTTGATGCAGGTGCGAGATGCGAGAGAGGAGAACTTGGGTACAAGGGGGACATTCTGGGGGCCCTCCCGAACGCGGCGTTTTCATCGATTGACCCCGATTTTATGACGTCACTGAGGAAGGCTTTTAATTAACCAAAACCTCGTCGACGTCCAGTCCACCGTCTTTCTCTTCGACTGAGATCCGGACTTTCGATACTTTTTCAATCTCGCAACTCTTTGGAGTTGTAGAGAACTCGCTTGGGGGGGAGTGGGAGTTTATGTATCGGCGAGAAAATTCGAATGCGATTGCCGATTTCGTTACGGAAACGCAGTATCCGCGCGCAACGGATTATACGGGGAAATTCGAAATGTCTTTGAAGTATAACAGTTTTCAGATACGGAAAAAGAATTTTTATTTTAATTCTTGGGAAAACTTCATTTCTATCAATTTTAGATTTTTTTTTTTTTTTTGCGTCATCTGATCGAATTTGTTACTTGTTTATTTAAATCGAAAAATGGAAAAAAAAAAATTGAAAACTGCGAAAAAGATATACATGAAAAATATATCGGGCGTATGACACAGTTTTGATTTTTTAATTATATAAATTAATCTATAGATTGTAATTGCCACTTGTGTTTCAAATGCATATCTTCGGAGATACACGTGCAGATATTGACATTTTTGACACAGTTACATATGTTTTATTTTTTTTTCCTTATCGTATATATTTATCCTTTAATCTTCTTGTTTTTTCGATACCGTGGAATTTCGACAACGAAATTTAATTTTTAATATATAAAAATGTACTCCTCGAAATTAGGTATCAATTGCACACCGCCAGCGATCGAGGACTTTCCACACGATCTTTTTGACGAGAAGCAACGACAGGCCGGTGCCGTTGTGGTTCACGTAATCGTATCCCTGTACCTCTTTATCGCGTTGGCGGTAGTATGCGATAAATTCTTCGTACCTGCAGTCGAAAAAATATGTCACGGTAAGGATTGCGATGAATTTAATTATTTCGTAGATGAGGAAGGAACATCGGTGATAGTAGAGACTATTCACCCCGTGTATCGATATTGTTTTCCGCAGCGCTATCGATGTCGAAGGACGTTGCAGGCGCGACATTTATGGCAGCCGCAACGTCGGCGCCGGAACTCTTCGTCAACGCGATCGGTACGTTTATCACCGAAGGTGATATCGGCGTCGGCACGATAGTCGGATCGGCGGTATTCAACATTCTCGCGGTTCCAGCTTGCTGTGGAATTGGCGCGGGCATGGTACGTATTATTCCATCGTCGAAGTATTCCCCCCCCCCCCCCCCCCCCCTCCCCCCGAGAAGAATCATCATTTTATCGAAAGTGCAACGAGCCTTTACAGTTCAATCGGCCCGATCGAACCTTTGCCGTGTTTCTCCCGCTTCGTCGTCAAAGACACGTCGTACTCAGGGAAAAAAAATCTCGTTAATTTAAAGCTTAAAGCGTTATTCGAGCCCAAGAAGCATCATCCTACGGTTTTGCTTCGCTGGAAATTCTACGCCATCCAATTGGTATCGCGTTACTACCGCGGTATCATAAATAAAATACCAGATACAAATGAGCAAAAGCTCAAATTTCCTCGCTGGCGCGCGCAACGTGTGGGCGAATAATCATTCGAATTAATTTAACGCCGAGTATAATACAAGTCGCGGTTTCGCTTTTAACTTTTTCCAACTTTCAATCGCAGAAAAAAAAATGATCGGAAGAAAAAAAAAAAAAAAATCGATTTCGATGTAATTGGAAATACTTCGAAAGATAATTTTAAAAAATGATTGCTTTTGCTGTTTTTATCGTTGCGACGATAATAAATAAAAAAAATAGACATAATACCAAATTCTGGCGGTTTCGACAATAATGAGAGATGATATCCTGTTAATCAAGCCACACGAATTAATATCAACAATTTTGTTGATCAGGTAGTGCCGCTGGACTGGTGGCCGGTGAGCAGAGACTGTCTCGCTTATGGCGTCACAGTAGCAATCTTAATTTGCATTATACACGACGAGCGAGTCGAGTGGTACGAGGCATTGACACTGGTGCTTCTCTACATCGTCTACATCGCTGTTATGTATTGGGATAAGTCGTTTCAGCGTTGCACGAGATTTCGCACCAAGACGAGGGAAAATTCTTCCGAAGATTGTCACATCGGCGGTCCAGGTGATTATTATCGATATAAAAAAAAAAAAAATATATATATATATATATATATAAATGTTTCTATCGAAGTATATATACATATATTTATCAATTTAAACAATACATAAAATGAACAATCGTGAAAAATTTGAAAGGAAAAGTGACCGAAATGGAAGAAAGTTTCGAGATTCCGTGAAAAGAACGTTGCGATTTAACGTTGTCGTAGGTAATTGATCTCGTGACCGGGTCACGAGTGCGTTTTATCGATCGGACTAGAGGCCGGCCGACCGAGAGGTCGTCTGACTTTTACCATTGTTGAACGAGGGAGAGAGAGACTGTACCTCGCTCCGCGACTCCCTCCCTCGATGCTCAATAATGCAAACGGGTGTATAAGTACGTACGCGTGTTCGATTCCGCAACACAGACGCCGATTATTGCAAAGTTTATTTCGTCCTTCCAATTTTTCTTTTTATTTATTTATTTTTTTTTTATCTTAGATTATTATTATTCGCGGAAACGTCGCGTCTTCCTCGATTTTATAATCATTCCACTCCGGAAGATTCACAAATTCAATAAGACGTCGAAGGAAAGAAAGAAATGAAGGAAAAAAAAAAAAAAAAAATGATTATCGAGACCGGCGAACCGTGAGGAATGAATGTTTTCTTATTGATCGTGTACAGGAGAAGCGAGCGAGATTCACTTATCGAGATCCGATAAATTGCAATCACCTGGCAGCGAGAGAGTCGAGCAAATTGCGACTATCGACGTGCCGCTACAGAACGGAGGCGCCAAGACTCAGGAGGAAAATCACGAACCTCGTGAGTTATCCGCGACTATATAATCACCGTTGTAGTGTTATACTCTGCACATAGTTACAAATTCGCTATACAAATTATCAAATATCAAGTTTGAATGCGAAATTCACGAGAATTCAATGGTTATTGTGCATTTAAACGAGAATTTCTAAACCGTGAAATCGTTCAATCGAATCTTCGATGTTTTGGATATGCAACGCTGATTCGCCATTATTATTGCCTTTAGAGTACGAATACGAACTGCTCGTATGGCCGGCCAGAGGCGGCTGGATAAGAAAGACAGCGTGGATATTAACTTGGCCTATACATCTGGTTTTCATGTGCACCATACCTGACTGCGAGAAACCGAGATTCAAAAATTGGTTCCCCGTTACATTTCTCATGTGCATCATATGGATCGGATCTCTAAGCTACGTTGTCGCGTGGATGATCACTATTATCGGTTAATCATTTACTTTCATTCGTAAAAAAAAAAAAAAAAAAAAAAAAAACCCTTAAAACGGTCAACTATCGGAATTCTACTTTTTGACTAAAATGCATTTACGTGAATTTTTTTTTTTTTTTATTTTTAAAAATATGAATTTTTTTTTTTTTTTTTCATGACGTGATAATTATGAAATAAGGATTTCGATACAATTGACCGTTTTCGGGTGAAATCACAAAAATTCTACGAATTTCGTTGATGGTAATATTTTTCCGATGGCATATATTAGGTGACACCCTGAAGATTCCGGACTCGGTAATGGGTATCACATTTCTGGCAGCTGGTACCAGCGTACCCGAGGCTGTCTCGAGTGTCATCGTGGCGAAGCAAGGTTCGTAATTGACAGAGGAATTTTTCCTTCGCCGAGTCAAGTGACTCTTCTCCTTCTCGGGGATTCATGATTTCTCGAAACGTTTCTCCGTTCTCAATGTTTTACGATATATATTTCGTGATTTTTGTTGTTGTTCGGTAACAGGTCACGGCTCGATGGGAATCAGCAATTCGATCGGTTCAAACACATTCGACATTCTACTGTGTCTCGGCCTTCCGTGGCTCATCAAATCGTCATTTTCGCCGACGCAACCGGGACGACACTACATAAGCATCAATTCTGGTGGTCTCGAGTACAGCGCGATATCACTTTTGTCGACTCTTATGCTACTATACATAGCGTTTGCTTCGAACAAATTTCAATTGGACAGAAAAGTCGGACGCGCATGTCTCTGCATGTACGCAGTTTTTCTAATACTGGCATCGCTCATCGAGCTCAACGTGTTCTTCAGGGTTAATCTGCCAACCTGCCAGAGGACGGTGAAATGAAGATCGGTTTAGTCGGTGATAAAACCGATCATCGATCGATTTCGCAACGAGCCAAGCGAATTAAACATTTTTTTTATAGCGATTAATACAAACAAAAAAAAAAAGCCGACAAAAAAAAAAAAAAAAAATTACACAAAAAAAAAAAAACAAATAAATGAAAAAGTACAGAACAGACGACACACTTGTACACATACATCACACAAGTACGCTAATTACGACGTAATTCGTGAAACTTTTACCGGGGGGACGGCAACGAGAGTAAAAGCACAAAAAAAAAAAAAACAAAAAAAAATCTAAAAAGTTGCCACGGGGATCGCATTCACGAATTTATGTTGCACGATCTCTCGTCCTCCGTGTGTACAGTTTGTAATTTTTACAGAATTACATTTATCCCTCTTACTCTATATTTCTAACTTTGTCTGTTTCTTCGTCAAATCTACTCTCTGTTATTATTATTATTATTATTATTATTTTTTTTTTTTTCGCGATATCAAACATATTTTATACGTTCCCCGCTCTCTATTGTGCTCTCTTCACACACCCTTTACACCTCTTATTTACCCCCCGTAGGTCTTTTGCATTATCGTCGTTTAAGTTAATCGATGCACTGCGTTTTAGTTCGACGTCGAGATGAATCGAAGTATCGCGTACAAGACGTGCACCACCCCCCGCCCCGCCCCCAACTTTCCTCCCCTTTGTCCCAATCCCTCCACATAACAGATATTATATCGATTATATATACACAAAATATGAGATATTACTATTATAATCGCGATTCGATTGATCAAACAACGAACGAACGAATCTCTCAAATGCAAAACGTTTTTACGTCTAAATATCTATACGTTACGAGAAAAAAAAAAAAAAAAAAAAAAAAAACCAGAAAATACGCACCAATGTAATTTTTACACAAAAAAAAAAAATGAAAGACCTCTACACGATTCACCAACACACAAACACCTTATGCAAAACGCGATGTTTTTTTTTTTTTTTTTCATAGTTTATTTTACAACTTAAGGGGTTAATGAATTGCTGTAATAAATTATTATAAAAGAAAAAAAAATCAAAACATAAACAAGAGAGTCAAAGTAACTTGTTTCTTGAGTCGAAATTTCTCGTGAAACTAATCGTTGTCTTTCGTAGATAAGAATAATCGTTTATTTCGAGATAAGAGATTTGGGGGAAAAAAAAAAAATCCACTATATTCGAAGTTGCGAATCCCTCGTCGACGGGATAAATTCGGAATTCGAAAGCGCATCGACCAGTTTGAAAAGCTCATTTGCGTCGAGTTATCCGATAGTGATGACATCATCGCGGATTCGCTCGACTCGAAGACTTGCGTCGAGTTCATTTAGTATCTCGTTATCGCTTAACGAGCTCTTCGCTGCAAGGCGATTGTTGAATTTCAAATTTTGGGTAATTCGATTAGAATAGAAGAGAAGCGTTTTGCGAAAAGCCTCTAAATTGTTGGACAAAGTTGCGTAAGAGAATTCAGGATATAGTTACGATTAAATTCGTATGTTTGGGGATGGGGATGCGAGGGGGAGAGAGGGGGGGGGACGATGAAACAACAAGGTGAAAAATTGTAGCGGAAGTTCGAAAAGGGCGGAGGTCACAAAACCTCACACGTGTCCAGTCCCGCGAGACTCGCAAGAGGCACCTTTTGTGTATATATTCGAGTAAATTGTTGGGTTCCTCGACCCACTTTTTCTCTCATCCTGCAAACGATCTTTTGTCTCTATCTCGTCGCTTGCTGTTTTATCGGGAATAACAAAGAAGACGAGAAAAATGATTGCCAGGAAAACGAATATGACGCGATTATGTAAGCGTTGGTACGATAGAACGAGAGTGGACGTTGCATCGGCGCCGATAAAAGCGTAGCCTCGACCTTCGTTAGCAAAATTCGTACAAGGAATATAAGAGAAACTGTGGCGGAAACGAACGAGTGGGGAAAATCAGGACGACCTCGCGAAAACGAGAATCAAGGGTACAACGGAACAAATCGAGTACGCGGAGTTTTGGGCGTTTGCGCGAACAACAGATATATATTTCAAGCTTCCAGCGACGTCGGGGGCCACCGAAAAGTCTTTCTCGTGCGGGCTGTATGAATATATATATACACTATCAGCCGTTTTCACTGGCGAAATAAATTTTTCATTCATTTACTAACTGCAACAAGGGAAAGTCAAACTTAATTATCGTACAAAGATTCCGATTCATTTTTTACGAAAACGTAAATCTACAATATTTTTCAACGGAAAAATGTTTGCTTGCTGATTAAATTGCTGGAAATCCAAGGGATATATCGTGTTTCACGAGAAAAAATTCGCGGGATAGTACATTCGGCGATGTATCGGTATCTATTTTTTTTTTTTTTTTTCGAGTCATTAAATATCGACGAAAAACCTAAAAATAGTTTGACAAAGTTCGTCATTATTTTGAGCAAAAAAATTGAAGTTTCGAAAAAAGAAAAAAAATGTTTCTTGTGCTTTCTTCCGTATTGACCATAAATCCAATAACATTTTTGTGCCCAAAGTAAAGTCGGACAATGGTCAATGATAAAAAAAACAATTTTTTCAACTTCTATCGTAAGCGGAAGTTCCTCGCAAAAACCAATATCCAGCTGGCGTATAACGATATCCGAGAAATAAGTGGTTACAGCCAGTAATACCGTGTCAGTAGTACATCCGTAGAATAGCCAGCCGCGCCACTTTGTCTCGTTGGTTAAAATTTTTGGGTCTAGGTAAAGAGGTCGTCGGGTCGCTATAAAGTTTTGTCCCTCATATCTCTTCGCCATGTGGCTTGACTGTCGTAGTTCGTTCGAACTATCATCCCAACACCAAAGTTGCAAGACGATCGTCGTATGGAGGTATTCCAACGTGAAAGCGGGAGGAGGAAGAAGAATCAGAAGAAAAAGAAGAAGAGTCAGAAGAAGAAGAAGAAGAAGAAGAAGAAGAAGAGAAATTCGTTGCTGGCTTATAGAGAGAAGAGTCGAATAAGGAGGGTAAAAACCAGCGTGGAGGTTCTCACAGACTCTTGTGTAGAAGAAGAAGAAGAAGAAGAATAAGGGTAGGGGAATGTGGTAGAGGTCGAATCGTGCTATTCAGCGCAACGGGGGTTTGTCCACGGTGTATATACGTTTTCCACCCGTTATACTTGGGGTAGTTGGGAGGGAAGGGGGGGGGGGGGGTAGATTTCTGGAAGCTATAGGAGAGAGAGAGTTCCGCGTCGCGTCAGCGTGTGGATCTGCAATGCGGCGTTGCCGACGAGCAAGTCCGCGTTTCTGGTGCTCCCGTTTGCCATGAGCGTGTATACTGGCCGAGGCTGAACGCGCCAACCTCCACTCTCCAACTCTCCTCCATCGCCCTCGTGCGACTATCCACACAACCCTCCCCACCCGCGTCTTGCCATATCTATATAACTATACTGCAAACGGTAGAAAATATTTCCCTGTATCGGTGCGGAGGGGATATGCTTCCACACGTGCAAAGTTGCGCTGGTACGACTATTACATCGAAAGCTCAACTCGTTCCTGTACGCACGAAGCTTTCACCTCTGCGATCGTTTCGCTGTGTTAGACTCCTACCACCTCCTACACTGTCTCTCGTATACCTCACACAAGAGTTTCGTATATATTAATACCGTGGAAACCCAAGTCGATCCATGCGCGCTGAATGCGGCGGCGTCATGCGCCCTTGCAACCTATCCATCCCTTCCCTCCCTTCCCCTCGCCTTGTCTTTCGTTCTCTTCGACTGTCGTCGAAGGGGTGGATTTCGCCTGCTTTTCTCCGTACAGTTTATATTTCTCTCTTGCTCCTGAAGAATTTCAACAATTTTCATCCCTCTCGCATATATAGGCTACGGGAACAGCTTGTTCACTCGCACCTGAGCAAAGGAGGAAAACTACCCTCCGCGCTCCGGCTGGCGAAAGCTGAAGACTGTGGAGGTCTACCCTAGCGCACAGTAGCGTGCGCGAGGGGTCGGCGGTAACAAACCTCCTCCCGTCTCTCTCTATCCGTTCCTTCTTTCTTCTTCTTCCCTCTATTTACTTCCACCTTGCTACCAAACGCGGCTTTACCTCTCTCGCAATTGCGCTCTCTTTCCGCTTCTCCTTCTCGCTCACCGAATCGGCGAAGAGACCTCGAAGGGGGGGAGGGGGGTCACGACTCCCTCCCGCCACTTTGGGCAGGCGAGCAGCGCGTCGATCATCCCCTGTGCTGGTACCGGACTCCGTGCACCTCGCAGTGTTGCCTACCGCGCCAGGGAGCACAACACTCGCCGTTCGAACAATATTATACATACACACACACATACAACACCATTTTATCTGTACATTTAATTATATTATTACATTACAAATATTTGTCGTACACATTTTTACCCAAAAAATTTCAAAAAAAAATATAAAAAAAAACGATTACAAAAAAACAAGAAAAATCGTAAAGATCGACGAATCGTGTTTTTGCGAAGAGCACGACAATTGTACTTCGAGAGTTACGGGCGCGTACGATTTGTATTGTTCTTCGGTGAGAATAGAAGAGACAAATTGGAGGAATAAAAGAAAAAAAATCATTAAAGCGGAAAGCTGCTACGTTATCGTTGAATCTGAAATCATGCTTTCGTCGCGATTAATTAACCGAGCTTTCGATTGAGAGAAAATAAAAAAAAGAATTTCGCGCTATCACGCGCGTGTTTGTGTGTGTGTGTGTGTGTCTTTCACGAGAAAAAAAAAAACAAAGAGACGGTTGCAGAGAGACAGACGAATGAGGAGAATTGACAAAAGTCTCAAGGCGTGTTAGACCTCCTGCAGAGACACAGGAGAACCTTCGTCCGTAACCCCCGGTGAAGCTGAGACGATATACAATTTACAGAACTGGCATCGAACTGTACGAGATCGATGAGTTGACGAAAAAAAATTTCACCACATGCCTGTTAAAGAGTCGTGGACTATAGCACGGGGTACGTGACGCACGGGGTGTACACGCGTTTGTACCCCTCGAAAAAAGAAAAAAAATAAATACAATTTTAAAAAATAACGAAACTTCATCCGGCGTTCTCTGTATTTGACGAGAGAGAACGAGGCTGTGCGGGGGTGTCAGATATACAGTGCTGTGATCCCGTGTTCCTTTCGTTAATCGCTCACGGTATTATTCTTCTAAAACGGCAGGTCAGCGAGAAATATTCGAGAAGAAGAATTAAAAAAAAAAAAAAATTATCTAAAAATAATAATAAGAAAAGACACAGTCAGCGGCTTGAAAAGTTAATCGAATTTTTTTGAGTTGGTTGAGAGCTGTGATATGCAGCGGCGTGTGTCACATATCCCAGGCTCATCGCATATCGACCACCGAGAACACCAGCCACTAACACTTACTCGCTGTAAATAGGTGTTCGGTTTCTGTTAATATCGAATATACGAAGGTGCGTTGGAGAAGCCGCTCGTAGCATCAGCAACAACCGAGGGAAGAGAAAAAGGCAGCTGATAGATACGAGAGAGATTTCTCCTCCCCAACCCCCAACCCCGATAAAAACTGCAGCGTCAACGAGATCGTCGTGTCGATTCGATTCGATATAATGTACTTCTCGAGTGGAGCTCATTAATTCTGCTGATAATTCATTTAGTTGATTAAAAAAACGTAAATAAAGAAAAAAAAAAAAAAAACGACAGAGTTCAGTATACGGATGTAGTTGCTGCACGCATTATATATTAGGATTTCACACTTGAAAGGTGCCTAAAATCATTCAATAAACTAGTGCCTAATAATATCGTATCGTGCAATAATAACGCAAAAACGAAAAGAAAGGAAAGAGTTATTTAAAAAATTGAAAATAAAACACCCGATTGTCGCATTGGTGAGAAAAAATTTGGATATCGAGAGGGAGGGAATATAATACGAACGAAGGAACTTGTTGCAATTTAATTATTTAAAAAATAATAATAATAAATCATCGATGATACTGATCCGTTAGTGCTCATTAATTCATAAAGTATTGCTGAGACTAAATAAGAAAATAAGTTTTAAAAAATAAAAATAAAATAACACACATACACACGTGAAGAGCGTTTCACCTATTTATTCTTTGGTGATTAACGCGCGATAATAAATTAGGACTCGATAGCAGTTATTGAATAATCAACGGGGCGTGAGGAAAGTCTCAGACTGTATATATATCTATATATATATATATATATGCATATTAATTTCGATTTTTGCGGTTGAACTGCCGACAGTTGTGCTCCGCGGTCTCTTTAAATAAGAAAATATAAACAGGAAAGAAAAAAAAATTGAAGGGTTCGAGGGGAAAGGAAACGAATGTACTTCTCGCAGGGGCTCGTGACGACGAGTTACCGAGTCGCGGGGTACAAGACGGAACCGACAAGCCCCAACGTCATAGCCAACGCTGCAACAATTCACCCGTTATATGCGAAGAATTTTCGTCGTCGTCGTACCCTACTGCCGATTATACTAATTAACAGTGATGTCACAATTAATGCTATGCAATCTGGCAAACACCTCGAACGCGGGAAATGATACGAACAACAACGCAAACACAAACAGCAGCATGGAGGACGACGATTCTTATCCACTGCCTACTATTTATCGGTAAGAAAATTTCGATAAACAATTACTATTTTTTAAAAATAATATTTCTGTAGCTATAAGGACCCTCTCCCCTCTCATCTTGTCCTCTGCATTATTTCGCAAGATAAAATTTAGGTCAAGATTATTCGATGGACCGTAAGGGGGGTTGCGGAAGGGGGTCCGCCTTTCCACACGCCGCCGAAAATTTCAAGTGCATTCCGTCCAATTGTCGTCGCGCGATGTATCAACGCACTTACGAGTACAGAGAGTTATAAATCAAATTATTAACGAAAAACGAACGATTCCTTTCCTCTCCATCATCACAATCTTACGAAATAAAAATTACGATCGCAGATTTCATTGGATTGCGGATTAATTAATCTTACGCGCAAATATCGCAAAACCGCGAACGTCTCTCAGCGCCCTCTTATCTTATTCGCGTCAACGATAAAAGTCGATGATATCGAATCGGCGCCAAACATATGTATCGAACTGTGTCAAGAACAACGAACTTTGTTCCCACGTCCAAGGTTGGGCGATTTTTTTACCGAGTAATATAAATGAAGTAATAAACATTCGATAGCTTTTTTAAGGTTACATAAGATTTTATCGATCTGTTATACACGCGCGCATATATGTATTATAGTTCAAAGTCTCGGGAATTCAAAGGCGAATCGATCCAAGAATGAATGGCTGATATTAAGTATAGAGAAAATAGATTTGTATTACCGCAATGACGGCGATAGCATCGGGAATTGAGAGAGATTGATAAGTGGAGAAGGCGCGACGTGGGTGGACCGTTTCAATAGGGTTGAAAAAATAAAAAAAAATAATAAACAAACAAACCAAACACCGAGAAAATTGAAAAGAGTGTATTAGACAATGCTCGCCGGTGCTTGCGCTCTATGAATATGGGAATGAAGAATGAGACGAGAGTCGAAGCAAGAAAAATGGTTTTCGCTTGGTCGACACTGCGCACAGAGGGGCATACAAGCGATGAGAAGAGTTAAGTATATACGGCAACGACGGAAGGGATAACCCCGCATTTCTCGCGATGCGGCGAGCTACCGAAACAAAAAGCATTGTTCTATAAAGTACTACGCGTAGAGGCGTTTATTCCGGCACCTATACCGAAGAGTTCGAGACAATACGAAACCCGCGGGCGGTGAGGATGCTGCATCCAACCCTTCCGCGAATTCCAATTGCTGGATACTTAGCAATATTTTTATATTCCCAACTGCAGCAGACGATATTTTTTTTATTTCTTCTTTATCGTTGCTTCATCGTACGTACTATTTTTTCATTGTCGAAATATTTGTAAAATATATTCTATGATGATAAATGTCATTATAATTAAAAATTTGATTTTTTATATATTTTTCTTTACCTCTTTAACGGGTTGTGGTAATATTGACACGTAATTTCAATTTTCCGTTAAATAGATAAAATTGAAACGGTTTTAATATGAATTTAATATGAATTCAATATCGGTGGTAATTTTTTTGAAAATTCTGTATTTCAATTGTTTCGATGTTTTTGCTCAATGGCTTGATAATGAAGAGCAATTAAATGGCTTCAAATACATACGATGTATAATACGTAATATAACGCATATAATAAATATGTTATTATTTACATATTAAATGGCAAAAATATATAATTTCTTTGATTAAAGAAAGAAAAATGTCTACGAAACTTATATTCGCAGGTGTCGTGCTCCCATAGCGAGTCTGGATTGCATGGAAGAGTTCAATGGTGGCGGAGGTGGACCCGGGGATTCCGGAGTCCACTGTAGCACTACCGGCGGAACGAAGGAACAATTGTTGACGAGCTGCATCGCCGCTCAGGCTCATCGTTCACAGCATCCCTCGCCAGGTATTCGCTACCGCAACTTGGGCAAAAGCGGTCTACGTGTTTCCAATGTTGGATTAGGTACGCTGAATGTCAAACAATCCCAGACTCTCTTTTTCTTATTCTCATTATTTTACTATCGATTATTCACACGATACTATAATGTTTCATCGAGTTCACTGATACTCACAGTATAATCTCATCGCTTCAACACATATCGTTTTCATGTGACCTTAAATGATTATCGTCTTTGAAAATGAGGTGAAACGTTACCAATTTTAATTATACTTCGAAGTAAATTCATTAACAGTATCGAACGAGCTTTACATTTTCTTTATTTTTTTTTTTTACTTTTCTACTTTTACTTATTACCTCTATTTTTAATAAAAAAAAAAAAGGTTTCTCGTCTACTATTAAAATAAATAAAGTGTATTTTAGCACCGAATGATCGATAATTCGTGATCGACAAGACTTTACAACGAAGTACTAAAAAAAAAAAAATTAGAAAAAAAAAAAATCAGTTGCCCAACATCCTTTCCTCATACACGCAGATCTGTGTAATAATGCTATGTTAATCTGTACTCAGTTATGTTAAATAATTTTTTCCCACAATACGCGATCCGGAGAAAAGTTAATAAGCAAAAAAAATTTAATTTCAATTATCTATTCGAAACAAGTAGTAATTCATGGGAAAAAAAAAAGAAAACACGGAGTATAGAATAGCACTGCTGAGCTCTCGTAGTCACAATTAGAACGTGCGTGTGCGTCTCGCTCTCTGTTATCGATATATTGTCATACAAAAAATAATCTGTTTATTACATGTCGCTTTGATATATGTTTACCGAAAAGTGTAAGAGCTTTCGTCGATTATCGTACGCGATACGAAAACGTGAATCTCGCTTTCTAAATCTTATTATTACCTCCCAGACACGCACGGTCGCGGATTATTATTCGCTCTCTATTCATTGTTCAGGCGTATTAATTAATCGTCGAAACATTAATAATCGAAGGTATTAATATACGAAGTGCGCATGCGCCAACTACGAACGAGAGAAGAACTTTTTTTGTTTTTTTTTTTCTAACGCGCACGGTCTCGGATTATTATTCGCTTTCCATTCATTGTTCAGACTTATTAATTAATCGTCGAAATATTAATAATCGAAGGAATTAATAAATAAAGCGAGCATACGCCAACCACGAACGAGGGAAGGGCTTTTTTCTTTTTTTTTTTTCCATAACCTAACATAATTTTACTGTAACACGCGAGACCGCTGGACGATTAGATTCGACCGTTTTTACTTGCGACCATATACCACCTATCTAGGGCATCCTCGGCTTGTACTACTTGCCAGCCTCGGGGTTACTTCGCTCGCGAGTATCCTACCTGCTGAAATGAGAACACGAACACGCGCGCTTCGTTAATGCTTCTGTTGCCGCCACTACTGTCGTCGTCGTCGTCGTCGTCGTCGCCGCATACTTTTGACCGATAAACTGACGTTATTATAATAAAAAAAACACCGTGAACTAAAAATAGAGACGACGAAAAGCGGCAGTCGACGACAGGAACGAGAACGGGGACGACGATAGGTATGAAGAGAAAAGGATGAATGTGTTACATAGCTATTGGCATCATTCGAGTGGTATAGTTCGTGTGAATAGGCGCTCGTGCATTGTTCTCGGAAAAATATCGTCACAGTGACTTGATATTAATTCAATACGAAGAATAAAGCCACTGTCGCTTCTCTCTTCAAGGAAAATAGAGAGTGAATGGATGAAAAGCAACTCTCGCCCGTCGAGAATACGTGCGAGAGATGAATAGCTTTGTATTCTAACGGGCTGAATGAAAGCTTTCGTTACCACAACCAACCGCTCGGTGAGATCTGTTTCAGACGGGACATTGATTGTTCAACCAAATTGACTGTTTTCTTGACACTGTCGATCATTTTCTTGTCCTTACGAAATGTTGCCGAGCAGTTTACTGTATTTTTTCAAACGAATATTCTGAATTTTCGAAATAATTGAATATTTTTATTTTACGAACATTCGCGTTTTTTTATACATTCCATCAACGTTTCGAAAAATGGTAATCGTTCGTATACATTTTTTTTTCGATTTCGACGCAAATATTAAGGGAACGTAACATTTTTTCTTTAATACATTTTGCAAAAAGTTGGGGTGTTGTGTAGGAGCGATCGGGGCTACTTGAAGCACGCAGTAAGTCGAGACACACGCAGTAAAAAAAAAATCGAAGATTTCACCCGGCAGGTATAGCACTCTATGAAATTAGAATATGATACGCAATTCCTTAGGGTGCCATACGCACTCCGTGAAGTCTTCGATTTTCTTATCAGCGGATGTATCAACTTGCCCCGTGTTCTCATTGGCCCCGGTCTCTACGATTTTCATTAAACAACGATATCTTTGCGCCTCCCACTTCCGATGAAACTTCGGCACCGTATGTTTGCCCATAAAATTACGGGCACCCCAATCGTGTCGTAAGGAGAATAATAAACAAATCAGCAGCACGATCGAGTCACAAAAGCGTTTTTTCGAATAATTACATGGCGATTAAAAACATGAAAAACCGCGAAAAAACAATTTTTTTACGAAAAAAATTGGAGGTTAAAAAAAATAATTCTGTGACATCTTTTCGTGGAAAATTTTGCGTTGGATATCAATAAAACAACAGCTTTCGTTTAAAATGAAAGAGGATTTTCGTAATTTTCAAAAACGACATATTTTTTCTTTATTTTCGACACGATTAAAGAAGATTCCCCGAGAAAATCTCGCGGAGGGGGGGGGGGGGGGGGGGGGGGGGGGGGGCGTTCCTCGTGAAGAGTTAGCTTCACGCCGCAGCCTATTGTCGGAAGACTAAAATGACAATGGCAGAACAAATAATAATAAAGCTGAATATAAGGCTTCGCAGAATGTTTTCAATATATAGACACAATAAGCTAAGCAAATTGAGTTATTGTAGGCCAACATATTAAATACACAGTTCATCCGGTTATATGAAAACATCTCCATAGCCAATCGGATAAAAATCGTAAATGACGAATCCGAGAAACGACGCGTGACTAACAATAACGGAAATATATAGAAATTATGTAATTGTATCACGGAATCCGCGTACTAAAGAGTATTGCGTGACACCAACAACAGCCACCATCGATTCACTTTATACTGATGCAATCAATACGCGTAAATGTTAACCGCACCAAAGTTATGTCGATAAAAAATTCTTTATCCATAAAAAATTTCTCTTAAACGAAAAAAAAAAAAATAATAATACTTTTCGCATTTTTATAATTCATTTTATTGAACCAAATTTAATTCCGTGGATTCTCGTAAATCCTAGTAAATGTTTGAAGGCTGTGTCTAGTCGTCCGAAATCGGACGATTTTGGAGATTTCATTCGTTCGGAATCGGACGTTTTTGTGATTTTTATTCGCCCGACTAAAATAAGTCGATTTCGTGGTATTTACATCGGATAATTAATGTCGGCTTATTCACCTAAAGATTGGGTGATTACCGATATGTCATTCGATTATATCGGAAGATTATAAAAAAATTATTCGGCCAGCAAATGGGTAATTGCACTCTAAGTGTCGACATCGCGGACAACTCGGGTGACGAATAATTTTCACATAATCGTCTGAAAAGTCGGACGAATAATTTTTTCGTATTCGCCCATTTTTGGACGATTACACCCTTCCATCTTTAAAATCTCTGTGTTTCGTAATTTTTTTTTTTTCTTTCGTCCGACGATTGCGCATCGTAATATTTCTTACTTCGCCGAGGGTCAATATAAATAGATTTATAAACGTCTAAAGTGTAAAGCATCGTTTATAGGTATCTCGGCAGTGTGTATATCTATGTTATGGAATATAATGCGCAGGTACTTGGACAACGTTCGGCGGTGTCGGTGGTTGCATAAGTGAAGAGACTGCGGAAGCGGTGGTTGCTCTCGCCTACGACAGTGGCATCAATGTGTTCGATTTGAGCGAAGCTCACAGTGGTCATCGAGCCGAAACCCAACTAGGTAGGATTCTCCTGCGGCGTGCCTGGAATCGCTCGAGTTATGTCGTTACGACGAAAATATATTGGAACACAAAGTGAGTTATTGCTCAGCATTATATTTGCTTTTTTTTTTAATTATTGTTTCCTCTTCAATAACATATCGTAACTAAAAAAAAATTCGGAATAATAATAATTGTTATTATTATTATTATTATTTATTATTATCCGAAAATAATAATAATAATAACAATTATCTATAATATAAAAAAATACATTAAAATATAATGTAGTTACCTATATATAACGGTAACTAATTATGCGTTGTAAAAAAAAAAAAAAATCTACAGGACGGAAGGACGGGGTCTCTCGCGCAAACACATTATCGAATCCGTTCAGTCGTCACTGAAAAGACTGCAACTATCTTACATAGACATCGTTATGATTCACAAAGTCGATCCAATGTGCCCGATGGAAGGTAAGCTTCGATAAATGTTGGAAAATAAACGACGCTATATATGTATACTATATATTTTATATATAAATATACTATATCCTATAAAAAAAAAGTGAGACAATGGTCTCATTCCCACTTTTGCCCCTTACCGTTGCACAAAACAGACGTTCCGCCTGTGACGGTAGTCGGACGAGAAACACACGGGTAGTTGGCACGATCGAGTTTCATAACTACTTCACGAACAAGCTTCAACCTAGTTGTACTACACGCAATTCACGTGAAATATACATACGTATTATAAGCGGTGAAGCAAACTCGTTTACGTTGTCCAGCGCGTGTGATAAACGCCTCTCAAATTGCACTCTATTCTCGTATCGCAAAACGGAGCAACAGAGCGTTTTCTCGTAATTGCATTCGTTCATTTTTTTTTTTTTTTTTTATTATATTGCAGTATTGTGATCGATAAAGCTGTTAACTCTTACGATAGCAAAAAAAAAATTTCTTTTTTTACGAGAAAATTTTTCGGAGCAAATGAAATTTTCTTATCTCGCGACCTAAAATATCGTTTCCGAGACCAAAGAAATGCCGAGGGACACAATTTATTTCAATTAAACTAATCGATTAGATGGGATGCGTTAGAAAGAAGAAACAATTTTTTTGTTTTTTCTATACAATCGAATGAACAAATTCGTTCGATTATTAAAAACAATTTTTTTTTACGAGAAAATTTTTCGGAGCGAATTAAATCTTCGTATCTCACAACCTAAAATATCATTTCAGAAACCAAAATAATGCCGAGGAACACAATTTATTTAAATTGAACAAATCGATTATATGGAATGCGTTAGAAAGAAGAAAAAATCGAAAAAAAAATTTTTCGGAGCGAATTAAATCTTCTTATCTCACGACCTAAAATATCGTTTCATAGATCAAGAAAATGCCGCGGAACAATTTATTTGAATTAAACTAATCGATTAGATGGGATGCGTTAGAAAGAAGAAAACATTTTTTTGTTTTTTTTTTTACAACCGAATAAACAAATTCGTTCGATTCTCAAAAACAATTTTTCTTTTATACGAGAAAATTTGTCGGAGCAAATTAAATTTTCTTATCTCGCGACCTAAAATATCGTTTCCGAGACCAAAGAAATGCCGAGGGACACAATTTATTTGAAATAAACAAATCGATTATATGGGATGCGTTAGAAAAAAGAAAAAATCTATTCGTTTTTTTTTTTTACAACCGAATAAACAAATTTCTCGATTATCTTTTTCAGAAATAGTTCGAGCAATGAATTATCTAATAAGCAAAGGTTTGGTAATGTATTGGGGTACTTCGCGATGGACTCCAGTCGAGATAATGGAGGCGTATACCAATTGTAGACAATTCAATTGCGTAACACCGATCGTTGAACAGGCGGAATATCATCTTTTCTACAGAGATAAACCTGAACTTTACATGCCGGAGTTGTACAATAAAATTGGTAAAAAAAAAAAACATTTATTATGCCGGGTGAACCCTCTTTTTTTCGTATTTTAGGTCGTTTATGAAAAAATTCATGAAAAATAATGAAATTTCAGGCGTCGGGCTTATGGCGTGGTCCACGGTGACGATCGGAATGGTTTCTCCAAAACCCGACGATTGTGGTGTATCTCTGTTATCGCGATCTTCATACAAGGTACGAGGGATCGTTTTTTTTTTTTTTTTTTTTTTTTTTTAATTATTTCGACGAGATTTAACCCATTAATTTTTCAATAATTGCAGAATAAGTACTCCTCCTTCAGTTGGACCGAAGACGAGACTCAATCCCTATACAAAGAGGTACGCGTCTGCGCGTAAAATAATATTGAAATAAATTTTATCCCCAAAAAAAAAATTAATTGTTTTTTTTTTTTTTTTTTTTTTTTTTTTCGAAATTTGCAGAGTATCCGCGGCTCTCTGACCCAAGAATACGGGTGGAAGGAAAAACCGGTCGAAGAAGAGACGCGAAAGTACTCGGACAAGTTGAGGGACGTTTGTGCTCTTGCCGAGAGACTCGGTTGCTCCTTCGGGCAGCTAGCAATAGCGTGGTCCCTCAAGAATGAAAGTGTCCAGTGCCTTCTTCTCGGAGCGTCCAACATAGATCAACTCTACGAGAGTTTACAGAGTTTACAGGTAAGCGAGTAAAGAATAAATAAATAAATAAATAAATAAATAAGCATAAATGGCATAATAATAGCATATTTGCATTGGTATAGTCGGCACATTGCGAAACATAATTATAGAGGTGAAAAAAGATCGAACATTTTTTTTTTTTTTTTTTTCTTTTTTTTTAGCTCATCCCGAAGCTCAATACTAACATGATGAACGAAATCGAGAGAATACTAGACAACAAACCGTCCCGACCACCAATGGTATCGACTTTGGCGCTCAGATGACAATCGATGTGCCCCCACGGTAGCACTGGGGGCTCAGAGGAGGGCGCCGCGAGTCCGAAGAGCGAGGGTGGCAACAGCCAAGATCAGGAGCAGACCAATAAAGACGTGACCAATAAACTCCCGTTCTGTGAGATACAGTGAAACGATCCCTCGTTATAAAGAAAATGAAAAAAAAAAAAAACCAAAACAAAACAAAACAAAACGTGGTAAGAAATAACGTAATCTCCGACGAGGAGATATGACGACGAGAACGGGCCGTTTTCGTCGTGAAAAAAAACTGAAAAACAAAGCGTCGTCTCGAGAATACGATAAATTTGCAACGTGGAAGACAATTAAGCGTCATTCGGCGAAGAAAAATATAGAGAGAACTTTAATAATACGACAGCCGTATAAACGCGCTTCACTGTCTCTCAGTCGCCCGCTCAGGATAGAAAAACAAAAAAATTGCGAAATAAAAAAAAGCGATCAATCCGACGTGCGCTTAAATAACGAGTAGACGACAATACTTGAGAGAAGAAACGACGCGGCTAAGAGCAAACATAAAAAAAAAAAAAAAGAAAACGAAACACAACGTCAAGTCTAAAATCGTATTTTATCATTATCGGATAAAGCAAAAAAAAAAAAAAAAACTTGGCTGAATGAACTTTTTTCTTCTTGTACCTAATATATTGTATCAATAACTTGAGGGGACAAAAAATTATTTCGTCGCTGATAGAGTGCTATAAACTCCGATGGTATAACGAAAAAAAAAAAAAAACAAAAAAATCGTAAAAAGAAAAACGACGCACTAACTCGACGCAATACTTTTAGCGTTTCTTCTAGATCGCCAGGGGCTGTTAAAGAAAAAAAGAAAAACGTATGTCGAGTGCGTTAAAACAATTAGTTGCTAATTGATTCGCGATAGAGCGCGTGAACATGCGTTATTAATTATATATTAATATATAATTCACAATTATCGAGACACGGGACGGATCGTATTAAATTATATATCAGAGATATCAATATTATCGAAAGATATATACATATATACAGCACAACCCCTCTTTTCTTAACGGGACGGAACCGGACGCATTCGTTATTCTGTATTTCCTCTACAGTCTCCACTTCCCGTCAATTGCTGCCGGTAGGGGTCACGAGGGGTATACGCGTTCGTAGATACAAAGCCACGGCGTGCGTCTGCGCATGCGCAGTTGACATTTTTCGCTCATAGTGTGTCGAGCGGACTCAGTGGAAATACAGTTAAGCGAAATCGTTGCCATGGTAACGAGTTAAAATAAGCGGGCAGTTGAGTTAAGTGAAGTTAAGAAAAGATGGATTCCACTGTACATATATATATATCCGCAATTATATGGGATAAAAGGGATTACGCGACTCTCGCCGTGCCGATTCCCGAAGCTCATCGAACTCATCCCCTCCCCGCGTCTCTCATTACGCACTAAATTTATACTAGTACATTACGATTCGATGCTTCGTAATACATATGTACTGTTATATAGTTAATGTTCGCGACGCGAGCGAAGAGAAATCCAGGAAAAACGTGCGCGTTTACATTTTTGATAATTCGTTGGATAATTAAAAAAGTTCTCGAATCTCAATTAAATCTTGAAAGCTCCTTAATAAAAAAAAAAAAAATAGTTTGTAAAAGAAAAAAAAAAAAAATATCGTACGAATAATGTGACGGGAGGAGTTTAATTTTATTGTAAACGTTCTCTCCGACAAAAAAAGAAAAAAGGAAGATTATTCTACAAAAAATAAAATAGATCGAGAGAGCGGCCTCTCGTCGCGTACGGACGAGGTACTTTCATCCCTCCAACGTAATTTTTAATCATTCATTGCTCACGAATTGCCCTTCCTTACACACTTACACACGAAGATAAAGGGTGAGAAGCAAAAACGAATACGAGAGTTATAGGTCACAGGGACACGAAATCACACCTAATAGGCTAAATGAATTAAACCGCAAATTCAAAGTTACAATTAATAAAAAAAAAAAAAAGGAATTTAATCTCAGTGTAGAGGAAGAAAAACGAAAAAAACGAAAAAAATGAAGAGAATGATCTTTTGTCCGCTTAGCGAGAAGATAAATCTCGAAGGATCCGCTCGCAGTTGACAAGTCATATACTGCACGTTATTAAAGAAAATGAAAAACTTAAAAAAAAAAAAATCTATTCTCCCGAATATACTGAATTATCTTAGTCGATTGACGCAACAAATTATGTATACATATGTAATTATGTATATGACGATGATGACGACGAGAACGAGAGGAAAAATGGCGTCGCGTAATTAACGCGACGCGCTTTATTCTTCTTCACAATCTTAGATCATTTATTCACATGCTATTTACGTTAGGACCGTTATTACGATTTTTCTTGCTTGGAATTAATAAAGAGTGAGCGCGTAATCGAATAGACGTCAGATGTACGCAATAAGATCGAACAAACGAACGATGAGCAAAAAAAGAAAAAACAAAGAAGACAGACACCCTGTTGAAACGGAAATGTAATATATTTTTTATCGCCAAGTATCTAAAAAAACAAAAATAATAAAAAAAAATAGCAATTAGGTATGCCGGTCCATACGAGAAGAGATTAATTAAAAGAATGACGATATGTACTACTATGTAGGATATTATTGCCGAAATGAGGTTATGACACGTGGCTGTCGAGAGTTCGCGAGTTTAGACTGCCTCGCTAACGCGAATTCCGACAAATTTTATTAAACGATTATTACTTAATGAAGAAAAGAAGAAAAAAAAAAAAAAAGCGACGTTCAAAGCTTATATCACCGCGGATGCGTTATCCGGTTTTCACGCGTGCGCGATAAACTACAATTATAAACTACGAAATAATACGGAAAAAAAACCCATTAAACCGGTTTATTATATCCTAACAATCTTTTGCAAGCTTTGTCAGCCTCCATAGATTTGTATACGCGCAAGCGCACTAAGAAGAAAAAAAAAAAAAACTCGATATACATACGAACATAAAATATAATCTCATTCGTTTCTTCGAACACAAAAAAGGGATGTACGCTTGATTACAGTCGCGACAGAAAAATGTAACGTTAGCGGGTTTTTTTACCTGATTTTTAAATTTTTTTATTTTTATTATTATTATTCCAGCACTCTTAGTTGCTCACTTCCGGTCAATATGGCGACCAAATTTTTTCGTCCTATCTGATTCACTGTTATTCCCTATCATCTCTTTTTCAATCATTGCCGAAATATAACGAAATATATAGATATATCGAACGATTTACTCTATGTAGAGACATTTTTTTTTTTTGCCTATTTTACGTTTCGTACGTGAGACGAGAGACGACGAGGAATGATACCTCGAAAAATCATTTCATGCGATATGTAACTTTCGAGAGTACGAGAGCGACAGATTTCGCTTTGTTTCGTAGAGATTAGCCGCGTATTATACACGGGTCACTGGTAACATCCTGCCTCGACGAGCTCCTATCACCTTCGGATACCATCTACGCAGTTTGCAGAGCGAAATCATCCGATACGCAGGTACACGTTGTAACACACACTCTCACACAAAAAAAAAAAAGAAAAATACGAGTCACAGAGATTGTAAATCGTTTCGATCGAGAAAAAAATAAATAGCAAAAAAAATTAAATTGATCGATCATCCAAGAATTTTTGAAAAAAAAAAAAAAAAAAAAACATCAGTGCGGGAATAATGAATAATTAAAAAAAAAAAAAGAAAAATGCTCCCGAGCGAAGCACGAAAAGGAATGTGTCGTCGAGCCGACACGATGTATTGTCTCGTAAAGCTCGTCAAGACGAGCGCGTATATCAGCACTTGAAGGAAAAATAAAATGAACAATTGTTTTTATCATGTTAACGTCGACATGAAAAAGTTGTTTAATAAAAATTTAGACCGCGGCGGAACATTGATATTGTGTCTCCACAAATTTGTTTTAATTTTTCTTGGTATCTTATACTCTCCTTTTTCCCTCCTTTCTTAAGATATACTGTACAAACTTTACTTTCTATTGTTATCACTGTCGTTCAGTGGTGTCATTATAATAATTAACATATATTCATTATTAACGAGTGTTGATAAATTAATTAATAATTAAACGCCCGCCGACGAGCTTCTGGTATATAATAAACGAAGACGATGTTCTTCAATTTCGAAGTGTTTGTACTGTTGAGACACTCGACTAGACTAACTGAGGATCAGCCGCGTCAAGGTTATCACATCCGAGATAATAAAACTCTCTATCAACTAAGCCGATCTTCTCTTTCGTCGCCTCGTTTCATCAATATCAAGATTATGCGAAATAATATTAATGAGAATTCTCGTGGCGATCGCTGAGCCTCGAAACGATCGAAAGAACGTTTTAAATACTAAATAACTCCGGTGCAATAATAATACCACCCGACAGCTGTGATATGCGCGGTGCAAATAAAATAAAAAAAAAAAAAAAAAATAATCCGCATTCGTAAACTGTGATAAATAAGTAAATGCTATTCGAGAGTCTCTTCCGTCATTTACAACTCTAATTTAGTTGCCTCTTTTTTTCCATTGCAGTCTTATCGTCGCGTTCGCAAGAGACTAATTGAACCGCTTATCGCTCGTACGTGCGAACTTCAGAACACTAAGGCGCACTGTAGTTAAAAAAAACATTAATAAAAATAGCTTCACACAATTTCGCACAATCCGCAATCTCTTGGAACACTTGAATTTTTAATCCACTCGAACGAATCGGCAGAGTTTCCATCGCCGCACTAATCGTTATCGTAGCTGCAGTTATATTGAAGAAAAAACAAACAAACAAAAATACATCGATGCGCACACTTTTGCGAAGTATCTCACGTGTCGCACATCGGTAAATTAACTTCGTAGAATACATTCGATTCCATGAGAATTGCAAATGTGAGGAAAAACGCGTACATCATTAAACAAAGTATGCCGACTTTTTTGTTGAGTTTAAACTTGTAGTACGCTGTGACGGCGAAGAAACCAATGACGCAAATTACGATCGACATAACGCTGTAAACGATTGCGCCTGATTCGATTTCCACGTCTCTACCGGTCATTATAGTGCTTATTATCCACGGAAGTCCGAGGCACAGTAGTACGTCGAGGGTATTTGCGCCGAGTGTGTTACTCATCGCCATGTCTCCGTTACCTAAAAAATATATTGCTACCGATTACAATACGCGGGGTAAATAAACGAGGAAAATCAATGATTGTTGACGTTAAAAATCGATTATCGAATTTTCTCGTTTCAACGATTGACGTACGCGAATTCCGATTCAAGAAACTGATATGCCGTCGATAGAAATGCGCGATGTATCGCGCGACGCTTAAAGGTCATCGAAAAATCGATGCCGCAATTTGACAACACGACAGCCGGATACCAACGCGATTAAACGTTATCGCGTTATTATCTTCTCATTATTACATTGACGAGACGTCAATCAAAGTTGTATAATCGGTTGTTTTTTTTGCACGGGGATTCACATACGCGAGAAAGGAAGAAAATTCGTGTATCGCACATATATATTTCTTTACCTTTTCTCGATAGAATAACTATGGACACGAGTTCTGGCATATTGCCGCCAGCCGATAGGAACGTTATCCCCATTATGGAATCGGCGATTCCGAGTGTATCGCCGACGACGGTCATCATCCAGGAAACTAAATACGAGGATATAGCGATCCATATGACACACATGAGGAAAGTCAGGGGATACCAGTATCTTAATTTCTTGTAACGACAGTCCGGTATCGTGACAAATAGAAGAATCTTCACCGGCCACGTGAAGAGAAACCAAATTTTTTGCCATATCGTACCGGACGGCCAGATTCTGAATGGAAAATCTGAAAAAATTTAAAAATAATTATAAAAAAGATCGAGAAATCGAAAAAAAAAAAAAAAAAAAAAAAATTTAAACGGAATTTGCGGAAATACCTGGTTCCACATATGCCTCGAGTTCTGCTACGACAGGCGGATGACCATTGCCATTTTCGATCTTTTTAAGATTCGTAGCTTTTTGGCAGCTGTTTCTGTACTCAGCGACGAGTTCGCTATGAACAAACGGTTTGTAAGAACCCGTCGACATGCTATCGGGTTCGGGAGTCGTTTGATCTAAAAATGACAAAAGTCTTCAAATAAGTAAAACATCGAAAAATATATAGAATATAAATGCGCCGATTTTGTTCACTATATCGTTGATTTTCATTATAATTGTTTTCAAATCGTTATTTCTTCGAATTCTCATGAAGATACTTCATATTTATTATACATAAATTTACCGAATCAACGATTTTTAGATTTTTTTTTTATTCAGAGTTTTGATCTTCGCGATAACCAAAATAAGACGAAAAGTGGACAAAAATCGTTATTTCTCCGGTATTCTAATGGTGATACTTCATATTTATTATACATAAATTTACCGGTTATCAACGGTTCTTAGTTTTTTTTTTATTCCGAGTTTTGCTCTTCGCGATAACCAAAATAAGACGAAAAGTGGACAAAAATCGGTGCGCAAAAAATCGTTATTTCTTCGGTATTCTAATGGTGATACTTCATATTTATTATACATAAATTTACCGAATCAACGGTTTTTAGTTGTTTTTTTTTATTCAGAGTTTTGCTCTTCGCGATAACCAAAATAAGACGAAAAGTGAACAAAAATCGGTGCGCAAAAAAAAACGCGTAATTTGGAACCAAAAACTTGCCTACTTCCGGTGTAATCTTGGAACTCTTGGAAAATCGTGTTTTCATTCTGCTGACACATCGAAGAAAGGCGTCGTTGAGGAATAGAAAAGTAAAGTACGCGGTGAAGAGTATTATAAGTATTGTTGCCTCGTACCAGGTAACATAACCGTCCCACATTACAATAACGAGGACGCTTACCGATATCACATAAATTATACAGTCTCGAGAGAGTATCCACCATTCCAATTGTATACCCTGCGTGAGTTTGGAATAAAATTTAAATAAAATAAATATAAATAAATGATAAAATATAAAAATATTTAAATATAGAAAATTTTTTTAAAAAAATATATTAAATAAATAATATTAATAATTAATATTATTGATTAAATATTTTAAATATAGAATTCAGTGGGCACGTGTGTTAGAGATTAAAATAGTGGAGTTGTCTACGAAGAATTTCGAGGTCAAACACGTGCAAATATGAATTTTTTTTTTTTCACTCGATAAGGAAGACATTGCCATCATTCCTTCCTTAACGGTATAGCGATCGTTAACGCTACCACGTGCTTATCCACAGATAATATAATTGCGATTAAATTCTAGATGAGTAATCTGCATTTTTTTCATTTATTTTTTCGATTAAAATAATCGATGAATCGCCAATCAATCAATTTCTTTTTACGTACGTTTTTGTCGTCAGTATTACTGTATAATATCGTAAATCGAGATATAACAGATACCTACTTAGATAGCGTCTAATCTCGAGGGCAACAAGGCGTATCGAATGTAATGTATCGAATAGCATCGCAATAGTACATTCTACGAAGCGAGGTGAACTGACACTTGATAGACAAAGCTGAAGCTCGTGAGAACAAGTTACCAGACAGTTGACACAGTGTAGATATTTCATTAATAATACCTGAGCAGCGGAAATAGCCCCGAAAGCCGGTGTGGCGAATGTATTGAAGACAGCACCGCCGACAACCGTTCCAACGCCGAGATCCGATTCGGTCAAAAATGTGCCAACAACGTTGACGAATAATTCCGGAAAACAACTCGCCGTTGCGAGAAACGTTGCGCCCGCAACATTTGGACTGATGTTTAAATCGGTGCATATGAGATCCAAAGCGGGAAGAAGATAATCGTTGCAAACGTAAGCCGTCAGTAAAAAAAAATAGAAGCCAAAGAACGCGTGAAGTATAACAGCCCCGTGTTTTCGTTGATCCGCCGTAAATAAATCGTCCGGAAAATTTTCAATCGAATGTGGCGAACACGCGTTCGCGAATTCGACAGAATCTTCACGAAGAACATGATATTCCTTGTACGTAGGTAACTCGACGTACAGATAACTCGACATCATCTTCGCGGGACCCGTCTCGTTCGTAATTGGCGATGAAGAACCGAATGCCAACGATGTATCTGTTCACAATTTTTATCGAGTTTAACTCAATAATTCACTACTTTTTTTCACGCCCTTTAAGATCGATAATATTTTAATTCTTCACTTTTTCTTTCTCTCGCGAGACTTACCATTCACGGAACTCATAGCTTCGACTTCGAAACACGACAACGCAATGATGCCTATGGCGCAAAGTGTAAGCAATTTTCCATCCATACTTGAGTGATAATTTATACTACCGTCCTTGGCAATGGCAGTAAAAAAAAAAAACGTGTTTGAAGAAAAAAAAAAAAAAAAAAAAACAAGGAGTAACGAATAATGAATAATTGAGCGCGCGACGAGCGCGAATCAACGCGCCTTAAGCAAAACGTTTAAATGCTTGTTCTCCCTAAAGAATGCGCGCTGAACTGTCTTCAGCGACATCAGCCCTAGCATATCATCATATGTACTGATTACACGCTCCCTCCTACGTCGATACGTTTTCGTATGCCGTAAGGTTTATCTCCGTTGGTCGTCGAGTATTACAGAATGAAAGATAATAATCAACCGTACGATGATGATGATTTGATGATTGAGGAAAAAAAAAAAGAAGGAAAAAAGGAGAAACACTAACGTCACATTGAAATCGAACACTATTGGCAAACTATCGTGCTATACATCGGTAATTATTTTATTGAAATAATAATCACAAAAAATGAACGCCTTCGGAGTCTCTTCGGAACTTTGTCGAATTATATACATCGAATTATTCATACTAAAAGGTAAAACTGAAAAAAAAATAAAAATAAAAAAAAAATCGATAACAACGTAAGTAATTATTCATTTTCACCTTGGAATTAGTTCATGAATTATTAATTGTTGTTTGTTTCTTACCGTAGGCCCCGCCGCCTGCCAGCATTTGTTCGTTTGAAATGCCGTGTCACAGTTGTCCACCCCCTCTGTAACGCAATTACGCAATAACGATGATCGATAAACGCTTTTATATATATATTGGGGTTTTTATTGAATTTTAAACTCACTGATTCCATGGCATTTTCGAAATATCGGTTCAACGAAAGGCGCGTATTGTGGGGGTACGATTAGATCCAAAATGAGGTCTGTATCTATCTCACCATCTTCACCCATCTTTAATTATTATTCGCAGATTAATGAGAAACTTGCGACGAATTCGTACTCCAGCGATTTTTATTCGAGAGAAATTAAAATTTTAATATACGTTTCATTTACCATTTCGAAAATAATTACGATTTTATTACAGTGATGATTTTATTATCTTGCAACGCAATCACTAAGTGCACTCGCCGCTAATACCCGGATAACACAACGCCAAGTACTCGTAACGACGACAAGTACTTAGAAAAAAAAATTGTATTACTTACGACATTTAAAGCTTCAAGCTGACACTTCATGTAGCACTGCAATAAATTATTTTCTATGAATGATGGAGTCGAAGTAAATGCGCGCACCAATTTATCTCACCTTTAGGTTTTGGTCCTCCGCGAAATCGCCGTAATTCGCGGCTTTTATTAGTTCTGAAAAATATACGCGCATCTTCGTCCTCATCCTATATCCTTATTTTTATCTCATACGAAAATAGTATATTATGCTACGAGGGAGGAAAGTCGGCGTCTCTTCGCCGAGTGTGAAATTTGTTGCGCGAGCGAAGTCAGAAATTCCCACGAGGCGAAAAGGCATTTCCTCCCGAGTGGCATAAGTACGCTATTTTTTTCCCCGACTACGCTAAAAATTTCCACATTTTTATGCCTGCAACGTTTTTCCTCCCACTAAATTATTGTTCGTCCCGCAAATTTACTTTTCGTCCCGCAAATTTTACTTTTCGTCCCGCAAATTTACTTTTCGTTCCGCAAATTTTACTTTTCGTCCCGCAAATTTACTTTTCGTCCCGCAAATTTACTTTTCGTCCCGGAAATTTACTTATCGTCCCGCAAATTTACTTTTCGTCTCTCAAATTTTACTTTTCGTCCCGCAATTTTACTTTTCGTCCCGCAAATTTTACTTTTCGTCCCGCAATTTTACTTTTCGTCCCGCAAATTTTACTTTTCGTCCCGCAAATTTACTTTTCGTCCCGCAAATTTTACTTTTCGTCCCGCAAATTTACTTTTCGTCCCGCAAATTTACTTTTCGTCCCGCAAATTTACTTTTCGCCCCACAAATTTACTTTTTGTCCCGCAATTTTACTTTTCGTCCCGCAAATTTACTTTTCGCCCCACAAATTTACTTTTCGCCCCGCAATTTTACTTTTCGTCCCGCAATTTTACTTTTCGTCCCGCAAATTTTACTTTTCGTCTCGCAAATTTACTTTTCGTCCCGCAAATTTTACTTTTCCTCCCGCAAATTTACTTTTCGTCCCGCAATTTTACTTTTCGTCCCGCAAATTTTACTTTTCGTCCCGCAAATTTACTTTTCGTCCCGCAATTTTACTTTTCGTCTCGCAAATTGTACTTTTCATTCCCCAAATTTACTTTTCGTCCCACAAATTTTACTTTTCGTCCCGCAAATTTATTTTTCATCCCGCAAATTCTACTTTTCGTCCCGCAAATTTTACTTTTCGTCCCGCAATTTTACTTTTCGTCCCGCAAATTTTACTTTTCGTCCCGCAATTTTACTTTTCGTCTCGCAAATTATACTTTTCGTTCCCCAAATTTACTTTTCGTCCCGCAAATTTTACTTTTCGTCCCGCAATTTTACTTTTCGTCTCGCAAATTATACTTTTCGTTCCCCAAATTTACTTTTCGTCCCGCAAATTTTACTTTTCGTCCCGCAATTTTACTTTTCGTCTCGCAATTTTACTTTTCGTCCCGCAAATTCTACTTTTCGTCCCGCAAATTTACTTTTCGCCCCACAAATTTACTTTTTGTCCCGCAATTTTACTTTTCGTCCCGCAATTTTACTTTTCGTCTCGCAAATTGTACTTTTCGTTCCCCAAATTTACTTTTCGTCCCACAAATTTTACTTTTCGTCTCGCAATAAATTTACTTTTTTTCCCGCTGGTCAAGAATCAGTTACTTTCCACCCCCGCTGCAGGCATGGAATGTGTTCATTTCAGCGTAGTCGAGAAAATAATAAATTTAATTTCGATATTTGAAAAAAAAAAAAAAAAAATGAAAAAAACCAATGAACTCACCCTCGTTGACGGCACTCTCACTTGCGCAAGACAAGTGCATTATTTTCGCGAGTCTCAGAACGTCATTCGAAAGCGCCTGGGAAAAACCATTGGCAATGTGGATAAACCAAGAAATCATTTATTTTCACGTTATTCCCGATTTATTTACGATACTTCGACGTGACAAAGAATAACATAATTACTCACGGACATATCGGCATAACCGATGCATAATAAACCGAACACTAGATACGACGATATCGCCATTATTCCGTTAAATATATTAAAATAGAAGAACCGATCTGTAAAGAACTTCGATATCCAGACGTGCGATTTGGTAAACTGAGCTTTGCTCAAAGCCGCGTACGGCGTTATATATTCCGTGAATACGTAGTTAGTGGAACAAATAGTCGGTTATGCAGATTCAATGACATTAAGAAATAATTAGACGCGGCATCAGTCAATCGGTATGATTAACAACAGAGATGATCTTCCTACGATGATTCGGAGGTTTGATAAACAGGTGTTCTACGAAATTGCGTTGTGATTGACGCCTAAGTCCCGTAACGTTTTACGTGTTATCCACGTTTCGCGCGTGCAGTTTTATCGGTAAAATCGAAAAAAAAAAAAAAAAAAACAAACAAACAAAAATGACGAAGAAATTCGCAACTATTGAGAATTCAAAAAATCGAAATTCCTCCGTAGTCTTCGAAAAAAATTCAACACCCAATTTTCATTCGGGATAATAGTTTTTTGTTTTCTTTATTATTGAATATAATAATAATAATAAGCCGTAGCAAAAATCGCTACTTCATTGAGCTAAAATACATCGCATGCCGTGTAAAACGGGAAAACAAAAAACGCCTTTTGTGCTGACAAATGAAGGTCTCCGATGGCTTCAATGAAGAGTAACACGTACCCGTAGTCTCTGAAGCGGAATGATTCGGCCAATAAATTATTACTCGTCATTCTAATTCTGCATTTTGCACAAATGATTATCTACTTAAATCAAATAACGAATTATTCATAAAGATTTCACAACAGTGCGATTGAACGGAAGTATATATATATATCGTTCGTTATATTTCATGGTAAAAAAATATATGTACGAATGAAGTCGGAAGTTATGTCCAATGCGTGTCGTGATGTATACAAGTGAATTGTTCTATTATTAACTGATTCATCGTCTGCCGTAAACGGCGTCCAATAACAGACCTGAGAACACGACAAATGTGCCAAACCACTGTCTCGGTAATAGCGTATTACCGAACAGTAACACCGATCCAAGAACGGTGAAGAATTTTCTCGTCGTCGTTATTATCGAACACGGCAGCGGTCCGAAATCGGCAACGGTTAAGAATATAAAATATTGACCGAGCGCCCCGGCCATGGAAAACGACATGATATGCCACAGAGAACTCGGATGCCTCTGAAGAAAACCAACGAATTCGAATAATTCACCGGACAAAACTATTACCGCGCCGCTGAAGATCATTGACCAGAGATTCATATTCAGCATCATGGGACTGGATTTCGTTTTGTGTTCGCCGCGCATTCTCTCCTGTACAGAGCTCGTCAATCCATCCATCGTCAGCGACAATACCAATAGAAATTCACCAAAACCCATCTGCGTGTCTGGCGACGATTTACTCGATTTTCCATCTTTATACATAAATATAACGACTCCGGTGACTATGAGAAGAACAAAGAAGTATTTTCTCATTGGATAAACCTGAAAAAAAAAAAAAAAAAATAGAAATTAATTCAATTCTCGTTAACTATGTATAACAGATACGTTTTTGGTACATATTGAGTTAACGATGGATATTGCCGTTACCTTCTTTCCAAGAAGTACTCCAAGAATCATTACTGGTATCGGTTTACCAGCTTTTCCCACAACCTGCGTAGGATAACTGACGAACTGAAGCGCCATATTGCTGCATACCATTGCCAGCAGATAAGTAAGAGCCGAAGTAGCGTAGTATATGGTGCGAGTCGTATCTTCGCTCTCTTTGACGGTAGCGAGTAGAATAATTTTGGCGAATGCGTAATTAACGAGACATTGGAAGAAGACGAGAGCAAACATATAAGTGAATTTTTCCTTTGGTTCAACGTCACCGTACTGTCCTCTTGTTATTTTTTCTTGCAGCATTCCCCAGTAGAAATAACATACGAATATCCCGGCGGCGCATATCAACAATTTTAAACTCTTGTTGCTCGTCATGTTTTTCGTATTTCTTTTTTTTTTTTTTTCGATGTTTTCGATGTTTTCGATGTTTTTTTCAGAGGTCAACAGCAATGTGCGCGATAAATACTATGATTTGTACTGTTCGCCGGGTATTTTCTACGTATACCGCTACGAGAAACTACGATAGGTTATTAACACATCACTGGAGCTATCGTGTCGGAAGCATGCGTGGCTCTCGCGACAGCTGGAGATTGTGCGGTGCGTGGCTTTCGCCAGTTTGACGGATTTTTATTATTTCGTTTACGTTTGCAAGATACTGACGGCCGCTGACGGGGGGGCGGCGGATTGTCAGCGAAGCTGATTCGACTGTCGAACTACGGATGGCGATAGTCGCGCGTGTCAACCGCGGGGACCGCGGGCGTTGCCACATCTCGATAAATTCACAGTTATAGATGGCGTTTATGCATTTTCCCCGAAAATTCGTATACTTCGCATGAAATTATTATTTTTATTTACAGATTCACCGTCGATCACTTATCGATCGTTTTTTTTTTTTCTTATCTTATCACAAATTGACTCTGAGTTTCGTAAAATTGCGTATCGTCGTAAACGAAATTAAAATACACAGGAAATAATCAGTCGTATGGTCGTAAAAATGAAATAATAACGATAATAATAGAAAATAAAGAAAAAAAAGGTTTTTTTTTTTTACACAACATCGGATGCACATCGAAAACCAAGATTTCCCGCGGATGTGTCGGGCGTATTTTGACTTCGTGCCGCACACCTGTAGCGATAACAATAACTCTTGTGACAGAGATATGAACCTCCCTTCTTTACCTTTTCCTTTCCTTTGGCAGGACCCCTCTGATAAATTAATTACATTTAATCAGCGTCTTGCCTATATTATTATTTTTTTGCCAATATAATACGAAAAATTGAAAAAAAAAAAAAAAAAAAAATGGAAAACAAATTTTAGTATACTAACCGGATTTTCTTGTGCTTCACTCGCATGCTGAGTGCTCCACCAATCCGATGTCCACTCCCAGACATTTCCAACGATATTGTGAACTCCGTATTTATTAGCCGGAAATTCTGTTACCGGCGCCGTTCCCTCATAACCATCTTCCTGAGTGTTTTTACTCGGAAAGTCTCCCTGCCAAATATTGGTTCTGAAAAATAAAATTCAATTGCGGCAAATTTAATAAAAATATTATTCGTTACATCGAAGACCTATGCGATGCAATTATTTCTCTTTTTACCTGTGCTGCTCATTCGGCGTAAGTTTATTGCCCCACGGAAATAGTCTGTCGGAAAGACCTCCGCGACAAACGTATTCCCACTCCGCTTCGGTCGGCAAACGTTTTCCCAACGATTCGCAATATTTCGTTGCGTCGTTCCATGAAACATGAATCACCGGATGGTCCATTCTGTCTAAAGAATCGTTGCTAAACCCATGAAAGGCTTTTGAATTGCAAAATTGTTTGAAAAAATTAGTTCTTACGAATGATATTGGAATCCAACCCCTCGGGATGTCGCCAAGTTGCGCCTTTGACTGGTAACCACCAAGGAGCTTGCGCCACAGCCTTGTGGATCTTTGATTTAGCTTCTTCGCTCATCAATCCTTCGAATACAAAAGAATCCCCGATATTCTCCGCCTCGGTTTTGTATCCACTTTTTTCAACGAATTTTGCGAAATTCTCATTGCTGACCTCATATTTATCGATGTAAAAACTCGGCAGAGAAACATTTCTCTCGGGGCCTTCGCCGTCGATGACGAATATCGGTTTGTTCGTTCCCATCGTAAAAATACCCGCATCGATCTTTACCATATCGCTCGTCGTTAGTTTGTCGCGTATCCATTTGTTTTCACTCTCGTTTTCGCACGATTTTGTCGTAGGATCGTTGAGCGCGCAGTGAGAAACTTCGTTCGCCGAATCGACAGTGTTTCGATTCAAGATCTTACCGCACGTACAATCGCCGGCACTATCCTCACTGACGACCCAAGATAACGTGCTGAGTAGCAGCAGATGTATCGCGACAAATGTTTGTCGAGACATTGTTTTTTTTTGTTTGTTTTTTCGTCTATAATACCCGCTTCGTCTCGAGTTTCGTTTCGAACTGTTGTGACTGCTTCGCTCTAAACGTTTCGTACTGAGATACCCCACGGATTAAAAAACAAACTCGAGGTCGCTGTATTCATTCGAGCGCAAAGTTTTTGCGTTGTCTCTCGAAACTCGATCGTCCCGAAACGAGATAACTCACCGGCTTTCCAGTGTCGGCAAACGTAAACACGTCTCAAAATTCTCCGCGTTGCACGCAATCGCATTAACTATTCATATTGTTCGCGAATGAGATAAAAGCATCCGACGTTTGCACAAGTTCGCGGCAAGTTTGAGCGGTAAAAAAATAATCCCGATGAGACGGGAGTTCAGGGAACTCTCTTCCATAACCTAATATAAAAATATAAGGATCAATGACCCTGTGAAAGATGAGTAGAATGTGCGACGGATGTTCTCTTGTTTTTCTGTTCTGAACTGTCATACCTCGTTAAATAAACGAATTAATGTCATCCTGTATTTGTTTCAATCGCGCGCCATATACCATTAATGATAACTCGATATTATTTTTGACGTTAGCCTCAGAGAGCGAATGTAGTATTTTCATCGGCGGACAACGAAGATTTTATCGTTTGAATCTCGAAACTATTCGAGAATAACAAACACAATTGCATTAAAGAAAAGTTTCTTTATTTTTCTATTTTTTTTTCTCATAATAAAAAGCTCAGCGATGATCGGATAATGATATCTTCGGTACTGTCGCATGACGAGGAACTTGAAGTGAACAACGCTTATGCGAAGATCGGTCTAATAGCGAACCGAGTTTGGGCGAACGATCAGGAGGATTCCTACATAAAATTGAATCGATTACTGTGGGTTCAGGTAGGGGCGGTTGCCGAAGCCTGTTTCCCCTCGTCGGCGTGTAACTCGTACGATAAATGGGGTAAAAAACGATTATTGAATTATTCGGCTTCGTTAGAACTGCAAATTGAACGAAATTCGCGATGGCAATAATGAAAAAAAATCGAGAAGAGTACGGGACGTTATACCAACGTCGCGTCTGGCGCAGTACGGGGATTACGAGTACGACGAGGAACGTGAAAAAATTTACAAGGCCAGCGACGAGACCCGAGGTACGCGGCCCGATCAGCGAGAACAATCTCATCCGGATGATCGAGTTTGCTGCAGCGAGCCGTGGATGTTGAGACAAGTCGAAGATTATTTTCTCAGACTCTCGTCGCCCGTTCACAAATTTTCATCGTCGTTGTTAAAAATTCATGCGAACTATCGTGAAGAAAATGGTTAGTAGCCACGCGCGAATATCGAGTCTTTTATTAAATCAGATGGAAAAAAAAAAAAAAAAAAAAATCGACAACGAATAATCCAGGCACCGCGACGAAAACGAAAGACTTCGAGGCCGATTTTGGAAAACATTCGCCACCGTCGCTCTACACCGTTCGCGATAGAGCCGAGTTAGAGCTGCAAGCACGTGTATGCAATAAGCTCGTAAAGGATTTATGGAACGCGAGGCCGAGCCACTCGTGCCGGTGGGACAGAACGCCAGGATTCTACGACTGGCGAACGTTTAACGACGAAAAATTGCAAAAACTTCGTCACAACTTAGATAAGCGACATGACAATAAAAAACATTACGAAAAATCGTCCTTCTGTCCGAATACCGATCAGACTTTACTACTGAAAAAACAAAATGTCGTCGACGCCGGTGTTACGGAAAATCGAAGACCCATTTTTCCCGTACTGAGCGCCGAGGTACCAGAATTTTTTCCCAAAGGTCCCCCGAGCAACGAAAAAGATCGTCAATTACCGATACAATTTTTTCCTTCGTCTTCGGAAAGAAATTATCACGATGAACTTTTCCCCTATAATCAACGCCACGCGGCGATTCCTCAAGTAACGTGATTTTCCTTTCGTTGTATTTGTACATTGATTTTATAGCAACCGTTTTACGATGTTTGAACATCGATTGTAGAATACCGGATGTGTACCTATAGCAGTGTCACATCCAGCAACGGTAAACAATATCATGCGCGCGCCGCATCACCAATGGATTCACCGAATGGTTCCACCGATTCGGATACAAGTTCCGGGCGTTTGTACAGCTGTACATCATCATCAGCCTATCTATTCGGCTATTCAACCAATTTGCCCGACGATTATCCACCGTCCTATTAGTATACACGAGAAAATAATAGCACCGGGACAAGCGAATCCCGTGCCGATACCCGTTTATCAAAGACCCGCGGAACTCTATCAGGAATCATCGCACAGACGCGGAAAGAATCATCACGGCGTTGATTTTAATAATCTGATACTATTGACGAAAAATGCGATGAAAGCGCGTCGTAATCAATCGAAAAACCCGCAGCAAGCATCGAGTTTTATTTTGGAATCAAGACAACCAAATTTAAAATCCGAAAGGGACGTACTTCAGTGGTTAGACAAGGGATATCCAAAAAGAGCGCGCGAATTCAATACGGTCAATTCTCTCGTTTCGGAATTAAGTAAATTCGGGGATAAATGTCAGGAGTTTTCGGATGAAAATAAAGTCGCGACAACGAGTGACGTTCGAATCGAAGATAATTCGACGTTAACGAAAATGGATGAAAACGATGAAACTTCCGCGGAAGATTCGGATGTACCGATAGCGAGGAGACGATTGTATCGCGATGTTCTCACGAATTCGACATCGAGCGAAATTATTCTCGAAACTATAATCGACCGTAGATACGAAGAGCTCGAAAAACAGGCTATGGAACAGTACAGAACTTCCGAGGAATGTCTGGCGCTTCGTTATCAGGTTATAATTTGCGCTTTTAGCACACAGCGCCTATAGACGATAGTTTGCAGAATACATTTTTTTCCCCTATCCACTGCGACCGCAGGAACTCGAACGTCAGGCTTTGGAACAATACAAAAATAGTGAGAGCTCGTTGAGCTCATCGGAGAGTATAAGAGGAAAAAGATCGTCGACGATGTGTGCGAAGAGAGATTGGAAAAATGACGAAAGAGAAGGCGAATCCGGAGAGGATGGAACGAGTTGCTCGGGGTTCGGAAATCGCGCATGTAGTAGTCGCGGCAAAGATATTTCGTACGAAAGAGGTGACGGTGAAAGATTCTCAGCATTATAGTTAATAAAAATGTACGATGATAACTAACGGCAATAATTCACGACGCTTCGAAAGGTACGGCGTCGGAACGGCAAATAACCATTTTGAGATCCGAAAATAAATGTTCATCGATGCCGTTAACGGCATTACGAGGTTCGGTCGGACAGAATATAAATTTAAGAGGGACGACGGTAGTCACGAAGAGTCTAACGGCATTGAACAATGAAATTTTCGAGGGAAACTCGAAAAACACAATAAAGGGAGCATCAGGCGACAAAATTGAAGATCGCGGTGATTTTTTGCGTAATAATCTTCGCAGTGTATTCGTTTCAACATTATGCTGAATCGGACGTAACGCATGCGCAGGTCAATCATCGTTAAACAATCGACATCTGTTACTGATGTCTCCCGTGAAGCAATCAATTCCAATAAGAACAGATATTATAACGGACAAATCTATATCATCGTATTATCGAAAGCCAACGACGGTAGACGGCGGAATAGCTAGCGGCGGAGGTGACGAGAAAGTTACTATTCTACGCTCGCCGTCGACTCAAGTTTGGCTTTCCAGTATCTGGGGATAGCGTTGTTGCAATAATAAAATTCGGCTCCCGAGCCATTTTGTTGTTATTATTTATCATCGGATGCGTTAAAAACGCAAAAACATCGAATTAAATAGATCGAAAAATTTCAATCGACTTGAAAACCTTAACGAAAAACTGCCAGATAAAATAACAAATTGCCGAAAATTTCTGAAGAAAAATACTTTCACTGTGCGAAGAACGCGCTGTACACGATATTTTTTCCATGATTTTGTTTTTTTTTGTACGTAACACTCAGACCGCTCATTTAAGACTATTTGACCGTTTCCAACTGTCTTGTGAGCGTAAAGAAGGGCTATTGAACGCGGGGCTGATTATCGTGATAATTTCTCTATTGCTATGAGCCCCTGTCGCGCCGAATGGCAACGTCGCAATATCATACTAAGGCTTGTAACGGCATCAGATCGAGTTCAGCACAAGTAAGTACCACCAGCAGCAGCAGCAACAGCATACAACTCGGCACAGCGAAGCAGGGAGGAGTAGAGTCTCGTCGCTTAGCAACGCGAGCCAAGTCCGACGAGGTCAGAGACTATTGTATGCACGCGAGGTCTCTGAGTCACGACGCTTCTAGGCAATAAGGAACGAAGCGAAGCGAGCTAATAGAATTCGCTTCTCTGCAGCTGCGTGGAAACGAATATAACTAAAACGAATATATCTATACATCGCGCGTAAGCGCTATTATGTTCGGAATTTTTTAAGTGTAATATTTCGCTTGAAGAACCATACGAGTGTTCTATACGTAGACAAAATCGAATGATGTTGCGCATTTCGAGGACAAACCATTCGTGTTACGAGCGTAGAGACTATTATTCTCGATCTTTATGCGAACGGTGTACTCATTAAAGACGTTCCAAGTCTCACGATAATCCGATTAAGTCAGGTATTCGATCGAAGAATAGAGGTTAGGTTCGCGTATTTACAATGAAAATTGAATAAATGAGAGGGAGAAGGGATTAGAGAAGTTTTCAAGAAGTTTTCGAGAAGTTTTCGAGAAAGAAAAAACGTTTGTCGCGGCAACTTGCTCAGGGTGCGGACTAAGGATCGCGGGGATGGGTGGAGCAGCGACTATAGCTGCGTCCCGTGTTGCCAACTCGATCGTTTCAGGGAAGAGCGTGTGTACGCAAGCTTGAAAATTCTAGCGCAGCTGGGTCTGGGAGCGAAGCTACATCAACCAAACGGAACACCCGATGGCAGGAGGAAGTACAGAGAGGGGAAAGGCGCGGCTTGTGCTCCCAGCGCGCGGGCAGGTCAATGCACGTCATACAACCCTCCTCTCCTATCAGATTATAACGTATATATACATCCAGCCATTATCCCGGATGAGGAGGATTGAGCGACGTTTCTGCATGACAAAACGCACTGAGGCAACAACCAATTGCCTGTGGATTCTACGATTTCCCATCTCCCAACCGGCTAACGGCGAGATAGCGGGGACAAAATATCGCGGCACGAACATTCGTGGCAGCAAAATTTCTCGATCAATATGACGGCTCTGGCGATTCTGACCCCCGAGGCTCTTTCTGTCTCTCTCTCTCTCGCTTTATTTCGCTTTCGCACAATATATAACGGTTTGCTCGTTTATCCGCAAATACTCTCATAAAATTCTCGACATTATGTCGTTAAAGTTATACGTACGTATAAAACGAAGAGAGCGACCCGTTATACGACGATGTTATAGTTTCCATTTTTTACGTTGCCACTCGTGATAAGTAAATTGAAAAAAAAGAAAACAACGTAATGAAACATATAGGTCAAAGCGGTGTTTCAATTTTGGAAGACGAGTCGCAGAAAATCAAATGCATTCCACGCTGTGTCAGCGATTATTATTATAATTATGAATTCTCATCCGAGCCTCGAAAGACCTCACGACAGTGTTGTCGGGGATTGGGGAGAAGGGGGGGGGGGGGTCGCAGTGAAACCGTCGAGGAACACAACTTTAATGTTTTCACAAGCGAAGCATTGGTTGATGGGGAAGAAGTGGTAGGAGAAGCAATTGGATAGTTGGAAATAACGTTTCCAGCTTCGCTGTCTGCTGTATTGTGATGACATGCGATGTGGACGGGGGTACAGGGGGGGGGGGATGAAGATTGGAACACGGAGCTTCGTAGTATGGTATGGTTAGAGCGAAACTGCGCATGCGTCGCATGGCTCATTCGGATTGAGTCCATTGGATCTCTCCCTACCCGTTTGGCTTGAGCTCCGGACGCTGGCTCGACGTCAGTTTAACTTCACCATGTTTCCTATCCTCCTTCTCCTCCCCTTTTCCCCGCTTGCCCTGTTTTGGCTCCTACTCCGCCCATTCGTGCCGAGCGCGAGGCCCCGTTTTGTACTTGTTGGGATCTAAACCCAAAGGGCTTTTTCTCTCTTCCGTTTCCTGCTTCTGCGCTCCTGTCGCCCGATGGGTAGCGTAAAAGAAGTTGATAGCCGCTACGAGCGAAGGGCCGTGATGCATGACGTGGATAGCTGAGGTCTCGTCCCTTCTCTTTTTGCCGCATAGCGTGGTGTGCATCGCATGGGTATTACAGGGGAAAAAAAAAGAAACCTGAATCCAGGACAGAACCTCCCGCTTTTCCCCGCTGGGAACAGCGATAACGGGGAGGATCGCTCGGGTGGGGACACAGAGAGGAAAGCTCGTTGCCGGAGGGGAAAATCTTCGTACTCTCTCACTCATAATGAAGCCTCTTCGCCGGACAAGCGAACCGCGTCGCAGACAGCTTCCCGCGCGTCCTTTGACAAAACAATACGTCCCTGAAACGTAACGGAAGAGACGTACGGCTGAACGGAACGGGGCCCGAGCAGTTCGGCCCGCGGCTCTGGCTAACTTGTACGACGTTGTTATTTTTCGTTTTACATATATATATTGGGTACTGAGTTGGTTGAGAAGACGAAAAATTTTGTTACTCGATTGAAAACTTTGTACGGGCTACGAGCGGGACGGGTTACCACGTCATATTGGCAGCGAGCGTGGGGCTGCGGTCATCAGTCGCATGGGGTCTACAGTCAGCGACTCAGTAGCAGCAACACTAGTCTCGAGCGCATAACCCAGAATTAACACATTTGTGTCTATTATTGGGTATCGCGGGACTGAGCTTGCGCGTGAACAACGAGCACGGTACGAGAGGCTCAAAAGTATTATTGCTTCATTTTTACTTTCTTTGTATTTTAGTTTCTCTTTTTTTTTTTCTCTCGTCAACGTTCGGCGACAACAAAATTGGTTGGGCCGAATTTTCCATTGTGCTGCGTTACAGTGATCCCTCCCCACCCGTAACCTTCTCTGTCAGCCATTTTAACAAATGTTCGGGAAGCGTGAGACAGAGCGAATATATCGCGCACCGGGAGAGGGGACGAATGGGACGCGAGTCTGAACAAATACCATTTTACAACAGAACTTGTTCCGATTCGATTGTTCAGTTGTTCTATACGCGTGTGTGTGTGTGCGTGTGTGTGCTACGCTACTGAGTACGAAAAGCACAGATGGAGTTAATACATATAACTCCGATTGAGTTTGTACGATAGTAGAGAAACATCACCGGCGATTTCGTTATTGTTATTATTCGTGACACTTTTTTGGCGCTCAAAAGATTGACATTACGACAAATCGAATCCACGCGTGACCCACGAAGCTTCGATGTTATGCAGCCGAGAAATAATAAAGAAAAGCAAAAACCCAACGATTGAACAATAAATTATCCCGCGATCTCGCGACTTTTGTTTTATTTAACGCGACAGCACCAAAAAAAAAAGCGATTTATAAATATTTTCAACTTATTTGTTTTACACGATAATTATCTGCAGATAATAAACGGGAACAGTTCAGAGCAAAGATTAGAAAATCAGAAGTTCAATCGAAGTTTCATACATACCGCTATGTCATATTCAACGTATGTACAACTTGATTTGTGCCGAAGTAACGGATAAATGCGCAGTCGACGAGACCCTATAGTACTTTGCATTGTGTGACAACAATGCTTGTAAGTATACGTTTTATGAGATTACAGATATATACATTGGAGAGCGATAACTGAATTCTCAACTTTGTTCGTTATTTCAGATCGGCAATGAACAGTCAATTGGAACATGATTTTCATGACTACAATTACAAACCCACCGACAAGTTTCCGGAGGATACAACGGAGGAACTGCCGGAATACGGTACGTACCAATTTACTAAAATTCCGTTAAGATTGCGACGATAGGTTGTGTTGTACGGTTCACTCTTCGTGGAAAAATGTAAATGAAAAAATATAATGATTCCTCTTTAATCAGTGCAAATGTTAACGCTGTAATTCCGAAAGGAAGTTAAATTAAAATTATGTGTGTTTACGATTCATTTCATCCTCGTTGTCGTCTCATTCTTCGATTATTTCCCAAAACGTTTGAAGACAAATTTGAATTAAAATATTACGTGAGTTTCGATGAATCATGCGTTTCATTTTTATTAAACAGAACCGTTAAAATTCACGTAGAATAATGAAATTTATGTGCCAAAGTTTGTCTCGTCAACTTTGCCAATTAACCTCGAAACTCGTAATTTCGGAGATTCGAGTTAAATCACGAAGTACTTTACTTGTCTCGAATACACGTGTTTCTCGTTGTTAACGTCCATTATTAGTTTCTCGTATTCTCGCAATGCCACTTAATAAGAGTTTATTACGGCCAAAAGAGGCTTAATTGTTAATCACGACTCTCGTGTGTGTAGAGAAAAAATATTTGATTCCGGGATCCTAGCGTGGTTGCAGTGCGAACCCATTGGCAATCGGTCTCCCGGAGTTTTTGTATCGATTTTAACCCCGTGGTATCCAACTCTCGGCAAAGCGAAAAGTCGCACGACTCGCAGTTGCAGCAGCATAAAACAACGAACGATCGAGCTCTGTTGACTGATCGTGTCTCGTTTTTTTCCATTCTCGTGTCTATTGCTAATAGCGATTAGTTAAAAACATAATTTCATCGTAATAATACAAGTATTTAAGTGGTTACAATTTTTCAAATTGTCGGCGGCCTCTCCTAGTTTACGCGCGGAGTACGCGTGTTGTAAATTCTCGCGTGATTCGACGTTCGAGCCATCGATTGACATGACACTCTGATGCGAATGAGAGATAAGACTCTCGCGACAATGTATCTTGGGTGTTGTGTGTATCCAAATAGACACGTGAGAAGCTTATAAGCGCGCGAACCATCGCGAGGGATGGTCGACGTGTTCACACGGGTAATTAAAAACAATATAATTGTAACAGTTTACATACGCGAAAGAAAACAGCAAATATAATGTAAACACAAAAAAAAAATGAAAAAAAAAAAGATCGCGTGCTGAAATAGCATCTGATATCGGTTTTTTTTTATGTGCTATGTATGATTTAATATCGTAGTAAATATGCATTTTATAACAATGAGACTGGAGAGTAATAAAAACATCGTAAAATATCTTAATTTCCGTTGTTTTTTAGATAAACAGTTGTGATTGTGATTTTTTCGTTTTCTGCCTACAGGCGAGCGGATAGAACTCGACAATTCCATTGAGAGTTTGCCTCTCGATTTGCCGAAGTGCGAAATTTGCGACAGACAATTTGTCAACAAGAAGGACCTGCGAACGCACATCGTCGTTCATCTTGGACAACCGAGAATAGTGCTAAAGCGTTGTTCCGCCACAAAAACCATTAAAAAAAAAGAAAAAGAGACCTATTGGCTCGATCCGGAGACCAAAGGATCTCTGAAGCTCACCTTGAAAAAGCATCAGTTGCACACGACTGATGCGTTGAAGTTGACGCTGAAAAAATCGTCCGAATCGGAGGATTTCACAGTGGTGAATACATGCGTCGAAGCAGATAAAAATTTAAACAACTGCAAGGAGGAGGAAGAAGTGACTGGAACGGCGGAAAATGAACAGATGGATGACAAAACAAGAGACGACGACAGTGAACAACAAACATTCGAGAATATCATAGTAAACGAGAGAGTAAGAGGCTAAAACATTAAAGTTTTACAGAAAAAAAAAAAAAAAAACGCTAAAATCCGTCCTTTCCTTTAAAATTTCATTCTCGAGTCGCGACTCACGGGTTTTAATGCTGACGTGAAATTTTTTTTCGTCTGTAGTAACTTTCGAAAACGACTGCTTGCAACGTATTTTTTCGGAGCAGCGTACTTAAAAAAAATGCTATGCACGATGCTACGATCGGCAAGAGGGTCGGCAATAATTTACGAAAAATCTATTATCCTGACTCTCGTGTAGACGATTTTTTTTTAGCCGATATTTTCGCTTTCCGATACACGCGCGAACTGTTAATAATAATAATAATATCGCTGATTTGATTCAGGATGTGTACGAGAATGAGGAGGATGAGAATTATGAGAACGAAGAAATCAGCAATCCATTGGGGGATAATGAAATACCGTCCATGGAGGCGAACGAAGGAGATTCCGGAGTAGGAAGTGATATGGCAAATCCCTCGGAGAGAGAAGATCAGAATGTCGATGACCTCCATGGCGTTGTCGATAGAAATAGCGATAATAATAGGACAAATAGCGTAAACGAAGAAAACGAGGATCTCGAGGATACGGAAGCGTTGGAAGCTACTTGCCGAGAAACTATTGAGAACCTCAAGAAACTCGGTGAACAATCGAGGTTTGTCGAATGTTGAATCATTTATTGTTCAATCCTTTCGATTATCTATTCACGGAATTTTCTTTTCTATTTTACAAAAATTAACGTAGTTTCCGCGTACCAAAAAAAAACATGTGATATCACAAATACAGACGAACAACAAACATTTTATTGACCGAATTTGCATTGTTTTTTCATTTCGATCTTTTTTTTTCGTTCATAGAAATTTAACAAAATCTTACAGTTTTATTGTTTCGAAAAATCTCTCTGCCTGAATCCATTTCATAACAATCGTTGGTTTACTAAAGAACTCCACGTAAACTCTGCATTAACGGTCTCAAGCGGATGAATAAACGAATTTGTTATTAACCGAACAGTTCCAGATCTTTGAGTGGAATCGGTATGTCACCGAGAGGCGACGATGATAGCGCGGATCGGCCAGTTAACATGACGCAACATTTGGAAGACGAAACAGCATTGAATTTGCTGTCCAAGTCTCCCGCTTATCCAGTTCGTTCGCCGAACGATTGCGTCTCGCCTTCGGCAATAGAGAAGGAACAACGATCGCCCGGTAGCAATTCGAATTTCAATTGGAATCATTTGTCCGAAGATGTGACGAACAAGAGTAACGAAGACGAAGATACGACGAGAGATTCACGGGTGAACGGCGGTACCGACAGCAACAACGACAACAATTCGCTTTTGCAAAATTTTCTCATCGAGCATCAGAGACGAAATCAAAGTGAGCGAAATCTCGGTAACAATTTACCGCCAGTCGAAACGGAATACGTATCGCTCGAGAGACTCGCCGAGACGGTGCGTACTTGTCGCGTTTGTAACGAAAAATTTCGGGACATAACGCAATTGGATGAGCATCGATCGAAGGCCGGTCACTATCAGTGCAATTTACCGGAATGTTCGACTCTCGTATTGTCAACTTCCATCGAATTGGCTGTGCATAAGTCTCAGGTTCACGGAGCTCCGTTGTCGCCTCACATAAATCGTAACTCTCCCCACGTTAGCGAGGGTTCACCTCACGTAAATAGAAATTCGCCGCACTTGATGGCAACAACAGCATCGGCGTCGGCGAGCGGTAATTCACCCCACGGAATTTCCATGGGATCACCAAACGTGAATATTAATTCACCAATGACCTCCCCGCAAAATACCCATTCACCCGGTTATCCAGCCGGACATTTGACAAATTCGCCACAACAGTCGGCAATACCGCCGGTTAATTTCGAACAATTACCCGCACCTGTCCAACAATTGGCGCAACAAGTTCAACGTATGCCATTGCCGAATTTACCGCCCGGCGCAAGTACTATGATTCCCGGAGCCAATTATTACGCTCAACCATCCGGTAGGCCACCGATGTACAGAATGCCGGGAGCTCCACAAGGGATGCATTATCCTCCGCATTTGGCGCATCTTTACTCTCAATACGCATCGGGACCGGGGGGTCCCTATCCACCGATGCCGGGTCCGCCGCCGATGCATCCGCAAATGGCGCAACAAATGTCTCGCGGTCGCTATCCTCAGCTCGGTCCGAATCCACGGTAAATCTTTGCTCGTCTCACGCATTTCTTCCAGTCATTGATCCACAAGACTTTAGCGACATTCTTTAACAATGAATTTTTTATTAACAGAGCGCCAAGAATGCCTCAACAAGGATCCGCACCGCGATTACGTATGAAAAGGCCTCTTCAGCCGCCGCCGCAACATCAAATGCAGCAGCCGCAGCAACAGCGTCTCGGCGATCCGGCGAGCAAACAAAGACGTATGGATCTTCTTTTACCCGACAGAAACGAAGACGCCGATTGTCACGTTATCGCTCAGCAGAAGCGAAACGACGGACTTCCTGTTATACAAAACGTTCAAGGATCGGCCGGTCAACAGTCGAATAGAAACGATTCGACTATTCATCTTACCGACTCGATAACGCTTAGCGTTCGACAACCCGGTGAGTTATTTACAATATTCCGTAATAGATATTCGGCTGTTGTATCTTTACCGGTTCTCTCACGCGTAACAACATTATTCTTTCGACTTCTCTCACTCTCTCTCTCTCTTGCGTCGTCACCGACACCAGTCTACTCTGGTCGATGTCACGAGGAGAGAAAAAAATCCGCGCGAATGCAGGAAAAAAAAGGGGTGAAAAAAAACAAAAAAAAAAGACATCCGTTTGTTTTACTAATCTAAAGGTTCCAATGCAGCTACAGTACAGAGCCCCGTTGGCCCCGTTACGAAAAAACCGGATGCTTCAGCAGTGGCTAATGTACTCGCGGCGCGCGGTATAACCGTTACACCGGCTGCAAATAAGAATAAGACGAGCGATCCGCAGAAACAATCGACGCAACAGCAGCAACAATCCCAACAGAGACAACCAAACGCTCCGCAGCCGGTTAACGTTACAGCGCTTAATCTCAACTCCGCTATTTCGATTATACCGGCGCAGAGAAAACAACCGGAACAACAGCCACAACAGCAACAACAATCCCAACCGCAAGCGCAATTCGCTGTTCCGCAAAATAAACAGAGCAAACAATCATCCGCCAGCGACGTTGAACGTCCTCCGCGACCGCCGACCGTCGATCTCACGCAAGACGCTCCGGTACCGGCGCCTGTCGTCAGGAGAGGACGACCACCCAGGTAAACCTTCGATTTATAGAAAAAAAAAACTACCGATTCTATTCGTTGTCACGTAACACGCTACAAATTTTTCTGATTTTTTTTTTTTTATTAATTTTTCAGAGCGCTATTAACTTGCCAAGTGTGCGAGAAAAGCTTTCAAAATCAGGAAATGCTCACGCAACATATGGCTACTCATCGGACTAATAGCAAATTGCTTCACAAGTGAGTTTTTTTTTTTTTTTTTTTTTTTTTTTTTTTTTTTTTTTTCGGTTATTGAAAATGAATTGTATGTGAGATTATGTTTTATCTATTTTTTTTCTTGTACTTAAGGTGTCACCTGTGTCCGGCACAATATCCCACGGGACAAGCGCTCACGATGCACAAACAGACCTATCATAAGGAAGTCGACACATTTGGCCCCAGCGGCGGCATCGAATTAGCACTTCCGGTTGTGGATCTCAAGTCTCCTCAAGTACTCAATAGGCTGTCGAATCTTGGTATTCAGAGTTACATACCACTTTCACAACTGAGCGCTCAGACCGGTGGATACTTTGGTTTACCGATAATAACAATCGACGGTGCGCGAAATCCAAACACGTGTAATCTTGGAGCACTCGGTGCTACTTCTATTCTTAGTTTAGGACCTCTTAAACACCTGTCGAACAGGTAACTATGGCCACTCTATTAATTTTTTTTTTCTTTTTTTTTTTTTTTTTTTTTTTTTCATATCCCTCACCCATCGTCATAAAACGCACGTTATTGCGTCACAAATGTTCTCATTTCGTTGGAGATTCTTATTACGCGTTGTCGATATTTTTATTTAATTTTTTTTTCATTTTAAATTTCACTTCCTTACCGCCTTCCATCGAAAAAGCTTTAAATACAAACAATGTAAGATTCGTTAATACTTTACGCGTTCTTTTCTTTTCTTTTCTTTTTTTTTTTCGTCGTTATGCTAGAAATTTTATCTATCGCCAACGAATTATTATCGATATTTCATTTGCGTTTCATTATTTATTTCAATTAACATTATTCGCACGCGAATATCGTGCAGTTCGCCGCCCATATACATTAAAATGTACCTACGAAACTATTAATCAACATGAGAAGACGCGTAAACTCGAGAAAAAAAAAAAAAAAAAAGAATTCAAAAAGTGGGGACATTAACGGCAAAAGCAAAGACATTATATTACCTGTGAAGATACTATAGGCCAGAACTGACTTAATAATATATTACCACTGTAAATATCTGTACGATAAGTAATGTTTATTTTAGGTTTAACAATGACTATTGTTTTACGTTTAAATACGATCATTAATTATTTGTGCAAATGCTAAGGAGTAAATGCAAAGGAAAACGAACGTTGCACACATTTAACTCAGTCGACGAGACAATTGTTTTTGTTTTAAGTCTTCGTACGAACGACATTTGTTCGTTTCGATATAATTCGCGATCTAAACGCGGCTTTGATAACACCGTTCAAAAGAATGAAAAAATAATGAATATATTTGTGTTGATGGATAATGTATATTCAACAAATCAGTATTCGATTGCGATACTCGAGATGTGTCGACAGAATTTTTTAATTACATGTTATTAAAGCATAATTCTTTTTTCATATATAAGTTATGTTTGGACTCATTTTGACATCCCAATCGAATGTTTTCCCGGTTTTTTTTTTATTTAAATTCCTCGTCGATATATCCTTCATCATCGTCAATTGACACAAGCGACGCATACCGTTTACGTATGTTAAAGTACTATGTATCTTTCGATATGTACATATCTTCGTCGCGTTTAGAATATCGTTTAGCATAATTGTGAGAAACTAGAGCGCTGAAATAATTGAATTTCAAACGAGAATATTATAAGCGCGCTTACGACCTACGAATGTAAAAGCGCGCTATACTAATGTATTTTTATAAAAAAAACAAAAAAAAACAAAACGAAAAAATCAATACAACAAAAAACGTTAAATTTTTATTCCCACTCGTTGTAATGTATAGAGGAAACCTCGAATTTATTAATAAATCAATGAGATTAACAAAAAACTATGGTTTTCGCATATTTCTTTGGTTTTTTCGAGATTTTTTTATCGGTCGCGATCATCGTCAGCTGTGACACGAAAACAAACGAAGTGACTGCTCGGCTTCGTGAGTCTCGGGGCGGCGTAAGAAAGCCTCTGTCAGCAGCAATATATACGTTCGACAATGTATATATCTCTCGTTTGTTTTTCCAAATTCAATTAACGCGCAGAAAAGTGTCCGTGAAACGACTGCACGAAGATTACTCGATAATTCGACGCGCCGAAATTGTCAATACGGACTTCGAACGTAATATACATTTGCGAACTATAACCTCAATAAACAATCGTCGCAATACACCGTAATCTTTCGATGGATTATGAACGATAGATTGAAATATGTTTGGAACGTTGCGAAATAAATTTCAGACTGTTCAGGATGGGATATCCGCGAGGTATTGTACAAAATTGATTTTCATTGCATTAGAACACAAGAGAGAAAATAAATTATAAAATTTACCGAAAAATGCGCAACGGACGATCGACAGCTTCGTGATTCCGTGTTTCTTTTTTTTTTCGCTTAATTCAGCATACGGGGTCTCTCCGTTTCCGAAATTCCAAAAACGAAAAATTCGAATTCGAATAAAGTGAACTATGACGCCGGTGCCGATGTTCTGCATCATTTCCAAATGCAGTGGAATCAACTCCACGAACTTGCGGAGGATAACGCCGGCAAAGCTCACTGCATCGATGCCCTCGTAGCAGGAATCTACGAAAAACTGGAGCGAGAATGGAACAGCATAACGTGTCTCAACAGTGCATTGGCGTCGATACCAAAGATCAACAACTCAATTCAAAACCTAATGGATCAGATAGGTGAGTCGTTAATGAACTTTCGCAAAATTACGAAAAAAAAAAAAAAAAAAAAAAAAAGTTCAATTATAACTTTTATTTGTCAACGCTAACGTCTATCAATGTTTCGCAGGAACGTTGGAAGAAGCTTTCGATGAGGTAGAAGCGGCTCTCTTCAGATTAGAGGATTTGAATGAAACGCTTGAATTGCAGAGCAGGCAACTCGATCACAGATTTCAATTGGCTTTGTATAAGGAAAAAAAATTGTCAGAATTGGATTCTACGAGAGGTAAAAGCATTTATGTTTTTTTTTTTTTTTAATTGCAAATATCGAAAAAAAATTAAGTATCTCAGCTTTGTCGGTAGATTGCCAGCTGTGTAATTGTCACGCAGTATAAACTTTTTGCGTTCGTTTTACAGCCAAATTGGCGAGCGATCACTCGGAGAGAGTGCTACAGCAAGAACTCAAACAGCAGAAAATATTAAAGGAGAGACAGGAAACATTCGACGGAGTTTTTCGCGATGAACTGCAAGACTATAAGGCAACGGGTATCTTACGACGTAAGTTTACGTGTCCCCGAGAATTTTTTTTATTATAATTTTATTTATTTTTTTTAATTTTTTAATTTTTTTTATTTTTATTTAATCGCGTTAATTAAAACGAGAATTTGTCAATCTTATTGTTGTTTCAGAAACTCCGAACACGCAACAAGGACCATCGCTGGATAAGATTGTATTAGATAACGATACGACCGAATTCGATGAATTTCTTAATAGTTAAGCATTTACCGTAGAGAGCTTTAGTCTACGAAATCATGTTATATGTTTGCAAAGTTTATTAAGCAACAAAAAAAAATAGACTGATGGTGTTGCACAGTGATTTCTAACGTAATTTTATTGCACCCCTTTTTTAGCGGAAGAAAAGAAGAAAAAAGAAAAATGTTGATCACCGCGTTCATCGTCGTGAAAGGATATAACGAATAATTAACGATAATCGTAGAAGTTTTTAGGTGATCAATATTTCGCGTCTTCCGACTGATCAGTGGACATTCAACAGTATTTAATTAATTAATCCATCGATTCTCTACCCTTTTACAGACTCCGAAGAGAGAAAAATCGGCTCGATCATCGACTCGTCGAAATTTCGTGGGAAAAACGGCGCACATTTTTTATTTTTTTTTTCATTTTTTTAAAAGGAATGAAAATTTATATTTTACACGCGCTGTAAGTTTCATATATAAAGGATTAAAGACAAAGGCAGATAAAGAAATATAACTTTTGATATCGCTACGGTAAATTATCGTCAGTTTTCATTACAATTGCCTGCGAGTACCGATCGATAGTGTAACAACCGAATTTATTCTGTATTAACGAATAATTCGTTAGCGAGGGTCGCTAACTAAATTAGCAGTGCATAGGTCAGCGGATGGGGGATATCCGCGTTCCGTGAACGACGAAAGTTCAGCGATATTGCGCCCACGCGATGCCTCTGAAATTGCTTTTCAATAACAGGAAGAACCCCAATAACTCTCACTAAACAAAGAGCGTATTATCAGAACGTTCCCTCCAAACGTCGACTCCGTATCGCGATGAACCGTCATCGGCTAAAATTGAAATTATATCACAATGGCGAATTCACAAATAAAAGAAAAAAATATTTTTCTCATTACCAATAACTGATTGGAAAAATAGTAAATAAATAATAATAATAATAAATGAATGAAAAAATAGTCATTAAAAACAATAGCTTTCGCTGTGATTTACCAAAAATAAAAATCTATTTATTCAGATCGATTTTTCAAAAAAAAAAAAAAAATTATTCAAATTTTTTCCTAAAAATCTCAAACGCTCTTCACCCAAATAAATCGGCGTTTCTCGTAATTTCAAACGTCTCAAAACGTTATAAAAACATTAAATTACGTATTTTTCGCGAGAGAAATAAATTGAATCATATTACTCGCTGTTCTCGACAGACGTTCGGTACCCTTAAGTGCCTTAAAGGCCTTCGGCGTTCTCCGCGACAATGCTCATTCCTCCGTGAATAAAACACGAGCGAAAGTGGATTGGCGTTAGACGGGTTGTAGCACATAGTAAAGACAGAGGCGTCGTTAGAAATTGGGATACGTCGGTGTGTGTCGAAGTCACAACGAAACATCGAGGTCTATTACCCCCGCACACAGGTCGGAGAAGATCCATACAAATAGTCGAGAAATGACGGAAAAGCCGTTGGTTGCGCGCCTGCTGGGTATTGATCGCCGGTGGTGGCTTTCCCATCGCGCGCATCGCATGGGGGTGCGAAACCACCCCCATGAATCGCGCGGCCATTATAACCATAGATGTAACGGTGCTCACGGTAGCATACCAGAAGGGTGGTTCGTTGGTACACCCCGATGTCGAGAGAGTAGGGAAAACTCACGTTTGCCCCCCCGACACGTCGTGACAGCAGCAGCAGAAGCGGCAGCCACGCTGGAGGGTTGTTCTGGACTTTTGACCGAACGTCGACGGCGACAGCGCGCAGCCAGAGCAGGAGGAGTGCTATTCTCGTGTGCGATCCGCCGAGAGCCGGCTGTGGCAGTGGCCGCGCATGCCCTACCTCCTTGTTTACATCGCTATTAGTATACCAGTAGAGTTAAACATAGGAAGATCGTTCACTCGCGCGAAGTAGCAAAATTCATAGCTCGTCGGTTACGCGCGGTCGGATAATAACGAAACGGTGTATAACGCACTCGTAAATTTCGTTCAACAATTTTGAGGTTATCGTTATTTTCAAATCATTATTTCGCGAATGTTTTATTTGTAACGACGAAAACGTGCGCCGTGTTTTTTCGCTTTTTGACGCACGCACCCCCGTGGGATAACAGAGTCTCGACGTTATACACGCCGGGTCGAGTGTTGCTGCTGCTGCTGCTGCCGCCGCTGCTTTCTCGTGGTCCCTTACCTCTCTCGTTCTCTCTCGCATGCGTGCGTGTGTGTGCAAACGCGCGCGGTAAACGAGTTAACGGGAATATAACCATCGTGAGCCATAGCACCGAGCGAGAGGATAGTACCGAAGAACCGGAGAACGCGAGAGGGTTGTGAGTGCATCATCATCATTTGCTTTCCCCCTTCTCGAAGCTCATCCGCGTTATTACGATATTTCTTAACAATTATCCGAGTGTTTTGTTTGTCGCGTGATTTTTGGCGGGAATATACGATAAAGGAAAAATATTAGACGAGCGTTTTCAAGATTAACGGCAAGACGATAAAAACGAAGAAAGTCGAATTTCGGGAGAAATTGGGACGAGAAGTAGCAGAGCTGGCGCTGAACAAGCCAAGAAAATCGTCGATGGCGGCACCGGGAGAACCAGCAACGATCGTTCGCTGTCATCTCGGTTCGATCGAAGTCTAGCGGCTACGTGAGTATATTATTACTATTTTTTTCTACCATTAAAAATAATGGAGATTGCGTGCCTATTTTTTTGTGATAATTATTATATCACGTCAAAGAGCCGCGAGTCCGAACGGTAGAACTCGAAGGGATAGAAAAATCAGCGCCCCCCCCCCCCCCCCTTTTCGCGAGTCGTTTGGCACGCCGGCCTGTTCGCCCGCGCGTTCATCGACACCGGTTGATGAAGAAACTCGATTTCCATCTGCGTTTAATATCGAACGACCAAGAAACTCGGGGCCAATTTAATGATTTTTTGGTTTGGCTCACGTTTCCTCTCGGCCACGAAGCTCCGATGCATTATTTTTACATTTTTTTTTTTTTTTTCAATTTCTCGTCTCCGCGCGAGAGAGAGAGGGAGAGAGAGCATCTACCCCACGCTTCTTCGTACGTAAATACCCACACGCGGAATCGATCGATTTTCTCCCCAACACACCCGCCACTGTTCTCTATCTGTCCCTATCTCCCTCTGACACACCGTAGTCTACAAGAAGCCGCGAACGATTTTTCTTTGTTCCTGGGAATTCGAACGTATATTCATCACATGCAAAGCACGCACGACGATTTCTAACGGATAATTTCTTGTGCTCTATACCGTAGAATGAAAAAAAAAAAAAAAAAAAAAAAAACAAACAAAGAAAAAAGAAAAAAATTACATGCCAGGTACACTTGCTGTGTACGAGACGTTGCGCACGTGATGCGTGCTTTTGCTATATGAGATAAAAAAAAAGAGGTATACAGCATGGTACACCCTGTGTGTATGGGGGTCTCGTTTACGCTTGAACAGTTTTCTGAACAGTCCCTCGCGGTGTAAAAAAAGAAAAGAAGAAGCAGGAAATTATAGAAGGGATGCATCCCCCGCGCCTTCACCGCGACTCACTGTGTTGGAAAACGAAATTCGTGGACCCACCGTTCACCGAGCCGTGGCATTGAATCCCTCTTGTCTTGTGTTTATACGTACATATATATACGTACACAGAGATGTTGAGTCTATACACCTATGTACCTTCATCCCTTGTTTTAACTCTGTGCACCCCGTAGCGTAGCTTCGAAATGGTATGTTGCCCGGTACGTGGAGGGTGCAAAACTGAGAAAGACGGAGATACATTAGAAGAGAAGGGATGAAACAGCGTCCCCCGACCCCCCGCCCGCCGTAGTCACGAGGGGTTGCTACGGTCGTGAACGCGTCGGCGGCGTCGGCGTCAGGACGCTCTCAACTTCGACGAAACGGCATCGGCAAAACGCTTTTTACTTCGCGATCGGCTTTCACACGCGAATATTATCATAAAGGATATAAAAATAAAAATATCGTAAACAAAAATCGTTCGAATACATAATGGGACGGAGTTGTTCGACGATATCTCTGGGGCATCACGAGTGAAAGAGTGTAACGAAATTTTTTACGACAATAGTTTTGTTTTTCGATTAATTCGTATAAAACGCACGCGAGATAAAAAGAATTTGCGTAACTGGTTATGTTCGACAGGAATCAGGTGCATTTAGTATACTAAAGTACGAGAGACATATAGTCACGTGCAACAGCATCTCGAGACGGAAGAGAGAGTATATCGATAGTAGATAATTCTTGTTTATACCTTCTCTCCGTTCATTGGTGGTAGTAAGAACGAGAGAAAGGATACATCGAGGATTGTAGGCCTCGAGAGTCTTGGAGATTCAGTTACCGAACGTTTATTCGCCTGTCGGGTACAGCTCTCTCGCGAACGCGATCGCGTGGCTTCCATCGGGAACGTGGGCTTTTTACAATAAATAAACTGTCTATACAAAGTTTCGTCAGTGTTTTTATTTCGTATCGAGTGCAACCATCGCGGGATTGTTGATTACTTTGTGTCGCTGCGATCGACTTTTACAATGGAGGTAAGAATACAATTCGCATTGTCGAGACACGCCGATGTAGCGGAGATTTCGATAACAAAGAAATGTCTCAAACGAGTGTTTTTTTTTAATAAATTGTTACAATATGTGAAGCTTCGTTGGAAATCTTTATTTTTCATCATTATTTATATAAATAAAAAAAAAAATTTCGACTTTTTCGTCTTTGTCGCTTTGTTTTGGTTTTCCATTTTTTTTTGGTTGGTTTCAATGCATTACGCGACGTCACAACGACGCCGGCGCCGGGACACGTTCACAGGTGGTCGCCACGCAGTCTAGCACTTCGACCCGGTAGTCGAGGCTGAACGTTTTCGAGGTCTCCGACCGGCAGCCGCGTTCCGCGTCGGGGGTGTTGCTAGTGTACATCGATTCGGGGCTTCATTTCACGTTTTATCGTATAACCTAACAATATACGTACATATCGCGATATACAGACAGAGAATACGAGGTGTAGTACCGCGGTGTGGCTATTGCTGCCCGGAGGTTGGGTGTACTTCCGCGTTTCTAGCTTCCGTTTGTTGTGACGCGCCCCGGCGAGCGAGAGGGCAGTTGCGCAGGGATCGCATCGCAGCCGTTGCTTTATTTCCGACTCCGCATCTCGCTCTGTCGCACGCGATTCTGCGCCACCACTTCCCCGGATAGTTTGTGTTTTCGCAGCGTAAAACGCGACGAGGTGAATGTGTACTACTACTACGTTTACTACGTACGTGTTGCTCTCTCACGCGAATACATCGCGAAACGAGTGAGTGACCCACCGACTGATAGAAACTACCGATAACTGACCCTGCGCAACTACGAACCGGAAGTTACTACGAAATTGCTCAGCGGCATCTTGATTGTTCGATCTGATGATAGAAAAAAAAATTAGCGTCTTTGACGTGCGCTGCGGTAATCGAGACGAGATCCTCGTATTTGATCGAAAGTCACGCGTAACGTTCGCTAGAATATGCAAACACTCGAGTGCAATTATAATGATTAAATAATAAATTAATAGAACAAATAACTGAGATTCATCGAATATAAACGATGCATTAAAAAATGTTTTATTCAAATCCGAAAAACGTTGAATATTCCGAAAGTTGTCTTACAATATATTAAAACGGCAATGAAGAGCGAGTCAAAGAACAGAGAGGAAAATTTACTTTGTTTCGGAATTAGTTAATTCTTTTGGCGGTGCTTTGAAGCTTTTGCGAAAATATGTATATATAAATAATAATTACGAGACAAATCTTTCCGGGCGGTTCGCTTCATCGATCAATCAACGAGGCCCACTTTTCCTCGTTTCACTCGTTCACGTCTTTATCTATCTTTTTTTTTTTTTTTTTTTTTTTTTATGCACTCGTTAGTTAAAACGCTGACAATACGGCGAAAAAGAGCTCGAGGTACATAGGAATGAAAAATTATTCCATATTTCCGCGGATAAAGAGAAAGAACCGCGGGGATGGGAGCCCTCGGGGATTCCAATGCTGAATCCGTTTCTATCCTCGGCCTCTCGTCGTTGTCAACGTCGTCGTGAATTTACACCCCCGCGTGTGTCGGAGAGAACACACGTGTCCCACGTCGAGGAAAACTCTCGCTTCGAGTCATCTCGTCTGAATAGATAGGACGAATACAGTAGCGTTCTATTTCTCTCTCTCCCTCTCTCTCTCTCTCTCTTACTGTTTTTACCTTCCGTTCCGCGTTACCACGTCTATCTTACTCTGTTACATATATATATGCACAAGTACAACGTGTACCTTCGCTCGTACTGAATATCGTCGTGATTAAAGCGACGAGGCAAGCAGCAGCAAACCCTCGACGAGCGTACCGCGGATATTCTAAATATATACGACGAAACACGAAATGCTTTTTCCGAGTATCTCTCAGTCTCGTATTTAGCAATACAACGAGAATAGGAAAGCTACGATGCTCTTCGTGGAAATAAGCTGTAGCCGTCGCTGATGTTTGCCCCAATATCGGTAGAATCTTCTGTTTTCAACCGATTTTTATCTTACACTTCGCGAAAAAAAAAATCATCCAAATAAAAAATTCACAATATCGTAGTTTTAATAAGAACACATTAATTATGTTCGTAATTAATAATAAACATGAATTCTCATCGTCCGATTGATTTTTTTTTCTTGCTTGAAACATCTGCGCGATTTACGTGTTTAAAAATAACTTAAAGCTCGTAGAAGTCTTCTACGATCTTTTTATTTCAACTCCTGACCCCATTTTTCGTATCAAATATCGACCGATTTTAAAGAGGCTGATTCGCGATTTATTGTGAACAAAATACATCGAACTTAACTCTGATACGACGAATCACAAAAACTTGATACATCGAAACTTTACACCCAATTTCGCGAAAAAAAAAAAAAAAATTAGATACATTAAAATAAAAAACAATTGAATAAACAAATGAAATATTGTTGCATAACATATTGAATATTAAAAAAAAAAACGATGATTATAATTTTTCGCAGATCGATCGATTTTTTTCTCATATTTTTCGTAATAAAATAAATTCGTATCTAAAGTGCCATGAAAGCAGCGTAAGTAAGAATTAATTAAATACTTTCGAAGATATATTTGGATCGTTTAAAAAGTCGAGTTAATGCTGTTGTGAAAAGTGGAATTTCTTCACTGCGTCACTTGGGATAAAGTTCGCTGGTCCCTTCGGGTGGGAAAATGGGAGTTCCGCTACGCGTTTAATCCATTATTAAGTATACGCACGTGACGGTTTTTCTTCGGTGCGCGAGATGCAGGTGACGCCGTGTTTGGACGTTCGTCGGCTACTATATGGGGAGAGAGAGTGCGCGACAGGTTGCAGGCAATGGTTATAAGCGAATCGTCAAAGTATCATATACGACGCAGTTAAGTATATTTCTCTGTCTGCGAACTGTCGCGGCTCGATGCTTTCTCGCGAACGACAGGAGAGTTATACTGTCAGACGCGCGGTATCCGCGATCAGACAGTTATCTCCACTCTTGTCAGCCGCAACAGTCGACTTCTCTCGGTGGATATAATTCGCGACGAGAGTATAATCGTATAATAACCGGAGTCTCTTCGAGACTTCTCAATTATTGAGAAAAGCCGGCCATACGCGTTATGGAAGCCGTCGCGGTGTTTCCGCCGCGGAGTAAATCAAATAAAACGAAGACGACCGCGAAAACGTGGCTCGGCAGATGGATGATGGATCAGAGTAAGATAAACGAACGCGGAACTCTCGAGAAGAGATAAATTATTCTTTGATTCGAGTAGAAGCTTCAAATACAATCTAAAATAATGGAAACTTCAATAAAAAGTGAAATCTTAAATAATTTGTACATTGTGAAAAAAGCAAAAAAACGTATATATAATCGATTTATCGAAAATCTATAGATCGAAAGTTCGAAAAAAAAAAAAAGTCGCGATTTGTTATTAAATACAATGTTAGCGAATGAAAAATAATACGAAACGAAAACAATATGAAAGAAGTAATCGAAATTAATATATTGAACGATGAAAAATGTATTTAATGAATTGAAAAATTAGCAACGTGTCTGTTAGATCGAAGAAAATTATTGAAAAGTGTGCGTTTATTGCTACAATTCAGATTAATAATCAATCAGAAAAAAAAAAAAATAACAGAATTTCGGAGATTTTCGAACGATTTTATTATCGATTCGACTTTTATTTTCATCGTTTCGTTTACTCAAATTTCCATCGATAATCTCTTCGCAAAGTTTCGTAAATATCGTTACAACGTATTAATAACGATATTATGATTACAGATCATCGGAGGAACACCGATTCCGAAGAGATGCAACGCTGTCCATATTTGCACGAGATGAAAGAGCGTCTGCTCTCGCAACCAACGCCCACAGACAGCCTGGACATGGAACGTTTGGACGGTGGTACACCCGTTAAGGAAGCTAATCTTCACAATGATTATCCGGCGCACGCGAATCCCGGTGTTATCCCTGATCCGCCGGAAATGCCACCTGATTCCTTGATCGGTACGGTTGTCAAGGTAAACGACCCTCAGGTATCACATCAACAACCCTTTTTATACTCCGCTTTGTATATACGTCAGCAGGCATGTGTGCAGCCGGTACAGTGTTCGTTGTATAGCTTCGGTCCTCGTGTCGCTCGCATTTTTGTGTATAAAAAAAAAAAAAAAAAAAAAAAAAAAAAAAAACTTCGATATCTCACATTCATCATCGGCATATTTGCATCGATATTTTAGCTAAACTCCGATGGTTATGGATCCCACACATCACCGGCTCACGCGAGGCAACCATTGGTACCGCAGAACGCGATAAATCAGCCGCTATGCCTCACACCCACACATTCAACGACGGGCAATGGAATGCTTCCAAAAAATGCCAAGTAAGGATATGTCTTCACCAATAACGCTATAATAACGAGAAATATAAAAATTTCCAGAAGATCGATATAGAATATCGACTTATGCAGTTAACGTTTAAAACCAATAGCATTTTTTTCATTTTTTTTTACTAATCGAAGAAATTTTCATACCAAGCTGTCGATAATTATATACAAGTTTGCGAATATAGTACAATATATACATATAAATTATCGGGTACACAGGGGACTGTTGAGCGTTAGCATGAGGTCAATGACCCCAAACAGACAACACAGAGGTACGTTATCGAGATATAAACGTACGAGAACACGAAGGTACTCTCGCGGGGTACACACAGTGGCGCACGAGAAGAAAATAATCGCCGTAAGGGCGAAACTCAAATTTGCAGAGTGAGAAAGATAGTTAGGAATTAACAACGTCTGGCGAACGAAATTCGATATAGTAACGGGAGGTATAGGATTGTTCGACAAGAGAATGCCGGTGGCGCATCCCTACGGTTAGCCTCGACGTTCATCCTTCCTCACTGGTACACTCGACTCCGTAGGGTAGTTTTCTCCCTCCCGATGTTACGTCGACCATCGGCGAGAAGGAGGCGGACGGTTTTTAGTTCAGAGGCGGTAGAGACGCGGCAGCACCGCCAGACTCGAGAGAACGACGGTGTTATAAACCGAAATCAATACTCGACGTGCGTGGACGGTACACACGTTCGACGCAATTCCGTTCCCTTGGGTTACGAACTCGTTGGACACACGATATTCGAGAGATAAAAACTGACCATAAGAAAAATAATCCATAATAACACGAATCAGTTCTCTCTCTTCATCCGTATATATCTCAATCTTATATTAATTCATGCCGCACGGTTGTTGTTGCTGTTCACGATCCCTCGTCAACGACTTGACGAGGCGTGGTGACGTTAAACATGCGCTCCCCGTGTACGACCGCTCCAATTCGCGAGACCATCGTATGCGATCTATTCACTCGGGCAACGAGAATCGATACTCAATTACCAGGCAAACTTGACTCTCCTCTTTCGCACGTGCGACAATACGCGACCCGATAATTTAGAACCGAAAGGCACTTTTCGCTAAGGATTATCCGACTTTGTCGATGTTCTCATTTCGCTTTTCGGGTTGAGTACAGAATCCCTGGAAATGGGTGCGGAAGTTAAGCATTTCTAAAGGCTTTCTATTCGACACCTATTCTATTCCAATATTGTTAATGTCTTCCGTGCGCGCGTGGCTTTCGAGAAGTTCGCGGAATTAGCTTTGGGCTCCGAATGGTTATCCGGGTCGGAGGTATGCCGGTATAATCGAAGCTATACAACGGGGACTAACGGCACAAGGGGTTTTTGGAGGATCTGAGAAACTGCATGCCGTGTTATAGCGGTGACGATTGAGTTCGAGGGAAAGGTCAGTGACCGGAGTGACGGTGGCAGCGTTATCGAGCGGGTCAGTGGGTCGCAGAACCACGGAGCAGCCTGCCCTCTCCCGCGTTCATCTCTTCCTTCATCCCCTAAACCGCTACTCTCCTTCCTCTACCTTCTCTTTACCTGCTGCGGATGCTGCACAACGCGCCTCGCCCATCCTCCTCTCTCGTAATACTCAAACCTCCTCTCTCCCCAACCTAACGGCGGATTATGAATTTACCGAATCTGCGGTTTTGTCTAACAGATAAACGAGAGAGAGAGATCGTTACTTTCATCGCGCGTGAAAAGTCGAAGAGATGAGTAGAGAGCGATCGACCTACTGAACAGAATATCACGCCGGCGGATCAATAATTCATTGATCGTGGAGGTTGGAGTTTCGCGACGGGGAGACGTGAAAACACGAGAGGAAAACAAAGAGAGCTGAGGGAACGCGAGTTGCGCGCGAGAGTTGGATTCAGCGCGGGTATGGACCCGATATGGCCGACGCGAATCTCTCCCACAGAACCCCGGAGACTCCACGGCTACGAGACTCCCGTAACAACGATCTACAGGGTCGTGCAGAATTTCTTTCACAGTTTTTCATTCATTTTTTCCATTCGCAACGAATACTACTGAGAGCTTTTCAAATACTATCTATTGCGCTTCAAGTTTGTGACGATTCAACAGTCCGAAATTCATGACAATGAATGCTATGAAACTTCTCTCAGTTGACCCCTTTTTTCCGAGACAAACTTTCAAGGGCTGTATGTCAACCTTGAGATTGAGTTTCGAGAAATTCGAATTCTCTGTCGTATTCTATCGGAAAAAGTACTTCGGATATAGTAGATGAATCCAATATTTTCACTTAACGTATCCTGAGTTGCTGAATCGCAGAATCGACAGCAGATGATTGATATGAAAGAGAAGTGCAGATTTATACTTTTTCATTTTTTTTTTTTAATTAATTTTTTAACCGGTTCTACAAACTATCGACATAGCATTTGAAAATCGATTTCGTTACCGAACTGATAATTAAAATTGATTTGTTTTTCAATTTTTTGCTTTTAACACCCAATCTTCGGTATTTCTTTTCACTGATTATAAATCAGTCCCCGAATTCTCTTAAATCTCAAAGTAATCGATGAAATTTTTGGTTTATCGATTGAAAAATCAGTTGAAAGAAAAAAAAAAATCTTGAAAGTTTCTCCGATTCTGTATCGCTCTGTACAGTCGAAATATACAGTGAGTGAAAGAGAGAAGTTTTGTAGTCGCGAGAGTGGTGAGAGGAGGAACAGAGTAGAGAGGGTTGGAATTTGTGCGCTGGCGCAAGAAGCTACCCGCTGCCCGGGAAGAGGTACCTCCCGGCCAGCTTCAGTCTCCGGGATGCTGGGGGCGGCGATCGTGATTCGACCCCTATTTCGGCGTTTTCACGATAATACAATATCTTAAAATTGTGCGCCATAGTTAATCTCTTCTCGAATTCTCGACGGTAGTATCTCACGGCCTCTCGAAACACTTGGGCCGTATAAGCGCCTTTTGGTATCTCACGGTACAACTACACGAACACACAAAAGTATACATCACCTGCTTGTCTGTCTGCCCCGCGGTGTCGACGTACGGGTTACGCTCGTGTACTGGCATAAGTGATCGGGAGGAGCGTTTGAACGCAGAAAGAAAGATGAAAAGATATCCGAGGGATGCTGACAGAGAGAGGGGAAGAATCTCTTAGAGTGTAGAAGATAATCCGCACGTTCCGCGTGTGTGTATGTGTACCGAGTATCGTGAAGATGTTCTCTGTCCTTCTTTCACCATATTCACACGCATACGAGAGGAGAAACTTCTACTGTTGAGAGGAGCATCAACCCTCTCGCTCTATGTTCAACGATCCTCGTCTCACCGCGCAGCCCCTTTCGCACGTACCCAGGGTACGAAGCCCGGTGCAGTCACCGCGAGAACCTTCGCGGGTATACCGCGCGCGCGTATATCCCGCTCCGCGTTAAATTCATTCCGATATACAAATGCAGGTAGAATTTCCTTACCAATTTGTCAACGAGTCGTTCTCCGTCGACCTCATCCAATTTTTCTTCGTCATCAACGACCCGCTTTCACGATAAATCGTTAATTCTTTCGGGAGAAAGTGCACGGAATCTTAGAAACGATCGTTGTTACCCCAAAAAATTGACGGTGCCGTAGTATAAACAAATTCGTAGTCGTATAGTTACATAGAAAGAAAGGGATGAAAGTCTCGTTTTTTAATATCTGCTCATCGTTAACCGCGGAGAAGCCGCGACCGAGTTTACGGAGCTCGACTAACGACACTCTCGAGAAACCTTTCGACGTGGTGATTCCGCAACTGTGCAAAAGTAGCTAAGGGCGGAAGAGAGGCCAACCCCTCCGGGGGAGATGCTGGAAGAACTCGATGTTGCGCGGGTGTCCGCGCGTCGATTTTGGTAGTTTTTTTTTTTTTTTAATTTTTTTTTATTATTATTTATCTATCGTCGATAACTCGCGATTAATTGCAGACCGGAAGTTGACACTCGGAAGTGTCTTGGATAATTAATCGATACCGGAAGTCATTGTTGACGCGAGCAACAGCTCTTCATCAATCATCGATATACACATAAAATATATATCTATATATTTGTTTGACAAATCGGTTTGCCAATACTTAAGAGTCGCGCCGTGTGAACAGACAAATACATATATAGCCGTTCGAGAGAGTGAGATACTTTCTTCTTCTCGAGTTCGACCCACTTAAGTGGAGGAGTGGAGGTGTAGTTAGAGAGCAAAGGCAAACACCTCGATGAAACTCCCGCGTCTCGAGACTACGCGACGACGCGCGGGACAGCGTTTCCTTTGTTATCGTGGGACACTTTACGTAAACGCGCAACATTAACGTTTCATTGTATCAAACTTTCTTCCAGAGATTCTCGCGATTCGAAGATCAATTAAAGTTAATCGGAAAATAATTAAAGAAAAATCGTATTGAGATATAAAAAATTAATTAGGGCAGACGGGCGGACAGAGGTTATTGCAGATAACGCAGTGGTCGCAGGTATACTGTTGGTATCAGAGTGGCGCGTTGATTCTGCTTGCTACGGGGGAGATTCTGCTTCGATCGGATCTCCGCAGTAGCAAAGCAAAATGACGGTTTGATTCGCAACCAACAGCACCTCCCTGGTAGACGACGGTGACCCGAATCATTCCTCGCACAACCACAACCCCCCTATTTTTTTCATTATTGTTATCCATTGTTTTGAATCGTTTCCTCGACAAATCGCAGGTAACAAAGATTTATATATATGAAATAAAAAAAAGAAACTATAAGTACGGAGAAGAGAAGAGGGTGAAAAGTGTTTAAAAACGAAAAAAGAAAAATAGAAAAAAAAAAAGAAGAAGAGTTGGTAAAAAGTGACCAAAATGGTGGGCGGAGGAGACTGCAAAGTGGCGACCGTGGAGGTTGAGGCCGCAGCGGTGAACGACAATACGGCGACGCTTCCGGTCACGAGGCCGTTGAATCCACAGATCGTCGGCGCGCCTCCTAATGCTCAGGACAACGCCGAGAAGAACAACGCTGCTAACAAAGAGATGGAACTAAAAAACGTTCGTTCGACACCGGCGAAAAAGTAAGAGTCACCTACGAGACTAGAGATATATGTATATGTAACAAAAAGAAAAGGAATAGTTTTTTACTTTGCGAAGAGGAGGAATAGAACGAAAGGAATTTTTAAAAAGTAGAGTGACTTGAGGGTTCGCTGGTTGTAGTACAAGGGGTGGGACTCGGCGGATGCATCGCTGCCGAGGGAGTGGCGCGACGCTCCAGGGATGAAAGGACCAGAGCAGAGCAGAGACGCGCAGTCAACGCAGGGAAATACGCTTTCCTTTGAAAAGAGGGAAAAAAAAAAAAAAAAAAAATTTGCTTTCTCTCGTTACGCGATGGGTAGACTATTCGGATACAGTCACAATTCTCTATAGTCTCATGAAAATTCTAAACTCATGAAAATTGTGGAGTTTTCATGAAAAATTTTAATGATTAAGGAAGAAGTATAATATCGATAATAGGTATTATGGTATTTATGGAAATAATTTTCGGCTCTTGAAAAAAAATAACCAGCCGATTGTTTTATTAACTGATCGAATTTTTTTTTTTTTTTTTTTCGAAGATTAAATTTGAATAATGAGATTATTCGAGATCCATAGTATCGAATGCTTATAGAATTATTTTATAGTATTTTTTTTTTTTTCGCTCTCTATAATAGTATTATAATGAACCAAAGCTGTAGGGAAAAACCAGCGAAAGTGCGCTACACGCGTAAATTAAAAATTCGTAATTACGGGGATTTAACTGCAGTTACGCTGTTGAGAAAAGCGAGAAACGAGGCGAGTCGAGGATTTTTCATCCCCTAACAGCAGTCGCCACCCTCGCCGCAACGAGCTAAATGAACGAACGTCTGCTCGGGAATGAGGGAGGCTGGCAAACAAGAAACAACAAAAAAACTGAAAAAAACAACAACAAAAAAAGGAAAAGGAAAACAATAAAGTAAAAATGAAAAAGTATCGTAGGGTCGCGAGTAGGAATGCCGAGTCGTGTCTTGAATGTCGTTTTGCTGGTATTAGTGGCCGTAGCGGATTCGGAACTCCATGGTGGGCAATATACGTGCGCGAGTTGTACGAGAGATGCGCGTAGTCGTTGGGCTTTTGGAATTACGGAGCAAGCGCCAACGAGGAAGGAAGCTGAGTAAATCTTTCGTAGATATATATCAAATATATATATATGGAAAACCGGTTTTTTGGTGTCCGGCGGACACCGACGCTGAGCGTCTTAACGTCCAGCGTCCAGCTGACCGTCCGTGAATACGTGTTTCAGAGAGAGAGAAAGAGAGAGAAAGAAAGAGAGAGAGAGAGAAAGATTGTATGCATAGAAATTGAAAACCTTTACGGCCCGAGAACGCTTCACAGGATAACTGCAATTGGTGCAGTTAATCAGATTTTCAGCGAACAAAATGATTGACGTGAGCGCGCAAAGCGCACGAACGTAATTAACTTGCATACGTAATACATATATACGTAACACACACACTTACGTAAACACAGTAAAGTGTAACGATGAAAACGAGTCCAGTATATCGATATATGTATATCGAGAATCTCGATAACATGCGAATACTTCGGAGATACCATGTGCTGCAGGTCACGATTTTGCAAGTGCAAAGACCCACACCTACGACCCTTTAACCCGATCGAGAACGCAGCGATGCATGCATTAACGAGGGATAAAAAAAAAACGCGTGGGATACGATCATTATAATGATGACGATGAATTGCTATGATACCAATGAGTATGTAGGTCTCGATACATTAATTAGAAAGTTTAATCTAAGAGTCACTTTTTTTTCAACTGATACAAGTTTTTTTTTTTTTTTTTTTATATATTATTCATATTTTTTTAATAGATAGATTGGTTCGGGGAGTTCGACATATTTTTATTCCACCATTTTTTTTTTTTTTTTTTTTTTTTTTTTTTTCGAATTGTTCGGAACTCTCGACGTTTTAATAGGTTCGAACTCTCCTATAGGTTGCAGAACTGATACAGTGGATCGTAATATCAAATTCAATTAGACTAACAAAACATCGACAAATTGCTGGCACGTAGTAGTCGATTTTATTAAATTTGTATAGCTGATCAATGAATATGTTGTTTCGAATTTTTTTACAATTTTTTTCATTTTTTATTTTTTTTTTTACGATTTTTCACTTTTTTTATTGTTGCGTTAATTGAATAATATAGATCGCGCTGTACCAGAATGTGTTATAGAATTCGAGAAAGAGGGTTGAAATTTGAGATCGTGGATATTTCCTCGTCTGGTTAATTCTCGAGTGAGCGTTGTCATCGATCCGGTTGGTGAGCTCTCGAGGCTCGCAACACGGTCCCCAACGTGTATTACACGGGTAACAGTATCTACTGCTCCGTAACTCTCTCGTACCGACTATGTTATAACTGCGTGGGTATTGCTTGCTCGGGATGTACGAGGGACGCGATACTAGATAGGGAGAGCTACTCGAATGTCACCTGCAGCAGTAGCTAACTATACGACCGAACTATAATGAGAGGAGTTGCGATATATATTCGCGGTGACTAGCTGTGCTTTATTATTAAAGGCAATTGCGGTGAGACTCCCGTCTCGTATCGTTCGCGCGTATTAATCCCCCACGCGCTATCGAATAATTGAAATTAAAAACTCCTTCCATCATTGGATCTTCGAAAAAAAAAAAGAAAAAAAAAAAAAAAAATCACGCGCACGAATATTGAATTTAATTCTCAATTAATAATAAGAGTTTCATTTCACCCTCCGAGTTCCCGATTCCGTTCAATTTCTCTCCCCATCATAGACTTCCCCTATATTCGATATTCCTTCGAAACTCAACCCTTCCCTCGGACTTTCGGTTCGAGGGATCGAAAGACCGAAGAGCCCCGCGTCTAGAATCGAACTTCGCGATATACCACCGCGCGAGGGTTCGAAGCGGCTCCATCGAGGGTGGGAGGAGATTTCCATGGGACAAAGATGATTTTCGCAAGGATGTTGAGCTGAGGTTCGCCCAGAGAGGGGTGACGACGAGTCAGAGGGAGAATTACCGTAGGGATACGCTGGTGAGAAAGATAGAGTCTCCGGAGAGTCGAGTATCCGCGTTGAGAGGGAACAGAGAGAAGAAGAGAGAACGAGATGAGAGAGATGAAAGTAGGTACTTGGAGATATCGACCAGAGCAGCAACGCCTGCTGGACCACGCGCTGAAGTCTGCTCTGCTGTGCTATGTGCACACCACTGTTTCCACTTACGGTTCTCGTAGTCGTCGAGGTTCTCGTTCCATCTCTCACGACGACGATGAGAACGCGAGGAGAAGAGATGAGTGGAGAAGATGAGAGAAAAAAAAAAAAAAAAGAAAAAAAAAAAGACGCTGACTACTACATACGCGCAGTTTCTCGATGCTTTCTCGGTCACAGCGTGTACCACGCCCCGTATAGCATAGTGCACTCTCTGCACTGATTCTAGCGCCGTATATACGCGATATAGCTATAGCGCACTGTTCTGAGCTCTGCGTTAGCTTCCTTCCTCGCGCTCGCAATTAAAGCGGCCCATTAACCTCGCATATTAAATTCGACTGTGCGATGAATCTCGTTTCCATTCATTCAGTCGCGACGAGAGATCCACAGACGATAGGCTTTCGTTACCTATACGAAACATAGTTATATATCGCGCACTCGGAAACAGCATAGGTATTCAGCCAGGTGAGGCAAACGTAACGATCCATTAGCGAGGATGAATCCTCGGGGACTCCGACGCAACGTAACGACGATTATTGCGCATACATGTATACGTAGGTATATCCTTTCGGAAAGCGCGATGTATGCGTATATGTGGACTCGCGCTGCAGAGACTTTAATTCTCAGCTGAGCCCTTTGAGACGAGGATCGCACAAACTCTCCTTAATTAGTTCGCAACGAGGGAGTGTCTCTATCTAAGCGGATCCACTGCTATAGTAATTTATATATCGCAGACACGGGCTTCGAGCGATGCACGCGATAAGCAACGATGCCGACGACGCGTAATTAAGACGATCATTTTATTTTGGTTTCGGCATTCATCGGAGGTATTATGAATTTCGATTGATCGTTTTATTTATTCGGCATTTTTTTTTTTCGTAAGTGGCATTTTTTTTTTTAATTCCATGCGAATGCGCGAAAAAATTTGTTGATCGCTTGTTTTGGTTTCGCCATTCACCGGAGGTATTATGGACTCCGATTGATCGGTTTATTTATTCGGCATTCTTTACCGCAACGGGAATTTTTTTTTTTTTTTTTTTCGTAATCCGTGCGAATGACGCGAAAATATTTGTTGATCGCTTATTTTGGTTCAAAGATCGCTATAAAAGGTGCGAACAAGTCTACTGAAATATCGAGGGCGAGCAATTTGCTTTCATTCGATTTTTTCACTGATACGTAAACATCGATCATTTAAATACCAATTTTAGCGCACAGCGCAAGCGAACCAATAGCTCGAGTTCAATGGAAAAAAAAAATTGTTTGATCAGAGTGTACGCTCGTCGAGAGGGTCGTACACGCTTTTTTTTTAACCCGGGAACACAATAAAGTCTGCGTCTGAACCTCCCCTCGAATGGGCTGACGCTCTCGGTACGCGACAAAGAGTGGTTAAGCCCTTGTTGAGGAAGATGCAGAGACATCAGCCAGGTCGATGCTGCCGGTGCATCGGCGCACGTTTTCTTCGTTACATAACGACGCTATTTTTCGATGTTTTTTTTATTTTTTTTTAATTTTTATTCGGCGTGAAATACACGACCTTCGAACTATCCGCGTGAAGCTTGAAAATTCAATCTATTATCGAAATCTTTTCGCTATAATAAACTATCGATTTCATTGCCCACACTACGGGAATCCCTTTCATCGCGCTTTTCAACATTATCGACAGATGAAGAGGCGGTAAATATCAAAGTATCACAAAGTTAACAATAACATCGAGCCTTTTGTAACACTAGACGCTTACAGTTTTATCGGCAGCGAGAAGAAGAGAGCGAAAGTCTAAAAAAAAAAAAAAATAAAAAAAAAAATAATAAATACATTTTCTACGTGTCTACGAAGCCTCGGAGCGTGAAATTAAGCGGTAAAAAATGCATGAGGGAAGCTGCGTAGTTCCGTGATATCGTAGTCTGACGCGCGCAGTTTGTCCGGAAACTGCCGCGAGTGCGGACGTATGTGTTTTTCTTCACGCTTGTGGAAATATATCTTTCGAAAACAAGAAATGCCGCGAAGACAATCTCACGGGCGATTTACGCGAATTACGGTGTATCGCAAAGTTTGTCAAACGAGTTAACCCTTTGGCCCCTAAAAAAAAAATAGTTACTATCTCGTCAATTTTTTTTTTTTTTTTTTTTTTCGCATTTTTTAAATCGAACTTAAGCCAAATATGTAGAGTTTTCGTTTGTCAAGCAAAGTTAATTTTTTTTTTTTTGTAATTTGCGTATTAAGTACGAAGCGTACTTGATGCACGCGTTTGAAAATAATAACGCATAGTTCTGTTAGCGGGTGTATGACACGTTCAGAAATAGCGCGGTGCCTCTTCGGTGTGCAAACGCTGCCGTCTTGGTCGGCCCTCCGAAATACGGCAGTTCGTTCGGCCAAACAATCGCGTCGGGACGTGTTCGGCGAGCGAATGAAGACGTCGTTTTTTTTTTTTTTTTATTTATTTTTATTGATAACACTCGATGATATAATCGTCGAAGAGAAAATAAAACGTCGAAAAACATCGAAGAGACTCGGTGATATGGTACCATCAGTGTCTCGACACTGGCAGCGCGTCGGATCACGCGCTGTATAGTAGCGCGGGTTTTGCTCGGTTAGAAGTAAATGAAAAGCGCGTGTAACTTTATCTGTACAACACGTCGGAGAGTTTACCAGTATAGGAGCCGCGAGGAGTGGCCTCCTTAAAGAGTTGGATACAAGTTTTGCGAGAAACTATCGGCGTACGAAGGCGTCGAGTATCGCGAGAGGTTTGCAAGAGAACAGATTCGTCAAAGACGAGAAGCATCTCGCGATTGTCAAACGCGTTTCACGCGATATCTCGAGATTTTATAACAACAATTAGACGATTGAGGTAATAGCGATGGAAACGGAAATCGTTCCGTTCGTCGAGGTTGAACTGGAGGTCAGGCCACCGCCACCGAAATTATTGCCACGGAATAGTAGAGTCGTAGTGATTGAGAGAAAATGGTAAGAATATTCATTTTGTTTGGAATTTTTGAATCGTAAATATAATCTCCATAAGGTCTCCACAATCAATCTGCTCGTCGATAATTGATAAAACTATACGAAAAAAAAAAATAAAATAAAAATACATATATATATAAAATATATTGATAAATAAATAACAAAAATAGGACTCTTTACTATTTTTCAATTTTTATTAATCTCATGATACGATTTTTGAATCTCTGTTGCCAGGACCTCTCTCTTCATCATCATGAGTTTCATCTACGCAAAGTTGTTGTTAATCGTTTGCGTGGCATACGTTATCAGCGAAGTCGTAACGCACAAATTACCGCTCTACTACTTCGAGGGTTTCTTCACTTACATGTACGGAATGAGTATTCTGTTCCTTCTGTACGTTTTTTGCTTCCTTCTGCAAGAGAGCGCATGTTGTTCGCGGGGTGCCGATACGCCGCCACCGCCTCCGAGACCCCCGAAACCACCGAAAGAACCCAAAGACAAGAACAAGAAGAAAGACAAAAAGGATAAAAAAGAATCGAAGAATGCTAAGAACAACAAAAAAGATTTCCAGGTTGGTAAAAAAAAAAAAGATTAAAAAAATATTTAAAAAAAAATATATACATTAAAAAAAAAAATGTAAAAATATGAAATTGAAAATAAAAATTTACGCGTTCTATTATTCTCGAAGGGTTATATGGGTCAAACGGCTTTGATTTCAGGCTAAAAGATCTATCGATCTTGAAAGTATTTTTGGGTAATTCCGCGTACAACACGCTTCGTATCACGCGTGAGTCACTCTCTGGTGCTGTAACATAACTGCGAAACAGAGATTCGAGATTCTGAAGTTCGTTTCTAGAATGGCGCTGACGCAACGTGCGTTAGCCAATATCGTTTTATGGGGAGACATGCGGTAGAACGGGCGGGTAGGAGGTTATCTGCACTGTGCACGCAAAGTCTCGAAATAAATCTCGCGCCCTCGGCTTCTCCCACGTTACTGTTTATTTGGCGGGAACAACATCGCATCGCCGTTCCATCGCGCGCGCGTCTATAATCGTAAATTTGTATTCTTCATCCTCGAGAGACCACCTTCTTGAACTTTGAAGAAATAGAACGATTGAAAAAAAAAATGAGATCATCAACTACTAATAAATTTCATATGTACTCAAGTCTCTCCCTCAGGACGCGGCGGACGTGGAAGCCGGTGTCGCGACCAGAGTATTGCGAAAACGAAAGACGTCGCAGAATGATCAAAGCTACGGAAGTTTCTTCCTCAGAATTGGGGCCATCGGTAAGTTTTCTCGTCTTTATTTTCGCCTCAAAATAATGAAAAAAAAAAAAGATTAATTACATTGTAATCGTGCGCAGCCTTTGGACTCGGAACGATGGTGTACAACGGTCTCGAATTTGGTTCATTCTTCGAGATCCCACCGACTTCGCCCTGCTATCAGATTCTCCAAGGAGTTAATCCTGTTCTCCAGATGATTTTTACCTTCATGCAGATGTACTTTATCTTCATGAACTCGAGGGTAAGAAATCTAAATCAAGTAACATAAAAAAATAACAATGTATCATCATTACATTCCGCTTTTAAACAGCTCAACATTCATCGATTCAAAGTCGTAGCGCGATTCGGTCTGATGCACGTAGTTGCCACGAATCTCTGCGTTTGGGTGCGAACTCTCGTATTCGAGACTCTGAAGGATATAACGGCGTGGAGTACGAAGTCTCGAAAGAACGAAGACGGAATAATCGGTACGCGTTATAACGATTTTACAGAATGGTACATTAAACCCTTTAACGCCGCCATTATTTCGCTTACCAATTCGTTTGCTTCGTCCGGAAGTCAAATACATCGATAACTCTTCGTTTTTCATTAATATCTTTTGAAATGTCCGGCCGTTAAAGGGTTAATTTTAATAGTTACTTTTTCAACTTTATTCGAATCGTATAATCCTTTTGCAGAGAGCATAAGGCAACACACGTTGAAACACGGTGACATGATATTGGGTACCGAACCCCGCGATATGGCGCAACTGCGTTTGGCTCCCATTACCACAGCTTCGACGACAACTTCGGCAGCCATCGCGCGATTAACAACAACAACGACCGCGTCGATAGGACGCTACGTTCGTTCCACGGCGCGTTCAGTTGCTCGCGCTATTACTAGCGGTACAACAACGACAACTCCGGCTCCTTGGACCACGACGAGTACGACGACTTTGAGACCAATAACGCGTTCGATACCGACAACAACGACCACAACGACCACAATGCCGAAACTCGCAACTTTCATGGACGCCCTCACGAGTACCGTGAGAACGAACATTACAACTGCGAGTAATATGTTCACAACAACAACCGAAATTCCGACAACCATCAGCAGCACAACAACCGCGTCTACTACGACATTGGAACCGATTACTCTGCCGTCTACGACTACAATTGCACCACTCTTACGCGACTTCTTCGACGCTCCGCACTATGCGAGCAAAGAATTTTCTCAGATATTCGACATCAACAATCAGACGAATGCTACCAGCGTTTGGAGTCCGACATTCGCTTTTTACGCCGATCCACCGGATATCAGAGGATCGAGCGATAATTCATGTGGACGCATCAATATTATGGGACAAATCGTACAACAAGCGGCACCGTATCTCTTCCCGTTTATCATCGAATACAGTCTCGTCGGGGCCGCCGTCATCTATGTTATGTGGAAACACATCGGACGCCATCCCCGTTGGCCACATCAGGCTGAAGCTGATCTGGAACGCCGACTCGAAGCTATGCTTTCACGCAGAGCTGTTGCACTCGCACATGCCGGTAATTATTAGTCTTTACGACCTGTAGCCCCGTTGAGATAAATTTGAGACTTTCGAAAAGTATTGGTGAGACTATTTATCGATGAAAATGATATCGTAACATCTCAATCGACAAAATTGCCAATTATAATTGACATTTTAAAGCATTTTCTGACGGAAAAAAATCGATTTTTTGTCTCCCATTACGTCAATCGATTAATCTATGAAAATAATTTTTTTTTTTTTTTTTTCGTATCGATATTTAAAGAATTGATTGAGTTTTACATTTTTTTTTAAATTTTTGTTTCACAGGTCACGGGCGCGTGGATTGCGTCGGAGCGAGCAAAGGACTGTTTCTCGGTCTCTTCCTTCTCGTTGGATCTCTCATCTGTCTTATTCTATTTTTCGTTCTCATTCGACACCCGACGCTCGGACTTTTAGCTATTTATCTCGCGGATGTTTCGCACTGCTTGCTGATGGCTCTCTCGATAATCGCTATAATAATCGGCTTCATACGCGTGCAGAGTCTCAAGTTTAAAGCCGAAGAGCAGAGCGATCTTAACGACATTCTCTTGCGCGTATCCGGTTTTGGTCTCTTCCTGTACGCTGTTTTCAGCGTAATCGCCGGTTCGTTCGCTGCCTTCACTCACGAACCCAATCTCTTCGTAATGGTTACGGGACTCTTGTCCGTCGCGCAAGTTGTTCTTCAAATGCTATTTATCGCCGATGTATCGCGCAGGCGTGTACATCTACCGGAACACGATCGCAGCAAGCCGGGACGTCAGATCGTTACATTTTTGCTCATTTGCAACGTCACCATGTGGGTCATTTATACTTTCGAGACAATGAAGGTCGTCGCTAATCCCGTACAACTCGATTTCTACGGTTATCTTGTTTGGACGATGGTGCAGAGGGTTACACTGCCTCTCTGCATCTTTCACAGGTTCCACAGCGCTGTTACGCTTGCCGAAATATGGAAGACCAGCTACAAGGCGCGACTCGAGTAAATTTCTTCTTTCTTTTTTTTTCCACTTTCATCGATTCATCGCGAGACTCGAACGACGCGTTATTTAAAATCGCCCACGTGGCGCGCGCTCGCGCGCTTTTGGAAGACTCGGAAGAAAAAAATGTTGCTTCGTCACTGCGTAGAGAACAAAAAAAAAACTTCGAATTTGTTGCACGATGAAAAAAAAAAAAAAAAAAGAAAAACATCTGAGAAATCGATGTGAAAAAATAGCTCACGTTTCCATTGATAACTATTGGCTATTTTTTTATTATTTTATTTTCATCTCTCAGTCGTTGAGTCGTGTGCCAAATTCGGAGATGTTTTTTTGTTTTTTTTTTTTTTTTCGGCACTCAGCATCGTGTTTGAGATGAGATACCAGTGCAGCAGCAGATAACAGATAAAGAGAGTCTTCCGACGTTATATACCATACCATTAAAAAGAAACGCTCATCGATTATTTTTTCGCACGATTTTGTCTCATCAAACGATTTTCGCTGTCGACGCATTTTTATACTTTTATACCTCGACCACCCCATCGTGCATCGAGGGGATATACTAGAGATCGCGAGGGTGAGCTGATCGGAACTCGCGACGAGCGTAATGGGATTTAGGGATCGCGGAGCACAGAAGAAGGAAAGAGAAGTGAAAAAAAAAAAAAAAAAAAACAGCGAAATGCGCGTTTACAAGAAACAGTGAGACTCGATGCAAGAATAGGGTGAATTTCATTCGGTTAATTTTTAAGAATAAATAACGACGAAGATTGACATAAAATTTTGAGGTAAACACCGGAAATGAGGTCGGAGTAGGCGAACTTAGTCGGGATAAATTCGGAAAAATAGATAAAGGGATAAAAACAGATGTGTATTTAATAAACGGGTATCCGATGATCTTTCCTTTCGTGCTTTTTGGTATTGCACCTGCGTTCGTTGCGTGTCGTAAAGTACAAAATTGTTTCTACGAATGTTTGAGAAATATTTTTCCGGCATTTTTCTCCCAATTCGTTAGCACCGGTTTTTCGAAAGCCGGTCGTACGTGGGATTGCCAAAAATACTCTACCCGCCCCCTCCGCCTCCGTAATGCGTTCAATTCGATTTTTTTTTTTTTTTTTTTTTCTAAACGCTGTCAACGATTTTTCGCGTTATCTTGTTATCAGAATACGCGATCGCCGGAAGCTACGTGTGTGTGTTTGGGCGCAATAGCGAGGGGATAGGGGAAGTTTCAGAGGTATGAAATTAAAAAAAAAATAAAAAAAAATAAACTACCAGACAGAAAGGGATGGAAAGTCTGAAATAATAAGGAGAGAAAGCGATAAGCGATGAGAAGAACTTTGATAAGAGGGATGCAAGAGGAGAACGAGACAAGTCGGTTACAGTCGATGAGATGCGTGTACTTATAGAGAATAGAGAGTATTTTTTTTCTAAAGCGCGAAAGACGCCCGAGTGATCGTGAACTGAAAAAAAAAAAAAAACTTAAAAAAAAAAAGGAAAAAAAAAAAACAAAGCGTAAGAGAAGTAAAAGAACCGAAGTAAAAACAAAGGGAATGACGCGAGGGAGAGAGAGATCCAGTCATTATATATACGAACTACGAACTATAAGGTAGATAATTATCATTAGATATTATTATAGATGAGATAATAAACGCGGAGTTAAATACGGAAAGTAGTGATTGAAAAAAAAAAAAAAAAAAAAAAAAGCATCAGCAGCAGCAGTTAGCCGCTCGCGTACTCAGCATACGTGTGTTAGACGGTAAAAATCATATTATTAGAATATCAGAGATGAAAAAAAAGGTTTAATGAAGAAAAAAAAAAAAAAAGAAGGGGAAACGATGAAATAACAAAAGAGACACTTCGCCATTTCACGAAAGATAAATATACATTATTAATGATCATTGATTAGTCGTTAAAATGATGAGATAAGAAAAAAAAAAAAAAAGTGTGAAGGATTATCGATCGCTCCCGAGGGATAAGTGAGGAGCGATCGGCAAGTTCGAGATTTAAAAATCGTTGATACACGATTACACGAATATAGGAAGTAAAAGAAAGAAAAAAAAAAAAAGAAGATTTCATAATAATTAACTGTTCCGCACCCCTCGATCCTCTCCGTGTCAACTGATCCCAAGCAAAGCCCTCCCGCCCGTGGTATCTCTCACTGTTAGCTTTCGAGTCTAAAATACAGCTATATATACACACTTTCACCGACACTATTATTACGCATTATACATATAAAAATGATATATAAATAGAATCTAAAGTACACGATATTGCAAAGACTAATATATTGATTCGGATAATATTATGTGTACGTTTTTTCTTGGGGTTGACGAATGCGATGTAAATAATCGATTGATGATTACGTGCAGGCAGAGTGTCTGTGAAACGATGTTAGAAAGAAAAAAAAAAAAACGAAAAAAAAAAACACAAAAGAAACACAGAAATCGAGATAAAAGAATTCTACACCGCGTTCCATCAAATCTTTTCACCAATGCTCTGCGCACCAAAAAGGTTCCGCGTTAAAAAAAATTGAAAAAAGAAACAAACAAACAAAAAGTGATGAAAGTCTAAAGTACATCGTGGGACTGTGAAGTTTCAACGTGTGACGTTGAAGTCTCACGAGAATTCTAGACTATTATAGATAACGAGGCACTGCCACACAGGACCAACCTCCCGCGAGACGCGGCAGAGAGAAAAACAAATCTGATCCATAAAAAAAAAAAAAAAAAAAAAAAACAATGAACAAATCTCCGCGCACCGCATCAGGTCCAATTCTTCGATAATCCCCATAATCAATCCATCCCCGAAGGTTTCCCTCCCGAGATAAATTCGAGATATAATGTCGCGACTACTGTGAATACATGAGAGTGCGAATGACTTTATCGTATGACTGACAATTCTCGAACGAATGTGATTCGATGAAAAAAATAATAATAATAATAACAACAAAAAAATAAAAACAAAATTTCATTAAATGAACATTTTTATTCGGCAAAACGACATCTTTGTACTCTGCCAAATTACGTAAAAGAGTATATAAATAGAAACGAAAAAAAAAAAAATTCTTGTGTACCGAGACACAGACCCGATATCTTCTTAATGGTAGCCGTAAGACTTAACCTGTGAAATCGACGATTTTACCCCGCGTGGGAGATGAAAAATTCAGAATATATTGTGTATCATTGAGATCTACGATCAGCAGTTAGTGCAAATTCATCGGCGAAATTATCGGATATTCCGATAAATATCGGAATCTTGAACGATGAGAAAACGTTTAATAAACTTTCGACTTTCGCTCGGTAAGTTTGTACACCGGTAAGCGAGAGGTTTCTTAAGTTCGAGAATTTCGTGAAGATCGTCGGTGGTCTGCACGTTATATGGGTTGTATGCAAAAACATCTCCTTCGGGGGCAAGGCGCTCGGTTGTCACTCGTTACTTAACATTACGTAGAAAGTTTTTGATGTCTTCGAGTGTAATTGAAGTTTGTACACAACACGCGCACAATGTGAACGTTTTATTGCGTCACCAACGATACGATACGAATAAAAGAAGAGGAAAAAAAGAAAAAAAAAACGTGAAGAATAAGAATGAGATAAAACTGACAAAGAATAAAAGAGATGATGATAATGACGATTGGGGGAGTTAACACACCGACACACACGATATTATACTTATAAACACGATTTAAACATTAAATGTAAAAGAACAAGTATAAGATTACAATACATGTTGTCGAGTAACCCAGTTATTAAGTCGAGTAGTCATTTAAAAAGTAAGCGACCTTCGATTATAATTTTATTGTATTCATTAAAAACAAAAAAACAAAAAAAAAACAATTCATTCATCGTGACGTTATTAACAGCGTTCCATTGTATCCGTTTTATTCGACGACACGTACGATATTGTCGCGTCCGCGTTATTTGTAACGCTAAAACCGCATTGATTGGTTAATAAAAGTTATCTAGATGTATCTTCATGTGTAATAATTTACTTCCCCCCCCCCCCCCCGCTTGATATCGAGTTTTTTCGAAGTATATAGCTATTTTATCACTGATCGCGTGAGTAATCGAATCGTAAGAATTGTAATAACAGCAGCAGGATATGTAAAGGTTATGATGATGGCGGAAAATAGAAAGGTACGAGCAGTTACGCGCAATTCACGTTCGACGACCAGCTGTGGTCAAGAATGTAAACCAGTTTAGAAGAGTAGTGATAGTTTTGTAATACATGTATAAACTTCGATAGTAAGTACCAAACGAAAGTGATTCTGTGGCCGAGTGCGCAGGCTGTGAACGGGACGAGCCCCCAGCGATCGAGTCAGTATATATCTTATCCCACCTCAAGAATGTAACGGGACCCTGTCTACCCACAGTTTGTGTTCGTGCACTATATAGTTAACTCGTTTGTGCATTAGCGCCCTCAATCAGTAGGATAATTACATAAAACTTTCCTCATTTTTGCAAATTACTGAAATGATTATTGTTTAATTGAAAAAAAAAAAAAGTTCGGTCGAAGATTCGTGATATCAAATCTTCAAATTAATTCGTACGCGAACCATAACGAGATTACTGTCTATTTTAGTTTTTACATAATATCTCGGGCAGCCAGGACGTGTTATGCTAATCATAATTAATGCTCGATGCCCTGAATAGCTTATTTCATAACTTTTGATATCGTATCTGCATGTTATTTTTTGCCTCGCGAAAGAATAATCGAACGATTCATTTATGTGCTAGTGGAGTAAAAAATAATACCTTATAGCGCGGCGAAAAGTGGATCACGGGGTATTAGAAAGGCTTAAATGTGAGGCTGTATAGAAGGTGAACAGAAAAAAAAACTCATTCGTCCGCTCGGTGACGGAGTAGTTACTGACACCAATCCGCATTTCTTTTGGAGAACTCGAAGAGTCTGTACAAGGACAATTGACAATCACCGAGTGTTTTATTCCGTCGGTACAGTGTATCATACCCGGCGTACCACCTGCGTCTGGGGGTATTACCCAGTGACTGCGCGGTGTTAGAGTTTTCCGTGTGCAACGCGCGTTCGTTCTGCGGTGCCGTTTTGTTTTAACAGAAAAATCGTGTCGACCGTCAGTATTACGAGGAAGCTGACGTGGAACGCATGGAATTGAACCGCGTCTGCGAAAGATCCGAGAACCGCGTGGTGCACCATGGCTGACGAAAGTAGAACGAAACTGCTCGAGCAGGTGAAGGAACAGGGAGAAATTGTGAGAAAACTCAAAGCTGCCAAAGCCGAAGGTCCGAGGGTGAGTTAAAATCATCTTCGTTTGTCATCGAAGCTACTCGATCATTTCATGCGCGACATATGGAAGTGTCTACGCAATTGTCCCGATCGCTATGTCGTCTCTCACGGTTCCGAAAGCCACAATCGCGAAAACTCAATGATCTCTTTTCAAGACATCGACGACTTTCACTCGATGTTCGATGAACTGAGAATCATTTCGAGTTGAAACAAACGTTTTTTTCTACCTGCGAAAGTCGAGCGTGATCGATCGCCTTTGATACGTCGTTGAAACCATCTCACGCAATGTAATTCACAAACGCCGGATTTCATCAGCCTTTCGTGTCAATAATTTTCTTATCTCGCTATTGTTTGGAATAATTTATGATCGAAAAAATCGTCACTGTTACCACTCGATAAACTGATAACAGTCTATCGAATCAACTATTGCGTTATCTTCAGAAACGATTTTCCCGATACGGCAATTATCGTTTAGGTTATACATTGCACGGTATAGGAGGATAAGAATACTTTAACAGAGTTGAGCAATTTGACGTTTTCGAGTAAAAACTTCATTTACGAAATGATTATTTAGCGAGATGCGAAATACTGTTTGCGTATATCGTTTATTTTACGATAATTTTATTGTTTATGTTATTTACGAAAATGGAAAATCAATTATTTATCTCAATAAATAAACAAAAATAAATATCAATGTTACTTTTTGATAAAAAAATTATTTACTTGCCTCGCTTGTCCAGTGCTCCGTACAGCCGCAGGACTTTGACACAACGTTAGCCAGTATCGATGCTGAATTCGCAAATGTCAGCTATGTATGTGGCTGGACACCGACATTGAGAGACGAGGATCTCTATGAATTTTGTCGTTCGAAGCTCAATGGCGAGTTAAAAAATTGGCCTCATCTCAAAAGATGGTTCTCTAACATAGAGAGCTACGCTCCTTCAGAGAGATCAAAATTTCCAGAGGCAAAGGAAAAATCAGCCTTTGAGAAAACAATAGAGAACTTGACTAACTTCTCGTGCGTCAATAGTCTAAACCTTGACGACAAGGTGAGAGGATAGATATCGTGTAACGACGCTGCCACAGATAGTACTGAAATTGTAGATAGTTTGCACCTGTAAAGTAGATCAGCATGTATTTTCTCACATTTTATTTGAATTTTTTTTTCTTTTTTTTTTTCACGATATAAAATTTTATATAAAATTTAAAAAATCAAATTTATTAAAAAAATTCGAAAAAAAAAAACTTTTTTTTTATTAAAAAATTTTACATAAAATTTTTTTTTGCAAATTTTACATAAAATTTTTATATGTAGAAAACTGGTAGACTGTGGCAGTCGCGTATTAGCTAATATAGCGTTTGCCTCTCTGCTCGATACAGTTCGAAAAATCGGCACTGAGCGGGCGGAGCTTTTCTCTTTGATTCTGGTTGCCGCGTCTCTATCCCTTCGTGTACGAAACTTCTGTTGCATCATGATACGGCTGATGCGCTTCAATCTCAGAGTTATTGCCGGCTGTAAAACTCGCAACGCTTCGAGTACCGCTACTCCGCAGGTAGGGGAGAGAGTCAGAGTGAAAGAGAAAAGCATTGGCCTTTTCTAATTAAAACGTTGGGCAAACGGTTATTAATATTTTCGATTAATCGATTCTTGTTTTGTTCGCAGATTGCCGAAGCAGTTGGTAAATTATTGGAACTTAAAGCGCAACTCGGCGATGGCGATGCGGGACCACAAAAATTTATTCTCAAAACACCAAAGGGAACGAGAGATTACAATCCCGAGCAGATGGCACTTCGACTCGGAGTACTCGATAAAATTGTCAGCGTATTCAAGCGCCACGGAGCCGAGACTATCGACACACCGATCTTCGAACTTAAAGTAAATTATCAATTTCCTTCAATAATTTCATAAATCATTAATAAATAATATGTTAATTACATAATTTATTATGCAGGAAGTCTTGACGGGGAAATACGGCGAGGACTCGAAACTCATCTACGATTTAAAGGATCAGGGCGGTGAAATTTTAGCATTGAGATACGATCTCACTGTACCGTTCGCGCGATATTTGGCGATGGGAAAGATAACTAATATAAAAAGATACCACATCGCCAAGGTTTACAGGAGAGATAATCCGTCAATGACGAAGGGCCGTTACCGCGAATTTTATCAATGCGTAAGTCGTCGTTTGTATTAATTTGTCTCAAAAAAAAAAAGAAAAAAATACGACCACTACGCAGATTAATAATTTAACGATATTTTCAGGATTTCGATATCGCCGGTCAGTACGATCCGATGATACCGGACGCTGAATGTATTCGAGTTGTTTACGAAGCTCTCTCGAGTCTCGGACTCGGTTCGTTCGTCATAAAACTCAATCACAGATGTCTTCTCGATGGTATATTCGCAGCTTGTGGAGTGCCGCAAGACAAGTTCCGTAGCGTTTGCTCGTCCGTTGATAAACTCGACAAGAGTCCATGGGACGAAGTCCGCAAAGAGATCGTCGAGGAGAAGCAATTGGACGAAGCGATAGCCGATAAAATTGGCGAATACGTGTCGAAGCGCGGTGACGCTAAACTCGTTGCTGAACTGAGAAATGACGAAAATTTAATGAAACAAGCGTCAGCGAGACAAGGTCTCGATGCAATGGAATTGTTGCTAAAGTATTGCGAAATCTACAAAGTATCGGACAAAGTTTTGTTCGATCTCAGCCTCGCGAGAGGTTTGGATTACTACACGGGTCTCATCTACGAAGCAGTACTCTCATGTATTTATCACTGCGTTACAGTATTTTTATCTTTTCTTTATACTTAAAAAACGCGTATTGAAACTTTTTTTTTTCTTTTTCAATTTCCAGCCGAAAACTGCGAAGTCGGCAGTGTAGCTGGCGGCGGACGTTACGACAATCTCGTCGGTATGTTCGACAGTAAGAAGAAAACAGTACCCTGCGTTGGCGTATCGCTGGGAGTGGAGCGTATATTCAGCGTTCTCGAGTCGAGAATCGCGAATAAGGGACAAAAAACTCGTACAACTGAAGTCGAAGTTTTCGTGGCAACGGCGCAGAAAAATTTGCACACCGAGCGTATGAAAATTCTCGCTGATCTCTGGGAGGCCGATATCAAAGCTGAACAATCCTACAAGAACAATCCGAAGCTTTTGGCGCAATTGCAACACTGCGAGGACAGCGGCATTCCTCTCGCTCTCATAATCGGCGAAGGAGAACTTGCGCGAGGCGAGGTAACGCTTCGTGAAGTTAAAACGCGAGCGGAAAGATCCATCCAACGGGGGAAACTTGTCGAAGAGCTTCGAAATACTTTAGCAACGCTAACCTCGTAGGAAAATTATTCTTCTGTTGTGATTTTTTTTTTTTTTTTCCTCTTTTTTTTTTATACGAAAACTGTTACCTAACTGCGATCGTAATTCGATCGATTTCACGCATATGTATAATAATAGTTAATTTCGCCGACTTTAATGAAAGTTTTGTTTAGCGAAGCGACGAACGTCAACGGAAAAGTCACACACAACCATAAATCGTTACTTTCGACAATCTTTTTATTTATTGCACCAATATTTTTCAATAAAAAGTTGATAGCGAAAATTTTGAATTTTCATCATTATTATTTTACATCGCGGACTTGTCTCGACGATAACGTCACGTCTCGTTATATCGTACTTATATATATTTCTTCGAAAATATAATAATAGCGAGTAAATTATTTACATCATACTGTTGATTCGCGCTTCTTAATGACTAAAAAATTTACCAGGTACTATATCACAGTATTTCTTTTGGATTGAGTGGGCATTACAAGATCTCTCCGTAGCTATCACAATGAATTTTTTTTATCTTCTCTCATTCACGTTGTCGACTCTCGCGGATCACGTCCGAGTTTAGTGGAAAATTTTCTCTCCGCTTCGACGAAACTTTCGCTCGCTGAACTTCCGCTATCCGGAGTATCGATCTTTACTTCGGTAAGCGAATCAGCGTCCATCGTAATATGTACACTCGCTTTGTAACGCTCGAAGGGATTCTCAGTGGGTTTCTCGATCTTTACTTCCATCAGTGGTTTGTAAGAGTCTATCGATACTCTCGGCTTCTCACTTTTGTTAGTTGAACTTTTTCTGCTGCTCGTCGCTACGGATTCTGTACTCTGTTGCGAAACATTGGAAACCTTTCGCGAAGCCGATTTTCTCGTGTCGGTCCAATGACCGATCGAAACCGCGGATACTTTTCGACTCGTCCCCTTGCTATCGGTTTCCGCGGTCGAACCCGACGATATCGAAGAGTTTCTCGAAGGTGTAACAGTCTCACAGGGCGATATCTTTCGATCGCGTGGCTTCGCGATCGTTCCGACATTTTCGGAACTCGTCGACACCGGCGGCGAGGCTTCGATGTTTTTAACGCTTTGCAAAGCTTCGTATATCGTTCGTGAATTCGGCTCTTTGCTTTGCGAATCTTCGACGTTTATTATCGAAGCTTCGATACCGGTGGACGAACTTTCGCTGCTTGTAGACACCGCGGACGGCGTCTCGTCACTGGATTTTCTCAGAGCGTCGCTAACGACGAAAGGGTTCGTGCTGACGGCAGGTCTCGCCTCGGGAAACGCGGCGAATGGATTATTTAAGGCGGAAATTGCTCTCACGTAAGGGACGCGAGGCCTCGAGACGGAGGGCTGTTCGTTGCTTAAATTTCTCTGAAGAGCGCTTTCGGCAGTTTTCACAACGGGACACTGATTCGGATCGTTAGTTCTTAGCGACGCGAGTTCCTGGGCACTCGGCGAAACAATTGTCACAGTCTTTTGACTCGACGTTTTCGTAGTTTGATCCTTCGCACCGCCTAATATTCTGACTCCGTCGACGAGAGGGCTGATCGCCGGTGTTGCGTTTCTCTCCGATTTAACGCCTTCGGTATTAACGTCGCTGAGACTGAAAGCTCTGACGCGTCTTTGTAAATTTATTTGATTTATCTGTCGCTGTAGCATCCCGGCGCGCCAACGAGGCAACCCCTTCGTCAAGGGGGATGGAGTTTGTTGCGGCGTTTGATAAATATCCGTCGGAGCGGTCGGGCGAAGCGAAAATCTTCGGACTCCCGTTGAGGCTGTTATCGGTGTCGAAACACCGGGTGCGCCTTCCATCTGCACAAGCGATTCTTTCGGACACTCGACGACGAAAGCCTCCGAGGTGTAGGGTGGCGGCGACGTCGTTGACGGACCCTGACGTTCCATAACGTGTCTCGGCATTCCCTGTGAATCCAAAAGTTTCTTTAGTACAATTTGAAGATAAATAGTAAGTATTTTTTTTTTTTTTTTTTTTTTTTTTTTTTTTTTTTTAATCGTAACTGTTAAATATACCGAAAGATACGGAGATCCGTTTAGCGGTGAATTTCCCAAAGGCGTAACGACCGGTCTTAATGAAAATCTTCTTCTCGGTTTCGCCGCCGGTTGCTGCTGCGCTAAACTGCTTCTTCTGTTGTAAAGCGGCGTTTGAGTTCCCGAACTATCAGCTGTACGAAGAGAAAATCTTCGACCCGCTGCACCGGTGACGGTGTTTTGATGGCTCTGATTTGCCGAAGCTGTGCCGTGCGGCGGTGAAAACAGAGTTAGAAGACTCGGTAATTTCGGTGGCGTAAGACACGCCGTTCCCATTTTACGTTGCGGCTTGCGAACGTATTCCTCGGGGACGGCACCAGCCACTCGCGTATGCAAAGCCGTCAAAGCTCTCAAAAAATCAGCTAACGATGTTTCTTCAAGGAGATTACTGCCTTCGAGAGAATTCGCTAAATTGGCTGCTCCCGTGTGAGTGAAATACGGCCTCGACGAGGAATCCGCGGGATCGTAATCTGCTGAAAAAGCACTCGACTGTCCACCGTTTATGTTGAAACCACCCGATGGTTGAGTCAAATAATTTTCTCCTTCTCGCGAATCCAAATCTCCTACTGATACCGAATTTCTTTCTCTTTTGTTTGACAATTGTTTTATCCAACGCGGCCACAGCGTCTTTGGAACGGATATCGGTAAATTCGGAAATTTACTTTTACCCTCTTTGCTGCTCGCCGCTCCGCCGTTCGCGCCGCTTCTACGAGCTTTTATAAGCTCCTGAATTTTTCTCGATGCCGCTGGACCCGACCACGTCCACTCGACGTTTCTCTGCGCGAGATTCGGATCGTATTTTGGATCGAGACGAACTTCGCTCGCCGCTCGAGATCGCGGCTTCCGTTCCGTAGCTACAGGTTTGTCGTAACTACCGCCGAGTTTCCACATCGAGTTATTCCATCCCTTTTCGTTCGAGAGAATCTCTTTATCGCTGAATCCTTGAACTCCGGATTTATTCGCGTCAACTTCCGGTAACTGCTCTGCTTCGTTGTCATTCATATCGTCCGGAGGCGGCGGAATGTATCCGAGAATATTGACGAGACGCGCGAGCAACTCGGCCGGTTGTACCATCGCGTGTGTCGCGAATGTTGCAGTTTTGTCGATTCTCTGGAGATCGGTTTCCGAAACAACTCTCGCAACCGGTGTCTCCTGAAATTTTAAATTCGATAATTAGTACACAAAACATCGCGAATTTCGAGAGGTTCCATAGAAAAATGTAATTACCATTGGTACGACTTCGCTGTTAGCTCTTCGTCGCGGATGCGGCGGCAGAGGATTTGCCAAACCTCCGAATACTAAATCGCGGAGATCAGGGAAACTGTTACTCCGTTGAAATTTCGCTGGAGGCGCTTCGTAGTAATACTCGTCCACGTAGACACGCTGTGAAATTGAAAATCGTTAGATAACTATTCGGAAACGAAATAAAAATCGTTAGACAACTTTTCGGAAAGATAATGAAAATCGGTAGAAAAATTTTCGGAAAGATAATGAAAATCGTTAGAAAACTTTTCGGAAAGATAATGAAAATCGTTAGAAAAATTTTCGGAAAGATAATAAAAATCGTTAGAAAAATTTTCGGAAACGAAATAAAAATTTGAAAAATTTCAATAAAATTAGTAAATAAATAAATAATAATTTAAAGGAACAGAAATTTAGTCGCAACTCACTTTAACCTTCGAGAGTTGTAACTCATTGAAGACACGTCTAAGATAGCCAACCTCCTTGTTAAACTCGTTCCATATCTTGCTTTGTGTGTGTTTCAAGTTCATGGCGAGTTTGTGTTCGAGTCTCACGATTTTCTTGCTCTGCATACCGCGAGCTATGAAGGTCATTATCATGACGATGTATCCGAGACCGAAGGATATCCATGCGATCAGAAAACTCTTGTATAGAATGAATAAGACGCCGCTGCCTTTCGTATTATCCTGACCTGCGATGTTAATTTACGAGGAAAAGCATTAATTAATTATGTGTCGGCATAGCAAGAGCGCGTCGTCGATAATCGATCGATCAAATATGATTAATTGGCTGCTCATTGGTAGAGCAAAAATTAACTTTGTATTTTTTTTTTTTGTTTGTCTGAATAACTCGAAGTCTGCGGGTGAAATAATGAAAATTTCAAGAATTTAATTAATCGCTGTAGTTTTCCCGAATTCGTTTTTTTAAATTTTTTATATTTTTGTAGCTACTCATTGGTAGAGCAAAAATTAACTTTTTATTTTTTTGTTTGTTTGTCTGAATAACTCGAAGTCTGCGGGTGAAATAATGAAAATTTCAAGAATTTAATTAATCGCAGTAGTTTTCCCGAATTCATTTTTTTTTTAATTTTTAATATATTTTTGAAACATGTGTTTCGACACGCTACACTGCGCTTCGATACGTAGATCGACCGCTCGTAGGGCCGCTGATTATTATCTGATCGTTCTAATATCCACAATCGATAATCCCGACACAGTTTATTTAACTCGAAATAAAAAAAAACCGAACATTCTGTGTATAAAAAAAAAAAGGTCGCGTTCCACTTACCTCGGGAAATTCCCTGCCGAACACGACGGCATGTACAATCGAACGGAAACATTTATTTACATTATAAATATATGTTGAAATAAATTGTTGTTTCGCGGGAATTAATCGATTCGATATCTCGACCGAATCGACACGAAATTACATATTGTTTAATCTTACGAATAAACAACTTTATTCGTATGCGATGATCAATACTTGTTTTCTACTGACTGATTAGAATGAGAGATTCTATCTATTCGATATACTTTTTTTAATCGCATGTTGAAGTGTCTGATCTCAATAATTCGATGAAATACCGATATTATATATTAAATTTTTCGAACGATTTTAAATTGATATTTCAACATTTATCAACGTTTATAACAGTTCGCGTAATTTTTAGCATAACGATTTGCGTCAAAGAAAACGATATCGATTGCTAAAAAGCAAAAATTCGCTAAATTTTGCGAAGAAAAATATGCCGTAACGCTTATTCCGATAGTTAAAAAAAAAAAAAAAAAAAAAAAATTTAATGATAAAAAATAATTTCTTACCCGCAACATAATCGCCGAAACCGATGGTGGTGAGAGTGACGAATGCGTAATAAACAGCCTCGTCGTAGCTCCATCCTTCGTAGTGAGAGAATAGAAATGCCGGGAAAAAAATGAACATAACGAAACCGGGTGTGAGGTACATGAAGATCTGAGCCGCGAGGCCGGCTTTTCTCGTTTCCAGAGTCGTTAGTTTCTTCGTGTATTCGCTGTGACTGTCTTTATACGATTTGTACTTCTTGTGCGCTCTTACGAAAACGAGACTGAAAAATTCGCCGAGTTGCGTGAGAAGGATTCCGTTCATCGGAATACCGACGACACCGTAAAATATCATGAGAACGCGGCTCAGCATGTTCGTCGGTGCGAGATTTCCGTAACCTGTTTAAAATTCATTAACATTATAAAAAATCGATAAAAATCGATCGGAGATTGCGATAGAGAAGTTCTATCGCCGATTTTAACTCCGCTTTCGGACTATAAGTAGTTTCATTGGTTTTTCCTTTCTTTAAAGGGTTAATGCTATTTCATATCAGTTCATTTGCCGAGAGCGTGATATTTTTCTCATCGTGCCTTCTCGGTAATAACTCGCACGGGATAATCTAATCTATCACTCGGTGCGATGTTCTTACACAATTGCAGGTATCTCTCAACAGCAGCAGCCAAAGTGCTTTCAACGTTTTATGTACACATATATATATATATATAAAATAATGTATATAGAAGTTTATACGAGGTAAATAACGCGTAAATAATGTCTCGGTCTTCTTAAAATACATCGCAAGAAGGACACTTGAGAAATCGGACACTTGCCTATAGTGCTGACCACCGTGTAAGCGAAATAGAAACTGTTGTAAAAATCCCATTTCAGTGGATCGGTCTCGTTCTCCGTATAATTGTAGACGGACTTGCCGCAATATCGTGTCAATCTTTCCAGAATCTCGTGCTGTTCCTGCGCCTCTTTCGGCATGTAGTGCTCGTGAAGCAGAGCTGCAAATTTTTTGTTTATCTTTCAACTACACAATAATTCATAACTTTCCGCTTACGAAATAAAAGTAATGTCTCTACGTTTAAGCGAATGATGAATGTGAGAGGCGCAATGAAGCTATGAAAAAAATAAATAAAATTATGTTGCGATGTCGCGATGCCGCGATCTCGTTAACGGCTGAATATCCTTGGAAGTCGAAATTCGCGTTATATTTACGCAAATGTCGAGGACACGTGAAAAAAAAAGCGATTGTAGCGAAATTAATGATCAATTATTAATTAATTATTTTTTACATCATAAATTTATTAAATATTCAAAAATTGTGTGAATTTTTTTTTTCGGAGCGGAAATATCGACTACGATGCGGCGCACGTTTTTGACTCGAATCTTCGCGACGTCGAGTATTATCGCTGCCTCGGGATTAATGGGAGTCTCTCGTATTCACCACCGATTAGCCCGTTTCTCTGATCAATCCGTACCGTTGATACTATACACGCTAACATGCAGATCTCCTCTGAAATAGACTCGAAAGAGACTCTCTGTGCTCTTTAAACGGGGGCTATCTTTGAACCAATTGCTTCCAATTATCTTATCAGCTGATATTTGCCAGTTATATGTATATATATGTTGTCGGATAGCCGGCAGGCGTTTTCTATCGGTCGCGATGGACGTACAGGATAGCGAACAGACGAGACGTTTGGCCTATGGCCGGCTTGTCCTGTAGACGCGCAGAAAATGTTACGATAAAAAAAAATCGAGCTAAACAACGCGTGGAAAATACCCGGAAGAAAACGCGAACCTATCGATAATAAAAACGACCCTCGTACCGGTAGAGCGTCTAAACAACATAAGTTTACCTACGCACAACGCGTGATTTCTATGATTCACGGGGATCTACCATGCGAAACTCCGCGCATTGTTCCATGAAAACGAGTAGTAAGTATCTCCTTGAATCCGAAATCGACGAAGCATCAAATCGGAGTTTGTCGAAATTATAGTCGGTAATTGATCGCGTCTATCGACAAATTGTTATACATGCACTTCGACCGACATTCACCGTTACGAAACGAACGAATGCGACTCGCCAAAGAATCCCGCGACATTGTGAATCCTCGTCTCGACATCGAACAAAGCCTATAGCCTTCCAGCCGCAATAATGCCGGGGCACTGCTTTGCATACAAAAATCATCGCAACTATTCGGGTCTCTCTGTTGTGACTAACCATGCGTTTCAATAAGAAAAAAAAACAAATAAATAACTTCGAAACTTCGGTCAATTGAAATACGACGCGAGCGATTAAAAAGAAAGCTTTATAGAAAAAACTCTGTTTTGTTTCGTATTATCGCGATCTATAAAAAAAACACGAGATAATAATGAAATTTCGACGAAAAAAGTACGATAAGTGAAAAAAAAAAAAAAAAGAAAAAAATTGAGCGTTTTCGCGGATCAAACACACGTGTGCGCTGTCAAACGTTGCGTCGCTATTACTTCAACGACGGTAATCGATGAATCACGCACACACGTTCGCAAAGAGGTTATAATGGTACTATGTTGCGGAGTGATCGATGATCGGAGCCGTTCGAAGCGGAAGAAACGAATGTCGCGCACGTTTTTTTTTTTTTTTTCTTTCGTCGGCAGTAGTGGCTGAGTATCGTTGTCACGCGCACGTAGTATTTTAGCGCGCGTATAGTAACGTTTAATAATGCGTCACATAGCCGGCATAGAATGAAAACTCGCAGGGTCGTTCGCGTCGCTTATATGCCAGGATCGTGGCCGAGAGCATAAATCGTCGATCAATGAGAAACTTCACTGAATAAGTTAAAATTTAATAAGAAGTGTTAGGTTAAGACGTTCCGATATTTGAGTTATAGATGATGTGTGCATTTTTTTTTTTTTTTTTTTTTTTTTTTTTCGTCATAGAATTTTGTTTTTTTAAGTATATATAGCTTACCATTGATCTCAATGCGCTCTTCTCTCGCCTGCGCAACCTTGTCAATCTCCAACCGGCTTTCGATGTGATAGAAGATTGATGCCCCAAGCAAAAGGTAGGTCAGGAACAGCATCAGTAGGACCATCCATTGTTTCTTCGACATTTTCCTTTTCCGTATTATTCGTTTATTTATATTAATTCAACGTTTACGGCAAACGAGATCGCGTAGCCCAAGAATTCGTTGAATTTCGATCACCGACGAAATATATATATCGTCTGAGATTTGTATCCTCCGAATGTAAAGCTCCGTTGCACCCAAAGAGAGGGGGGGATGTTAATTTTTCGTCACGAAATCATCGTACACGCTGCCGCGGCTCTTCTGTCGTTATTACTTTGACGAAACGTCGTGATGATTTTTTTTTTTTTTTTTTTTCCGATAACCGGATTGCCGATGTCTCGTCTTTTCGATCGCCGTAAGCACTCGTGTATCTTGGGTATCTATCAGTCTATCGCGAACGGGGAACTGTCGTCGACTCGCACGCCGGTCGCGCACGCCTGCAGAACAGAGCCTAGCAGCTGGGCTTCTCGATGTGATTTAGCCTAAGTGCGAGAGCTCGGGAGCTCGTGGAGCTCGAACTACACCGCGGCCCCCGCTTTTAAAGCCGACTTCTGCGCGACCGTTCTCCCCTGCAAACTCTAAGTCCCCCCTGTTTCTGGTTTTTTTTCTTTTTTTTTTTATCGAACCGACGCTATTATCTTTTCTCGTGGACTACGCGAAGGAGAACTTCGTAATCGATTAGCTTCGATATCTCTCAACGTTTATATGTGACAAATAAGAATTTTATGCTATAGTTTGAGGTATGAAACAGCCGCGCGGACCCCAATGGTCTTTCTTATCCTGCGCTCGGATCGGCGTCTTGTTAGGGATTAAGTGAGCCACTCGAGAAAAACGATTATAAAGTCTCGTCGGCGTCGTTGATGGAACTCTCTCGCCACTCTTCTATTTCCTCTACTTATTCGACCCATTTCGCGATCTATCGCCATACTTATTACCCCATCCCCACCCCTCGCCCCCTCCGGATAACATTCGCTGTTACTAATGATTCAAGCATTTGATAATTTTTCTTTTATCGGTAGAAACCAATTATATTTCGCGTCATAAGTCAAGAAATATCTATTTAGTAATAACAATTTTAAGGGGAAATGCAGTATCTGAATCGCGGAAAAATGATATTTGTTCGTATTTTTTGTTGGCTTCGTATTTCGGCGTAATAATGATATTTTAGTTATCGATGTTAATAAATAATGTACTTCAATAAATAAATACTATTATTTATGAAATAATTTATCATTCTGTTACACTACGGTATATATTATTGTGTTTTTTTTGTTGTTATTTATTGTTATTATTTTGTAGTTGTACTTGTTTTCGGACTTTCTGCACCGTGGGGTTTCCCTTCGGCCTGCCAACGGTCTTAAGTTCGTTTATATTGCAAAAAAAAAAAAATAATGTTATTTTGTTATTATGTTATTGCACTTGATGCGTTCATAACTCTTGGAGAACATGTGGCCTCACCATTTGCGTTTTTACTCGCAATCAAGTCAAAGGGTTGTGTAGGCGAGATGAAAACAAATTACATTCGAGTCACGAATGCGCGATCACTTTGTTTGGTACTGTGCAGCACCGTCGCCGTTAGCTATTGACCTCGCTGTGACTGTAGCTGAGGATATCAAACGCGCGCGAGTCGTTGACCCTGGCGACATTCACGAAATCGCGGATTCCCGGTAAAAATCCGCGTCAACCGTCAATCCCCCGCGTGAGGATGCGGAAACGGACGAAGGTGCGGTTTTTCCTTCGCGTTTGACCAAACGTCTCACGTTTCTTTCGGTGAAACACAATACGTTTCTGTTATATCGTCACAATACGCAAGAATCGCGTCAGAAGGAAGTGTAGAAATGCAGATAAACTGCAGTGATATAGCGGTGACGATCGGTATGTCTCGCATTAAATAAAAAAAAAAAAAAAAAAAAACTACGAGGATAATGCGAGAATGAGATAAATATAGAGCCATGTAATGACTCTATTATGAAATTATGAAAACGAATGAGAATGATTCGAACGTCTCAGCGTTGAACAAAGTAAAATAAACAAAAAATATATAATTCAACGTCGATGTCGAGACACTTTCCTACGTGATACATAAATAAATTATTCAGATCTCGCAAGTGATTTAATTCTTTGGAGGAAATAAGAACAAAAGTTGTGTCAATTGCGATATAAATTATGTTAAATTGGATCAACGTATGGACTTTCCTAAGAGATACGTAAATTATTGACAGGTCGCAGGTGGATCAATCCATTTAAAGAAAACAAAATGGCGTCAATGATATACTTTTGCCATTAGATATATTATTAAATTAAATTAACATATATTCGCCATCCAGAGTTCCGAGACGACTAGAATAGAAATCCCGACGATTTTTTCACCCCGTCTATGCTAATCGTTCGGCATGTAAATATTATTCTTCGTAAAACGATAATCGTTACGAAAATACTTGCGAATTGAATAGAGCGAAAAAATGAGGAAAAATTCGCGATTGAATTGTCGGGGACTCACAAAGTGTTTGTCGATATTTCGAATTGTTTTTCGTCACAAGAGGAAGTCTCTTTAACGACTCCCTCGTGACAACGAAAGTACCTGTGAATGGAATGACATTGAAACATTTGACGAACAGCGACGAGATCGTTTCGCGTATACAATGCGACACGTTCTATCGTCGTAGCCTCGTGACTCCGATAAAAAGACTCCCTTTGACAATAGCAATAACGAATAAATATTCTGTTTTTTTTTTTCTTCTTTTTCCCCCCATTATTTCTTCACTTTGACACTAAGAAAACATCCACCGCGAGTTTTCCACTCATCCCGAGCGTCCAACGTCATTGTTACTCTATTCTGTTGCATAGAGTAGCCGCGAATATGTTTGCGCAAGCTGCGCACATCAAACGTCGTGGCGCTGCAGTCCGTGAGGTGTCTCGTTATTATTTACGACGCGCCCCAAGTGCACGAGGTACGAAAGATCGTGCAAATGTTAATTTGCAATTACGTGTCTTTCGTTGAATATAATTCACTTCCGCATGTAGTATCAATAAAAAAAAATGAAAAAAAAAAAAAAAAAAAAAATGATCGATAACTCTACGAGCTTATCGATAGCCGATTAGCAAATACTCGAAGAGAAGGAATGTCGTGAAGCTGGAGCACACGTAGATAGAGAGACGAGCGGGTAAACACGATCATCGGCGCTCGTTAGCACCTTATTTTTGCGTTTCGAGATAGTTCTGCTGATTGATCGAACTGACACAAGACGGGATCAGTGTAAACGACAAAAATTCTTGACGATTCGAACAACTGCCGATCGCTAGTCACTGGTCAATTTTTTCGTCTTCGTTTAGTCTCCTATTTTTTAATACCATTATTTAGCGCGAGTTATACAGAGGGGGAACTCTTGTGCCAATAACTGTGCCGTTTACCTCATTTTTTTTCTGCTCGTTCCTGTATGTTCTGGAGATTTGAACTTTCCTGACAAGTTTAGCGTATCTGTGTACACAGATTCACGATGGACCAGCGAAATCGTTTGCTTTATCGCGTCATCATTTTTTTTACACGCAGAAACTGTATCGCAAACAGGCCGAGAGACACTGTGTAGCGTAAAAAGAACGATCTTTACGAAAGCACGAGGGACGTTCTTCTCGTTGTGATTATTTATCGTCCAGCCGTCTGAGACACTCCAAGACCGAGTGATGCGATCGTGCTGCCCTACTCTACGATCATTCCATCTCGCGTACAACACTATAAAATGTACGCAGAAGAAACAGGTATGGTACATCCTAAGAGACGGTAATCTCTTCGATATATTTCGAGATTTATTTTTTTTACCGATTAGCAACACTTCGCTATAATGCAATGATGACGAAGTTGAAAAGATATATAATTGGTTGAAATCGATGTCGGGTACTCGAATTATCGATGAAAATGAGGACACAGTTTTCTTGCTTACGTTTGTGTTTTTATTATACACCTCGATGAGAGATCGAGAGACACGATGCTTCGTGATATCTAACCTCAAGAGTTTCTTCACTCAGTTCTCGGGCGTCGAGGCCAACGCGGACTCTCGATTAATCCCATATAGAGAACATAATCTTTCGCCCTGTAAACGATGCATCGAATCGATGAAAAAAAAAAAAAAAAAAACTCAAAGCTTAAAGCCGAAAAGTCTGCGGAAGGGAAGGTCGAGTTATATCCCTCATCGCGTCCGAGGACATCTGGGTACCTCGTTGTTGTCATCAATCTCAAGAACCGTGCGAACGCCGGCCGGGAATCTCGTTTCGTTATATTATATATATTATATTATACTTCGTTTCGCAGTTTTTTTTTAATAAATCTCTTGTATCACCACGCGATCTGTTGCGCGTCTCCTCGATGGTGCGATACGCGCATTATTATCGGATGAAAAATCATCGTTCAAGTACATTCATGATCGAGAGTCCAACGGGCGTATTAACGTGTAAAACACTGTGGGGGATCATTTATTCGCGCATTTTTAATCAATTTTTTTGCGATTCACGCGGATATAATGATATTGGTAACAAATCGAACGTTTTGCTGATGATACGAAGAAAAAAGTTTTTGACGATTGGAAAGGTGTAAAAATATGGTGAAAGCACAGTTAGCATCAAATCGATGCCCCTCCCCCCCTTTCGGCATCTTTTTTTCGTGATTTTCATCAGTTTATAATGTCAGTTTATAAGGCTTGAAAAAAGCTTCTGTTCCCCGTGAAACTTTTCCCGTGTAACACGGTAAACTTTGATTCTTCCGTAATTTCATCGATAATCAATGATACCTATTTTCAAATCTCGAAAATCGCAAAAATTTCGATATCTCGAAATTTTATTTATCGATCGTATCGAAACTGAAGACCGATGTATTTTTTCCGAAAGATCGCGAGTTGGATAAAAATTTTACTCTCATTATAATTTTGTCGCAAAAAACTTCGAGCCGAAGTGCAAAAAAATATACATCCACATTATTTTGGATGATTACTAAACTGTAATTGAAGGATCTTCGTAATAACGGGTATTATCTCGGCAGCGTTTAGATTAAACGGTGAGGATGATCTCTGTGATATATTGTACAGCGGTTAATGTTAAACCGCAGCAACGGGGGACAACGACGACTCGAGTTCGTTTATTCAACGACATGAGGGGCGCCACGCGAAAGATAAAGAGTAAAAGTTTGCCTTTAGCGTCCGAGAGGAAGTGCACGACCGCGGTAACGCGATCTCTCTCGCCCACCTCGGGAATAACGCTTCGAGATAAAACTGTGACGATAGTTTCTATGTATATACATAATAAAACAGGTCTCATGGGAGCTTCTGGTGCCGGGAGTTACCACCAAGCTAAACAATGTACATATATATACCATTACGAGAGGATTCTAGTTTAAGCGCGAGTGACGCTGTCCCCATTAGATTAATTTACATTAATTTACCTAATTGTTTACCGAGAGCGAAGCCGCCGGCGCAGACTTGACCGAGAGACATCGCGAGAACGAAAAGAATCACAAGTGCGACGATGATTTTTAAATGCGATCGAAAATACGCGCACGAGAAAATCTTCTCCAATATTCGCGAATAACCGCAAAGACGCGAGAAGACTCTCTCGCGCGACGATGATTTTTAAATGCGATCGAAAATACGCGCACGAGAAAATCTTCGCCAATATTCGCGAATAATCGCAAAGACGCGAGAAGACTCTCTCGCGCGACGATGATTTCTAAATTGCGATCGAAAATACGCGCACGAGAAAATCTTCGCCAATATTCGCGAATAATCGCAAAGACGCGAGAAGACTCTCTCGCGCGACGACGATTTTTAAATGCGATCGAAAATACGCGCACGAGAAAATCTTCGCCAATATTCGCGAATAATCGCAAAGACGCGAGAAGACTCTCTCGCGCGACGACGATTTTTAAATGCGATCGAAAATACGTGCACGAGAAAATCTTCTCCAATATTCGCGAATAATCGCAAAGACGCGAGAAGACTCTCTCGCGCGACGATTTTTAAATGCGATCGAAAATACGCGCACGAGAAAATCTTCTCCAATATTCGCGAATAATCGCAAAGACGCGAGAAGACTCTCTCGCGCTTTAGTGTATAACAAGAATGCGAAACAATTAATCGACATTAGCCTCAATCTCGGCTTTTGCACTGCTGACTCTCGAATAAATGACTCCGAGTTTCCGATGCATTTGAAAAATTAATCGTCGCAACGGAGATGTGCCGCTGCCTCGACGACCGCGAGAGCTTATCTCGTCGTCCTATGTACACTTGCGAGTGGCTTCCGATCTCCGATACGTGAAAGCGGAACGATAGACTATTGCAACGCGAGAAACTACTTAAAAAATAAGCTCGTCAAAGGCGGCAATAATTCCGCGAGATTTTTCGGCACCGATAAATCCTACAAGATGAACGTCGATGCCGTTGAAAAAAATCCCAACTATATACTCCAATTTTTGTTTTTTTTTTTTTTCGCTATCTTTATCTCTGACGAGAAAGAAACTTTGATTCCTTTAAATACTGAGGTTTTTATTATTTTTATTTTTTCTTCTGATAGGATATCGCATCGACGCGCAACGATTCTTCGTAAAATTAATCTCAATTATAATCGCGTCGATGTATTTTTTTTTTTTTTTTTTTTTTTCGTTATCGTCGACGACGAGAATGTCTTGCTGACGATTATGACGATTCTTATTACGAACGTTCGATTCACGTGGATGAAGTTTAGCTAACGATGGAGCGCGTGCTACGTACCATCACACTAAGCTATTGTTCGTCACTTCGATGTACTACGACACTCTGTTCAACGAAGACTATTCGCTCTGTGGGATGGCTGCTGACACTGGCCTTCCGGTACAGTGGGAGGACACAGGAAACAGGAAGTATTTCACGACACTGCTGTCGATTCGTCCGAAAAAAAAAAAAAAGAGAGAAAAAACTTAAATAAAATAGATAAACGTTCGATTCATCGATTGGCGAACGCGCCTTTTGCCTATTCACAAGAGCGCATTGTGTAATGCCTCTGTGTGGTCGAAGCTGTGAGAGATGCGGAGTCGTTACGTTTCACGAGACACGAGACAAACCGCGCCATTCATTATGCCATCGGAGTACTCGTAAAAAAAAAAAAAAAAAAAAAAAAAAAAAAAAGAAAAAAAATTGAAAAGAAGTTTCGCGGTCTTCTCCACTCTATTAACGCCGCAAATTGATTTGTTTTACGATTACACGCTCGACTCTTAACCGATGATTAAGTGTACTTTGATATTCCGCAATGACCCGCGAGCTTCGCGTTACATTAATCATTATGATTTATCTACGGAGAAACTATTTACGGGCGAATACACCGATTGCCGATCGTTGGCAGCTGGTTATCGACATGAATTTTTGATTAAATACGCTTTCGGGTCCCTCACGCGCTCTATTATTAAAAGAATCCTAAAAATAACTCGCGTCTGTTAAATCCAATTATATTTCTGTGAAGTTTGCGCCAACTGTTTAAATTCGACGCGATTGTAACGATAAACGGCTTGACACGGGAGTTGCCGGAAAGACTTGTAGTCACACGACTTTTTTTTTTTTTTTTTTTTTTCGTCGCGTTACGAGTTGAGTAAATAATGATTGAGGAATTCCTAAATTTGATTTTCCTTTTATTGGTCATACGTCGAAATATCACTTGCGGCGAGACGCGTGACAAGCCGCAGGTTCGCCTGGCATCAAAGTATATAGAAACGCCTCGTGAGGCGTATAGGCTGCGTGTTTTTTTTTTTTTTTATCTTACGTCTAAAGCGACTTCCGGGCGAAACTCCTACGTCCATCCGAATTCCATATCCTCGATTTTGATATTCAAAGCTTCCAGAGATGTGTCGATCTGCGAGTGTTCGAAATCTTCTTCCAAATTCATGTGCTGCAAGGATCGTTACATAAAGTTGCGGAGGACGAAATATCGGGAGGAAGGAAATGAGAAAAAAAAAAAAAATTTAACGAAAGTGCATGGAAAGTACCTGAAGCGCGGCTATCTGCGACGGATGACCAACCAACAATATTTGCGTTTCCGTATCGGTTGAATCTTCCGTCGTTTCCGTTATCTGTAAATGGCCGTCTTTGCCGACGGTGATCTATCGAAAAAAAAAAAAAAAAAAAAAACGAAAAATGCTGATAATTAATACGATAGAATATAAGAATCGATGAATAAACGCTTTCGATATAATTACATTTTGTCTCGTGTGGCTCTTGCGGCTCGTAGTTTGATCGTCCGACGGATCCGATGGATCGGTCAAAAATATATCCATTCCATCGTCGCTCTCGATTAACGCGTGAGCCGTTCTCTTGTGCATAACTAGGGTGCTGCTTTGTCTGTATCGCCTTAGACAGAGTTTGCACTCGAATGGTCTCTGTTGCGTGTGAACCAATTGATGTTTGTAGAGACTAGAATACTCGGTGAAGCGTCGATCGCAATTTTCCACGGAACACGCATACGGCTTTTCGCCGGAGTGTATGCGTATGTGATTTTTATAATTAGTCGCACTTGCGAATGCTTTGCTGCACTGATCGCATTTGTACGGACGCTCGCCGGTGTGAGTTCTCACGTGAACTTTACGAATATTCGACGTGGTGAAGGAACGACCGCAGCCGTCGAAGGGACAGACGAAAGGCCTCTCACCCGTGTGGGTTCTCACGTGTTTCAACAGATCGCCCGATGTCTTGAAACCCTTGTCGCACGATTCGGCAGTACATTTGTACGGTTTTTCACCGGTGTGCGTGCGAAAGTGAGCTTTCAGACTGTAACCAGTTGAAAAACTTTTTTTGCACTTCGGATGCGTGCATCTGTAGGGTCTTTGACCCGTGTGAGATCGCTCGTGTACCTGGCAATGAAAATTACGAATTAAAAGCATCAGATCGGTAAAAGAAATTTAAAAAAAAAAAAAAATGAAAAATAAAGAAAAGTTCTCAAAAAAGTCGCGATCTGTAGGGTCTTTGACCCGTGTGAGATCGCTCGTGCACCTGGCAATGAAAGTTACGAATTAAAAGCATCAGATCGGTAAAAGAAATCTCGAAAAAAAAAAAAATTGAAAAATAAAGAAAAGTTCTCAAGTTAGTCGCGATCTGTAGGGTACCTTGAGATGATGAGGCGTACTGTAAACTTTGGTGCATCCTTCCTGAGGACACGGATGCTGACTTCTTAATTTGTCTTTCTTAAGCTTGTTATCCTGTATCTCCCAGAGTTCGTCTTCCATGTCTACGCGACTGGTTACCATGTATGCTGTACCATCTATTAGTTGAACAAACGTGTCCTCAGGTTCCTGCGAAGTTCCCGCCTGAGTCTGCAAAAATGTCGGTGGTTCCAATTCGAATTGCAGAGCTTTTCCGTCGGTAAATTCCGACAAATCTCTGATCAATATGGCTCTGGCGTTCTCCAATTCCAACGTTGGCTCCTTGTATTCAGATTCTGAAAAATTACGATCTATGAAATCGGAGCGATGAAAATAATTCATTAATTATATTATTACGTTACTATTATATTAATTTATTATTGTTGTTGATTTTTTTTTTTTTTTTTTTTTTTCTGTTAAAAACAGAAAAATTATTCGTGTATTATATTATTGCGTTATTATTATATTAAGTTATTATTGTTGTTGATTTTTTTTTTTTTTTTTTTTTTTTCTGTTAAAAACAGAAAAATTATACGTGTTTTATATTATTGCGTTATTATTATATTAAGTTATTATTGTTGTTGATTTTTTCTTTTTTTTTTTTGGTTTTTTTTTTTGGTAATACTGACCATCGCTGTCCAAATTGTTCGCGACGTACGCTTGCGTTCCGTCGGGAAGAGTTATTGCCGTCAGAGTCGCACCCAACAGTTTGTCGTTGACTATGACTTCTTGTACTTGAGTCGCATCAGTTTCTTCATCATTTACCAATACGCTGAGACATCCCATTACATCGCCGGAAGCATCCTAAAAAAAAAAGGCAAAATATTGCAGAGTTGTCGTTTGTTGTTGTTGGGTGCGATTTGCAATTATCGGTATCTTACGCCGAGACCATGCAACAGAGCGATATCTTCGCGTCTGATGATAGGATTGTCAGGCGGCTCAGCATCCTCCAAAGGCATAGTAGCTTTCAACTGTCGAAACATTGCAGACTATGAGGCATTAAGGTTTTTTTTGCACCAATCATGCGTCCGATTAACATTGTTATTTCTCCGTCGCAGCAACATTTCGTTTTTTTTTTTTTTTCTTTTCAATGACAAAACATCGCGACGTGTTAACATTCGGAGGTGTTTTTTTTATTTATTTATAAATGCCGAATTGCGATATTAGTTGGGAATCAAATTTTCAAAGTGAATCTTAGCGATTGTTACAGATTATTCGTATTACTACGAAATATACATCGAGACTCGCCATTTTCTTTGCATCATTATCAACAACCTATGCAAAACCTTCGAATATCACGAATTTTTTCATTGTCGCAACGTTGTTTCGATGATAATTATTGTTATTTTCTAGAATTGAATAAATTATTATTTCTCCGGTACGAATCAAATTTTCGACATTTCGCACTGTTGATACCAAAGAATCTTGGGAAATATTACCCATAAACTCGGGGGGGCCGCCCGCGAAAACTCCGGTGCTCCGAGAGCAACGCGTGAACGAACGTGCTTTGCGGCCGCTCTACTGACATCTTGCGTCTAAATTAAGGTACTATTCTTAATAGCTATATCCTACGTTGGTATTCCAGTGAACTGCGTCTCTCATCACATTTTACCTGTAAATAGATCTGTATTGTTTGGAATTTCCTTAATCTCCAAAACTATTTTGGTTTCAATTGGAATTTAACGATTAACGAAAAAATGTGTAGCACTATAAGTCAATATTAAAGAAATTTAATACAAATTTCTTAAAATGTTTTCTCAATATCGCGAACCGTAAATATAAAAACATTCATAGACACATAAAAATGTATCGAAAATTATGTAAACTTCGTCCGCGGAATATATTTTTTTATATGAATTAAAAAGTTTCAAAATAATAGATCGTAACTCATCGATATTTCGTCTACGCTATATTAGCCTCTATAACCTCGTTGAATAAAATAAGATATTAATTGCGTCAGCTAAGATAAAGCGATAGTTGTCTATGACATCATCATGCAGAGTTCACCGTAGTGCGGTATCGTAAGATTGTACTTTCCTCCTGTGCATACACGCTATCATTTTAATATAACTATACATAATATATCTTACGAATGGCTCAACTGATCCGTGACACACGGATTAGTAGTACACTTCTAATCTATTCGCGTATTGAACCGTGAGACACTGGCACTCTCAATTACCAGTAACGTATACATAATCTATAACTCCAAAAGTCAAGAATATTAAATAATTAATGTATCATGTTACGTGTATCAATCGATTATGCCGACGAAGAGACGCTGAAGAAATTTCAATAGTCTCATCGGCGCATCATGCACCCCAAAGAATAAGTTACAGTTACTCAATGAAGGAGTATAGGACGATAATTTATCGTCGTTCGCCGGGCCAGTCTAATGACAGTGAAAGGATAATCGGTAGGATCCCACCATGAAACGTGAATACATACCACTGCATACCTATGTGTACCATTGTATGTGATATCTCTACGAACCTCATATTACATTACATTCAACGCTAATTCGCGACGATCACGTGCATATTGCGTTACCAGACATCGCCGATGGTTAATAGTTTCGTTCCTGTTTTGTTACATTTAAGGAGCCGCGCGCTCTCAATTAGCGCGATCGATCTATATAGCCGTCGGCTGAACTTTCGTTGATCTCATACAAGTAACTCGTAGGTCCTTGAGTTCTTCCTGCATTCATCTTTTTTTATTTTTTTTGTTTTTTTTTTGTTTTTTTTTTCGCCTAAAGTCCTGTCTTGGCTCGCGTGTCCTCGCGACACCTTCTCCAATCCTTCTTAAAGCTATTGCTATTCTCCTACCGCTGTCCACACTCTCCTTCGTCGACGGCACAGCTTTGATTCAATTCAGGTGGGGTACCTTCGCGAGTAGGGGGATGTTGGCCAGTTGGTTACCCATGCATCGCGACATTCACCCAACACACGTCTAAAGTAGATCAATTCTCGCCCGTCCCGGTGTGCGAAGTAACTCTGTTTTTCTCATTTTCAATCAGTGTTTTGAGTTAAAAAAAAAAAACGTTCGAAAATATAATTCGCTTATCGTACATCGTGCGTAAGTCTCAAGGGTGTTATCGAGTTCGACGACAAAAGTTTATTTACCGGAATATCGTTCGAATCGAAGGAATAATTGTTAAACTGCTTCGGCATGAATACGGTGAGAACTGATCAATTAAATTTTAATTGACTTCCGAAAGAATTTAATAAAAATAAAATAAATATTAATAAATTATTATTGATAATATTAATAATAATAATAATAATAATAATAATATTTGAAAAAAATTATTATTAATTATATTATTTTTAATAAAATTTTTTTTTATTTTAATGTTTTTTTAATGTATATAACTTCTGTGGCTTTCCCAACGCGAGGGCGGTGATAATATATACGTACGCTTTCGTTATTACATATTTTCCACGTCGGTATAATCCTCAAGCCGGATTCGCCGGGGGTCTGCAATTGCATTATATATATTATATCATAATAGCGATAAAAGACGAGAGCGAGCATTTACTCATAACGCCGCATAACTCGACTCTAACGGCTTTTACAACTCTTTGTTGTAAACCATTCCGTAAGCAGCCATTCGTAACGCGCAATTTCTTCCCGCGTCCATAATATTGTTCTCGTGAATGTTGCACGTATATGGACTTCGCTTTTGTTGATGCAAAAGAATGCAATGCCAAAGAGAAAACTGGTTTGACCCTCGAACTCGAGAAATTCTTTAAAATTTCCTCATGCGGAACGTCTATTATAGTTCGCGATACGTGTACAGAGTAGCATACAGAAGGGCATTTTTAAAACTCCTACGCTTTTTCGGCGGATCGCGCGTCGATCATTTAGAGAGAGAACCGGCGCGCGGGAAAGGATTACGGAAGCTTCTTGTTGCGCGCCGGTCGGGGTTGTTGTCCCTTTCTCTATCTCGCAAAGTCGACCGGTACTATATTGAATTACGTACATGTCGTATACACGTAGGTGATATTGCAACTAACGCGATGGAGGGAGTAGGTGGCGGAGGAGTGATGCAGGATGCGGTCACATGCAGTCCCGTGACTCTCCGACTACGGTTGCCACACTATTTTCTAACGTTTCGCCGATAATCGCTTCGTGTTATATTCGCAGTCTGTCATACTGATTCGCGGAAAAAGATAGACGATTGGAATTTGGCGATAATAACGAAACTATCGATCGATCCTTTCGGGAATACTGCGTGGAGAAGATATACGCGACTTGAAGATGTAAACTTTATTAACGAGAATTCTCAGTCGTATCGGAAATTGAAAAAAAAAAAAAAAACATTTGTTTTGGCGATTACCAATATCTTCCTTGATTTTAGGCAAAAAAATGCAATTGTATTAACATTGAGCGTAAAACGATTGTCTCGAGTATGTGGAACAGAACATCGCGAATACATCGATATTGTGGAAAAAAATTCGCGAGACTTTTCCGTGTTTTTTCACCATTTCGTTGGCCAGTAACGGCTTCAAAAACCGTTCTGCAACTCTGCTAGATATATCATCTTGCGTATTTTTTCCGCAAATCATGACAGGTCCTCAGGATTTCTCGACAATCGATTGATAATCAAAGATATCGATGTTTAAAAATAGGGACGAGCGCGGCAAAATAGACACGCGTAGCAAATGGCCGTATGACGCATTATTTATTTTTTAAATTTTATGGTTTTTTTTTTTTTTTTCAAATTTTAATTTAATTTAAAAAAAATGTTATCTTATTTTTTTTTCATTATGTCTGTTGCCATATGCCAATTTTACACCTCGATAACCGTTAACCCGTGAATAACGTAAATATATTCGCGTTTCTTCACGAATCTGTAATTAATTTTACGCTTACGGAAATATTTAATACGGAATCCGGTCGCAAAAACGATACTTTTATACAGAAGGTAAAACCGTTTGTTTTGAAGCAAACGGCACATAATCGTACGTAAAAAAGAGTTAAACGATAAGAAGTATATTACCCCATACAAAGATATATCGTCCTTAACACAAAGCATCGAGGCCATTCGGTCGAATTCCTATTACACGAACAATAAAACTCTCAGTTGTCCCTCCGTGTGATGAACGATCAAACGCGCAGTGACGCAATTTCGACGAGTTTCGCTTGTTCGTTCCTCGATGAGATCGTAAATTTTCGATGGTTATCGCACCCCCGCGATCGCGCTTTCTCTCTGATCCATTGACGATTCGAACAACGCGCCAAACTTATTTTATTCCATTTGCTTCACCTCTCGGTACAGAGAAGGTAAATAAATATATACGACGATGATAACACCGGTGCGCATGAATATTGCGCAACAACCCGGAGAACCGCATGATATGCTGTTTATTGCTGCGTTACAGTGTAATACAACATGTATAGTTGCCAATCACCGCGAGGGTCCGAGGAGCTCGGCAAAGAGTTATACTCGGGTGTTGTTCCTGTGCGCTCGACTCGCCGAGAAATATTTTTCAAACCGGCGCAAGGACTATGCTAATTTTTTTTTCTTCTGCGAAAACTGTATCGACTTCTCTGAACTAAGATAACGATGTGCCAGAATGCCAATGCTGTAATAGGATAAACGGTGTACGAGTCCTGTGTAACAAAACGACCGACAGCCACAGCTATTGGCATCGATCTTTTTCTCTCTCGCGTTTCTCTCTCAAACGACGTTTGAGTTGCGCTCTACGCATTCTTAAAATGGTTATAGATGGAGGCAACAGAGATCGTCGGATCTTTCAGTGCGTCGTCCCCGCGGTCTCTACGCGCTATTGCATATATATATATATAGAGAGAGAGAGAGCGATCCCTGTGTTTGGAGGCCGCGCGCGTATCCTAATAACTGGTTCACCCTCACGAATTTACTCGCCATTTTACGCAATTCACTATCCACTCGATATCTACAACATTGGATTCGATAAAATTTGTAAATGTCACCGATTATCGTAGCAAAGATCCCGTTTATGCGTTACATATCCGCTTTTGCGTTGATGACCTCGATTGTCATTTTATCGAAAGGAATGTATATACGGATTTACGGAGATTATCATTATTTTTATATAATAATGATATTCTATTGTTTTCATTCGATAGTTGAAGCTGATGGTTTTGCTGCTATCGCTAGCAGCTACAAGTACAGCCGCACCTCTCGCCAGTGTTCACGTTAAGTTTGTATCGCCTCCTCACACTTACGAACATGGATTAACGACTGACGGTAGAATTAAACGTTTTTCAATTTTTTTAAATTATCGTTATCGTCATTTTATTATTGTTAAGGTTACGATGAATTTTTATAGGAGGGAACACGATCGCGCAGAAATCTTATCTCTCGATAGGACGACGTACTGCGAGACAATATGGTGAGAAACAGAAAATTTTCCTCGAACTCTTTATTATAATATATCAGAGCTTTTATCAGTGTTAAATTTGTCGACTTCGCTTCTCAATATACATATATATGTAATCGTTCCATCGCCACAGCGAGTAGAATCAAAATGTACTTAAATCGGCCGGAAACTATATTATACAATAATAATAATTATTATATTTTAATGTATTTTTATTGAATTATTTTTCTTTCTGTAATTTTTCAGGCCAAAGAATAGGAAGAGTCATAACAGCTGAAAATGCAGAGTCTTTGTGGCCCGTTGGGGTTTTTATCGCGCCAATAGATATCAACGATTTGGGTTTCAGCTCTCAGGACTCGGGAGGCAGACACGTGACTCCCGATTTTTCGAACGGACTCGGTAAAATTTTCTACATTATCATTATTATTATTATTATTATTATTATTTTCTGAATATCGATATTTTTCAATCAAACATCGAATTTTATCGGCAAAAAACATCGCAGACACGTGACTCCCGATTTTTCGAACGGACTCGGTAAAATTTTCTACATTGTCATTATTATTATTATTATTTTCTAAATATCGATTTTTTCAATCAAACATCGAATTTTATCGGCAATTAAAGAATTTTTGCGCGATGTTTTTTATAATGGAAGATATCCGCATGAGATATAATGGAAGATTTATAATGGAACATATCCGCATGAGATATCTTCCATTATAAAAAACATCGCAGACACGTGACTCCCGATTTTTCGAACGGACTGGGTAAAATTTTCTACATTATCATTATTATTATTATTATTTTCTAAATATCGATTTTTTCAATGAAACATCGAATTTTATATTTTATCGTCAATTAAAGAACTTTTGCACAGATTTTCTACATTATCATTATTATTATTATTTTCTGAATATCGATATTTTTCAATCAAACGTCGAATTTTATCGGCAATTAAAGAATTTTTGCGCGATGTTTTTTACAATGGAAGATATCCGCATGAGATATCTTTCATTATAAAAAACATCACAGACATGTCACTCCCGATTTTTTGAACGGACTCGGTAAAATTTTCTACGTTATCATTATTATTATTTTCTAAATATCGATTTTTTCAATGAAACATCGAATTTTATATTTTATCGGCAATTAAAGAATTTTTGCGCGATGTTTTTTATAATGGAAGATATCTCATGCGGATATCTTCACGGTTATCCGTCAATGAATATTATATGCGGAGAGATATAGTAACTTAAGCCGAGAGAAAGGATACTTGAGTCTCAAGGACGTCTTCATTCATTGAGTCAAAGAAATTTCTTCTTTGCGCACATTACATTATAATCGGATGCTGTGTCAACGACTGTATAGGAATTTATCGTCAGATTTCGATGTATTGCATCGACTTAGCGATATAGTGGTAATAATTTAATCGCAGAGCATCCGGATCCGTTACTACTGAATGGAGAACAAGCGATGAGAGCGATAAAGTATCTCTACGGACGCGGAGAACTGTTTTACGATGATTTTCCACACGTCAGAGCGATACTGAGGAATCAGGAGGATAGAAGACGAAACGGATTGCATGGCAATACACTCGGGAGTTTGAGACCCGTATCACCTTTCTACAGAAAAGGTACGATGAGGAACTAACTAAACAGACGCTAATCATCAATAAGTTGAAGCAGTAAATAAAATAAACACAAAAAATATAAATATCAAAGTGACTTTAATATCGGATACGCAACTACGCAATAGATACAAATGTATGTAATCGTTTTTTACGCTGCGTATCATTCACGATGAGACGATAAAAATAAAAATAAAAAAACAGAAAAAATATATTTCGTTTCCTATAATTTTTTCCACGAAGTCCGTAATATCTATATTTACAAAAGGACATTTTTTTTTTTTTGTTTTTTCGCGGTGATTTTTCTATTTTCTCAAGAGGCGAGTAGAGAATTACCTTTTTTTTTATATATCGATATATCGATGTAAGTGATATTTATTTTATAACCACCGAATTATTGTCAAAAAACTCAGCGAAGTGAGTAGAAAAAATCCGGGACTCATCATCGAAGGATTCGCTGCATTGCACAAGTCACCGAAACACAGACACATGTAAACGCGTTTATAATCTTTAATTGTATAGGCGCATCGCTCCTCGCCGTCGTCGGGACCTCTCTGGAAACACATTCGTTGCGTAGCTGTACCCCACTCTGTAAATTAAATGACGATGTTAGCTATTTTTTAAATTTAATTTAATCATCTTAACGATAAAGAAATATATGCTATACATTTTAAGTATCACATGGAAGGAGATGCAAAAATACATTTTTCGTAACTTTCGAGATACAAATTAATTAAAATATCAAAGGTATTATTTAATTTCACAGTTTATTATAATAATCGGCAGGAATTTATTTCAATCTTAAATTTTGTATGCGTTTTGAATGCCGATGATACAAGTTGCAACAGTGCATTTTTCGTTGCTCTCGGGATAAATTTAATAAAAATATAGAAAGTTTTGTTTAGTTGTGCAATTTATTTATCGGCCGGAAATTTTTTTATTTAACTTTTTTTATACGTTTGGAGTGCCGAAGATACAAGTTGCAACAGCGCATTTTTCGTCGCTCTCGGGATAAATTTAATAAAAATATAAAAAGTTTTGTTTAGTTGTGCAATTTATTTATCGGCCGGAAATTTTTTTATTTAACTTTTTTTATACGTTTGGAGTGCCGAAGATACAAGTTGCAACAGCGCATTTTTCGTCGCTCTCGGGATAAATTTAATAAAAATATAAAAAGTTTTGTTTAGTTGTGCAATTTATTTATCGGCCGGAAATTTTTTTATTTAACTTTTTTTATACGTTTGGAGTGCCGAAGATACAAGTTACAACAGCGCATTTTTCGTCGCTCTCGGGATAAATTTAATAAAAATATAAAAAGTTTTGTTTAGTTGTACAATTTATTCAACGGCCGGAAATTTTTTTTTTATTTTTTTAAATTTTATATTGCATTATGTTGTATAGGGGATAAAAAAGATTGAGACAAACCATTGTTAATATTGGGACTTTCGATGATTTTGCCGCACCAACCAGACCCACACGGTACAACCTCCACGCCGTGTTCGTTCGCTATCTGCGTGGTATTCATTGTGAAAGGATCTTTGCAAGAGCCGAGTTCTCCTCTCGATCGGCAGATTATGCATCTTCGCTGTGAACCTAACGTCGTTCGGTTAATTAATTATACGCGCAGCGCATATATAACACACAAACAATATTTCAGCTCGTTACGAATCATCGTTATTGCATTTAAGATTTGTCGACTGTCTCGACTATATTTCGCTCGATTACGGAGCAAATAAGTCCGTGAGAATCGTTACCGATAGATAAATCTATCAAATTGTTTCTTTTTTACCATCAATTCGTACGATAAATTTGTCAATTTCATCTCAAACCGATCGAAATTTGTTAATCGACGAGTTAACCATTATTCGGAGTATTAGTCACGGATACCAAAAGATTTGTCACTCGCGGAATGCGGGTGAAAGCCTCGAGTGCGAGTAAAGATTGATAATAAAAAGATCGTCAAAGATAACTTACGTTTCGTAGAAGCCGCGGTGAAGACAATATGATAACAAATTATTGTAAGAAGAAATATAGCTGTTCGCGAATTCATCGTATCGTCGACTAGAAATTTATTATTATATTTTTTTCACAAGAAAACACGGAAGATCTTCACCGTCTACTCAGCGCACAGCCATGTTGAAACGCGCACTGAACTTCTTTGAGAACCGGACACGTAGTTGTCCTTTCACTTTGCTTCGCTGTGTTCGTAATAATCGAAGCCGCTCATCCACACTGACGAACGCTCGAAGGCTACTTTCTTATAATACAATATATACAACGGTACATACAGATAAAACCGGAATTAACGAGATGTCACTGTGTTTATAATTGAAATAAATATTTTTATGCAGAAATAATACGATTAATTTCAAATATAAGAAATTTAACGTCCATTTTTTTTAATGAATTTATTTACAATATATTTATTTACATCGCGATGGAAATTTTGGCAAAGACATTATAACATATTATTTTTTTTAACGTAACAAGTAACGGATAACGATAGTGTCGCAGATATAACGTTTAATAATAAAATAAAATACTTAAATTAATAATTAAACGCTATTTATAACTTTTTTTTATAATTTTAAGGTTACTAACATTGAATTGCCGATCTCGTGGTTTATTCGTTCTCAATTTCTCGGTAATCTTTTACCTTAAACTTGTCTTTCTCTCGGCACACGACAACAAGTCCGGCGCAGTAGCAAAAAGACGTAAGTAAGAAGATGAATCCGAGATATCCCATGTGACGAAAAAATGCTACGAATAATAATCGATTAATCGATATAATAATATTAACAATAAGTAATAATAAACATTCATTCTAATACGCCGCCAATATCCCGTTGGCAAGAAACCGGGTCTGTTAGTTTAAAATCTGACGCTAGATGGCGTCGAACCTAAAAATTTTACTCAAAGTTTCTCGAAAATGGTCGGATACCTTATTAGTTAGTATATATGACTGCAGCGTCGCACGGTTAATGTACTTGCTTCGGCAGTACATATACTAAAATTGGAACGATACAGAGAAGATTAGCATGGCCCCTGCGCAAGGATGACACGCAAAATCGTGAAGCGTTCCACATTTTTTGGAAATATTGATTTCCGAAAAAAATAAAATAAATAACTTTTTGCATAGTTAAAACAATTAAAAAAAAAATTTATAAATATCTAATAAAAAAAACAAATACATATATATATATATATATTTTTATTACCCTGAGTCAGGAGACGCGATTTCGAGACGACGCGTATCCTGACTTGCATCATCTTGACGTCATTCGCGTAGCAGGTATAATTTCCCTCCTCGTCGTTCGATACATCGATTAAATACAACGTCGAAAACGTATCAACTAATACTCGGGGTTCGGCATCTTTTTTTCTAAATGATCGTCCCCTCCCCTTCTTGAGGATCAGCGCGTCCTTTCGCCAGACTACTTGGGTCTCCATACTCGACCTTAGGATCGATGTTTTAAATGGTGAAATCGAAGTACGGAAATGCAGTAAAAAAAAAAATCAAGCAACGAGGTACGAATTACTCGGGACAAACTATCGCTAGATGCGCTCCTTGCGCTAAAGTGTATCTTTTCATATATTTGAATTTATTTTTCTTCGATTTCTTTACTCGCGGACAATTCTTGCATTTCTCTTCCAATATGAATTCGGGAAGATCTCTCGTCGCTCTACTTATACTAGGAAACTGTTCGGCCAATAGCTGCGATCTTCGCGGCAAAAAAAAGACGAAGAAAATTCATGAATTTCTCATTAGCCGACGTGAGATTATAAAAAAATGCCCACCTGCACGGTAACAGAGGGGATTTCGAGAAGAATTTAACAATTTTAGAATCTTCCGAATCGACTTTCGTCTAACGAAGTAAAATTTATTATAAACGTGAAAAATCATTAAATATTTGAATACTTTTATAGTTTTTTTTTATAATAAATTACTTGATTAATTATACGGCGCTTTAATCTACATAGCGCTCGACTCGTCTTAAATCCGCGTTTTCGAATGCATCGTTCGCAGGGACTCCACGGCGACCATTCCGAAACTAATTCTAAAATTATACCAGCCTCTCGGATTTCTGCCAAATCATTCATTCTCGATACCTGCATTTTTTTTTTTCAATTTTCGGACTCGTCTTGTAATTTTACGAATACCGTAATATACGAAAGAAATACACACAGCAAAGCGAGTGGTAACAGGTTCGAGATTAATTTCTCGATAATTTTCCCAGTCGGTGATGTTGCCTCTTCCGAGCGCCGAATCTACGGATTCTTTGGTAACTGTTTCGATTCTATAATTGAACTTATTCTCCGTCTCCAGTCCGTTTACGCCGTGACAACGATAAATTCCAGTATCTACTTCATCGAAATCTCTGATAACGAGAGAAAAGTCCGGAGTAACGTGAATTCTGTTATAGGACATATTATTGTCCATTCCCAACTCAACTTCTTTTTCAAATTCCGTTTGATAACGATCTTGAAAGTACCATATTCTCGGCTGTTTATCGTCGATCTCTTTGCTACGTTTATCGTAAAGTAAACATTTTACTTTCGATTCTCTGAATGAAGTAAATTTTATGTACCAAAAATGACATTCGAGCAGAACAGTCCCATTAATTTCCGCATCTACGAGAAGATATTCGTCCAATTCTTCGGAGGTTATCAAGCGATCTCGATCCCTGCAGTATCGATTGATTTCCGGTCGTACGTCGACGCTGAGAATATGAACGAATCGTGACAGCGAGAGAATCCAAATGCAGACGAAAAGTGGACCCATAATAACGGAATCAAAATTTGTGCGCCAAGCGTCGTGAACGATGGGAACAAGCGAAAGTGGACCAACGTTATACGTGAACGAAAGCGCGATGGATGGGGGCGCTTGGCGGAAACACGTACCCACAATGCATCAGTCGACATCAACATGGCGGACGCGATTGAAAGTGAGTGATATTTACGGTAATTCGCGATAGTTTTAAGTCGTTAATAAACTCGTCGAAAAGTTATCGCCAATAGTTTGTTCGTTGATCCAGCAAATTCAACGATACGCGGATTACGTTGGTTCGCGCGTGTCGGATCTTTCACACTAACGTTTTAGTTATTCGCACACTTGGCCCGTGGGCCTAGATGGGTTTAAAATTTCAAAAATGACCAATGTACAATTCAAGCGGGACGGCTTGTGACTTCGAGACAGAATTTTTCCGTCTATCGCGGAATCATTACGACGCCGTTATGCCATTACGATTGTTCATTACAAACGTCAAATAGTATCACAATCGTGAAGCTTCGCAGTTTAACGTTCGAAAGTAATACGCGCTTACGCTGTTTACACAAGTTGCGCCTCGTAGTTTGGTTATGTCGGAATACAGAATAAGGCTATCATACACGTACCACCGCTATCCACGAGTGTTGCCCTCGGTTACCCTTCGAAAAATCACGGAGTTCGGAATATCAACAGATACGTAAACACTGGCGATTATTGCAAATGGATTGTACGTTATTATTCATCGACAACTATGTTATTTATTTTTTTTTTTTCACCGCAAAACATCGAGTCGACAGTTGAACGTTCGAATAATCGTTTGCTTGACAAATAAACGAATTTGAAGTGTTGAATTTTGTGTGTTCAAAAATATGTCGCAAATACTTTTCAAATTAATCGTTTTTACGAGAAACAATAGCAAATATTTTTTTCATCATTCAACTTTCACCAATGTCATACTTTTTCTAAAATCATTTTATATCTCTGTCCATTGCGAAGCTTGAAATTATCAATGGAGCAAATTGAAAAAAAAAAAAAGTTTTGTTAGCTCCGCCGCAAAATTCACGGAATTAGAGAAAAACTTGTGGCTTTGTTTACAGACGAATCGGCGGAGACGTTGCTCTCCATAAAAAATGGCGGATATCCGTCCATCGAGGATATAAAGACGGAGATGGGAGACGACGATTCTATGGATATCGAAGAACATCCCATATCCAACAATTCTTTGGATTCAAGTATGGATATCGAAGAACCAATGCCAGAACTTGGACCGGCGGCTCTGGGATTACAGAGAGTCGGTACCAAACCTCCGCCTAAACCCAATCCTCCTACTCAACCGGTTCAAGTGCTCAATCGCCGAGGAATGCCTGCAAGGATCAGAAAAAAGAACAAACTGTTTTACGACGATATATTGGTCAATCATCCGCATCACAGGTGAATAACGATTCTCAATTTTTTCATATGCATTCAAAACGTATTTTTGTGTACTTGAAATTCATTTGATTTCGAAAAAAAAAAAAAAATGCAAAAAATTTTTTTGGTTTGTCAATTAAATTAAAAAAAGTTTAATATCGGCAAAACATCGACTATTACAGAGTATTGATTAATGTACTATTTTTTTTTTTTTTTTTTTTTATAGAATAAAGAAAGATCCATCGATAATGGACGTGAAGCCATCGCCGAAAAAGTTATCGCGTCCATCACCGATAAAGAAACAACCGAAGCCGATAATCGAGCCGAAGAAGCAATCAACACCGACGACCCCAACGACGACATCGCCGGTCGTAATTCCGCCTCCGCGTCCGGTAACACCGCCGATAAAAGAAGAGCGGGAGATCGAAAAGCCCGCACAGCCGGGTTCGCCCGATCGAAAGATCGGGCAAAAGATCGGTATGCGTTTGCGAAATCTTCTGAAACTACCGAAAGCCCACAAGTGGGTTTGTTACGAATGGTTCTACAGCAATATCGATAAAACTCTCTTCGAAGGGGATAACGATTTTATGATATGTCTGAAAGAGTCGTTTCCGCAATTGCAAACGCGAAAATTGACGCGAGTAGAGTGGTGTAAAATACGAAGAATGATGGGAAAACCTCGTCGTTGTTCGCAATCGTTTTTCGAGGAGGAGAGACGCGAACTTGAGAGAAAACGGCAAAAGATAAGAATGTTGCAACAACGAAAATCCGGGGATATGAATAGCTTTAAAGATTTGCCACCGGAAATACCGTTGCAGCTTGTTATCGGTACGAAAGTAACGGCGAGATTGCGTAAGCCACAGGATGGCCTTTTCACCGGTAGCATCGACGCCGTCGACACGAGCAACAATACCTATCGAATCACATTCGAAAGAGCGGGTCTCGGTACGCACAGCGTTCCCGACTACGAGGTTCTCTCGAACGAACCTCCCGAAACCATAAGCGTATCGTCGTTCGCACAAAAATTTCGACCTCGACACGTACAGTACGTACCGTCGCCGCCTTACGCGTTAAAACTTCGCTCACCGCGTCTAAACAACGATCCACTGATATCGAACGCATCGATAGCGATTCCCAAGAGACCTCACATCGGCGGTACAATGAACGGTTATCCGCTTAAACTTCTCGAATTTATGGTCAAAGTCAACAAGATACTTGCCGCGAAGAAAATAAAGATAAAGAAACTGAAAGAAATGAACAGCGAAGCCGAGAAACAGAGATCGATCGGTGAATATCTTCCCCCGGATTTCGAGAGACGATACGCGGGGTAAGTTTCATCGTCGAACCCGCGATACGTGTTAAAATTAAAGAAATTTTAATAATCCGTAAATTTCATTCATTTTCAGAATCGTCGTGGAACTCGAAAAGATGAACGTTGCCCTCCATGAGTTTCTCAACGATATTCAAGACCTTTGCCTGGATATGGCGCCGGAGCCAAGTATGGCAGCTATGTTGGCGCCGTCGCATCTCCGAGAAAAATGCCGTCAAGAAGCGAGCGATATGGTTGAAAGAAACAATACGATGAATGATAAAGAACCGACGAAGATGAATCAACTTGTTACCGACTTAACCGCTCTTATGCTTCAAGTTAAGGTAATTGTTACGAAATCAAACTTTTTGCTTAACTCCAATTTTTTTATCGATACCAATTTCATTTTAATTTCGTACTTTTTCTTTGCAGTGCCTCTCCGATTCCGATCGAAACGCCTATGAGCTCAAGGTGCTGCAGGGGACGATGGAGCAAATTAGATCGCGACTCACGCCGCAGAACGAACAGGTGTTTCAAAATTACGTCGAGGTTCACATGCAACGCATTCAACTGGGACTCGGACAGCTCGGCGCGTTGACGCCTTTCATGGGGCAAAAAGCTTAACAGCGTGCGTAGGGAAAGAATCGCTGTAACAATCATGCGAACGTAAATCTAATGAGAGACAGAAACTTTGTACAGACTAATTGCTAATATAATAATAAGTCAATCGTTTCGATTTTTTTTTTTTTTTTTTCTCGGTGGGTGAGAAGATACGATAAGTGAGTTTACGTTGCATGAAATGCACAGTCGGTGACCGCCTCTGGTCTTCGATGACCGGAATAAAGTATCAATCATGCGCTCTCAAAAATATTTTTTTTTTGTTTTTTTTTTTTTTTTTCAATCAGATCAGCACTCGAATGTAAGAGAAGATTTACAATGAGTTTGCATGTCACTTTTACTTTACTTTGATTTTTTTTTTTCTTTTTTTTGTTTTATGAAGAGAGCAATTATTGTTCGGTTACGAAGTTTCGATTGGTCGGCACGACTTCGATAAAAGAGATATATAACTTTGATGAGAATTGGCGAATCCAACGTTTGACGATTTCTAAACATTAGTCGTTAGTTTAAACTTTAAGTAAATATAGTGAAAAAAAAAACAAACATTGTATATTAATATTATATCATTCAAAGCTTAATATTTTATTGGAGATTCAGATAATGATTATTAAATCCCTAAAGAAAATTTTTGCGTTGTATGATTGTTTTAATTTTTGTCTCATCGACGAGATAAATTAGGGAATAACACTAATTATTTTGTCGACAATCGATTATTTTACGATGTTTGCTTTATTTATATACAAATGGCTATATAACATTTTCGCGTGCGTACAACGATTTTCAACTAGCATGTCGTTTAGTGAAAATTATCACTTCCACATAGCCGACCGCTTTCTTTTCTCGTAAAAAAAAAAAAAAAAAGAAAGTACAGCGGAAAAATAAAAATGCCGAATGCTAGAGATCGAACACAAAAAAATACAAAGCCATTGATCAGGAAACCGCTGCGAGGGGTTTCGCGATAAGTTTGTAAATCCAAATTTCATTTTGTCGCAATTGAACGAACGAAAATAATAGAATTAGAGATTTTCTTTTTTTTTTTTTTTTCTCGAGCGCCGTGTTGTACAATAAAAGAAATCTCGTTTGGGGAATGCATCGCCATTCAATCGATTTGGAAACAGAGTCTCTTACGTAAATAAAAAAAAAAAAGATTGTTTCGGAGATGACGAACGGCGAAGGCTCTCGAAAATTACAAATTAGAAAGATATTGTTATCGCGCAGTCGTGCAACGATTTTTTTTCACGGATTCGCTTTTAGTACGAAGCTAACAGTCCCTCACGGCTACAATTGTCGCTTTTACGGAATATACAGAAATTATATAATCACATTCACGCGGTATCGTCATAATCACATTTTCACATCGAAGTCAAAATTGTTTCTCTCGTACGGTATGTGTTAATTGCTTTGACGATTTAATATTTGTTTATCCCATGTGAACTATTATTTTTTATTACTATCGAGAGTTTCGATTAGATTATCGGCGTCTTCGCTCGTTTTGACTCTCAGCAACACAGGCGTTGGCGGAGGTTCAGAGTCGGGTAACGGTAGACAAACCAACATAACTGTATTCTTATTCATACGCTTTGTCGGAATAGTCGTTGTCAATAACGTATTGAGCAACAAATTTCCTAAAGAATTATCGGCGCGTACGATGAGTTGAGTTTTGCCGTTCGGTGTCGATTTCAAAAACAATACACCTATTCCTCGATCGCTAAAGTTGCCTTCCTTCTTCACGAATACTTTGCACCTGCGCGGGAAAAAAAAAATATATATATATATATTAATAAAAAATAAATCGATTGAATATTAAATTCACATCGATTCTCTTTCTGCAAACTCACCGTTTCTCGAAGAAAGCATCTTCTTCGGTTATCGGTTTGAAATCCGGTTTCGGTGGTTCGTCTTCGTCTTCTTTTTCCTCGTTATCGGCTTTAGTTTCGGTATTCGCTGGAGTTGCTACGTGCGATCCAAAGGAAAAGGGTTTAGCGCTAAAAAATAAAAAAAAAACAGCATTACTTTCGGTTCGCAAAAAATTGCGAGATTCCGAGTGTTACCTTCCGAAACTAAAACCAGCCGAAGGTGTAGTACTGGTGTTGGAGCTTTGGCCGAAGCTGAAAGTCGCTGAATTACTATTATTTTGTGAAAACGACATATAACCCGATGACGATGATTGTTCCGATTTCGGTTTATCCGCCTCTTCCTTATTCGACGAAACGCTCGGTGTTTTATTTAAAAATGGATTATTTTCGGTATTAACGTTGCCGAAAAGCGACTTATTTTCCGTTTTATCGCTCGTATTAACGCTGAATATTGATTTTGATCCCGGAGCCGATGCGCCAAAGACTGTCGCTGTTGACTTCGGCTTCCAATCGATATTCGACCATTTTCCCGACTCAGCGGTCGATTTCTCGGTTTTTTTTTCGGGGCTTTCGCTCGACAAATTTTCCATACTCGGAGTACTCGGTAACTTGGAACTCGTCGCTTGCGGTGCTTCAAGTACGATATCCGAATTCGACAATAATTTCGACGAATCGCGTCCGTGATTGGCCTCTATATCCTTCAGATATTTCTCGTAATCGCGAAATATTGGCGTTAAGATACAAAACGGATTCGAATCGACGTGAGACTTTATCCATTCCGTTACGCTTTCGTTTAGTCCCTTTAACTTGGCATAGTAATCCGACGATTTTTTGAATATGTTTGGTTCCTTTTTTTCGCTCTGTTCCGTTTTTTTAGCTTCCGCCGATTTGGGGGCGGAATCCGTCGATGGCAAAGTTACGTTTGTTTTTTCGGTTCCATTTTCGGGAATTTTGGACAATCCATTGCTCGTCGCATTTGCGTTTGCCGTTGGGTTGACGATCGATGAAAGATTTCCTACGGTATTTGATTTGGGAAGAAAACTGAAAGGCGACGATGACGACGGTGCCGACGTCGTCTTGAATCCGGAGAAACTACCAAACGCGCTTTTCGTTGGTCCCTGAAATTACGTTGTTGCGATTGATTGCGCGAAAATAAAAACGTCGATAGACGCAATATGTTAACTTACCTCCGTACTTCTTGGCAACCTGCGGCGAGCCGATTTGACCACTCGCTTCTCCAAAACGTCTTGAGAAGCTTTTATAAATGTTCCCGCCTCCTCCGGCTCTTCCTCGTCGTTCCAGTTGTCATGATTCAAATCGCTGGCTGCGGTACGTTTGCATGCCATAGCTCTGTGGAAAAATGATATTCTGGAAAAAAAAATCAATTGCGAGTTTCGTTTTTGGAACGAAACATTCGATTGTTTTGTTTTGTTCGGTGGTAAGGGTTCGCGAAATGAACGAATCTTGCTTGCCAAATGTTTCGTAAACAAACGCTCTCATTGGAACGAGAAGCAATGCCCGAGACAAAAAAAAAACCTCAAGATAACCTCCGATAGCGTTGCTATCGTCGCGAATTTTTCGATAGTTTTATCGATTTGTCAAACTAGCTAAACGAAAGTGTAAATCTTACCGTGCTTCGCGATCCTTTTCGTAAATGTTGTATAAACTAAGCGAAATATTCGATACCGATAAATTCACCGCCAAATATCGTTCGCGCGATTGAAAAATATGTATCTGATACAGCACTGGGCTGGCGCTGGCACTTGCTAAGCTACGCGGGCTCTCTACCGTTTGCGTGTGTGTCCCTTTTTAGTACGAAATTTTGCAACGCGCATGCGAACCTTACAAGCGAGACTCTCGCCAAGTCGGAGTCGGAGAGGAGCAACTGGTTTACCCGACTACGACACACGTTCTAACGATGTGTTAGTAATTGGTCTGTTTTTTTTCTATGGGTCGCAAAAGTTTTTGCGTAGAAATAAAAACGAGAGAAAGTATCGAAAAATTGTACGCTGCGTAGCGAAATCACGTAGACACAATCAGCTGTTGCGTAAGGGATGAAAACAACATCGAGGGGGTGAAACTACGAAGTCTTGGGGTCTGTGAACTTTAGGGTCGAATCTCGCGCCGGATAATGATCGATGTTTGCGCTTTCCAATGTTGCATCAGGGACGAATGATGCAGAGGGCCTTGTTCTTCGCAAATGAGTTGGCAAAACAATTCAACATTAAAAGTATATCGTCTAAATTGTATCGAAAAAAAAAATTTGCACGGTTATAAACGTAGGAATAATCTATTGAAATACAAAGCATTGTCCTGCAGTCTATACTTTCATCGACAATTATTCTTCGAAATGTTGTCGCAAACTACCCCGTCCAAGCGCATCATGAAGGGGCGCTGGTATCGTCAATATTATAATATTTTCGTTCAACACCCCCTACCCCTTAATCTTTACTCATGTTTCTTCTTTCGTACATATTATTTGGCTGTAAATTGAAAAAAGGAAACATCTGCCTATCGACTGAGCGTTATTCATTTGAATGCAAAGGTCTAGTTGGTGTTTCGGCAGTGGTGAAGCGGTGGCGACGTCACCTTGTTCAGAGAACGTCCGACCGCCGTTCACGCTGGTCGTGAAAACACATCGCTTTATACTAGTATGTACCCAAAACTACTAGTACTACAACATCGCGTTAACTCTAGCATAACTAACATAGCAATTTCGTAAACCTTAACCTCGCATTCTCTCGTGCAATAAACACAATCTGTAGAATCATTGTTTTTAATACAAACTTTTCATCGGCCGTCGCGAAACCGATTGAATATCAGAGACTTAATACTATAAGTAACGCGCGTACGCGCGACGCTGAAACTTCTATCTCTTGTGTGTGTGTGTGGCCGCGACTGGCCGAAGGGGGAAAAGGGGGCACCACGGTAACTTGGCACGGCGGTGGGAGAAGCACGACGACGAGCGAACGACGAGACGGGGCGACGAAGAGTTGTCAATGTGTGAGAAGGGTCTCTCACGAGGAGAGAAACTCCACCAAGAAAAAAAAAATTCATTAGCAAACATTTTTTTTTGTGTGAAAAAAAAAAATTCTAAACGTTTCCGGTCGATCCATTAACGTGACAAATAAAAACGTAAAAATATCGAAAAATCGTAAATTATTACAACGTTTTACCAAAAGTGTCGTGTGTGTATTTTTTTTGTTCGTATCGGTGAGACTTTCCGTCTCTATCTTTTCGATTGTAAACGCGTGTTGGTGCGCAGCCTCGCGCAGCGGCAGAGCACCAGCGAGTCTCTCGTTTCTTGCGTGTTGGTTGATATAAATATATATACATATATATATCTATGAGTGTGTCGAAGCAGGGACAAGTGCCGTGCCGTGGTGGGCCACCGTGCGGTGCCTCACGGTGACTACTATATACGCGATTTTCGGTCAGTTCCTTCTTAGTGTACCGCCTGGTTTTACTGGGTACGAGTGCGCTTACCTCCTCCGTCGCGGGGTTCGGAGATTCGTCTTCGACGGGAGGCGCGCGCGAGACGACAACGACGACGACGACACTTACTTTTTACCCGACAAACACACACGCCGCTCCTTGTCGGAGCGAGCGAGCAAGTCAGCCCGGCGAGGAGAGCGCACAGGATCTCGAGCGAGAGAGCGACGCGCTTCACACAAACATCCGTTGTTGCATTACTTATAAATCGTATTAGCAGTAAATCCGTCTCTTGGTGTCGTCAAACTCCCCCGCAGTTGTCAAATAAATAAAAATAAAACAAAACAAAAAAAAAACGAAGAAAGAAAATAACAAAAAAATTACAGACTGAAACTGTGGTGTTAGATTAATTATGGAGATATCGAAAGGGCTTCAGCAGGAGATACAGTTGGTGCAAAGCAAGCTGAAAAATGCTATACGCGATCATCAGGTGAGAGCGATTAAAAAAATAATATTATGTATAAGTACGTAAAGTTGCGTAGGGTACATATCTGTTTTTGCATGTGAAGAGCATGTTTGACGATTGAAAGTACGAAGTTGTCACGACAGGCCCGATTCTCTCGATCTATCGTGTTACGAACCTTCAACTTTTTTATCTCTATTAAATGTGACTTTTTTTCACTCATTCAACTCGCGTACACGAGAGAATTTCTCGTCGTACGGACTGCCGAGTTTAGCTCGACAGAGTCGGAGAGGCACATTATTAATCGAGCGCGTCCCTCCTCCGTTTTTTTTTTTTTTTTTTTCATCATTCTTTCTTCTATCTCTTCTCATATTATGTATATATGTCCGTAGTAACGTTTTTTTTTTTTTTCGTAAAACGTTGGCATACAGACGTGTCGCATTTCCCGTGCATGTTTCCTATTGGGAGAGCGCGATCGCGTTCTCACCGAGTCTCGTAATCGGTTTTAAGATAGTTTCGGAGAGACTTGAGAAGTGTGCGTATATATGTGTTTTTGCTTTTTCAATATTATTTTTATTATTATTATCTCTCGCTGACGAGAAAACTTGTGCGTGGGGTCACGAAGTATCAGCTGAATTGTTACGGTAATCGATTTACACTCTGCGCGCTATCTTCTCGCATTCCACTATCTACCTATATACCATTTCTTTTATACCGGAGTTTCGTCGTTGAATTTTCGATAAATCGCGTGGAGTTGCTCGCGCGCTCGCGCGCCACCACGAATTATCGGTCGATCGTACGGTGCACGACTAGGTATCACACGAATACGCCGGTAGTCATGTACTTCGAGACGAATAGATGTGTTGCATCTGCAGCGGGTCTCGCAGGAGAGATCGCGTTTTCAAGGTGAATGCGTTTCGGAATAAAAGGCCTTCGAGTGCGAGAAGGCAACTATGCTTGTTCCCCCATCGCATCGTTTATGAATCTTCTCGTGGTTATAAAAGCTCATCGAGTGTTATCGATAACAAAGACCGTTGATCGATCAAAGAGCGACGACGTCCCGGCGATTGGCAATGTCGACGGGAATAACGACGACGGCGTTATCCCTCAAACTATAAACGACAGCGACTATGGGAAATTAATGTCCCGAAGCTCTCGGGAACTTCTAGATAGATAACTTCCGTCAGTAAGCACAAAGTTACGAAGTATATGACCCGATTGCTGTAGATGCAGACGATGAATATCCGGTTTTTAGATTCACTCGATCGAGTGGATCAATCGATGCTAAACACAAAAAAAGTTTCAGTCAAAAAAACTAAACTTTTTTTTTTCAATTTTTGTAAATATATATGATTAGTTATTTTTTTCATAAGTTTCGGAAAAATCGAAATCTATGTCCATTTAAAAATACGATTGGTATTTCGTTATTATTAAATTTGAACTTTCAACTAAATATAGTTGCGAAATCGATTTTGTACAGAAATAATTTGAATTTTTTTTTTTTTTTTTTTTTTTTCGTACGATGTATAATACGTAGAACAACGTATAAAAAGATTACCGCAGACTTTACTCCCTCCTACCCCTTCAAGGTTATTCGCGAATATCCGTGGATCAATGATCTCGAACTCGTTCGTCGGTGGCTCTGGTAGCGGGTACCAGCAATTGGCACAGTCCAATTTTCACTCGTATACTTTTCACCGATTACTTCCCACAAATCGGGGTCGTTAGACCCGATTGACGAGGGAGTTAGAATTATTTTATTCTCCGACGAGATTTACTCACTCTCTTTCCATCTCTCGGAAACTTTAATGTGTACGAGAGAATCTGGTTGGTTGCGAGAATGAAGAACGTTGCCGAATCGTGACGAGAATCGCGTAAACCTTTTCGACTCTCTCCGAACCCGACGCGATTTCAACAAGTTATACAAGTATAACGCGACAAAGTTTCGTCGTTCGTGGTGTTTTGCGCTCAGCGACGAATGGCAATGGAGTTCCCTAGATTACGTTCGGCAACTCGTTCCTATGTGTTCGCCGTTCGGCTATTCTCTATCTTTCTCTCTCTGTCTCGCTGTGTGCCAGCGGAAGTATCTCGCTCTCTGCCTCCTAGTCGCGGGTGCCACGCGACCAGAAAAGCTTTACATAACTGGCTTTGGAGTTTCGATCTCATTTATATCGTCCGACTTAACTTCTAAACAGTATTACTCTCGTGTTAATCGTTGCAACACAAAACTTTCTTTGCCTCCGAAAACGCAGTTAAACGAAAATACATCGCGAGCTTTATACGATTTTATCTTATTTTACAGATATGCGTTGGAAAATTAAAGGACGATCCGGAGGTAAGTTTAAGTTTCGCGGGATAATTTTTATTTTCAAAAAATAATGATACGCCCGCGTGAGAAAGAGAGATAAAATAAGATAAAATAACGATGAAGAAATTTTACGCTTTCAGAATGCCGACGTTCTCGGACGGATCCAGGAAATTCAGCTTCACATTGTATCTCTGGGACGATGCCAGGTGAGTTACGAGAACTCTTAATCCCTCCCTTAGTTTCCTGTAATGAAAGAAAAAAAAAAAAAAATTGCTGCGACTTTTTGCACAGCAAGTTGCGTCGAGAATGAAACTTGTCTATAGATATACATATATATGTGTTTCTGTATATATATATATACGCATATAACGAAGAGAGGATGATGGCTGCAAGGTCGGGCACGCGCTGCAACGCGACCAGGTAACCCAGAAAACTTTGGTACCGGCGCGTTCTCGCGATCTCAGACTCGCATGCATTCGCGTGTGCATCCCGATACGAGTTTATAAATAAAATGACGGATCCTCGATAACAGGATAGGATGATATTAGAAGATTTTTTTTTTTTTTTTTTTTCCATCTTTTTATAGACGAAGAGTTTACGAAGAATTTATCCAGCGAAATTAAAAAAATTGTGAGAAAAACGTTTCTGAATCGAAACATAAGAAAAGTAATTTGTTGGATGGAGTTTAGAGTTGGCAAAGGGTGCGAAACGGAAAGGGATACACCGACGGGGCCCGAGTTTGTCGCATCTCTCGTAGTACCACGCGGGAATCGCTGCTGCAGTGTGACGCGCACCCGAGACACATCGATCGCCGACAACACTGCAAAGGCCGAGAGAAGACGTTCGGAAGGCTTGAGAAATTCTATTTATTTCTTCGGCGGGAGATTGTCCCGCGTGGATGATTTATTAATAATTCTCCGGGGGTCTCCTGGAGCGTATAATACGGAGAAACGATATACATCGAAATTTCGAAAGATTGAAATAACGCGATAACAACTTTTAGCAATATCGCGGAATTTCTCGGATGGTAAATTTCGGAAATTGATTCAATTTTACGAAATTTCGAGTTAAACTTTATGCTTATTTGGAGAAAAATATTTCAAACTTTTTTAGATCGAGAAAAAAAATCGATTCGAAACTTTGTTTTTTTTTTTTTTAATTTTTTTTATCGTAAAAAGAGATCAATGAGCGAAAAACATGATCGATAATATCGATTAGTATCGAAACGGAGTTGGAGAAAACAAGAAATATGTCGCTACATCGTTCGCGAAAGAAAACTTTATCCTCGTGTCTGTGTAGGGAAAGTTTTCGAACGCCGGCAGGAACCGCTCGACAAGGTCGCCACCCCGATTCCTACGCCGTGGCGCTCAACCTTACGGGAAAACTCTTCCGTGTCGAATGGAAGTCTTTGTCGAGAAAGTGGGAGTGAGATAAATGCGCACAGGGCGAACGCGCGAAGCTCCTTAACTTTGAGGATGTAGTTTGGCACCGGAAAGCTCGATTAATAATTGATCGTCTTTCGTGTACCATAGCGAGAGATTTAACGCTCAACTCTTTCGCCGTTAAAGCTCAACTCGCTCGTTTGACTCTGACGTTCTCTCATCTTTCACGACTCTCGTACAACATCAACCCCCGTCTTTCGACGAGTAAAACTTTTCACTCTTATTACAACGTGAGACCGCTGAGAAATTCGTCATTGCCGTCTACTCTTCGTGTTTAATGTCGGAATGGTTAATTTCATGATAGGTTCGCAGCTGAATCAACAGTTAGAGTTTCTTGATTGGTCTCTTCCCATTTAAGATATGTATACATATACATATATATATATCCTTCTATACGATAGAATAAAAGTTTCGGAGTTTAGGATCGCGTTGCAGAGTGTTTTGCCTCATATACCGAAAGCCGATCGATCCACGAAGTTCAATATCGCTTCGACGCTCCAATCGAATTTCCCGGACCCTTCCGGTGAGTTTCGAATCGCAAATTTTGTATACGTTTCTTCGAGATACAAGAGCGATGGTCCAATCCCACGGGACAATTTCGAAGCGGAGTTTTCCCCTCTCGTATTCGTCGCCCAATCGCTCTAACGTTTCGCAGCACGCGAAAGCGAAGCTCGTTCTTATTGATCTTCGGGGGTCTCTCTCTGTCTCTCGCTCAGTCCGGAGAGTTCAAACCGCAGCCCCCACTTAAGCTCTGGACACGGAAGCCGACGAGAGTACGCGGCGGGGCAAGGATCCGTTCTCCCAAAAGCCTACAAGTTATTTTCAAAGCTTCGCGCCTTTGAAAGTCCCGCCGCGCGATACGCGCACTTAGCCGACGTTACACTTTACCCAACGGAGTGGGTACTGCTATATAGGAACACCTCAGCCTGCAGAGTTCACGCTATTTCTGTTAATCCTGCGGTTACCAGCGGCGATTTAATTTCAGCGGGAAAATTATCCACGAAATTTGTTAAATTAGCGCATCGACCATGTAGAGCTCCTTTGACGCTGACGAGATTTCGGCAAAACTTCATTCGCCCGTTGGATACTGTTATAATGAATGCCCCTATGTATCGAACCACCTTGTTAAATTCTACCTGCAAGCGTGATCCACGCCCGTGGGAGAGACTCTGTACGGTAACTTCGAGGAGCAATCGTTGGAGTAATCGCTCGTAACAAAGTTTAGTACGAGCCTCGCGAACTTTCGCCGCGATGGGCTACCGGGCAAAAAGTTACTTTGCGGTCCATTCGGGAAACTCTGACGGTTACGAAGTCACACGGAATATTAGTCGGGGCACACGAGCGCATCAGTGATACTCGTTAATCGAAAAAGTTCATCGCGTCACTGAATTTTACCGTTAAACGAACTATAAATATCATTTTTTTTGCATTCCATGCCGCGTCGATATTAACCCTTTAAAGATCGATGGAAAGCTATTGCCTTAAACTTTATTTTTCAAAAATTTTACCGTGAAATTTATCTCCGAAAACGATTGATTGCCGGAGACCCATCTTTCGATGTTCTGCGCCGCAATTCCACTTTGTTGTTCCATCGGATTATTTACGAGAAAAATAATGAACTCTCTCTCTCTCTCTCGCTTTCGTTAAAGAAATAAATAATACTATCCGATTTTTTTTTTTCAATCTGAACAAATATTCCCTCGTAAGTTTATTCATTATTTATTTTACGGAAAAGTCTTTTTCGATGGAAATATCCGATTCTGGAGCAAAGGGTACGCGCAGCATCCATGGGTGGAGAAGCGCCAGACGAGAGTATACGCAAAGCGGGAGGGGAGAGTTTCAATCAATAAAATAACTTGCAGCAAACGCGCTTTCTCAATAGAAAAAAAAAGAAAAAATAATTTCCAAGCGAAAAGCCGAATCCCACGGAGTTGAAATTTCTGATTGATCCGATGTAACTGCAAGCTAATTATCTTCCGGAACGCTCCGCTCGTCGGCTATTAAAATGCTCGTAAATCTTTGCGGAAACTTGCGAATTACTTTGACGAGACACGATGGTCGATCGTTCGAGCATTTATCGGGCTTCGATTTCGTCTCTCGAGAGACTACGAAGTCGAAGAGGGACCTGTGGATTCCTGTGGGATGAACGCAGGTCATCGACAGCGTCGGGGGTGGAACGGCATTGTGGGCGTTGAGAGATCGAAACAGCGTAACGCATAAACCACCGCACCGATTAGTTACCATTTCAATCGTTACTCATCACCTTACAGCTACTTGATTGCTGAATTGGGTGAATTAACATTCGCGAGAGCATTCGGTAAACTCGATGAGATAAATCGATGTATTTGTATACATGTATAGATGTGTATATATACGCATTTTTGTATACATATACGTTGGATACCTTTCTCGCTTTTCCGAGAAACTTCGACGACGCGATGGGGCGGCGAGTACGTCGATTACCAGCAACGAGTAAAGTTAGTTTTGTATTTTATCTTCGCGCAGAAGCAAGTTGTACAACGCTTGCGCAAGGAGGTCGAAGCATTCAAGGCGGATAACGCGAACGACGTAAAAGTTTCGTTCGCCTCGCTGCTCGGTCTCAACAACAACAATCACATAACTGCGAACAACGAGGCAACGACCGACGAGATATCCGAAGTCAAGGTAGTCACCAATGGTCTTGACAGTGGAAGACACGCCAAGGAGGACTACGAGGATATTGTACGCAATGGAGACGTTACTACACCTCCCCGTGAGAATCTCCGTAATAAGTAAGTTTTGCAATCTCTCCGACGCTAAATTGCTAATTGTAATCTGTAAGACGGTTAATTCATCAACGGGAAAATTTCGTCGTTGTAACTTTGCGAAGAGATTTGTGTTATTCATTAAAATGAATAATTTTCGATACCGCACTACGAAAAGTGGAACGCGCGTGTCATTTATTCACGAATGACAATTAACAAATGTTTATCTTGACTTTGTTATCCTTCCGCAGACAACGTTCCGTATCCGTGGAAACACTTTCGGCCGAAGATGAAATAATGGAGGTCGAGGTTGACGATAATTCGCGGGAAACGGGACGTCCAAATTCGGAAGAACGGCTGGAAGAACGAAATGTAAACTTCACCGCGCAACTTGACTTCTTGGAAATTCTTGGACTCATCACAACTTCGAGATTCACGGATTTGCAGAACAAAAGGGCGGAGAGGAAGCGGAGGAGCACAGCGAATCCACAATTCGTTTATTCCAATTGGGAAATTCCGACGGTAACGTTTGTCCCGAAATATATGAAATTACGTTTCGTATTGCAGAAAGTTGTGCCGATTGTTGTAACTAACGTTTACGATTTTTCTTTCCAGAAACGAAAACGACACAATTATCTTCAGTCGGCGGGTAATGTACCGCAAACTCGACAAACTACCGCACGTCTCAACGGTCCATCCCCACCGCCGAGTACCAATAACAAAACCGCTACAACTGTTGTACCACCGAAGTCGACTTCACCACCGACGCGAACGATCGCTAAATCGTTGATTCCAACGCAAAAAGCAACAACGCGTCCTAATATTCTTCGCAACATGTCGGAGAGTCGAGTTTTCGTCAACAAGGGAAGAATCGAGAATGGAAATAGTCAGGTGCAACTATCGAGTAGCGTAAAAGGTTCCCAGCAATCCAACAGCAAAACTGTACATATACCGGGTTTGCCGTCGGGTCTAACCATCGAGAGAATAGAGAACGATTCGGCGGTCTGCATAAACTGCAGAAACCCAGGCAAGTTTTTTGTTATCAACCGACAAAAAAACCGCATCTTCTCGTGGAAACAATTATTTTGCAAAGTAAAGAAAAAAATCGTTACGGTTGCACTGGCAAAATAATTGATTCGAGACTATGGATATTCGAGATGTGGAATGGAAAAAGCCTATCGTTACATCGAAGGATAAATCCGTTGTTACAGGAACCTTGACGAACTGCGATAATTGCGAAGCAAATTACCACGTATCGTGTCATACGATTTCGCCGCCACCGCCGAGGTTGTGTCCGAAATGTGCTGTTAGACTGAAGGACGGCGTATCAACGACGACGATAAAGAAGAACGATGAGCTCGGTAATGAAAAAAAGAAAAGAAAAAAAATTCTCGGCCTCAGAGTCCATGAATATTGAAGAAAAAAAAAAAAAAAAGAAAAATCAAAAATGCCGTGTCGTTTTTCATGCGATTGACAAAAAAGTTCTTGTTCTCTGGCAGTTCAGCACTAGTAGCTGTCTCTCTAACTCTATCTCGATCAATTAGTTTGTTTTTTTTATTAAAGTTTTTTTTTTGTCGCAGTTGCCTAAAACTCGGACCTCGAGCAGAATGAGGCGTACATTACGAATGTATATATATAGCTTACGAAAATTCTAGATATTGCCTGCAAGGAGATTACGTGCCTGGCTCGTCGCAGACTTCAATGATCTTACGCACGATGTAGACGTACGATATGTCCGTACAACAAGTCTGCGAAGCTCGAGAGACCGACTACTAGTCGGCCCGTCGAGAGTTTGCGCATGAGAAGAACTTTTTGGTCGATCACGTGTAGGGAAACACAACGTATTGAACGCGAAATGTCTTGCAGAGGAAAAAGAGAGAGAAAGATATGAGCAGCGTGAGCGAAACTCGGATCTGAGATTGCAGGTTTACGAGTTGGAAAAACGCTCCCAACTACTCGGCCAGTCGATTCAGGTTCGTCCTGTGGCCTGCGTAGAAAAACAAACTTTATTCTTCTTTTTTTTTTTTAATCATTCAAACTTCGTTAATTTTCGTTATGGAATGCCCGTTTAAATTTTTCTTATTTATTACCTTCACACGAATTCAAACTGTATTTTTCGATATTTAAATTATTATTTTTTTCTACTCTGAGACATTTGCGTAGTTGTTTGAGACCAAAAAAAAAAAAAAAAAAACCTGCAACCTCTTCACGTTTATTTTTCTTCTTTCGTTTTGTTATGATTATTATTTATTTATTTTTCCGCAAAACGTTTTCGTAAATGAGGCTATTTTGAGATATCGTATATATATATATTCGTACATATATATTTGTTCGACTCTCGTAGAAGTGTTCTTTAATCTACAAATCGTAGTTTATATATATATAAAAAAAAACAAAAAAAAAAAAATGCAAAACTGTACTCAATTTTTACGGAGCCGTATTTTTATCTTAACATTATCGATCGTTTCGTCTTTCGATCTCTTTGAGTTTTGCACACACGAAAGAGCATGTCTGTCGTTGTACAGTGTTCATATTTACTATGTGATGCAAATATCCATATGTATATATATATCTGGTGAAATAAGCGACACAGATAATTTTTTTTTTACGTCGATAACCTTCACGAGCGACGATCGAAGATGGATAAATTATTTTAAATTCATGTCCGCAGTTGCAGCATCGTACGCGCCAGGAGTTGCTGGGAAAGCAGGAGAAGACCCAGAGATCGATAAAGCGTCTTGTGGACTTTATAAAATTGGCGCAGCTGCGAAGCACCAACAGCAAATCGTCGGTACCGGCGGTTGTAGCGTCAACCAGTTACCATCATCCACCTTCCTCATCCCAATCTCCCCAAACCCCGTCGCCCCATCGAATAGCTTCAATAAGTCCGATTTCGTTGTCGACGAACAATCGCTCGAGATCGTCAAGTCCGATAGCAATAGCAACACCGCCCCCATCGCCGACGGCAACGAGTTATCCTTCAACACCACTCTCGTCATCGGTAATCAGTTCTCAAGATCGAGCGTCACCTACGTACCGCAGCCCGACCCCCTCATCCCCTACGCCTATCAACTCCCGTTTAACAGTCCGGAAATCTCCAATCAGCCATATTTCGTCGTCAAAAAGGTCGCGGAATCCGGAAAGCAAACGGAACAAACAACGGAAGCAAAATGTCAGCAACTCGCAACAAGTTCCGGTAACATTGATAGCCACGGAGGATGCGACGTTGGAAGCGGCGGCGGAGGAAAGCCCTTTGGCGGTGAGGCGGGTTTACAGCTCGACAAGCTCACCGGACGTCTCGCCGAGTCAATCGCCCGCGGATCGAAGAAGTCCGCCACTCGCGCGATCCCCGGTCTCAATCGGATCGTCCACGCGGACAACAAATCGATCGCATTCCCGTCAGAGTACGCGAGCGACAACGAAATCGACAAATTGTCGAGTAACGGCTCGCATAACGTCGGAAACTCGACGAACGGAGAGCCCCAACGAAGCGTCGCGATTGGAGGAACTGAGGCACTCGGATGCTCGCGAGAGATCGCCAAGTCCTCGGAGAAGTTCGAAGCATCAAAGCAAAGTGAACATCGGCCGAAGAGCGTTTCTTCCCGTGACAAACGCAAGTCAGACTCTGGCGGACACAACGCAATGCTCGCAGGCTATAACAAGTCCGATACCGTCGCCGATTGTTCTGACAACCCGAGGAAACGCAAAGGACGCGCAGCAGCTACGCGTCTCAACGAAAACAACGACGACGACGAATGCGAATTGTCTCGAGACGGATCACGCGATAAACACAAATCACAACCCGCCCCATTACTCCACGCATTGTTCGCAGGCTATAACAAGTCCGATAACATCACCGATCGTTCTAACGAACTTAAGCAACGCGAAGGACACGGAAATGCCGGCCAATTCGCCAAGAGCAACGACAACGAGTCCGAACCCTCGCGAGATGAGTCCAAAGCTCAGTTATCACGCTGTTCCGTCGTCTCCGGATCCACCGAACACGTGAAATTGGAAGAAGCGCATTTATCAGCGCCACTTAGAGCAAAGTTAGTTCGCGACGACGCGAAAATGATCGTTGAAAGTAAAGAATCGATCGGCAGAACGCGAACGACTACTCGAATGTTATCGAATCGTCGACGCACCACGGAGGATCGACGAAGAACGCCGCCGCTTCAGCGAGCGTTAGAAACTTCGAACAACAAAATATCGAAACACGAGAATAATCGGCAATTGCCGAGAATTTTGATGAGACCCGCGAGAAAAAGTCTCGAATCGAGAGACGCGGTGAACAATGAAAATTCTTTAACGAACACTTCTAAACTTCAGGATACTCTGGACTTCGCGTCATTTGAGAAAAAATATAGCAACGCCTTCGTGAAGATTGTTCCCGGTATGAATACTCTTCCGGAGGTCGTGAGCACCGATACAAGTTCCACGGATACCGATGAAGAAGAATCGTCGCTGACGAGTGCGACGGATGGAATTCTTCGCGGTACCGATGTTAAAGATAAGGCTGAGGATATCGAGAGCAAAGACTTGATCAGCGAGGAACGAGACACAGACGCGATAAGCGAAGAACGAGAACAAGTTAATACCGACGGTGATGTTGACGAAGAGATTGACGACGAAGAGGAAGATCTCGAAGATTCGCCGATACTCGACGAGGACATTACTGCGGATAGGATTAACGATCGTTGCAACATAAGCACCGTATCACCTGAGAGTATGAAAGTTCTCGAGCAATTCGAATCGGCGATTCTCGACGCCGATAGCGGTGATATAACTGCCAATCCTTAAGATAATTTCTTTTCCTCCACACCCCCTCCCCACTCCTCCTTTTTCAACCCCTATGGATCACAATTTGTTCCTTACCTCGCGCTAAGCGCAAAATAATAATTAAAAAAAAAACATATTAATTCCGTGTCAAAGTACGCGAAAACCTCACAATCGTAGATTTGATATCTACGAATAACGTCGACCAAAGTATCAATAACGATCGATCTCGAGTTATCCGAAAACAAAGCAAACAAACAAATGGTTACCCTACGTAATAATTATTATTTCACTCGTACTTCCCGAAAAAAAAAAAGGTTTTCTTTCCGAATTTCCAATTCGCGCACAATTTTCGCGCGACGGACGGTAGTAGAAGATTTAGCGTATTTACAGTACGAAATATAGAGATTCGTCAATACCGAGATGGAAAAAAAAAATCTCGGGATACAGAGAAAAAAAAAACGCACATATCTTTACGCGAAAAGAGATGAAAATAATTCGCCGCAAGAGTGTTTTGGGTTTTTTTTTTATTCACGAGGCGAGAATACCAAAAGTACGACGTACGCCTGTTTATACGTAAAAAAAAAAAAAAAAAAAAAAAAAAAAAAAATCAACAACAACAACAACATCAATACCAAGCCATATTACCATACTGCCTTAATAGTGATTTAAAATGGTATTCTGACCCCTCCTTTCCTTGTTTACGTACTAAGTTTATTATTTATTTGATAAGCGCGTTGTCGCCGATTGACGATCGATGCGTCAAGTCCCTGTTGGAGATGACTATTAAAAAAAAAAAAAAAAGAAAAACAAAAAAACAAAACTATAGAGAATTAAGTGTAAATAAGCACTGAGCGATAAAACTTCAGGGCCGATAAAACGCGACGACGATTTTTTTTAAGTTTCTTAGTGAATAAGTGATTATCCTCGTTTTCCTTTCCGATGCAACAAACAATTCTCGTAAAGTGTTGCGTGTTTCGTAAGCCTCGAAAATCCGCCTGAGGTTCGAAAAGCCGATTCTACGGATAGTAGAAATTCGTTTTTTTTTTGTTCCAAATAAATCTTTTATTCGTCATTGTTTTTCTCATTTTTTTTTGTTTTCGTTTTATTATCGAATGATACAAGTTCGGTGAGCGCAGAAACTCGCCTCCAATTATACGAATGACTAAGATGCCTAGTGTATTAAAAAAATTAAAAAAAAATTAAAATAAAAAAAAAAAAATAAATAACGAAAAATGAAGCGAATACTAAATTGTTATCCAACTGTAGACTATGAGATATCGATCGAAATTCGTATTTTTATTAATAAAGCAATTTGAAAGAAACTTTTGTATTCTCCATTTTCTTTAATTAAACATCTAACCAATTTACCGCCGGTGCTCAGGCTTTTCAAAAAGCTATCGGTAGCGCGGAGTTCGAATGTTCGATCTTTCGCAGATTTTTTGTTCAAACACTCGTTACACGATTCACAGGACTCATCGATCTTTTTTTTTTTTCTTTTTTTTTTTTTTTCACGTACGTGTTTTCAGCACTTGCGATATCGTCTATCGTACATACGTGCAGCATCCGCAGCTAATTGTAAATCGACGTTGGACGATTCGCTAAATTGGCCTCCGGTCGAGCGAACCGTCGAGAAAAGGGTCGATGTCATGAAAGCTCTCGGTATCGTTCGACTGGTACTCTAACCGCGTTGAATTTACTCCGGTTTCGATCTTCTCGCTCTCGCTTCCGCCTATAATGAGAGGGAGGAGGGGGTGAGGGGCTATATAACCCGCGAATTTCGATTGGATGAAGGATACAGTAACGCAGCATGTTCTCGTAGTGGATAGTGCGGAGTTGAAAACGTGGTCGGCAGATTGAACGTTTCGGATCCGAATCGACGTGAGAGAATTAAAATTCTCCCAGTAATTTACCGGTTATAGTAAATTGTCGAAAAAAAAAGCGAAAGATTTTTTTTTTTTATTCAAATCATTTTATTAATCATCGTTTACATTGCGCTTTAGGACTTTTTAGGACTTTTTAGGACCCTTGTAGCGACCGTAGGTGTTAAGTTTATCGAGGCAAATATAACATTTTTTTTTATTATCCTTACGATGTGTTTGCTGAGAAAAAATTTATTACGCTAAAAAAATCAGCTATTTTCTGAAGTTCAATATCTGATTGTCAAAATGATTACGAATTAGTAACAACAGTTAAAAATCGTTATCTCATTTTATACGAAAAAAAAACAGAATACACAAAAATATCTGTCGTGTGTCCGAATTCTTTGCAATGTCTACATAGACAGTCTGATGACTAAAGGGCCAACGACTGAACAGCTTATCCCCGCGACGGGCAGAAACGTTCATGCCGACGAAGGAACGAGGGAATTCCTGTTCGTACAAACAATCGGCTAATGATATGTAAATATGGCGTAGCTAATCAAGCGGCTGTGCCAACACGAGCAGATGAGTGCCTCGTCGCGTGTGAGTTCGATCCCCGATGCATTTATGCCGCGGGAACCGTATGCATTGTACATACATATAGTTCTTGGTAGGCGCATACACGCGCGCGTACATTACATACATTACGCGGCTGGATCGCTTGGACCAACCAACGTCCCTCCGCCCAGCGATCCCTCTCTCTCCCTCTATCTTTCTCCACGGCTACTCCGCAGCTCCGCGTACATATTTAATGGTTGGACGTTAATTGCGCGCTGTTTACTCGCCCCCACCCCACCACCCCCTCGAAACTACCCTGGTAGGCCAAACCGAGCAGAGGCCCGGTCGTTCGGTCGAACCCTCTCTCCTTTGCTGAAACATCAGCCACTGCACGCCGAACGGCTGTAGTTTGATTTTAATCAATTCACCTCTAGTGCTCGATAATCGAGTCTATCGAGTCCTCACTACTCCTCCTCTTGCTTCCGCGATTGCGCATCGCCCGATCGGAAATACCTTGACCGTTGTTCTATCCTCATGATCCAACGTGGAAATAAACAAAACCTCTATAAAAATTCTGCTATCTACGATTTGTTTATTTCTTTTATCGACTTTTATATTATTTCGCAAACATACAATCGAAACAATTATCAGTCCTCGCTGGGTTACCTTTTTTCAGTCGTCAATCTTTATATTCAATACATCGAGGAAAAAAAAAAAATCAGTTGAATCGAATAAATCGGCGCTTGCGAGTGGCAACATAAATATTTCGTTCGTCAAAAGAAATACCAAATTATTCGTACTGTTAGTTAAATTGACTATTTATTTCCTTACTGTAACAATTATTTCGTTTACTCAACCGAGCAGTCATTTCACCACCGGCAATCGTCGATTTAGTCGAAGCAGCGATTTTTTTTTTTTTCTCTGCGTAGTTTATAACGTAACCGCGAAAAGTTTTATTGGATGTTAGCGCAGAAAATCGTACAATACTTTTTTACCGCGGTATTTAACTATTACGAGGCGACGAACAATTGACAGTAAAACTAATGAAACTATAACAGTAAGTGTTAAATTATATTTCGGTAAAGAAAAAAAAAAGAAAAAATTGTTGACGATATCGTTCTAAGCGAAACGAGTATATACGAAGAACGCACGGAGGCGAGACGTTTCGCAGCGCTACCAAGGAATCGTCATACTTTTTTAACGAGTTATTCGACTATTCACGAGGCGACGAAAAATTGACAATAAAACTAATGAAACTATAACAGTAAGTGTTAAATTATATTTCGGTAAAGAAAAAGAAAAAAAAATTGTTGACGATATCGTTCTAAGCGAAACGAGTACGAAGAACGCACGGAGGCGAGACGCTTCGCAGCGCTACCAATGAATCGTCATATTTTTAACGAGTTATTCGACTATTCACGAGGCGACGAAAAATTGACAATAAAATTCATGAAACTATAACTGTAAGTGTTAAATTATATTTCGGTAAAGAAAAAGAAAAAAAAAATTGTTGACGATATCGTTCTAAGCGAAACGAGTACGAAGAACGCACGGAGGCGAGACGCTTCGCAGCGCTACCAATGAATCGTCATATTTTTAACGAGTTATTCGACTATTCACGAGGCGACGAAAAATTGACAATAAAATTCATGAAACTATAACTGTAAGTGTTAAATTATATTTCGGTAAAGAAAAAGAAAAAAAAAATTGTTGACGATATCGTTCTAAGCGAAACGAGTACGAAGAACGCACGGAGTCGAGACGCTTCGGAGCGCTACCAAGGAATCGTCATCCGCGACATGAAGAGAGACCTTAACCCAAAGGGACAACACCCGCTCTAACGAAAATGAGTTCCATAAAGCTTTTAACCCACCGAGCAGCTATCTGAGTGGTGAGAAAGATGCTCGATTTTGCCGAGTAACATACTCCGATGCTTTCGCGTTCTCCCACGTGGCACACGAGGAGTTCTCGTGGGGTAAGGAGCGCTACAGGGAACTCTCGTCGAGCCGAGTGTAGCCGGGGGTGTTAAGACGTCTGACAGTTGTATAAGGATAAAGCCGCTCACGCTGAGTGCTTTTATTTGTCGCGCGCCAGCTTGCTCGCTCTCTCTCCGCTCGCCTGCGTGCCATTATTTCAAATCGATTCACTTTTGTTTGTTGACTCCATTAGGGCGCCGCACGGCAGCAGTAGTAGTAGCAGCAGCAGTAGCAGCAGCAGCAGTAGCAACAGCAGTAGCAGCACCGGCAACGGCAGCTTCCACACAGGCAGCAGCAAAGCAAAGCTTTAACATAGCCACACCGCACTTTCCGCGCACATCTATCGCGTGTACGAGAGCGAACGGGATGGAAAAAGCCTTCAACTCTGTCAGCTTCGGCTCTTCCAGGCTTCTTCGCTATTGCACTACTATGCTGTTTTGTTACTGTCGTCGTGCAATACACAACGAAACTTCACGATTTCGCGAACTCTCCCCGTTCCCTCCCCTTTGCGTTCGTTACGTTTCTCTCTTCGCTTGATGCTTTCAACCGTTTCTCGCCAAAAGCTCTTTGAATCCTCGAGTGTATTGGTTGCAATAATACTTGCTAACTATAGTTATTATGCGAAGACTGTGGGCCGCCACCCAAAGATTTCATATGGTCGATAGTGCCAAGTTTAATAGCCATCTCGCATTACTCGACGCCGGCTTTTACTTCGTATGCCGGGCTTCGAGGGAAGAACTTGAAATTGAAACGGCAACTGTAGCTTGTTGCTACGGTACAAACCCCTTGTAATTAAATACGTGAAAGACGCCTTATCGGAGATCTGCAATTCGCCGAAGACACGACTTATTGTATATCGATTGGTTTTTTCTTTTCTCTATTAAAAAAATATAGCAGAATCACATTTTTCCACATCAATTTTTTTTTATTAAAGAAGAAAACTATATTACCGACTTATTTAATAAGATTTTTTCGATTATTCGAAAAAAAAAAAAAAAAAAAAATTAATTTTCGCGGCTAAATTATTTATTTGGTTAATACGATAAAAATTTTCAAATAAAAGGATTTTTATTCAAGTAGCAAAAATATATATTTTATTCAGTTTTTCGGTTATTAATAATGTTTTTTTGGACTTTTGGTGAAAAATGGTATTGAATTCGCGTTTAGCGCGAAGAGTTATATCGGTTTTGGTGTTTATGATTAACAAAACGTTCTGGAGAGCGGATGTTGTTTGTGTGAAAGAGGCGCTACGATAACATACTGTTCCAGATGTTCGAGTTTCATTTTCACGTTGTTTTACGCAGTATAGGGAGATTCTCTTCGTTTCGTTGTCTAATCGCTTGGGGCTGTCCGGGGAGCACTAACGCAATCTATTCCAAAGTTGAGGGGGGACCCAAGAGTTACCCCACGGGACGTTTCGCTCGGTGATCCATCGGTTAACTTCACCGCTAGTTTCGAAACAAGAGCGTTTGCAAAAGTTTGTCGGGCCCACGTTGCTCCTCTCTCTACTCTATTGCCCGGCTGTGTACAGCAGTATAACAACGAGTATGTATATGGGGCGCGCAAGAAGCTCAAACGGAGACTTTCGCATACACACAGAACGGGAGCAACAGCAGCACAAGTCGAATTGCTCCCCGATGATCCTCGTCGTTGTGTTTCGCGCCAATGAGACCTTCTGGCGTGCGAGAAAAGTAGAGAAAAAAAAAAAAAAAAAAAACGAAAGAAAAACAGAAGACGAGGAGGAAGATGAAGCAAAGTAGGAGAGCTCCGAGCTTCAACTGTAGTATAGTATAGTATATATACCTGTAAAGTGGTTATTACGGCTACCGGAAATGGTTCTTCAGGCAAAAGTCGAATACGCCGACTGCTACGTCCGCCGTGGGGCGTCAAACGCGGGGCCCGTTACTTCCTCGAGTGGGGAAAAACAAATTACCGCTGAGGCGCGAACAAATATTGGCTCGTCGCGATAAAATAAGGCAAACCGCGGGATTTCTTCGCTGTCTCGCTGGTAGATGCAGAAATATAACATCCGCGCCCGGAAATGGCGCGCGATATAGATTTTTCATCGCCTGAACGCAAGAAGAGCGTCGAAAAGGTGATTCCGAGGTTTGGATATAGCGATGGGAGAGAACTACGGTAATTCGAGTCGTGTAACGTTCTTGAAAATTTTCGATACTCACATTCACGATGTATAAAAAAAAAAATCGAATTAGCGACGAAGATTATATTTTCAAAAGAATTTTAATCAACTAATCGATTAACTTTTTTTTTTTTACGCGTTCGGAGCCGAGGCGATACTTCGAAGGAAATTACATCTCTCGGATGAAGTTAAGAGGGTTTTCCCCACTCAATTTTTCGTATCCGACGACGCGGAAAGCGTACGGTTCTGGAATTAGTTCCGTCGATAGTGAGAAAGAGAAAAAGCTCCTCTATAACTGCTGAACCGTTCCCTCCGGAATCTCGAGTAACTGAACGCGCATCGAGTTGTGTATAAAATGCAACGGTGTAATATATATACGCGACAGGAAAATGTTATATACGCGGTGCGATACCAGTTGGGTAGACGCGTTTAACGGTCGTTTTATATGTGTCGGTCAGTATTTGCCTTTGCAAACCGCACGTACTATTCCTCTGCGGATGCAGCGCGCGGCAACGTTGATGCGAGAGCGCGAGAGAAACACAGAGAGGGAGAACGAGTGATCGAGCTCGCGCGACCAATTAAAACCCTTCGTCGTCCATGGGAATTGATATTGGAAACAAAAACTCCAATTTCAAGCGCGTCACGCCGAAGCCGGCCGCGTGTTAATTGACCACTGCCCATTACACGCCCGATCGCTATTGGTCAATGCGTTTTCTGAACGCCTTCTCTCTGCTTTCTTCTGCCTTCCGCGCTCCATGCGCTTTGGAATGAATTTTTTTTTTTTTTTTTTTTTTTTCGATGAACGTTTTAATACCCGCGTCATACAATCTGATGGCAGACGAGTTTTCCTATGCATATTTTATTCGCCGAACTAATCTCGATGAATCAACGAGGAGCTTTCCTATTATGTAGAATGTATTATTTTAGGAAAAGCCGGACTCGACCTCGTCGCCATGTCAGGCGTGATAATCTATGCGAAACTATCGAACCGTCGCGTCTCGTGCATAAAGCAGACCGGTGGTGATATGTCTTGACCGCGATTACTTAGTCGCTCGATTTAACGCCACGTCGATCGAATTAATATGAGGAATCGTATTATCGTATCGTTATTAGCTTCACGTGGTCTCGTCGTATATCATAAATACCCCGACAGGATTATCGTCGGCTTTTATGTCGGAAGAAAATCTTGTTGTTTCCTTTTAAGGGTGTATCATAGGCATCACGGCTTCGTTTTTTTTCGAATGTATTTAAACGAAGACTACACGTTATTAAATACACCGTTGAAAAATCGGTAAAATTTAAATTCATTTTACCGTTCCGAATTCGTAATATTAAGACTCAAATTTGATATGATTTACTGGTATTCTATGGACGAAATATGCGCCAATGGTACGTTTTAAATCGTAGCGTCAAAACTACATTTACGAAATAAATAAAAAATTAACGTACGCGTAATTAACGTACAGGGATTATACGGATATTCTGAAAAAAATTGGGGATCATTGACCGTATAGTTTTAAAGATATTGCATTGAGAAGCTCGATATTATTAATATATAGACGTTTCGGCGCATTTCACGTTTTAGTAAAAATTTACTCTATTCGGCATGACGAAGATAATGAATATAAGAAGTTTCGAAACGGGAAATAATATTCACTATAATTCTCATTAAGTACAACGTTAATATCGGATGTTTGATAAATCGTTGTCGCGATAAAATTATCGATTTTTAACAGATTTTTATACGACTACAATTTTGATTGAAATTATCGCGGGAGTAACACGAGAACACGATACAGTTTTTTTTCGAATCAACTTTTTCCCATTTGGTTGACTAAACAATAGTTGATGAATTTTTGTACAATTTTTTTTCCGCATTTTTTTTTTTCTCGATTCGTTCGATGCAAAGAGTTGCAATATCGATATTTATTTTTTTTACAATGTGTATTTACAGTCTCGTATTGACTACGAGAATACAGAATCGTGTAAAAATCAAATTTCACAATTCGACGATAAAGAAATTTATATTTATGTTCGTATGCATACGCGTGCATTCTTTTTAATCTCAATAGAAATTGAACCATACAATAAATAATTGGATATTATGCAAACAGTAGAAAAAAAAAGGCGAAGAGATGACCCTCCGGGCTACAAATACATCGACCGGACAGATGGGCGAGACTTTCCTGTATGCGTTCATCAGCGACACGCACGTCGCCGATGTTTGCTGAGTAGGAGTAGTATTATGCTTCAACCAATACAACCATTACTCACATACACGTATATATATACGTAAACCTATATATTGCCTATGTATATAGACCGCGAATGCGTCGTTTAACGTGTCGGCTTAGCGTCACCGAAGTAAAAAAAAAAAAAAAAAAAAAAAAAAAAAAAATACCCGAATCCCATTCAAGCCGACCTCTATACTCTCGTCGGGACCGGGGCGCATGTTTGATTTCAATTAGTATTACAAATGAACGTTGGCAGAAGCTGCTACCCTATGTTATTGTCCCCTGCGTTCGATCGATCGACCGCTTCGAAATCGAACGCAGCAACCGGGTTTGGTCAACTATTGTACTCCGAGCTGAATCTACATACATCGAACTGTTTAATTAGCCCAATTGGAAATAGAATGATAAGTTGCGCGAAACTCTGACACATGTGTGCGCGCGCGCGCGCGCCTGTGTTGGAGGTTATGTATGCGTATAGGAGAATCCGTTGTATATTCTGTCAGCGTATGTTCGATGAGGTTTGCGATCCCCAGGTGTCGAGCCCGATCCGTCGATAGAGAAACGCATGAGCGATGGAAGAGCCCCCATAATGATTCTCCGAGCCTCTCACGGAACGCGATATACACTGTTCGTTGCTCCGAAACGACGAGGTCTCGTCGGCTAATTAGTTCGCAACGAGGACACAGCCGACAAACACAGAGCCACACGAGTACACGGCTATATTATAACTATCGTACGTGGGGAGTCGCCCTACCGCCCGCCCGCCATTATCGCCCGACCTACCGCTTCGGTAAAGCACCTTAATATCGAGTTTTCGAACTTAAACACGGTAACGCACCGAAAATTTTCGCATTACTCAAACTACCGCGGAATTCTCTCACACCCCTTAACGTCCTTCGCGTAATGCATGCTAAACATGTTGGGTTATTAGTTATTATCCTGTGCATTAAATTTAAGGCATCGAGTATGCATGGATTATAGCACGAGATGTTACAGTTCAATGCGTAAAAAAAGTAATGTTACCTTGAACCTTTTTTTTTAATATTCGACTGAAAAGGAGGAGAATACGTCTGCCGTTGCCGTGAAATTAAGTACCATTTTAGCTGCTGAACAAATCGTTAAATGCAACGCGGTTACAATGTTCAGAATTTTTTTCTGAGTTCTCTTTGCACGGCGTTCATTGATTCGTTCAGCTGTTCGTTCATTAAGTTCCGTTTAGTCGCGGATCGGGAAAACCATTTCAATATCGTAGAGGAGGAATACAAATAATAGAAAACATATCGATATTCAAATTTAATATCGTAAAAGTTGCGCTGATATTTCTGTGATGGTCGGTAGGTTAAAAAAAAGGTTAAAGGTTAAAGGAATTTCGCGTTGAAGAAAGGGAAATCACTAATCGACAATAAGAGCGAAAAAATAAAATTCCAAATAAAAATATTGCAAAAAAAAACCGCCGAACGAAAAGTGGTTAATCTGAAAAACGATTTAAAACTTTTTGCAGATTAACCACATTTTAATTTTTTTGGTACAATTTTTATTTTCTTTTTTAATTTAATTTATCTATTTGATAAATTCTCTACAGAGTTGAAAATGATAGAAATTAATTGTCTGATTTTCACGTAATGTGTGGTCAGGACGTGGATTAGCAGTCTTCAACGGTCGACCAAGGATCGTTCGAGGCCCGCATAACATCGTCACAAGTGACTCATGAGATGAGGGCTCAAAGAAATTCTAATCGAAATTCTCAAATAGTAATGGTCCCCGAGGTGAAGGTTCTGTGATTGCGTTTTAGAAACGAGAGGCAGACGGGTAACGTATACGGGTTCCTTCTCTCGTTGAATCAATAAACACGCATCAACGATCCAACGAATCGTTCGCACTTACGGGGACCGAGAAACGAGTCTCCAAGATTTCAATGGAATTTTTATTCTACAATTTTGATCATTATATGCGGGCGGAAAAAGCATCGGAAAGTCAGAAAACGAGACAAACTTTCGAAGAATAGGTGGCGCATTCTTTACAATACTTTAACGATGATACATTACTCCCGAAGGCTCTGAGAATGGTCAAGAAACGAACGACAACACTTACGTCACTTATTGTTAAGTCGAAAAGGCGCGCGAAGGAATTCCCTCTGCAGGAAAATAGTGCAGCGAAGAGGCTGTGGGACCGGAAGTGGATAGTGAAACGTACAAAAAATGCACATTTTTAAGGAAGAATGGTAGGTAAACTTCAAGAATGTAATAGAAAGAGAAAATTTCATTCAAACGTCGATCGGTAAATGATGGAAAAAAAAGGTCGAAATATTAACATCGAAATAAACGATAACAAAATCGAAGATACCAGACATCGGGTATGAGAATTAAAGTGCATAACTACTCCGGTAAGTAATTTTTTGAAGTGCCATATCCACTTCATAAAATACCATTTTTTTATAGCGCCTTTTCCGATTCGCCCCGTGTTTCATCTCTCCCCGGTCTCCCTACGCGAGGACATTCGTCGCTATACCCGGACAATCCGGAAGTAAATGCGGACCCGAGAGGGGCAGAGAAGATTCCCGCTTGGGAATTTGATAGTGTCGACGAACGTGGAAGAGACTATTTTTTCAGATTATTCGCAAACTGGTACCGAGTGGCGAACGGTTGAGTTAAAGAACACGGGAAAGCACTTTTGCTTTCCGGGTGAGACGTTGGATCTTGGGGATAGCTTCGCCGAGCCGAGGAGTGCCGAGTCGCCAAAATTATATTATTAAATAACGAATAGTGGAATTATTGGGACCGGAAGTGGTATCTCGACTTCGAGTGAGCAAAGAAACATCGAAGAAGCAAAGGCGCTTTCGGTGTCGATTATCGATGTTGAATTTTCCGTTGCAAAGACCGCGAGGGTGAGAGAAAAGAAAGGTTACATAGCTTCGATAGATCCGTTAGAGTTTTTTGCCATATGATCGTTCGGAAACAAGGGATGAGGGGTTGGGAGGGATGAGGTCATAGTGTGACGGTGGCGAGGAAGGGCAAAGAGGAGAGGGGGAGAGGGGGGGGGATGACGCCACTCGAAGCCGCAATAGCTGACTCCACGCAATTATAGGCCCCTAATTACAGCTCCCCTGCAATACCCGCCCCTTCCTCCTCTCCACACGAGCTTCGGTTAATTAATTCGTACCTCATTAACGGCACAACCAGTCCGTGCATTCTCTTCAGCGAAATCCCCGCTCGCGCACACCGTTCATCCGGAGCTCTCTCGTCTCATCTCTCGCGTCATTCAACCGATCGCCTTCGACGTTATATTTCCCTCATATAATGGTGTCTAATTCATCTCGTTATTCAACGCTCCGTAACGAAACGTTATGCGTATACGGCGTTATCTTGTCGAAATATGTTCTTCCATCTTTGTTTTTCGTTCGTATTTATTTGCTCTGCATTTTTCTTTCCTATCTCGTTTATTAAAAAGTGAATTCTAATTAAGCTTCGCTTAGAGACGCGCATCGCTGCTCTCGTTATCATCGACGCACGACGGGAAACGCCAGAATCGTTCGAGCGGTTTCATCAGTGACACACATATATATATATATATACGTCACACACCTACGAGTAGGAGACAGCAGCTGCGATAAAAATTATAACGAGAGAAAAAATAATACGCAGCTCGCTTCGGTCGCTTTTATTAATTACACCGTAGTGACGCTCGACGGACGTACAGTATCAGCTGTCGGGACGCCGAAAAAAAAAAAAGGATCGACGTCGTCGGAGGGTTACCAAGAGTCGCTGAGTCGGGAACGAAAAAAATTAAATAAATAAAATGAAAACAAACGAAACCGCTCGGAAGAAAAGATAACGGGGATGACGAGTCAGCAAGGGGCAATATGAAACAGGGAAACATGTCGACTATATCTTATCGTACATTGTTTTTCTCGTTTTCGCTTTTGTTTTAACGCCAGACGAACGTCAATCGGTGCGTCGTTTACACTCATAAATAGATCGCGACTTTTTTTTTTTTTTTTCGAATTGTTGATTAACGTCAAGCAATTGTTTTTTTCCCGATTTTTCTATTGGCTGGTAGATGTCCGTTCGGGAATTATATAGAGTCGTACAGAACTCATAAAATGTCGTTTAAATTCATAGGTAGATCGCGACTTTTTTTTTTTTTTCGAATTGTTGATTAACGTCAAGCGATTTTTTTTTTTTTTTTTCGATTTTTCTATTGGCTGGTTGATGTCCGTTCGGGAATTATATAGAGTCGTACAGAACTCATAAAACTATCTGGTCAAGAATGAATAGTTCGTGCCATTGTTCGATCATGAGAGTGCGAACAGCAGGAACAGCACAGCCAGCAGCACGCCTGTGGTAATCGAGTCGACGATCGTTCGTTCCATTAGACAGGGAATCGAATCTGGCGAGAATCGACTCGAATTGAGTTAAAGCGACGATGGCCCTCCCTCTCTCCCTCCCTCCCTCCCTCCTCTCGACTATACGAGGCTCGTGCCGCGGCACAAATTGGGCATGGCGCTTCAACGTTCGGTAAACGAATTATTTTCTATGGCCAGGGATGAGCCACGACTGCTGCTCTCGTCGCGTGTGTATATACGATTTTTTTTTTTTTTTTTTCCATGAACACGCGCACGAGTTCGGCGCTCAACTGTGAGAGAAGAGACCCACCCCCATTTCGCCCGGGGGGATTTGTTGCCTGTGCAACACCGATCGCTTACCGTGCGTAGCTTGCATACTGCGCGAACCACCAGCTCGTTATTTCATCAAAAGCATATCACAGCCCGGATGAACATCCATTTAATACAACAAGGATGTGTCACGGCAATGAAGATTCAATCGGCAATGAATTTTTTTTTTTTTTTTTTTTTTTTTCCATTGAAACCTTTGCGATGTTTTTTTTTTAACTCCATTTATCCGTTATAGAATGAAGAATATTTTTCACGAAAAGTGGTTGGAGTCTCTTAAACGAAAAGTCCCGTAGATCTGAATAATGTTCACGACGAAGAGTTTTTCCCTATATTAATTAGACGCAATTAGAAATTTTTTTTTTTTTTTTTCTTTTTTTTTTCCGGTGGAGTTTTTCTCAGGATATTAGCGCAGTCGAGGCTGCGAGTATATAGATGCGGCGTTCTAGAATTCCTGGGAGCAAAAGAGCTTCAGGAGTCACTGTCTCTTGCCTCCCGCCCGCGCTTACCCCTTCGTAACGTTAAGAGGGTTTGCTTGTATCCCCCGAGATGCGCATGCGTCATCCGATTAAAATTACTAATTAGCTAATTAACTTAAGCGACCCACGACTCCTGCGCCCAGCTTCGCGGCCTTTCCTCTAAGTAAGTTGACCGCCTGATTATGATGCATCGCTTTGAAGCTTCGCGAGGATAACAAAAAAAAAAAAAACATAGAGAACCCGCGCGGAGAAAAAGAACCACTTCTGTGTCTGGGTGTGGTGCGAACTCGCTTCGCTATATTTCTCACCGTCTGTTATATCAACCGTAATTTTGCCGTCATAATAAATAACGTAACGACGATGTTTGGCGTACTAATTGGCTTTCCAAGTCGGAACTTCTGTCTGACGCTATTTGCTTCGACGTTGAGAAGGGGGAAAGCGCGGTGCAGCCGATGATCCATCTTCTTACAACGGTAATACACACAATCATAATAGTAAATTAATGTATTGTCTTTTCGAATGATCTAACGACGGTGGGATGAGACCAAAAAAATCTTTCGCATATAGATGCGCGATCTCGAGAACGATGACAATGATTATTAAAATACGTTATTAAAATCGGAAGGATCGTTGAAGGATCGTTTAATGAAAATCCTTCGAAGGCGCTAACTTAACGCCAAAATGAAACTCTTCTTGTTGATCAGTCAAATTCTACTTTATCGAGCAAAATATCGAGTAAAGGATGCCGCGAATTTTTCTTCACTAATTCTATTATAATCGATCTGATATTTCTCCCGAATATTACCAAACCGACAAAGAGTAACGAGCCGTTCGTTCTATCGGCTTTATCCTTAATTGCTTCTGGACGGAGTACAATCATCGTTGGTACAATAATTCGAACTAACGATATAGCAGATTGTGCGTGTCACGACGATTCGATGACTAATATTCTGGTGAAGTCAAGAGAGCACGGAAATGCTCGCGGGATGTGGCTTATCGAAGGCGATAGTTACGACGGGAGATAATAGGAGGACATAGTAGTCGAACGACGACAACGAGCTAACGAGAAACGGTAGAAAGCCGTGTAACTGTGTATATACAACAGGGATATACAGAGAGAGAGAGAGAGAGAGAGGAGAGAGGGAGATTGGATGATGGGCCATGGGTACCGGTTAGTAGTTGAACGCCAGAGGATCGAACCTCGTCGAGACTAATCTCGGCTCTAACGCCCCAGCAGGGATCGCGATATTTCGAATTGATTAATCCGTGAGAGAGTGAGACAGAGACGAGAGAGAGATAGATAGACGGGGAGAGGTTATAGCACAGGACCGCCAATTTCGGTGTGTGCTCTCGGTCAGCCCTCTCCGTTTCGCCTCACTCGACCCTTTGACGCTTCCGGACGCTAACCCTGAGGCCACATACAAAACTTCTATCGTCACTCTATACACGCACTGCCGAGAGCAGAGACTGATGAATTTAGTTTTTTTTTTTTTTTTTTTCGTTTTTTTAATATCGTTTTATTAAACCCATTACGAAGTGCATTGAATAAGCGCGACTTTTCCATTTGGTAGTTAAATTGACGCGAAAGAGAAAATGAAAAAAAAAAAAAAAAAAAAAACTAATAATAAAAAAGTTGTACGCGATACGAGCGTAACGAGTATCAACGAAATTGCAAATTTGATTCAAAGTCGCGTGTGCGTTGCGGCTGACAGTGTAGCTAACAGTAGAACGAGCCATAGGCGCACTCCGAAGAGAATGGATGCAACGACGGATCGTCGAAGAGAAGAGTGAAGTGACGGACGGGCGTGCTTAATGCGAATCGCATCCGGTAGAACGAGCGCATTCACAAGACACGCCAATTACATCGTCGCGCATAGCTGACGCACGCGTTGTATATGATGTCTGGTTCGCTCTGGGGAACACTTCTCTCATTCTCTCTCTCTCCCTCTCTCCCTCTCTCTTTCTGTATGTTGCAGACAACCCAATGGTTAGAGGCAGTCTCGCACCGGAAATGATTTGATTTTCGTCATTTTTATCATTCGCTGCACCCGTAATCGAATATCCCGTGGCTGACACGAGCAGAGAACGCATACGAGTTGAGGGGGTCTCGTAGTTGACGGCAACCCCTGCGGTTTATTCGCTAGCGGGGGCCCCGAAGGCAGCTATGATTTTTGTATATGATTCGTATTTGCCGCTCTACCTGTATTGTTACCGATATAGTTCCGAATTCAATACAAAAAATCGAAAAAAAAAAAAAAAAAACAACGAACTTAAGCGTTTTTTTTTTTATTAACATTTTTCCGAAAATAATGCAAAATAACAGATGAAATTACGAAGCCGATAATCTTCAATAAGAGAATTTTACGGGTTTCGGAGAATCGATGATCGGATAGGCTTGAGATTTTCGACAGTATTGCAACGGCATGAAAATCTCGAGAGAAAGAGAACGAACGAGGGGAGCCCGTGGAAACGCGGTTAGACACGCGTCCGTTCGCTATCTACTCCATTGCACGCACTGTTGCCCGTTCGTCCCTAAAAATGTATTTTTCGTTAAATGTATTGAGATGGCAGCCGGTAGATAAGACTCGTCGGTGGCGAATGTAGCAGATCGTTTGTGTGTGCGTTGAGGGTGGATTATTGCATTGTGTCCTCCCGGTTTTCGGGGTGCGTTTCCATGCATTCGCACAGTGTTCGATCCCAGAAACGAATGCTCATTTATTAGGATTTCACGCCCGTGGTCTCCGACATTTTTTTTTTCTCTCCCGGTCCCTCGTTTTACGGGGATTATAATCCATTCTAAGTCGTTCGCCACACCGTGTGACTCGTTGCATTTATATTTTCGTTCGTCAATCGTGAGAATTAATAATTTCTCAATTGCTTGCGAGTGATCTTACTTCCCATTGGTTTAAAATACATTTTCATTTATGCTTTGGTTTTTAATTGAATTTAATTTTTACTTGAAGATTCTTCTTTTTTTTTTTTTCGTCATTTCGAGACGTTGCTTCGGCGAAAAATAGCGTTGAAGACCATGCAGATCCAGAGAACGACGATGTTTTTCCAAAGCACAGTTTGTCTCAGAATCCAACGCGGTAACGAAGAATCAAAGTGACTGCCATTCGACTTTTTTGAAAATTAAAAAAATTTAATTTAATATAGTTATGGGTTATGCGATTGTTTCAAATTTAATGAAAAAAAAAAAAAAAGTATTAGTACGTCGTCATCGTCGACTCGGTTTAGCTGACTCGAGCTCTCGCGGATATCATCGACGCTGAGAGGACCGAATTGACCGCGAACACTTCTCACAGGCATGAGTGACTGATCCTGCCTCGTGCCGATCTCAATGAGAGGTTTCATGTCGGCTGAAGTCGTCGGTGTCGATATTGTGCCGCTTAGAATCATCGCATCGCCCATTGAATGTATTAAAACTTATTTCGATCGAATAGGAATCGACACGTTGTTATCGAAGAAATTGAATTTCGAGATCGCGAAAGATTAAACCGTTTTAAAATTCAGTCGAAAAAAACGTGACATTTCGTTTGACAATTTTGCGTGAACTCCCGTATCGTGAATCTCCGTCGATTGTTTTGTTTCAATGAATGTCGTGCATTCGTAAAAATTAATTTCTCGAAATTTTATTTTTAAATCCGATACGGCGCATCCGATACGCGAATTACGATTGAGCAACAGCAGTGGGTAAAGAGCCTTCGGGAATAAGTGTTATGTACGAAGAATTGTGTGTATAAAACTCAAGTCTGGAGCTCCGTCGGTGCTTTCTACGGGTCGACAATCCTTCACAGTTAAAGCCTCTAATCGTATTCATTAAAGTGCTCTCAATGCTTTTACACGGCTCTCTTGCCGCGTTCGTATACCTCTCGCTCTCATCTACTCTGTAAGTATATACGCTCTCCAGCTTTTTCATCTCGTTCTCTTCCTCGGTCTCCGTTGGTTCTCAGGCGCGCCGCGGCAGAAACGCACACTTACAGCTTCTCTACAACGACAACGAGGCTGACGACGACGGCGACGTCGGAGCGCGAGAGCTTTTAAGTTCGCAACAATGCGCGGATTTATAAACCCCCCGGTCATTGTTATCGGGAGCGAGTGATTGAGGCTACGGGCGTATTTCGACACTTGCCGAATACCAACCATTGGTTAGACCATTGTCGATCCCTTTATCTTGGAAATCCTGGGCGTTCTCAACCGCGCACACGCACACATTCACACAAACGTTCTTTTCTCTCACGCTGTTGGCCGGCTCTTGTTAAATGACTCGGTTTTATTGATGGAAACGTTCGGAAATGCGAAAAGCCGTACCGGACTCACGAAAGGATCGAAAAGCGTACCATGGTGTGCTGATAACGGGCCATTGTGCCTCGTTTCTCGCATTAGACATCGCGTCCGGCAACCGATTTTCTCACATTTTCACGAACTTCGATGGATTATACCAGAAAAAAAAAGAGTAAAAATTGAAAAACTGTACGATGAAAAAAAGGGAAAGAAAAAAAAAAAGGGGGGGTTGGAGTCTGCAGATGACGAGACGAAACTCTCGTATGACGTACGCAACTGAAAATCAGTGGACCAGCATCGCTGAAGCGCGCACAACCTCACAATGCCGTTGCAAACGCGTTTGAAAGCGCAGCGAGAGAGTGAACTACAGAACAAACAAAAAAAAGTGAATTCGGGGTAACGTCGTTCGCATCAGAGACCGCGAGAACGCGCGGGCTCAGCGTAACGAACGAACGCACGCGTGATGCGCGCCGTCGAGTCTCTTGATGCGTGGAAATTAAATTAATGCCGGGATACTGTAGTATAGCGGTACGCACAGACAACGCATTTCCAATGTTATATACTATATATAACAGAATCACCGCGGGGCTCTCGCGCGGCATAATATATATATACATGTATACCCCTTCGAGGTACGCATCGGTGACATCGCTTGCGCCCGAGGACAATGGTTATGATGGGACGACCGCCCAATATACTACACATGTATGAATGACACTCTCGCTCTCCTCTGGTTTCCGTGAACACCCCTCTAGCAGTTTCACGATTCTACTGACTTTCCCATGACGTAGGTACTTGTAATCAGATCATCTCCTCTGCACCCCTGTATCCGCACTTTCACCCTCGTGCGCTTGAAGCTCTTTTACCAGTCTCGCAATCGGAAGGGAACCCCCGGACCAAAACCGTGCACGCAGTGGACCGTCACGAAATATCGTCATCAATAGGCACGCAGGAGAATGACTTTAAGTATTATCTATCCCACGGAGAAATCTCTCGTTTCGATGAATGTGAATGAAAAAATATTTATAAGCACAAAATATATGCAAAAAAGACGAAGAAAAGACGAAAAAAAATCTTTTATATATATGTATATGTATCTGTTAAAAAAATTAAAAGATGTATATGAATTTATTTCCTTATTTATTTCATGTAATTTATTACTTAAAATAGATTTCTGTTATTTTTTTATTTTTTTTTTTCGTATTTATTTTATTTAATCGGTACGAGTATTTATATTAAATATTATGATATATCGGCTTGTTGTTTAAGAATTTTAGTTGAATTGAGCAAATTTTCTTATCTGGGTGACTTTTCGAATAGTGTACTATTACGGTACCGTTTTCGTTCGAATGCCTGTAGGACACAATAATAGGGGGTCGTTCTCGGTCCGCAAATCCTTTTGCAATGACGGGAAAGCTGGTACATTACGCATTTGGAGTATTTCTCTGTCCGGGCACGTGGCGGTACCGCATAGAGGAGAATCGAGATCGAGCGATAGCAGCACGGGCTGCTGGAATATCGTCGACCTCCCTACGGGGAAAGCTCAGCTTCGCTCTCTCGTCCGTTTGTCCGTCAGTTTCTGCTGTTACTGCTACCGCCACTTGCTACCGCTGTGTTCCAAGCCATGGTATACCGCCGCGGTGTCACTGCATTCTCAGCAACACCCTCTCGACAGTACGGCGTACCCGACAGGGACCCCTTCGCGAGTGGAGCGACGGCGCCAGAGAGCGAGCAGTGCCATTCATCTAATCCGTAATTATGCTGCTGGCAACACACTCGCGACCCTCTCTCCGCGATACTCCCTATGCGTTACTACACGGCTAATTACTGCGCTTTCCTATATACGACATTACGCGCAATGAAAGCTTGCAGTATACACACAAGAGTGAGCGAGTTACCGTAACGTCGCGCAGGTTAATACCACGCAATTGTATAATTGCTACGATTTTGCAGAATTAAATTACGATGCTTTTTTTTGTAGATATCATTTTTCTTTTATATGGTAGTATAACGGACATTGTATTCACTAAAAAAATAGATCGTTATTAGATAGTTATTATTTTACTGTTCATTTTTTTTCAGCGACAATATTTATAGACACCCCTTACGCTGAGAAAAAAAAAACCTGTTGAATCGACTAAATCGGCGCGCGCGCGTGACGAATTAAATATTTTATACATTGAAAGAAATACCGTGTTAATCGTATTAACTGCTAGTTGAATTGACTATTTCTTTCTTACGGTGACATTTATTTCGTTTAATCAATGAAATATTGGTTTTGCCATTCGCCTGTGTAGATTTAGTTGATTCAACCATTTTGTTTCTCAGTCTACGATATTTTCAAGCCGACTTTCGAGAAGCTAAAGTAGCGCGAGAAAAAAGATCCTAAAAACATCGACAATCGAATTTCATGTGAATTTTTTTCCCGTATAGTACGATAAGCATCTTATGATTGACGAAATTTCGAGGCAAAGTAAAGGTCGAGAAGATCGAAGTAGTAAATATCTATATTGTCGAAACGTATGTAAGTTATATAAAAGAACAATAGCTTCGAGATTCTATCTGATGAAATTGCCGCGATTCTATTACGGAACGTGAGGAGTAAGTGAATTAGTAGTTTATTATATTTATAGGTTAGGAAAGAAGGGTCGTTGTTGATGGTGCGTCGGCGTATAGGAGAAATCAATTCGTGAATGGTCTCGTTAATCCGAAAAGGTGCTTTTCGGATGCTCGCGATCGACTCTTACATCAAGTAACGGGAATATCGACTATGGGAGGGATGGTGGTGGGATTCGAGCGGATCGAGTCTGGGCATTCGCAGTCCCTAAACCACTCTTCCACGGGGGCACTACAGTTGCCAGTAGAGTGTAACGTACCGGCGGTGCTGGGGATTCTCCAGGCGCGCGCGAGCGTCGAGTGACTGAGTGGTTATTTAGGTAAGAGCCATCCCCCTGCAGGGGTAACCGACACTGCGCGAGCCGCAGCGCCCCCTCCCCCCTTCCATCCCCTCTGCTAAGTAATGGTACCACAACATATTGTGCAAAGAACTCGCGCTTCCCGCTATCTCGATTATTTATACGGACGTATTGCCCATATCAGCGTTGCAACCCCGATATTGGCGCATCTCCGAAAATATACACTCAAGAAAATCTCCGTGTATTTTTATTCGTCGTCATATTCCTCAAGATTTTGGATAAAAATAACAAAGTTATTAATAAAGATATTGGTTTAAGTAACCTTTTCCCAGAAACCGATAATTGAGGGATGACCCCTTCCAACGATTATAGTTGAAATTGAAAACAGTTATTTGTGTGACAATAGCGCGAAAATTAGACAATTCTGCACTAAAAAAAAAATAATTAAACTAATTCAACAGCCGGGTGAATGGTGTCAACGGCATATTTTATCAGTTCAGTTTTAATTCAAATTCTGATAATTTTATATGACACCGAAAGAAGATCGGCACATTTGCGGACTTTCATGCGATTGTTTTGAATAACTTATATAAAATTGTGAGAATTTTAAATAAATTTGAAATTTAAATATAGCGTTGACACCATTCATCCGATCGTTTTTTTTTAATCAATCAAATTTTTTTCCCGTGCATTCGGTAATTATAAAATCGCATAAAGGTTCTTCGCGCAACAAAAAAAAACGTAATATAGTTCGTATCTCACTGATCAGTGAGATTCTGCGGTCGGCATTGGCTTCGGAGGCTTTGTGTACGTGCTGACTGTGCACAGTGCACAGTCCGAAGGCAAATCCATTGCGTAATGGTGCGGACAGGCTGTTGCGGCTCTCGCTTATCTCCGACCTCCATAGAAAGCTCGCACCCGAATACATTGCGTATTACGCGTCGTTTAGATTATTGGCCCGAGATATTTTACGCTTTTCCGGTGATCTCACACGCGCTATGGATCGCCGCGATAAGATGCAACGCTCGTCGTCATTTCCCCGGTCACCCCATCGATTCAGCTGCAATATCTTCTATTACCGATTATTCTCTCGCGAACGACACAAAGCACATATTTGCCCGAACGTCGATACGCCGTTGTGAGTTCGTGACGTTGGCAGAAAAGATCGCTTCGCTAACGATTCTCGTTGTGATGGTCCGTCAGTTCGAATCTAAACGCATTTTGCCGAGAGCGCAAGTTCGGGTTTCCCAGGTCTCGGGGAGAGTCATTAACGACCAAGGGAATGGAGCAAATCTCGATGGTTGCGCCACGAAGCGAGCTTTAGAGGCTTTCGCAAATGTACAGACACGCACAGCTCCTCTGTTACAATACACAGAAGGATAAAGCGGGAGAGAGTGAATTATACACAGATACGAAACATGAACGCGGAAGGAGTGACAGAGAGAAGGGTTTACGGGGGGGCGGTAGTGACGACGACGACGGCGACGATGAGGAGGAGGCGGAGAAGGGGGTGGAGGAGGGTTTTGCAAGTGCGATAGAAACAGAAACAGCAGCAGCCGAAGCAGCGGCAGAGAGAGGAGAGAGCGGCAGGCGAGGCACGTAATGGCGTGTCGGAGTTAACCGGTTGATAACCATCAGTTATAATTAACTCAGGCCAAGCAGCGAACAAGCCAACCCTGGTATAACTACCACCCTCTCTCGGAGCCTTCCACTGACGCACCCCCCACTGTATTACCAACCAACGGATTCCTCTTCGCCTCTTCCTACACCCTTGAATAACCTGTCTTTCTCTCGCTCACTCAATACCTCACACCACTCGTATATATACTCCTCTACTCCTATCGTGTACATACATCAACGGTATACACTGTATTACAGCTTCTGAATGGGGAGAAGCGTGCAAATGCGTCGTCGTTACTGGGCTTTCACGAATCTTCGTGCAGTTGCAATTTTCATTGTTTCGTCATATCGATCCGGTTTTCGTACATTTTTTTTTTATTTTTGTTTTTTTTTATCATTCGTATCGAGATATAATTGCGAAAGTAACATTTTTTAAATGAGAAAATATGAATGTTCTCTTAGTCGTGTGAAAATTGCGAAAATAATGATATGCTGTATATAATTTTTTTTTTTTTTTTCGGAGATTAACTTTTCGATATCATCGTCTCAGAATAACCAGATGAAAGGATCAATTGTGTTCGGAGCTCTCATAAATTATCGTCAATTTATAGATGCAAATATTACGCGCACGATTATTATAATAAGCCTGTGAGAGATGCCGGGACAGCAGTGTTGCTGCCCCTCACGCTGATGTGTTGTCCTTGTATACCCAGAGATCCGAGGATCTGAGAGCACACGCGCGGGGACTTTCTCGACGTGTCTCCTGCAGTCCTACGGCTAATCCCTATTGTCGTGTGACACGCCGTGCGCCGTAATGGATCGGCGTCGATCCCCGGCATATGCCCTACCGTTGAGCCGGGGCATGCAAACATACACGCAATCGCTATGAGAGGACGACGTCGTCGACGACGACGACGACGACGACGCCGACGGCGATGGCGATGGTGCAAGGCCGTTGTGCGACGCGTCTCTAAGCCCCCCTTGAACGTTATACGCGATTCACGTTCCATTGCCCATTTGCCTGCCGAAAATCTCTCGTCTAAGTATACGCTCTCGAAAGATAAACGGTCGAACGATATTATCGAGATGTTTATCCACGTTGCGTGGATTTTCGACTTTATTTCATGACGCGGTCATGAGAATCTTTACGATGCGCATAGCGATGACGATAATGGGAAAAAAAAGTTGTTCCGAACGTTCGTTCGCCAGTTGCGATCGATAAAAAAAAGTTAACCTTGTTAATACAACGGGCAGTGTAACGAAATGTAAGTTTAAAGATATTCGTGAGAAACTGTAATTCACACAAAAAAAATTAATAATTTTTTTCCGACTCAGTAATTTCGAACTTAATGATTAGAAAATTTCTTTATTTTACAAATTCGTTAATTGTAACGGAAAAAAATTTGCGCGACGTGATTTTTTGAGTTTATCAACGGCAATCCTGGATTCCCGCAACCACTTGAACAAACCATTCTGTAAGTCCGTCACGTAGCATATCTTGTATCTTTTTTTCCCGTAAAACACAATAGAAATTTCGTTTATCCGATTATTTCATTTGTAAGAAAAATATCAAGTTTTAAAAATCTCAAAAACTGTATTTTTTCGAAAAAAGTCCATAAATTTGTCACTCGTATTTCAAGGCGGATTTCACGTTTTTTTTTTACAGCATACGAATCTGTTCCGTTTATCCCCCCGAAATATTTACAAAGAAAACTTCCGCAAAAGTACAAAAATGCCTTCACATGTTCCCCGATATAAAAAAAAAAAGTCGTATTTTCACGATTTCAACATAACAGAATAATCCCTGCGCACCCATTACTCTGCCATAGTGGTCACTCGATATCGAGATTGGTTATCAAGCTAAATTCAAATCCGTGGGTATTAAGCTACAATAGCAACGTGTTATGCAGACCGTTCGCGTTGCCCTCAGTATTGTTCGGAATAGGATAGGTGATTATTGAATATGGGTGTGAGGATGGTATAATAATCGATTGAAGAGCCCGGGCGTCGGGTCTCTCGCACGATACCGTTAGCCCTTCGCGAAGGTCCGTACGATGGGGGGGGGGGGGGTGGAGGATGGTCGCATTAAATCAAGAGTGCTCGCGCGTCCGCGATCGAGCGAAACTCCTACGTGGTACTTTGCTCAACATTGGCAAAGGTCCCGAACACTCTTTCGCACGATATTCATCTACGCCACGAAAAAGCAAAGAGAGGGGTAGTCAATCGCAATCACTTTTCCCACCGAATGTGTGTTATACCGCGAGTTAACGTATATATATATATATATATATATATCAAAGATAGAAACTACCGTCGAGCAATCAACTGATTCTCGGCCGGCCTAAGCAGAACAAATGTTTTCGTTGTTATATAAAAGCGAAGAGAAAGAACGTCGTACACTCGATGTAAAGGTGTGCGATGAAGAAAGTAAAAGAAGAAAGTGGCGGCGATATAGCCGATGGGAGAGGGGATCGAGTCCGTGTGCCAGTGCAATCATCGCTAAGTCTTTTAATTTCCTATATTGGGGGGGTAGAGTAAGAGAGTGAGCTGCCGCTCGGGGTATAGGGGGGGTGAAACAGTATAGGGTGGTTGCGAGATATAGAGTGAAGCGAGCGCGCTGGAGTTGAGCGAAGGACTGGCTCGTGCGCGCGAGCGAGGGTTCCACGGGGTGGTAATTGGCTGTCAGGGCTTCCCAGTCCTACGATGCTCTCCCACTCCTTCCCTCCCCCCCGACCGAGCGACCGACCAACAACCCCGAGAGAGATTGGTATCGCTTATAATTAACTTCTCCGTGCCACGAAGCCACCGTTTCCATCGGTGGCGTCGACGCGCAGGGCCGAGGAACTAGTACAGCGGGGATACTCCCTGCTACCGGAGATATACTAATACGAGAGAGAAAAGAGGTTTATACGTAGTATACTAGTAGATGCCCAATGAACGCCAGTTGGACGAATGAATGCGCCCTCGTTGCCGCAACGTCGGTGGCGGTGGATCGCCTGGGAAATCCGCGAACCGCGATCGCACAAGTCCATGCGCTTTCGACCCTTCACACTGCTCGCTTTCCTCTCCTCTTCTCTCCCCCCCATCCCCCTTCTTCTACGGTTAACTCCGTATATGCATTGTTAATTGCGACCGGAATGATTAGTCGATGGATAAGCGATAGCGCGAAGAAATTAATCGAGAAACCGTAACGAGTATAACGAGCTTCAAATTCAACGACTATAATTGAGACGATAATTCGAAAGATAAATAGAAGAAAATGATTTTATTTAAATTGTAATACACTTAAGGTTAAAATAAGGGATATAATCAATGGCAGTGGAAAAAGAACAATTCTGTAGCGTGAAGATTTTATGCTTCTGGAGGATTGTGCGGTTGCCTCGTCGTCGTGTCGACGTCCTCGGGAGTGGAGAAGCCTCCCGACAGCTTCGCAAAGAAAAGCTCTTTGAGTGTGAAGGATACGGCGAGAGTCCCGCTCGTCCCGTAGCGTGGTGTGTCACTCTCTATACCTATTGCCCGAGGTGCGAGAGAGCCGAGAGATGACTTGTTACCATAGGAAAGGACGAAGAACGCGCGAGCCGAGGTGCGACCGCTCGACTCGCTTTCGAAGAAGAAACTGCAGGAGAAAAAGAGGGAGAGAAAGGATGAGATAGAAAGAGAAATCGTACGGAGGGTGAGAACGAAGCTGAGGGAGCTCTCTGAAGTCTAAGTAACATCCATTTCCCAACGCCCTACCTACCATGTGCTTGCGAGAGAAGAGCACCCCTTTTACTTTGCTTTACCTTTACTATACTTTACTTACACTACCCTTGCCAACCATGTTCTTTTTTTCTTCTTCTTTTATTTGCAATTCCACTTCTTTCCGCGCGTATAACACACCTCGTGGAGCCCCAGTGACTCTCACTTCGGGAATTTATGCTCGATGTATTCTTACTATTTTTTTTTTTTGTTTTATCTCGATTTTTTTTTTTTTTTTTTTTTACTTAGACTATGAAGACAATTTGTTTGAGATTCGGTCAATTCTTAACGAGATTTCTAACAAACAGCGGGCGGTCGGAGAAAGAGGTATAATTGAGACGGGGGGAGGGAGGGAGGGGGTGGTTTGTGAGAAAGGGGACGGTGAATTGCGAGGAGCAGTAGTGGCTTGAAGCTTCTAGGTGTTCTACGTCGTCGTTCTCGGGTCGTCGTTGTCCCTTACCCGCGCCCTTCGCCAACAGGTCCCCCCTCCCAGGAATATCAGTGGCTCTCGCCCGCGGTAACTAGTTTCCGAGCAGGTCACCCCAATTAACGTTTCCACATACAGCGTACTAGACGCTTGCACACACCGTACAGTTGAGAGTGAGTGTCCCCGACGATCTTGCCGTTTCCTCCTATCTCCCACTTCTCTGGTACCCGCCACCCTTCCTATTCGTATACTCTCGCGGCGAACACTCGTTGGCACACTTGCTTACCCTCGTGTACTCATACAATCGTCGCGTTTATACATATATATATACGTTTATATAGGTACACGATGGTACTCCCTCGTGTTCTCTGTTCTCCGCTTGTGATGTGTTCGTTCGTTTTCCTCCCCGCGTCTCGTGGAAACTTATAATTGCGAAAGGAGCCGGCAATTATAATTGCCTTGGCTTGTGCGGCCCGTGCCTCGCGCCCGAGCGGGGCTAACGGAGATGCTCGTAATTATCCAAAAACCCTCGGCGTTGCAAACGCGAATCCTTGTCCCTGTAGGGTGCGGTTCTTCGTTCTATGTGTATATATACGATATTTTACTCTCATTGCGCCGTGAAGAAAAAAAAAAAAATTCGAAAGAATATTTCTTTTTTTTTTTTTTTTTTTTTTTTTTTTTCATAGGTTTTGTGAATGTTGCAGTGTTGCAATTAACCGTTAATAATTGATAGACTTAATTTTGAATTGTTGTGTATTTTGCTGACGATCTTTGGACAGGAGTAGAGTTCTATTTGCTGCTGTTTCTATGCTGCACGGTTGCAAATCGATTATTTAAATGTAACCCGCACACGTTCGAGACTCCGTACAACGCGCGGTCCGCACTTGTGCACACAAAGAATCGGGCCGATGGAGAGAAGGAGTTAAACTACTACTACAACCTTTTATATATATATATAGATATACACGTTGCGACTCTTATCGCGTGTATATGTACACAAAGCGAGAGTCAAGAGGGAAACGGCGGGAGCAAAGAGAGTCCGGGCGAAGCAGAGCGGTAGAGCTACGGCCCGAGGGGGGAGGAGAGGTGATACCGGGGAGCCAAGACTCCGGTCAATTAAGTGCAGGAAATTAGAGTTTTAATTACGCAGTCATTCAGAAAATTACATCGGGGCGGCCGCGAAGGAGGCGCCGTCGCCTCCGCGCCTTCTCGAACCGACGACGCAACCTTTGCAGAGCTCACCTATTGATACCACTACTGTTATACACATACCGCGTGTATAAACGAGAGGGGAGGTTCTCTTACGTTTCTGGAGAACAGAGGTCTCGTACACACTTAACCGATGCGGGCCATCGTCGATTTTCTCTTTGTTCGTCTCATCGCTTCGCAATATTCGCAAATGAACTCCAAAAACCCCGAATCGGAATTTTTTTTTTTTTTTTTCTAAGAAACTTTCATCGTAAACTAAATCTGAAGAAACGTTTTTTTTTTATTAGTATTTAAAAAAAATGTCTTATGAAATTGGAGAAAATTCAATTGTTACATCAATCTGTTGTCGAGGGTATTTGGAAATCTACTCTAATCACGCCTTCGACATCGATACATCGATATATATGTGTACATATAGTACACACACATACTGTTACGCGCTTCGATTTCTGATTAAACGTAGTGCCACTACGTGTTAGAGGTGTCGCTTTGCATTAATCGCGTATTGCTGTAGTGGCCGTTCAGAATTGCTGGCCAGCGGTCAATCCGTTAACTCTCTCGTAGGCAACCTCTGGAGGGAACGGAGTCGAGGATTGTTCGTGGTAACCGACTCTCCTGAGTCGAAACTATACAATGGAGCCTTCCAGCGAAGGAAGCAGGAAGCTCTCTCGGTACAGTGGAAGGGAAGGGAAGGGACGATGGTACAGAGAGAACCCGAGGAAGGGTATGCATACGATCTACTCTCCGTTCCTGTATGACTATACATCCCTAACTTCTCTCCTATACGCGGAGGGTGGTTAGCGAACGGCCGCACGAAGGGAGGGACGGGGGGTTAAATCTAATTACATGCTCTGTGACGGCTACTCGATGGACGTATGCCTTCGACAACGGCGAGCTGTGGACCACCGGTCGTACAGCTCGTTCTCCATTCGCGACCGTTATTATACCCTCTATATATTCCTCACTTCCGGTTTGAGTTACACTCAGCGCGTGCGCTTCGATTTCTACCCCTCGACTGTGTTTCACTGCTCCCATACACCGTTAAACCCAGAAATCTCGCAATGTATATTACCTATTCCCGGCCTCACGACGAGACCGATTGACGAGCGCGGCACGCCTGGAGTTCTATTCTAATGAGACGGAGAGTACCAACCGAGTATGTACCATGTCCGGTCGAAATTCTACCGTCGAAACTAATCCAATCTTCGTTTCAAAATTGCTTGCGAACTCGCAGACACTTCTGATCGACATTACCGAATTGGGGTTCAAATACATCGAATGGCTGTCGGGGAGTTTATTATTTAAGGAAGTTAAAAAAAAAAAAAAAAATAGTGTAATCACAAAAAAAGAGAATTTAGTCGCGGAGAAAAAGTGCTCCCAGCCAACGCTCATTCGCACCCTCCGCGTTGCATTATAACGAGCGACTGTGTTCGGGGGACGAAATGGGATGGATATAAAACACAGCAAAGAGAGGACCAGAAAGACACGCGCAGTTAAAGAAGGAAAAAAGGGACTCTCGCTATCTTGTTCCATTCTGGAGAGTCCACCAGAATGCGAGATAGAAAATCTCGAGAGTGGCTGACTACTGGCCGTGGAGAGTCTCTCTGTTCTGCTGGTTGAATCTTCGCGAAGCGAGAGAGTGAGATTAACAAAAAAAAAAAAAAAAAAAAAACGAAAGAAAGATAGAAAATAAAAAAAAATAACAGAGTTCTCCAACACCAGCGTATCTGCTATAATGGAGAGTGTTAATTTTCGAAATGAAAACGAGAGATCCATCTTTGGCGAGGTAACGTTTTAGCTCGTTTCGTTAGTTCGCTCTTCTATACAGAGACACAGACGCACACATAGAGCGAAGTGTGTACAGTTGAGAGTATAGAGAAACGAGAACCAGAGCACTCGACACTTGAGCACTCAACGCGGCCCCGCAGTTGTCGCTATTCTCTCACTCGACGCATTAGAGTAATGAATTAATTTTCATCCCCCCGCTGAAGAGAGCCCACGACTTTCGTTTCTCGTTCCGCGTTGCGCCCTTCGTTGCCGTGTTTTTTAAGGTCGATCGAGTTCACGAGAGCTTTCAACCCTCACAATCACTTTCAAACCCCTCGTGGATTATGTATATGTAAATTATTCGAAGTACATCGTCTTAATTACGATGAGATGACGACGGTTTTTCAAATTTTTCGAAACATAATGTGTTGCAATTTTACGACTTTTAAATAATAATTCCTGGATTATACGGGTTGCGAAGCGACGAAGTGAAGAAAAGAGATACGAGAGGTGTTGGCTGGTGGCTACGGGAGGGTATCAAGATCGGCAGGTGCGATCACTCGCGGCCCGCCGTTTTACCTCTCACGTATAGTTTCCACGCCTTACAGAGCTGAGCTCTCTGTTCCTCTCATCGTCAAGCTGGGGGCGCGCGCGGCTTCTCCGCAAACTCATTAGCACTCGTTAACGTATTCATAGACTCATGAGACGGCAATCAATCCTTTGAGGGACAGTTTAATTACAGAGGCGATTAAACGTCTCGATACATAATTTATCGGGCGCGCGGAAGCAAGAGAAGAGCGCCTCAGCTTCGTTCCGCGGTGCTACCGAACGATCGTTCTCGATCTCATTTCGGCGAGGGGCCGAATAAACGACGAGTAGCGTATATTCGCGTCGTTGAGGAACGCTTTGCCCGGCAACTGTCTCCAGATCCGATATACAGGTTGATACAAATCTTGATATCAATTTTTTTAAATTATTTTATGCTCTTCTAATTATTGTATATCGAAAGATATGCGGCGGAAAAAAATCTGGTAGACGGGTATAAGCGAGACTCTTCGATGAGATCGAAACACTCGTCTACAGTAGTCCTTTTCTATACTCGATAAAGAATCCTCGAGAGCGATAGCATCGAGAGATGTCTCGGTCGAGCGCTTGACTGATCGTAGATTGGTTTTTTTTTCATCCTCTCGTCTTCTCTTCGTCGGTGGTAGAGAGGTTTTTTTTTATATATATAAAGAAGAACGCTAACGCGGAAGAGAGATGAATGAATAGATAGATAAGAGGAGGAGGGAGCGGAGTGAAGGAGATGGCGAGAAGTATCGATTCTAATCGAAAGAGTTTCTTCCCCAACGATCCTTCTCTCTGTATATTTCTTTCTTTTGCTCTCTCTCTCTCTCTCTCTTGCCGTTCGGGGAAAATAACGACTGCCACAAGAGACGAACCCGCGAGTGTCTCTTTCGTCCGTGGATGCCGAGGAATGAAAGTGCTTTCTTATGGGGTTGCGCCGTCGCCCGTGAAACAATCTAAATCTTACACTTCCCGTCCGCGCGCGCGAGAGTGAGGCTCACTCCGACTCCCTTCTTCCTCTCCGCCGCGAGCTCGCGTTGGTGTTTTATGAGTGTAGTTCTGAAGGTAAATGGGGACACAGCTTCGCGGGAGGAGAGTATATCCTGTGGGATGTGCGCGAGGTTTTAGCTAATTGTGCCGGGCACGGCAACGAGAACACCCGAGAGAGCGAGAGAGAGAACTTACGGGGTGAGGAAGGACGTGGCAATCTCGTGATTTGTTCTTTGGGACGCTATATAGTATTTTCTCTCTTCTATACGCGAACGATTGTCTCTCGTATTCTTTCTCTCAACGGATTCTTCGTCTTCGCGCGAGAAAAAAAAAAAAAAGAAAACTCGGGGACGCGGGGAAGACTATTGTGTGTTCGAAGCGCGTCGGAGTGTGAATTCGAACGAGAGATCTAAAAGTCTGAAACGCCCCGGAATCTCTCTTTGCTTCTGTAAAGCAGGAGCGCTGGGGCTGGGCGCGCAATGTTAATAAGCTAATTGCAAGTACGAATTTATTTAATTAATATAATTGGAATAGAGAAGCTCGGTGGATGAGGGAGATTGGTAGAGAGGGGATGGCGAACGAAGAAAAACTTTTCAAAGCAATCTCTCTCTTTCGCCTTCTACTCGCTACTCTCCCGTGGCGTATTTAATGACATTCGTTAACGAGAAACTCTTAAGTTTCAAACGTAATGATCGTTACCGCTTTTCGGGATTACCAATAGCGCGGCGTGCCACCCCCCACCCCCCCCCCCCCTCCCCCCTTCGTTTTCGTCTCTCTTTCGCGGTACTAAATATATAAAACGAACGCTCGGAAATGAAAAGACGGATAGCCAATAGTTTTACCCGCCGTATGATGAGGACATACGACCCTATGATTCTCGATCTCTCGATATATAGCAATATTTATACCGCGTATTCGTCGTCGTTGAGCGTGATGAGATTCGCTAAAGGAATAAAGTAAGAAAAGGGTACCCGAGAGGGCTCTTTGAAAAAGCTCGCTGGATGACCGCGGTTGGTGCTTTGCTAGCCGAGAGAGCAGCCCGGCATGTTCCTTCGGCTGCCTCGGAGACCTTCTTAATTGCGTCGCGGCCGGGCACGCGGGAAGTTCATTAGTCCGGTTCGTTAACTATACCACGCCGGTTATCCCCGACTCTCTCTCTCTCTCTCTCTCTCTCGTTCCTTCACTTTTTCTCTGTATATCCATATATAGAGTTTCGACGCAATAATCAACAGTGCAACGAGCGGTAAGTATGCGCGGAAAAATAAATAAATAAATAAAAACGGAATCATAACGCATATTCGTAAATATCGTTTTCGTCACTGAATATCCGTTTGGCTTTTTCGTTCCCTCAATGTTTCCGGCTCCTCTCTCGCGCTCGACTCTTCGGCTCCTCTACTCATACCCCTCGCGGAAAACCGTAATCGCTTCGCGGAGTCGCGAAGAGCAAACAACCGCGCCAGCTGATACGCCACTTTGCGACTCTCTTCACAGCCGTGTAGCAGTCATCTATACTGTCGTGAGGTCTCGCGCCCGCTTTTCTCGTCCAGTCACACCGGCGGCGCGCATCACCGAGAGAGAATTCGCGTTTCAGCGGAAAGAGAAAAGATATATATCGGAGATGAGACCGGAGAGAAAGAGAGAAAGAGAGAGGTAGAGATGGAGAGTCAAGATAGCCTGTGTTTCGGAGGCGACACGCGTCCGCCACCCCCGCTTTCTACAAGCCGCGCAGGCGTCTCGTCGCGCGTGACGTCACCTCGCGGAGTCGCGATCCTCGCTTGGCGCGACTCCACTCCGAGTCGGACCGTCGGGTTGCGCACGTTAAAACGGAGCTCTCACCGCTGAAAATCCCAGTGCCGTTTTACTTCTTTTCAAATCGAAAGGACAATATATTCCGTGTGTCGTCGACGATCTGCAGTGTTTTTTTTTATTTTATAATAAACTAAACCTTCTCACAGATTACGATCCTATCGAGACAAGAGAATGGTAACGAGGTGAATTTTTTGGTTCTTAATAAAAGTGTTGTTTTTTTCTCCGTGTTCGATTTTTGGTGCTCAAATCTTCGAGAGTCGAAAGGATTGAAGAAGAAATTGAAAAAAGAAAAAAAAAAAAAAAAAAACGAGGATAAATCTACGAGTCGAAATTTACGAGGATTTCATCCTGGGATATCGGTCAGTTTGATTTATTAACTATAACATTATACTTTGCATGATTATTCCATTTAGATTTTTGTTTTACAATAGTATTACGATATTTTTTTGAAATTTGAGGATAGCGTTAATGAAAAAAAAAAAAAAAAAAAAAAAATTACGTGATTTCATTTCGATATTAGTTGATGAGAATATTGGAGTGTTTTTCGAGATTTGATTATCGATAGGAATCAATCACTGATCGATCTATTTGTATTATATCTATCTATTATTGCCATTATCCAAGCGCTCGGGTTTTTTTGACGTATAGGTATAACACGATGCGGGCACGTTGCTGCCCGACTCTCTCGATAATTGGGAGCGCCTTAATTGCTTCGGCGCGTGCGATGACCGATTGTAATTGGCCTCGCTGAAGTGTCGATCCTAATGGCTCGAGTTCCAACAGCCTCCTCACCCACCCCCTCGTTTTCTCTCCCTCTCTCGATCCTATAAATCGAAACCCACGCGTATTCTCTCTCGCGCACTTCACCATTTTAATTTGAATCCAACCCCTCCGACTCTCCCCTCCCATCCAAAAAAGCTCGTTAATTGACGCACCACGTGAATGCCACCGAGAAATGTTTCGCTGTTAATGCAACGAAAGAAGCCAACGGTAGAGGTATTGAAAAAAAAAAGGATTATCGCGGTCCTAATACTCGCGCACTCGAACCTTAATTAAATTTTCTACCCTCGAAATAAACCCCCCGGCAACCATAAGCGTACTGTGTCAGTGATCGAGCATCGAGACACTTTATAATCGTTAATTAACGAGCATAACATTATTTTTTTTTTTTTTTTCGTTAATTGATTGCAACACCGACTTTGAGAAATATGTTCAATTTATTTTAACGATTTTTTTTTTTTTTTATAATTTGCGGTTTCGGCGAGAGGGGACGCGAAATGGGATTTCGTGCAAAAAGAGCAACGAACGAATTGATAGGAAATCAATCGAAGCCAGACAGACAGCCGGCGAACGTGTGTACGAGAATCGTATACGAAATTAAAAGATTGTTTTTTTTTTTTTTCATTTTGATTATTGCTTTTCAATGAAATAGACGACAGTAAAATGAGAGTGAGACTTGAGAGACTCGTGAGTAACAATAACTGCGTGCTAGAGGGATGGCGCGGGGGCTCTGAAAGACGATTGGTTTCTTTCGCTCGCTTTCGTTTGGGGTTTTGTACATAGCTGCTAGATGGTTGTATATAGGTATAGTTATAGCGTAGTAAAGTAAAACGGCGGAGGAGTAGTTGGTATAGGTAAGGGAAAGAGTGTGGCGGGACTGCCGGCGCGCCAGTCCACACAGAGGCGAGTCGGAAGTCAATCTTCGCGGCCGGAAGTGGTTCGCCCGAGCAGAGCCAGCAGCCACTCCCTCCCTGCGTCCCGCGCGAGTTCTCCAACGCCGCACCAGCTCGTCGTCGTGGCGTCTGCACCCCCTCCTCGGGCTCTCTCGCGCTCTGTATACTATACAACTCGGGGCATCCCCTCTCGAAATTTTCTTTTTTTTTTCCTCTCTCTCATCCTCGCGCGTTCGAAGATATCCCGTAAACGAAATCCCGAAATTAAAGTCGTATATTAACCTCGCGGCGTCTTTTAAATTAAAAAACAACATTTTTACGAGATAGAAGTGAAACGACGGAGGGAAGGCGGGGAGGAGTAAAGCAAACGTCTTGCGATGCTCGCTCTGCTTTGCCAATCCTTCCATGTTGCCGCGGACCAGCCGAATTCGCTCGAAATTCGAAATGACGAGGATATAATACACAAACAGATAAAAAGCAAAGGAATTATACTGCTCGGACTTTCAACGAACCGCCATTCTATTATACGTAAATTACGTTTCTGAATTCATCCGAAGGGGAGAGCGTGCGCTTAACAGGCTGGCGGCACGTGGATGCCACGCGAGGAGTTACAAAATTTATAAAGTACCGTCCCTGATAATAATACATTTTTTTAAACTAATAAAACTGATTAAGTTTTTTCGACGATATTTTCATAAATCGAAAAAAAAAAAAAAAAATGTATTACCGTCCGAATTGATTAATTTAGCCGATCGTTATTAAAAAAATTGTTTCAATTGAATGAATCCTGCGCCAAAACATGTGTATTTGTCGTATCGATTGTGATTTTTCCTTTTTTTTTCATTCATCAATTCGACTACTAACCACTGCAAAATTAATTGCAATTCAACTAAATTAAATTTTAAATTCGCGGCTATAGAAGCAATTGAACAATTTTTAACGAATTTCGTATATTCGGAGTTCAAAGGGTTAAAAAAAAAAAAATATCGGTCTAAACCGCGAAGAAAGTGGCCCGAGATACGTTCGACGCGAGTATACTTTGGAAACGCTCGAGTCGCATCAAGAGGGGGAGGGGGGAGGGGGTAAGGGTGTATAATGGAAGTTGAAATTGGTTGGGCCTGTCCCGGCTGGGCAAGCAGTACCACTACCACTTCCACACCGGCATCAGCCCTGTACTAGCAAGCTATCGAGGGAAAACGCATTCCATGCCGAAATTGCTTCGCACTGTGCTCTCGCGCCCCCGCGCGCGCGCGGGCGGGCGCTCCGCTCTCCCTTTCGCTCCATCTCTATCCCTCTCGTTCTCTCACTCGATCCAACAGCTATCCGCGAAATATACAAGGTACTGGGCTTGAGGTGAGGTTTTCGCGTCAAAAAATACGCGACTAAGCCGACGGTACTCCTCTGCTGCTGGGATGTACGGGTGTGCGAACGAGAGCGTCGTCGCCCACGGGGCGTTGATTAAAACCGCCCGGGCCAACGCGAAAGAGGAACAGAGAGAGGGTGATTGCGAGTGCTCGTTCTCTCACGGACGCGCTTGCGTGTATGTAACTCAATGTATGTGTGTTTGTGTGTATATGTGAGTTTGCACGAGAGGGATAGAAATCGCGGCGTTGGCGCGAGAGGGGAAGCGGGGAACCAACCCCCGAGAGCGCGCGAACAGGACAAGCGAACGAGCGAGCGAGTGAGGGGGAGTGAGAAAGGTGGGTACCAAGGCGTTGCTTGCTTAATTACTAAAAGCTAATCAATTCCAGAGGAAGTAAAGTTTAAATTGCAAACTAAAGTATAGCTTCCTCCCCCTCGACCACCCCCCTCCCCCTGCCCACCCGGGAGAGTAACCTGCAAAGCGATATTACCGCTCGCTGCATTCTGCAATTAGCCGACGGTAAATCATTGAAAACAAATTATGGACGCGGGGGCGAGCAACGAAAGATTGAGGAAAGGGAGACCCCCCGAGCGAACGAACGAACGGACGAGAGTAAATGATAGTCGTGCCGTTCAGCAGTTACCTACGATTATATTCGTAAACTCTGCCATGCAAGATCAATCGATTTTTGCTGGTCAAATGCAGTCATTGAGAAAAAAAAAAAGACTGATAAATTACACGGAAAGAGAGCACCAATCGCGGAGAAGCAGCAATTTCGGTATCGCGAATTTTAAATGCCGCGAGATGTAAGTAGTGAATCGCGAATGAAATCTCGCCGATCAAACTATACGTGACTTCTTATATATTACATATAAATATATAAAGAATATATATATACAAACCATCGTCGTTTTATCCGTGGCGGAGAGAGAAAATGGCGAAACAAGCAATAAAATCAATGTCGTTACCGGCAATTCAATTCGCAAGACACATTGCACAATTTCACATACAATTTTACGGGAGAACGGTCAGGACTCCTATTTACTTCATGGGTCTCCTAAATCCCTTGAAAATGCCGCCGTCGTTCCTCTCCTCCTTTCCTACACTACTCTCTTCTCGGCATGCGGCAACAGCAGCGACGGCTATTCTATAGCCGTGTAGCTATACGCTATTCGGCCCGTACTGGTGGTGGTATACAACGCCTATAGCGGCGCGGTAAAATAATATTGTGGAGAGAAGGGGATCGATGCAATCAGGTTCGATTCCGCTCGGGGAACGACGGATGAACGACGAGGAGGAGACGCGTGACCGAGAAAAATCGATCACTCGATACAGTCGACAAGCTCCGCGCTACGTGTGTATATGTGCGCTGCTCGACTTTCTGGCAATCTTTCAGACTTTATTTCATACGATACAACAACGTACGCTTTTTTGTCTACTTTCGGTTGGATCATCGACTTCCGGGAAAAAAAAAAAAAAAAAAACAGATATTACGCGTAATTCTGGATAACGAAGTTCCTGCGGCTTACTGAGTAAAGAATAATACTATACTCGTAATTATCGAGGAAAAAACATTTCAATGTTGCTATGTTTAATAAATGAAAAAAAGGTTGAGATTTGTATTTTATTAACTTTCGGCTGGATCATCGACTTCCGGCGAAAAAAAAAAAAAAAAAACAGATATTACGCGTAATTATAGATAACAAAGTTCCCGCAGCTTATTGAGTAAAGATTTTTTTTTTACTCGTAATTATCGAGGAAAATTTTTAAAAAATTTCACCGATTGATTTTTTTTTTTAATTTCAATTCAATTGAAAAATTTCAATGTTGCTATTTTTAATAAATGAAAAATATGTTGAGATTTGTATTTTATTGACTTCCGGCACACCTGTTACGTATCCTTCAGCCGCAGTCAATTCGTCTATTCTTTGCCGCAGTGGGAAGTAGGTTCGTCAAGTGAAGAAGGGGGTCGAAGCAATAACGTTAGATCCAACCGACGAAATTGCGAAAAACTAATTCCATTTTAGCGCGGCTGCAGAGGATATATATAAGTCTGTCTTCATTCTTTATCCTCGGTTATGCTATACAGAGTCTGGTAAATCTATCTCTCTCGGTAGGGCAGTAAAGCAATCACATTAGAGGCGAACCACCCGTCGTCTCCGTTTCGTCGAACTCCGCACGACGACACGCGTCTGCTCTTCCTCTTCTTCTTTCGTCGTCGTTATCGTATCTCCATCTCGATCTATTCTATTTTACCTAAAGTCATAAATACGCTTTCGCGTGTAGACCTTCGGAAATCTCTCAACTTTTATAACTTCTCGATTTCCCCGTTCGATTAATGTTCGCCAGTAATTAAATTTTAATCCGAGTCATCGATGTGTACAGTGAAATGCCAACGGGGAGGGATGAGACAGAGAATCAGGGATTGGAGAGAGTTGGAGAGAACGATACCCGATTGGATTCCATCGACACGTATACGGTGCGTCTGTACACCGCGGCTTGACTATGGTGAATGGGGCTCGTCGAGAGTATAGAGAGAGAGAGAGAGTCGAATGTCGATGCTAGCGGGGAAAGGGTTGCGCACGAGCGTTTCATCCAACGACCGTACGAAGTTACCTCGACGTATGTTGCCATTCGCACGCATTCACGTACAACTCGAATATTGTTATATGTATACATATATAGTTATAGCATTGGTGTATGTATGACGTAATAATACGAACAACACTGTAGCGATTGGGACGCATTCGCATATATACCAATACAGTTTTGAAGGTAATATAGACGCGTGCGTGGAGGCGAGTAGTACCAGAGTCGACGATCATATACGCCGAACAGGAAGGACGGAAGGAAGGAAGGGCGGAGGGTCGTGTTTCGCACGAAATCGAGTTGGCCATTCAATTAGAAAATTTCATGACCCCAACCTGCGATCTCTCTCTCTATCTCTCCCTATTCCTCTCTCACTCTCACCCACCAGAATCGACGATCGCAATTTCATCCGGCGACCTGCTGGCTTCTCCCGTTCTACCCGTATTACGCGACGGTCATTTATCACTCGCGTAGGCCGCTTGGGATATACAACCGGATCCCTCTACTCGCCTATGTCCCCTCTATCCAACAGTCACAGCTTCAACCTCGCACTCACCTCTTTCATCTATTATTTTCTCACAGAGTAATACTATCTCGCGAATGCCTTTTTCCGTATCATACACCCCTTTCCTCGTCTATCTCGCATTTATATTTAATTCGCATGCGACCCTTTATTCGCGAACTATTAACCGATTGGGATTTTTTTTTAAATCATCATCATGCTGATAGACTTTTTTTTTTTTAAATTAATTGAATTAAATTTCTAACGTTGTAATGTTTTTTTTTTATTTTAATCGTTCATTTTTTTTTTTTTTTTTGAAAACCGAACGAGATGAAAATTGTAATTCTTCTTCGAATTCGATTCGATTGAATGGTTAAAAAAAGTGTAGTAGTCGATTGGAATGTTCAATATGTATAATATAGAGAAAGAATCTCTACGAGCTCTCGCACATCGCGGCCTTTTCTCTGCATTATTCTCTCTCTCTCTCTCTTTCTCTCTCGACATCGATGGAAAGTTTTGCGCCGTTAAAAAATTTATAGGTTAGATGGATCTGGCCCGTTCGCCTCTCGCGGCCTTCGTCCCTCTTACTCGCCGTCGCGTTACTATACGCGTATATATACATGCACCCTTATACGAAAGTAATATCAATTTCAGTAAATGGAAAAAGTATCAAGATGCCCGGGTTCTCTCGCGGTGTCTATAGATAGGTGGAGAGAGAGAGAGAAAGCGAGCGAGAGAGAGAGAGAGAGAGAGAGGCGCGAGAGTTTTTCCACTAGCTACGATATCGCGGAGGGGTTTGTACGGGGATGCTGTGTGGAACGCTTCGTGGCCGACTACCGATATTCCGTGTTGGTAGCTTCTCTCCATCGTTTTCTCTCTTTCTCTCTACGATGAAGAGGGGTTACGATTCGCGAATTTATCGAGCGATCGACCGTTCCCAAATGAATTAGTTCTCGCTCCGCGAAGCTTTTCCGTGAAGCTTCTGCCGGACGACTTTCGCTACTTTCGAAGCGTAGAAGAAAACGACGACGGGATGGAGTTTTACACCCCCACGCTCTCTCGTCCTGCACACTTCTTCCTACTCCTTCTACTTCTTCTTCTTCTTCTTCTTCTTCTTCGATCCGGTGTTATATATCCGTTGCCGCCTTCCGTTGCGGCCGGCTCACGGACCGAATTGGATTTTTAATCGGTGCGCAGTAGCCGGAAAATAGCCACTTCGCCCTGCCACGTCGTGTCTATAAATGCTCGACCACTTGTTTCCCTCCGCCCGCCCCTCGTGGCGTGGATAAACTCGAGTCGTCGACGGTGCCGTGCCCCTCGATCTACTATGCCTCAGAGTTTTGTGACGAGATTCAAGAAAATTTATAAACTCGACGAACAGTAGAATAGGGTTAAGCGCACGAAAAAAAAAAAAAAAAAAAAAAAAAAAAAAAGTCGTCACGCTTGCTTTCGTCGCGAACAGAGAAAAGTTCACTTTTGTTAAGAGAAAAAAAGCATAAAAAGAAATAAACTTTGGGGACACTTCCCCCTCATTGCGTTCGTTCTTACACTTCTATAATAATACGACGTTCTCTCTACCTGCATCCCTTTGTCTAATACAAGATAGAAGTTCTACGGTCTAACAGCGTTCTATAGGTCGATGAGTAACGCACGGCACTCAGTCTGATTAGATGGACATACGGCGCATTCACCAGATAGAGTAGTATTATTACTACAGTATTGTCAGCTGTGCTATTGCGCACCGAATAACCCACATCGCTCGGAGGTTAACATCGAGATTGATAATAACTCTCGAATCTATTTCAGATATCATTTCTAATGGATGCTTTCCATTGGATCGTTGCACATTTTAATTGGATTAGATTGTTAGATCGCTTGGAAAAAATTAGGTAATTAAATAATCGTCGAAGCGTTTAAAGGCTTTTTGGAGTGAAGACCAATAATTCACGTTATAAAAAAAATTTGAAAATTAAAAAAAAAAAAATCGAAAACATCGAAAACATCGAAAAAATGTACCAATGCAGAATGTGGCGGAAATTTCGTGATAAAAATCAATTTTTCGAATTAAGCAATAATTTGAATCCACGGATAAATTTGCTGTCATAAAAAATTTAATAAGTTAATCCAATCAATTGCTTTTTTCAACGTTATCCCCTTAAGCTTCACGAGTGTCGGGGCCGTGCGCTTTACTCGACGAGAGCTCAACGAGGAAAGGCACTTATTATCGAGATCGGGAGAGCAGCAGTTTGCCGGAGTCAGGGTCGTCGCGGAAGGCAAACGGTTTCATCCGGCGCGGCGGGGCCCTTTCAAGCGTCGACGCGTCATTTATCAATATACAGCTTCGCTCGGCGGAGTCTATCATTCTCCCTTCGGAAATAAATATCGTTCCGCAATTCGCAAGTTTTATTGTGTCAACAAGTGTGAAAAGAGTGACACGTTGCCTTTCCCCATCCTTAAGCATTTGCTGGTAGAATTTTTTTCTCTCTATATCAATCGTCACATTATACGCGCGCGTGGTTAAGATTTATGATAATTAAAAACCGGTAAAGGACAATACTAGAGAGAGCGACGGAGAGAGAGAAAGACAGAGTCCCATTTACTTTTAATTTCGCGAACTCCTGCATTACCTATAGGCTGAGTGAATTGGAGGGCTTCACAAGGATCTCGTGAGCGCAGCGCAGAGAGATGCATAGTAATAATACGCATAGGCTTCGGTTCTCGTTGCATGTAGTGAATGTAGCTTTTGCGAACTATAGATGTGTATATTATATATATATACCGCTATACATATATCGCGCCTGCGTTGTAATTATTATTTTAGAAACTCTCGGGTGGCTCGAGCCTTCGCGCGGATTAATTTCGCGAGTAAATTAGTTCGTAAGTTGGAAGGCGCGAGCAAGTGCGGCTGTTCGGGTTATAATAGTAGTCGAAGCTATACGTGAATTGTACGATAGTGTAGGAGTATTCTACTGCGGTATACAGTTTATGTATACTATACAGACTTGTCGTATACGCCGCTTTGTTACGTCAAATTAAGCGTATCGAGCCGTACGCTTACACCGCCGTTCGCTTCTCTCGCCGCGTTATATAGTTCGACGATCGAGAGAGTGGCTTCTCCTGTTGCCTCTGGTTGCTGCTGCTGTTGCTGCAGGAGCTAACTGTGGCTAACTGGAAGGTGGTTTCTCATTGACCGGCGCGATGTTTCACCAGAGGCCAATCTACTTCCCTCGTGTTTTCGTAGGTCCAGTAGAAACAAAGTGATGCGAAAGGTAAAAAAAAAAAAAAAAAAAAAAATACCCGACGGCTAAAATTCGTCTTCTAGACAGTTAATACTTTGGGTAAAGTCTGAGAATCATGAACTGCGGAATCGTTAAATTGCCTTTACCACCGCAATATTATTATTTTAATTTTAATTAATCGGGAGAATTTCGTAAACGCTAAAATGTTGCCGATCGACGTTTTTTTTTTATATATTTCTCATGATTACGAGAAGGAAACCCGGAGGATAGACGCGCGCGCCAGTGACCCGTTCGACGTGGAAACTCCGCGAGCGCGTAACCGCGCGCTGCAATTGCAAAGAGAACGGAGCAGCACTTCGCTACTCACATTGCCCTCGGTGTGCATTTATATTGCCAATGTTCCCGATGGGAACGGCGACGAACAACGCGACTGGATTTAACACAATTTGTAAAGAACATTCGAGCAAAAGCCGTATAGTTCAGGACTCTCGTAATAAAATCAATGCAAAACGTATTGTACGCGTATACATATATATATATATGTAGATATCGAACAGATGAAATGGTATTGTAGTGTGCAGAACGAGTTCGGAGAGTGCGATAGACAAATAACGTACGACCCATCCCGCCACTCCCCGAACGGTCATTAATATATCGATCGATTTTCTCTCGAAGCGAGCATCAGCCCGCTACAGTAGCAGCAACAGAGACCTCCGCTTCTCTCTCATCCCCCCCTCTCCGTCTCTCTCGGCAATGAGTTAATCCGCGCAGAAGCTAATTTGCACTGCCATTACGACGTATTATTGAATGCACGCGAGCCCCCGGGGAATAATACACACATTGAACAACACAATATCGAACGTTACCGTTTGCGCGTATCGGCATCGATATAGCGTTGCGAATTGTGGCGTGAAGAGCCGATGCTTTGGAATTTAACATACGATTGGTGAACCTCGACACAACGAGACAGTTCCCAATGATGTTTATGTGGTGAAACAATGGTAAAAAAAACATCGAATATTTCTTTAACCGGAAGTTAACCGTTAAGAAATTATCGTAATATCGATCGATGAGAGGGTAAAGCGGGGAGAGCCTCCGCTTCCGCGTATTTCGCTCGACGTGACAAAATATTGCGAATACTTATCACAAGGATTCCCGTGAGACGCGACGCTATCAAAAACCGTATATAGTAGTTAATAGTATCGTTGTTGCGTTCTTATTGTACGCTACTCCTCCGAAACAAAACTGAACGCGAAAAAATAGCCTCCCATAACATTATCACCAACGAGGAGAACCCCTTGTATCACGCATGTGTCGGTAACAAACATTGACGAGGAACAACAAGTCCCCTGGTTTCGAGTCGCATGAACCACAGCGAAACTCTCAAACTCAATTTTCGGTATCTCATTTGGAAAACATAAGCTACTCGCGGTCGTAGCCGGTATTTACGGGTTCCATTAGGAACCTGTCAGCCGGTGATCCCGGCGCTGCCGCCTGCTGGTACCGTGTGCACCACAACGCCGAGTCAGACGGGAACGCGCGGGCCTCCTACTCGGAGCGATACCACTACTAGACTCTCTCTCTCTCTCTCTCTCGCGTTCTCTCGGAAACACCGCAGAAACGGCATACAACAACACACAATACACATAAGCGAACAGGCGAGAGAGATCGTACCTCGTTATACACCGTATAGACAGTGGCAACGGACTCGTTTTCTCCCATACGATACGTATCAGATTACCCTCGACGACAGCTCATCCGATAGTTGTAAATTTGAAGGATTTACCCGGAAATCGAATACGGGAAACAGCAGCCGTGGATAAAGAACACCAACGAGTTTGTCAGTTTGTAGAACAGGAAAAAAAAAATATCATCGTATGATAGTAAAGAGTTAAAAAAAAAAAAAAAAAAACGATAAATAGCGAAAGGAAAACTGAAACTCGGTTTCGGTTTTCAGTGTATTCTGTCGCAAATAAAAATAATCTACAACCGTGAAGTTCCAAAAATTTCATCGCTAAATGGGATCTTCGCGAAGCAACTTTACTCCGATTTTCATCTCGAACAGTTGCGAGTTGTTTTCATTTTTATGTTTTTTTTTTCTTTTTTTTGTTGCAATCGTTGATCTTATATCCCACAGCGAAAATAGCGGGGGTTCGGCGACGCTGTATCGCATGCGATACTTCCTATTTTTCTCGTGTACTTCTTCGGCTATTCAATTTACAGACTGAGCCGCGAGTGTGGTCGGTCGAGCGAGCGATAGGTAAGGTCCATGCAGAAAAATTGTAGTTGAAACTTGAGTTTGTTCCGCAGGAGAAATAAAAAGAACGCTTGGTGAAGCGTGTCGCGAAGACTAAATGGACAATGATTTATATATCGAGAGAGTCAATGGCGATTGTCGATTTTCGGAGTTTTCGTACTAAAGAATTTTTTCTCACAGCAACACTACGGAAAAAATGAAATTTTTCTAACCGAATATCTATTCTCTATATCCTCGATTCTCGGAGTTTTCGTACTAAATAATTTTTCCTCACAGCAACACTACGGAAAAAATGAAATTTTTCTAACCGAATATCTATTCTCTATATCCTCGATGCATATTAACCGCGAAGAGAAAGAGCTACATAACCGTTTATCCGATGAATAACGGGACGTGGGCGCTCTTTCTCGTATTGTAATATTTCCCCGCTCTGGTTGGCGAACCGGCTTTTGCATAATCTCGGATTAATTGCCCTCGGTGCTACGGGGAACGAATTCGCGCTCACCTTCCCCTCGCCGCGCTCTATTCGATCGTCGACCCGTTCGAGCAAACCGATCGAACCGATAGGAAATATTAATTTCGCTAACTCGCTCTCCCCTTCCCCCTTTTTCCCCTCTCTCATGGGCCGCGCGACGCCTCACGCGAACGGACGGGAACGCGTCTCTCTATATAATACCATCCTCTCGTCGTCGCGGAGCCTCTCTCACTCCCCGGAGCTCCAACTACACAAACTCCCCGTTCGCTCAACCCTCCCTATGCCCCCCTTTACCCCGTCCCGCGCCCCTCTCACGAACAATGTTTTCCAATTAACTTTATTTGAAATCGAGCTACGACCACGCGTTTGCCCCGACTGCTCGGCGGCATCGTCGAATTTGATGTACGGAAAAAAGCACTCTGATACTCTGGCAATGCACGTATTTTTTTTTTTTTTTTTCGTTTTTTTTTTTTTTTTTTTTTAACGTTGCGTGTCTATAGATTTTTTTTTTGTATCGTTTTGTGTTATTCAGCAGATCGATACTCGGGCAGAGCCGATGCTCGCGTTGTGTCGCGTATTCATCATCGTTATCAGTAAGATCAGCTGTTCGATGTAATGAAAAATATAATAGAGCGAGAAAGAGGCGAATATCTGGCTGTTTGCAAGAGAGGATACATTACGCAAAGCCTTCACTTTTCTGTAAGAACGATAGCGCAGAGTAGACCAAGCGGGACAATTGTATCGATCTTCGGATACGAGGTAAAAAACGATTTGCACCGGAGAGAGAAACGAAGTCTCGAGAGAAAGAATAAAAAAATCGATGCGCAGGAACGTTTTCCTATCCGGCTGAAGGAACGATGGAAAGACTCGTTCCTGCGTGAAATGGATCTCTGTGGCTCGTTCGGTGGGAGGAACGTCGTCGGGGATGCTGCTTTTCACCCTTCTATCCACCGGCACAGTCACGTCAAACGACACTTTGATATAGTATATGTACACAGTCTGGTAAATCTTTCATGCTTAGTTCAACCCTCCGCGAGTCGAATGAACGAAACGTCAATCAAATATAAGAATTTCTTAACTTATCTCTTAACTAACTTAACACTTAAATGTCACCTCGGAAGCCGCGTAAAATTTCACCTACTAAGGTGAAGTTAGCGATCTAACTTTTCGTCGTAACACGAAAATTCTAATTAAAGTTTATTAATAATTATTGCATCTTATTACGTTCTCTCACGTTGTTAATTGGATCTTCGCTGTGCTTCAAAGAGTTAAACTGACGTGCGGTTAGCGAGAGTGAAGTATTTCTATAAAGGTCTCGTTGAGCTCAAAATTTAATTCTGCCCACAAAATTTAATTAACTTTTATTCGAATATTCATAACTTTCATGCGTTTTTCTTTATATATATATATATATATAAGACATTTTTGAAATAATAAAAAATAAATTTTCGAAAAATTTTACGAAAAATGAAATATCGTGTCTCAAGATATATTATGTATGGCATTCATGCGCTTCGAAGGGGTCGAGAGTCAAATTAAAATCTGATTTATAGACGCACTATGCGTCAAATTTATAAAACAATTAAAAACTCATAAAATTGTCTGAATTTATAAAGAGAAATACCGATTTGGAAGTCTGTTGGTGGTTTTGAAGTTTTTCGTTGGCCGATGAGTAATGGTTTTTAATCATCGGATAATGAGACGAAGCGTGGAGCCATTGGTTTGGCCAAACAAAATTAAAGCGACGAGAGACCAGCTGACGCTCCACTCTCGTGGCGTCAAAAAGTGTATGCAGGCAGACATGGCGCAAGGGATGATGCCGGTGAATATGTATCCATCGAGGGGGCGGGGAGGGTAAAGAGGCGGGGGAGAGGTATGTGTAGCAGCGGCGCATCGCGTTATTTCAACGTTCCTACGAGGGGTGGTTGTCTGCCGTCGATGCCTGTCCGTGAGCGCCGCATCAGCAACCACCTTTCCCGCGAAGCAATATAAAGTTAATAACATTTGATCCCGTAACGTCGAAAGTTAATTCCTTTCGGCATTAATACACGGTGAGTGCATCCCTCGGTAATGAGATTGCGTCGGGGTGTAGGGACGAAGTAGCGTAGCTGTGTTCATACTATCGTTCGCTCTCTCGTTCTTCCTGCTCGGAGCCAAACCTCCCCCTCCTGCCCGCTCCACGCGACTGCCATCAACCCCGTGGCGCACAACGAGAACAACGAGGGTGGAACGGGTCCGCTCGACAACTCGACGATGATATAAGGCTACGCTTATAAAACACGCTTTCGACGAATAACGCATTGTCCGTTCCTTTATTTTTTTTTATTGCCTCGTAGGATTGATGAATTTCCGCCCATTATTTTTCACACGCACCAAAAATTTAAGGGAGTGCCAATACGTAAAATTGGTTAATTTATAACTTCTTTCAAAAATCAATTCCACGCTTTTGGTTTCGGAAAAAAAAAAATTATGTATATTTTTAAGTGTCGTTTATTTTATTCGTTTGGAAATACTTTTTCGGTGTGAACGTTATAGAAAAAAAAAAAAAAAGTTTTTCAGGAAAACGAGAGAAAGAGCTCTTCGTGCCTCGATGCGGCGAGTAACGAGAGGGTGGAGAAAAAAAAAGTCGATATTTATTGCCAAACATCGAGTGAATGTAAAATTCAGTTTTCAATCTAAATGCACTCACATTGGCTCCCGCGCGGGCGTCGATGGCGATGGCCTGTGGCACGCGCGCGCGAAAGCCTCGAGAATCGAGAGGATTCGCGGTGTGATAGGATAACAAAAAAAATACGAATGAAGGTGTAGTAGTAGTAGTAGTAGTAGTAGAGAGAGCGAAGAGGAAAGAAGCAAACTGTGCGCTATGAGGACGTTGAGGGTTGCCGCACGCCGAGAGACCTTTCTCGCTGTTAAAATGTTTATCGCGCGTTAAATCGATCGAAACTTTCTATTGAATTTTCTATAACGTCCTCCGATGGCTGTTGCTACTATGTCGTAGAAGGGCTTTGTGCCGATCCTGACGACTTCCTTCCGATAATTCGTACTAACATCGTCGAGATTAGCAGCATCTACAGAGTCAACAATTTTCTCATCGATTTCATCTCAAAGAAAAAAGAAAAAAAAAAACAATAAGTGCTAAAAGGAAGGCACCAGCCTCTTGCCGTATTATTACCAGCAGAAACGGAATAACGCGAAGCGCAGTAACAGCAGCAGCAGCTCGACTACCATAGCGTCTTTGCGGTCGTGAATTTAATTAAATATTTTCGTGGCCGTACGTCAGTTCGCCGCGGGAACGAACAGAACGTTGCGCCGCGTTGCACAGTTTTCTCGCTCTTACTATAGTACTATAACTTCCTCGCAGTTACACACTGTACCTTCTACACCTACTTTCGTTTTTTTTTTTTTTTTTTTTTTTTTTTTTTTAATTTCGTTTCTCTCTCTTATACTCCCCTCAGGACATACCTCAGGCAATTTACTTTTTTCAATTTGCGTAATGAATTAAACGCTTTCCGCGTGTGCGCCGCCGAGACGCGACGAAGACTGTGGATTACTCCGTATCGAACGTTCGTCTCTCGGACTTTCGTTGTAGTAACATTATATTTTTAATCAATTTAACACTCATCCTTTTGCTTCATTTTGTTGCGTTAACCAACTTCGTGTTTTCCCGTGTATTGCGCTGAACCGCATCATCATCATCGTCGGCGCGGCCAGAGAGGGCTGTAATTTCCGAATTTCAAGCTTCCGGTAATCCGAGGGAAACGACGCGTGTTACGCGCGTAGAGTCTGTGTGGTTCGGTAGCGGTGGCCCAATACCGTAGTACCCGAAACAGCGGCATTATGTACGGTTTACAGTTACACACATATATATATATATATATATATAGATCACAGTTTAGCTACAGTAGAGTCGTGGCGAGAAAACGCCGTGCGGTCTCGCCGCGGTGACTATACTCAATTACATTAATTACACTAATGTCATTAGTGCCGGAGGTCCCTTGCCTTGTACCCTGCGGGGTGTCTATCTCGCTGTGTTTTTGCCGGAACAGCACGCGCGCACCCGATTTCTCGTCATTCTCCAAAAGCCCGACGCACTCAATGTTTTCGACATAATACATCGCAAACTCGAGAATAACGAACAAAAATCCATTTTTCAACCAGAAAAATCGATTATTATCTATTTTTTCGATTTTTTATACAACAGAATTCGAGTATTTGTTCAAATGGTGAAATATAAAGAAAAAAAAAAAAAAAGATAAAATCTTCCGGATATTCGTTAGATAAACATTGACGGGTCACGAATCGGGTCCCACGAGTCTTCGGTGAATGCGAGAGGACCGTTTGGCCGACGAAGTCGAAAACGCCAGTGTCCCCGTCTTCTTTCGCTACTTCCACACGTGTCACCAATTTTCTTGCAATATATTTTTTTTTTTTTTTGTATACACAACTAACCCATCGTATGTTTTTGTTGGTATACTATATACAGAACGGCTTTTGCCAAACCCACCGGATGTCAGTCGTTACGCCGACATATTCTACGGGAGTCTTTGATACACTGAATTTGGATGTTAGTGTACAAAGAACTTTGATGTTTGCCCGCTCGTCTAATATGCTCTTCGAGGATTCCGTATGTGCGCGCGCGCGGGCGCGCGCACGCCGGTGGCCCATATTATATTTTGGCATACGGAGGCTGGTAAAGCCTCGGAGTTTGGCTGTACGAGAGAAGAGAGCTGCGGCAGCCAAATGCATATTCGTCACGTCCGTAGAATCGTAAATCTAATTTCGCTGGAGTGTCTTGGCGAGAGGAGAGAGATGGAGAGAGAGGAAGAGAGGAAGCTGAAGCAGCATAGACGAGGTGAGGCGACTGCCACGAGATCTGCGTTCGGGGGTGAGTTCGGATCGTTCGATATAAACCGATCGAGTTTGCGGTGGCTGGAGGGGTGATTTCATCTTAGTAGTTGTGAGAATACGAGGTATAGAGAACGCCGATAGTAGTGGTGGTATAGTTGGGAGACGAGGGTGTCCCCGCCCCCTCCTCCTCTCGTGCTCCGCGATGGAAGCTGTGCCGAGGTATCGAGTTCTGTATCATACCGGCTATAATACATTTTTTATCTGATTGAGGGGATCTTCTTTATGGCAGGGTGTTCCGTACAGAGTACAGCAGCACGGTAGAGCCCTATGTGTGCGCGAGCCAAGGTCTTGCAGGTATTGCAACAACTTTCCACCGCCGAGCTTTTTTTTTTCATATACGTCAACTCGTATGGATATTTGAAAGATTATTTTGAATATCTTAAAAATCTCAAAAATCTTCGAGTTTTAATCCAAAAACGATCCATGAAAATTTTCGGTTACATCGAAATCGAAAAAAAAAAAAAAAAAAAAAAATTTCTCCAATTTACTTCAGATTTACAATTCTTTCCGAAACCCTTTAATTTCAATTCTGCTTTATGTATTCTGTAACTATCGGTCTGTCTGTCCCGTAACTTCGTAGAATACCTTATTGTATAGATTATTTCTCGTAGAATACAATGGATATCTCGCGTCTTTCTTATTTCTATAGGAAAGCAAAGATATCGCTAATTAACGGTAATTGATTGAAAAAAATGTATACAACACGCTTCTTTTGCGTCTATATGCGATGTATTTTTTCTCGTTATTAAAAATTCGCTATTAATTTGATGATTTATATTAAAAGTTCAAATCGGTTAACTTGATATTGAGAAAAATATTTAATAACTAAATCGATTACATTTGTTACGCTAGCGAGAGTTTCAGTCGGCTCGTGTCTTGAGAAACGACAATGCGCTCCTCCATTTTTTTTTTATCGACGCTTCCTGTCTCGTAGCACGAGAATATCGAAGAGTGAATTAACGTGGCGTAGAGAGCAACATGGAAGGATCACTCGGGCACAGTGTGTGCCTCGAGTGGGTCCAGAAAGCTTGAGAAAGACGAGAGAGAAAGAGAGGAGAGAGAGAGAGAGAACGAAAGATGAGCAAAGGTCTCACGAGGGTGCGGTGTGCTCATGCTTGGTATAGAAGGCAGTGGCGAGCCAGCAGCAGAAGGAGAAGCAGCACCGCCAAGCTAGCGAGGGATTGAAAAGCAATTTCCCCGCGAGGGACGCGCCCTGTGCCCCTTCGCCATGCCGCGGGGAGGTTTGGGGACGCGGAGGGCTTTATATTAATGATCCAGATATATTATCGGACGTGACCGAAATTGCTGTCAAAAAAGTCGGATATTGGATCGAAGGAGATTGCGAGATGCCCCTTCGCCGCTTTTCGCGAGACGCGTGCTCTCTCTTTTTCCATGCCAACCGACGAGTGAACTCTCTACCCCCGTCTCTCAGGCCAACTTATACTTTTCTCGAAAGGTTGTACTCTTATCCCTACACGACTTTGACAATGAGAGAATACTTCGCTACCGTGTGTATCGAGCCACCGATTCACATCGATATCTCGTTCGTTTGTACTGAATAATACATTAACGATCGATCGAATTTATCAATACGACAATTCATTGGAGATATAACCGAAATAGGAGGTCAAACTTTAATTCGAAAAAGCGGCTGAATCACAAATGAAATTTGACTGATCATCTTAATGCCGATTCGATCGAACGATTTTTTTTTTTTTTTTTTTCAGAGTTATATTTACCCTGAAGACAATTCGGCGCGAAGGCATCGCCGAGCGATTAATTAAGGCATATCGGGACCTCGACCCTGTCGTATTCGGGAAGTGCACGCGCCAGCGTCTCGCTAATAATATCTTTTGCAAAGAGAATGAAAAAAAAATGGATGCTGAACGTTATCTCGTCGCGGCGAGTGAACTGCGCTATCGGTAATCGATCGCGCGGCAGAAGGGGGGGATGGGGACTATAATTAATTACTGCTGAATGAGAACGCGCGGTCGCGTTCCATCATCCGATCCTCCATCTATGGTTGTACCCTTCGATCCGCTTGAGTTTTCAAAGTGCAAAGTCGAACGGACGCTGTGACTATATATATTCGCGATATTATTCTCGCGGCTCAACGCCGGTAGCGCAAATAGCCGGAAATTGATGTGATTATTTTTAGGAAATATTCTCGAGCGTTCTATCAAGTCGCGAGACCAGCGTGGAGGATCGGACAGAGTTAAAACGCGTTTTAAAAAGGGGTTCGACAATCGCTCGCACATGACTTTATCGGCTACTCGTTTATGCGGGTCCGACGAGTCGGCGGTCCCATTATACACATGTGGAGGGCACATGTTTTATGCAGTCCCTTGATAAGGCTGATGCTTAGCCTCGTTATGCATAACAGTTGCCGGTGGCGATCTTTCGGAGTAAAACATACGAAATGATGTATAAATAAACGTGAAATAAAAAAAAAAAGAAAAAAGTAACAACAAAAATATATCGAGAAAAAATCGTTATTTTTCAGGTTGGCGCTGTCTCTATGATGCCGATCTACAGGCGATCGAGACGTTGATACATCCGGGAGAACCGACAGTGTGAGTACTATATGTTCGCTATTATCGGAAAATCAGCCGTAAATTATTCACGTTTGAAGGAACGTTTTTTTTTTTTTTCTGAAAATTCGTATTATTTCGGGATGAGGGATTTGGCGGATGGACAGTATTAAAGTTAGCGGACCGTCGTCGAGAGGGTTCTCGTGCACAACGCGCGCGGGAGTACGCTATGCGCTCTCTACGGTCTCAAAGACCAATTTCCGCATGGCCTCTATTTACATAGTCGGGTATACCGAGCGGATAACACCGCCGAAGGGAGGGGGAGGGACCGAACAAGCCGGTAAAGTCGCTGTCTCGCGCAGCAGGCAAACTCTCCACCAAGGCGACGAAGCTTTCGCCAGAAGCTATGGGTTTGCCACTGGTACTCCGGCTTGTAACTAAATTTCCATATCTCGGTAATTGTAATGCACATTCATTACCCGTACCATCCAACTACGACGATGAGAACCCGAGAACGACGGATAGGAAATTAACATTCAACGCTCAGCTCTATAACTTTTGGCTATTCGAGACCGCGAAATTGTCCGATGTTTTCATATATTGGGAAGCGAATACCGCGAGTTTATTCGATCGCTTTGTCACAGTTACGCTGACCCATTTGAGTGGGCGGCGTGTATAATTAACGGATTGACAACAGTATTACAGTTGCTACGGGTAAAATAGAAAGATTATTTCACACGACTGATCTTTATTTGGTATTACGGTTTGATTAACAGACGATTAGGCGATCAAATGTTTTATTTTATTCAACGAAATTTTTTTTAATTAAATAAATAATTTCTGATAGTTCCTATTTTTAGTGAATTTCGATTATTAATCGCGATTAACGAGTATAATTAATGGATTGACAGCAATATTACAGTTGCTACGGGTAAAATAGAAAGATTATTTCATGCGACTGATCTTTATTTGGTATTACGATTTGATTAACAGACGATTAGGCGATCAAATGTTTCATTTTATTCAACGAATTTTTTTTTTAATTAAATAAATAATTTCTGATAGTTCCGATTTTTAGTGAATTTCGATTATTAATCGCGATTAACGAGTATAATTAATGGATTGACAGCAATATTACAGTTGCTACGGGTAAAATAGAAAGATTATTTCACACGACTGATCTTTCTTTGGTATTACGATTTAATTAATAGACGATTAGGCGATCAAATATTTTATTTTATTGAACGACATTTTTTTTAATTAAATAAATAATTTCTGAAAGTTCCTATTTTTAGTGAATTTCGATTATTTACCGCGATTAACAAGTATACGAACTTTTGTCGGATAAAAAAAATTTTATACGGTATTCAAAAACTCTCTCGTATTTTGTACCAATAATCAATGCTTCACGGAGTCTCTAAACATCTTCGACTATAGAACTTCGAGACCCTCCGGAGGCAGCTACTTCGCAGATTGCGTTGAATACGATGCGGTTGCGGGATAGAAACTCTGACGCTGATTGACACTTGTTCCTCCCTGAGAAGGATCATTCCTGTGACTTTGTCTGAATCCTCACGGATTTCTCTCTCCTGTTCCTTCGATCGCTCGAATAAGTGTACATGTATGAGAAGCGCATGTATATGAAAATGAAAATAACTTTTCTCGATGTTCTCGATGTATATTTTTCGCGACGATGATCCCGAGGGTTTGGTATCCGTCACGCCTGCGATGTTTTGCGTGTATAAAGGTTTATCAACGAAATATGAAAGAACAACGATGTTTTTCGCTTTATATATCGTGTCGTACATACGGGCGTTTCGAATAATCGTAAAATAATTGACGCGAGTGAAAGCAGAGCAAATGGTTTGTTCACCGTAGAGACCTCATACAATTATCTTTCGTATAGAGAAACGTCCACCGTGTAGGTAATTAGTCTATTTTCACTCTCTTTTCAAAAGGCGGAAATTGCGAGGCATTAAAGTGACCGGGTGAGCGCGCGATATACAATACCGCATGTCGGGGACATTTTTTTTTCTGGACAATGATCGAGGCTCGTCACGCTGTACGCTGTCCATTGTAACATTGTGACCATTCGGCGTTCCAGGTCTCGGTCAACGAAAAACCGCAAAAAAAAGAAAAAAAAATCGTAGAATGAATTACAGAAAGTGAAATTCTCAAAACATCGTATAATTCTCCAAAATTCATTCGGCATCGCGATCTCTTGCGATGAAACTGCTGCGAAATTTCATAGATTGAATAGATATATGATATAACAGAATAATATATGATACCATAATAAATAACGATAAATAATCATCCCTTAAATCATCATCGATACATTCGATAGATCGCAAACCGCGACCGCAATTTTCTACACTCACGAATCTCGCGAGAAGGGGTCTCACAATCCTCGATGTTATACGCTATTGTAGCAGTTCCCCAGTTTCTCGCGCCTCGTCGGGAATCGAACACGACAACACGTTCTACACCGGTGCGAGCGAAGCCAGTTGCTTCTACTACCACGAGAAGCAACAGAAGCATCACCCGCATAGTATAGACGGTAAATACATACATAGCGGGAGAGTCGGTCTATATAGAGTGGTATATACGATAAGGAATCGTCGGGTGGTCTAGAGACGAGGCTGGTTGTGGCGTCGACGACGTTCTCAGGGGTTAGAGGTCGAAGTCGCGTCGTTGGCGTCGACGTCGGTGGCTGTGTAGCCACAGAGGAAACGCCGCGGTAAGGGATGACGAGAGAGGGCGATGGAGATAGAATGAGAGAGAGAGAGAGAGAGAGAGAGTTGGTGTGAGACGTAGAACCGTGCGGAATAGAGGAGGCAAGCGAACTGGTGCCTGTGCTTCAGTTGCTAGTAGCGGAGCAGCACGGAGGAGAGTGAAGAGCGAGGGGTTGTGCTGTACTTAGTTAGCGGACAATGCAGCCCCTAATGAACAGCCAGGGGCGCCCGTTCACTCGCCGACTACGACGACGAGCTGATGCTGCTGCCGGTGCTTCTGCTACCAGGCAGCAGCACGCCGCCATCCAGTCTGAGACATCCAGATTACGTTACATCGCGTTACGTTTCTCCTCGTCGACGACGGCTCGGTATGCATTCGCCTTCGCCTTCAGATTGCTCTCGATTAATTCACCGTACTGAACTCGCTTCCCTGAATTGCTGTGGAACGTCGCGATATACGCTGTGTCTCATTTGTAATTCTAAGACACAGACGTATATGAATATATATAAATACGGAGAAATTAGATACACGCGAATATATATCGGATACCGGATAATCCTAATCGATTTATATCGACTCCGCGGAAAAGGGAAACATCCTATTCAACATTAGTTGACATGTAGAAATTATGTGGAATATGCCTTTCCGCACTTTCGAAACTTTTTACAACTCCGGAAAAGGAAGGTCGAGATCGAGTCAAGAGGCGAAGGAGCAGCTGAAGTGTGCAGGAAGCAAACTTTAAATTATTTAGCGACCAATGCGCTACTTCGATATTCCGTCGCACGATTTACATATACCTTTCTTTCGTGATGGCTATAGTGGGGTTATATATATGACAAAACGACGAATAGAAGATAATGTAATGGAGGAGATTCTCGCGAACGGTTGAGCGTCGCTGGTAGATTCTCCGAGCCGCGCGGATTGTAATTGGATTCAATTGTCCCGCGTTGAATAAGTGACTGCACTCTACTGCTGGCAGTACTACACGCTCGCTACTCAACTGTACGTCTCTATCCATCAGTTATCGCTGAAACTTTAGCTTTGAATACGATACACGACCCCTATTCGAAATTCTATTATTATTATTATTATTATTATTATTATTATTATTATTATTACTATCATTCTTGTTAATCTACTTTTTCAATACACTTTTATTCGATGTTTATGATTTTTTTTTTTTTTTTTCGCAACATTTTTTTACGAAGCTTTGGAGAAAAACAGTATCGCGGGCCACGTGGAAAATTTCACTTTATACTTTACAACCCAAAGCCCCTCCCGAGCTCTTCGGTAATTTCGCGTGGTGGTTTAGCTTTCATCCCCATTTATCTATCGCGAAGGGTTGAACGTACGTAAATATACACGACTAACCCGAGTACAGCTTTCCGAGCTCTCGCGCCACTCTCCCGTATTGGTAATATTGTAAGCGGTAATTTTACTGATGGCATTGCGGCACACATACACATCGGCATAGTCGAGGAGTTCTCTCTGTTTTCTATTCCGTTTATGGCTGCCGCAGGCACGAAGAGATATCCCATGTGAAAACGAATCGAGACACGCGGCGTGGATCTGCACGCATTCCCGCGTCGACTCTCCCACCACCACCCCCTTCCCCCCACCCCCTTGCGCCCTCTCGTGTGTACGTATAATACACCGTCGGAGAATCTACTCGCGGCCTTTCGCACGATTACCGGAAGTATACGTATTGCAGCGATGCGAGCGAAGGCTTTTGTCAGGTTTTTTTTCTTTCATTTTTTTTTTTTTTTTTTCAACACACTCGACGACCAAAGAAGCTTTGGTTGGTGGTGTGTGCAAAAATATACGATGGAGCGCAGCGGCAAAACTATCTTCGTGTAAAGAGAATTTCATCTCGCGTAGTGCCCCAAGGATTTTCCTTTAATCCCGTAGTATCTTTAAATCGCGCGCCGAAGGATCCTTTCGTATCGCCTTTTCTTGGTCTATCTGTCCGTAGACACGACAGTGTAAACAATGATAATCCCCAGCCACATGCGTCCCGTCTGCGGACGAAGTCCAGAGATTCTTTTTTTTTTTTTTCACACGTCTTTTCTTTGAAACAATATCGTGTGATATATTATAGAAAGGCGAAATCACGATAACTTAAACCTCAACTCTCAGACGATTGAAATAATAATAAAACAAAAAAAAAAGATTTTTAAAATTTGTGAATACTAATGTACTTTCAATTTGATCGAAATTGATTGTTGGAGATAAATACGAACCCGCGGAGGGTTAACTTTTTAACAGTTATATTCTCCTGCGATTTATATTCCTTCGCGGTGAAGAAAAAAAAAAAAAAAGAACATCGTCCCTTCTTTCGCAGTTCGCAAGACAGCAGGAAATTCTATGAGAATAAATTAATAATGAATTCTCCGTGAGGCGTTTTCTGCATTTGCCGGCTGCGTTTATTCTATTGCTACAATTCTTGTACACCGCGCGCTATCCGGCCGGAAGCTCTACTCGGGCAACGTAGATATTGGTATCTGACTCCGATCCTCCGCGTGTACACGCGCAACCTTCCATCTTTCTTTCTCCTCGAGCGTTCCGAGTCACGTGTACTTTTGTACAAAGGGTAAGAGAACGAAATGAAGAGTCTTTTCGCTTCGCGTTCGAAAAGTTTAATGAAAATAGTTCTACCGTTGCTATGTCTTCTGTCCGATGGTACATTGGTTGCTTGCTGGCTACATTTTTATTTTTATTTATTTTTTATTATTATTCCTTCGTCTCCTTGGCGTTCGCAATGCGATTGTTCTTCGAAGACTCGAGCGCTTCAGCAAAGATTACTATCTATCTTTCTTTTTTCCGACCCGCTTGCTTTTGCCACGACGAATTATCTGTTTATTTACCATTACTCCGAAAGCGAACAAGAAGACGAAAAAAAAAAAAAAAAAACCTCAAACTCACGAATTTACGACTATTTGTAGAAGATATGAAAATTCTCGGAGCGGTTTTTCTTCAACCCCGATCCCTACGCGTGAACGCCCCCGAACGCTGCGGGTCGTACCTAATCGTTCGTATAAACACTTCCCAATGTCCGTTCTTTCTTTCAGTTATTTATTTATTCATGCAGCTCGCGACTCCGAAAGTACGCGAGGATGCTGGTCAGCAAAGTCTGGAAGGACGATAAGGAAATTCCGTGACGATTACAGAATTGTACACGTTTCGTATCAACTCGGTGACACACGCAACGGGGCAAACGAGTTGAGCGTTCGAGTAATGAACTTAATCTCTTTTCCGAGCTCTCCGCATGCGAGTGTTTGTGTGTGCGGGCGATTTTTCTGTGTGCAAGTAACGGGGGACCTGCTTTTGGCTTGTTACTGACAGTTAAGGGCGGCACGGGTTATAATGAGCCGACCATTAAAACGCTACTTCTGGCGTATGTCTCCGACAGCTGGTGCTTCTGCTCGCTTGCGCGATAGATACGATTTTTTTCCCGTCCTTTTTTTTTTTTTTTTTTTCATTTTTTCTCCATATCTCTCTCTCTATATCTATATCTCCTTCGAACGCTGTAAAGTCGCTTTATTCGGAGGAACGGAGGTGATACTAAGAAAGGCTATAGCGTACCTACTTTATTATAATCTTACGAAAAAATTAACAAATTTTTCTTCTCAATTTTTTTGTTTCCGAAGACTGCGAATTTCTCAGAGCTTCAGATTCACCCACTTCGGCGAAAGTTTATCTTCGACGGATACAAGAGGCCGTATATTAACATCGACGATCGATCTTGAAATTTGATAGGGACAGTCTAACGCGTTCTCCGTTCGAGAGTAACTTAACAGCGAAGCGCAGGAACGAGTAACGAATCTCAAGTTTAATTAACGAGCCCGAAGTAGCAGCGATTGAAGAAGCCGAAGGAGCCACGAACACGAGACTCTAATCGCGGGCCCGTAGATGATTCCTTGAAACGTGGAATATAATGCGGGCGTCTCCGACGATACTGTGTTTCTTTACAACGAACTCTTTTATTATTATCATTATTATACGTTTTTTTTTTTTTTTTTTTTTTTTTTTCGTGAACGTCGTCAACGTTGTACTCTCCTTTCGGTTCTTTTACTCGCGTTGCCTCGCTTTAGCTCTCGCGATAGAAGCGCTGCCGCGGTAACGAAGAAGAGGACGCGCACCGCGTGAGTACCTACGCCCGAATCTCCATAATTCCGGCTTACAGAAAATGACAGCTTTTAGCGTTGATGCACAGTTTATACCGGGTGTATTATTTTAAGTGGCGCTGGCTTGTGCGGCTGTATAATTCAAGACTGGTGGGCGTGGGGACTGACGACGAGGAAAGAGGCACCAAAGAATAAGAAGAACGAGAGATGAGTGTGTATAACTGTGTGTGTGCGCGTCTGTGTAGTGCGCGCGCGTTACGAGTGAACAAGAAAAAGAGAGGCAGGGAAAGATCGAGCGGATGAGAGCAGAACGAGACGACGACGACGACTACTACGAGGATAGGAGAGACCCCCGCGCGAGCGGTGGAGAAAGGTCCCGGCCCGTGAGCGCACCCGGTAATGGCTTCGTCGTGTCGCAAGTTGCAAGCTTCAGTGGTTCTCAAATGATCATTCTAATGTATTTTCGAGACATTCGACTCGCCGTCAGGATAAAAAGCTTCCCGAATTATTGACACACTTTCGTTTGTAACAAATTATACGAATGATTGCAATTCATTTTTCCATGCGATCGAAAATAAACATTTATCTATGGATTTTTAAAAAATTATTTCGACTGTTCGATCTTTTTATCGATCACATCGAATTTTATTTAAAAAAAAATACATTACGCCGAGGTTTTTTTTTTTTTTTTTTTTTTTTTTTAAGCAAATAATTTTACATTAAAACATTAAACCAATAAACGACGAAGTTAAGTGGAAGATTACATGGGACTCGTAAAAACTTTTTTTTTTTTTTTTGAAGTCACGGTTCGCTATAACGTAGGACAGGATGTTTTGACTGACTCTCGCTGAGCGCGATAGTAGACAAATTTTCGATCTCGAGAAACACACGCTGTTGCCGCTGTCGGTCTCTTCGTTTGTACTAATTATCAGCGTTTAAACGAGAGAGTCGTAACGTTCACGGAGCACAACGAGAACGAAATAATCTCTTGGGAGAGTAATCCCAGGGGATACAAAACACGTTCTAATTCAACGATGAATAGTCTCTCAACAAGACTTTTCTTTCACAATCAGTACACACACAGTGAAAGAACTAAAGAAGCGAGAAAATCATCGAGTACTATGTAGCGGAGTCGTTCTCTGCTCGATGGAGAGTTCGACAATGGGTGTCGGACTACTAGCGAAGTAATACGATATTTTTTTTTTTTTTTTTTTTTTTTATTTCGAGGGAAGGGGATTTGTAGGGAGAGCGATCGAGAGACATTGGTAAAAGCGAGAAAGGATCGAGAGAAGAGATGTGGTGCGAACGATATAAGCTTCGAACGGAGGATAGTTGGGTGGGGATTCTAGAATCAGGGAGGCGCCGGCCAAGTTGCGGCGCTGATTGCACCACAAAGGGTGCAATTATGCGGCCCTCCAGCAATCACCGCGCATTCTGCCCGCTATTTGACCCCTCGGCGCGCGCGCGAGCGAGCGACTTCCATCCCTAGTTCCCTCGAGCCGTGCAGCAAGCGTTCACCGTTCATCCAGTGCACCAACAGCGGTGGTAGTCGCACCAGAGCTTCGAGAGTATAGAGAACACAGCGCGTATATCTCACAGATACCTGCTGCTGTTCCACCTCTGCACACCCTTTGAATGAAACGAACGAACGACTACGAGCAGCTCACGTCTTTTTATTTAAATGCGTCCGCGGTGCCTCTATATATATATGCACACCTTCCCTATGAATGCCGTCGCCACTAGACTCGAATGCAATTTAACCTCCTGCCGAGGAAAAAAAAGAAAGAAAAAAAAAAAAAAAAAAAAAAAAATAGAAAGAAAAATGTGTTAATGAGCGATTGTCGTTCTCGTTCGTAGTTGAAGAGAATCTGAATGAAAATACCCTGAAAATTGGAGCAGTTTTATCCACTGCAACACACAGACCTTTATTTCTTCTTGTAAATCGCACGCGACTATTTTTCCCTTCGGAACTCGCGACGAACGAATGCTTTTGCGTTTTAAGCTTTGAACAAATGAATCGTTATGTTCGGATTCTTTTAGAATTGTCGCGATATATTCATTTTTTTTGTTTTTTTGGGGATTGACTATGAGATATTAAGATTGTTTATTTGAAATACACCGTTAGCGAGTTTCGACTAAATGGAGCGATTCTCCTAATGCTGCGTGAGTGACGATCGCGAGACCTTTTAGAATAAAATGCTTATAGAACAAGAGAAAACGCACGAGAGTCGGGTGGAAGACAAGTACCAGATGTCTTCGTGAAAGAAGTACAAGTTGTAGTCGTGCTGAGAACGAGACGCACCCTCGCAGGAAGAGACACGTTAAAAACCGCTAATCTCCGTGTCTCTGCGGGATATAACTCGACTCCTACTCACTCTCTGTATGTGCCTTTGCCGCTGCTGCTGCTGCTGCTTCTCAACGGGACCAGTGCGGAAGCCCATTTGTCTCCCCTTCGCGGTCTCGTAATTTTTCCGTTTAGCACGGTTAGTAGAGTCTTTTCTACGTACTACTGGCTGCTGCTTCTCGTGATCCGAAGACATCAATTTTCGAGAGTACGACTACCACGACGAGAGTCACGAAAAAAAAAAAGAAAAGAAAAAGAATATATAGATATAACCGAAACTACGACACACGAGATCTTCGTATTTTCTTAGGTTATATCCCATGGGAGCACCAAAGTCCGGGATATCCGGTCGAAAATTTATCCGAGAACCGCCTACGAGAATCCTGTCCGTTGCCCGATCTCACTATGTACTCAATTTTCTCATCGTCAAGATCTTTGGTCAATTTCCTTTCACCCCAAAGTATCTTGCATAAGAAACGAAGTTATTTACAATCTCTTAAAAGCCATTAATCGAAAGAAAAAAGGATTCTAAATCGTGTCTATTCGCGACGCCGTTTATTAAAGTCCCAATGGACCGATGTTCCGACTTGACAGTAGTTGGAATCAGCGTGCCAGTCCTCTGGTTCTCGTAGCGCGACTTTCATACCACGAGTAGTCCGGTGGGTGTTGGGGAAAGGGGTGGTCGGAGGAAAGCAGTAGTGAGAGTGTCGGTATGGGGTTATTGCCTGTTGGGTGATTTATCTAGTAATACTAGCCGACAGGGCCACGGGGTGAGCGCACGAGCGCTTCCTCTCGCTCTTTCTCTCCGTTCGCTCTTTTCCGCAACCGGTGGTAAAGGTAAAAAGCCGATATAGACAAAGCGCCAAGAGTAAAAATGTGCGGGAGTGCGATAGAGAAAGCGCGAGATTTTCTCTTTTCCTACCCCTTCGGGAGGTCCAACCACCGCTGGCCGGGCCACCGGTGGAAATTAAAAACTCACTTTATTACACGTCTCATTCTACAGTAGGTGTAGCCGAGAAACCAGGCAGGGCGAACCGCTTCGGGGGAAAAACCCGCTACCGCGTATACCAAACCTCTCCCCCGACCCTCCGCGTCCGCGAGCCCGGAGACCGACTTAATATGAGGCCGACTATACCTGATGGAACGAATATTATTAAAGTTCGCCGGCACGCGAGACCCGTGAAATATCGCTGGAGGCAAAACGGCAGCTAGTAGCCTCAGCGACTATCCAGGCGTTGCAGTTCCTCTGCTCGCTCGTTTCCACCCCCCGCAGATTCAACCTCGGACCTTTATTATTACCGTTATATTCGCGCGAGAGAAGCCCTCTCTCACTCTCTTTGCCTCGCGGGCGGCCGGCCCCAATAACCCAAACAAGCTTTTCAACGAGACGAGCCATACGCGTCGAGCAACAAACTCCGCGGGTTGATAAACGAGAAGAAAATTATCGTAGTTCCGCTAACAGGCGGTCTCGAGTTAACGAAACAGACAGGAAATCGTTAATTAGGATTCATCGAGGGAACATTATCATATACGGGGTCTCTTTGGGATCTTCTTGGGGTCAATTGGATTAAGTATACCGTTTGTAGTATCCGACCGGTTGCCGGTTGCTTTCTTTTCTCGAGGGACAATCGATGCTAGGGTCGCGCAGGGCTAAAGGTGCTCGTTGTCGAACTCGTATGAATATTTAACAGAAGACAACCGCTTATGGAGTACAAAGCGAATCGGACTCTTTAATATTTCCGGTAGTCGTCCTCGTCACCGACAGAAGTCAACTACGAGATCTCTTATCACGGAAATGGAGGTCTTGTCTTTTTCTCATATAACTCGCGAATGATATGACGTGTACCTCGTTTTATTAATGTCAATAAGGCAATTATTGACGGATCGTAACGGCAGTGGGGAAACGGGTAGGCATTTCGCTTATATTCCGTTAGCTTCGCTGCGGATAGAAGGCTGAGCTATACTTGTTCGGTTTCCGCTTTCAGCGATGGATTCGAACGGATCGCAATGGATCAAGCGATTTGGTTTTAGTTTTTTAATAAAAAAATCTACGAAATTTTCTCAAGATTTTGATTATAATGACAAAACCACTTGGAACTGAAATAATTTGATAAGTTTGGACCGATGGTAGAAATTTTACGTACGAATGATCGTCGAGAATTTAATTTAACCGGAAATTCGCGGGGAACTCGTAGCCATTACTCTCTATATCTCGGGCAACGGCTGAAAGGGGTTGGGGACAATAATATAGGAAAGAGGGCTGCTTTCTCCGCAGTCTCTGAGCAATATCCATCGCAACCCCACATGCCTGCTTCTCTATCCTTGCCTACCTCGACGTATTATCAGTCGTGTGTACAGCCAGCAGCAGCGCGGCAGCCCTCAGCAATTTATTTATTACCGTCTCACCGAACGCACGCGTATTATTGCATTTTTCAAAATTATTGCTCCCGCCCCTCCCCCTTGTCAGCGGTTTATTTCTCGCGTTGATAGGACTGGTGCCGATGTCGATTGATGAGTCCATTCATCCGCGTATATATATATATATATCGATAAACTATACACGTTAGACGAATTCATTCGCGTTCTCCAGCGGAGCCGCGAAATCTCGTTACGGAAGGTTCGTCCGAATTGAGGTAAAATTGTCTTTTACCGTAAAACATCAAATATTTGATTTATCAATCCGTCATTATGTGGCAATGCGCACGAACTGCGCGGACACGCTGACTGAGTGAGAAGAAAAAAAAAGATCGAAGATTCGCAGAGACCGTAAGACAAGCAGAAAGATGCTTCAGAAGAGAGCATTAAGCATCGAGTCAAGAGAAAGATGGAAAGATTCGTGCGGGAAAGGTTGATAAAAAATTCACCGAGTGAATAAATCAAGAAACGTCGCGCGCCATGGCCTGCGCTCTTCTCTCTGTGCTCTTAGTTTAAGTATCTCGAGTGGTCCTCCTCCTCGTGTTCTCTCACTCCGTTTCATTGCGAATATTTCCGCAGTAGAGTCGGGAGCCCTCGCGCGCGCACACATACATATTCGCTTGCAAAAGTAAATGTGTAAGTGTACGGAGCTATTCTGCAATCTGCTTCGTCGAAGAAGCACTCGGTGACCTCTCGAGGAATCAATATACGATCTCTTTATCTTTTATTGTCTCAGTGTCATTCGAATCATGGGACTTCGTGAGAAGGGGGTAAAGTGGGCATTACATCCGATTACGTACCGATGACTGCAGGAATAAAAATAATAATAATTATCGATTGATAAGAGGGAAGCGGTTTCGGAAGTATACGGGCGGCCAATGTACTAACTGTTAGTAACGTATCGGACGGTATATCGAGAACGCGCGTCGTGCCAACAGGGTGGCGCTGGTAGCAGGGAACCGCACCGGAGAAACAGCGGCGAATAGCTAGAGCTCTCTGCTGGCGACGGTGGTAGAGAGTTTCACTCGTGGCGCGAGCGGTTAGAGGTTTTGGCTCATATATATGTATATACATAAGAGTGAGCGAGCGAAGCTCGAGTATACGAGGGTGAAAGGCGCGCGGACCAGAGGGGTAAGAGGGGGATACCGGCTCATCTTGTAATGGACTCAGGAGACAGCCGAGTCGGCTAATGGACCCCTACTCTTCCAGAAAAGCTCTTAGTATCCATGCCACACGCGAGTGCGAGAGAGATTTTGCTACGGCGAACCAAACTCCCGGAGAGAGCGGAGTATCGATGCCATTATTGGGATGCGTCGTTTCGAAATCTATGAGCTTTGCCATCGTAGCTACCGGGCACAATCCTCTTTCATACCCACGCGTATGACGCATCAAATTATTGGAGTTATCGATAATGGAATTCAAGCTGATCTGAGAAGATGGAGAAATTTTGACGAGAATTGACCTCCATATCGACGATATGATATACGCAGAATAGAAAAAGTCTTTCGAATCTATCGTGCAAGCGTCACTTCTCGAAGAGTAATAAGTCCCGCGAAGGTCGATCGAGAAATGAAATAAAAAGAGCGAGAATCGGCGGGAGGGAGGAGAGTCAGAGCTATAGAAAGTGAGATAGAATTCTCGTGGCAAACTTCCTCCCCTTGCTACCCCCTTTATTCCATCTTCTTCTCATCCTTCTCGGCGTCATCGTTTCCCGGGGTCCACTCTCGAGAGTATCTGCCGTCTGGACGCGCGCACGGGGGTGGATATACCACCCTCTTCTCCTCTCCCCAACCTTCCCGCACTCGCCTTCTCTGATGTCCGATACATCAGCCCCATGCATAATAAATCCCAGGCTACGAGTCCCGCACCGGGTTTTTCTCTTCTCTTCTTCTCGTACTCGCGATACCGAGAGAGACCGCCGACGTCGAAACGTCGCCGAGTGGTTGAAGGAAGAAGCACTCTGCGCGTTTTCTCTCTTTCGTTTCTGGACGTCGAAAGTCCCCCAAACGAAGGTCCGCGTTCCATTTCCTCTCCCACCTCTGTCGCAGTGGCAGTCTTCTTCTTCTTCTTCTTCTTTTCACTTCTACTTCTCTTCTTCCTCTATGTTCCACTACTACTACTACTACTACTACTACTACAATCATTTTCGTATATCTCTGGTCCTGCGAAGCGGCGCGTATCCTCTACACCATTCCTTCATCCCTACCCGTGAAAGATCAGCGACAGAGAAACCGAGAGTAGAGAAGCAGAGCGCGTCCGGTGATGGAGAACCTCCCAGGATATCAATATCCGGAATTGTCCGAACGACGAAGCCAACTTCGCCATCGAATTTCGCAAATACGTTTCCCGCTCTGTATGTTTCCCCGGTCGTTTGTGCGCTCGGCGACTTTACTTATTTACTCGTGGTCACCCCCCCCTCATTCCCTTTTTCTTCGAACCCACGCTATCTCTTATCTTCGTTTTTTACTCCTACTATCATTCGTCGTGGCGTCGGGCAACGCCGATCCCACTGTGACATCCTTGAATTTGTATTTCCATCGGAATCTCGCGACAATGGTCTTTTCTCCAAAGTTTCAAATGGAATCTAATTAGAGAGATTTTCCATTGAAATTTCGACCGATTGATTGCCAGTTTATCTCTGTTTTTTTTTTTTTTTTAGTCTTTTTCGAGAGAAGAACAAAGGAAGAAAGAAGTCGCCCGGGAGATATTACGGCTACCGAAGCGCACCGTTTAGTTTAATGCACGTAATGATACTTTCTTTCGCCATTCCTCTTCCGTGAAAACCCACTACTCCGAAGGCTTTTCTTCGAGAGACGCGTATATCCTATAGTATATATACCCCTTCCTACCCCTCTCTCTATCGTATTCTCGGCGTTGGTCTGGGGTAGTGGTATAAGTCGAGGACAAAGTGGACGGCGTACAGAAAACCTCCATTAAAGTCCGTAGAAGTGATTAGTCCTTCGGTGGCTGCAGCTTCCCAAGCTGCTATATCAAGTCTCTTTTTTTTCCTTCTATCTCTCGCGATTCTCTCATCCTATTCCTATACCATTTCGACCATTTCCCGTTCTCATTCTTCGAGTACTTCGGTAAGGCATTGGGGCTCTCTTATCCTTGAAATTGATCGAATCTCTTTTAAACCGCCCGAAAAATAAATGGATGTATGTGAATTTTTTTTATCCGCTGATCAGATAACTGTACAAATGTGCCCTTGAAACTATTAATAAATCCTCGTTAATTGTTTTAATAAAAGAAGAAGAAAAAATCCGATGTTCCGATGTTCCGTCGCGCCTAGTAGTATGAATCAAATAAGACATAAAGCCGAGACGCGTCGAAAAGACACTCAGCGAGATTTGGCGCACCTACCGAACGTTATTTCCCTCGTTTCGTTCGTTTTTTTTTTTGTTCGTTACTCAGTTCAATTAATTAGCTTATCGTCAATCACTCGTTTCGTTCGTCTGATGGCATATCCAGGTAATTAAAGGAGGTCATTGGCTATGAGAGAAGAGAAAATAGTATAGAGAGGAAAGAGGAAGAGGCCTAATCCATTTCGTTGTTAGATATCCTTCGCTCTCTTTCTCTCGAGGGAGCGTCGTGTCTGCGTCTCTCCTGTTACGGTGTCAGTGTAGTAAAAAGAAGAAGAAAAAAAACGAGGATAGAGACGAGTGAGAAAGGAAGGTGAAAGAGAAAAGGTCGTAGCCTTTCTAATTTAATCTGGCGAATGATTCCGTGATTCTCGTACAGCGGTGGCGGCAGCAACCCTTTCATTACTTAGTTCCCACCCTCTCACGACTGCGACTCTCTGGGTACCGTGGGCGCACCCCACGATTCTCTCCCCGCTTTCGTCGTAAGCCTAGAGAACCCAACGTTCACCGCTATACGCAACACTAAATCAACGGGCAGTGTAATTTTTGTAATGGGAGGTGTGGCTGGGAAGGGGTATCGAAGCTCTCTGTTACTCTCTCTCGTCGGCTTCTATCTCGCGAGGGGAGAAAATCCTCGAGTGCGCGAATAGGTGGGGATGCTTCCCCTATTGTACCACAGCGGTGGGATAGAGTCGTGATCGACGGGAACGCAGAGGGGTAAATATAAGGGATGTATTACCCCGCAGAAAATACGATAGGGGAAATAGGGGAAATACTACGGCAGAACGCTAAAGCCCGTGAAACATTACGAATTTTGCTTACTCTTCCAACATCTCAGACTCCGTTATAACAATAAATTTTATCGCTATCGGGAACCGTTCGATATTTTTTTTCCGTATCTCATCATCAACCTTGAAATCTTTTCATCCGCATTCGTCATTCCCTTGTTTTTCTGCCTCATTCCTTTGCCAGCATGAGTTTGAAAAATATTCTTTCTACCGAATACATGGAATATAATTATTTTGAATAAATTGGATTCCACTTAAATGGAAGCGGCAAAAGAATCGCCAAGAAACAGTTCTTCATTCTATAACTCTGTCTAAAACTCATTCTGAATCAAATTTATATATTTTTTTAATCCAAACAGTTGCCTGAAATTAAATTGTCCGATGATAGTCCTTTTTTTAAATCCATTTAGCTATTAACGGCGCGTAACGACGACGAAGCTATTCAGATAGTGAAATCAAAGAGTACAGTGTATTGAATCGAATTTCCCGTTGTCCAGGGGGTTACGAGAAGTGAGTATTGCAAACGGGACGTCTCCTTTACCACCCGCGGGCTAATCGGCTGGAACCCGGCGTACGGTAGCGTTTGTATCGCGTTAATGCACCCCCGACCGAGGGGTAAATCGGGCACGCGGCGGGAATCCTTCACCGTGTAAACCGATGGAGGGATTCGTAGTTCTGGTGGAGGGGTTAGCGGTATCGTGGAGGGGACGAAACGTGAAAATCGTAGTAGTGGGGGGAAGCATTGCCTCGTGCAAAGGGTGGGAATGTAGGGGTGAACGTGGCAATGCTGGTCGACTCGGTCTCGCGGGTGGCGTGCCGTCTACGGTCGCACGCGACAGTTTACAGCCGGCTGCCGAGCCGACAGGTTCTCTCGTGCTCACTGGTGGAAAGATCGCATTATTTCTCTCTCACATATTCTACTCCAGTTATGTGTGCAGTTGCCATCGACTCTCAACTGTTTACCTCTCGAGAGAAACTTTAATCGTAAAAAAAAAAAAAAAAAAAAAGTATCGCGTGCGAAACTCGTATAAAATATCCCGATTATTGTACCGAATATCGTTGAACTCCATTTACGCGCAGTGCAGATTATAATTAACAATCATTTCTTTTTTTTTTTCTGTGTCGCAACGAAGAAATTTTTAAAAAAAAAAAAAAAAAAAAAACGAATCAAATTCATATTTATATCGGATCGGTGAACGGTTTGTGAATTTGTGCGGTGTAAAGAACTCAAAATTGCTCCCAATCAGAAAGTCGCTGCTGCCGCTGCCGCTCACGCTGCTGCACATGGCTCGCGTGCATTTTCAGGTAAATTGAGTTTTCTTTTTTCCTTTACAATAATGTTTATTTGTCAATTTGTTCGAACGAAATGCAGGAGCATTCGAGGTTTTTTTTTTTTTTTTTTTTTTGGAGTTACGAATTGTTATCTGATGTCTCGAGAGAAGACCGCGTGCTGCGGTTTCGAAGCGAGAGAGTCGAGTTTCAATCCGATCTCCTCGAAGTGTCGGGTTTAATTAAGGGACTCGCATTGACTGCGAGGGGATATTAACTCCGATGTTCGGGTCTCTCTTGAATTACCTACTAGTATTACTTCGGCTCTCTGGTATGAAAGATATATAGACGAGAACGTTGGGTATTTAAGAGACTATATATGTATACGTGTATATATATAGCGCACGTTTGTATGGCTGCTTCTGTCACCGATACGGATTCCTTAGAAGTCGTGTCGTCGCCGTCCTCGCGCGTAATCCGTGCGCGCGCGCCCTCCCGCGCCACAGAGTTTTATTGGCGCGAGTATAAGTTTCCCGGCAACACGAGACGTTAGAATGCCTCCAGGTACGGCAAGTTACAAGTTACCTTTACCAGACTTTCGGGCAATGAGCCACGGTCACGCGTCACATCGATTTTGCAAAATCCGCGATAAGATTCAAACTCCAGATACGTTTCTGTCAAGAGACGCAAAATTTATACGTATAATAATTTTTTTTATCACACGCGGAAAGGTCCCGACCCCTATTCAGATCTGAACACACGAATCTCGTAACTATTTTTCACGTAAAAAAAAAAACGAAAAAAAAAAAAAGTAACACGAATTTTTTTTTTTTTTTTTTTTTTTCACGAAATATGGGAAAATGGTATAAAATTTTTTATAAGCCATAGATACTTATTATCGAATAGTGAATTACGATTGTGACGGATATAAACCTCATCGAGTGTCAAAGTCAATTGCACCTGTTACGTTTTAAATTGACTCGAAGAAAATGTTCCATCTTTTGCATATATATACACATATTCACGTATAGATCGAAGAACCTATTATTTTTTTGTCACCTGGTCTCTGCGATTTCGAGAAAAGCTACGAGAGGAATAAGCGGAAGATCGACTGTTTGTCGTGACGCGGAGAGACAGGCGCTGCAGCCACATTCCAACGTGAGTCGTTATTCCACCAATCGCGATATAATGAATCTCGTTTTCCTCTCCTCTATACGACTGGTGTACTCACGAAAGCCGTCCCGCCTACTCGCGGATCAAGGGATGTTATATCCTCGTGTCTCTATTCCCCCCGTACGCTTGAATTTCGATAATTGGCAGTAGTTTCAGTATTCAACTCTCTCCGTCTCGTTAGTCGCAACACCGACCAAAGAGAATGTCTGAATTATTTCGTTTGAAGTTCGAGAACGTTTGTCGTATTCTAATACCGACATAAGACATATATATATATATCCACAGGGGATATTATAGTCGCGAAACGCGAAGCTCAAGGGGTGTGTGGAAGAGCTGAAGTTCACAAATAAATCAGATCCCGTATGCGAGAGAGAGAGAGAGAGAGAAAGAAAGAGAAAGAGAGCCGAAGCGCCACGTTTATTTTCCTGCCGACAAATTGCCTCAGCTAATTAGCCCGGGAGGCTGACGTGGACGAGCGTATAACCGCTGCGCGTGAGTTGTTATTCTCTTTCCGGAAATGTTGTGTTGCGAAACGTAAGCAATATCGGGAAGCGAGAGGAACTGTTTTACCTTTTTTTTTTTTTTACGGGACTTGGCGACTCTTGTATGTGTGTTCAACCCGAAGAGAGAAGTGAAGAGAAGAAAAAAAAAAAAAAAAAAACAATTCCCGTAATGCCGACGATAATTTCAGGCCACGACGGCCAATAAAAAGCCACTTTGCCCGATCGAAATATCAAATATAATCCTCTTAAGTTGATGCCTTCGCGCGCGCGGGCGCGCGAGAGAGGACTCGTGATGGTTGTGGCGGCAGGCAGGCACCACCCCCTCACCCTCTTTCCCTTAACTATCCGTACGCCGATATCTCACCGGCTGACCATACCTCTCGCTCTCTCAGTCACTCACTCTCACCCTTCGTGTATATATGTATATACTATATATATATATATATATATATACGAAGAGAGTTAACTCTTGCGCCGACCTCACGAACCGTCCCGTTCGCTCGTCGTTGCTTTTACGGCGATTGAAACTCCTTGTGAGCTTCGGCTACTCACTCTCGCAACATAGGCGCTATATATATCCTGTAGCCAGTGATGCTTCTCGCAGAGGTAAAAGCTAACCGAGGAGATCCTTGGGCAGCACGCCAGGTGGCGGAGGACTGTGAAGCGGACGCGCGTGGCCTTCTCTACTTTTCTATCTCATATCGTACCTCTATAATCTATCCATTTCCTTCTCGTCGATCCTGAAGATTCGATGGCTATCCACTTCGTGAAATAGTTGATTTTCTAATGGACGAAACGAGCCTCGAGCTAATAGTACCATTTGAAATTAGATAATAACATAAATCGAAATCGGTTCGAGGAATGCAGAGCGCAGGAAAAAAAAATGGAACACTAACTACGTTAGGCAAATTTGCTGTGACTACTCTTCATTTCAGTATATATTGAGTCATTACTAATCGCGAAAGATGAACTTTTCACGATCTTAAATTTTCATGAAGATACCATTACCATTGATATACCATTTTTAACTTTTGGTCGCGAGGCTGATGAGTATTGAGATTATAAATAAATATTACCGATTACTTATTATTTATTTTTCACGGAAGATGGAAGATGATTGAGTGGAAGATGATCAATGAAAAAAAGTAAAAAAACGACTGTAGGAACTGTAGCGAGGCTTTTCCCAACTCGTTTACAGAATCTGAAGCTCACGCTGATGCTGGCTATTGGCCGAAGAGGATATCTTTCGATTATCAAGACTATCCGCAGAGCAGCAGAAGCAGAAGCTGCGACTATATGTAGCTTTACTCTCGGACCGCCTTAGCTCGTCGTGGCCGGTACCGCGCGCGCCGGACCCATTGTCTTCTCGGCTCTTTCAATTAATGTTTTGATTGATTTTACCCTCTCCCTCGTTGCTCGGGGTTTCTCTCACTCGCCGAGAAAGAGCTCCACTCTCTTTCGCTTACCGCGAAACACACACAGAAAGATCCTACGGATATACATGTATATCCTCTCGTCTACTCGCCCGCGACTAACACAACTGTACCGCATGAGGTTTCGTTTGCTATCGCGCCGTGTGTATTCCTACGCCAAAGAGAAAAGAAATCCTTTCCTTTCCCCCCGTCTGCGGACGAAATTGCTTTCGAAATTTTTCTTCGAACACTCGTACTTCGACAAGAAGAGAGTAGAGAGAGCTACTCTGCTTTTCAATTAATATTTGAGACACGTACGACGAACGAACCGAGACGACAGGCATAAGAATATCATCCCGAATACGACCGCAGGGACGACTTCGCACCTTTCCTCGATCGCTTCTCTCAACCTCTCCGCACTCTATATAACGCAGTTATCTTTATATCAAGAAAAAAAAGTGTATGTTTTACCCCACTATAGTCGATATTAACTTTTTTTTTTAGCAGCTTTGACAAAACTTAAAGAAATAGGGGAAAAAAAAAAAAACAAAAAATCAATCCATTAATGATCTTTTCTCCAGAACTTTGGGTATACATATCCGTATCGAGATATCGAAATTTCAACGATTTATCGAAAAATGAAAACGGTGAAAAAAAAAAGATAAGTTTTTCGGTATCGTGTCTATGTGTGTGAATTTTCTTTCTCTCTTCGCGTTTCAACGGCACGGATCGTTGAATAAGGGGGAGAAAATTCTACAGTATACAACCATTGTGCGGTGTACGACGGGGCTCAACGGTGGCGCGGGTACGGATCGGCGGGCGTTATACCGTCGGCTGTTTTATTGCGAGATTTGCGGCATGGCCCGCTCCTTCGCGTAACAAGACTTACTGAGATCTTAATAGAATCTGTGAAGCCCTCCCATCCCATCTCTCTCTCTACTGTCGGTTCTTCTCCACGAGGCGTCGCGCACCCTCTTCTTCCTCTTCTTCTTTCCTCTATCATCCTTCGCTATATATACTTCTCAAACTGACCGTTCAGCATCCCCCCTCTTAGCGCGTGTATAGAGTTGTACACGCGAAAAAGTCAGCGTGCAGCAGCAAAAGGCCAAAAGAAAAAGACAGTGATTTCGCGAGGGGGATGGATGCTTATTCTAAGCGCATAAGGGTGATTTATGAATATTGCCTCTCGTGTGGATTCCTCGTAGTTTTTTTTTTTTTTTTTTTTTCTCGTTCGATTCTTTCGGCGCGGTCGTTGCTGCTGCTGCTTTGATATTCCGTCTTACGTACCCAATAGCTCTATATTCGATAAAGAGAGTCCCCGTCGTTCTTGCGATGCATCGCCGTCCCCAATTCGTGTCTAAAGAAATTTCGCAACCAGCATAGTCTCGACTGTCCTTTCTCCCCGCAACACGGAAATACGATCGATAAGCTATATATTTCGATTAAATTTGTTCGACAAAATCATAAAACTATATTGCATTCGAATTACATTGGGACATAAAAAAAAAAAAAAAAAGAATCTGCGAGTGCCGTAGATGACGAAGGACTATCGCTGAGCACCTCTGCTTCTTTATTTTATTTTCCGTATATATATCTATAGCGAAGAGATGTGATATTACGTACACGACGGGCGCGCGAGCGCGCGGGAGGGTGAGGAAGACCCGTCCGATTTAATTTATGACCGGGAGTATTTTTCAATTTTCAATGACCACCCGGTATCCCGGGGGTTGGCTACCGCCCGCGAGTAGCACAGGAGGTTTCTCTGCCCCTCTTCGCCCCGACGTCGTCTGCGTCCCCCGCGTCCTCGTCTTTCTTCCAATCTCGTCGTCCGCTTCCGCGAAGACACCCCACTTCGAGAGCTCGCGCTCACTCCCTCCATACCTATTTCTATATACTTCCGTTTCTTTCTGACACGAATGAGAGAGAGAAAAAACGTCCAACGGACTCGGTCGTGCGAGAAAGGAACGAAGACGAAGAAGAAAGAGAGATTCCGGGAGGGACGGGAGGAACGGGAGAGAGGAGGGTCGCGAGCCGCTGGCAGAACCAATTTTGTATTTTATTCCCGTATTTAGATTTACCATTTCAGATATTGTAAGAACAAAAATAAGTTTAAATTGAATTCGCTTTCTCTCTTCGTATCTCATACAATTTTTCCCCGTTTTTCTCTCGTCATCCCTACTCTCCCGGTAGGGCACTTTCTCCGTATAGCTGTAATAGTAGTAGTAGAGTAGTATTACGGTGAGGAGAATCGGCCGCCTTGACTCGAAAGAATTCAGCACGATTCTCGGCGATCGCGATTTTACCGGTACCAACTACTACTAGTCGCGTCGACGAACGCCAGAGACGAAGAAGAGTACTCTATCGCGTTTCACCCCGTTCTTGTTCCCTTTTCACATCCGGCGCGACTCCCTCTCTTACGAATCGCCTTGAAATCGCGATGGTGTAGGGCTTCACGATTCTCGTTTTAACGGGAACCACCGGACTCTGTGAACCTATATATACTACCAATAGCTTGAAGTCGTCGCTGCGTTTATATATAGATATATATATGTACGTTTTCTCTACTTCGTACGTAACGTCCAGTAGTATACGCGAAGAGCTAATTTTTAACTGCTCCGCTGGTCTGCTCTCCCCGGCTGAAGCTGCCTCTCTCGGAGCTGCTCGCCGGCCACCGGCGGGAGTACGGAGTTTGGTTCGCCTATCGTTAATTGGATCCCAGATGAAGGAGCCGAGCCGGGAGCACGGAATAAGAGGGTGGTTCGCTTCTCTGCCAACCAACCCCCTCCCTCCCTCCCCCCTTAGCCCCTCCATTTCCTATCCTTCTCTCTGACTTCGTATAACCCGCTCTCGCAAACTCCACAAACGAAGGAAATGAGAAGGCAATATCACACCGGGAAAATAGAAACTCTCTCAACTACACGGTGGTATATAATACATTTTTTTTTCTCTCCTTCGTTCCGTGAGGAACAGAGAAAAGAAGAGTGGGATAAAGGTGGAATGAGGCTGAGGTTAACTTTGCTAGTGAATCACGCGATGCTTACTCGGTCCCTACACCAGCCACGAGTCTTAACCCTCTCATCTGGAGGATTGAGAGAAGTTGATTTTTAGATCATAAAATAAAAAATTCATTATGAAACTTCGATATCGGGGAAATTTTTTAAAAAATTTAATTAATTCGCCGATAATTTTCATAAAAACTTGTCGAACGGTAAAAAAAATAAAAAAAATTCTAACGATAGAAAATTATTGCGAAGTATATTTTTGTGAAATTCATTTATATATTGTTGGCAATTAATTGTTGTTTGATCGCCTAAATATTTATTTATAAACGTATTTGTAATACAGACGGGTATTTCGTGTGTACGAAGCTTTACGGTCTCTAAGGCGGTATAAATTGGAGCGCGCATAACGAGCACCACTGGGTGCTCCTGCCGCGGCTACCGTGACGAGGGACTCGCTGGAATGGATAGAGAAAACGAGGCAGTATGTAGCGGAGGGAAGGGAACGCGAGAGCCAAATTTTAATTTCACCCCCTAACAAGGGAAGCAACGAGCCTGAGGCTGCCACGCTTCGACCATAGGATTTACTATGTTTATATATAATGTATATATACATATATATCTTACTACATATGTATTGTACGAGAGGCACTCCCCGTGTGTATGTACACTGTGTCTCCCTCATTCTTCTCTCGGTCCTTCAGGACCTTCACGAAGGATTTCATCCTTCAGGATCATTATATCGCCAATTAGAAGATAGCGAGCTCACCGACGCCTAACAAGCTTCCGCGCGAAAGCCAAGAATCCAATGTGATACTTACGAAATAAGTACCACACTCGCGATTTTACGTGTTTATATGTATCTCCCGATCTAACGAGTACTGACACAATGCTTTTGACCCATCAATCGATTGCGCTCACGCACTCGAAATAATTCAGAATTAAAAAAAAAAAAAAGACAAAGCCATAGTAGACGAGACGTTAGTTGGAGAAATTTCTTTGAACAATAGACGTTTGACGAATTATGTATTAGAATTGTTAATTCACTCGTGAAAGCTTCGGGTTATCCGAGAAGCGAGAATACATCGAAAGGTCGCGAGAGTTAACGCGGAGAGGAGGAGAGACTTTGAAAGGCGGCGACGATATATCCGCGAAGGGGTCCCAACGCTCGAATCTAGAAATTCTCGTAGCACCCTCGGGGTCGGAAGGGAAACGGTAGTCGCTGGTCTCAATTAGTCGAACTTACGTCACTGGGGTCCAATTAGACGCAGGGTAGCAGCTACACCCTGTTTGCTCAAGACTGAGGCTTCCGCTGCTGCTACTACTGCTACTACTGGGGCGCAGAAATGTTTCAGGTATAACGTCAGTGGCTTGGGTTTGCCGCGTGTTTCATTCCGCAGCCGTTTCTGATGCCCGGACTTGGGGTATCAACCATCGGTATACCAAAGAGTGTTACGGTGAATGCATAGAAGCAACGAACTACCACTCTCGTCGTGTATTCGTCGTTGACGCTACCGGAGAAGGTGTCTTTTTGCCTACGCTAATGACTAATTAGCAGAGTCTCCCACTTCACGGTTTAATGACACCGGTCGAGACGGTTCACTCGAGTGGGCTGTGCAGTAGCTATATATATATATATATACTATATACACGAATCCATTGTCGTAGACAAAGTTGTAAGATGTAACCAAAGTATTCGCAAACCCTCTCGGGAATTTTCGTGCTTTTCTGTCGTTTTTGAAAAAAAAAAAAAAAAAATGTATATATTTATATATATTCTGTACCGAAAGTTTGTACATTTATTGCATTACTTGAAGCTACCGTGGGACGGTTTACTCTTATATTACTGTATCTTTTTTATTTCTTTTTTCATTTTACTTCTGCCACAGGGTTTCCCTCCCTCTCCTTCTCTATACATTTATTTATTTCCCCGAACGTCCGTCGGCCCGCTGGCCATTTTATATTTGACGTTTTTATTAAACCAGCGGTGCTCCTTGCGTCCACACGGCTGGCGAGAGGTCCGCACGTCCGAAATCGTTTTCGTATACACTATATATAGTTGTAGAGCGTAGAGCGAGGCGTGCGTGAGATGAACCATGGAAAGGGAAAGAAGTGTGACGACCCGACGCCCTCATAGGTATCGCTGATGGGGCACTTTTCGTAATCTTTGAAGGGCCACTGTGCTCTCGTCTATTGACCATAGAATTCTCTTTTTTTCTTTATTTCATTATTTTCTCGAACCCTCACACCGCCGAACTTCTACTTTACTCTTTCAAGCAGAATTTGATGAAGAAATCTCTAATATAGATATATCGTTGGTAACAGTGAAGGAAATTGTGCGGATTTCTTGGAAATTTCACGCGATTCTATATCCGCGACGATAAGAAGTATCCGATAATCTGTTGGAAACGTGTCGACTCCACTCCTGCGCGACACCTCACTTCGTTCTCTTATCGCGACACGCCGACGGTTGTTGAAAAATAAAAAAGAATGTCAACTCCCTTTAGTTCCAAGTCAACTGATGATTGTATCTATATATCGACGAAGTGAAATTTTCCTACAGGAAATGTCTGTCGTGAATCGTAAATTGTGATAATTATAAAACCGATGCTTCACAAATTGTACGGAAGATTTAAAAATCAACCATAAGAGACCGGAAGTCATGAATACGCGATCTTCCAATTATCGGAATTCGCGTGTGTCTGACTGTCGGCGATTAGCAGCCACGCGAGACAACTAATTCGCTCGATGCTAAAAGGCTCGCGGCATCTATATGCTGTATATCCCCATCGCCGGCGTATATTTGCCGTCGGTTTTTTATTCTCTCAAACCTGATGAGTTTTTCTAAGCAAATAAATGCGTTATGTACGCATGCGCGTTCGCAAAGAGCGCAGAGAGCTCGCGGTTTAGCTTTCACGTGTCGGTATGGTGTATCAACACCGCGGCGTCTCACCTTCGAGGGGAACCCCCCCAACGTATACCGAAGTAGTATCCGCAGTGTTAATTATTTCGACGCACACCTGCAATTAACGAAGTCGTTAGGACTCCGTGTAAACGGATACGAGGCGTTTCGCGTTTGAACGTATATAGGTACATTGCGAGAGAGCGAAAGAGAAAAAGAGAGGAAACTCCGCCAAAGAGTTCCTTGCCGCTTGACTCGCGGTATGGGTCCAGAGACGGCGATTAATTACTTTAAAAACTCTCCTCTCTCACGCGCGCACCTTTGCGACATGGTCATTCAAAGATCTCAACGGCTTTCATTGCCTGTGAGTAAACTCTCCATAACTATCGTTAATTATTTCCTATCGAGCTTCAGGCGAAAGTCGAGACATCGCGAATCCAAAGAAAAAAAATCGACTAACGATAATTTATTTCGCTATAATAGCCATATAGATATATCGCAAAGGTCACTTTGCGAGAGATGAAAAGATATTGAAAAAAATAAAAAAAATAAAAAATAGTGAAAAGAGAGCGATTTCGCTGTTGGATTTCCCGTGAAGTCCTGAGAACGGGAGCCTCTTTAATTCAGCCTCCAATTAACGGCTGAGGTCCTATTTGAAAAAAAAAAAAAAAAAAATACCGGAACTCGAAGAGATATAGAGAAAGAGCGAAGGTAGAGAAAAGGTGGACTCGCCGCAGTCGCCGAGGGCTGGCAATTATACATTTTTTTTTTTTTTTTTTTTTTTTTCGAGCACCCCGCTCGCGTTATTAGCGCCATCCAGAGCGAGCAGTATCCCTACTCGCAATGGTCTTCCTCCGTCGAGACTCCTCTATATTTTCATCGTTGTTGCGCGAGAAAGATCTATCTGTGTGGATATATACGAAGGAGAGATAGGGTGGTTTTCTGTGTCAGTGTATCGTGTCGTTGGCGGGTTTGTATATACGTACGCGAATGTTTCGAGGGAGTTGGTGAGGCACGAGGAAGCCTTGCAGCGGGGTCTACTGCCGCGACGGGGGTTTGGGGATTGCCGGAGCGAAAGCGCACCGGGGGCGGAGGGGTGGCGATGGCGGTGGCGTTTATAACTCGCGCGGGTCTCTCGGCTCTGAGAAGGCCAATTAGCAGCATAAAGCTGGCTTGGCCCCGGCGTCGGTGGTAGTGCGGCCGGGGATGTTTGTATGTAATAATGGATTGTTACTCAAAGTATCCGGCTAATTAATTAAGCCCCATCCCTTCATCTCCCGTACTTTCTCGTCCGTGCGCTCGCCGAGCTGCCGGGTTGGTTGCTCGACGAGCCCCGGCGGATTGCATTCCCTTGTAGCTTCACCATTCTCGGCAAACCTCCTCCGGTTGGCCCTCTCTTACTCTCTTACACTGTAACCAGTTGCAGCTGCAACAGCAACATGCAGTATTTTCATGGTCCTCGTCTCGCTGTTGCTCGGTGTCCTCAACTCTTTCACGTACATAAAAAACACCTATTCGCCTACTAGGAAAAGCTCACCCTTCTGCAACGTTGCAAACATTCTCCCTCCGCTTGTTAGAGATCATCGTCATCAGCGTCGTCTCGTCTGGTTCTCCGCGTACCTCAGTCATTATATACCCGTCTGCAGGGTGAACAGTTGGGGGTGAAAAAAATTCCTAAAGTTATTTTCTCGGCGCAAAGAAAATTTATCGAGAGCAAAGTGCCTGTATCTTGAAAGAGAGAAAAAAATAAATGATTTTCGTCTATACGATTCATAGATAAGATTCGCGGGATCTTCCTGATGGTAGGAGAGTTGTGGGAGGGCTACACTTGCGGGATACTTCCGGCGTTGCGGAATTCGAGTTGTTGGCCTTTACAAATCGACAAAGTTCGTTCTTACGGAGAGAGTAGAATAGCGAAAAGCCAGAGTGCGTCACATCCGGTGTTTCGTCGGCTCCGTAAAGTCCGATGGGCGTACGAAGTGTAGACACTCGAGGAAGAGCTATACGCTCCGTTTCGGGAACAATGAATAGCGTGATATAAAAGTCGTAGTGACGCTTTGGCAGCAACTCGAAAACAACTCTCGAGCTTCGAGAGGAAATGCTTTTGGGATGCGAGAAAATCCCTCGGACTCTCTTTCTCTCTCTCTCTAGTTTTCCGTCTTCGCTTGCTACTCCCTTGTATACACTTTAATTCCCATTATGCGCGGTTGTTTTCACCAAAACGATCCGTTTCGATTTAACACACAAAATTCACAATGTTATCTTTTCTTTTTTGTTTTCGCATTGTTACAGATCGCGGTGTAGGCAAGATCACGATGACGATGGATGTGAGCAAATCGGAGACTAGTAAAAATGGCTCCGCCCAGCAGGAGTGCGCCGGATGCGGCAAAACCATCACGGAAAGGTAATAATAACAATGATATCATTAAAAATATGAATTAAATGAAAACGACGCTTGCGAGTGACGGCGCCTTTACATTTTTTAGTCATTACTCGGCGCATTGAAAAAAAAAAAAAAAAAAAAAATTCTTTTAAATTCGAACGCGAAGGATCGTGTGATCGTAGCTTCGCGATCTTTGCCCATTTCTCTCGCAATAATCCGTTAAAAGTAACTGACGAAAATGATTATTCTTCATAGGTATCTCCTGAAAGCGTTGGATCTTTTCTGGCACGAGGATTGCCTGAAGTGTGGCTGCTGCGACTGTCGGTTAGGAGAGGTCGGTTCGACGCTGTACACAAAAGCGAATCTCATACTATGCAGGAGGGATTATCTGAGGCTCTTCGGTCACACGGGTTACTGCGCGGCTTGCACTAAGGTTATACCGGCTTTCGAGATGGTGATGAGAGCGCGAGCGAACGTCTATCACTTGGAATGCTTCGCGTGTCAGCAGTGCAATCATCGGTAAGTTCCACAGTTGTGTTACACTAAAGTATATTATAACAAGTCGAAGCGAAACAACGCCAAGCTAACAGCATCGTCGTTCTAACTGGAGTACAATAAAAATCCATCACTTCGCGGGTAGAAAAAAGTTCCTACGGGGTCACGTTATTTCCTGAAGTCCAAGTGGTCGCATAGGTCCACTTTGGGTCGCGGCTAATTCATCCCGAGCAATTATATCGTTCCTTTTATCGGGGGGGGTAGAGATCGGAGCAACAAATAGCTACAAAGCTATATCATCGTTAAAGAGTGCCGAGGGCACCCTTTCGGCATTCTCTCGGCCGCGTAAAAAGATAATTCTGCGCCATACGTGAACGGGAATAACGCGAGTCTCGAAATCAGAGAAAAGCGTTGCAGCGACAAACGGGAGACTACGATCGTCGCCCCGCCAAGTAGATATGTACATAGCGAAAGAACGACGGAGTCTGTTTAGATGGCAGGTATACGGGGAGGAAGGGGGATGGGTGGGTATAAGGCGCTGGCCGGTTTTCTCGCGGAAAAGGCAGACAAGAGGTTCCCCCGTTATAGAAGCTTCGCGTGCCGGCAAGAGACACAGTCCACTCGCGGGGGTTGCTTTACAGGCCAGTTGGGAAATCACCCTCCGCTTCTCGTCCGCGTCCCTCCCTCACCCCGTTTTACCGCTTCTATACGCCGACTTCTCGTTCGCTCATACCAACCCCGAGACTTCGCCGTTTCGCACACCGCTATATATAGCCGGCAGTTATATAATTATCTGGATACTGCTGACATTTTTGTATCGAATTGCTTTGGAACGTAACATCGAGTAGATTGCTCTCGCGATCGTGACTCCGTTGGTAGAAGAGTAGTAGGAGGATATAACAAATAAACGAAGCCGTGAGATACGTGTAGAAAAGGCTTGAGAAAAATCGTAACTATATATATAAAGAGGAGGAGAACGAGTTATCGACAATGCTTGGGGCTTATTACTCGAGAGGGTTTTCCGTTGTTGGATAAAAAAAAAAAAAACAAAATAAAAAAAAAAGAAATATAACAGAGGGTGACGAGTATGAAACAAACGGAGGGTAGAGTTAGCCGAACGAGATAGAGAAACTCGCCGGGAGTGAAAGGATTGACAACCGAGAGAAAAGCTAACTCTGCGGGTTGTACTGTGCGGGCATTTCTGTGTGTATGTATCGGTGTGCAGTTTGAAGCCAATAGTAATGGCTCGTCGAGGCGTGCGACAAACGCTGGTACAAGCTTCTCAAACAATACGAACAAAAGAGCATCAATTTTACGTTTTTATCGTCTGGCATTGTCCATCTTCGACAATGTCCTTCTCTCTTTCTGCTGTTGCTGCTGTTCGAGAGTATCTCTCGATGCCCGCGCGTTATACGCGCACCAACCGTTTCACTTCTCATCCTCTTTACGCCGCTTCCATAGCTAGGATCACTTCGACGTTCTCGTTTCAACCGGAACACACTCATCCTACTGAGTTTGATACCAGCGGAAGATTCGACGTCTTCGAGTTTCTTATATACGACCATTTCACAATATATCGTAGGGTAGTATACGCAAGCTGACTACCCTCCTCTCCGCAAAGGAGCAACAATTGTCTATCACCGCGAACAACGCGATATTCGATCGATATTTCTTTCACATACATACATGACTCGTTTTTTTTTTTTTTTTTTTTTTTTTTTCTTTCCTCTTTAAAGTATCGAGAGAGAGGCTCATATAGATAAGAGACACTCATCCCTCGGGGACATTTTCTTGGCCGTATTCCGTGACGCTTGTTGTATCCACTGCTCTATACGAGAGCGTAGTAACGTTAACCACCGACGCGTAAGAAAAGAGAAAAAAAAACATTGTTAAAGGAGGGAAGAGGAGGACTCTCGGAGGTTTAGATACTTCGATATTTCGTTGTCGGTGTGCTTCGCGAAGTATCGATTCTTCCGGGGCGTATAGGATATGCAAGAGTTACTCGATACTCAAAAGAGGGGGATGAAAATCCTCGATGCTTATGGGAACGATACGTGTCACGTATAAAATTGTTATGTATATTACACGGTATAGGGGTTCGAAGTCTTCGGTCCCTTGCCAAGGGACAAGTCACGAGAATTCGAGATTTCGTTTTTTTTTTTTTTTTCTTGTACATTTTCTTCTGCCTTCGTAACTCTTTCTACAAACTGCATAGGACACGAATAATCGGATCGATCTGTGAATGGACTATATCGCGATCAAAGCGCATCTTTTATTTCGATTCAGTTGCGATCTGTGCGTTTGGTAGTCCATTGTTCATAATGATTTGGTGCTTCGAGCGCCAGAGGAATTAGCATAACGGGGGTGAGGCGGATTTCTGCGTATACTCGAGCTACTAACTCGTCCACGGTTTCCACAATAGCATATTGTTTTGACCGTACAAGAAGGGGGATAGTTGTCTGCTCGCGGGGTGCAATTACGAGCTTGAAGCGCGGAGAACGAGAGAGGGAGCGAGAGATCGGAACGGCGCGGTAACGCGAGCTGGCGACTTGGAACTTGCAATTAAACAGCAACAATTACACGGGGGTAACTTTAGACTGTAATAACACGGAATAAAGGGTTCTCGCGCCACCCCTTCGTGTCTCCTCTCTATGCCCCTCTAACCCATACAGCCTGCCGGGATGCTTGGTACCCCCCTCTTGAAAATGCTCGAGCAACTCACCCTGTCCCCGTACTATATATACTAGAGACCCATCCTCCACATTCAACCTCCCCACTCCTCCCTCTTGCTGCTGGTTACCGGATGATTTACCGATCCAATTAGCTCTCCGCGGGGACTCTCCTAAAAAGACGTCCGGTCTAATTTAACGGGCGTCCAATTAAAGAGTAACCCTACGATCCGCGGCCTCTCCATCGCGATGTGTTGTACACAACTCGCGTGTTTGTGTGTACGTGTGTCGAACGATATGAGAAAACGGTTGACGTTTTTTTTATACACGTCTGCGTTTTTTATATTTCATCATTAATCTTTCGATATACTGGATATTCTGAGTATTAAAAAAAATTATGGTTCGCGATGAAAATTTACTCAAACTTCGCGGAAAATTATTCTGGGGAAAAAAAAAAAACGATATTTTTTAGCGGGTTTCCGTGTCAAATATGGAATGGGTGGAAATTGAAGTGCCAGCGAGAAATGATACATAGAATCCAGTCGAATTCAAACGTCGAGACTGATTTTTTGAGTCGTTACCGATTCATACAGAACGTAGAAAAAAAAAAAACGTAAAGCAAGGAGTCCTTGCAATTTTTATCGGTAATGAAAGAAGTATTCCAAAAAATGCACTCGATGTCCCTATATACTTTTTTCCACTAAATAAAAATTGCTCCAGTAGTTTTAACCAAAAGCTGTAAGATTAGTAACCCAAAAAAAAAAAACGTTTTTTTCACCCATAACTTCCACGTTCACCGCAACAACCAATTACGCACGTGTACAGAGAAAATTTTTCGATCACTTTGATAAATTCTTCGATTTTTTTTTTTTTCGATAGGATTGCCACTCTAAAAATCGATTGTATAAATACCGATTTTTTAATAAACTTCCCTCATTTCGGTATTGACCCAATTTTATAGCATCGGAATCGAATACGAAGACGTTCAGCTACACCGGAAGTGTTGGACAGAGCGTTCTGCGACCTATATATATATATATATCTAATACATTCGACTGGGATCATGAAAGATAAATAAGAAAATCGGGAGTAAAAGCGACTGCCAGGCCTCGAATTAATGCTCTCGAAGAGCCGCGATGTGTTGACCGCCAGACTATCGTCGCCAGTCGAGTGAAGCAGAGGATTTCGGTTCCAACTATATCCCAGCGACGACAGCAGTAAAGCGACCCTAATGGGGTCACACATCGGCGCTGGCCGATTTCAATTATTTATTCAGAAGTCTCTACCTCACCTCCCCCTTCTTTCTCGTCGAGAGCGTCGAGGCCATATCCTCGACGTGTCGAGTTTCTATCCGTCCTTTCTGTACTTCCGTCCAGTGGCATACGAGCGATGCCCGCGGAACGGGTAGAAACGTAGGACCCTCGTTAAAGATTCAACCGAGTTATCTCAGCGCGGCGAGATTGAAATTTTCCATGCAGAGCGAGTGGCCTGTTGAGGAAAGTACTGCCCAATCCTAGCAACTTTAGCAGCGGCACACACACGCATACATACATCGTACTGCAGTGGTTCAAGCAACGATTTTCTCCAACCTTCTTGTTTAATATTTCAAAAGAAACCGAGTCGTAAGCTAAGGAATTTTGTGTCGTCGAGTTCCGACATATTCTCGAAACGACATCGCGGAATCCAAAAACTCGATGTAAAAATACGGGTGAATACGAATTTTAAAAAGGGGATGTAAAAAAAAAATGAGGACGTTTCTGCGATACGCGCTGCAATAGCGAGCGATTAGCAATTACTTAATTAAAAGAGATTAAATACCTCGTCTGCCCGGTTCACGGGTATACAAAGGATCGTACGGGAAAATAGTAAGCGTCGTATCGTCGGTGCACCTCGCCGGCTCAACGGTGTATGAAGGCTCGAGCGCGTATCGTGTCCCAGCAGAATCGTGACGCACGCTTGCGAGAAGGATCGTCGAGGGTTTGAGAGCGGAAGGAAGCGGGGGAAGGGAACGAAATACCTCTCGTGCAAAAGCTCGCCACTCGTGAATCGCATAATGCTGGTCGACGAGAGAGAGAAGAGCCCGGAATGAGCTACGCGCAATGCGATAATTCTATTTGCCAGGAGCGATTATGAATATCTACCTCGTGCCAGAACCCCGGCATACAGTCTCGCGGATCAAATGCTATCTCGTTTGCTCTTGCAACTGCGAGAACGAAAGCGAAAGAGATGGAGTAGTAATAGTGATATATATGTGTATATATAGAGATATATATATATATATATATATGTATAAACATTGAACAACCCTCTCTGCAGTGGCCTGCGGACAGAGGAAAAGCCCGATAATAATTATTTGCCCGACACGCTGATGCTCCGCTCTACCAGCAAGCAAAACTCTCCATTCCCAGCATCCCTCTTGCTGCTCCTCGCTCGCTTTCACGTCTATCTGGCGGCAATCGCTAATTGTCCTCGTCAGCCTACTGGCATTAACCAACTCGCCTACTGTAGTATGCAGCATCCTCGATCGCAAATGGGGTGAAAAAGAAGACGAATAAACTATGAACGTATATATATATATATATATTTTTTTTTTTTTTTCAAGAACTAATTACGAGTAGCCGCGCAGTAGGGCTAAAAAATAATGTACTCGGTTGACGGAATTCTGAAGCTTTTGGTTCTCCAGCAATTATCAGCGCGTCGTTATCGTTAGCCCGCTAAATGCATTTTAGATCGCGTCGTTTATTGTCTTCAAAAATGCAATGATGATCCCGATGATTCTGATGCAATAACAAGAGTCTGCGATAATTTTGAATTCTACAGTGCTTAACCCTGTCGAGAGAGTAACATACCGTTAAACGCCCATTAGCAGCCTTGGTATTGCGCTTTTTGTTTCTCCTGACCGATATTCTCGGGCTGTAGAACATTCTATAGATATTCTCAAACGATGCGCGTCATCGATTCTCAACCCTACATGAATTTCTTCCCTTGTATGACCCACAGGTTTTGCGTCGGCGATCGTTTCTACCTTTGCGACAACAAGATTCTCTGCGAGTACGATTACGAGGAGAGGCTTGTCTTTGCGAATATGGCACTCCATCCACCTGCATCTCTTGCGCACATAAAGAGGCAGTTACCACCGACGCCCACTCCGCCCAGCGGAACTGGAGCCGGTGGACAGAATTTGCAACAACAGCAACATTCAGGACACAATCAACTTCAACAACATCAGGGACAACTACAGTCGCAAACGATCGGTCAACAGATGGGACAACACAATCACGTCTCGAATGTAAGCATTAAATTTTCATTTTCTAGGAGTTCTATTGATCGGAATACATTTTAATGAATTAATAGAGTTATTATTTTACGAGACACAAACGAAAAGAAACAAAAAGTGCATTTACGAAATTACGATTTGTCGTTTCAGGGCCAATTATCGGGAGTTGCGCCAACGGTAAACGGTAATATTGGGGGTGGGGGTGTACCCAGAGGAGGACCGGGCGATATGAACAACAATGGTCTCGCGGGGCCGGGTATCGGTGCGGTAAAATCTCAGCCAATGTCGATGCCCGCGCCGACTAGCTGAGACGAGGCTCCACCACCTATGAAGAAGCTCCGATGTCTCGACGGATACTGAACATATACAAGTGAGCGACTTCGACGGATTTGAAAAATATAGGTGGAAGAACACAGTGAGAGAAGAAGTTCGGACTGACCTTAAGCCCCGACAGACTGAAGTTATGACGAAGCGATAAAACAAAAACGAAGCAATCGTCTGGACGATTAGAAAACAAACGAAAAAAAAAAAAAAAAAAAACAAAAAAAAAAAAAAAATCATTGTGATGACACGTGCGGAAATCAGAATCGAACAAAGTGACAATTTATATATGTATAGGGAATATACCAAGCTGTATAAATACGATAACGAAATAATTGTAACCATCAAATGGCTTATGTAAGATATTTCTAGAAAAAAAAAAAAAAAAAAAAAAAAAGAAGAAGAAGCAGAAGAAGAAAATGCGACGATGTTTATTCGTTTGCCTTGTCGAATGCAAAGAAAAATTGTAAATATAAATTGGATATAAGAGAGCGATGAAAATATAATTAACGTGCGAATGTGAGATGCGAATGAGATTTGCAAGAAGCGTGTGCGAGTCAACAATAGAAACGCATAGTCGGTTCCATACAGCTGATACCAAAGATTATAATTGTAAGATAAAAAAAAAAAATGCCCAGTCAGACGGCGAATATTCCTATTTTCTTTTTCTATGTAAGATCAACACAATATTCGGGACTCTACGACGTTGTCGTTTCACACGAGTTCTCAGTCATAGCTTTACCGATACCAAAAAGAAAAAAAAAAAAAAAAAAAAAAAAGAAAAAAAAAATTCTATCCAAACCAAAATACGACGTCGCTACTGAGACGTGACGTGAATTACGCGACGAACGCGCGGTAAACACCTCTCCGAGTATGATCGAGTACAAAGAAACGCTATGTATAGAAAAAAAAAAAGAAAAAAAAAAAAATGATAAAAAAAAAAAATATCGAAAGAAAAGGATGAGATGGAGTTAGTTAACGATTGAGCTAAAGTCGATAAAGAGATGAGAAAGGCGATATTATTGTTGTAATTTTTTTTGTTTATGTAAAGGCGTAAAAGCCTGCAAAAAAAAAGCGCACTTATTTGTTAAATTCATCATTGTATATAAAGTCATTATTAGTGCACCTATTAATACCTATATTGGCGATCGATAGGGTTCTCCATTACTACCGAAGACAACAACAAAACGAAAAAAAAAAAAAAAAAAAAAAAGCAAAAATATACATTGTTATTAATACAAAAAATGTATACTTAGATATATTTATTTTCATTTTTTTCACTTTTCCCAAACGGTTATCCGAGATGCTCTTCATTTCGTCGTTTGCATTGAGGTCATGCGGCGCTTGTCGATTTTCCCCGAATCGGGAATCGCTCTTGTCTCGTTTCACGTTTCGCCCGCAACTACTATAATCTACAGATTTCAATAACGTCGACCCGGGGGCAATGGATATGGGACTGCGATATCGAAATCGCAGAAGTAGAGAAAAGCCGTTGCCGTTGGGTTTCAAGTTGGCCGATTTGTTCTTCGACCAAACTGAAGGGGGGGATTCTTGGAAGCGACCGCTACACTCGCCAAACCCGATTTCCCTAATGTCTTCCAGCCCACGAGACTCGAGGGATGTTATTATATTCGGTGAAGACTTTATAATGGGAGGTTGAAACTCCTTAAAACTCGTAGGCACGCTCCGTCGCGTACCGATCCTCGCCCTTTTCGCTCGGCGCATATTGCTCCTCGTTTAAATTTATAGAGCCGAACAGACAGAGCAGTTTTGCCCGATGCGCGATGCGGAAGCATATACCCCTCATCCGCGGAGAAATGGGAGCGAGTGTGCCCTTTGCACGAGTTGCGCTAAAGCTTGCAAGAAGCGTTTCAATAACAAACGGAGATTCAATTGTAATGGCCATAAAATGCAGGTAAGTTTTATTAATTAGAATATTTTTCGCGAACGAGAAGCATCACGAGGCGGAGGACAAAAAAATTGCTCGATGCTGTGGTGAAATTTAATTGGATTCGCTCACGGCTGGTTTAATCGTGTATAGGGAAGGAAAAAGAGCGGCAGCAACAGCGAGGGGGTTGGTGTGTACTGTCGGCCGAGTTTGCGGTGTGCACCCTCTCTCAAAAATCACATTAATCATACGGGGCAAAAAAAAAGAGATGAGAAGAGAGAACGGAGCGGGGCTATCCCCTTAAAATAATCTATCCACGAAATGAAATCAGCAGAAGCAATTTCCAGGGACAGAAAGAGAGTACGATCTCTGTTCCTCTTTATCGTTGTGATGCTTTGCTACGCAGAAAGCCACCCTCGATGCGTACACGCGAGACTCCGGGACTGCCCCGGGACCTCTCTATGCAACGGACAAATGACGATGCTTGCCTCTCTCTTCTCTCCCCCTTAAACGAAGCAAGCAACCGCAAGAGAAATTTTGTCCCATCTCTGCCACTCTCTCTCTCTTTCGGCCCCTTCCCGTTTCTCTCCGATCGGAATTAAAGATCAAGCGATAAGGGCTCTGTTGTCATCCCTTCTGAGAGAAACACGCTTGAAGCACCGACATCGTTGGCTTTACCACAATATCGAAAGCGAAAAAAGAATAATATAGAACGGCACAGGGTAATTTTTCTCTCGGGATAGATGGGATGGCTGAGATGAGACATTAGATCATTTATTAAACAAATGGCTCGTCTGTTAAGTCAGTGGACACTTATCTTGTTATCAATACAACACAGAGACGATAAAATACAATTTTTTTGGATGAAATTACTAATAAACTATCACAACCGGAAAATCAATAAAGCATTGATTCAATATAGTTTTTCTTCAATTATCACAGAGCTTTAAACCGCATCAGTGTGGAAAAAAATAAAGAAGCAATATTTTTTTTTTTACTGGTCGTTTTCATTCTTAATTGCACATGAGTCACGTACTCATTTTTAGTAGATCATTAAATGCGAAGCGACCAATGCAATGCGGTTCACTACAAAAATATTCAGTGTTGACAAAAAAAAAAAAAAAACACGTCAGATACATTTTTTTGCATCATTTCATTGGTTTTCAAGAATCACATCCGCCATTGAAACATATCGTCAAGGTACTTCCGCAAGAGATAAACAGCGGGAGTCTAATATTTCGTACGCCGTATATGGACGTCTCGATTCAAGTGTAGTATTCAATTTGTGGGTTTCGTCCTTTGCGTTTGCGTATAGCAATAATAATCACGAAACTTGAATATGAATGGACAAGAATTGATCTGTTTTCTACTTTACGGCAGCTTCGGTAACTACCAATCGGCCGATTAAACGAGTCTAGAAATGTTAAATCGTTCGCTGATTACTTTTTCGAAGGGATTTCCTACAGGTCTTATTCTCAGAGTTATGGACAACGTTCGGCGTAAAGTAGAGATTTCAATGATGCCTACCGATCTCGGTATGTACAACGATTTTGGCGAATTAGAGGAAATTACCTTGGGGCGTAATGCGTCGAAAGTGTATACGGGAAATATTACATTTGCTTTCTACACGAAAAGTAATCCGCATGACGGTCAGAATATCCAAAGTGACGGTGCAACGAATTTGACAAACACGAACTTCAATGCTACCAATCCGACGTATTTCATAGCCCATGGATGGCTTGACTCTGGAAATGGTCCCACTGGCACCCTTATTCGCGAGGGTTTGTTGATCGCTCTTGCAAATTAAGCAATTCTACTTTAAACTACAGTCCAAGCTCCGTATTCTTAACTTCCCTTAACTTAACCGATCCTTTATTTTAACTCGTTACCATGACAACAAGTTCCCTTAACTGTATTTCTTCTGAGTCCGTTTCTCCAAGGGGAGTCTATTTCGTAAAATGTAAACTGCGCATGCGCAGCAGGTACAACGTGGCTTCGTACCTACGGACGCGTATACCCCTCGTTGCCAGTATTCGCAGCAACTGACTGAGGGTCGATAGGGGAAATACAGAAAAGGGAACGTCCGGACCCGTCGAGTTAAGAATACGGAGCTTGGACTGTACTACTCTTTTCTTGTTTACAGCTTATTTAGGAGAAAATAAAGAAGATTCCAACGTGATCGTCGTTGATTGGAGCAAATACAGTAAGACAATATTTTATATAGATGCAGCCTTCAAGGTCAGAAAGGCGGGTCGAGAAGTTGCCAAAATGATCAAGTATCTGTATAGCCATAGAGTAAACCCTGACATGATTACCCTCGTCGGCCATTCTCTCGGAGCTCATGTAGTGGGAATTGCTGGTTACATCATCCGACCCCAAGTTAAGCATATAGTTGGCAAGTTTCACCGATTTGAATCGAAGTATAAATCAACTATTATCAAAATACGAACAATGTATTCTTTAGGATTGGATCCGGCACTTCCGATGTTCCATTTCGCACGTTCTGGCGACGGACTCACAAAAAAAGACGGTCAGAATGTGCAGATCATTCATACGAATGCCGGTGGTTTAGGCTATCTGTGTCCTCACGGTCATTCGGATTTCTTTCCAAACGGTGGAACAAAACAAGAAGGCTGCTGCGACAATGGAACCAGCATTATCGCTTGCGCTGCTTGTTCGCACAATTATGCCTATAGGTTGTTTGCAGAGTCACTCAAAAGAACTTTAAGCGCAATTCGATGTGATTCGCGTGGTTGGTTTGGAAGGCATTATTGCGAAGGCGGCTCGCAAACCGCGCCGATGGGTGGACGCGATCTTGATCTTGTAAGACCTGGAATTTACTATTGGTCGACAGATTTTAACTTACCCTCCACTAAATCCAAAAGCAAATCAATTATCAGTTCGGGTTTGAAGCTATTTTTCACCAATGCAGCTTGCAGTGTAAATCCGATGATAGGAAAATTCAGAACATTCGCAAAAGAAACATCCAAATTAAGTCACCTTGCAGATTTACCGTAAATGTAATGATATAATGTGTACATAACTGTCTGCGTAAATAAATTCATAACCGCGATCATATCATAATTTTTATCTGCTTAGTGCGTCAATGACTTTGGCATTCGATATTTCCGGTGGATTAAAAATCCTTTGTTAAAACCCAACTTTTTTATTTTGCAAACGTAACTATCGGCTGAATGTGTGAAACAACCGATTATTTCCCCATAGGAAACGTAAAAATCATGTTTTTTATATACAAGGCTTCATCGAAAGGAAATATTAGCTCGGTCAACTTGCGTCATCGAATTTCAAGCTTCGTTTAAAGATAATAAGTTCGATTAAATACAACTATACAAGTTATGGCCGATTTTCTATTATTCTACAGCGCCTTTTTTATATGCGGTATCCAAACTTGCGGTTGACGCTTCTATTCATTCGTACTATTAAATAGCATACCGAACTATTAAATATTAAATAAATCGATTCAGCATTGATACATGTCTTTATCTCGTTTCGTCAACAAGTGACATCTGAGTACACTATCGAAACGGCTCATTAACGTATGAAATTGAAACTTAGTCTATCAAAAAACGGTATATAAGCAACTGGTTTCCAAAGCAATCATCAGTTGTGAAACAAATTAGCAATTCTGAAAATGAGGGCCTGCACGTTGATCACTTTACTTTGCGCCTGCTTCGCCTTCGGTAAATTAATATTCCGTGATTCGTCACATTCACAATACACAATATTGAAATAAATAGAGAATATACAACTTCTCGTCTCGTTTCGTCTGCTATAGGCTTTGCAGAAGACGACTACGCTGAAGAAGACGAAGGTATGAGACCGGATCGATATCTCAAAGAGATCGATGCGATGCCCACAAATCTCAGCATTTACGACGATAATGGCAACCTAGTGGAGATCACAAAGGAACCAGGGCGTCCAGGAAAATGGTTTACGGCTCCTGTTACGTTCACTCTCTACACGAGAGACAATACTCGTACTATAGAGCAATTGGTAACCAATGATCAAATGAAATTGAAATATAGTCACTTTGATCATCGTAGGCCAACACGTTTCATTACTCATGGATGGACACATTCCGGTCAGAGTATCTCTTGCGTTCTGATTCGAGACGGTGAGTTAATTACCCTTTTGGAAATAACGGTTACGCAGCTTGATTTTTTTATAATCAACGCATCTTTTCTGTAATGCGTCCAGCGTACTTGAAAGCAAACGACGACAACGTAATCGTCGTTGATTGGAGCGGAACCAGCCAAACACCTTACATATGGGCGTCCACTCATGTCAAAATGATTGGCAAAACAGTTGCTGAGATGATTGATTTCCTGATCGAAAAGGGAAATTTAAACCCCAACAACATAACCCTCGTTGGCCATTCCCTTGGCGCTCACGTCATGGGACTCGCTGGTTATCAATCAAAGTACAAAATGCACCACATAGTTGGTAAGTTTTAGTGTCAATCCTACTCGATTTTTTGAGCTTAATGAGCGCAAAAACAAAATCAATGAAAGACGATTGTTTGTTCTTTAGGATTAGATCCGGCTCTTCCAATGTTCAATTTTGCTTGGCCATCTGAATGCATCTCGACGTTAAGTGGTAACCACGTAGAGATCATTCATACAAATGCCGGTTACTTGGGTTATCTAGGAGCATCTGGTCACTCGGATTTTTATCCGAATGGTGGCGCATCACAACGAGGCTGTTGTGACACCTTCATTCCAGTTGCCTGCAGTATATGTTCGCACATGCGAGCAGTCGAATTCTTTGCGGAATCCATTTCAAGTCCTTTCGTGGCAGTTTCGTGGCAATGTAAGAATAATGTGGAAATCACGTTCGGTTTATGCAGAGCCCAAAATGACACTACAACGATGGGAGGACCAAGCATCAATCTTGCAAAACCCGGAACGTATTACTTGGAAACGGGTGCCCAATCTCCCTTCTCCAGAGTTAATTGAAATGTTTCCTTATCTACGGTGCAATGCTTATCATTATCGCAATGATGTAAGATTTCGATATCATGCAACCGCAAGAATTGACGAAAGGTGCGACCCCTGTACTCTAATTGAGGAACTATAAAAGAGAAGTTAATTCTTTGGATTTGTCGGCCAGTAGCACAGTACCATAAATGTACGCAATACTGTATATAATAATATCTATGCAATAAAATGTATTTTTTTACTTGAAACCTTTTTTAAACACTAATTACGATCCCTTACTGTGAAGATTTTACACGTGAAGATTGGTTATGACGCAATTTGGTCACAACGAACAAAAATCAGTGTCAAAAAGAATAATTCAGGTTCATTGCACAAATCCTTATCTTGTTTCCGTATGCTTTTACAACTTAGTACACCGCTGGTACACAATGGCTCACGTTCACCGCGAATAAACATTACGAACTCATAACCGAGTATACATATAGTGCTGATTTCAACATAGGTTTTTCTCTTCCTCAACTGACAGACACTTAAGGTAACTCTAGTGGGGTACAGAGGTGGGGATGGGCCGCGTGGCAAGCGGTATGCGAGGAAGGCAGCGAGTGAGAGAGAAGTCCCTTTAATTTGTGATATCTCAAAAAATAGATGGCGAATCGCTTTCAAACTTTACCATGCGCCTTTTCAAAACATTATCTTGACGTAGAAATGTTTCTTTGCCACATATGTTTATCAAGTTTTCCGTAGCAACGGTTTATATGCTGAAACAACGGATCTTCCATTTTGATAATAATGGTAAGTACCTCAACTTCAACAACCATTATTTTCGGAACTAGATAGTGAATCTATTTCGAATTTGGTACACAACGAAGTTATCACCGAAATAATCATCTAAAACATATCCTAAATTCAGCTTAAAATATTTGAATGGGCCTAATAATGCTATCTTAAACCACATGAAAAATTAGGGTCCGTGCATCGATCGATCTTTTACTGTTCAGCTTCATATTCGGTAAACAAAATTTATAAAATTGAACGGAGCTAAAATATCATACTCGATTACCGATTATAATCGTTTCTGATTAGCGTGACACCAGCAATGCACATTATATATGGGCCGCAAATCATATCATTACAGTTAGTCAACAAGTGGCTGAAATGGTTGACTTCCTCGTCGAGAAGGGACCGACAGATGCCAAGCAAGTTACACTCATTAGTCATTCAATTGGAGCCCATGTCATGGGACTCGTTGGACAGCGTACCAAATATCGCGTAAACACTATCCATTGGTAAGTCCCAAAACAAACTTTATTATTATTTGAAGGAATCAGAGTCAAAAATTTAAAAGAAAACTAATAAAAACCCCGATTTTTTTTCTCTACAGGACTTCCCGCTCTTTCCATGTTCAATTATGCTGGTGATAACGATCGACTCTCAAAGAGCGATGCTGAATACGTACAGATCATTCATAGGACCGCTGGACACATGGGAACATTGCAGTCACTCGGACAGACGGATTTTTTTTGTAAATAGAGCGTCTAGACAACTAAATTGTTGCGGTAGTAGTGCTCCCATTTGCGGTGCCTGTTCGTATCATCGTGCCTACGAGTTATTCGCTACGGCGATCTCTAAACTTCTGAACGCTGTTGAATGCGACACATGATCACTACAAAAGCGGCGGATGTAATGCTCACACACACACCCTTCCATAGGTGGACTCAATCTCGATCGAGCAAAGCACGGAAAGTGCTACACGAAAACAGAGTAGACCCACCGTTCTTCACTCGGACTGATTTTTTAAATTTATGACTATATTGTTCGAACATTAATTAATTTATTGTTGCGAATAAAATCAATTTGTTTCTACACTGTATAACTAATCTGGATGATTTAATTTAATTTACTTTAAAACTGTGTTTGCGAACGTATTAATGTTATTTATATTATTTTCGCAAACAATTTTTTCTACACCAACGATATTATTTTTTCCTCTCGCACTGTGACGACTCGCGCATGCCATTTATATAGTCGGCCTTGCATCACACAACTATCGAATGTGGCGAAAAAAATGAACGTGGGTCACGTGTACGTTTCTTATCTCGATTTATTGTTCGGCGATAATCAAATAACTATTGAAATGCATAGGCTTCTATGTGTATATGATTCCTATATTGCTTGTAACGGTATATAACGAACTTTATTCAAAAGCAGCGTTCAATATGCTGTTCGGCATCTTTACGATTAGCCTCCGTAGTGCCATAATCCAAGAATCTTAAAGATGATTATCCATGCAATAATCCATTTGGTACTTGTCTACGCAGCATTTGGTAAGAAGTCATAAATTTAACGAATTTCGGATAACGCTCAACGCTAATTACATTTTTTTTAGTTCATTCGGCCGAAGAGTATCTCGCAGCGGCCGCAAACGCGTCTCTTTACCAGCGAGAGATTGATGCTATGCCCTTAGAACTTCGCATGCTCAGCGACGATGGAACACTAGTCGAGATAACAAAGGACATAGATCCCGATCCAAACACATCAACGCGGAGATTTTTCAATCGTCCAAATACCTTTCATCTCTTCACGAGACGCAATCCGACTCAAAGCCAAATACTGTGGGTTAACAACAATCAAAGTGTGGCCAACAGTAATTTCGATCCCACAAAACCAACGCGTTTTATAACGCACGGGTGGATCAGCAGCCGAAATGGCTCGGCTTGTACTCTCATTCGCGACGGCAAGTTAATACCTGTAAATCTTTCTGCAACAGCACTCGTTACAGATGATATTCTTTTTTGCTATCATTGTCCTTTATGTTACTCACAGCTTATCTGGCGAAGGGCAACTGCAACGTGATTGTTTTTGACTGGAGCGATATCACTTCTATGCCTTACATATGGGCGTCCAATAAACTCTTGTCGGCTAGCATGGAAGTCGCGAAAATGATCGATTTTCTCACTTCTTTCGGTTGGTTAAATCCCAATAAGACTACGCTAGTTGGCCATTCGCTGGGAGCTCACGTAATGGGACTCGCCGGGTATCATTCCAACAACTCGATACGCAACGTAGTTGGTAAGATCTACACTCCAAGCTCCGTATTCTTAACTCCCCTTAACTTAACCGATCCTTTATTTTAACTCGTTACCATAACAACGAGTACCCTTAACTGTATTTTCCCTAAGTGCGTTTGCCCCCCTCCAAGCGGAGCCTATTTCATAAAATGTAAACTACGCACGCGCAGCAGGTACAAGGTGGCTTCGTATCTACGGACGCGTATACCCCTCGTTACCCCTATTCGCAGCAACTGACCGGAAGTAGGGACGATAGGGGAAATACAAAAAAGGGAACGAGTCCGGTCCCGTCGAGTTAAGAATACGGAGTTTGAACTGTATTAAAATTTCTATTTTTTTTCATTTTTTATTAAAATTAACCCTTCACCTATGGGGGGGGGGGGGGGCGGGTGCGGTATGGGCATCGCGTGTGTTAGGTTACGAAAGGTTAATCCTATCAATGCGAACTCAAATGGAATCAATGACCAACATGTTGCTTTCTAGGACTAGATCCAGCGCTTCCAATGTTTCAATTTTCCGGTCCCGGTTCAGGAATTTCGAAGATGGATGCCAAACACGTACAAATCATTCATACAAACGGAGGTTGCTTGGGTTATCTCAGAGCCGTTGGTCATACGGATTTTTATCCGAACGGCGGAGTACAACAACCGGGCTGTTTTCTAGCTGATCTTTTCGGCTGCTCGTGTTCTCATCAGCGTGCTTATTATATATTCGCCGAATCAATCATAACCTCGAAACCTTTTTACGGCTACCGTTGCAAATCGTACGTAAACTATGTGACCGGCTGTTGTTCAAAACGAAAACTTGTGCGTATGGGAGGAGCTAATCTCAGTTTTGCGAAGCCTGGAAAGTATTTCCTGTCGACCAGAGCCAAGCCACCGTATTCTAATTTAAAGTGATTTTTATTCAATTGACCATTTCACAGTATGTTGTCTGGCTGATCGGTACGATGGTTCATAGATGACTTATAGAATCATAGTTATCCGTAATGATAAGAACGATGATAATGATAAGAATGATATTAATCTTTCACGTACGAGGATCAGAATTGGCGTTAGTGTCCAACCGACGCGGTTTATATTTTAAAAAATGAAATAAAATAGATAAAACTGAGAAAAAGTTATTGCCGCACCTCAGAGAGCGGATTTGCCAATGGCACAGAAAAAGTAATTGATTGTCGACATTCACATGGTTGATTTTCCATTTAAATAGGTCGCCTCGGCGCATAGAGTTTAAAAGCTTTAGCACCGTCGATACCACGGCCAACTATTCGCGAGACAATTTTCATCGAGTGAGGAACGAGAGGATTCCTTTTCTCGCAAGTGTCGCGAAGTAACTTCCCCGGGCAGTCGTCCGTATGCGCGTTATGGTCCGAACATCCTACTACGTTTTCGGAAAGCATTGATGCCCTCTCTTCTCTATAGGGAATCGCTCCTTGCTCGCCGTTCATATCGTTGCTCGTATTTCAAATTTTATCGTTCGAAAATGTTAAGGCGACCTTAACGGCGAGGTATAGAATTCGGCGACAAAGTGTCGTCGGTGTAACAACTCGACCAAGAGGTCCTACTTTATTCACGACATGAGGTATATTCGGCGCGCGATGCCCGAAATCGCACGAACGCCGCTCCACTTTCTCTCGCGTTTCGTTTCTGTCTCCAGTTTTCGCCCCTCTCTTGTCAGCGAGGAGAACAAGGGACCAAATTTCGTTTAGTCTGTTGTCAAGATATTTTGATTAACTCCCGTATTTCGGGATGTCGTCGAGCAAACGAGGGCAATCCTCCGGCAGCGGGGGATCGAGACGGAAGTCTCAGATTGATTCAACGCCGGGAAGATCATCTTTCGATGTTCTCACGATAGAATTTCAGTACTACGCGTAGGTTAACCACTGATATTTTCGCTAATCGTAAAGAAAAAAAAAACTGTTGATCGATTTGACTTATACGACTGCACAGAGCTGCTATGAGAAACTTGATATCCGCTATGTCGAATCCTGCGGATCGCGCGACAGCCTTATTGTGGACAAACAAACTATTCGGTGCTGAGTACAACGTCGAACTTCTTCGGGACAAGCGTAACAGATATCTCGCCGCGCTGACCGTAAACGTGATAAACGACGAACTGATCGGAGTTTTTGCTGAGGATCCACCGTTCGGTACATTGAAGGATCTCACAAAAATGGAGATCATCAATGCTCCTTCTACCGAATGGGAAAAGGATACCACTTGGGCGGATTATGTTTCGATTCTACCGGACAATCACAAAGAAGTATTATAAACACTTTTGGTAAACTTGCAGTATAACTTTCGGTCGAATTTCATTAGATTCCCTGCACCTATCATTGCATCGATGAAACTTGCCAACAAGGATCATACGACATGGGTCAGCAATTGGATAACGCAAGTTTGCTCAGCAGAAAAAATAATACAATGAATGACGAGACTCGATAATCGATACGTTTCATTTTTAAATTAGGAATTCATGTTCCTGCTATGTCAAATCCGACCTTATGCAGCTTTGATGCCGTGTCCCGATGCGAAAACCAAAGTAGCCGCGTGGATTCAAACTCTCTGCAGATTGAGTTGCACGTCTTGTGACAAAATGAAAGCGTTAAGAAACGATTACGCCTACGTGCTTTACGGCTACGTTCGAGATCTCAGAATCGCCGGTCCCTTTCAGGACTATCCGTCTTCGGACAGTTTACCATCGCTACCGGAAGCAGCTAAGTTAGAGCCGACGGGCAAAATAAAGTACCATTTTTTCCATCAATTTCCATTCAGTATCAACGAGAATATCTATTTTTAGAAATGCCGCGGAAAAGCATCCCTTGACTTCACCCTACAGTGAGGAAGCTTCATCGTTTCTAGAGATTCAACCGGTTGTCGAAGAGGGTGCATTCTGTTACATAGCTGTAACAGGAGATTTCGCTAATCCCGACGCGCTTTTACCGCCTTAAATATGCTACTGCGTGAAGAAAATTGGGAGAAACAAAATATTCATTTTTCATTTTTCAAGAGTAAAGACGAGTGAATGTATCGATCGATTTTAAAGGTTTTTCCTCGATGATTTAATGAAATGGGGTGTCTACAGAGGACGAAAGGTGGCGACAAAACTAGTTCTTCTAGCATACGAAAAATGTCCCATAAACTTTTCTTCTACCAACGTTGTCGGAACAGAGAGAAGTTCTACGCTATCTTCGTATCGCTATTCGACTCGGAGTGTTCGTGGCCAATGGTATACGTGTAAAAGAGAGGTTGGAAGGGCAAGCGGGACCAGAGAGAGAGCAAAGGGGGTAGATTTTTCCGCGCCTTGATATGATTAATACTTGGAACGACGATAGAAGGGTGGGGAATGGCGGTCGCGTTCAGGGTGGTGGTACGAGACGACGAGAGAGCGAGAGAGAGTCAGAGGGGTGGCGATTGCCGCGACTACTGGCAACACTATAGTCTCTACCCCCATAGTACGCGTACAGCAAATCCCCGTCAACCGCATTCAATTACGATGTTATCGCGAATACAGATGACGGTTATTTCCTTCGGTACACCCTATACATAACGGGGCGAACGAACGAGGCGAACTGAAAGCTCGCCTTTTGCGTGTTAAGTAAAGGCATATAATGCCCGGCCGGCCGCCCGTGTGATTGTTTTAGGATGTATGAGACGATTTTTCGGATAAAACGGAAAAGCTGCAACAATTTTTCTTCAGGGAACGACAACGAACTCGATTCTTCTGCTTTTTCACCCCAACATATCGTTGCTCGATGAGATATTCCGAAATTCAATTCTTATAATAATAATAATAATTACGTTCTATTAGGTGTTATCTTAAAATTAATCGGGGAAAGACAAATCTCCGAATTGTCCGAATTTCGAAATTTTTCGATCTCGAAATCTTCTGCAACTCCGAACACTTGCTGATGGAAAATACTTGTTTCGCGACAGCTGTCGCGAAGTTCAACGTCGAGCCGAAAGCTGTCTCCTGGCTATCTATTTCAAGACTATTAATGGCTTTCCGCAGTTCATCGCGAATTATTTAATCGTCAATGGGTAAGCGGATGTCCCCTTTTTTTTTTTCAACTCTTGAACAGAGGGGTTTTTGCATGCTGCTGAAGACTGATGGGGAAATAGGGGAAAAAATTAGAAGATAACTGCACTGCGCCTGACGAATGACTTTATTCCGATTGTACGTATAACTGGTTCGTCCGCACAAACTCTATCGTGAACTGCGTGAATTATAAGCCGCGAGTGCGACCGTACGGAAGAGTGACGGAAACGTCAAAGGCAAACGACGAGACTTTCACTGCGTATTCGATGTATGAAACGCGTTTATGTGTTGCCTCGTGCCTCGTATAGGCTGAACGATGTGCGTATGTGGATATTCCCGACATGTCGTTGCGAAACGGCTCAATATTTTCGCGATCGGTTACACTTTCCGGATGCGCGAAGCTCAAACCTCATCCGCATTCGGATTTTATATTGCGTAGTACATCCTGTAAGCGACCACGACGAGTCGAACGCACCGTGGCCCACGGGCATCACAAATAATCGAGGATAGCGCCCTCCGCATTTTTTTTTTTCGTCGAATCGGTTTTACGCAAATCGCGTCATTCGCTTCAAAACTTCAAAGAATCAAAGCTCATGAATGCTTCGCGAAAATGTAATTAATAAATATTACTTCTGAAAATCGGAAGGGTGACAAAAAAAATGTATAAATATGAGAAAAACTTTTTCACCGTGAATTTCTTTGGCATTAAAATAAATAAAAAAATGTATAAAAAATCCATTATATGTTCACGAAGGGTTTTACGAGACCAGAAAGACAAAACGAGACTATTATCACTGTAATCGAGTGAACAATGTGACCACTTCGTTTGACCGGTAACGTTCGCGTTCTCTACCGGAACATCGTATTCATCGACTTGTCGGCGTGCGTGGAGAAGGGGACCACGCGCTTCAGCGGTTTTCCCCCGCGGCTCGAGTGTACAAGTGCCCGGGAATGTTAAAACCGCGACGCCGAGATAGGTAGGATAAGTAGTTATGGTCCGCCGCTTATCTGCACTTAGGGTCTACCCGTTCGCCCGTGTAACGACGTACGCGAGAGAACCTCGAGTGGGACAGAAGCGGTGAGGCGACGGCGTGGAGCCTTCCAACGTTTTAAGCTCAAAGTTCTCCCTCTCAGTTTCGACCTTACAACGTATATATACCCTTTAAAACCACGAAATGCTATGCTTTCATCGAGGCAACGATGCCGTGTCAGGAGCTCTGCTCGTCCCTTGTGTGTTTCTCCTTTCCGACCGTTGAGAAATCCGTGGTTAATTGTCACGAATCTCAATTGCGGGTCGGCTTTTCACGCACCGCGATCCCCCATCTCGGTCACGAGATCGGGATAATCTTCGCGGTCGTTTCGGAGCGACGAAAATTAGAATCATAGCGATCCCTTGTTATTTGCCTTCGAAAAGCTTCCGAGACTCGGCAAACGCGGAATCGAGACAAACTTTTGTGCCGCGATCTCGAGATCAAGTAGAAAGTATAGTCTCGCTGTAACAACTATCGTATAACATAGCTGTGGATCGTAAGGAATTGGCTTGATGCGGTGCTTCGCTGCTGTACATACAACGAGCACTTACGTCGTAGACTCCCACCCCCCACCCCCTCCCCCTCTCCTACCATAAAGCAGCAAAGTTAAAGAAATCGGGAGCACGTAGAGAGCGTTAAAATTAACGACGCAGTAACAAAGTATTGTATGACTCTTGAAGCTCGAACGGACGTAGATGTAGTAGAAGGTTTTGCCGCGAGCTTTTCCGGTCTTCGCGAAGTGCGAGCGTAGGTACTTTTTTTTTTTTTTTTTTCTTTTTTTTTCTACTACACAGCCTACTCCCGTGAGCTGCCACCGGTAGTTACAACGGCAAACGCGAAATTGCTGGCTGCGTGGAGGGCTGTAATCAAATAGTTAAAAGCTATGCCCCCCCCCCCTCCCCCCTCCTCCACTGCACGTTACTCTCATATACTCGTTGCACGAAGTACACGGAGAGAATCTTACGGCCACATCTCTCACCTTTGAGCCCTCTGCACGATAAGACTGTAAAAACGTTTGTCTTTCCTTCTACTTCGTTCCCCCGGTGACTCGTTTCGCGAAGTTTGCGCGAACGAAGTATCCTTTGTTGGACTTTCGTAAAGACGAAAAAGCAAAATTGGCCACAACTGCGCCTTAATTTCACGCGAATTGACTGGTGAATGAGAAAAATTCAGTAAATACGCTGCAGGCACTGTTTTCTCGTCGAAAAAAGTGGTGAGGGTTGGCGAAAGATGAGGGTGTCGAAGTAACTTCGAAAATTGAGAGTGGAAAAAAAAACGAAAAGTCTAACCGGCTGTTAGGGTCGTAATACGGCGTAACGCTCGGTACTTAGCGGAGTATAAATAAGCGTTAAATCCGTGCTTAGGAGGCTTAATCTGTATTTTTCCTCGACGTTTATATATATATTCTCTTCTGGGCGCACCGGCGCCACTACCCCGGAATATATTATCACCCGGCTCGCGGGACTCTTTATCGCGTACACCGAAACAGAGCGAGACGCAGAGAAAGCGATAATGTCCTCCGAATCCTTTTTTTTTTTTTCGTCAGCCACCCTTCGCGGCGATAGATAACGAAGCACGTACTTGACGCAGTTTCTGCGTGCGTGCAGGAGCTGTTTCCCACTTTTCAGGTCGTCCCGAGGTTAACTTCGTGATCGAATTACGAGAGGGCGGACGGGGGACAGGAGAATCGAGAGGAAATAGGTATCCTTCTGTAATCTTACCTAATCCGTTGGTCATACGAATTAATGTTACGATCTTGAAAAGAGGGGGTGTGAGAGATGGAAGAGCGTCGATAGCCCATCCGGGGTCGCGCAGCTACGATTTTGGTTTCCCGAATAGCCCTTTCCTCAGCAAATACAATCACACGGACATCCACACAAGCGTAGGGCACACGTAACTATCTGTATATAAGTACTGGAACTCGCAAACTATTATCCACACCCCTCGAACTCTAACGGTCTTGCCTAAGGATCGGTGCGCGAAGTATCCTCGTAGAAGTTGTAGCGAATAGAGGAGAACATGCAGTGTAGAGGGACAGAAAGCGAACCCGATGGCGTATATACTTCGCGGTCGTTACGGTCGCGAGTGAGGGAGGAATTTAAGCAAAGACAGGAGCGAGAGAAGAGCACATAGTCAGCGATGAGAGGGACGAAGCGCGAGGGTGGAGAAAAGGGTGGCTGCTAACGACCTTCGCCAGACCAGCAGGGCTGTTAACTGCGCGCCTGGGTTTCTCTTCTACGGTATATATAACGTGGACGCAGCTACCGTCGGGGTGGTGGCATTCTATACCGAGTACGAGGAAGAAGACTATCCCCTATACGCTCTCGCCAACCGACTACGACGACAGCTATGACTCTGCACGCTCTGCACAGCGTTCTTCCACAGAACTAGGAAGAGAATGGCTAAGCTATTGGGAACAATGTCTTGTTAGGTGGTTTGCTTTGCGGTAATCGTCCCGACGAGCTCGACGGAGAGAAAATCCACCCACCAGTCGTTACACTTTCACCCATCTTCCCCTCCCGAACCTGCAACGCTCGTTTCTCTCGAGAGTAATTGCACTTGCGATATACTACCGTGGAATTGGGGTATTTCGAAACGATTTGGAGACTCGGAACGACGTATTTTTCCTCGTTGATCCCAAATTTGAAACCTTTTTCTTTTTCGTTGTTGTTGTTGCCGTTTTCATCGATGCGGTAAACAGTATCATATATTAACTACGTATCTGTTATTTTCACCCTTTATCTTTTATCGGTAGATGTTTCGCGAGTTCGGGAATAATTTACGGTGGGTAATTACCAAAAAATAGTGAAGTCTGATATTTGTAATTTCAAATAGAATTCACTTTTTTTCGTTATTAGTACGTCTGATACCTTTTACCTTCGAGATCGTGCAGTAACCACCGATCGGCGAACAAAACGGTGCAAAAATAATTTTGTACATTTTAAGATTAAATTTTTTATCGCAGATAGTACAAGAGATCGGTTAACATTAATAAATCTGCAAGTAAAAGACGAGACGTAGTGAGAAGATCCGAAGACGCGAACCACCGCATAATCGGTGAGAGATGATCGCCTATCTTACGACTTGATTGGTACTCATTAAAGAGAATGCGTTCACACGACCCAAGGGAGTCGAAAGGGACTCGTGGTACATTACCGTCGCAGGCCTACGGAATTAATATGAGGGGGTGGCACGATCGTGCGATGCTGTCGAAGAAAACGTAGAGATAGTCATGAGAGACTCCGAAGACGCGAGGGACAGGGATAGGACAGTGTGATGGTCCTCGGCCGCCCCTACATATAGCGCGAAGGGCGGACGAGCGATCCATTCAAAGTTTCAGGATCTTGCGTCGACGTTACCGTGGCAGAGATAATGCCCAACAAATTATAACTACGAGCGACGAATACGTAATTCTATCCGCAGAAAAGAGCGTCGTGTAAGAAACTCTTCTCTCTTGCACGCTGTCTCGTGAGGGGTGAAGAAATCGAGTCTGTCTCTCCGGCATCCATATTCCGACAATGTTTTATGAACTCGATAGAAGGATATTCGATTATGTTTGAGATCGAGTATACGCAGCTGAGTCAAAGATCTTTATCGTCAGCGAAGGGACATTTTTTTTACGTGTCATCCCACGCGAACCGTACGAGAAAACGAATCGGTGCCCGGAGGCTGTATATAGACGGATGAAACGAGAGGATATAGAGGACAGGCGATATAGGCCTCCGGAGGAAGGGAGGAGGCCGGGGGGAGGGGGAGGAGGGCGTATGTATGTGTGTAACACAGAGGAAAACCGATCAAAGCGTTACTGCGGCTACGGCTCTCTACGCTCACACGAATTTCTCTCTCCTCACTCTCTCTCTCTCTCTCTCTCTCTCTCTCTCTCTCTCTCTCTCTCTCTCTCTCTCTCTCTCTCTCTCTCTCTCTCTGCCATGTCAGGTCCATGGAGTGAAGTTAAAAGGGGTTTGAAGGGTTATGACCGGCCATCGTGGCTTATGGGTGGCGATTGCCACTGATAGAATCAGCGTTCTGCACCCGCGCTTTTCCTCATAATCACTTTTGGATTAATTAAATTTTACGCTCACGTCGATAAACGTTAAATTTAACGGTGGTCACAACGGTGATGCTTGCGCGGCTGGTCATTTTCCAGGAACGCCAGGGGAGCATCCAACCAGCAGTGGTCAGTTGGGCCGATATATACAGTCGAAATCAAACGTACATTGGGCCGATGTTTCCGATGTGTGCGCCGAAGGGCGCACGGTGGACCTACAACGCCCTCTCCGTTGTTACTGTTGGTCCATCGGATTATTTTGGCTTTCGAATAATGGGCTCTCGTTTCGCTATACGATTTTGCGCTTCGTCCCCAACGCTATATACATTCTTGGTATGTACACGAAAAGCGAGAACGCGAAACTGGCGAGAAGTAACGAGAACGAGGGACACAGCGAAAATACTATACGAGAGATTGAATTAAAAGAAAATAGGTAGTATAAGAGTACCGTAATCCGATCGGTACGCTTGGAATACAACAAGAGAAAAGCCAAGAGGATAGGGGGAGGGGGGAGGGTGGTTTGGAAAAGGGAGAAATGAAAGAGGAAAAAGATTCGCGCTACGGACGAACTAGAATCGTTGCTTCTGCTGGTGGTGGTAATTAAATTAATTAGTCGTCTACCATTGCCGGGCGCGCGTACTCCACGGGCGCGTCTTAATTATCAGGCAACTTCGCGGGCTCTGATGCTCCCAACAGTTCCACTCCCCTCTTCCATTCGTTGCACCTTCTCTTATATTCCTCCTCATCTTCTTCCTTCTTCGTTCTTCTTACCGCTTCTCCGTTCCACTCTTGTTTCTTGCCTTTCTCACTCTTCTTCCGGCTATTTATTACGTTTTTACTTAATCCCCGGGAGCGTAGAACAATCGGCGCTTAGCCCGCGAGACCGAATGATTAATACGGGGGGCGTTGGAAAAGTCTTTCTAGCTAAGCAAAAGGACGAAACTTTGGCGGTCGAGTAGGAGCGACGAGTCGACATTCTCTTTTCTCGTTCTCTTCTCTGTGTCGTCGTAGTCGTCCTCGTCGTCGTCGTCGTCGTTCACCGTCGACTCAGTGCAATGCCGGTACGAAAGAAGCCCAAGCACTTCGGTTAATTAGAAGCGGGAATTATATTCACCGAGCTGTTTCACTTTATAAACAAGGACTATACTCTCTGTTAAATGAAGTTACCAGAGGGGTTGCGCTTTAATGTCCCGCTACTGTTACTCCCCTCGCTAAGGGATGTAAGGCGAATTGTACAATTTAGCGACGCACAACCGTAGAGCTTGGAAAATTTTGTGTATGGAAGAGTAGACGAATTTCTCGTATCGTTTTCATGACTATTTGGACCAACGAGAATAATGACTCTATCATCCCCTCCAACCCCCTCGCAGTAGCAATATAATTCGAGTGAATCCGTGCGCGAATCTTCCGTAGTCTTCGGCGAGATTCTTATCCACGTGCAAAATCAGGAGAATGTATATACATATAAACCCCCTTTTCGCCCTTTCGCTTTCACGCGCGAGAGTACTCACCGGGCCGTAGCCGTATACGTTCTCGAAGAATGAAACTCACCGTTGAGACGGCAAGTGAGGCGCGACACGCCAACTTTACAAGAGAGACTCCACGCCGAAGGAGGTTCGAGACTTCGTTCCTTCGGGGGCCTCCCTTCCACAGTTTAGTTTTTAATGATTATTGCTCACCGAGAGCGGAGAGCGAAGCAACCTTTAGCTCAGGTAGGTATTACCGCGTGCGGTGAATTCTCTGCCTCCGCTTCGGCGAAGCGAAGGGGGAGGCAGGAACATTTGCATATCTTTCCACCCGTTAGAAATTGCTTGAGTTCACTCACTTCCTCCTCAACCCTTCTCTTTCACAGAGCTTGTGCACCACAGGCCACCCTTCATCGGCCCCGTACGAAGGCACTCCAAGTTTTAAGCCCTCTGCTATGCTTTTCCTCCTTCTCGACGATATATATACATATAGATATATATTTTAAAGCGTTGAGCGGGAAAGAGAGAGACGCACGGAAAAGAGTGAGTGCATGTGCCTCTCTTGTAATTCCTTCCATACCCCACTCTCTAATGGCACTCGTTTTTTTTTTTTTTTTTTTTCCGAGTGCTTTAATTAACGTTTTGTCGTGAAGAGTCGCGCACGGGGCTTCTTAATTAATCCGCTTTGAAAAATCAGTCAGTGAGTCAGGAACGCAGATTCGTTATCGCGGTTTTGCTTTCGCTGTTCTTGCAATTTTCAAGAATTTATTAAAGGGAAAAAGATTGAAAAAAGTAACACTATCGTAATAGGGAAAGGATACGCAACGAAAAAGCTCGACGATTAAGTAGAGCCGACAGTTTATGGGACGAAGGGCAATCGTATCAATTTCAACCGGCAATTTACGAAATCGATGGCCAATCGATTCTATACAGATACGCTGGGGTAAGAGCTATTCATTGACTCCACTGGTAGACGGGACCGGCTAGCCGCGTACAACTGAACACGACTCGCCTTATCGTATCTGAGGGTGCAAATAGCGACTCGGGTTCATAACCTTCTCGTATCGAGAAACGTACGTGTGGTTTACACGTTATTTAGCAGAGTCCGTGTTACGAGTTCGCGCAACTGGTAATATTATTGTCTCGTGAAGTTGCCGGATTCCAAGCGCTTCAACCGATACCAATCAGCATTACGTCGCGAAAGTGTAAAGGGCTCTCAGTCTCGTTTTTTTTTATCCCAAAGTCCCCAAAACCGAGTGATATCAAGTACGACGTCGTCGGAAGAGAGACTCATCAGGGTTGAGAAATCTCGACGAGATATTTCGCCGGCAAAGAGCTTGGCGACGCGAGGAGTATATTCTTGGTTACGGTGGAGAACGAGGAGAAATGAAAGAGGGACAACAGATTTCCAGCGGACGCGCGTTTGAACGCGGCCAACGCGAGAGAACGAACGAGAGAGAGGGAACTTGTGTATAGAGATCCTATCTGTATTTCATTAACATTATTCTCAGCTGCGGTAAACTTGGCCACCCCTTACGGCTCGGCTACCACGGGAGAAACTGTAGCTATCGTTGTACTTCGTACTCCGGCAACTCTGCCACCCCAACGTTCCGCGGACGACGCTCAATTGTGAGCGCTTCGAAGCACCGCAAGACTCTATGGTTGCGCAGAGTAAGAGACTATAAGGCGACTCTTGGCGAAAGGATAAAAGGGAGAAACGACGAGAGAAAGATTCGACAAGTCACGATTAGTCACGTTTAATTTCTTACTCCGGACTCTTATCCACCATTTTCAAACACATCGGTAGCGATATAGCTGATGAAAAATCAACGATAAAAAGAAGAAAATATATATATCGCGATATCAGAGTGCGATGAAATAACTGTTTGCCGATGGGGAAAAAAAATTCAATAGCAACAAACTCGTCGGTATTATAGGGCAGTAAAATTTTATTTGGCAAACATTTTATTGGCCGGCGTTGGTTAGCCCACGTATGCGATAGAGTTGAGGGGTTTTTTTTTTTTTTTTTTTTTTTTGGGACGAGGTATAGAGGTGGAAAGAGCCACCGAAGCCATCGGGCGACATACCGAAAACCCGACTCTCTCGCTCGCTCGCGTTTCAGCGTTACTTGATAACGACAAATTATTGTTACGAGAAAACATAGCTGCGGGTTTTACGAACCGCAGAGCGGCGATTTCATGGCATTGGCAGCGCGTACCCTCTTTACCGAACAGCGTGTCCGCCACGCTAATCTCTCGATATTTTAACGGATTTATATTCTCAACGATGATTATAGCTTGGATTTCCTTCGATCTCTGGGGAGATCGTTGTCAAAGTCCGAGCGAAATAAGAAGTCTCAAAAATCGATAGGCAATGATAAAAATTAATTTTTTTTATTATTTTAGATAAACTCGATAACGAGAAGACGTTCGATAACTTTTCTGGCCGTTTCTTTAATTTAATACCTAAAATTGATTTCTTCAAAAAAAAAAAAAAAAAAAAATTCCGTGAAAGAGCCGTTTATACTGATCAACAACTAAAATTAATCGTCTCTTGAAAATTATATTTCCCTTTTACTTCGTACTTAAAATTATCTTCGATTATCCGAGGCAGAGTATTCGTAATTGTTTTCAATAACAGCGATAAGCTCGTAAATTTAAAAAAAAGTTGATTGCCTGAGGGGAAGAACTGTTCCTTTTACCTACATAAACTCCACATATATCCTGTTACGTTACACACGAGACGAGACGAGAACACCTGATCCCCGCTGTTCGCTAAATTGACGACATAATCCTCTATAACTCAGGATTACCAAAGTTCGATGCTCTACCTACCACAGTCGCATTGCATACGACAATGTATGTGCGCCAATCCGTTGTAAATATCTCGCTGTATAGGCTACGAAAACGTGCGAAGTATGTGGGTGAAGATTTTCCAAGGGAGTTATACAGCACCAATACAACGATTCTCGTAGGTATACAACACAAAATGCGTATAGCAGTATAAAGGGTGTGGATGATCCGAGTAGAAGAGAAAAGGTAGCGTTGCCTATCTCATGTTTTAGCAATTGTATGCTATCTCCCCGAGGATCATTGCACCCCCGTGAGCCTCTTAGGTACAGTAAACGCGAACGAAATTCGGTGGCGAGAAGAGAAGTCGAGAAGGGTATATACGGAGACCCGGAGACCCGGAGACTAGTAGCCTCTACTAGTTTGTCTCATTGTTACCAACGGCCCCTGAGAGAGAGATACAAGTGGCTCCTGCGCTTGGCGTTTATGACGTTGCGCCACGAGTTAAGATATCTTTACCTACAGTAAACTACAGCACTGCTGCTGGTACTGCTACACTCGGGAAAAATACGCGCAGCTTCGTAAAAGCAAAAAGTACGTGAATAAGGGGCAAAAAAAAATAAAAATGAAAAAACAACAAAAAAAAAAAAAATTAAAATTCACGACTACGAGTTCGGAGTTTTGTACAAACGTAATTCTAACTGGCGTTGGCCAGCGAGACTTTTCGGCAATAAATACGGCTTCGCTATATCCGAGAGGATGAGACACGAGCCGGAAAAAAAATCCCTCGTGCAAACGCAACGGGGCGTTAAAATTTACAACCTTACGTGTGTCGGATGACTGAAAATAATCTCGTGTATTTTAATCGGCTTTACAAAGATCTGCAGGTGCAACGGAGAAACTGTATCCATCAAATTCGTATAAATTTACATTCATGTTTTCGAAACATTGGCGTCGTAAGAATTGAAAAAAAAAAAACACACACATTGTCGCAACATAAAAAATCGATTTTTTTTTTTTTTTTCGATATGCATGAGTTTTTTTTGTTCTCAATGACGAGTTTTTATTTTTTTCGAAATAAATCATAATAGATATTTTTTCTTCCAATATGCATGAGTCTCTTGTTCAGGGTGACTGTACAGAAATCATAACAGATTTGTTACATAATTTCATGACATCATCGACCGCGCACGATGCACGAGCGCGTTGTGCACTTAACGCGTTGCGAAACGCAATCTCAACGCATCTACAGTGCAAACTCCATATTCTTAACTCGACGGGAACGGACCCTTTCCCTTTTCTGTATTTCCCCTATCGTCCCTACTCCCGGTCAGTTGCTGCGAATAAGGGTAACGAGGGGTATACGCGTCCGTAGGTACGAAGCCACCTTATACCTGCTGCGCGTGCGCAGTTTACATTTTACGAAATAAGCTCCCCTTGGAGTGGGGCAAACGGACTCAGGGGAAATACAGTTAAGGGAACTCGTTGTCATGGTAACGAGTTAAAATAAAGGATCGGTTAAGTTAAGGGGAGCTAAGAATACGGAGCTTGGACTGTACTTCACTACGACGTGAACGCGAATAATTGTATCGCTCTCGCACTCGATATGGAGCTCCATGTGATCTTAATAGACGTCAACTCGAGAGGCAAATCTGCCGAGAGCATTCATGGTGTGCGCGACGGTTCATTTGCCTTATCTATATTCAGCTCAGTTGATAGATAACGCTTGAACCGCTAGTTACATTGTAGTGCGGGTAGTCGCAAGGGGCAAACGTGTGTGTAAAGTCGACTGCTGTTATTCGGATCAGAAGTGCGTTGAAAAAAAAAAATGACATGGATTTCGCGACGAGTATTTTCCTTGCTGTGATTTTTCTGATATCAATATTTTTCATCTACAACTGGCTATTCACATCGCGGGATCACTGGACCGCGCGGGGAATACCGAGCGTACCCGGCGCCATACCGATATTCGGCAATACTCTGTCGGTCTTTCGATTGCAAGAAAATTTTGCGAGTTTCTGCAAAAGAATTTACGATGCTAATCGAGGGAAAAGTATGATCGGTTTTTACAAAATGAAAAATCCGACACTGATGGTAAAGGATCCGGAATTAGCGAAAACAGTTTTGCAATCGAACTTCAAGAATTTTCCACACAACGAAAGCATATTGGATCTCGATGCGGATCCTCTGTTCGGACGTGATATTTTTTTTATTCGCGGACAAGAATGGAAAGATTCGCGAGGTCACTTCGCATCGACTTTTTCATCGAAGAGACTGAAAAATGTAGCGCAAGCGATAGCTGAAACGTGCAAAAAATTGGAGAACCATCTGAAGGAAAAAATCGGTAATAAAGATTGTTTAGAATTGGAAGCAAAGTTACTGTTTTCACGGTACACTACTGAAGTAGCGGCGAGTTCGGTCTTTAGCATCGAGGGAAATTCCTTCGTTGACGATTACAGAGGTACTTTACTCGAGTGTAATAAGGTAACGATGGATCCTACGACGATGAAGGGCTTCACGCACAATGTGATATATTTTTTTCCGGCTCTGGGAAGATTTATGATAAATAGTTTCGTACCGCCGCAAGTGGACAAATTTTTTCGTCGTGTGTTGAAAGAAGTGGAGATTAATAGGCAAAAGAGCGGTGGATCGCGAAACGACGTATTGCAGCAGATGCTCGATCTTGAAAAGGATCGAAAAATTTCTCGAGTCGAGTTACTATCTCATACGTATTCCTTCTTCTTGGAAAGCTACGAGACGAGTAGTCTAACGCTGAGTTACATGGTGTATGAAATAGCGAAACATCCGGAAGTGCAAAACGAAATACGCCGAGAAATCGAAACGATACTCGAAAAATATGACGGGCAAATAACCTACGAAGCAATCAACGAATTGTTGTACACGGAACAAGTGGTAAACGAAACATTAAGGCTCTATCCACCGGTCGGTGTGCTGACCAAAATCTGCGCAGAAAAATATCGGCTGGAAGGCTCCGACGGATTATCCTTGGAGGTCGTACCGGGTACAACGATCGCGATTCCCGTAATGGGACTTCAAATGGATCCTGAAATCTGGGAGAATCCAGAAGAATTCAATCCCGAAAGATTTCAAAAGGGTAACGAAGGGGGACGCCACAAATTTGCGTATCTTGCATTTGGCGAGGGACCACGCGCTTGTCCGGGAATGAGACTCGCAATTATGCAAATTAAAGCAGCCATCGCTACAATAGTTCGGAATTATCGCATCGAATTGCCGCCAAAAATTAAAGAACCTTTGCGCATCGATCCACACTACTTCATGACAACAGCTTTGGGAGGTTTTTGGATTAAATTGCATCCTCTCAATGATCGCTAACATATCTGATACTCACAGATATAGTTTTTTCGAAATCGATAATCAATGACAATACGATAAACCATAACAATTATCTGCGCTTTTGGGAATAATCAAAATAAATCTAATTATGGTACCGCAATGTCTAAGCTTTTCCGATTTTATCAAATCATTAAAGATGAACTTTCAGTGATTTTTTTAGAAAAGAATTGTTGTAATAGGCCGGGCGATGCAGATGTAAAAACAAAAATTATGAATCGACAAATAAACGATTTTATGTCGACAGTTAAAAATTGTATAAAAATTGGTGAAAAGTTAATAAAATTTCGTTGCGATTTTGCATCCGAAAATACCTCTTATTCCTTCCTATTGAATTCTTATTTACTTTCCTAATAATTGTAATGAAACATTTTCGCAAAACAATGTTATAATCTTGAAACAAGTCTCGAAAGCCGAATTTGCAAGTCATTCAAAACATTATTATAATCTTGACACTACAATCGCGAAAGCCGAACCTGCAACTCATTCAAAACACTATCGTAATCTTAAAACTATAATCTCGAAAGCCGAACCTGCAACTCATTCAAAACAATATCATAATTTCAAAACAATCGTCGAAAGCTGAAAGCCGATCCTGCAAGTCATTCAAAACAATATCATAATTTTGAAACTAATTTCAAAAGCCGAATTTGCAAGTCATTGATCGATAGCCAAATAGCAATCCAACATTTTGGCTGTCTCTTCATAAGTATAATCATGCCAATCAAAACTTCGTCGTCAACAAATGCGGATGAATAAGCGGTTTCAATTCAAGGAGAAATCATTTCTTTTCGTCGAACCGATACACGTGCTACGAAACATAACATCAGACTGGCGAAACCCTTCGAAGTTATCATTATTTTCGGCATCGAGACACAATTTGCAAAACCACGGGCAACGTGGCCCGTTTAGTTTGTATCAACAATAAAAAAATGGGCGGGACAAGTATTAATATTTTTGTAAACAACGGCTAATAATGAACTTGGCGACTTTTAACTAATTTCACGTACGTTTTTTTTTTTTAAAGAATCGGGAAGAAACAACTTATTTTTACAAATGTACTTGGCGCAACTTTTACATCGAACATGTTTTTGTGCATTATATTGTATTATACACGCTGCTTTATCAATTTTTCCAGCTTCAAACAATAATAACGCAGCATGCAGCAGACACATAACTCGTTTGACGAATTGGGAGTTCACAGTCGCATGTTGTGGGTCAGTGTGGTGAACCTCGAACTTAATCGACGCCAAGGCGGGATCCAAATAAACGAAAGCATAAACTAAGATATACGGTATTATGAACTCACCCTATCTATTCTATCTTTATCTCGGGTCGTTGATAACAAAGCTCTGCATACATATAAGGCTATAAGGCTATACATATATATGTATATATGTATAAGCTATGTGTAAGGTATGTGCTTATAGGCTTATAAGAGGGACAGTAACCACATCGTCGACAGTTTCAAGCGGTCCACGAAAGTGGAACGTCCGTGACGGCAATTCGTAGCTTGAGTGCGTTGAAAAAAAATCATGGATTTCACGATGAGTATTCTCCTCGCAGTGATTTTTTTAATATCAATATTTTTTGTCTACAATTGGTTATTCACGTCCTGGAATTACTGGACCTCGCGAGGAATACCTAGCGTACCCGGAGCTCTACCTATAGTCGGCAACACTCTGTCGGTCGTCCGATTGCAAAAAAATTTCGGGACATTTTGCGAATCAATCTACAAGTCTTACAAAAACAAGAGTATGGTTGGTTTTTATAAAATGGGAACACCGGCTCTCATGGTCAGAGATCCGGAACTCGTCAAAACAGTTTTGCTATCGAGTTTCAAGCATTTCCAACATAACGAAGCTATGCTGGATCGCAATACGGATCCTTTGATAGGTGGAGATATCTTTTTTACACGCGGACAAGAATGGAAAGAAGGGCGGGCATACTTCGCATCAGCGTTTTCATCCAAGAGACTCAAGAATATAGCCCAAGTGATAGGTGAGGTGTGCAAAAAAATGGAGAATCATCTAAAGGAAAAAATCCGTAATAATGATTGTTTGGAATTAGAATCAAAGTTACTGTTTTCGCGATATACTGCCGAAGTGGCGGCGAGTTCAGTCTTCAGCATTAACGGAAATTCCTTTGAAGATGATTACAGAGGAACTTTGCTCGAGTCTATGAAGAAAACGATGGATCCTTCATTTATGAAAGCATTCACGCACAATGTGACCTTTTTTTTGCCAGCTTTGAGCAAATTCATGATAAATACCTTCGTACCGCCCCAAGTGGATAAATTTTATCGTTGTGTGGTGAAAGAAGTGGAGAATGCTAGACAGAAGGACGGTATAGTGAGGACTGACGTACTGCAGCAAATGATCGATCTCGAAAAAGATCGAAAAATGTCCCGGGTCGACGTATTGGCTCATTCGTTCTCTTTCTTCTTAGAAAGCTACGAAACAAGTAGCCTAACATTGGCTTTCGTGATGTATGCACTAGCCAAGCATCCGGAAGTGCAGAACGAGCTGCGTAAAGAGGTCGAGACTGTTTTAGACAAATATGAAGGTCAAATAACCTACGAAACGATCAACGAATTTGTATACACGGAACAAGTGGTAAACGAGACATTAAGGCTCTATCCACCGCTCGGTACTTTGACTAAACTCTGCGCGGAAAAATATCGATTAGAAGGCTCTGACGGATTGGTAGTGGAAGTCGAACCGGATACAACAATCGTAATTCCTGTAACAGGCCTCCACATGGATCCTGAAATCTGGGATAATCCTGAAGAATTTAATCCCGAAAGATTTCGCAAGGGCAATACCGAAGCAAGGCACAAATTTACATATCTTCCGTTCGGCGAGGGACCACGTGCTTGTCCGGGAATGAGACTCGCAATTATGCAAGTCAAAGCAGCTATCGCTACGATTGTTCGCAATTATCGTGTTGAATTGTCGCCAAAAATGAAACAACCTTTGCGCATGAACCCACACTACTTCCTGACAACAGTCTTGGGAGGTTTTTGGATTAAACTGTGTCCTCTAAAAAATCGCTGATGTAATTGAGTTTACAGTTATCGTCTTTTTGGGTTAATACACCTGCTGAGAATACGTTAATTGTCATTCATTTGCACTTCTGTAAAGAATATAACTGATTCAATAATAAAACTTGCTCTCCGTTGAGTTTAGCTTATCACTTTTGTTACTATTCAGCTACTATTCAGCTATTCAGTTACTATTCGATCTTTCCTAACTACTAATCTAGGAACTTAGTCGGTGTCTTACTTAGAAAAGTAATTCCGCGAGCAATAAGGATGGAGAAGCAAAAATTATGTTTTAGAAACATTTTTTATGTTTTAAAGTGTTAAGTCTCAAGTGAAAGTGGGAAAAAAATGTTTAAATGATAATAAAATTTCATTGTAATTTCGTAAAATTTCGTTTCGCGGTCTGTACATTCCTATGTTACATTATCGCTTGTAAAAAGTTAACAAATAAATTTAAAAAATATACATCTTAACTCGAATAATATCCTAACAACAACGGGAGGAGAAGGATGAGGTAAGCACTCAAAGGGACCACTACTTTTTTTAAAAATAATTCACCATGCGTATACAATAAATCGGCAAAACGAAAGGACCGATGATGTACTTTTTAGCAGAGTGTGGAGAGTAACAAATAAATCTTGAAATTCGAAGCAGCAAGGCATTGCTTAGCATAGAAATAGAAGTTTAGTATGTTAGCTGTCCAGCCAATGATAACGTTGTCGTCAATGAGTCGAGATGAATAAGTGGCACTTAGTCAAAGGGGTTAAAAGGCCATTTATCGAGGAACTGTATGCTGCGGTTGAGATGCTGCATGTAGATTGCGTTATTCATTCACATATTATATACTAAAGCTCCAGCAGCAGAGGAAGCAAAGGACAACAACAGTCTGCTGCATCCTCGCCACGCGGAGACAAAATATACGTATAATCACCAGATTCGTATTCGTGGGATGAAATCAAAATCTGTACCTTCTTTTCATATTTTGTGAGATACTCTATGAACTTAACAAAGCAAAGAATAACTTTGGAAAGTTATTTTCCTTTTCGTTTCTGTACTACACTAGCGATTCTACTTACTCGGCTTTCTCCGCATTCGAATACAGTAGGCGACCGCGTATTTCCAACTCAGATAATTCTAACGATCAGGTAAGTTGAAGAAAATACCATCAAATAAGTTGAATTCCGACCCTTTACCGGGTCCGTCTACCTGCTCGGTGAGACAACGGCGCGCTCCTTCCCTTTTCATACCGACCAATAGAATCGTTGCTGCAATTTGTGTGATAGAGAGGGCGGCGGCGGAAAGGGACATTTTTCCGGCGGAAGGGACAGTGGGCAGGTACTTCAGCAGGTACCAGAATATCCAACTTATCTGATGGTGCCTAATTGGCTGGGCTCCCGACTCTTCAACTTATCTGATCGCCTACTGTACCATTCATATACACAGCCCATTTTAACGAAGTCGGGGTCCACAGTTGCATGGCATGCGGTGATGTCAGCCTTGAACTTAATCGAATTCAATTGGTGAGTCAGATGGCCAACAGCATTCGCTATGTGCGGTGCCATCAACTGATTCTACCTATCGCCATCCCTGTTCATAGGTAACGAGAAGGTTCAGAGATGATATATGGGCTGCAAGAGAAACTGCAATCACGTTGTCAGCAGTTGGCGGTGGCGCACTACAGTGTAACGTACTTCGCAATAGTTCTTGCATTTGGTGTGCTGCAATATCGTCATGGAGTACGCAACGAGTATTCTTCTTGCAATAATTTTTGTTATAACATCACTGTTCATCTACAAGTGGTTATTCTCCACGTGGGGTTATTGGACATCACGAGGAATACCGAGCGTGCCCGGTGCTCTACCGATGGTCGGCAACACTCTGTCGGTTTATCGATCGCGAGAAAATTTATCGGTATTCTGCAAATCAATCTACGACGCTAATCGAGGCAAAAGTATGATCGGTTTTTATACAATGAAAACGCCGTCTCTCATGATCAGAGATCCGGAACTCGTAAAAACAGTTTTGCAAACGAGTTGGAAGAATTTCCAATACAACGAAAGTGTATTGCATCTCGAAGAATGGAAGAATTCGCGATCTTACTTTTCATCAAAGAGATTTAAGATTATGGGTCAAGTGATAATAGACGTGTGCAAAAAATTGGAAAGTCATCTGCAGCAAAAAATAAGAGATAAAGATTGTTTGGAATTGGAAGCGAAATTATTGTTTTCACAATACACTACTGAGGTGGCGGTGAGTTCGATCTTCAGCATCGAGGGGAATTCCTTTGAGAACAATTACAGAGGAACTTTATTCGAGACTATGAAGAAGACACTGATGGCTCCGACAAAGATGAAAACATTCACGCAGAATGTGATCTTTTTTTTTTCAGCGCTAAGGAAATATTTTATAAAAAGCTCGGTACCGCCTCATGTGGATACACTTTATCGTCATGTGGTCAGCCAAGTGGAGAATCCTAGGCAATTGAACGACATAGTAAGGCCAGACGTGCTGCAACTGATGACCGATTTCGAGGAAAAACGAAAGATTTCTGTCATCGAAGTGCTGTCTGATACGGTATCCTTCTTCATAGAAAGTTACGAGACGAATAGTCTAACCTTGAGCTTTGCTATCTATGCATTAGCTAAACATCCGAAAGTGCAAACAGAGTTACGCAGAGAGATCGAAACTGTTCTCAAGAAATACAACGGTCAAATGATCTATGAGGCGATCAACGAATTGTTCTACACAGAACAAGTGATAAACGAGACATTGAGACTATTTCCACCGACAGGTGCACTGGTCAAACTCTGCACGAAAAAATGTCGATTACAAGGCTCCGATGGATTGGCCGTGAAGGTCGAACCGAATACACCGGTTGTTATTCCAATAATGGGTCTTCACATGGATCCTCAATTTTGGGATAATCCAGAAAACTTTAATCCCGAGAGATTTCGTAAAGGCAACGACGAAAAAAGGCACAAATTTGCGTTTATACCGTTCGGCGAAGGATCACGTGCGCGTCCGGGAATGAGATTCGCAGTAATGCAAGTTAAAGCAGCTATCGCTACGATAGTTCGCAGTTATCGTATCGAATTGGCGCCAAAAATGAAGGAACCATTGTCTTTCGATCCGAAATCCTTCATGTTAACCGCCTCGGCAGGTTTTTGGATTCGATTACATCCTCTCAAAGATCGCTGATATCTATTCACGATCGTTCCATTTTTTAATTATGATAACTAATGAAAATTGAACAAACTACGACATTTATGTACACGTTTTTGAAGAATATAAATGAATTTGATATTATAACTTGATATATATTGAATTAACCATATCGCCTTTGTAATTTTTCAGCCGCGTTGTAGAAATATTCGACTATTGCTTCGATTCATTAATCTGTTCGATTCGTAATTCCCAAACCTTTCCGATTCTATATCCTTGAGTAAAGAAAATGATACTTTTTTTACAACAAAAATGTAACGAGACACTTAATATAATAGATTGTGATACTAGTACGGGAAAGCGGATATTCCGCGAAGGTTAGGAAGCGGCGAGTGCAGCTTGCTTCCTAACCGCCGTGGGATGTCCGCTTTTTCGTACAAGTACCACATACTTTTTTTTTTAACGAATGAACAGTATGTCCCGTGGTTCGTGTCTGTAAAGCGTGAGCGACAACCTAACCTCAAAGTTAGTTCGAGTGTCAAAGGAGGGGAAAAATGTGAAATAATAAAGGAATGTGTGAAATAATGAAGGAATGTGTGAAATAATGAAGGAAAGTGTGAAATAATGAAGGAATTTGAGGATCTGCGCATGCGCAAGAATATTATTTCACGCCTTACTACAATACACTACTTCGCGAACGCTTTGCAGGCACGGAATGCGGGACATTCTGTGCATGAGTTAAAAAAAAGATATTATATACACGAATCAATTTTTTCTTTTTCATAATTTCTGTCGGGAATATGGAAGAGCATTGAGTAATCGCACAGACGACTTTTGCGTTGTAATAGCGACGCTAATGTCATGGAAGGACTAAGTTCTTTGTTCCCACTTATGCAAGCAGTTGATTTCAATACCGCATTTACACACTCGTTACCAGGGCGATACCAAGGCTGCTCCAGAAACTATAATAAGAACGTCAGCAATTCCCAGCGATAATTGAGAGTGATAGCGTACGCCTCGGTAGTCGGCGTCGTCAGTGTAGTGAAGAAAGTCATCATGGATTTCGCAACGAGTATTTTCCTCGCAATCATTTTTCTGGTGTCAACATTTTTCATATACAAGTGGGCATTTTCCTCCTGGGATTACTGGACGTTACGCGGAGTACCAAGCGTACCTGGCGCTCTGCCGATAGTCGGCAACACTCTGCCGGTTTTCCGATTACAAGAAAATTTCATGACGTTTTTTAAATCAATATACGACGCTAATCGAGGCAAAAGCATGGTGGGATTTTATAAAATGAAAAAACCGGCACTTCTGCTCAGAGATCTGGAACTGGTGAAAACAGTTTTGCAAACGAGTTTCAAGAATTTCCACGACAATGAAAGTATAGTCGATCGAAATATAGATCCGCTGATAGGTAGAGATATTTTCTTCATACGCGGACAAGAATGGAAAGAGTCGCGGCCTCTGTTCGTATCGGCATTTTCGTCTAAGAGACTGAAGAACATGTCTCAGATAATCGCTGATGTGTGCAAAAAAATGGAAAATCATCTGAAGGAAAAAATAAACAACGAAAATTGCTTGGAATTAGAAGCAAAGCTTTTATTTTCACGATACACTACTGAGGTAGCGGCGCGAACCGTTTTCGGGATCGAGGGAAATTCGTTCGTCGACGATTACAAAGGAACTTTACTCGACTCTATGAAGATAACGATGGATCCGACAAAAATGAAAGCGATAACGCAAAATGTCGTCTTTTTTTTACCATCTCTTAGCAAATTCTTGCTAAACAGCTTCGTACCGCCTGAAGTGGATACATTTTATCGTCGTGTCTTCAAAGAAGTTGAGAATGCTAGAGAAAAGGACGGTATAGCGAGATCTGACGTCCTGCAGCTGATGCTCGATCAGGAGAAAGATCGAAAGATATCAAGAGCCGATATGTTGGGCCGTACGTTTTCGTTCTTTTTGGAAAGCTTCGAGACGAGTAGTCTAACGCTGAGCTTCGTGGCGTATGAATTAGCCAGGCATCCGAAAGTGCAGAACGAGGTACGCAGGGAGATCGAAACTGTACTAAAAAAATACGACGATCAAATAACCTACGAAGCGATCAATGAATTGTTCTACACGGAACAAGTCGTAAACGAATCATTAAGACTCTTCCCACCGGCAGGTATACTGATCAAACTCTGCACGGAAAAATATCGATTAGAAGGTTCCGACGGATTGGCTATAGAAGTCGAACCAGATACACCGATCGTTATTCCGGTAATGGGATTCCACATGGATCCTGAAATTTGGGAAAATCCCGAAGAATTCAATCCCGAAAGATTTCGCAAGGGCAACGACGCCGGAAGACACAAATATGCATTTCTTCCGTTTGGCGAGGGACCACGCGCTTGTCCGGGAATGAGACTCGCAATTATGCAAGTCAAAGCGGCTATAGCTTCGATAGTGCGCAATTATCGTATGGAATTGTCGCAAAAAATGAAAGAACCTTTGCGCATCGATCCTCGGTATTTTCAGTTGACGGCGTTGGGAGGTGTTTGGATTAAATTGCATCCTCTTAATAATCATTGATATATTCATTCGCGATTACTCACTCCCCGATATGATAACAGTTGGGTTTACGATAAATCACTATCCACATCGCATCATACCGCACACCGCCATCACATCATTTATAGATTATATACATTTGCGAATTATAAAAATGAATCTGAAGCAAAATTTTCTAGGAGTTCGCGTGAAATAATGGATTTTGTAACTCATCAATTGCATTGTAAATTTATTCCAGAATTTGATAAGAGAGAACTAAATCATTTTTTCCACAAGAAAGACGATTGTAATAATAGAAATCTCATTAATCCACATAATCATTAATTCAAACGACATGAGATTGTTCGGTAATAAACTAAAAATCTATTTTAGTTGTCCGTTTCTGTATGCACTACAAGTGAAATTATATCTTTATTTTTCAAAAATACATAATGTTACTGTAATTCGACTTCTAATTCTTATAATTCCATACGATAACTATGCAAAAAAAAAAACATTTCTAAAAGAATGTGTTTTAGATAAAAATGTGTGTTTCAGTAATACAATTATCGGAACGAAAACATTGTAAGACGATATCATTTTCCACTGGAAAATTAGCATGCAGTACTGCCGATGCATTGTTAGTCATCGTATTTGCAATTCATTAGCTTCGAATAAGTATGCACACTCAACCCATTTTACAACGGTGGTGCTGACATTTATCGACAGTTATCGATATCATGCAACATGTTGTCGTGTCGTGCAATTGCGATAGCCGATAAGAACAAGAAAAAGAAGAACTTGATCGACATTAAGTCACAAGCGAGAATGTTTGCAAACAGAAGTTATTATCAACTAACTCTGTCTATTTATTCTGTCTGTTTATTTCGATCCATAGATCACGAGCCGATAATGGTACTGCGAGAGGAATTATCATTGCATAGTCGGCAGTTGCAAGTCGCAAATGAGAGTGCAACGTTTGTCATAATTATTCGTTCATCGACTGAAAAATCGTCATGGATTGCGGGAGAGGATTCTCCTCGGAGCGATTTTTCTGATATTAACATTCCTCATCTATAATTGATTGTACGCCCCGTGGAATCATTGGACCTCGCGGGACAACGATCTCCCCATCTTTCTATTGAAACTAAATTTTTCGTCTTTCTGCAAATAATCTACGACGCCAATTGAGGCAAAAGAGTGATCGGTTTTCACAATATAAAAAATCCGCACGGAGATCCGAAAATCGTGAAAACGTTTCTGCAAATGATTTTCAAGAATTTCCAACGGAACAAAAAAATGTAAAATGGATTTCGATAAGGATCCTCTGATCGGACAAGTTATTTTCTTCTTTCGCGGACAAGAATGGGAAAATTCGGGGATCATTACGTGTCGACTTTTTCGTTAACGATACTAAAAATGATGATCGCGGATGTGTGAAATAAAATTTAAAAAAAAACTTTGTGGGTCGATCCTCACTACTTTATGATAAGATCGTTGAGAGATTCTTTAATTAAGTTGCATCCTCTTAGCCCCTCCCGTACGGTAAACTTTTTGGAAGCCAAATTGAATGCTAATTTCTTTTGTTCAAAACAACAATCCGCGAGTGTGTAAAAAAAAATGGTTCTATGAATCATCAAAAAAATAAGACTTTAAAATAACTCTACAAATTTACTTCAGAATTTTTTCACGTTTTTCCAAAGTCCAACGGACTATTTGAAGGTCGCTACTGGTCGTAAACATCGTCTGCATATTTACGTCGACATATGTAAAGGGTTAACAATCGTTGATAAGTTTATTTATAGTCATTCTTTTTCCGCAATATACTAACCGACGAGATTACGGGAAATCGCTATTTCGACTGCTAACGATTTGCAGGGCGCATCGGATACATTGTAACATAGGAATTACGCCTTTAATTTTCTTACTCATTCATCTTTCAACGCAGTGCTCGAAATAATCACAAATAAATCCATAATTCATTCTCGCAATCAGTATCGCCTTGAATTTTCTTCGCGTAACTATAGTTCAGTTAGATATCAGTCGTAAAGGTCACTTGATACATTTATTTCTAGTAAATTGCCTTGAGATATGACAACAACTGACATCATGATAAATCCCAACTATTATGCACGACTCTTACAAGGAATAAAAAAAAAAAAAAAAAAAAAAACATAAAAAAAAATATATAGCTATCAATTACGCGTGTTATATAGCTAACGTAACAATGCAGAAGAAGATTGTAAAAACATTCGACAATTGTTCGAATTTACGATATCGTAATACCTCCCGAACATTTCCGATCCTATCAAACCATTAAGTCTCAAAGTTGATCGCTTTTCCGCAAAAGAACGATAGACGACGAGTGTAACAAACAAATCTCGAATTTCGAAGCTGCAAGAGATTGCACGGCAGTGAAGTAAAAGACTTCGCGGATAGTCTAGTTGTCTGTTCGTGTCTACAATCGTTGCGGAGGAAAACTTTATCGTCGACGAAACGGGATGGATAAGTGGCACTTGGTTCGTAGCAGTATAACGAGGGACCGTTTCCCTGCTGTCGAATTACCGCACGCGGACCGCGTTATTCGTTCTCGTATTTTCAGTTCAACGATGGAAGCAAAGGATGACGTCAGTTTGTCGCATTCATCGCAAAGATATCTTTCTCTTCGTCTCCCGCGCGTTATTCCCGCTGCTAAACCGCTTTCTCCAGCTTCGAATAACTATTCACACACAGGTCGTTTCACGACTAATAAACTCCTGTCGTAGTCCTCCCTCCACCCCCTTCCCTTCGCGTCTATTGTTTTGTCGTAGCAGCGGGAATGCGGAAGGACTCTTGAAAAGCTCCTCCGAAGACGAAGCACTCGCTCCATCGGCCAAAGATCCCCGCAAAACTCGCCTATGAATTATTCGCATTGTTCCGATTTTGCGAGCGAACATAAAGCGCCAACGGGAATACGCGAACGCGCAAAGATGTTTGACTACTTGGTAAATAAAGCCTATCGAAAGTAAAATGCTTCATAGCCGAAAATAACGATATAACACGTTTTATCGAGGATACATTCCGAAAATGAAATTTCCAGTATCCTTCCCTTCCCTTTAAACCGAATATGTTTCGTTTCTTTTCGCGTTAAAATTCACCTGAGTGCTTGAAAATGAGGGGATGACAAAGTTTTGTCGACGTTACGGCTGTTATTCCAGGAAGCGAATTTATATTAAGACCGCTGGTCTTAGGCACCGGCGGGAGGGAGAGACCTGCTTCGCGAAATAATCGGAGTCGAGTTCGGTATGTTAATTAACGTTATAAGCGTCTCGCGCGAGAAAAGGTCGAAAAGACAAAGAGAAAGGGGTGCGGGCGCTCTTCTCCGTATAACTAATTAACGGAGATTCGGTATTTCGGCGAATTCTTCATAATTTTTATTCACGATATAACGTTTCCACGAAAAAATATACGTTATCGTTGTCAACGGATGTTTCCACTTGACTTCGAAATAAATCAGTGCGGGTAAAAGTAATTTTTGTTCGACGGGATTAATAACGCAACCGAATAACGATAACGCGGCTGACAAGGCAATTTGACAAATGCAACACAAGAGGTCAGAGTTACAGCGGTGAGAGTACTCGATGTACAGAGTTCTCTATAGGAATATTCTCGATTGAAATGGGATAGATTGAGGCTAAAGCGGGGGGTGTACCCCGATCAGCGAGTGATATCGACTTATGATTGATTTTACACTGATTGGAGTGGAACATCAGGGATTGGGAATGAAACGCTGCGAATTCATTAGCGTTTCTCGTTCGACGAATACTATAACAGATTTCCGTTCTAACCCCCTCTCTCACACCTATTCGCCTCTGTTTTCACATATACGCACCAATACCCGAGCGTTAGATAACATGAATTATAACGACTGCGTCAATTCAATCACATTTCGATCCAACGGCCGGTGAGCCGAGAGCCGTTTGAAGTTATCCCAGTCATATAATAATTTAATTTGTATTCCGGTTCGTACGCGCGATTGTATTCTCCGAATTTTCGTCAATAAAAGCTTTGGTGAGCGTAAAAATGTTATAATTTATCGATCGTAAGTATACCGCGTGCGGATATTTCGATCGATATAAAAATATCAGCGACGCAAGTTTTTCCGAAATTTTTATACTCGAGAGAGTTTTGCAGTCGCGAGAGTATTTCAAAATCGCGGAGAATAAGAAAGAAGAATGAAGACGAGAGAAGGGGATGCTGAGGACTTCGCAAAGTGCAGAAAACTGGTAGAGCGACGACTCGAAGTAGGATATTGTACAAGAAAGAAAGGGGTGGAGGCGAGGGACAGCAGAAATATGTAATAAAGGGTGCGGAAGAGTGCCCGCGGTTGCTGGACTTCTTATCTGATGAACAGCGTGGTTAAACCACTGGTATAAATTTAAAATTTCTCAGTGGCGTAGAAATCGTCGGCTCTCATTGTATTTTTCATTTCGTATTGCGCTGCCGCTCGTTTTTCTTTCTGTTTTTTTTTTTTTTTTTTTTTTGTAAAATTTTATTTATCATCCGTTGTTAAAGGCAATCGTTGCGGCTCCCGGTGGTAAAAGTTTTGTCTCGAACGTGAATATTTCGCAACGAAGGAAATAGAGAAGAAACAGCTTTGGATAGAAGGTAATAACGCTTAAAGTATAGTAGGGCATTACACAATTTTTAATTTATCGATTGAGACGCCAGTGTTCTCGCGGGCGAGCGAGAGAAAGAGAAGGGATGGAGGAAAACGCCGCCATCGTTTGCGGTAGAGCGGGTTGGTTCATTAGACGCTCTTAATTAACTTGCGGGAGCGCACGCGACTTTGCACAATAGAATATTCCCTGTGCAAGCTTACGCCATTCAATTACACGTTAATAATATACGCCAGAGAGCGTTACAGCTGCAGCGCTTCTCGAGCTGTGCGAAGCTTCGCTATAACTCCGCCCTTTCCATTTTGGTGAGTTTCGACGAGAATCGTGAATGTCGCGCGGGACATCGAAATACGTATAGTTCGAGACCCGTTAATGTGTATCAGACGATAATCGAACTATGTCGTCGCGGCGCAATGGATGCTGCACGCGAGACAAACGGAACTATGAGTAATTAACACCGTCGTGAGTAACTCCCGTGCGACGGAACACCAACATCGACGTTAATTAACATTTAAGAAGAAAATTTCACGTTTCTTATTGATAAAACGTTCAATTACAACCGAAATTCGGTATGCAACACGCGCCGCGTAAAAAGAGGGCATCGGAGGTCTTTATATATAGCTACTGACCTATCGATAGAATCGCCTTAATCCAGTAGGTCACTCAATCCAATTATCAACATTCCAATCGTATATTATTTCTATAGAATTCAATCCAAAAGCCAATAATCTCCAGAACAATCTTTATTTTCCTTCAAAAGATCATTCAAAATCAGAGATCCATTTCAATTTCCCTATTATTCGTCGTAAACCCTATTATTCACGACCAACTTCCGCATCATTTCATCGTCTCCGAAACCCACCCGCAATATCGCAGACATCCGAAACCCCCAAAAAAAAAAAAAACCCCCCGAAAATCGAGAAAAAAAAAAAAAAACCCCCCGAAAATCGAGAAAAAAAAGAAAAAAAAACCAAATTAGCAAAAAGTACTCCGACCATATTGTCGACAAGCGCAAATGCAAAGTGACAAAAATCCGTTAGCGAAACATTGATTCATTAATCAGAGAGTAATTCAGCTCGGTGTTGCGAGATAACACGGGGAGGTAGAAGGCAATTATTTACAGCTCGTGTCGCGCGATCGCGCGTTGTTTTATTTGCCGCCGTTCGGCGTCACGAGGCACGAGCGCATACATATGGATTCCGGTAGCTCACTCTATATTTAAATCGCGTTCACTTATTAATCGTCCATAATCGATCGATCTAATCGTCAAGCGTGATGGAACGAGGTTTGGGTCGAACGTGTATGAGATCGCGTGGGTGAGTTTGGAGAGGGGATGCATACAGTCTCGTCTGCGCTCAATGTTCGACTCTATATTTACCATCGAATAATTAACGAACGTTTCGTCGATGGACGTTAATCGGGGCTCGGGGGCGCGCAACCCCCGTCGCCCCTCGCTACAGCCGTGGATGCGGTACGCGACTGCAGCAAAACCCGTCAACGCTCTCGCGGGCGCTCTGTGTTATTTCCTGTGGATTGACACTGGGATAATTGAGCGTACCAGGTAGGTGCGTGACGCGACCTCCCACAGCCACTTTACCTCCTAATCATCGAGTAGAGAGAGAGGATTAAAAAAATATATATATCAACTGGCTGCGAGCTAATTATTCGGAATTATACGGTAACGCGTGCGCGTGTATATGTGCGCCGAATGATCGTCAACGAAAATATAACGCGAGAGAGATTCGCGTGACGGTGAAACGGGGTTTAGGTATTGTCGTAACTGGCAACATATGCTCAGACACAGTAACATAGAACGTGATCTGGAGTTGGTAGAGTGTTGCAAACGAGTGTGCGCCGCGAAGAGGGGTATGAGGCGAAAGCTGGGCGACCGTAGGGCGACCCGGTTGGCTATATATGCTTCGCATATATTAGAGAAGGATAGGGATATGGAGGTTTTCCGGCGGGCCGGGTTAACCGCACTCGTTAACCGCGCCGCAACACGTTAACCCTCCCTAACGGGGGTAGAGGTGCTCGTGGCATCGGTGCAAATTGTGCGTTCGCTCCGGGAGCTCTCGGCGCCCCCTTTCCGCGCCGTATAGGTATCCAACACACTATCATATCTTTACACATACGTATTGTTCTCGGTTGATGATAAAATTTGTAAAATCTCACGGCGAAACGTTAATTTATCGTTAAGTATACGTGAGTCAATGGGGTGTTGGGAAAACGGATTATAAACGGCGAGTTAAAGTCTCTCGTAGGACGGGAGATGATTGGGGGGTCAGTTATAGTTTTGTTACGATTGACCGGCGTGTCGAGGCGCAAATATCGACTCTTTCCACTTTTCTTTAACCCTCCAACCCTCCGGTGAATCATTTCTTAGTGTGTAGAAAATGGTTGAAAAGTTTGTAGAACACGCGCTCGCGACATGTTGCGGGGATAGGAGTCGTAAGTTAGAGTCACACACCCTGTCGATATACAAGGTATATATACGACGTTGGATCGTACGGTATAACACCGTATATACCAATGGCAAAGTGTAAACTTAAGGGCGTACGATGGAGCCTTTGTGCTCTGGCGACACGCGGGGGATCGTGAAATATATTGCCGGAGCACCGGCAGCACGACTAAAGGTACTGTATAGACTGAGGAAAGGGGATCTCTCGCGGAGGGTTGAAGAAGAATAAAGAATAAAAAATAAAAAAAATGTACATTGGGAAACCGAAGGATATTGTAAGATACTGTAGAGACCTTTAACCTCTACCGCTAAAAATTGTGATCGTTTAAACTTCAGTTTAATAATGAAAATTAAATTGATAAAAAAAAAATAAAAAAAACTCTCCTTATTGAAGAAACTTCGAATTTTTTCAGTTACTCTGTTTCGTGAATCATTTTTTTTTAATAATCTATCTGAAAATTTATCTATCTGCGTAATTTTTTTTCTCAATATATCTGATATTTCATTTCCGACGATTACGAAACTTCCATTTGTTTTACTCCCTGTAATTTTTATCTATCTCCATTATTTTTTCTCAATATATCTGATATTAATTTCCCGACCATTACGAAACTTCCAATTGTTTTACTCCCAGCGGAATATCGGATACGAGAATTCGAGTAGAGATTTTAAAAAGAATAATTTTTCGTCATTAAAAGCCTAAAATTATTCTCGTTAGCGCGCGATGTTGCCAGTTGGATAAATGATACCTCGCGTATGATCTTAATTATATTCCTGTCGCGAATTATTAAGCGTATTTCATTAAAGGATGGCGGCAGTGTGTGCCTTTCGTAGGAAGAGATTGCTGTCCGGGTGCAACGCACTGTACACAGCTCTGGCACCGGTTGTGGGCGGCTTGCTGTTCCGCTGCTGTTCTGCTAGGGTCGGCGCAATTAGGGGTATTAATTAGCGGGTACTTCATGCCCCCATCGTCCTCCCCCGTGTACCCTCTCGTCCGCTTTACCGCGGCTCGCTCGCCGCCTCGTCTCTTTGCCACTGCACTGCATATACACAACTCCTACATGCAACCCCCCGCCTCCTCCCTATTCGCTCTCCTCTATATCCCGCTCTCGGTGAGCTTCAACGTCGCTCGTACCTCTAAAGTGCGCGCCGAGCGTACCGCACTGACAGGGCAATACGGACAAGAGGGGTGCTATAGCTAATTACATGGTTTTATGTCGCTGGTACTGTAGCGGTCCGCGAGGGATGAAATACTCGGTTAAGTCGTCGGCAGATATTTTTTCCCCGTCGCGCAAGTGAACTTCGCTCCACTATGTAAAAATTTTAAATAATCTACCGAAACCCAATTCTCTAACTAAATACGCGGTAAGCATTGCAATTTTCCTTTTTTTTTTTTTTTTTTTTTTTATCGTAAAATCAATTTTAAATCGATGCCGAATCATCATTAATTAGAGTGGCGAAGAAACAAAAGAGTCGATATAATTTATCGTGTTGAACAATGAGATACCAATTTTTGTTTGTCAGCCATTCGATATCTGAGAATTAAAAAATAATGAGATACCTATTTTTGTTTGTCAGCCATTCGATATGTGATAATGAAAAAAATGTTATGTTCCCATTTCCGTAATAATCGATTCGACACGTTTTATTCGCGAGAGAGAAAAAGACTCGTCGCTCGCTATTGTTTGAGTTGAGCGATAAAATTTCGATCTCGCAATCAGTCCGTTATAAGTCGAAAGTCTAAAAGTGTGTCGCGAATGTCGTAGTCACGCTATATCCCAGAGCCAAAGGAGCTTAGATATTCATGTATTTAAATTTATTTATTGGCAGGATTTTGTTTCCTTTTTTTTTTTTTTTTTTTTTTTTTTTCTCTCTCTCTCTTCTTCCCCTCAATGGAAGCGAACCTGCGCTCGAAGCTCGGGGGCTCCTTTCGTGAAAATGTTCGATGGCAAGAGAGACAGAGAACCAGCGGCCGGGGGACTCGACAACCCCTTCTGGGTAATTTTCTCGCTTAAAGAGATCTCGGCCAATTACACGGGGCGTCCACGAGCGTTGAATTTTAATTGGAAAAGAAGAAGTACAAACTCCGTTGAAGCTCGCGCTAGTGTACCGCGAGAATAATACCCCCCTTTCCTTCCTCTTCTCTCCCTTTTTTTACCCCCGCGCGAGCTGTTGGTACGGACCGCGGGATTTAGTCATCCCCCTCGATGAACTGTACCCGAGAACCCGTTTTCCCTCCATTTTTCTCATCCCTTTACCGATTTTCTTCCTTCTTTCATTCGCTATAGTCAAATTTGCACTCGAAACCGATGGAAAATCAGCGACAAGGAACGTTCTCGTTTCCGGAGTGTTGGGAAAACGGGGGGTATAAGATTTTCTCTCGAATTATCTTATACCTCCGGTAACAGCAATAAGCAGCATCGCTAAAATTTCTTTTTCCACCGTTAACTTTAATTCCCGATTAATTGTAATGCGCTGAATCTTTTACGCAAATCGTCTCTCTGTATTTTTCCTGTTCGGAGATATTATTGGAAAAATTTTGCTTCCATCTATTGCCCTCCCTTTCCGCGCCATTCCAGTTCTCGTATTAAAGTAGGCGAAGAAGAAGTGGTTTGAGAAACGGAATAAGGGAGGCGAGAGAAGAGAGAGCTCTGTATCCGTGGGCTGCTGCCGCGGCACGCGCGCCCTCACCGAGCTCCGTAATAAATGGGCCATCCTTATACTTAATTGGGTTAATCTATAGAGATTAATTAACGCGAGGCGTTCTGAATGGAGAATTAGCCCCGTCGGTGGCGCAATAGGAATCCAGTTATAATTCCGCGGAGCAGCGAAAGAGAGTGCGCCAAGTATAAACGTCGTTTTTACCTTCGAAAACTGCGAGAGTGAGCGCGAGACTCGGGATTTTTCTCGCTAATTGCCGCTGCTCGACGTATTATAAAACCAACTGAGTACCACGCGAACGTCGATGAGTTTTTCAATTTCGCGGAAAAAAAAATATATATATATAATTTATTTTTTCCTATGATTATACATATATATATATATAGTAATAGTGGATATTGAGGTTTTTTTTAATTATGCAATTTTTTCGCTGAAAAATTGGAGCTGATTATTATTTTTTTAAATGAAAAAGTGTACGATGGGTGGTCTGCAGTGTGGTCCGAGAGGAACAGACACGCGAATCGTTCCCCGTCTGCTGCTAGGAGCCGCGAGATTTAAGGATAGTTTCGAGACACTGGTGCCGCCACGTTGCGGTAGAGTCGTAAAGCATCTAGAAACTCGCATTCCTCCTAACCCACCCATTGTGTACTTGTTACCGAAGCGCGGGTAGCACTTTAATCAATTTCTTTCGAAATTCTGGAGCTTTCGCTCACTTTTCTCGCGAAGAGTTTACGATCTTTTCGACTTCTCTACTCTTTCTTTGAGATTATGGGCAAAAAATACGTCGCACTCGAGCGCCCGATCGGCTGTTTGGGGGAAAACGAGGGGTGAAAAAGAAAATAAAAAAAAAAAATAGGTAGAAACAAAGTCGGCGAGAAACTGCTCGACTGCAACGAGGCGCAACGACGAGGCACGCGAGCTACGCACGTTGCCGGTTATACTATATACACACGTACTACGATAGAGTATGGGAAACGTGTGTTCCCGCGCGTAGATATTGCCAAAGTTTACGCGAGCACTTCGCGAACCTTAGTTTTTTTTTTTCGTTACCCCTCGCGCGCTATCGACACCGGTGGCCTGACGTGAAGCTAATAAGTATTGAGAAACACGATCGCGCGTGTGTAAGTTTTAAGAAAGCGCGTAACGGCGAAGTGTTAGCGGGCGGGAGCGCGGCGGCGCTAGTCGACCGAGAGGCGTTTGTTTTTATTCTGTCGAGTCCCCTGAGGGGTCGAACAGCGCGGAGAGCCGACAGCCGCGGGAAGCGAGAAAGGGACAAAGCGAGGGCGACAGAGAGATGCTAGTAGAGTTTATGAACAGACCTCACATAAATTGTCGTCGGTGCGACTCTTTAAGAAATTGCAAAGGCGGTGCGAGTAAGCGAGTGTGTATACAGTGGAAGGAACAGCTTGAGTCGAGTGGACGACGAAGTTTTTGAAGAGTTCGAGGGTAGGTAAACTTTTCGATGTAAAAAAAAAAAGGTGAATGAAGATGGTGAACAATGTGTGGCGTGAAGAAACGCGCCAGAAGAGTGCAGTCGTTGATATTATCGCGATTATTTTTTTTAGATTGTCGTGATACACGAAGCGATTAAATTTAAATAATTGCGCACGGGCTTTCGTGTCATACTTTCACGCAACACTAGTGTCGCGTAATCGATTCTTTCGAGTTTACGAAAGACATTTGACGGGTCGCTGAAAGTGGGAAGGTTTGGAAACAACTGCACGGTAATCGATTCAATTCAATAGACTGGGAATTAACTTGTAATAGCGGCTCGTCAAATGTAGCGAGATAATTAGGCGGTCTTATTTGTGTTTAACAAATAACGAAGTTGGATTTGCGGAACGGTTTGAGAATAGATTGGTCGATTGAGGGAAAAGGATGAAATGCTTTTTTTTACGATTTAACTATAATTCTTTCGCTCTCGGCGCGATTAACACGCTGCCTCGCGCTTATTTATTGTCAGATGTTTCACGCTTATTTTTGTTGGGCTTTAAATTTACAATGAAATTGTAACGGATTTCTTTTTTTTTTGTTCGTAATACAACATGGCTGCTTTAACGTTCGATGTAGAGGCAACCATGTTTGTTAAGATTGTTGAAAAAGATTACCGAAGCATTTTTACCTGTCAAAAATATCGTCGTACGTCGGTGTATGAATGCAATTTACAATTTGCAGGCATCGTGTTATTAATGATTGTATCTAGTAGCCTCGCAGCGATGTATTTATGGCGGAATCACAATCGAATCGCGGAGCATCCGAACAACACGTCCACCTCGTAGGAACGCACCAACGCGACTGACAAAAGCCATCGTGTTTCGAAGCATATGTTCATCAAAGGTATTATCCCGTTAACTACATGTATTTTTTAATTGAACCAATGTGAATTTAGCATTTTTCGACCATGGAATTAAAACTGATTATTCATTTATTTTCTGGTTTGAGCGCACTATCGTAAAATTTAATTTTAGTCACGGTATTTTGACGCACGAACACCAACACCACTGCACTCGCTTTGTGTGACAAAAAAAAATGGCGGCGATAAAAATCTATAACGGTTTTGTCACATAATGAATGAATACCCGATCAGTTTACACTAACAAATCGTTAATGCCCCCACTGTGAGAGATTCTACTCATCAATCCTGATAGTTTACGATATTTTGCAAGTCTCGCGGACACAAAAAAGAAGTGCACATTGTTTATAGGATTCTTTAAAATGTACGAAAAAATGACACAGCGTGATTTCTGGAACTGACTAAACGTATTTCGATTATTTTTTCAACTTTATCGACCACGAGTACAGTGCCGTCTTCTCTCTCAAAATCTATCACGTTTTATCGGAACAACTTTATCAAGTCGCGATTTTAGAGTTTATCTCCTGTTTTGGTTTCCCTATTATTCTAAAAAATATATCATTTGTTATTTCGCAGATATTTCATAATATTTAAGGTTATTATCCAGTAACAATATCGTATGTTCGCAGAAAATAAAAATTCGACTTCAGCATCTGAAGTTTATTCCACACAGCATCACACACTTCAATAATTAGCAAGCGAAACCTGAAAATTAAAACACTTCACGATGTTCTACATTGGAAGATCCATTGTTTATAATAATTCAAAACAGTGTTATCGTCATCTCTAATTTCACTATCAGTTTAAAGTTTTGCAGCGTCCCTATCTCCGGTGAAAAAATTTGACCAAATTTCTTCCAATTGTTAATATAATTAAATGCGATGAGAAGTTATGATTTGCTATCGACCGATGGTTCAGCGATTGAGTAAATAAGGTCAATGCTACGTCAGACATACAATCAGACAAGAGAAACAACTCGCAATAACTTTTTTGGAGATGAGATAATTGTTAAAAATATTTGTTGATCTTTCATAAAGTTTATTCCAATAAAAATACAATACCACATTTAAGATGAAAGTTTAGAAATTGATAAGACAATAAAAATTTTATATCACACAGATAATCAAGAAAAATAACTCATAATCAATCTCCCGAAGGGTAAAAAATGACCAAAATGAATCGATCGAAAAAATCGTTTTAAATCGAAAACAACGCCGCTACACGATAGAAATATTTCGTAATATGTTAATGGGATTTTAACCAATCAAATATGAGATAAAATGGCAATAGAATGTATGATTGACGTTATTTTCTGTCTGCAGGTTCGCGCGGAGGATTTATCAGATCGAAACGCAACTACCGACGTATAACGAGATAGAATAACAAAATATTATTCTCCAAGAAACTTCACGATTAAGCAGAAAAAATCGGACGTTTTCTGTTCAATATCTCACAACTATGAAGTTGAGAAGAAATCAATCAAAATACAGCCGCAGAGCTTCGTTACTTCGCGACTATTATACAGCTGCAAAATCCTCTATTTATCTTCTTTCGCTTAACAGCACACGAACGTGTGGATAAAAAAAAACATTTTTTTTTATCGGCAGGTACAAGCAACCGATTCTCCACCCGATCCGCGTCTCCTTCCATCCGCGACGAAAGTTTTTCCAAACTTTAAAGCTATCGTGCGACGAAAAGAGAAAAACAACGAAATAGCACCGATGCGAATAACGAAAGCCGATGGGACGCATTTTCCCCTCCCAATACGTAATCTTCGCCAGACAAGATATTACATTTGAATAAATGTCAGCGGTGCCGATAACCTCGGCTGTTTCCACGGCAAATGCGTTATCGTCGTCGTCGTCGTACCTCCGGCTCTGTAAACATCCCGCGGGAAATATTCGCTAATATCGATCATATCGTCATTAATAGTGTATGGTCTGTACGCGGCAGTTTCCGGCCCCTGGAGAGTATGCGTCGCACCACTTCTCTGGTAACATACACACCCGGGCCGGTTCTCTGTATGCCTTCCGCTTCGAAACCGTACAAACATTATTCGAGGTTTCGGAGGGGGAATGTGAAATTTAATCGAATTATATAATCGAACAGAGGTGACTGCCGGAGCTTCGACTTAGAAATGCCCGAGTGCGGAGAAAGCACTTGTTAAAAAAAAAAAAAGAAATGTCTCATTCGTCAAATAATCGTCGTACGCGTCGTCGATACCATACGAAATACCGAAAATTCTATAATCCGCTTTTCTCATGCCTGTGACCGATGATAAATCGATGCTCGCACGACTGACGGCAGTTTCGAGATCGCGGCAAATTGAATCCGTAAAATCGAAGCCGGGCTACCGAGAGAGCTAATTTACGTAGGGTGGTAGGAATCGCGCGACTCGATTACGTCGGGCTAATTTCGTTCAATCCGTTTTGGGAGTCTCGTCGAGTAGTTCGGAAATTGTGGCTCTCTCGCTTTGTCGGACGAGAACTCTCGCATATGCGAGTCCGAGGGTTGCATTAGAGCGAATGCGATGAGGTGGAAAGGGGATTGAAGTCGTGTAGGTTCGCTGGTTGACCGGTACGTAATCTGATGCAAATATCATTGATTGATATTAATTAGAAGCAATCACTAGTGCTCCGTCGCGAGTACCAATTCTCTATGGCTTTGCAACCTGAGGCTCTCGACTTTTCAAATCGCGCATTCATCGACTCGTAAAAATTTTGTTGATTTTTCGTGGTGAGAAAAAAATTATGTGCAGCGTCAACGAACGATCGCAAATAGACATTCCATAAATATTGAACAGCGACGAGGCGTAATCGAAGAGATTATAATCTGTATTAGCAAAGTTTGCGCAACTGTTCGATAATCGTTTTTTTTATTTTTTTTTTATTATTCAGTCTGAATCCATAGAGTAAATCAGTTGGAAAATAAAATCGGCAATAGGCGAATTGGAAAGGGACTCTCTGCTCTCTGGTGACCGTGCGAAAGCATCGCATTTATCGGAAAATGATCGGGCGCTCGCCAGCCGAGCGAACCACCCCACCGCAATGCGAATAGCTCTTTCTCTCCATCTCTCTTTCTCGTGTCCCCATGAATTCACCAAGCCACCCACGGCCGTTTACCACTCGCCACGACCGCTCTCGCCGCTGTTTACCGCAATTATTAAATGTAAACTCATATTTCGTAATTGCCAAATATTGGCGATCCGATCGACGCGCGAGTCATCGCCTTGTGGACCGTTGATTCCACGCATCGGACCGTGTAGTCGTCATTGTTCGAGCGTTTCACCGTCTCATGCTATGCTGTTCATTGCGAATACGAACAAAAAAATTTATATATTATAATCACTACATTGTTCGGCATTTATGAAGTTCGCTATATTCGATATTTGGTATTACATACCGTGTATGTAAATTGTAACATATTTGTCGCGCGTTTTAATTCAAATATTATCTAAACTAATTTACGAATATTATTAATGTTCTCACAAAATTTATTACTCGTTCGTCGATTCCGGTAATTGTTGTTATAGAATGTAAAACGATAATAGGTTTTGAAGTTACATTTTTGTACTAACAACGTTAATTCTTTTTTTTTAACAATGTTCTTGTTACGTTAACGAAAAAAACGTTTTTGATCGAATTTTTATAGTTTTTTTTACTGTATTTCTATAAAGAAAAACACGATTTTTTTTTCTGTAAATCTATCCTTGCATTGTATCAGTGAAGAGTAGAAAATAATTAATTGAACAATGTGTATTGCCCTGAAAAACTGTTAATACAAAATAATAGTATTAATTTCATCGCTGAAGGATGTTAATAAAAAGGAAATCATAATGTAAGAGTGGCTTTTGGAAGAACGTTTATGAGTTATTTTTCCTACTTTTGTCTGACGTAGCATTGGGCTTATCCACTGAATTTCCAAAGCAATGGGAGCAATGTAGCCGTTAAGTTTTGGATTGAAAATTTTACTAGAGAATGATAGAAAATCGCTAGAATTCTCTCATCTGCAATAGAATTGCTGCGAATTCATCAGACGATTGGGAGTTCCGGAGATAACAAGGAAACTGAACCAAATTATTTCACAGCGAATAACTTGTAACATTCAAAAATTGTGAGGTTGTCAAAGCGGCTGAATCCTGCGGACAGGAAATTAATTCAGGGATATTGGGGAATGCGATTCAATTTTGGGATGCTGCGGAGGATAATTTGCAGCTTTGGCGGAGTCGAATTTTTATTGCCTTCGGCAGGATATATTGTTAATATAAAATGATATCGGAAAATTGTGAAATAGCAATGTGAAATGATAATTAAAATATGAAAAGAATAGTAATGTTGACAGAATTTTGGAATTGGATTGGAATTTTAATATTGTCACAAAATTTTTTTTTTTTTTTTTTTTTTTTACAAAGCACGTGTTACTGAGTGAAATCTTTAGGTGTCGAGTTTCAGCTGCGTAAAAAAAACCGACGTTGATGCATGTTTATGACCTCGAAAATTATAGTACATTGAGTAGGATACGAGATAAATAAAAGATAGGTTACGAGATCGAGACTAAGATCGCGATTTTACAAAAAGATTTATTGGAAACTTGTGAAGCACTTATCGACCGTATTACATTGCTCGGGTAAATTTCATTGAGAAAGAACTAAGGAAATTTGTTAGAATGTAAATGTAGTCGATAACATACAATAACAGAATCATTAAATATGTTAAATATGTAACGATCGCATTTATTTTTCATATATTTTTACTAATATAAGCTGTTTGCGTTCATAATCGCGCCGGAAAAATATGTAGAAAGGAACGGACTATCGTAATTCACGAATCTTTAGCATTCAATTGCAAAAATAAAGCCTTTGTAAACATATTTATGATTTTTATTCCCATATTTCAACAAAAAAGGGGACGTGGGGGAGGGGTTTCATCTCTCCCCGCTTCTCTTTTTTTTACGCAACGCGTGAGTCAAGTTTGACTAATTTCGATAAAATCGTCGTAATTACTTTTTTTTATTCACGATTTGTCATGAAAGCAAATAAAAATATGTTTTAATAAATGTGTCACTATCGCTATGAAACCCTAAAAGCCTCGGTTACTAAAAAATAGTAGTCAATTTAACACTTGCTATGGGATAGGACTTCAAATCTCAACGGCTTTTCGTCAGTCGCGCCGGCGATCTTGAAGGAGTTGGGTTTATGGCGGGTGTGCTCTCCGTATCGATTGAGATTTTGTGACGAACGCGTTCCAGCGAGCTTACCGAGGACGAGACCAATTTTACATGCCTTCTACATCATTTGTATAATAAACCCGGACGCCGAACGATTTATTAACAAGGTAAAAATGCTTCAACTATTTTTCATTTTTTACATGACAATATTGTTGCTTCGGCATTCGCCTTAATGTCGAGGTTAACCATGTTCGGCAAAGAACAATGCGCGTCGTGGTCGGACTTCATTGATATTTGAAGCCGATCACACGACGGATTAATATAAATTGTTTTTAGTTTGTTAACATCATAGATTTAATGATCCTTGGATATTTTATCGAGATAAATATTGGGAAAATTAATTTGGCCGCTTTTTGAGCTATTGAATCCGATGAATATAAAAAAAATAAATGAATAAAAATAAAGCAAATATATATACTAACATAGGAACGTTTTTCTGGAAAAAAAAAATGAAAGGGGTAAAATATAAACAAAAGACGATGAAGCCTCTCTCAAGTCTGTTACTCGTTGCGAGGAGCAACCGAAACATTTTGCGAAAATTGTGCCCCCCTTCCCCCACTAGAGTGTGACTCGCTTGTTGCTCGGCTCGAGGCCTTTGTTTTTTTTCCAAGAACTCGGCGCTCGCCCCCCATTATTTACGCGATTCCGTGAAAGGCCCAACGATCGATTTTTTCCTAGAAGTGAGCTTTTCCCTCCCCTCTAATGAAGTACATTGCGGATTTATTGCTTGATCTCAAAATATTTCGAGAGGACGAAATCGAACTTTCGATCTTTTTTTTTTTTTTCAATTTTTTATCGACGTTATTCAGCACGAGTTGCAACAATAAAATTTTTACTTTCGCCTCCACGCATTTTTTTATACTTTCCAACTTCGAAATGTTTTTTCTATAGATTATTCGTAAATCTCGTTATTCAATGACGAATTTTTAAAAGAAATTAAAGTTTCATTTTTTTTTCCCCTACTGATGCCTTTTACCATCAATAATTTTTACGATGAAAATCATTTGTGGATTGAACTCAACTGTAAAGGAACGCGTACACACTTCGAAAATGTTCTGTGGCTATTTTTTTTAGATTTTCACGCGTCGTTTTTTTATTTTCGTCTCGTTTACTTACGATATTTAACACGAGGCCCGGAAATACATTTTCATCAGAAGGTAAGCTATTATTTAGAGCGCTTTGATATATTTTGTGATGACAATTTCCTTTTCATTTCTCATTGTTTTTTTTTTCTCGCTACCGACACTTTTGTACACAAGTCCCATCCCTAAAAAATATTCGTGACTTCTGCACAATTCGAAAGTAACCGGTATGCATGGCGCGATCCTATCGTTACGTAAAACAAATAACAATTATTTCTTTTTTTTATTCTCCGTACGATCGTAAAATAAAAATTATTTACGTATTAATATAAAGTCCCGAGTTATCTCTATAATTCTCGATTCTCATTTTATTTTCCGAAAAAATTCGAGTTCATTTTTTTTTCCCCCCATTCAGGTTCACGAGAATTCGGGAAATACGGTACTGAATCGTCCGTATCAGGCTATCGGCAACTTGCAGCGAGTTTCGCTACATTTTCTTAACTTCGCCAGTAGATATTGCCGGATTGGATCTTTCGGCTTGCATTGGATTGCAGTGTTGGATTACTGTTGTTATTTTTCGTGACTTTCGCGATCCTTGTCGCGGGCATCACGACCACCACATCCTCGTCTATAACATACCAAAGGAAGAAATGAAGGAAGGATGTTCTTTATTGGTCGACCAATCTATTCGTTCCCTGAATAGCAACGAACCGTGAGTCGTCCTGTACAGGACACCTCCATAGCTCCTCACAAACGTATAGGTGTAAGAAAGAGGAGGAATTTCGTAAATCCCCCCTCCAGACTCACGGGTCACGTAGATAATGCGAGAAATATATTGCAGATATAAGTTCAAGCAAAACTAATCTAAGTGCCTTCAGCCTATACTTTTCGTAATTTTTTTTTTATTGAAAAAAAAAAAAAAAAAAAAAAAAAAAATTTAATGGAAAAAAAAATGCACTTTTTCTACAAGCAATTAACGCATTTTACTTCAATATTTTTCGCTGATCCGCATTTTTTTACCCATTTACATTCGCCGTATACCCCTTTCCCGGGTTTAGCGACCCTTCGCGTATTTTTCGCGCGCAGGAACAAGCGCTCGGCTTAAATTATTTATTTCATTTGTTTAACCCCATCGCCATGAAACAATAATCCGAAAATGCCTTAAGATGTAAAAATCATCTATTGAGAAACTTTCGCGTTTTGAGTTTTTCGATAACTCGCTTCAATTTTTATTATTCACAAAATCGGTTACGCGGAGTGATTTCAAGATATCATGAAGAATTCAATGGCTCGCGTAAGTATTGATGCAGGTAAATATTCGTTGCAAACTTCTGCATTACCATTCGAGATGAATAGACTAAAAAGTTATTTCCGCGAATAGAACGCGCGAAAAGAATTCTTTTTATGTTTGTCTATTTTTTGCTCACAGGTGATACATTCTCGAACGATGAGGCTTCCCGCCACAGCGGGTCCTGGCGCCGGCTTGTTCAACTATCGGCGATTAATCAGAATCGTCGCCGCATATCGTGTCGTCGAGAGGGTTTTGGCACGAGGGTTTCCTACACAGAGGGATAGTTAACCAGTGACGTCACGCGCTCGTGGTAACATCTGGCGGGGCACTAGACCCGGATACCAACCACCAGTGGACACTGTCCGGCGGATACGGCTCTCGGACACCCCGATCCCTCCCCCGCGCGGCCCACTAACTCTGCGTCAAAATTACCATGGCGTTCGTGGTGTGGAAGGTGTGCCGGCTGCTCTTAATTAATTCCATCGTCCCGACGTTGTTTTGCTCGTCGACATGGATGCTGCGGCCCAAAGGTTGTCTCGGGCATTGCCTATACTCGAGGGGATGTATACAGCATCAGCGAAGAGAAACCTTTCGAGAATTTCAACAACGGTGAGAGCCGTTGGAAAATTCTACTCGAATTTATCTTTAACACACGAATCCACGTGGTTTAATCCCATTCGAACCATATATACGGATACGGAAGCTATCCTCTCCCACCAAAGTTCCATCGATGGGGGTTCGATTAATTTTTGTTTATTCGAATCGGAGTAGAAATTGATTTACAATATCCGGATCTGGCGGGGCAAGTGCTACGTTAATTTTCATAGAATCCCCGATTCGAGTTCGTTGTTGTTTTAACGTTCTATCTCACCCCGCGCGGCGTACGCAACGATACAGCTTATACGCAGCGGCGCTGGACGAAAAACTTTTTTTTTTGTTTTTTGCTCTTTTTTTTTTAATTTGACCACCCAAGTCCCCTCTGGGCTTTTGCGAACGAGCGCGAAGCGTGGCTTCGAACCTCAGCCCCCGAATTACGAGCAGCGCGGGTGCCCGGTCAGCCGGGATTAGAGGCTGATTCGGGCGATCCAATTTAATTGAGCGATTAACGGCTAAATGCCCATACCATCCCCCCCCACACACCCCTTTCGCATCCCTCGCTTCGTATACTCTGTACGCTTGCGAGAACGAATCGTCCGGCACTACGCTCGTCCGGCTCACCGCTGGAAAATATAATTCAAAGATATTTATAGTCGGGATTAAAGCTCTCGTGTTTTAACGTATCTAATGTACATGTTGCCGGATGAACGTACGGCGCGGGGTTTTCGAAGCTTGTGAGTGATGGAAATCATCGCGAAATATCACACTCTGGACGCGGAACGATGAGAATTCCACACGACGATTCACCTGGCTATAAATTCCCGAGGATTCTGCGAATCAAGGATTAGTACCGATGGATGACCGAAGAGGAATTGGGAAGGGATCCCAAGAGCTGACGTTATCACAGGCCGATGGCGTTTCTGGTGGCCCTTGCAGCTGAGGCAACTACGCTGTTCGATTCATCGTTAATTCGATTTGACGCTTCTACGCGACGGTAATATGATTTCGATACAACACTTAATGCATAACTTTGCAATGAAAGTTTGAAAGTTGGGATTGAAATTACCGTATTTTGAAGTATTTAACATTCGTCTCGCCTTAACGCATAAACAAAAGTTAACTAACGATCTGTTAGGCTGCAGTTCGGTACATTATGTTATTGTCGTAGAAAAGAAATTCTACGCATTTTACGTTTAACGATTTCTAAAATTTTTCAACGTATTCACATTCCGCTGTTTACTGCTTTTTCCAGGGAATCCCTATGAATCGCGAAATAATTTAAGATATTGAAGATATCTATTGATGAGAGATTCCTAAAGTTATTTTGTCATTCGCGGGAGGATTGCGTTTCGAATTTCTAATACTCGATTCAATTTTATTATTATGACATTGAGAACGTGAAGTGATCCAAAATATTAGCCGCACAAACAAAGGGATCCATTGTCTTTACTCATTCTTTCATTTTGCCGTTATTTCATGTTTCTCTAATTTTTAAATTTATCTTTACATCTCTTTACCGTAAAATTTCGACATTCCTTCATTCCTTCATTCGATATTTCGATTTCCGGTCCTTCATCTTTTTTTGATGGCATGCTAAAGATCGCCTTTATCACAATATTTCTTCTCACTTAGTTATTTTTCTATTCACTTCTTCTTTCGATTCACGTTCTCCGCGATTTGATTGACGTAAGCGAAGCGGAAGCTTCGACGAGTCCCGAGATGTCGAAGTTCACGCTGAAGGACAGCATTTCCATCGACCAGCCGTCTATTTCCAAGAAAAGCGATTACTTCCGGTCAGTAGTTGTAGAAAAACAGGTTGCAACCCGATTGCTTCACCAAAGAAAATCTTTGAGATTAAAGATCGTCGCTACGAAATCGATAATTTTCCGCGTTCCTCTGAAATCATTCTTTTTCATTTCTCTTTTCATCTCAATTATTGTTCCACACACTCTGTACAGATCTGGAATCCGTTCATTATGGACAAAGCGCAGAGATTAATTCTCCGATTCACTGGAAAAATTTACCAGCATTCTCCGGTAGCTGTGAAGGATGTAAAGACAGATAAACAGATGCCGGATGACAGCCGATTGCAGTTCCGTCGTTCATTCGTTGCTGACTAACTTTCCACCAACGCTGTTTTTGCAGTGGCTGATTGAGACTCTTCAATGGCAAAACGTGATACGCAGCTAACGCAGTATTCAGCTAACCGTTTCTTTTAAGAAACACCATTTTCATTTGAGATCCTCAATTTTTCCACTGTCTTTTTTACACCGGAATCAATCAAATTTACCCTGTCATGGTTTTTTTTTTAATGCATTGTAATTGTACGGAAAGCCGTGTAATATAATACAACGAGATGAGAGTGTAAACAATGTGCACATTGATTACACCCTTTTCTTCGTTTTCCCGTCGTTTTTTATGCGAAATGGCAAACAATTCTTTATTCTTTCGATAAAATCTCTATTGATTTAATTTCGCGTTCTCGCCTTCCGGCAGTTTCTTCTTTCAACATCAATACATTAATCTCAGTCTTTCCACAATACCTTTTCTATTTTTATCCAATGACAATTCATTGATTTATTAATAATTTCTCTATTTTTTTTCTCGATTTCGTCATTCCGTCCCTCACAGGTAATCAAAGTTTAACAAAATAAATTCGATTAATATATTTTGTATCCCATTCGAGATGCAAACGAAGGAGCCATCTGCATCGTGCGCTGCTCTGCGAAGGATGGAAGCTTCGATTTGGAAGGAGATAAACAACTTCGAGTTTCGTACGAAGGATTAGACCGGATACAGCGCCCTGGAATAGCCGGAAGTTCGCGACGGATCCGGAGGAGCTAAAGAGTTCACAGGATCAATCGCATTGCAATCGCTGTCGCCTATCAACTACGCCTTCCACTACGTCTTTGGCTCGACACTGATAATAGGAATTTTTTTCCAAAAAAAAAAGGTAAGTTAATTTATTCTATATTTTCTTTTGTTTAACATAAATATTCACATTCTTTTCACGGATTTCCACGCGACCCCTCAGATGACTCTGTAGAAACAAAGTTCCATTATTTTTATTCAATTTCTATCCCCTATTCAGCAACAATAGGCACATTATCGTGGGACGCGTAGCAAAGAATACAAATCTCTATTCGTCGGACTACAAGGGTCCCGCATGATGAATTCGTCGAGTTCGATGGATATGGAAGAGCTGGAAGCGCCCAGCAGATTTACAGAAAGAGACTTTTGGAACCGACAGGCTGCGTTTCCTCTGTCCGATCGTCGCCGACCCTTACCACTGCGCCAATCAACTACGACGGACGATCACCAATAACGATAGGCATTATTTTCACAAAAAGAAGGTGAAAGCGCTCCCAAATCATCGAGTATTTGTTATTGAATAAATAATTGTTAAAGAATGAAACTTTTTTCTCCGCTTGCTTTCCAGAAAATGTCTACGAGTCGCCCGGGAATGTCGATACGGTTCCGGAAAACCGAGAACCTCCAGAGCAAAGGATTTATCGCAATGCATGACTGCGTAGCATCTGATAATACATAAACAATGCGCATTAATCGTTTTTTTACCACTGCTTCTACCACAACGTCAAATCCGCAACGACAATGGACCTCAACGTTACAACACATTCAGGGTAACAAAAACGCAATTTCATGTTTCGGGAAATCTCTCTTCAATATAAATACCCAACGCATAGCTTCAAATATTCGGTGCTAATTAATTACTCATCAATGATTTCAACCCGTTTGGGTCCGTATACGGATTTTCCACGAATTACAAATTTGATTTCCAAATGGTATTCCGTTAATTTGACGGGAATTAAAATCACGAGGGCGTGCGCACCCGGTGGGAGAGCCCTCAATTATGCGTGAATGCAAATGCATAATAAATAGGAGAGGGGGAGGGATGTAAACTCTGTGAAACAGGCAATTTCCAATAATCGAGAACACTCTCACGGTCGAGCCTCGCGGTAAATGCGTTAATTTCTTTGCCATCTTTCTCTCCCTCTCTCTCTCGTTTCGAATATAATCGATAATTGATCCATTCGCGACTAAAGTCGAGACGTTTCATCATGAATTATTTAATATTTCGCGTCCCCGTAGACAGGAATAGAGGAAAATCTTCGATTCGAATCCTTCCCCTTTCTGTCCCTTCGCGCGACAGACGGTATGAATAATCGCGCTTACGTACTTCCAGTCTGCGCGTTGGAGTGCAATTTAATTGCGAAATTGTCAAATCGAATTTGCAAATGGACCGGAGAATCAGATGTAGAAACAGAGGGGAATAAGAGAGCAGCGAATGAATCTTTTCATTAACTATCCAACGTCTTGTCGAGAATAAAATTGAAATTCGATCGGTAAAATCTCGAAGAGGATACCGCGGATCTTGTTAATACGTAATTAACATCATTCATTCGTCGATCGGATTCTCAGTTCATTAAAATTTCAATCTTTTTAAGAGTTTAATATGAAATCCGTTTATTATTTTTTTCTGTTTCGTAACGTAAATAAAAGAAATCGATGTATTTGCATTTCTACCTTTTATCAATGAATTCGCTAAAACTACCGAATGTAATGGAATCAACGATAGTTTTTTGGGAATTTAATTCCAACGACGAGAATACGGTTCATGCTAAACTTTTAATAATCGCAGACCGGCGAAACTGCGAATTCCTCGAGTCTCTCGGCGTTAAAAGTCAGTTAGCAAGTTGCGAGACTTGTCCCACGGGAGTAAGTTTCCGCGCGATTCGTTTTCGCGCGAATGGTGTACCAGTTGGTTGCGAATGAGAGTTGCAACAAAAGCAACAAAAGTACAGGGCGTGATTGGGAGGTGGTCGGGAGACGACGAGCGAAGGAAGGTCTCGTCGTCGTGGGAAAGGTGGGTGAGAAAATGAGCGGTGCGAGTACCGCGTTACCGAGGAAAGGTGACCACCTACCGCGAAGACGTAACAACCCCCGTATTAAAGGGCCACCTATCGCCACACCGAGCTTCTTCCACCCAGAAAGCTCGGTGAACGCCCACAAGCGTGCGCAGGACACACCCATCGACCAATCGTTTTGTCGCGCAGACTCGCAAGTTCTACTCGGCAAAGCTTTTCACCTCGAGCCAAACTGACAAACACCACGTGCAGCGCGACTGGTTCGCACGTGCGTCGCGGAGCTTCTCTTCGAGACACATTCATCGATATATTCGTCTAATAAATAACAAAAACAAAACAAAAAAATCCTTGCAAATCCCGTAATAATAATCCAACCCTTAACCCTCGTCCCTCGGTGTTGGAGTGAAAAATTCACGAGATTCAAAGACTTTGAAACATTTTACCAGGTGTCGGAGAAACAAGTGGCTTCGATCATCAGTATTGTCCGGCAAGCGAACGAGTCGATTCAATTGCAATCGTTAAATAAAAAAAATCAACGTAGTCATCATATGCGTCGATCTGAATCGAAATTGCTGCGTTAACCATCAACGAGATTTGAACGTCGTGGAAATTCCGCAACTGCATTGATCGAGACGAAGAACGGGAACTCGTCATCGGGACTCAGAATTACCGTGAAAATCACACCGGTGAGTTTATAGATACATTTTTATCGAAATATTTTTTTTATTTTATTTTCATCACCTCTACACGTGCCGCTAAATTCCAAACTCCGTTCAGTTCCGTCCGTACAAATCAGCGCGTGCGTTGCGTGCGTACAAACTATTGCGTGACAAAACTTCTGCTGTTCGGAGAATGACGTTACGCCGCGCGCGGGTCGATAGAGCTTTTCCCCCCCGAGCCACCGTCACTTATCACGAGCACCGCCGATATTCAACAGTTGGTCCTTCTTTTATCTTACGAAAGCTCGCGGCACGGCGGACCCCCTCTCGCCAAAGGAGAGCGAAGCCGTGAACCCCTTAAAACATACCGCTCTCTTACAGCGGTGGGTACTACACGAACCCTCGAACGGCGGAACTTTATTAGCAGCGCGAGTAAACGCTCTCGAGTGGGAAAATGCTATCGTTCATACAAGTGGCTCAGTCGTACGTTAAAAATTTTCTAAAATATAGACAACAATTAAGGAGAGAAATTTGAAATTTTATTAATAGTAATTTTTTAATTGTTTTTAATAGAATTGAATAATTATGTCCGAAAATAGGTTTAAAAAAATGGAAAAAAATAAATAACTAAATAGAAACAAAATGGAGGTTTTCCGGAATAACCGTTTCCTGCCGAAGGCTAAATTTTGCGTCCGAATAAAAACATTTCACACTCTCGTTCTCTTTCTAACTTAGCTCGGCAAACCCCCCGTCTGTCGGAGTTAACGTGAGTGTTTGCCGCGCGTATAGGTGTGTAGGTGTAACATATTTATGTTGTGAACCGGCCGAGTGCGGGCAATAAATAGCGGTCGCCGGGGGCCGCTCGGTCGACGGGACCAAAAGTATAAGGGGGTGAGAGAGGAAGGGGTTTTGGAACTGGAAGCCGCCGGCTGGGTGAGGCGTGGAACAGGAGCGATTACGCGTTCACTCCCGTTCGCTCACATTTGTTTGTAGCGCACCCCCCAACATCGTTGTACTATATCTGCTATAACATTTCTCTACACATCAACTCGCGTATACAAACTCTATTGCGTATCTTGCCTTTCGTACGAATGTACACGCAATTTTCGCGCTTAAAGATATGCCTCATCGAAGTTTCGTATATTACAATGCGCGCATTTAATAAAAATTATAAAATTACAGAGTATTGCTTTACAGCGATGTATACCGATCTATAACGATATCTTTAAAATTGCTGGATAATTAAAAAAATTAATGTTAATTTTTATTTATTTTTTTCAAAACTTCGAAAGATATTCATATCCGTTGTTTTTGCACAAACGTTACGAAGATTATTTTTTTTCGAAAAAACAATTTTGTTATCAATAACTTAAAATTATATCTCAGTCGAGGGTTCCTATCTTGATAATCGATTTATCTCGTCGCCGTTGTCGTCGTCGTCGTCGTAATGCCTATATGCACATATATCTACGGGAGTCGATATGTAGTCGTGGTATTCGGAAAATCTTGTATGCGGAGGACCCTTTCGCATACCGTGAATCCGATACAGGCATCAGGTAGTCTGAGCCGCCCGGCCTAATGATGCATATCTCCGTCTGTTATGTCTTGAATGTCTCGTCTGTTCAATTCGACTACGTCGAACGCGGAGACCGGGGAGTATATGCAACTGCAACTGCTGCCTCGAAACTGGATCCCGAGAGTCTCCCGTAGCAGGGAGAGAGAGAGAGATATCGAAGCGGCATGGTTTGCAATGAGGTTTGAGAGCTTGCGGCGGGATACCAGAAGGCCTCTCGGTATGATCGTGTCTACCAGGACACGGATAAGCTGCTCTCCATCAGTTCCGAGAGCCAACGCGCCAGAGAAACGCGTTACTTGCCGATACTCGAAGGTTCTCGTCGCGGCTATCGAAGAATTCGAACGATGCGTTGACCCGCAAATCACCTCAATCCCTTTCGCGGCTCGAAAGTCTCTGCGAACAGACGACACAGGAAGAATATATCTTTGAAACAATAATCGTGTCAATCAATAAATTACAAATAAAATACAAATGCTCGGTAGTCGGACATCGCGGGTATTAAACAAAATTCCACAATACACTATGTTTCGATAGGATTTTAGCATCGTTGCCGAGTCTCACCGCGAATTCCCCGGATACACGAGGTTGAATCCTCTCGCGTTTCCGTGCGAGTTTGCGTCCGGAGAGAGGAATACAGCCTCCAAAAATCGGCCAAAGCAAACGCGAAACTAATTTAAATGCTCTGACTCGGTAGCTCTCGCGAACAATTAATCCGAGGTATTTAATTTAATTGTGGCAACTTCCCTGTGCTCTCGACAGAGAGAGAGAGAGAGAGAGAGGGAGGGAGAGATCCGCGCGAAAGCTTGTACTATATCGTTCCGTCAGCATAATGTATCGCGCGCCCGTCTCTGCCACTCGAGGTTTGTGTGTTTCCAAAATATCTGCGTTCTAATCATCAAACTACCGGCAGAGGTATGTAAACTAGCGATTTTACTGAATAACACAAACCCCCGATAGTTATTCGGTCAAAAACCCACCGGTGAAACGCTCTGTGTTATTCGAGTTTGCGAGCGATTTTGCCTCCGATATTCATGGGTACAGTCGATCGATCGAACCCACCGAAGTGAGTATTCGGTTGGCAACATCGAGAGACCTCGATGAACGCGCCTGGCGCTGTGTTGGCTATACCAGCATATCCAGTAGCTAAATTATTTCACGATGTAAACACCTAAGTATACGGAGAGCGCTTGTAAACACGTACGTAGAGAACTGGTGAGAGCCGAACACGCTGTGCTTGCAAGGGACTTGGCTGCAGTACGACCAGCAGTTGGTATAGCGAAGGGTTGAGTTAGTCGTGGCGGCTATGGGGACGCAAAGGGTGGGGAGAGGGATGCGTGGCAAGCGTGTGGAGTCCACTGTGGCGTTTGGAAACTCGCGGTGATGCTGAAACTCCGCGTTGGATTTCCTCCCGTGCAACGCCGGCCATACGCGCGCGTATACGGGACATTCGGGGGTAGGTAATTAATAGCAAACCCGTATAAATCAGAGACAGGCTGGATGTTACGTTGGGATACGCGTGTGGCAACGAAGCGAGATTATGCCCAGAGGGCCGGTTACCACCACCATCACCACCCCCTTCCCAATCTCCCCAACTCCGATCTCTTTCTCTCTCTCTCTCTCTCACTTTCGGCATCGCGAAACAACCACGCGAATTCGAAAAGCACACGAACAAACACGCACTCCATACACACTGCGCCTCGGCCGGTGCTAATTTTTCAAACGGTCCGCCATAATGGTCCCGGCTAATTACTGATTTTTATCTACACCACCGACGAGGGGCCAAACCGTACCCCCCGCACCGAGGATTCGGGAATTGCCAGGGCGAAATCGGCTTCTCTCACTCTACCCGGCACCAAACTCCTCTCGCACTGCGGCAAGGGATTGCAATTATTAACCCGCATGCCATTCGCTAACTAACGCTCGCGATTCGAATGCCCGATTTCGCGTGCTCGCGGGACCAGTGTCGTCCCGCCGATCAGTTGCGCTATTATATGGACTTTCATATGGCAGTTCTTTTTTCGATTCTCGTTTTTGTTTTATCGATAAGATAAACGATCGCTGATTTTTTTAAAGAATTTTTTTTCCTTTTTTTTTTCTTTTTTTTTTTTTTTTTCGTATAATTGCTGTGTAGACGGAGGGAGGAAAGTCTGAAACCCGAATACGGGAGTGAGACTGCATAATTTAACAATAACTACGGTTATATGCATAGTATATAGGGAGAAACTTGGGTAACGTACAGAGAAGTCCGAACTTCTTATCGGCTCTCTCTCTGGCCGTGTCTCGAGCAGAGAATGCACCCATCCTATATTATACAGTAATATAGAGACTGAGGGAAGGAAATGGGGACCGAAGCGTTGTTCGGGTTCGATAGATACAGCTAACTACCACCAGACACCTATGTACTTAACGTAACCCATGTAAGCTCACGCTGGAACAAATTTGCCCCCTGTGCCGCACACTTCCTTCTCCCTTACACTCCCTTACGCTTTCCCTCGTTCGTGCGTTCTCAGTCTTCGTTCTCCGTTTTAGTCCCGTGCGCGTCTCGCGACCGAAATTTCTCGCTCACTCTCGTATCTCCGGAGCCACTTCGGCAGAACCCTTCTCACTCCCTAATTCGCCCTCGGAACACCGATGTTATGAAGTTGTGTTGAACTTTTCGAGAGCATAGTTTGCCGAACACCCCCCGGGTGACTACGGGGGCTTACCTTTCCCCGCAGAGCCTGCATAGCTACCTAGCTTTTCGGGCTCTCGTGACACTGAAGTTGTTCTATACATGTACATAATTTTCTAGGGTTTGCCTACAGTTTTCGGGCGAATGAGACGAGAATTTTAGAAATTTAGTTGTTAGGCTTCAACTTTTTTTTTTTTTGTTTCTATTACATTGAATATTAAGCTATAGTTACAATTGATAGCAACATCAATATCACAATCGAGAGCACCGGAAAGTTCGGAATGGAATCTCGAGAAACATCCAGTCGCCTATCAAATTTTTCGAAAAAAATTCACGAAATTGAATATTTCTCGGTTCAAAATTGTTTTTTTTTTTTAGGGGTTAGATGGCTATAAATAAGGTGAAAAAAGTATCATAGGGAAGTAATAATTGTAATTTTTTTTTTTCATTTAATTAAATTGCAACTAATATTTTCGTTTACCTGTTGCAATGCACTTTTTCGTGCTGAATACGAATTCGCGTCGAGTTCGTCACGAACCATACAAAGGCTTAACAAGACGTTTCGATACCTCAAACATTTTTTTTTTTTTAATACAGTAATTCAAAATTCTCTAATTAACATTTGTAATTGTTCGCCTTACATTTTTCAACTTATCATAAACTCCGATCTTCAATATTATATCCAACTTGACACACTTTCAGTCGAGTCGATTTTTCTTTTCTGCAAATTTCCGTATGCATCACACGTTGAAGTCAACAGACCGAATTTGATTGACGGACCGGCAATTATCTCTCAATAGTCCGTTAGAACCTCAAAAGTTCGTGTTGTACGAAATACACGAATTATCCGTTTGAATAAGTATCAATAAAGTCAGTTACAGGCACTGCGCAGTTGAGAGAATTCGCGTGCGATAATGAAAAAACAAAAAAAACAAAAAAAAGAAACAGAAAAAAAAAATTATAGAAGGGCTTGCAGTTGTTGTAGCGTGTGCGCGACGAGCCATTCGCGAGGGCTTTTAATACTCTCGTTACACAAACCGGAAAATTGTTTCGTAATTCCACGCCGCGACGGTAGAGATTCGCGCAATTTCGAATAAATTCGCTTTCCCGGGGGGGGGGGAGGGAACGAGTGGCGAAGGGGAGTTACGCCAAAACGCTTTGTCGCGAGAGGAATGACTGTGTGTACGGTGCGTATCGCGTACGGCCTGATGCTCATGACTGTTGCATTTTTTTTTTTTTTTTTCGTCCCTCGTTCGTTGTATTTTTTTTTTTTATTTAGTTTTATTCAACGAATTTGTTACATGAGGCGAGAGGGAAAGGTAGAACGAGTTATACGCGTTAGAGATTCTTGGCATGGCGGACGAGCTTTAGCACAGTATTATACCTATAGGAACGTGTGTAGGATGATAGAGTAGTGTGTGTGCGTGTGTGTCGCGAACGCGAGAGCAGTAGCGCGCGACGTATGTATATATGTATACATATAACAGTGGAAACTTACGGGACAACTTTGAGGGGTCGCAGTGGCACCAACCGAGGTAACAACATTACAACGTTATTAGATTTACCGCAAGCACCCCGAGGCTTTCGTTCGCGTTTCTCCTCACCCTGCTGCTTCTCCTCCTTGCTGCACCAAATTACGCACATACCCGACCTCTCGTACCGCATGCATCGAGTGTATACACGTAATCTTGAACGGCCCTCGAGCGCATTGTACCCAAACGCGTTCGTATTAATTTATGCAACGCGCAACACGAGAAAATTCGAACGAAAAACGAAAGAATAAACGTCGTTTTGCACAAAGGTACTAAAAAAAATTGAGATATCGAAAGCCACCGGAATACAGACGGTATGGATACGAGATACAGCGGAAACCGGTGCACCGAACAGGGCGAGAAAACGCCGAGAGAGCTATTGAGTGGCCACCCTTAAGATAAGAGGCCGCAGCTTCACCCCGTCCCTCATACGTTTCCCCTATCTGACGCTAAACGGCGTACCGCTCTCGTACTCCCGCTTTCTACCGCTTTCTACCGCTTTCCGTACTCTCCGCTTTTACCACAGTTACATCGGGTATATAGTACAAAGAAGAAGAACAAAAAGAATTACACACACCTCGAGAGCGAACTCTCGATTTCTCCTATCCTACATAATACGCCCCGAGCACATTACTGTCGAAAACTCCACCGAGATAAGGAGAATTTAGAATGGCGAGACAGACATTTTTCGCAGAAGAACTTTATCCGCGTTCGAGGATGTCGAAGTTATTCATAGCTGCGTGTATGAAGAACGGAGTTTGCTTGCTTTTACCGCAGCTAATGGACTTTATCAGCTTCGTAAAAATCATTGATACATTTTTTTCGCGGAAATCCCGATAAAACGAAATTTTTTTTATTTTTGATATCCAAACTAAAAGTTTGAATTACAAATGTTTATCGATGAGTAAATCGTCTTTGGTAGATTTATCAGCTTCGTAAAAATCATTGATACATTTTTTTCGCGGAAATCCCGATGAAACGAAAATTTTTTTATTTTTGATATTCAAACTAAAAGTTTGAATTACAAATCTTTATCGACGAGTAAATCGTCTTTGGTAGATTTATCAGCTTCGTGAAAATCATTGATACATTTTTTTCGCGGAAATCCCGATGAAACGAAAATTATTTTATTTTTGATATCCAAACTAAAAGTTTGAATTACAAATGTTTATCGATGAGTAAATCGTCTTTGGTAGATTTATCAGCTTCGTAAAAATCATTGATACATTTTTTTCGCGGAGATCACGATAAAACGAACATTTTTTTATTTTTGATATCCAAACTAAAAATTCGAATGACAAATTTTTTTCAATTAGCAAATCGTATTTTAGTAGAAGATTTTCCATAGATATATCGTTGATAATTTTTTTTCAAGATTACGAAAACTCTATTATATACGTAAATGGAATTCTAAAGAAAAATCTGACAACAAAGCATCCGTGATAGTGTTGAGTTCTCGAAGGGTGTACTCGCCGCGGCTACATCTCGCATTCCCTCGGCACTGCCTCATTTGAGGCTAACTGTCCACAACGGGGGTGCAAACTGTCCTTATCGCGGAACGTTTATGCCCGCGTCTTATCTAACCGCGGCCCTTCCCCCTCGTCCCTCTCGTTCTCGCGCGCTCGTGTTTCGCCTGTTTGCTTCCCAAAACAGCTATAAGATACAAGAGAGGCACCTCACCGAGCTCCTGTGTCTTGCAAACGGTCATTCCGGCGACCCTCCGAACTTTCTCGCGTGGATCTCTGCTCGATACTCAGCCGAGCAATATTCACTGATGTTATTATCCGTATCGTCGGAACTAAGAGAATTCTCGATCACAACGCATTTCCATCCCCTAACACCATCACCAAAATCTATTACGAGAAACAGTCCAGAAGCATAAAAAACAGATCGAGGAAAAAATATACGACCGATAGTTGAAGAAAAAAAAAAAAAAAAAAATCTGTAAGAACTTTTCTTATCTAAATACCTTTTGCTTACCCCACCGAGTTGCGATGAAAACAAAGACGTAACTCTGTTCGTTTTATCTGAAAACTGTAATAAAATAACGGGAATGAAGAACACGAACTATGCACTTGTCGATGTGAACGAGTCTCGTTATCGTGATTCGATTTTGTTGCCGCGCACAGTGGTTAAGCCACGTTTAATTTTTTTTTTTTTTTCCCCGATGAGTAAACAACTCGTCGAGGGTAGTGGGCGAGCAATCGCCATAGATTCGAATGACTACGATCGCTCTGTGTCCAGCTAGCGTATCGAACTAATTGGAAGTCTTAATGGCACTCAAGTATCGTAATAACAGCGAGCGACGAGAAGAGAAGGGTAAAGCTTTGGTATAAGCGGTCGAATGCTTATTAGATGCCTGTGTGTGGATCATATCGACCGGAATTTCCAATCGAATGTCAGCTGTATTGGTGAGGTAGTATTCAGCTTTCGCTTGCGAATCTCCCTTCTGATTTTCCCACAACCCCTTTACATCGCGTACGAACGTTCGACCGCCTCCCCCGCGCTCTCCCCTTTCCCCAGCAGCATCAGCAGCGGCAAGCAGCCCTCGATGGCAAATCAACAAACGGGATACTGTGATGTGATTTCATTCATTAATTCCGCGCGACTTCACTCGAGAGTTGATTTCAACCGTTATATATGTACAGGCAGTTGGCAGTAGGTAATGGGACGAGATACTCTGCAGTTTCCACTACAGTATAACTCTCAGTCTTCGATAATACAACGATAAAAAAAAAAAAAAAAAAACACAAATGTTATATTTCCCGTTGAGCACCAAAGTATTTCAAATTTAGTCAATTTTCCTGTCGAGGTAACCGAGAAAGGAGAAAAAAAAAAGAAAAAGAATAAAAAAGCCCGAGGGTAGTTTTTTTTATTGACATCCTATCATGTCGTGATGTGATATACGAACACACAAAGCGTTAGCTGCTTTGAGATGGACAAAAATAAAAAAGTAATGATATTCGTCTGACTTCTTTGAGATATGATATAGGTGACCAAACCTTCTGTCTCGAAGTGGTTCTTGACGTTTCTTTGAATATGCAGAATATCACATCGCAGTATCCCTTTGACTTTCCACTCGAAATCGCGGCCAGCGCTCTTTCTCTTCGTCTCGAGACGAATTCCTGGAGATGGACATTCGCACCTTTCTTTTTTTATTTTCCTCTTTCTTTCTTCTCGAGTCTAAGATCGCCGTCGTCGACGGGAGTAGGTAAAGAAAAATAAGTTTCGAGAAGGTTTCTTCGTCGAGGACAATATCCGTTTTGCCGTTCTACACGCTCCCCCATCCGCTTTGATCCTTTATTACATTTTTACAAGCGATTACATTGTCCAGCCGTTGGCTATTATTCGTTATACAACGAAAAAAAGCGTTATAGCATTTTCATCTCGACATCGAGGACACGCGGGCTACTAGATATATGTATATAGTATATTTTTCTTAGGACCGTGAGGTTCCGAAGCTGCGGCAAGAATATCGAGAGGGTAGAGATCGTGTCTACCGGAGGGGATGGATAACAAAGTTCCATTCGTCTCGACCGCTCGGCAAGCCAAAGATATTGTTCTTGTTTGTAGTCGAGTTAACTCGAGTTCTCTTGCCTCCCGGGGAATCGGTTGTATAGAGGTACTCTTCTCTCCTCTCCCTCTCCCTCTCTCTTTCTCATCTCCTCTAATTAGGTTCGAGGGATTATAGAATTGTTTCGCAAAGTCGATTACGAGATTGCGATGCTGTCCGACTATGAGGGAAACTCGAAGGAGAATGAGGTTTATACGTTTCGTTTACGCGCGAACGGTTCTTTCACGAATTTTTCACGGTTAAACGCCCCTCGCGGCAGCATCCGATCAAACGAGAGGGAAAAAGTAATAACAAAAAACAGTTTTATTTCTCATTCGGTAACGTTTTTTCCTCGAGATTAATTTATCTCTAGTATGATCGATGAATCCCTATCGCATGCCGCATTTGGCAAATCCGTTCAATCTTCCGCTTCTTTTTCTGGTATAAACGCGAACACACTTAACCCTTTCGTTGACCGAGGCGCCGAGTGTTTAATAAGCCCGGTGGTCGGATAGTCGAGCGCGGAAGTTTGCCCGCTCGCGGAGTGAGTGCTCCGCTCGCGGGGGAGGGTCGAGGATGAACGGAAACCTGGCGGGGGGGATATTCGCATATGAGCGATCGCCACGCAGACCCTCGCAGAAAATCGCACACACACGCAGTAGCGACGACCGTGGCGGCGGCATTTACGTTAATTAAATTTTCCCACACCACTGTGTCGAAAACCGGGCATCCCTCTCCGAGCTTTTGCCAACCCCTTCGCCTCTTTCCCTATGCTTCCCCCCCGTACCACGTGGGACAGCATCAATCATTGCACGCTTCGAAACTACCGGGTGACATGTGCATAAGCCTCCGCCGACTCTACCGATCGCACGGGACTGTTTAAAATTGCCAACTATCAACGTGACTCCAGTATTACCCTCTGCTAGTTGCAACCCTTTCGCTAGAATCTCGAAAGCCTTTCGATAGCCCATCCTCGTTTCGTGTTTTAACTACAGGGCTCGCGAAACGTCGTTCGAAGGATTTCTACCGTAAATGGAAAAAAAAAGGGTCCCTATCAATTGTTTCCAATTTTATTTCGACCGTAGGGCTGGTCTTTGATTAAATCGATTCGCTGCAGAGTTTTTTTTCTATCCGTTGAAATGGTTTCGTAGGATTGTTTTTTTAATTTGAAGAAAAAAAGACGCGACTCTGATGTAATTTTTTTTTTTTTTGTTTCAGTCGAGAGAAAGTTGATGAAAATTCGATTAAATAATCAAAATGTGCTGTTAATTTGTCGATAATAAGAGTTTGACTATAGTATCCATGTGGAGAACACGATACGGACAAATGCGCGTATCATATCTCTATACGTTGCCACGTTAAATCGATACAGGGATAGAGTTACGAATTGATTTTTTAACTTTGGTCAGTCAGCAGCTGCATCCTCAACGGCCAATTCGCGTTCGGTTCGATGAAAATTTCGTTGTTGCTCGCCGTAGCCAGTGATATAATTGAATCGGCAGTGTGTCCGTGGCAACGGCAGAGTGTACATCCACGCCGCAAATTGACCGAAACGACGTCGGCGGGTGGGAGGATTTTGCCGCTGTTTCTACGGAGAACCGGGACTGGCCGATAAAAAAAAGAAAAAAAAAAAAAAGATGCAACCACGAGGTCCGGTAGTTGAAGGATTAACAAAAAAAAAAAAAAAATTAAATAGAAAATTATTGGAAAAAGAAAGATCATCGATATGAAGGACCGTCTATGTGTTCCACTGTTTGTCTGAATCGCACGCTTGTTACCGTACGATTTAGCTATAACGCGGGGTCCTTCGCTATTATCACATTCATTGTACAGCAATACATGAGGGATATTACACGGAAATATATCGAGAGGATTGAGGATCGAGAAGCATCGTCCCCTCGATGCATCGGCTCGTTCTCTCCGGCACTCGAAGCGAAATGGTTGGCTGCCAAGCCGTAATTACTAATTACTTCGCATATACGGTTCTGGATAGTGGGTAGAGTTCTCGTTCGATGGTCGAAGAGAGGAGATCCCAGGATTGAACGAAAGCTCGTGGGCGCCGCAGGACGCGGACACGCGCGTGAAGGGGTCCGCCCGTTGCTCCAGCGAACGACCGACAGCGAATGCACCTCTCGTGTGGTGCCCCCTCCTCGTATACGACGATGCGCGCTGCTGCTGCTCGGCCCCTTTATTAAATACCTTTGAAATTAAAATTATAATTGCATTCACTACCCGTGGGCACCCCCCGCGCGTTGCTTTCCATGCAGCTACGGAACGTATATACAATACGTGTGCATATTGTATATAGGTATATATGCATATAGTATATCGACTGTATGCGTGAAACGATAGGATGAGAAAAGACCGTCGCGATCAGTCGTTGCGAGTTTGAAATCCGTCGAGGCTATCCGATCAGCAAGGCTCTCATGTCGAAATTCAAAGCGATCTCTCTGTGCGCGATATCGAAGCAAGAGCCGTTGTATAGTTAGCAACACGCTTTGGTTTCTCTATTCCTCTTCCTACAACCTCTCCGTCTCTCTTTCTATCTCCCTCTCTCTCTGGTAACACGAGAGAGAAGCCTATTGCTTAGATACGGCTTAACCAGGTGGTAATTCTAATTAGCGTGGCATACAGCCTTCGCCTATTGCAGCCCTCTCCTCGTACACAGTATTGCAGAATCAGTGGTGTGCTGCTCGCCAAGTGGCGTTTAAGCTCTGGCCGTTAGGCGTTAGATGCCCCGATGTACGCACGTTATATATACCTCTACCTACGTACCTACCTAATACGAGGAACATACGGGGAAACGGTATACCTACCGGTAACGCCACATCGTGTTTCCTCCCTCCTCACCTTCCAACCCGCCCTGTCAGCCACTGTGCCACTGACGGCTCGCTAATTGCTCGACCGACCCTGTTCAACCCTTCAAATCCAAATGCATATCCCTTCGCGAGCCTCCATCCCTCCCCCTCACCCTCCTCCTCCCCCCTCCGCCCTTGTGCCTCAGCAATCCATGCCATCTACATCGTCGACTCGCCAACAACCAACGCCAACTAGCAGTCCTGTGGCAATACCACCACTATACGACTTGCCCCTTCACGGCCAACGGTTATCGCGTTACTGTACGATTATACCAATTCTGATTTCTCTCAATTCACATTCCATTCTTCGTGAAAATATTCATAATTTTACTTGTTTTTTTTGGTTTTATTGTTATTTTAATTTTTGAATAGATGAAAAAAAAAAAACGGGTAATGAGATTGAATTTTAAATACGTTTATTATTTTTACTTTTGTTTGTTTTTTTTTTTATTTTTATTTTTATTTATGTACATTTTTGTACGTAAATTCTTTTTTATTTTTTACGATTTGAGAGATGAAGTTAATGTTTTTTTTATTACTTGGAAATTACTTGGAAATTTGTTGTTATCGAGACGAGGCGTTACGTCATCTAGTAGTCTTTGTGTTATTACAATATTGCGAGTATATTTTTCTTTTTTTATATTTCGTTTTTGCACAGTCCATTGAGCGGATATTAAAAAAAGATACCGGTGCAAATAAATGGGGAGGGAAATGCGAGAGAGAATAATCGAACGGGGAGAGGGTTTTTCCGGTAGAGTGAACAATAGAATACAACAGGAGTTGAAATAACAGGAACGTTTTAACACCGTTGTGCAACCCACACTCCATTAAACCGAATACATCCATTTTTTTTTATTAGTATTTAAAAAAAAAAAAAAAATTTAATACTCTTTTCTCGAAAATGTACCTTTGTTGTTTAATTATCGGCATTTGGCTTTAGCTTATTCGCGATACGGGAATGAGAGCGATAGAGAGCAAACCGGAACTTCAATAAAGTCGTATCAGTGAATCGTAAATAAAATATTTGCTTTCTTGATTAATTTTATTATCGTTTGAGATACATTTGCATAGAATATGATACGAGGATTATTGACGTAACAGGAATAAAAATTATAATGACGAAAGCTATAAAGAGATGCAAACACGCGATACGCTAAATAGACGAATTAATATAATACAATATTAACGGCGCTATAAATAGCGAAGTTATAAACTAAAACGTTTAGTTTTTTTTTTTTTTTTTTGGTGCCGAGAAGAAACGTATAGAATTTATTTGAAAAGGCGTACAAAATGACAAAGAACTGCGGTAAGAGCATTTTTACACACAGATACGAAAGTTTATTTTTTCGTATTCCATTCCATTTGCGAGGAAGGATTGCTCGTCGAGAGCATGAAATCGATCGCGCGAGGGAGAGCGCAACGTGCACGAAGGGTCGCTCGCGAATTAATCGAGCATATAATCGATGCTCTCCATCCTCAATGCCCCTCTCGATTGTATATTATGTGCCATGCTGTTGTACGCTCGCATACCGTGTATCGGGGCGCTTGGTGCAGTTTGGACACCGGTCATTCTCTTCTCTATCCTCCGGTGCCAGACTCCGCGCATATATAGTCGATCCCTTGATCAACGATCCTCTTGTAACACTAATTTCTCTTTCACGCCACTTCCAATACAGAGAATTTCAAGCGGAAAAAAAAATAAAATAAAAACAAAAAAAAAAAAAAAAATGAAATAAATACAGTAATTGCGATGCAGGAAAATTGAAATTAAATCTGCAATCGACACGCGTTTATATTCGGGAAGTATCGAGAGAGAAAATTCATCCGCACTCTCGTAAAAGAGCCGCATACCGATGGTAACCCAGCTTTTCAAACTCTCGCATGTCAGAACGTATTATATTTTTACGTTTCATTTACCCGAAACGTAAAATTAATTAAACATCGGATACACGTACGTGAAATATAGAGGGAAGGAGAAGAAGGAGGAGGTGGAGAAAGAGAAGGGAGGTGCAGGTGGAGGAGAAGGGTTGTCGAGGGTTGTACGCGTTCGTACGTTCGTTAGCCCCGACGCCTCCGGCCAACAGTCCGAGCAGAGTATCGTCGAACGTAGGGAATGAAAATAAACGCGTTTACTCTCCCTCGACGTGGCCGTTGTTGCGTCTCTGGTAATGTTTTACATGATGTACGTTTCATTATAACTAACCGACGTCAACGATTCGATACGCGGAAAGTTTCGTCTTAAGTTTTTTCTCCCATTTCCCTGCGAACCTCATATACACTCGCAGCGCAAATGTTTATCTCCAGTTTCCCTTCAATTGAGTACGAGAGCAATTATTATCATTTTCCCTTCGTCCAAATACGAGAAATAACTAACAATTGCGTTACGAGTTCTCTGGGCGTTCCGGCATGCGCTGTCCTTAAAATAGCTGTACATGAAATTAGCACGAAATTCCTGCGTGTGTTCTCTCGCTCGCGGGACAATTCAACGTAATTAATAGCCAACGACATTAATTCAAATTTTTCATTTTGTCCTCCAAACGTTCCCTGCGAGCGTACGTATGGGTGCGCGGAGTTGTCTACCTTTGCCCGCTCTTTCGACGCTCTCTCTCGCAATTTAGCTAAATAATTGCTAAACTTGGAAGCGCGGCGTGGCAACAGATGTCTACTGTTTCTACCACTTTCGCCATTAGAACATTACGAGAACGACGAGAGTTTTCCCACAACATCCGGGGTGTTAATTCCTTTGAATAAAAATGTCTATCGAGTGATCCGAGAAAAAAAAAGCGATAGGCCCGCGGAAACAGGGAGAAAGGAGAAGAATTTACGCGTTTTTACGTGAGAGTTGAAATGTTGCGATAGTAGAGTATACGCGAGGTATAGGAACGCGAGAGGATGCGAGGCGGAACGTGAACGCGAGAGGACACTCGAAGAGGTATACGAGGGAATATCCTGGGGGCAGAGAAGCAGCTCCCGCCATCCTAAGCCGGCTTGACTAATTGGCAGCGTTATAATCATGGGTACACGGTTAGGTTGGTATTACCGCGAGTTATAGTACCGCTACCCGCTGCTTCTCTACACCACCTATATCCTCGTAGGACCGACCTACCTACCCCTCTGTCTCTGGTCTTCTCCACCCTCATCGTAACGCGCCCGTCACACAGAGCTTCCGTCTACTCTCACTCTCTATTCCCGTTCGCTCTACACTCCGCATAGGCCACGCATTCGCGTTACGAACAAACGGGGTATGGCGTTTAATGACCCCGACGTTTACGCAAATTTTCCCATTATGCGACGCGGTTTTGGACGCCAAACGGTCCGATTCCCGAGCATCGAGGGAATGAACGTAATTTTAACAGTCGTTCGAGACTTGCATAACCCATCGAAATGAATTCTCCAATAGTTTTTATACTTTTGGAACTTCATTTTTTTTTGGATTCGGAGTTTCTTCGGGATTGATGAATTCTTTTATAGTTTTCTTTCGACAGTTATTAGTTGTAATATAAGTAATGGGGACTAATCAATCAAAAGGAGTAATCAAGATTGCATTTAACGCGATTAGACACTAATTCAATGATTGTTTATTACAGGGAAGAAAGTGTTTGTCGGTGAATGAAGGTTTCGCCGTTTTTTCGCTGTCGTTGTCTGATAATAAAAAATCGCAGGATATAAAATAACTCAAACAAATGCGACGTGCGCGACTGGAAGCCTGTAGTTCTTCCGCCAGCGTACACATAGCTTCGTAGAACTCGTTTTTCCCGGAGCGATATATCCTGCTGAGCTTATCCGCGATGGTCATTCATAAGCGAAGGGAAAGAAATGACCCAAGTGGCGTAATAGCTTCGCTATTCGTAACGTTTAGGTTGTGGAAAGAAAATTCGTCGAGGTATTACAATGTTCTTCAAACGCTGTAACAACGGACAGCGTTATTCGATCGGCAAGAGTGAGCGAAAGAGTTGAACAAACAAAAAAAAAAGCATTTTGCTGTACGGAGAGAGTAGAGTTTCATGGCGTGGATGAGCCTCGCGTTGGCTCGTCGGACCTAACGGTAGAAGCGCAACGACCCATCAAGCGATTCCCGGGGGTGTGATCGCTGGTAACTAAACTTGTAAATCTCTCGTCCCTGTGCACGTATCCCGGAGCTTCCCGACTGACCAGAACGCATTTGTCTGTCTTAACCGAGCGAGGATTCTACGTATATAGTAAGCATAGGACAGGCGCTTCTCCAGCGTCTGGGAAATTTGACCGGACGCATCGAATTTCTCATCTAAAGACTCTCGGATTGACGGAAATTTCTTTTTTAATACTTTTTTGGCTTTCCAATGATGCGTAACAAAGAGCGTACGGATTCCTAGAGAGAGAGCGAGAAATAACGAAAAAAAAAAAAAAAAAAAAAAAAAAAAACGAAAAAAGACGAGGAAGAGAAAACGATAAGCACGTAGCGCGGATATTTAGCATAAATGTAAAATAAGCCGTAGCCAGGATATAAATCGTATTCCCATTAGGAACGAGCTTTCGCAGCGACCGTTTTCCCTCTTCGTTGCTCCGCTAACCAGTAACGCGATGGGTGGAGCAACGGCAAGAGAAAACCCGGTGCATTTGAATACTGTCGGATTAAAAATTAAATATTACCGCACGTTGGTCCCCCCGGTTCCAAGCAGTTGGTATAACGATTAGAGGAGACGAGGGTATAAAATCTGAGCCAATATAGCGCGCAACGAATATCATACAACAGCCAAGGAACGGAAATTATTCGAAAACTCATTCCGCGCATCAATCGCGCGCGGCGAATAAACAAAACAAAGAAGTTGATCGTTCTTTGATGAATGACGTTAATCGGTAATTGGAGAAGTGTATATCCTTCGATAGAAATTATAAGAAATCAGTTCTTTTTGTTCTTCCGTTGCTGTTTTTTTTGTTTTTTACTCGCAGAATTCAAAGGCTGAAACCCCCAAAGATCGTTACAGTAACTCACAATTTTCCGTTCTTGGCGTTTGGAGAATAGAGATGTTGGCGTTATATTATCATGGTAACCGGTTAGCAGCGACTTGGGTAGTGCGCGAGATGGATATCCGTCATATTACACGAGACAAGAGAATCGCGAGAGAATAGATAGGATGAAAGGGCATAAAAACAGCGGAGGGGAAAGAGAGAAGAGAGTCGAGCAAACCGTAAATTCTCGTTTTCCTTCCCAAAGCTCCTTTTCTCGTTTCTAATGCGATTCTCGGCGTTGAAGCGGCCCGGTATACTGCCGCCCCTTAAGCGCAGTTTCCCGTAGATTCGTTGTACATCAAAGTTTATGGGTTGCAGTGCGTCTAGACGCGCGAATCACGAAATGAGAGAAGCGATAACGCAGCGAAAGAGAAGTTGTGGTCGAGTCACACGTATAGATTTCTTCGCGTAAAATTCGCGCTCGCGGTGTTCCCAAGGGGAATGATCGAGAGCTGAGCAGAGAAACAGAAAATATATGGACCATAGGATGGGCATCACTCGGTTTTTATCCTTCAGGATATTGCGATCACGCAATTCGCCTCCAGCAAATCGAACGAACCCTTATAATTATCTATACGAAGGTTGAAATTTGGTCAATCTATTTACCCCGAGGCGCGGGTGGTTAGTTCGCGACACGAAACTTAGTTACCGTGGTCATCCGCCTCTCTACGAAACTCTCTGAGGTCAAATTCGCGTGGGGGCTTCAGGTAATATATCATTTTTAATCAGTTCGCATCCTCTCGATTATGAGTTAACGGACGAGTCTACCGGAAAATTCGACGGACAGCCTCGGGCTTCGAAAGCTTGTATACAGCGTCAACCACGATATTTATTAAATCAATCCGTTTTTTTTTTTTTTTAAACAAAATTCGAATTACGCAAAACTCCGGTAGTCCAACATTTGCCAGTTTAACTCCTACTGTTACAGCGACGGAAGTGTACGCCTTGAATAAGTAACCACTTCATCTGCTTGTCCCCCTTCGTTCATTTCCGCTGCTGATACTGACTCTACCCGAGTAACTAAAAAAAAAAAAAACAAATCGAAAAACAAAAAAAAACATCACTGCCGGCTTTTCCAAGAGTGTATTTTTCCGCTTGGCAGACTTCAGGACGTCCTTAATCATTCATCGTGGCCGGTTCGTGGCATTCAAGTCTCCCTTTTAACTGCGCTTTCAGCCTCCATCCACTCTCCGTATCCGCGAGACTACGTATCCTATTCTCTTATAATTATTCTATACCGTAACACATTCGAGACATCACAATTTTCTTAAATTAATCGAAATTTTCGGATTAAACGATAGGTGAATCGAGTTTGTGAGACTCGTGTAGTTTAGCGAAGACGTATACGGGGAGAGTAGAGATCGTCGGAATTGCGTTAGTTAGAGAATCTATTGGAATTCGAGAGGATATTCTCGTGATAGGAAATCCGTCGTGCCTCGGTAATTCGTGGGTTAGGAGAGCAGTGTATGCTTAACAGATCTTGAGCTTCAATCTCATATCTAACGAGCCACCGGGTATCTTTGAATAATTGAAGGAAAGCCTCGAACCTCATGTCCGGCTATTACGTACGTGGAATATTATAGCGCACGGCTATCGTAACGCCACAGTAGCAGTAGCAGTAGCAGTAGCAGTAGCAGCAGCAGCAGCAGAGCAAGTCGCATACAGTAGCGTGTTCCTCGTACACCGCACCGTAAACTTCTCGTTAGAGATAAATCGTCCGAGGACCGCGAAGCTACTGAATTAATACGACGAATTTAGTCCGGATAATTTCTCGTGCTTTGCTCGGGGATATCTATATCCCGCTCTCGTAGAAGCTTCGAGGTGGTAGGGTCGAGCGATCAATTATTTAAGAGGCGATAAATACGTAGTCGAGGCTATTCGGATACCGTTCAAAGGGGTTCTTGGCTCTTTAATTTGTACAATTAAAACTTAAATACATCAAAGTCTTATCAAAGTTAACATATCGCACGATATTACGCGCGATGCAGTTAGATTTTTTTTTCCAAATAGCCTTTTCCTTCCGTGAAAAGGGTTGTTAATAATTCTCTTAAGCTGTGTCGCGATATCCGTCGCTGCCAAGCCGCGTGTCGCGTGTTACAACTCGAGCAGCCGATTTGTACGAGTGTAATATATTTCTCGTGTGCGCCAAGGGTCGCGCACCATGTTCTCGTCGTTTGCCCTACACGCCGGTAATAGTTGAACTATTATTTACCGTTAACGGCCCCACTTTACTCCTCTATGGCGTATATAACACGCTTGGATATTAACTTACTGCTTATAACATTTACTTACCTGCCGCAGGGTGGGTTTACGGTCGTCCGCCGCCTGGAGGCTCTCTGGCGAGCGGGTTGCTTGCGAGCCGCAGGGACCACCCGGTCGCGCGCGCGCTACGAACCGTTTGACTTATTTACTTTACCGAACTCGCGTAACTTTCAGTTAAGGGTGCGGGCCGTTCTCCCTCGCGGCACGAGCGGCGGCGATTTTACACAGTCCAGTGAAAAGGCCATAAGTTTCTTGAAGCTTCACGGAAACACCCCATCATCCTTGAACCTCCGATAATCACACTTTTTCATGGATGAAGCTGCGATAAAAAAAAAAACCGCAAACTAACCACATTTTTTATGATACCCTTAGCTTAATCGAAGCGATAACAGGCTACGAAAACGCGTTATCGAATTATCCTGCCATTAGCCTTGCGACATTATAAACCAACACGCTTCATTAATTTCTACAGCGTCTGCTAAATCCTTAAAGTACCAAACGCAGACTACTCGCGCATCTTGAAATTCTCAAATATGTTGTCACGTTTTTATAGACTTTTTCTTTTCTTTTTTTTTTTAGCGATAGTAGATTTCGATTTCCGTAGACCGTGTACTACCCCCTTGCTATACCCCCCCTATCGAGGCAAAAGCCGCACGAATTATTAAGTGTTCCCACATTCACTTAATCCACGGAGCGAATATCACGAGATATCTCTGTGGCGATCAATCACCATGGTCCCGCGTGTAACCCACCCTCCGGTTATAGGCCGCTCGATCTAACGCTCGCTCACTCGTTCAACCCCCTGGGTAACAAACGCCCAGCGAGAGAGAAAGAGAGAGGATGGAGCTTCGACTATCTCTTTCTCTCTCTCGTATTCTCTCGCTCGCGCCTCTGTTATTCACGCCAAGTCGTATATCATTCCGTTATCATCGACTCTTTATATGCGGTCGCGCTCCATTTTCTGTCTGTTTGCTCCGTTAAACGGCTGGGCCTCTCTCTGCGTTTCTCTCGTGTATATATAGTATAACATAGAGACTCACGCAGAGGCCGCAACGAGTAACGGCAACGGATATAGAGAGGAGTATGTGGGCACTGATTCAGTCGGGGAACAACCATTAGCCAGATTTCGGTTCGCCGCTTCTCTACTCTATAACTATATATACCTTTGTACGTATGCCAGAGAGATCTGGTCACTAGCATCGGTATCGAAACTGCACATAGGTCGTTTCCACCACTCGTTATTTAGACCCATTAACCCTCTCCCACCCGGCCGACGATGCCAAAACGACAGAAATAGATAGATCGATCGAATGTCCATCAATGATCGACGGCCACTCTATGCGCATCAGTACTCTCCCCCTCCCCCCCTCTCCGATATCCCAGATTGATCTATCGATAAATTTAGAACTTCGTCGATATTTGTCAGAGGATATTCGACAGTTTTGCATTTGCGAAATATTTATAAAAATTTATTCTACAATTCTGCACTTTCATTCATTATTGCTTGTCGCGCTTTTAGCTGCTACTATTATATTCACAATGATAATGGAAATGGTCTGTTTGCGTAAACAAGTTTTAAAGACTCGATATATCGCATCAATGAACTAATCAAGTTGATAATTTTATTTTATATTATTTCTTTTTCCTGTTATTTCTGGATTAATTTTTTTCGTCAGCGATCTTTCTTCCAAACATAATTTCTAATCGACTTTTGATTCTTTATCCTCCTTCGTTGATCCCTCTGTTACCGAGTTTTATCGATTTTTTTTCTTTTTTTTTTTTTTTTTTTTCAATTTTTTCTTCTTTTTTTTTTCGTTTGCCCCGACCCCCAGAGATGCACGTAGAGTTTGGTTCGCTGCTCGTAAATCAAACGATGCATATGCACGAAAGAGAGAGGGAGAGAGAGGTTGAGTCAGGCGTCGATCGTGTTTGTCCGATCGACGAACTAACCGGCGCCATCTTGCCCTCCGGCATCATATCCCTCGCCGTTGACCGTTGAACCGGAAACGACTGATAGTGACGCCGCTGATCGACGCCTATATACTCTCCTATAGGAACAGAGATCGGATCCGCCAAGTTGCTCTCCCGATGTGAAAGAGCAGGGGTCGGGGAGAAGCATTGGGGGGACCGGCAGGTTCTCGCGCCCCGATACCCATCGCTCTCTCGCGCATTGTGGTTTCGGCTAACACACCGTCGATAAGCCCATACACCACCATCGAAGCTATCCTCACACTCGCCGCGATGTACAATGCATCCGCGCGTACGGTAGTAACATATCCCCGCGGGGAAATATGATTTTACGCCGAATATGTGTTTACGTTCCTTTTCGGTCACTCGTGAGTCTCATAGATCAGTAGCGTTCCCCGATTTAGCGAGAAATCGGTTCGTTCTATTCGAAAGACAACCGGGAGTCTTCGTTCCACGGGAGATACAGAGACTCGATCATCGCACCCTTCGTTCTTCCTATCGGCGAGTCGCTGAGACTGAGCAAAGCTTTGAGAAAGCGAAGTATACACTTTGTCGCCAACAATGTTTGCCCAGCGACGTGACCGCAAGAGTTGGGCGTCGAACGACGAGCGGAAACATTGAGCGGAGCCCACAGGAAGTGATGCTGAATAAGATCCCCGCGCATATAGAAGGAACAGTTCGTGCGGCGAAGACACGAGACCGCAAAGGTCGGAGATTGCGTCTCGCCGTTTGCAAATGTGCTGCTAAAAGGGGTGCCGAACGTTTCTCACTCGCGTGTGGCATATAGTGGGTATATATAATACGAGGTCGCATCAGCCTTGTATTGTGGCAGCGTCAATGCTGCGGAAACTAACACCGCACCCTTCCTGCTCCCAGCGCCTCGCGCGCGCGATCTTCTCCCTCGAGCAGCGACACCCTTCCTGCGATCTCTCGACTCTCGTATATCCACCTCTGTTTTGTTATTTCTATCTTTCAACGCTCAAGCGCGTTGCGTACCGTCGATGTTTTGAACGCGCGGTACCTGAAGAGATTCGAGGGACACGAATAAAATAGCCACTCGATAACAATCGACGTACTCTTGTTATGACAGCGAGGCGATACGCGTTCTTTTTCATTCTCTCGTGAAACTCGTGAAAAAAAAAAACAAAAAAGAACGATTGGACGGATACCTTTGTTCATCCCGTCACGTCTTGATGTCACGGAGGATTTTATTTAACTCGCAATCGATAGTCCTTGAAGCGATGGATGTGTATTGAATGTGGAAAATCACAACGGCACTTCTACACGTTTTAACACGAAAAACGTTGTTGGATACGTCCTCCGCCTCTAAGTAAAAAAAAATTGATATCTCTGTGCCAATTTTGAAAAATCAAATTAAATCTTTCAAAATAAAATTTAGAAAAACATAACTATGATACGAATTGCGTCAAAGTAATCGAACATATTGTGATCGATCTATTTTTGCGCTGATTGACTGTCCTGCAAGACCGATGTTTCATAGTATACATCCGGAATTTTAGTCGCACCAACAATTTTTTTTCGTCAATTACCAGTGTTCTACTTGAGATTAGAAAAAAACTACCGTTACTGGATTCATATTCAGCGAGAAAAAATTCATCGAGATATGTGGGATGAAACATTTTTTGCAGTCTTCGATTTGACGAAAAAAAAATAACCATTTTTCTGGATTTCGTAACGATCCAAAAAAACAAACCTGTAATTTCGTAAAATATTTTAATTTCCGTATTTTTTCCATCGAATGCGTCTGCAGAATATTTTTCACCGATTCCCATTGACATAAAAAACATTAAAAAAAAAATTCTGTAATTTCGTAAAATATTCTATTTTCTGTATTTTTTCCATCGAATGCGTCTGTAGGATGTTTTTCACCAATTTCTATTGGTAAACAACGACATGTTTTGATAGAGATACAGATAATTGCAAACTTTTCGCAAAACGTGATATAAACATTCGGTATAAAAAATCGCTGCTCTTTGGCTTTTTAGAACTGTGTCGGTTGAATTTTTTATTCTTTATTCACGAACTCGTGGCAAACGTAAAAATATATATCGATCCATTACTAAAAATGTGCAAAATGATGCGAAAAAAATAATAGGAGACCGCGCAAGGCGTGCTGAAGCTGCTATTTCATTAAAATCAGACTAATGTCTCATATAAATAAAAAAAAAACAAAAATTGCATTAGCGCGTTACTCAACAATTCTTAGGCTACTTATCAGAGATATTATTTAAAATTCTCTGCGTGTACGTCTGGTCCTGAAGCCGTCCTGCTTGACGGAGCATTTCTAATTAATCTCGAGCATCCGTCCCGTAATCCACTAGCCGATGCCGAAGGTCTGCCGATTTTCCCAAGCGAAGAGGCCGCGTTGCGCGCAGCACTCTCATCTCCCAAAGTCTGTTGTTAAAGTATAGCGGAGGGATAAAACGATTAAACGAAAAGTCTCCTCACTTACTTTGGAGCTGACGGGGTCGCGTTCGCTCGTTTTGATAGAGGTAAAGGGGGTTCTTCGTCCCGATAGATGCTCCGCTGGCTGCTTGGCTGCTGCCAGGACGAGCGTGAAAACTGGATGAGACGAAAGAGACTCGAAAGATACTAACTATGCAGACTTTAAATAAAGATCGAGCTGAAACGGCGGAAAACGGAGCAGTCGGAAAGGGTGCGCGCCAGGCGAGCACCGCGGGGCGACAATATTCAAAAAGAATCTCCGATAAGTGTATTCTTTTTTGGATCTTTTCTCTATTTTCACGAAATTGAAAAAAAAAGGAAGTGTCTCCAACCGGACGTGTCACGGACACGAGGCTCATCGTCCGTTCTTCGAAGTTTGCTATAACTCGCAGGGAAAAGCCCGTCGAAAATTCGTCGAAGCCTATACTCGTCGTCTTTTCCTATCGGACCAAAAACGATTTATCACACCGGGCGTTCCATAGGAATATTGAATACGACAAGATAATCTCTCGACGGTAGAACTCTCCTCTTCTCATCGTTTTCTCTCCTCTCCCGCATCCCTCTCTCTCTCTCTTTCTCCATAACCCACCCATTCGTTTCACCCTCTCGCTATAGTAGTGAAAATGGTGCGGGCGCGTGGTTAATGTACCGCGAGTACCGATAAGCTCACTGGCAGCGCATACTATACACGTTTCGTTGACTACTCTCTCCTCTTTCTCTCTCTATCTCTCTGTGTTACGATGTAACCTGTAGTTTTTGTGACTCCGGACAGACGAGAAAGCCTGACGCCCGCTCGATGGGAGTGAAGAGGCGAACCCCACAGAATTCACCCCTCTAACCGCGTTTCCACCTCAAAAAGGGTTCTTCCTTCCCAAACCCCGAACTCTATGTTCTCTCGCAGAATATGGAAGCTGTATATAGGTTTTGTACGTTTTTTTTTTTTCTCGAAAGCCTCGAATAGATCAAAGTAAACGACTGTCGTGCAGCTTTTTCATAACGTCTATTAAATTCGCCGTGGGTGGTGAGCAGTAGTTATAGTCTTACTGTCCGCAGTCCTCGGACTGCAAACGGACTTCTCATAGATTTGCTTTTTTTTTTTTTTTTTCATCAATAATTCATCAAGAATCGGTCTTCGCTGATCCCGTCTCGAATAAAAGCGGCACACGTTTCGTTCGCCCAAAGGTATAACCTTATAACATTCTCGTATGGATGAAAAAGACTTGTTTCGAGTCCCTGGCCGCCCGCGATGAATGCACATAAAATAATAGAAACCTCGAAAGTACATTCTCACGAGAGCAGCGAGAAGATGTGGAAGTCGGGTAGGAAAAAAAATGTATACACAGTCGCATATAGTACGGCTATAGCGTTTAATACGGTCGACGACGCCATAGGGGTTCCTCTCGCGCCTCGCCAACCATCGTCGTCGAACGAACAAGTATCGTCATCTCATTCCAACAAAATCTACGCTCGGATCGTGACAATACTTGTTCGTTGTGTACGCGGGGGCCAGTACTTTGGATTTATCGCGAGTTTGAACGCGAGAGAGCGTTCCTCAGAAGTTGGAAACGGCGTGAGGGATTCTGCCGGATATTTATACGGTTTGAATGCGCGTACGAGGATCACTCTAATGGTTTTATTATACCGATAGTCGAGCTCCTGGTCTTTTCTCGACCGCCGCATCATCTTTTTTTCTTTTTTTTTTTTCGTTCATCCACGTTTCTCCACTCGCACGAGTATCCCACGATTCTCAGATCGTTTAGAGAGAAAAGAATAACGGAAAAGAAGAAAAAGATGAAATTGTGCGAAGCGCAAAGCTCGGGGAATCTCTGGAACTGGAATAATATTCGAACCGTAGCTTTTCAACCCCTTCCCACTGCTCTCTGGGAATGAGGGGGAGAGTTGCTCTCTGTGTATGTAGCGTTATATATGGCGTAGGTCTGCGTGCACCAGTCCGATAGCGGCCTGGAATGAGCATTGCTGACATCACGGGGGGGCTATGGCGAGGAGTTTCAACTCCTGGCCAGTGTCCCCGGGATCCTCTCGACAATTATGTACACCGATCTAGCTGATGCTATGCTATGCCGGGAAATCGTCGGTCTGCTTGGTCAGCCTTTGCTTAGGACCTCGATGGGGACGTTATGCCTTCGCGTCTGTTCAGCAGCGACAGCTTTCATACCCGACAGCACCTAAACTTTGATAATAATTACTTTACTCTCGATTTTGTATATTCAAAGCGGTCAATTTTCCCTTTGCAAAGTTTTTTTTTTTTTTTTTCCCGCCTTGAATGATAGATGGCTACGATTGACCCCGACCTCTCGTCTCCTTTCTCAACGTCGAGATACAGTTTTTTTTTTACGAAAAAAAAAAAAAAGATAATCGATCGCTGCGCGTTCCCTTTCGCGTGAAATCAACAAGTATTACTTGTCCAAGAGAGGTAACGTTAGTTTCTTCGTACCTTTAAGGTTAAGTTCGAAGTTCGGTGTTCTTAAACTGACCGATATATCAAAGGTGTGGCAGCCTTCTGAAATGCTTTTTTCAGAAGTTTAATCGAACGTATGTCTTACTTTCGTTTTCCTCGCGATTATCTTCCTGTTATTTTGTCTATCTGTCGTGTTAAGAGATATCGCGATGTAAATTTAACTGAACCGCTTGCTATTTCATTTACAAACTATTCCGGCGCGTTATCACTCGGCATTTCGGCTGATATAAGCGAATGAAATTTTCGTAAAAGCAACGAAATGTAGAGATGCGCGCGATCAGCATGAGAGACGAGTTGCGGTCGTCTTTGACCGTTAGGTTACTTACTCCGCTGCGTTTCATCTCAACTCACCGTTGATGTAAACCTTACCGTTTGCATCTCATACCCGCTCGACGGGGAATTCTCAGTTACATACACTAACTTTACCGCGAGTCTCTGACTCAACGAGCTCCTGGCGAGCCGACGGTCGACCTTGCGGTGCGAACCTTCGTCTCGAAATGGTCTGACAACGAGCGTCTTGGCGGAAGCCGCAAACGTTCAAGTAGGAATAGCCGATCCCCGGCGCTAAATCAAGAACGGTTAACTTAATCATCCCCCAGGCGAGATAGAGGCCAAGTGCGTTGCCGCTGGCGTTACTCAATTTCACGGTTATCCGCGTTTTCTCGGCTGCAACCCATCGATGTGGAAGCAGAACTCTCGAGTGATTTAAAAATGTGGTCGGATGTAAATAAAAAAAAAATAAAAAAATTGAAAAGAGGGATGAAAGAGCGAAGGGAACGTGTGCAGTCGATTAGGCAAATTTTTTTTCCAACATCCCTCTGGCGAACTTTCTTTCTCTCTCTCTCTCTCGCGAAAGGTAGAAGGAGAATACTTCTTCGGTGAGTACAAACCGCACAAAGAATTTAACAGAAGGAAAACCGTGGAAACAGGTGAACGATGAGCGATGCTAAGTAATTAATAAACATTCTTGAGGGATACTCATCTTTATCCAACCCCCCCGGTAGTTTCTCCGGCTGCTTCTCCGTTCGTTTGATTTATATATAGACACCCCGACTCCCTCGCCGTGGAATGCTAATTAAATCATTATTAAAATAGCTACTGCTCGAAGCATCTTCACCGGTTGTTCAAACTATTTTCATCGCGCGGAGAGTTAAGAATATTGTATACGAAACGCGAAGGCGATCGATCATATTATATTCGCAATTGAAGTATTACGCGCGTTTCTAAAAAAAATGAATTTCTTTTTTAAACGAGAACGTTGACATATGTTTCGCGCTATCTTCTGCCGTAAATATTAAAAATAATGAAAAAAAAAAAAAAGTTCGTCTCATTGTAAACTCGAAACGCAGTGCGCCGAGTGTCAACGAAACGGGCGCTGCTACGGGGTGGGCGACGTTTTGTCTTTGTTATGAATGCGGTCCTTATCTCGAGGCTGGTCCATCACCGTTGCCGCGGGTTTTGTCCCCAGTTGTCTCGCGTATATTCCTCCACTGCTGCGGGTTGGACTCTCCGCGCGATGTCTGCGGCGAATTGTAAGGAGAGACAGGAAACCGGAAACGCAAGAGCGTCTGGACAACGAGAGCGCCGTTGCTCTCGATTTCACAGTTTCCATACTAAAACATTCTCGTGGTACGACGCGGTACTATCGTAGAAGCGAAAAATCCGGATTTCGAAGCGTCGATGACACACGTTCGCCGGTCACCGCCCTCCTATCAATCCCTTTTGCGGTTGCGTTTTAATATTTTGGTGACGCCCGGCTGTGCGACTCTTCTGTTCTCCGTATCTCTCAGGAAGTCGAACGCTGCTTTCTCTCGTACGCGGCATCTCGAATTTCGTTGTACGGCTCGTATCGTCGAACGGTCAGAGGTTCTATCTTACTCCCGAAACGTTTGCGGACGAAGGAAGGGTGCGAGTTTGTTCGTGCGGGTGGTTAATGAGAACCGGTACCTCGATCACGCGCTACATCCCTCAGTTGACCACGAGACTAGTCCGGCGGCCCGCTCTCTCAACCTCTTCCTCCGTCCCCCCTTAACGGGCTTTGCTATAGCAGTCTCCGTTTCGGTTAAAGGGGTGTGATGTAAATCAGTCCAGTGGTCAGCCGGTGGTCCGCCGCCGCACATTAACTTGCCGAGGCCCTCTCACAAGCTCTCTTGACCACCGAAGATATCTTCCATTTCCTCATTCGCCAACCGTGAATTTATACTTACCTTTGGACTTCGTTGTTGCAAGAGCCTCGCAACAATTTACTGCTCTTTTCCCAACCGATTGTCTCGTCGTCTGCGTATTATCGTGCCGCAACTACTAACGACTCGGGGCAGGCAAACAGTCCGAAAGGGAATGAGCGACGGGAATTTCGCCCGAAACATTCGACGAGGCAAACCCCCTCCTCCTTCCTCCTTCTCACCGGACACGGAGAGTCGCCGGGAACGATCGATTGTTAAGTTCGTGCGGCTGACTGTCGGGGACACTTACAAATTAGCCAATCAAGTTCTAATCCAACGAGCCACACCAGGATTTTCCTTGTATCCTGTATAACACGGCAAGCAGGAATACAGCTACGCGATTTCTCCCCAATCGAGTCCCGAGACCTCGCCGCAAATACTTTAATCCGTCCATTAATCCGTAGCAACGCTCCGGCAACGTGAGTTTCTACGAGATAAAACTTTTCTACGCTAGTAAGCGAGTTTGTTACGGATCTTTTGTCGTCGGTTCCAGAAACCCGCATCAATTCGGACGTTGAAACTCCCGCGCGTGCTTACGATAGCCTATCGATGACAATAATCTTCGAAGCTATTGGAAGCAGAAACGGTAGTCGATTAATAGACCTCGAGAGAGAGAAAACCTTTGGGGGATATATACCGAACGAGGATTATCGATGGCTCGACAGTTGTCGAGACGTGAACATCGTTACAAGTAGATGTTATCTTAACACGTCAAGTTGATACATTATTTTCTTGAGAAGACATTTCTTCATCACTCCGTATGACCGCTTTCATCGAATGATTAACTCCTCAACGATAGATTCGAAAAACAGTCTTTTCTGATTTGGTTTTTTTTTTTTTTTTTTTTTTTTTTTTTCGTGTATTGAACAATTTTTTTTTTATGGTTATTGAGGGTTTAAAAAACAACATCCCTTGATGATTTATTACGAAACTGTTATCCCAACATGAGAAGTATGATATTCGTGTTGGAGAATTTTTATCAGAATTTTTTCAAACAAAATTGAAGGATTGAAGAAAAACCTTCGAAATCAAATATTTCGATTTTTTTTTTTTTTGTTGAACGTAAACCCGATAACAATTTTTGTCTGAAGCCAAGCGATTGATGATGTGTCAAAAACTACTTTTTCCGGTTTCCTCGAAAATCGATGTTTATAAATAAGTTTGCGTCTCAATTTCGTAATAAAAAATTTTAATTTTGTCGGAATTTTTAAATCGTCACCTTTTGAAGATTCGCAAAAACCCGATATTATTTCTGGTCTAAGGATCACCAATTGTTAAAAAATCTCAAATCCTTATTAATCATCGTCAAAGAATTTGCCCATTTTTCATTCTCACTCGGGAGATTCGCGAGCCGGAAGTAGATACGTCACTTGGATCTAATTTATGTCCGCGTATAGGTGAATAACACACAGGCGGTTGCTTCAGTGTACCACGGATTGATTTCTGAGCGAATTCGGTGCTCTAGAGGTTCTACATTTGGTTGGCTTGATAAAAAGTGTCCCGAAAGTAAACGAAGGGCGAGCCACCCGCGGTGGCAGAAGCTATACATATATACAACGGTGGGAAAGCGGGTCGAGGGATGGTGTGGTTGAATTTATGTTTCGCATCTCCGTGGCCGCTTGTACGATTTTTTACTCCCTCGAAGCTGTACAGTACGCTGGACAAACAACAATAAATATATTTCGCGCGCTCGTATGTGTGTATATACGCCGAGAATGGGGATGGGGAAAGCGGAGTGTGCGAAGGGGTCGTAGCGGTTGAGGCAGCAACGGGTATGGCGAACTTCCACGTAAGCACGTACAAGCATAGCTTAGCGTAATCTGACTGCACATACCGCCCTATTTCAGAGCGGTCCCTGTCGAGCTCCTCGCGCTCTCATCCTCCAGCTGCAAGTATCGGTTCCGCAAGAGGTTGAGAGAAGAAGAGAGTAAGAGAGCCGCGCTACCTGGTGAAAGAATTTCGCGACATGACCAGAATTGTAACTCTTTCACCGGTAAAGTTTCTCGTAGCTTTCCTTTCTTCTCGTCGATAAATCTTCATTTTAGCTCAGACGCTAATTACTTTTCTCCAAACGTTTCAACAGTTTGGAATGCTAATGGTAGCAACGTCACGGGTAGAGGCGGCGCATACGATATCTACTTTACAAAACGGGGGGGTCACCATACCCACAAGTAGTTTTTGTTCGTCGCCGCTTACCGACGACACTCTCACGTTTGGTCGGTCTGCTCACGGGCAAACGAGCTTAAAACATCCCTTAAATTACCCCCATTAGTGAGGGTTGAATGCTGGGCAAACGAGGATTTCGCTGCTGCTACTGCCTCCGGTACCTCGTATGCCCATTATGTTACACACGCTTGCGAGATTTATTTTCATACGAAATATTCCCATTTACCTCGTAACAGTGGTGCGTGTTCTCTCAAATTACTTTGTTATGGCGCGGGTTTGTCGCGACACAAGTATGAGACTTTTTTCGTCAGTTTTGTAAGAATTCAATGAATTTCTACACATTAACGAACGATTCCAGAATTTTTTTTTTTTTTTTGCAATCTATTAAAATTAATAGATAATAATTCGTTTTTATTCCAACAATTAAAAAAAAACCAAAACCCTATAGGATAATACAAGACAATCCACGAAAGGAAGTTTCATTCTTACGCTGTGAAATTCAGCGATATTCAGCTCCGATTTTCAGGTAACATTAATGCGACTAAAACGAGCCCTTCCCCCCTCCCGTTATCGGTCTTATCTCCTTAATTTCTCGAAAGTGGCCGCGGTTCTCTACCGGCGTATAGCTAACGCCGAGCCGTGAGAGAGTGAGAGTACCGACGATTTACAGAATTTAAACAGTCCCCGGGGATAAGGCGAGGCGAGTCGGTGTGCATGGATTAAGCTGTGCTCCGCACTCCACGAGAAAGGTACATCGCTACACGTAGAAGGAGGGGATTGCCCTCTACGTCCTTCCTGCGGGATAAAACAAAACAGTAGCCGCGAGTATATTAATGTTCAGCTTAATGCGCCCCGTCTAATTAATGGACCGCTACACGCGCCCCGGACGCTGGCTGTAGTTCTTCTCTTCTCTCCTTCATCCTCCCCGTGTTACTGGAGATATCGTGTGGCATTTTGAAAAAAAATACAAGGGCTACCAGATAGCAACGGGGAAACGAGAGAGACTCGTCGGCAAAAAAAAAAGAAAATATGAAGTTACCGGGCGAGAAAGATGAAATTTTTGAGCGAAGAGGATGGAACGTTCCGGAACTGTTACTCTAGGTATAGGTCTCTAGAAACACATATATATATACGTATATATTCTATATATAGAAGGAATCTCGCTGGGGGTGGTTCCTCTCGACGCCTCCGGAGTCGAGGAGAACCCGTGGAGGCGGAGCCTTCGGGGGCTGCTGCTGCTGCAGAGCCGATGCGCTGCACTGCAGAATCCGTCGCGATTCCTATGTACACTCTATCTGCCCCTTTTGTAATCTCCGTCCAAGAAATAGGAATTTCATTCATTTATATCGTATTTTTTTCTCGTAATAAACAAATCGCTAAATAAATTATTATCAAAGCTTTACACTTGATAAACTGTAATTAAAAACCAACGACGCTTCTCAATGAATTTTTCCACATCAATGAGTTGTGATAATGTTGAATTGAGTCATATAAAGTAAACGTTCGATATCGTGTGGATTAATAATTATCGGAGGCGTCTGTAAGGATTATTTGACGAGAAGTTTCGTAATATCTACACCGGAAGAGAATGCTGCGTACCATGAATACTTTTATCTCGTCAACAGCCAGTGCGAGAGAGCATCGATAAGCGTTCATTGCGGCATGGAAGAAGGGTTGTCGGCTAAGGGTTGTTCGTAGCACATCGGTTAGCTAGGATATAGTGGTAGGCGGTTGATGAACGCTCTCGCCGTTTCCAGAGTCCGTTCGCGGCTAATCGAATTATCGTCGCTTTGAGGATCACAGCCCGTGGATGATCCGATCACGTACGGCCGATGGACGGATTGCCAACGATGCGAGACCACTTCCGTGCAACGGAGAGCAGCATCCCGCATACTCCGTCCGCGTTTTCGTCCCCGTAACGCGGCGGTTCTACTCCTCGATCTCCACTGTCCCCATCGACTCTCTCCATTCCCTTTTCTCTTTCTCTCTCTCTCTCTCTTCGCCGTTATGGACTCTCTCGCTAGGTGTACTCTGCTATCACGATGCGTTTTACTCTATCTCCCTCGCGAGGTCTCTTGCATCCGTGAAACACACTGCTGTCGCTGGTGCGCGATGGTCACTCATCACGGAACGGTGAACATCGACTACCGCCGGTAGCTTCACAGCGAGTTCTTCGGCTCATCGGCTTTTCGACGGTCTATCATCGCCAAGAGAAATTCCGGAAATCGATTCATCGGCATGTGCAGCAAGCAATGAACGATTTATTCTTTTGTTTGCTTGTTTTTTTTTTTTTTCGATTCTTCGTGTACAATGGAAGACGAGAGAAAAATAAATGTTTCGAAAAATTGATTATTTAACTATTTTTATATACAAACTGCGATATGGTTTTCATTCGATAAATTCGATGTGTTACGTTTCTAAAGTTACATTGATATCGTTACATTAACAGAGCCTCCGGATTTAGGTAACAAGATATCCGCAATAGCTTCTTTTTTTTTTGGGTAATTGTCTCCTAATGTTCAGTGAATTAGTGTAAACGCGGCTCCCAATGAGCCCAATAGAATTAGCGACAAGTGTCGAATATCGGAAACGCGCGATGATCTATCTGGTTGCTGGCTTTCCTGTGGTTTTCCCAACTGGCCTCTAGCGTTGTGTAACACTATACGTCGGAGTCTCGCGGCGATATCGCCGTTGATGGACTTTCGTTCCATCGATCGTGGCCCGGGAAAGCTCTTCAGATTGTCGACAAAGCTTTGTTCTCTCGAAACGGTGGATAACTCCCGAACCTCTTGTCGGCCAGTAGCTTCAGTACGCCAAAAGTGCGTCGAGCCCTATAGTCGAGAGCCGAGTCGACGGACGTTGCAGAGCAGGAAAATTGACTCTTCAAAGTCAAGGCCAACGGGGTGAGAGGGAGGGTTTGAGGTCAACAAGAGAATGCGGTATTAAAGACCGCAGGAATTCGTGGTCAACGCATTCCCATTCCTATGAACTCAAAAACGATCCGCGAAGAGTTGTCGGATAACTCGAAACTCGCGAAGGAATATGTATCCTCAAGTAATAATAATATGCGTGGGGTAATAACGCGCGAGTATCAAATGACGGTGTACAGCATCATCAAAGGCGCGGGTGGAAAATATTTGCTGGGAAAGTTTCGTTGCCGCAATACCGAGGATATTAACATCCTCGGTAATATTGTCCAGACTATGGCGGACGGGGGTTGTCCCAGAGACATATTGCAAACCGCATGAAACTTTGCTCATAGCAATGCGCCGAGAAGGTTGAGAATGTTGACGAGAACTACATCGAACCTCGTTTTACATCATCTTACTCTCGATCCCCCCAAAGGAATGAACGACGCGAATGCGCCTCTCCGCGAATTAAAATTCTCGTTAAAAGCTTCGCAATATATATTTCTATGTCGAATATACACTTTACTTCGGTATTTGAATGGACAAATCGTTACAAAAGTTGCTGCACCGCTGTTGCCGCGTTTATCGAAACCGCAACGAAGGCTACTTGCAGCAGCAGCAACAGCAGCCGTTGCCACTGTACCCCGACTGACAAACTGTGCGGAGAGAGAGAGCGAGTTGTCGAAGGACCCGTTCGAGCTTTGCAAACGTGCTAACCGGATGCACGGAATAGGGGCAGAGAGTTCCTCTCGTGTGCGTGGAGGCCGCGCGCACGGGGGTCAAACTAATTCGATTCTAAACTCTGACCACACGCAGCCAGCGGGCAGCAGCGTCAACGACAGAGTGGGTGGCAGGACACAACACCGTCCTCCTCCGTACTCGGACACAGATGGCACTAAACTGCGGTTAAATTCTCAAGCCGTAACTCTAATTACTCATAGACAAACCCGACAACCCGGAGCGACAGCTGCCGGTGAAACTTGTTTAACCACCCGCTCGCTGAATGAGAGATATTCGAGAACCGAGAAATCGAGAGGATTCTATATGATATCCACGATCTGCTTCAATGACTTCAAATTCATATATATCTGATAATTCAACTATCGAAATTACTAACATTCGACTTTTTCTTATCTTGTTACAGAAATAAGATGACTATGGACGTGAGCAAAAGTGAACCGAGTAAAAACGGAACCGTACAGCAAGAATGCGCTGGTTGCGGAAAAACTATTACCGAAAGGTAAGATGAAAATAAAAAAAATTAAAAAAAATAAAAACATGTCTCAAGTTGAAAGCAAAAAAAAAAAATTGAAAAATCATCGTTTCAATATGGAATTTTATTGAGTATCGATTAAACTTCGAGTAAAATTGTTTTTACCGGCAAGACACAGATTGATTATTTTTTATTTAATAATCTCTATCATTGTTTCGTTATTAGGTATCTACTGAAAGCTCTGGATATGTATTGGCATGAGGATTGCCTAAAGTGCGGCTGCTGCGACTGTCGACTCGGAGAGGTCGGATCGACCCTCTACACAAAAGCAAATCTTATTCTCTGCAAGAGAGATTACCTCAGGTGATGGAATCCTTCGTGTTATTCGGATACTACGATAGGCGATTGTAATATGAGAATTTACGGTTGAATGTTCCGTATTGCGTTGGGGATTCGAACAAATCGAATTTTACAGATGAGTTTCCTTTATTGAATACATACTTGCGATCGCCCGCGAGCGAACAAACTATGAGAACATTGTATACGTTATCCTCTCTCTCTCTCTCTCTCTCTCTCTCTTTCTGTCTGTATACATATACATATATATATGTATACGCGTCACACACAAATGGAAGGAGGAAAGGCCTCTCCCGCGTTGGCAGAGCAAATAAACGGTGTTGAGATTACGGAGTCCCGAGGGAACACGCGCAGGTGCCATTGTGAACGAGTGTGTATGCGTATTCGCCCGACGAACGAGAGCGAGAACCAGCTATTGAAACTGTGGCCTTTATTAATGGCCCAATATTTGAGGAGAACATTAGTGTGCAGCTTCTCTCTATCGTTCGTCAAAACTTTATTGGTTCTGCAGCGAAGCGCGAGACGAGACTCGTTCGATATGCGGTTTATTCGAGAGGAAAGTAACCTTGTGCTCTACTGGGATTAAGGGGACATTGTCCTCGCAGTTCATTCATATATTTGTGATTTACCAGATCGTCAAATCGAGTAGAATTATTGACTATAATAATAAAAATTCATTTTCAACGGAATACCGAAAAGAATATATAGGAAAAGCGAAAGAAAGCGATATTTATTGCGAGATAAAGGTGTAACTTCGGTTTATTCATATTTTCGCGTCATAAATTGTTAAATCAAATAAAAATATCGAATCGCAAAAAATACTTTCGGTTGATTATCCAAAATTTGCTTCGCGAATATAAAGCAGTGTCGTTGAAATAAAAAGAAACGCCTTGAAAAAATATATATATCTTATGGATTTCACTAAAATGATATATTTTCTTTTAGTACTAAGTACTGATTCTCAAATAATTTTACAGACTCTTCGGCAACACCGGCTACTGCGCTGCGTGCGGCAAAGTTATACCTGCATTCGAGATGGTGATGAGGGCGCGAACGAACGTATATCATTTGGAGTGTTTCGCTTGTCAACAATGCAACCACAGGTAAGATTTGTTCTTCAATCGGTTCCTCAATTATGCTTTTGATGCGAAAATTCGAATAAAAATAGTTATTCGGTATACGGTAGATATACTCGTCAAGAGTTTCCCCGTTAGCTATTGAATTCAACGAACTTCCGCGAGAATCTTGTATTTATTAACAACGTCGGCGCACTCCCGATTAAACATTAACAGCCGGCGGCGGCGGCAGCGACGAAGTTACCTATTCGGATATTCCAGTGAGCCGCGTGTTGCTTCCCTGCCTGTTCGCTCCTCCAGCTTCCCTGGCAGTTCATCCGTATAACAATTTAATTCGTGAACACGCGGAGAGAGCCTCTCCACGCGGCAGAGTCACTTTCCCTTCCCCGCTACGTTCCCGTTGTCTAACTTTGCAACACTTCTCGCTCACTTATTCACAACAAGGAATCCTCTCTCCCCTCTGAGTTTAAGCAGAAACTCATTCAATGCCAGTCTCCTCGACTCCAGCGCTGTTTTCAAAGTACTGCAGTTAAATCTCCGGAGATTCGAGATTATCGTGGCGTCTTGACGATTTGTCGACACCATAAATAGTCAGTTTAATTCGACTACATCACGGAATGTGTATCGAAAGAACGAAAGTTTGCAACTTCCGGTAATAAATTTGCAATTTCCGTATTTAAAAATGTCTGTATCGAAAATTATCACGAAATAGCGAGGTCTGCGAAAGGATGCCTCGAGGCATCGCTCAGCCGAAAAGCTCACGTCGGATGCAAATCATATACTATACATCGAGGCTATAATTTTTTCGTTAAAAACAATCTAACGTGGAAGAAGCCGGGCGCATCGACGATTAGCAAAACGAAAAAAGGATAAAACGTACGAAAACAAGTGGAGATTTTCAAGCTGTCGACTTCTGAGTTATACAGTATATATTCCCCGCGGTATATATAAACGACGGAGTGTGAGACGAAAACCGGGATTGCGTATTAAATTCGGTTAGGGAGAGCGGAATACCCCGTAGATTTTTAATTACCAACGAGCCACTGGCCGGACGCGATGATAGGAGTAAAAAAAAAAAAAAAAACAAAAAAAAAACGGAATCGCGAAGGTGAAGCAGCGATGGGGGTAGGAAGAGGATAAAACAGAGAAAGCATTGGGATATGAAGTGAAAGAGACGGAGAAAGCTAAATTCGAAAGGGCCGTCAGTCGTTCGGAGTGACGTGAGCGTTGATGGCATTTCGCGCGAGTCTAATGTCATCCGGCGCGTCGCACAGACGTCACCGCGCCTATGGCATTTATCCTGACCTTTCTCTCGTAGCCATTCTCGTGATTATTTTATTATCATAACAATGAGACCGAAGGGGACAAAAGAAAAAAAAAAAAAAGAAGATGCCACAAAACTCATGAGATTAATTGGTAGCCGAGATAAACGTTTCGCGGTCGTAGAAAACAGCGAGAAATGTGAATTTCTGTAGTTCAGCAGGAAAGAGAGAATGAAAAGAGAGAAAGAGTTAATGATTAATCGTTCGAAAGGGGTAGTTTTGTGCTTAACAACGAGTACGCCGTCGGTGAGGTTGAGTAGATGTTTAAAGTCGATGATAACGGCGGTGAACAAGAGTTCGAACACACAATGTCGCAACGAGTAAAAAAGAAAGAGAGTAATTTAGCACGCGGTTGCAAAAGTAGTCTCGGTAACCGAAACGTCGAAGGAGCACTTTTTCCTCCTTGGCGAGGAGATATAATCGCGGTCAACGCGAGCCAATGGTTAAGGGGTCTCGTATTTTCGTATAATGTACACACAGAGAGAGAGAGAGAGAGAAAGAGAGAAAGAGAGAAAGAGAGGAGAACGAGAGAGTTTACAGGTATATATACAAGTCCGGTATAGAGTTGACCGTAGACTTTGAGACCGGAAACGGATATGGCCGTTGAGTCACGCGATCACAGAGTCGGGAGAGTGAGAGGCCCCGAACCCAAGCATAAAACACCTGAGTTGTTTAATCATACGCTACCCACGGACTGGAGAGTCTTCGAGGACCGTAAACTCAACCGGGTCGACTCAGCACCCGTTCTGCGATTTCTTCAAAAGATAACGAAATCGCATATTCCAATTTTATATCCATTAGAAAAAGTAAAACGGGAGAACTTCGGAGATTTCCTTAATTTTGAATAATCATAGCAAAATCAGAGTCCCTCTCAAGGCCCTCGAAGCTTTGGAAACTCCTGTCTTCCTTCTCACTGTTCTCACTAACAGCTTCGCGACTTTGTTCCTTTTGTCTACGAAATCTCACCGATTCTATTGTCATTGTCAGGAAGGGGAGGATATGCCTTAACTATAACGGATCTCTCGAGTTCGCGACGCTACACTGTCATCGAGCTTTCGAAACTCCGTGGAGACTATTGTATTTAGGTGTTGAGGGAAGACACGATTTAATCGCGACTCGCTCCTTGACTCGAGATTATTATTCTATGTGGATACATAAAATATATACGAGAGGCCAAGTAGTAACAGTGGTATAGGCGCGATGTAAAAAAAATAAAATAAAATAAAAAGTATAATTGATAGACGAGAAGTCAACGACTTCGTAGTCCGCAGTACCGTTGTAGTTCGTGCGGTCGTGAAGAACTTCCGGTCTCGAGGACGATACACTGTCGCGAAAGGCCCCGCGAAAGGAAAGGGAGGGGTGGCTAAACCCACGACGACGATTTCTCAGCGACGCAAGCACAATGCAACGTCAACTTCGCACCAGGATTATTCGCGTATTCTCGAGGAGCAACGGTGGCAGAGGACGGGGGGAGTGATAGAGGTATAGAGAAAACGGCTTAGCTTACTCGGCGGGGTGCCCACACACATCCGTCGCTCGCGAGGGAAAGGGTGGTAGCAGCTCACGGTCGGCCATTTTGTTTCCGGTGTCCCGGGGCAACTTCCGGTCACCGTCACGCAGTCTCGAGTTGCCTCCCGAAGCATTGCCCCTCTCTCTCTCTCTTCTCCTTCCAACGAGACCGAGAGAGATCTCCTTTCTCGATTATATTCAAATTAAATGCGGACTCCTACCGGTAATATACTGCCGCCAATTTAGCTACGAGACCCGCGAGGGTGCTTTTCCCTTAACTTTCGTGAACGCAAGAGAGAGTGGTATCTACACCAACGGTGTGTTTGTGTCCCAACGCAATGCGATCTCTGTGAATCGAGTTATACGCTTTACGAGGGCAGATTGTTTAGTTTTGTCTGTCGAACAGATCTGACGAAATTAACACCTCTATGATCACATGGCGTCGATAGACGAACAGTGGTCTTCACGTTAATCATATCCATTATAGCTATATATCGAGTTAAAACAGAGCAAATCGAACGTTCGACGCCAGTCAGGGATTAAGTTCAGTGAATTGGAATGAACGAAAAAAATATGTCTATCGCGCACTCGCATTACAGTGAGCATTGCATCCCGTTGCATACTGCAGGTAAATTCGTATCTGCAACTCGTAATACTAGCGAAACCGAACTCTCCGCCAGCATCCGCCGAGTCGCGTAGTGTAGCCGACAAGGAAGATACTTCCGGTTTTCCGTTGCGCGCGGGGGTATCGCGTTCAAGCGCCGCTGCATTCGAACACTGGGGCTTCGGTTGCATTTTCAATGGTGATAATCCAACCCCCGCGCTAACGGGAGGTGAGAGCGTCGGGGGTTGTTGGATACAGCGGCGAGAGAGAACGGAGAGGAATGGAAGGGAGAGTGAGGAGAGTACCGAAGCTTCGCTTTGTCATCGGATAACCTAGAGCCACCAGGCGCGCATTGCCGGTGCTCTCTCGTTGCGATAGAGCGGTGTCTCGTACCCTTCCCCTATGAAAACCGCGCCAAACCCCCCCGCGTTTGGCCCACGAGCGTTTCCACAACGCCAGGGGATTTGATGACGCCTGGGCTTCTCTCTGTTTCATTCGATACCACACCGAACCGGGGAACTATACCCGATGGCATGCCACGTAATAAGCGTTTCGTCGATTCTAAATTAACGGACAACTCGATCCTTCGCACATACGCATTCGGTTCGTGTTACTCTTGTTCTCTGTGGCGCATTTTCAATTTTTTATCAACGGAGAAATAGTTCGATCGATTTTTCAATTAAAAAAACAAAAATTTCAACATATCAGTTTATTATAATTGAGTTCATTATTCAAGTCATTGAATTCATTTAGTTATTAATATTGCGGTCAAATCATCAATTATACACGGAGAAAAGGATCTGATAAACATTACCATGCAGTCGGGAAAAAATTACTATAGTGCCTTCTAACACGGCGCTGTAGCGCCACTATAACAATTTTTACCATAAGTTCTGACGAAAGTACTCATAGGAAAAATTCTTCTAAGTTTCGTACTTTCTGCCATAGGTGGCGTTATAGCGCCGCGTTACAAGGAACTATAGTAATTTTTTCCAGACCCCATAGTAATGTTTTTCAGATCCTTCTCTCCGTGTAGTTATTGAGTTTCGATAGAATCTTTTTTTTTTATATATCGAAAGGATTAAATAATGATTTTATGTTATTGACGATAATGCAAATAAATAAATAAATAATTAAATCTCGAGGTTGTTTTGTAGCGATGTGGGAGGAGAAATCGTCTAATAAAACTATGATCGCCCGATCGTGGATAAAACGCGCCAGTGGCAGTAAGCACGCTGGTAATTAGCGGTGTACATAAATCATCGTGAGCGTTGCACATAAATGGGTAGACCCACGCGACGGGAGGGTCGGTTGGGACACACGTGTGTACACATCGGGTAGCGAGAGAGCGAGCAGTGATTTTGCGAGGATATATAAACGCATTCGAGGACCGGCGGCAAATGGTCAGGTATAATGCACGATGCAAACGTTGCAAAGTTCCGTCGAGATTGCCACGCTTCGTCCCTCATTTAGAACCAAACTACACTCGTTTCGACGTTCACCCCGTCATCATCTTCTTTCCCTCGAGTTAATTAATTCGCTTCGTTTTCGAATTAAATCTTCGAATTAACTTTAGAGACTGAGGCTTGCCACGTCTTCCCTGCGAGCGACGTGACGTTCTAATCTCCGGCTCGGACCCTCATCTCGCCGCCAACATGTTACAAGATACTGCTAATCCAAGAGGCTGCAATATAAAGATTAAATTAGTTTCTTACTAAACGAGTATCACAACGGTGCCTACTGATTACACTGAAGATTATCAACACGGTGTTTCATTATCTGCTGATTATAATTCAAACAAAAAAACTCGTTTTCGTCACTAGAATCGTAAGTTGAAACCAAAGTAAAAGATTCTAAAAGCTCTTCTAATGATTAATCAATCATCGAGAGAAAAAAATTGTCCAAGTTTTCCATCGAATAAATCTATAGAATGGAATCGTATTTGCGGATCGAGTCTTCCGGAAGTCCTAAATAAAATTATGAAAAAAAAAACATTATAATCGATTGCATGAATTAATTTAAAAAATCGGTATAAATTTTATTTTAAATAAATTACTTCCGTCCGCGTAATCGCGTACAGTATCGACACCCTCGTGTCTGTTATATATATATAATTAAATGAATAAAGGGAACACACAGGATTCACCGACAGACACGCGTAATCAATTCGAACGTCACACGACCGAGGGGCTCTGTGCACAGTCTGGAAATTTGTCAGAGGTCGACGTAAAAACACAAAAAAAAAATGGTCGATAGGCAGTATAGACTATAGTATATAGTATATAAACAGTATATGAAACTCTGCCTCGGCAGCTCCCGACAGAATAATTAGCGAAACATCAAATTCCGTTAAACGCCCGGAATTAATTGGGCAAATACGAATTTAGCTGAGCCGTCCGAGCCCCGCGTTTATATTCGACGAGAGAGAGAATTATAGAGAGAGAGAGTGAGAGAGAGAGAGAGAGAGAGAGAGGGGTCTCACACACTCGCAATAGTGCCGCTACCGTGATAAAACGTGATATACTGAAATTGCGTGCAACTGCGGTAAATATCGTTAGAAACTAATGCGATTTTACCCCAGGTGACGTTCTCGCGGATAGGAGTTCGATCAACCGATGCGGGGGTCGCGCGATGCGGATAACTCGAATGAAATTTATTTATCGAGTCAAGCTATGGGTTTCACGTAGACGCGATTGATTAATTTACCATTCTGTTCAATTATTGATTAATGAAAATAAAAAATGATACCCATTGCTTTTCTATCGAAGATAAGCCGGGCGACAAACGCGATTATAATGGAAACAAAAGTTGTATAAACTGAACAATTGATTTAACCATTGAATATCTCGTTTGTCTGTCGTACGTTCGTTTCGTACGTTTGTATTAAAAGCAATAGAATCGAACGAGGATCCAGCGCTATCAATATCATTACTGTTGCTAGACGAGGGTTGAAATAGCCGGAGAGATAGCCTCGAGGGGGGGAGAGGATGGAGGTCCGTGAACCATTAGCAAATACCATTATGACATCACGAAACGTGAGGTAATACGATCGACGCGAGAGAGGCATCGCGCGAGCGTTCTAACAGCCGATGTTCAGAGGCTTCGAGAGGGGTGCCTCCGCTATCGCATTCGCGCTATCGTAACTCGATGACGTACGTCGTGGAGGTTCGTAGTTTCCGCTGTGTAATCATCATACGGTTGTGTGCCGAGGGAACGTCGACGCGTCGTCATAACGCGCAGTTGTTGCACGGAGGAGAGTTTCGTGGGATTTCAGCTCGAATGTAAACGGGCAATGAAACGATACCGGTGACGAGAGGCAAGTATCGTCGGACTAGAAACTGCTATATGCCGATAGATGGATAACTTCGAGTTTCACAACTCGTCGACACAATGGCAAAATCAATCGTTAATGAGAAGAGCGGATCCGTAACGCGGTGCGCGCGTTATTCATCCGTTATCGTCGAAACGATTTTCCACCGAAAATTTTGTTTAATAATCGATCGACTATAAATAAGAGAAGAAACGATATAGATAGAGAGTACACGGGCGTCGATGGAATGATTACAACACGCGGGGGCGGCAACGACAATGTCCGTATAAATGGCTCGCTAATTTTTACCAATAAACAATTCCGCCGTACCGTGTGGTTGTTTCTACCGCGATCACGCGCCGGTTACCATAAAGCGTTGTTCTCTGGTAATATCCCCCGTTTTTGCATCGGGGTTTACCGTTGCAACGCGCGGGACGGACGTATGCATGGGACGTTATAAATAATGGGACGGCGCGCGTGTCCTCCTCTGCAATCTCGTATTAAAACGCGGGTCGAGCTGCCGAAGCATCGGAGAGGGAGGGAAACACACGCGGGGGAGATGCAAGGCGCATCCGGACGGGTTAGAATCCACCCCGGTGTAAATATCGTCGAATAATAATTTTCGAATGGTTATTAGCGATAATAAAATTCCAATTTATCGGCTCGGCCACGTATCGCAAATGGCTCCTCTGCGCGATTTATAATCGGTTTGCTCGGTGCGCAGTCACGTTCGTACGCGATGCAGATCCGCTGTATAGAAATTGCAATGAATCGAACGTTCGAAGAAACATCGAAAGGGACGATGAAAAAAAAAAACGTTGATAAACAAACAAACAAAATTGTAATAATTGAGTTTTGACGTCGGGAAATTAATCTGACGAGAAACTATCGCCTTTGGGAAAACTCATTCGAACGGTGTATATATATTTCCTCCCCCCGCAAACAATTTGGAAATCTGGCTGAGACAGTTAAGGGGGTGAGAGATGGGAACGTTTCGAGTAGTCTGCGTGACACATTGGCTTCTGAGTTATACAATATCTGTAGCAGACACGAATGCGGGAACGTCTCGAAGCTACGCGGCAACGATGAGGGGCGATGGAAGGCGAGAATGCGAGGGTAGTAGGGTAGGGAACAACCCCCATTGCACAGCAGACAGGTAGATATAATATCTCTTGTCACGTCTGACTACGTCACTTTGAGATTCTCACACTTCATTCGCCCAGTTGTGATGTAATGCCGAAACAACTATATATTAAGGATATACAAGTAAACGTACGACGACGTACGATATACGCGTACGACGGCTCTACTGTTTCAATCGCGTGGATTGCTGAAAAGGGTTGAAAGACTCACCTTGAATATCTCTCACTATAGATATTGCATACATTTTAAAAATCATATTATATCGATCGTCAATTATATTTAAAAATATATGTATTTTTTTTTTTATTTATATCATTTATACAATTTTCAACATCGATAGATATAAAAAATGATCGTAAACTTAACCAGACATATTCTTTGTAAAACTATATTCGCGATTTTTATTCTGTTCAGCTCTCGTGGCGCACTGCATCAATTTCAAGTTTTATCCGCGCTCCAGCAGTCGCCGGGCATTTTCTTCCACTTAACTTTCCGACGATAAGGAAAAGGCTGCAGTGTACTTGTGTGGGTGTGTGCGGGGAGACGATGGAAGAAAGGGGTGACCAAGAGAAAAGAAAAGAACGAGACGCCCGTAGTATGGCGTAGCAAAGTTGTTCTTTACTTCGTTAGGTTTCTTTTTCTTTGGTGGTATATATGCTGCGGAGTAGATAGATATACCTTAGAGAAGGAGACAAGGGAGGCTTTTCCAACGGAGTTATGAGACTCGAGGTGAGACGATAACCTTAGAGCATTATTCACCGCGAAATGGAGAAGATGCGCCTTTGCTTACCAGAGATCTTCTTCACAGATCGAGAGATATCGTTGCTGTAACCCTCTTATGCTTCTCCAGAAATTTTCATTCGATCGTTCATCGATCTATTTATTTCTTATTCGTTGTTGCAATTGTAACGATTTCTTACTTTACGCAGATGTTCACACAGTTATTCGTCAAGGAAAACTTTACCGAATCTCAACGTCCCTGAGGTCCTCGTGGACATTCGCCCGGCGAGAAGGACCGGACTTGCGTTATCACCCTCTTCACGCGAGAGAATAAGAAGAACGAGTACCGCGCCACAGAGGGGATGGCGTTCCTCGATCTCTCCATCGAATTCCCAAGGGTGAAATGGCTCATTCCGACGTACTTATCCACGTCCCGTGCGCACAGGAGAGTCATAGATAACCCATAGATTAATGGGACTGACCGAGAAAGAGAGAAAGACTCCAGTAACATACAAAGAAGAAGAGGAAGGAGAAGATACGTCGAAAGTAGGAAAGAGCAGTTCGTGTATTATAGGCCCTCTGATTTATCGTTTATCGAGAAATATGGCGCGAGAATCTTTTCTCATAGCTCGAGGCGAAAGATTAACCCCCTTCTTACGATATCTCGGCACAGCTTCACCGTTCAACCCCAGCGAGAGCCTTCTTTCGAGATTTTCTCATCTCTCCCGTTTACTTCTTGGCTTTTCGGGCGCAAAGGAAAGCTAAACCCTCGAGGCCTCCGCGGTAGTCACATGCCTTGGAAGAATAAGAAGAAGAAACGTTACTCATTCGCTCGCTGTTGCAAGGAAAACATTGTGAGTTTGGATTTACGGAGATAAATTTTGGATTTACCTTTTTTTTTCTCCGACACATTTCTCTCGTGTAATGAGACTTGAACCGTAAGAGCTTTTTTTCTGTGTTATAAAAATACAAAATACTTCTTTACGTTTCTCGTTCTTATCTGTGCGATTAACATTGTAACAGAGATCGATCGGTGTTTCGTATTAAAACAGTTCGACAAAGGATAGTCTCGCCGGGGGGCGTAAAGAGGTATAGTCTTCGGAGACTGTAAGTTAACTTCGAGTCTCCAGACAGGGGTTGCGGCAAGCTGAAGCTCGACTTGGTAATAAGCTCCAGAAGGCTTGCAAACGCCTCCCCGCTACCCGGAAAGGATTAGGACCGGCTAAGCTATCCAGTTTTCCCAGACTATAACCGAGCGAGAGAAACCTTCCAAGGATAGCATTGGATATACCTCCGAGCAGCAGGATATATTCAGTTATCAAGTGCGTCCGGTCCGAGAGAGGTAGACACAGCGCGCCGGAAGTCAAACAAGCTGTCCTCCTCGAGATAAGAGTTGCTCTTCCATGTTATACACACTGTGCTTCTGTCAGCGTTCTCAACTAAACGGGATAACGTTCTCGAATGTAACGCCCGTCGAGTTTGGGACGCTTTAATTTTCGTTAAAGTCTAATTTAACAGCTCGTTATGTATACGGCGACTGTAAGATAATAAGACATCTCGCGGCCGTAGGTAGAGCCTCGAGATAGGGAAAGCAAGAAGACCGTATTAAGTGAAGGGATATAGAGGCTGAAGCTTGCGAGGGGATGATAGTCTCTGTGGTCAGAAGCAACTGGCGCGCACACAAGCTTCCTTGGGGCAGTTCCAAGTTTTCGCGAGGATGCTTCTGGCACCCAGAAGCACAAACTCTCAACGGCAAAAGCGCCAACTCTCTGTATCTCTCTTTCTCTCGCTTTCTCTCTCTCTGTCTCTCTCTCTCTCTCTCTCGACACAAGATTTGGTAATTAAACTGCGCCACCCGTACAACTCTGAATTATGCGTGTACCTCGAGGTATAATATACAGTGTCTGAGGAGAATTCTCGGGAGCACCATCCGTTGATTAAGTCTTCGACTTCTCAAAACCCGCGCGCAACGCATACACTACCCTGTGGATAGAGTGCTGGATTTCGAAACGAGGGACAGAGCTGAGGGTTATCTTTTTAAGGTGAATAATGAAGGGTGACATACGCGAGCTTTTGCCGAAATCCACGTATCGTAATGAGAATGGAAAGCTACGGATAAATATCGATGCTGCGGCACTTTAATTGCGAGCTTAGCGTGTGTCGCTCATCATAACCCTTTGACGACGAGGAAGAGGGGTGTTTCGCCGATGGCGCACCACAATCTTCCTATTATACAGTCTATATATATATATATTCCACATCCCCGTAGACTTTGGGGCTCTCGAGGCTCTTCTGTCTTCAATTTATTAGATTCGTCGCGGGGATAAACACTCGAATAGGCTCGCCGGATAAAGGAAGATACTAATTTCTACTTCGGTATCCCCTCAGTCATCATTATACCGATCGATACATGTAAACGAAGCTCGTTCGGTCTAAACTGAAGCAAGCGTATTCAATATCTCATAATGGCAATATTTCGATATTTAGATATCGAAGATTCGGATATCGAAGCAATTTCTCCGATGAAATTTTTCATATTTTTGAAAAAACGACGTGAAGCTTTTTTCCTACAAATCAATAGGTGTCAATATGTATTCTTCGTATCGTTAAACCGCTTTTTAGAGTGAAAAAGAGTCCGAAAAAAAATTAAAAAGAAAATTTTACAGTCTTATTAATTCTTTGAGTATCTTACAAAATTCGCTAACATTTTTTAATATCACATTAAGGAATCAAAGGAAGAGTTTTCGAACTATTCGTCTCAAATTTCGACACAACATTCCTCACACTATTCTTTATTTTACTATGGAAGTTTTTTTTTTTTAATCTTCATATTTTTTTTAGCAGTTTTCATACTGATTAATAATATTTTTAAAAATGTTGCTTTTAGACAATATTTACGATTAGAGGAGTACACCGTCAAGAGATAATTTTTTTACAAACCATTTTCAACCGCACAAAAAAAATGTTAAAAAAATTAAAATAAACGTTATCATTTTTTTTCTGTTCTTCATGAGTGCTTTGATTTGATAAAAAAAAACTCAATCGTTTATTTGATTTTTGCGATTCGGTGGATTTTTTTTTATGAAAATTCTTTTTTTTTTTTTTGCATCGATACTGTACGATCGATATTGCTGAAAAGCCAGTCGGTAACTTTCGGTACGAAGCCCTGGGGATGCCCGCCAGCGTGGATGACTTGTACGTGCAGGAGAGGTCTTCAATCCGGTGTGTTAGCAACTCTGCGTCGAGGAGGCTGAAGGGATGGTGTATAGTTGGAGTACATCAGCTACGGCCGAGAAGTTTGTGTCGGGAAGCTTCGCCGTGGTCGCGCGGAACGGCCGGCTAATGATGGAAACTTGAGTACTAAGTCATACTTAATCCCCCGTTAGTAGGTATCCACCTCTTCCCTCCCTTGCGTCTCGTGTCAGAGTTACGCGCGGCGTATACAACCCTTGTGAGTTTCGGTCCGCGTGCTCTGGATCCTCTCTCAGGTTTACATGAGCCAAACACGTACGTGAAGGAAGGATATAGAGGTACGAGTATAGAGGATGCAATCGTTTGTCGATGCCTAACCGGGCAATCCTGCGGATTATGCAGAGCCGAAGGCTTAGCCTCCTCGTAATGCCGCTGCTTTCCTGCTCTACCGTCGATATACAACGAGCTCCGTATCGACTATCCGAATCGCGACCGACGGTTTCCCTACAGAAATAATTCAAACGTTCTGTTGCAACAAGCATCGAATATCCCAGTCGTCGAATAATCCAACTGAGAATTCTCCACAAGTTTTCGAAGTTGCAGCGTTCGAAACAATTGTACGCAATCGGACCGGCGGAAGCTTCGTGACTGTTTCGATACGGCAACGAATCTTCGCGGCACGGAGAGAGAAATATCTTCATTCGAGAGTCCTCCACACGCGAGATATACTCTCGAACTTCAGGGAACTGATAAGTGTCCGCTCGGGGCTATCGTAGATTTATTACACGGCCACTTCCCGTCTTTACGCCAGAAACCCACGCGGCGCACCCCTGTCACGAGTTCGCCAGTTTCACTGTTTCGAATCCAAAGATCGCACAAGCAATACCGACTTCCGTTTTATTGGCGGAAATAATCTTTGATACGATTCACCACCCCTCTCGCGTGCCCTTTTGATATTTCTCTCGGCAGCGTCGGTTTCGATCGACCAAAAGTTCTGATATAACTATAACTGTAACTATAAGGTGCGCGCGAGAGGTTGAACGATAAATTCTAAAGAGCTACGGAGTGTCTCCACCCTCCATGATATTAATCTTCTCTTGTTCGTCGTCAAACCGCGACGAGAGTCGCTCGAGAGACACTACGAAATATCGCACTTTCATCCTTCGCTGTTGGGCATCCGAGTCTTCAACCCTTTCTCTCGGTTATTGCGATCGCGTTATTATAGAGACTCCGAGCTCTGTGTGTACCCCTCGCTTCCTCTTCTTGTATAATTCTTCGCCAAATCTCCGTCATCAATATCGCTTATCGTGGCTCGAGAATTTTGAGGTATTCCGTTGCTACGAATATAATTGCCCTCTTTCGCGATTCGAGTAATTGATGACGTTAAATATCTATGCGACCTTTTCTCTCGACTCCTTCTCTGCTGTTTAGATTCTTCAAGAATAAATTCGCTTCGTGCTAAAATCGGTTCATCGCGAAAAATAGCATTTGCGAATAAAAAAAATTCATTGCTAAACCACATAATCGTTTAATTGACAATGTGGCATAGATATCGTCGTACAAATGAAGAACCTGTAGTTGTAAAATGTTAAACGAGCTCCAGATTAATAAATTTAAATGATATTTCTGTTTTCGGTAGATGTGACGAGAATCGATAGAACAAGAAATGAGACAACGCGACTACAGCTATAGTTAATGTTCAAAGTTCTAAGACAAAGTCAGGCGTGTGAAGGGTTCGCTCGGGGCTGCAGATTTCGGCCCGGCGTCGCATAATATCGAGTGACGTTTGGACGTTCTACCCGCTCGCGACCTGACATTTAGATAGCGACGTCAAGTGTCTGCGGGGTAAATCTGTCCCCCGGAGCGAAGGTAGGCGAACGCTTCACTCCGTCGCCGATCCAAATTTCCTCTCTCTCCCCCGCCTCTCCCCCTCCGCCCTTCGAATACACCTCACCCACTCCGTCGCTTACGTTCTTCACTATCCGCCAAACTCCGCCGTACCGAGAGAAGAGAGAGTTCACTTCTGATCGAATTAGCGCGCCACGGTTGCCTGATACCCTCGACAGTCTGAATTAATTAACAGGAGAATCTCGTAGAGGTATATAAGGACTCGCATTATCGGAACACAAGAACCATACATCTCCGGAAAATTCGTTCGTACGATTTATCGCCAAGAGTAACAGTGATCCTCTCGAAATCTTGAACTATTCTTGGATTGTCACGTTTGTGACATTTTTCTCGGGTTAAGAATAATTATATCTTCGCGATATCGTTCGTCGATTCTCGTCCGTTCATTCGATTAACTCCATCGAGCGTCAGCATACGTAATATCGGTTGCTCCAAATACGATATTCGTATATAGATCGCTTCTTTATTCGATTATAATTATCTTCGACAAATCTAACGTCATTTTTGGCAGTCGGTGTCTTGAAAGTTATACACACAGCTGCTAAAGCTGCATGTATAAATAACGGGAATTCTTGATGCACAATCTCTTCTCTCTTCTCTCTCTCTCTCTCTGGCCTCGCGGCGTCTTGACTCCATTAACTTCACACTTAGCGGCACCTTAGAGAGAGAGAAAGCGAAGAAGCCGCCTCTTCGCCTCGTCGCTCCGCGAAGATCTGATTAGGGGTTCGAGAGAGTCTCTGCTAAACGCGTTAGACTCGGCTGCTTTGGAGTGTCGAGGGGGCTTTGCTTGCTACTGTGTTGCCTCGTCGGTACCCAACGAATACGGGATGCCAGAAGAGAAAGCCGATGCCGTCACGAGGGATCGAGAGACTTCGAGTGAACTCTCTCACTCTCTCTTTCAACGTTAGTTCTACGAAGCTTGATGCAAATTGACTACGAGTTCCAACTATCCTGCGAGCCGAAAAGCGCGTCCTTCGAGAATCTGTGATCAGCGACAAGAGAAGTTTATTCATGGAGCAGCTTTACTCTCGATTCCTGTACTCTTCGCACCATCGCTATTCGTCAAATCTTCGCACTGCGCTCGCAATATCAACACGACGATAGACAATGCGCCTCGTAATTTGTGGTTTCGTCTGTTTGCCAAGAAATTTCGTCTCCCGAGTCTTCGACGAACGACTCTCCTCGACTATTCCGTATTAGAGAAACGATTAGATTTTTTATATTTTTATATATAATTTTTTTTTTTTAGCCGAATGAGGAAAAAAAAGTGATAAATATATTGTCAACGAAACGGGAAATATTCAGGCGAATAATTTAAAAGTGCTGTGGCAGAGTCGTATGTATACTCGAGATTCGCTAATGCCTGAAGCGTTTAGTACGCGTTATTGTGTGCGGCTATCGGTTGGGTTATCGGTGAAAAACGACGTTGTATATCTACCAGCGAAATCATAACGCCGTTATACAGAGAGACCCATCCATATACACGCGAGAGTACGAGTGGGAACGATGTCCTTAATGTTCCTGGGTTTCGTCTTTTTTTTATAGCTACCGATTTGACGCGCGAGAGAAGAGCGCGAACGAACGGGTGTACGGAGCGCTACGGTAGAGAGGATCGATTTTGGCCCACCAGTGCCTCCCTCGGCACACGGTACTTATCGTACCGCGTTACGAGGACGCATTGCTTTTTATGATCGCGGCACCGATGCGCCGCTATCCCACCGCTATGTTCCACCAACCGATCTCTCTTTTCGAACAGAAAAAAAAAACGCAACGTAACGACGAAATTAAACAGAGAAACGAAGCGAGAAAAAGAGCACAGAAATCGAATGTGATATTACACAGTGAGCAACAGGACGGGGAATCCCGGAAGATCGCATCGATGAGAGACATTTCTTTAAAAGTGCCATCTGCGACGCGATTCCTTTTTCATCCGAAATGTTGTAACTTCTCTAGCGCGCCGTTACCGCGAATTTTTATTATTATCCCTTATTCAGAGTCTCAGAGTCTCCGCCGTGTCCGGGGAAAAGAGAAGTTCCTTCCTCGTGTACTTTCCGGTGTCGTCGAGAGTTTCGAGGAAAGAGGGTGAGAGCTTCCAGCAAAACACGGGTGAGAGGTATATAAACTCGTTTGGAATGCCGTAAATGTACAGCGTTTGCCTTTTTTTTTTTCTACTGAGTCTCTTTGTATATAATACACCGCGGCTGTAGCGAGATATTACGGCGGTGGGAAAAGCCAGAAAAAAAAAAAAAAAAAATCACGTCTGAATTTACATAAGCGCCGGTATAAACCACTCGACAGAAATCCCGACGTAAAAATCCCCGACGACGCGCAGCCAGAGAGATTCCGCTCGACACCGGAAGCACAGGCGTACGCTGAATACGCAATGGTAGGCTGCTGGATCCTCTGCTCTGTTGCTTCTCGCGACCGAACCGGACTCTTCTTTTACTTTTTCGCTCTCGATATCTCGTCCTCTACATTTTTATTTTATTTTTCTTTTTTTTACTCGTAATCGGGTGTACAGCGGCGAAAAAAGATGAGAAGAATGCGGTCCCTTTAAAAGTAATTCGCGAGACAAATCGGTGATACCTGCCTGTGGCTTCGACGACGTAGAAAAATATATGATTCTTACAGAACGTATACCGTGTATAGAACAACGACGTTTCGTAGCGCAGCGTGAGAGACTGATGCCTCTCGTCTACCCGACAGGAATTTCAAATGATCCAAAAGAGCGTAAGAAACGATTTTTGAATCCCTCGAAGATCCTTCGGTTACGAAGACGAGCGACGAAGCTTTCATCTCGCTTTCGTTTTTACCGCGAAGCAACTCGCCGCCCCTCCCGCCAACCCTCAGAAAAAAAGATCGTCTTTTAAACCGGCAATAAAAGGAAAATGCGAAATCTCGAATTTTTAAGGCCGAACGATCTTTGCGGCGACAGTTGGCCGGATACGTAACGCAGCACGAGAAGAACGAAACGAGCGTACGGAACCCTCTTCTTCTTCTTGTTCCTGTTACTGTAGAGCAGTAGCTCGGGCCGCAACCTCACCTACCAGCACCCGTTGCTGTTTGTTTCAGTACAGCAACTCGAATATCGTAATCTCGGCACGTATCGCGGCTCCGCCAAAATCCTGAACGTTGCAGCACCTACCCTTTCGACCGAATTATCAGGAAACGTTGCCCTCACTTCCGGCAAAATCTTTGCAGCTTTATAATAGTCGATGGAAAAGATTTTTCAAATTGAAATTCCCAACTTTACATCGCTTCTAAAATAATTCTATTGATCATTACTTACTATAGTAAGTGTGAACTTTCTTTGGACTTTTATCGAATTGGACAAATTAAAAACAAAAAAAAAAAAGCAAAAGTCATTCGATATGCGGAAAGGCAACTGTACGAATCAACATCGACTATTTGCATCCAAAACCCGCCACCAATTTCCCGCCCGGCGAAACGATGCCTCTCACCTTATTTTTCCTGCAGTCGCGATCTTCCTTCTCGCGTTTATTTTCTTTATTTTCGTTTTCTTATTTCGTCGTTTTACGTTCCGTGGCAATTTCCCCGAAGCAGTCGCGAAACGGAAAGCGGTCTTAAACGGAATTACTACGGTTTGGTGCTCTTCGCCTGTTTTCTTCCGCGACTTAGTATATATATCTCTCCAGTCGTCGAGACGACGACGACTCCTTCGTCTTCGAAGCCAATAAACCTTTCATCCGCGGCGTCTCAATCAAATATGAAAAAAAAAATCACGAAAAAAAAAAAAAAAGAAATTAAAATAAAAAAAATTCTTCTATATTCACAGGTTCTGCGTTGGGGACCGTTTCTATCTGTGCGACAACAAGATACTCTGCGAGTACGACTACGAGGAGAGGCTGGTATTCGCGAATATGGCATTGCATCCGCCGCCTACCGCAACTTTAGCGCACATCAAGAGACAAGTTACGCATCTCCAGCCACAGGTGAGTTATCATAACTCGCTAAAGCCTCTTCTTCGTCGCTTTTCTCTCGCGTTTTACCTGATACATTAAAATCTTATTAATACCCATAAAATAAGATAAGTATTATCGATATGAAAGCTTTGCAGAGTGTCGGACATTCATAGTTTCCATTTCTATCCGTATTCCTCAGGTTGAAATTACCGATAAGATCTGACGAAACTCTCGGATCTTCCGATGGCTCGTCCGACGCACCTGCCGAAACATGAGGAAAAGGTACAGAGAGAGTTTTCTCGTAGTTCGACCGAACGCCTGAGGCTATACGAAACTCCTCCTCGAGACGCGCGGGCGTAACCCCTTAAGGCGGGTTAAAGTGGCAGGTCGGCCGTCCTGACCCTCTCCCCGACAACAAAGGACTCCCCTGAGGCATCGGTCGTGCTTTATACCTATCCACCCCTCGGCGTTATTGTATATATATAGTATAAACGTGAGTTTGGGGGGTACGTATCCGCATAGCCATCGTCTTACGAGACGAGAGCTCAGGATATCGCGTGTCCTTATTAATTAAGCTCGGTACGCCTAAGCAAGCTTGCCTCGGCATTCTCGCGAGCGCCGCATGCCATAACGATCCGTGCCAAACCGGTAGAGAGAGAGTATCTACACCTACTAGAAGGGCAAATCTCGGATAGGTACAGAATTACGATACACTTGCCACTTCGAAATTCCTTTCCTGTAGATAGGAAGGATACCTTAGGGTCCGACAAACAACGTCTCGATCTCCTTAATCTTCGAATCTCACGCTTATCCATAGTCGCCGAGATCTCTTCATCTCTAATCCATTATATATATGTTTAATATTCGATAGGCAATGTTTATATACCAAATTTGAAAAAAATCGAAAAAAAAAAAAAAAAATAGGAAATTATTATAAATCTATAATATATATAAAACAATCGATCATCAATTACTTTTAGCATCGATTTAATGTTGATCCACGAAACAGATAAGATTTGCGACTCGAGATCGCGAAAAAATCGGATATTCCAAATCGCGGGTTGTACTTCGATCGATAACACTTTCTAGTGGAATACGGAAAGATTTTCTTTGCCGTTTTAAAGTCTGGAGGTATATAATTAATGTTTTTAATTGCGAATTCCCTACCCCACGAGCGGTGATTCGAAATCCTGCGTGATATCCGGCAATAGCAGATTGAGAGAACGCCATGGCAAGAGATCGCGCGTGATTCGTCGGTGGAAATTGCCTCGTGGATTCTCTAGCAGGAATATCATGAATTGAAGCGATGGGGGTTGAAGAGCGAGAGAACAGGAGGGCTGGAGAGTCGCGGCCAAGGCAAACGTGGCTGCGGGGATGTGATTGTATTCCTGACTGCTACTGCTTTGCAGCACACACGGCGTTTCTCGCCAATAGCAGATATATATTGCTTCTACTATGTACGTACGTACGCATGCATATAGAATAACGAGGTCCCTCGTTGGAAGCCGATGATATCGGGTGTACCTCGCCAGTAACGTGTACTACTTATAATATGCAAATGCCAGTTTCCCAGAGCCGTACGGCCTGTGCGTTCTCTTCGCCTCCGCTTCCCTCCGTCTCGCAAATACATATCCCCGTTCCGCGGCCCTCGTACAACGCGTAATTTAAGGGTTGCTAACCCTTGCGACTCTATTCCTTTCTCCGACAATATCACCTCACCCTCGAAGCTTAAAACTTTAATTAATATTATTGCTCTCTCTCCCTCTCTCTCTCTCTTTCTATTGCTCTTAGTTGATGAGTCAAGATGATGATGTTTTTTTCTTTCTTTCTTTCTATATATATTATTATATTTCATGAATAACGTTTGTATATCTCTCGTTTATCGAAATATCGGAAGAGTAATCGTCGTCGATTTCCGGCATTCACAGCGGCGCGTCTGACGCTTCGCGCCGCGAGGGTTGTGAATGTTAGCTCTTCGCTCATCCAACATCGAAAGAGAGAGGAGAATCGAACGGGAACGAAGTGTGAGGGTTGTTTTATAAATGACTCGTGTATAACGACGCGAAAAATAAGCTTCGAGTGAGAAGAGAACAGGAGGGAGTGTAAGTGAGGGTGCGTCACACCGGTTAATACCAATAATCGCGACGCGGGGAGGAGGTGGAAATGCGGCATGCTAATGTCGTCGGAGCATCTATTACCCTAAGCCTGACGGATCCCACTCGACGTCTCGCGCTCGTCCTCTCGTTTCAGAATCGCGTGAATACCCTTGTCCTCCCACCACCCCTTCCACCCCTCTGCCTCCTTCTCTGCTCTTCGACGCTTATTCGCGGCCCGAGCAACAGCCCATTCAAGGTGTCCGTCTCGTTGTGAACTCGATCTCGATTATTCCCTCTTCTATATACCCTTCGATATATTTTTTTTTTCTTTTTTTTTTTTTTTTTTTTTCACATTATGCGTTCTCTCTCTGCATCTATCCTGACATTCTAACGGGAAACGAAGAGAGAAGAAATCCCCTCGATATTTTATGAAGCATCATCGTGGCACATCTCGCGCCTCTCAAACGTATACACGTCCGGTCGTAACTGACGGATCTACACTCGATCAATTATACTTTGCCGCCTTTGCCGACGTAATACACGAGCTCATTGTTACCTTGTCGAGTCACCCTTGATACTGAAATATTATATTCAATATTATATTTCTCGTGTAGATGAGATATTTTTTTTAACTGTATAGAAAGGTCAGGCAAATTCGGAACGTTTCGGGAATATTAATTAACGGAAGTTAATTGTTAGCGAAAAATTAAAGGATTCAATGAAATATTTATGACGACGGAATTCCACCGATTTTTTCGTGTGAAACCCTATCGCGATATTTATTTTATGGAAAAGTTGAGCGTTTATAGCAATTGGTAGAGATAATTTTTTTTTTTTTTTTCTGATGAAAATTTCATTGTCGTCAAACATGTATTACGTTCGAATAAATTCGAAGACTAAGCGTAAAGACGAAAAAAAAAGTCGGGTGTGAGACGAAGAAAATGGGGTACAAGAGGAAATCTCCGAGACCCCTTCAAATACGAATTCGAGGGTTGGAATTAGATGTTCGTATAACGAAATGCAAAGTGGCGCGGAAGGTTTGTAGTCCCCGTCACTATCTCGCAAACGGAATCAACGAGTGAGAGAGTGGCGTTAAGGTTCTTAAAAACCACGAAGAGGCAGACGTTTCATGCTATGGCTTTAGTCAGTGAACGCGAGACAAACTTTCTCTCTCTCTCTCTCTCCCTCTCTCTCTCTTGGCGTAACCACCCTCTTGGCTCACTTCCTGAGTTGAGTAGTAGAAAAGAGAGGGTGACGAGAGCGGGAATCGTCGAGGGGTTGTCGTAGTTTTTCTGATTGCCTGAGAACAGACAGCTGTCTCAATCTTTCGCCTGTGCTAAAGCTCGCGGCTCGTCTGTTAGTGTAAGCTTTGTCGCGAGCGGGATAAATGATCCAAAGGTTCTTCATAATCTCAACGAGCAGTTAATACCTCAGATAAACAACAAATCGCTAATATTTTCATCGGAATTTTATATTTTTTATAAAAAAAAAAAAAATTGTTAACATAACATTACACACGCAAGAGTCGTGTAATCGATCCACTCGTAACATTTCCGGAATCACGAGAGAAAATCTAGAATGCGGAACAACACTCGAAAGTTTTAGCTTCTCCGCCTCCGGTACAATAATTGGCGAACACTTTTATTCCGTTATAATATCACCCTTGGGAATCGTACTCGACGAAGAAAGAGAGTGTGAGAGAAGAAAGGTACGAGGGGGAGGAAGAGAGGGAATCCTCGGTCGACGAGTCGTTCAAGCGAAAAGGGAGAGAAAAAGTCACGGGAGGGGGAGTTTTGGGTTCGGCTGCGGTGGCTGAGAGAAAAGAGGGAAAGAGAGAAAACGAAGAGATAGGTAGGTGCGGGCTTTCGAAACGATTATCTGAGTTTTAAAACAAACTCTCAAGTGTCTGCAAAGTCCTTCGCGAATCCGTGAGGGGTTCCGGGGGTGTGGAGGGTACGGTGAGAAACAGAGCGCCAGCGAGAAGGGATGTGCTGCTTGCTGCTGCTACACAGGGAAGAAGGGGAAGGGATGGTGACGGGACGAGATAATATGCTAATGCTGGGAAGGAAGCTACATGAGAATTTAAGAGGATCAATGCTTACGAGACTGCTGCTTAATATAAGACGTAACAAGGCAAATTCTCCATTTTATTCGAAAAAAAAAATCGAAGCATATTTTCAAATCGATTTGTCTTCAAAAAAAAAAGAAAAAAGAAAAGGAGAAAAACGTTGAATGATTAAGAATACTTTTGGCGATAGTTGAGGATTTATGGATGTCGATGTAATAGCTTTGGAGTCGTGAAACAGGGCTCCCCGTATACATATATAGAAGGGGCAGGTCGTGGAGTTCGCGTGGTTCTTGTCTAACGAGCTTATTATTAGGCGAGAGCTGCATGGCTGAATTTCACATAAGCCCCTCGGCCCCGAGCTCTCGCATAGTATAAACGCACGAAGCTTGGCGTTGGCGAATCGAGGGCTGAAGGGGAGACAGAAGAGAGATAGGCCGCTTGCTCGCTCGCGAGTAGAAACAGACACGACGTCGGCTCGACTCTCGCATGGGAAAACCCAGCTTGCGAGCTTACGTGAGATTATGAGTTTTGTTGCTCAACTTCTGGCTCTGGTCTCAACTGCGCTCCAAGTTCCGGTTCACTTTTATAACGATTATTGCCCGCTGGCGGGATAGTCCTTTAGTTTCGCCGTTTCCTCACTTCGCTTTCTCTTATTTCTCAACTTGCATGTACAGTCCAAGCTCCGTATTCTTAACTCCCTTTAACTTAACCGATCCTTTATTTTAACTCGTTACCATGACAACGATTTCTCTTAACTGTATTTCCGCTGAGTCCGTTTGCCGCACTCCAAGGGGAGCCTATTTCGTAAAATGTAAACTGCGCACGCGCAGCAGGTATAAGGTGACTTTGTACCTACGGAGGCGTATACCCCTTGCTACCCCTATTCGCAGCAACTAATCGGGAGTAGGGACGATAGGGGAAATACAGAAAAGGGAACGGGTCCGGTCCCGTCGAGTTAAGAATACGGAGCTTGTAGTCTCGTTCTGCGCATATCTGCACCGTCGTGTATTCCTACGAATTTCGAAGATTCTTCCATTCCAATTCGCCTCGCGGTGATATTAATTGTTCTCAGGTTTAACCATATAAGAAGAAGCTGTCCGAGAGTTTTATTTATTCTCATCGTTACGCTCCGTTAGGTAGAAAAGTAAGAGAAAAAAAAGGTAGATTTCTGCTACGTGGCCAGAGGCGTACGACCCCTGAGCCTCGTTAGGGCGAATAAGAACGATTCACCGGTTAATCTTACGAGCTCTCTAACTCGACCGGATCCTCTGCCTTCTTTTCTATACCAGTCGACGCTTCAACACATACAGAAAAAGACACTCGCGTTTTCTCAACCTCAAGCCGAATAAACGACGTCTTCCTCAATTCTTCGGTTCTTTTTATCTCCTTCGTTCTCGTGGGGTGCTAATTTTTGGCGCCGAAGAAAAGCAGCGAGAGTGAGAGAGGAACGGCTACGAAGAACAGGAGAGAACTAACGTCGTTGCACCTGGTTGGTTCCCAGCGACGGGAGATCAACGGACAAATGACACGCGATTTCCAAGCAACCCTCGCAGCAGCAGTAGCAGCAGAAGCAAAACCCTCCGCGTCTCCCCTTTGCCTCTCTTGCGCCGTTATAAACTACCGCCGCACCACCCCCCGATTAATGTCTTACTCGCTGCGTTCGCGAATCCTCGCCGATATACCACCCCATCTCGGTAACGAAAAGTATGTACCGCTCAAACTCAACCCCTCCTTCGACACGACTGTTCGCCCCGGAAAGTACCTAATCGTACGTGAGCCTTAACGATCTATTATGAAACTACGTAGCTATGGAGTTATGTAGTATAGACCGAGTGGTTTCGTGAGCTCATCGTGTTTTAGCGACTGGCGAATGAATCCCGAAGAGATCATCGCGTCGGACACGCGATGATTTATCATCGCGAATGAGACGATATATTATTCTCTCGAAATGATACCAAAACTCGGCAGTTAGGCAATGCTATCTCCGTTATTTTTTTGTCTTTCGGCTATTGTTTTCTTTCTTTTTTTTTTTCTTCGCCGAGTAATTAGGTCGTAAATAATTACGATAAAAATGACAAAAAAGCGGTGGGAAACGTGGAAAAATTTTATCGCGGTGGAAACGCCTCGGTCCCTCTCTCCGCCTCTTTACTATTTAACTGAGAACGTTTCTCTCGGCGAAGAATAAAACGGCACAGTCGTTGACCCTTCGAAAACAGTGACAATTACCGTAGTTATTGGCATCAATTTTTTCCCTGTTACCCGGCCAACTACTGCAACGCTTGCGACACACCAGAAACCCTAAATCTCGCGCAGCAACTCCTTTTCCTTTTGCGACCAACCCCTTCGAGTCATTGGACTGTACAACCCCCGGGCCACACGACTCTCTCGTTCTCGTAATTAAGAAATCTCCGAGGAGAGGACCGCCGCCGTCGCTGCTACTGCTGCGCTCGCACGCAGCTCTTCACCCATCCGCTTCGCTTGTTCACCGAAACCCAAGGAAACTCCACCACCACCACCGGGTTAAATTAAGTCTATGACTTATTCAAGTTTTATCTACAATTGCCAGAGGAGGAATTACTGCGGGTAACGGATTTACGGGCGACGGTTGTAATCAAACATCCACGCGCGATCCTCTTGGCTCTCAACCATATACCCCTATATAACATCCCTTTTATTCTCGCGGATTTTATTTTTACCCCTTTTTTTCTCCATCCGTTTTTTTAATCGTTTATACTCTTTCGCTTTCCGGATTATCACGCTTATTCTTCATTCGCGATTCACAATTCTCCCGAATTAGGTAATTGGTAATGACGACGGATTCGATATACTGGTTGCTTTTCGAGAAAAACGTATTTTTTTCCTAATTGTATTTTAATTAAAACATCGAATTAATTGAGAAATCCAACCGTGAAAATTTCTCGAACTCTCGAAATATTGTTTTGGAAAGCATTTACGAAGTTTGGTCGATGAGTTCGATGACTGAGATATCTTAGACTATGTAATGCCTTCATAATGGGAGAAATGCTTTTCGTCCGCTCGGGTGAAACGACTGCTTTCTCATACGCCTCCGTGAGAGCATCTCGTCGAGGCCTGTGCAAATTTTAAGTCTGTTTAATTTAACACCTTAGTCGCTGGGAGAGTTTCCTGAGTGGCGAGGCGTGGCGAGAGAAGACGAAAGTTTAGAGTTTTCAACAGGCTTTCCTCTCGCCTATCCTTTCCTAAATTCTCCCTCCGTTACCCAACCGTTAGAGAATCCTCTCGCTCTCCACATAAATATGGCTTCGAAAGCTTCTTGGTCCCCCGACTCCTTTCTCCGTCCACCGAGTTAAGTTACTCCGACCGAGTTGAGACTACAAGTTCCTTCTCCCCTTCTCATCCCTGTCTCGAGCTTTTTGTTTTCAAGATGAGGCGTCGAAGCTACGAGACTCGAGTGTCTCGAAGCCGTGAGGAATTAGTTAGTTGCTTAAGTTTGTAATAATAATATAGTAAGTCTACTAATACGATTCTTTCTATAACTAACACACGGTAATTTAGATAAGAGATTAATAGATCATTTTTTCATTATTTTTCAGTCGGTACAACAGGGCGGAGGACCGAGACAAGCGAACGGGGATTCGGCGCACAATCACAACGGATATCCACCAACAGCGAGTTCGAGTTCTCACAACACTCTCAATCCCATGAATAATCTAAACGGTATCAACGCTCAAGCTACTTACGACGGCAAATGACAATCGAAGTAAGACGTAAAAAAAAACAAAAAAAAAGTACGACGACGGGATATCGAAAAACTAGTTATATAATGGAAAAAAAAAGAATAAAAACGGGACTATGGTCCTCTGGGAGTACGCGTTCCCGCCAAATCGAGAAGCATCTATTGCTCCATCGACTGAAAAAAGTTTCGACATAAAGGCACAAACCTCGAAACTCAAAAATTAAATTTAAAAAACTGGTAATAAACGTTAGAAAAAAATAATGAAAAAAAAAAAGAAAAAATTGTCAACTGTATTATAAACGACAGGATAAATTAGTGCGTAAAAAAAAAAAAAAAAACACGAATAGTGAGAGAGACGAGGAAGCGAAATGAATTTGGTGCTCTTTAGATAATTGCGGAATGTTTATTTGTACATATTGTTTGATGTATCGAGTCGAAGAGTGAGTGAGAATGAAGAAAAAAAAGGGGGCGAAACGAGATTGAAGAGAGGCGGAGGAGTACGGCACAGGGATCGCCTCGACGAACATAGAAAAGTTAGTTTTGCCAACGAGTTTAGGATGAATTCGTATAGATAGATCGAATCGCCGGGGGTAAGTTGCCCAGCTTGGTGGCCCCCGGGGGTGTAATACGTTAAGGGTGACTTAGCGTCGTTTCAACTTCGAATCTCCGTGAGGCCAGATTGATGCGGCCAACTTTTACGTTGCCTTATTTGCGAGTCAGATAACGAGGCTGAGTTATGCCGAAAGTTTTGAGGGTGTGTTCTACTTGCCCCGCTGATGCTTCTGGTTGCACACGTTTACTGTCGTACAAACGCAAAACTGTCTCTCGCACACGCGTTTATCGTACAGCATCCTTCAGAATTAATATCGAAACTCTTTGAAACGAAAGCCGGCAGCATTCCGTATTAAACCACTCAGTCATTTTTCAACTTATTTTCTTTCACGTTTGGTAATAACTGAATCAATATTTTTAACGTTTTTGCTAAGTCACGGGAATAGCTAATCGGTAGAGCAAAATGCGGCGGTATGATGAGTTGCCGAGGGGGTGCTATTGATGAATTAGGGTCCCAAGTACGTCGTTTAAATGCTCGAAGCAAAGTGTAATCTTGAATTCGCATGTATTAACTTCTGGCGCCGGAAATTTTTTCCCTCCCGATTGGATTTTTATTAATTTTATTTTTCGTTCCCAGTAATCTTAATAACGAATTCATACATTTATCTAAGATTATCTTATAAAATATGTTATAAAAAAAAAAACGATTAAGAAATCTTACGCAGGATCCTTTCTATTGGCGTTCGAAAACCGTTTCGATATTTATTCTGCACCGCCCTGTACGCGCCCTTTATTCCTGAATGCTTTATTTTCCTCTCGCGTAGGACCGTACATTGGGGATTTGGCATCGGTCTGTCCGACATAGGGAAAGTAACAATTTTTTTCTGAAATAATAACGAAGAGAGACAGACGATGGAGACTTGTATAAGAATCTAACATCGTGAAAACTTATCGAATAACAGAAGCATCGGCGAGTTTGTAGTTCAATCTTTCACGAGTACTTCCAGTTTGTAAAATTGCTGTGACTTAGAGACATCTATGGCGTGTACGCGTTGACGTTCCTACATGAATATCTTTGACTTGCAAGATAAATATTTGCGAAAGTAAGAAGTAATGTTAAATCGACGAAACGACTGCGTAAACGAAAAATAATGTATGTCAGCGAGTCAAAGGGTTAAAAAAAAAAGAAAACGATGACGAATAAGAACGGTAACTATCTAAATGAGAACGAAAAAAAGAAAACTATATCATACAATTAATTATCGAATGTCTAACTAAAAAAAAGAAAAAGAAATAGACTTATAAAAAATAGTCTCGAAATAATACGCGAGAGTAGAATGTGTATTCGGAAGTGACGACGTTAATGTTTCGCGGAATGAAACAACCGCGTGACGTCAAAGATTCTTTTTGTATTATAGTTTATCATTGTGACGAAGAGACGACAGAACGGAGGTATTACATGTGAAATAAAACAATTGTTTCGACGTTGAACTTCGACGTTTTGTTTGCCGAGGATTTCTTTCCATCGGCGATACATCGCGAAACGATGAACGATGTAAAAAAAAAAAAAACAAAAAATGCTCAACGGTCCCGAAAGAGCATCACGTTTTTTCGGCTCTCTCGTGTTTCCAGCATCCTTCACGTTCACGCTGAATTATTTAAGGTTCGTACGTGAATCGCCGAACAATAACCAGGCAGTCGTGTCTCAATAATTTACCAATCATACGCGAATAGACAGAGAGACAGAGAAGAGCGGTGCGGGCGTCTCGAGTCCTTTGTGTTTTATACGAAGCTTTGGCTACGAATAAATCGCATTGTGTATTCAGGAGAGCGGAATCCGACTCTATTGGGGCGCGAATGTTTCTCGCCCGCGCAGTCGAGGCGTGCTGCACAAGGCATCATCCTCGACCTCTTCCTCCCCACCGTCCCTTGCACGCGCGTACAGCAAAAAAAAAAGAAAAAAAAAAAAAAAAAAAAAAACGTACGTGGAAACGTAGCAATCTCAATCCGCACGAATTGACTCGAAATTTTGGCTGAACATTGCAAAATTTATGAGACTTACAATCCTACAGACATCACCACGACGATCCAATTCTCGCTTATGGATCTCCGTAACATCGAGAGGAAGGGGATGTGTTTTACTTTAATCGATTTTCTCCGATATCGTCTCGAATTCTACCCTCAAGCGATTCCGGCTACAATCGACTTTATCCACTTCGCTTGCTACGAGTAACCGGCATTCAACTCTACGATAGACAATTTTACTTCAACACTACTTTTTCGTTTGTTTATTATCGATTTTTACGTTTACTGAAACTTCAATCGTAAAGTAGAAGTCATCAATACGATAAAAACGTTTGTGATAATAATGAACGATTCGATCGTTCATCTTACAGCGATATACCCGAATAATTTGGAAAGTACAGAGAGCAAATGAATATCTCTGAATGAATAAGCTTTTCGAATCGACGAGAGCCGATTTCATGTGGAATTATTAATCTCAGTGATAAATCGTTGTTCGATAAACGAGTAGTGCGCGTCTATGTGTGGTGGTGCAACGAGAGAGTCCGTCGGCGACGGTCTCCCGCGCGAAGCAAAATGACGAACGGCGAGCGTTCGATGCAAATTGGCAATTTTTCCCAGGCGGCTCGGCGGTAATCATTGGCAATTAGAGAGCAGAGAGGGGTGTGGGGATGGTCTCCGATAAATGTTATTTATGGACGCGATTACCTACGGGCGCACCTAACAGCCTGGCGCTGTGGGAGAGGTATGACCCGAAACTATGCGTTCGCGGATCTCTCTCTCTCTCTCTTTCTCTCTCTCGTCCATCCCTCCGAGAACTGGCGCAACCCCCTAATTGCCGAGCAATTACGGGTATACGAGAGTTCGAACAAAACTCCGCTGTCCGAGTATTATACGCGCGCCCCTCGATCACCATTGAGTTTCTTTGATCGTCAATTTTTTTTTAACCCGCTAATTTGTTAACTCCGTAAGTTTTCCTTCGTTCGCGTCTGCCTCAGCGGAGATATATAATGTTTCGTCTCGGTGACCAGAACTAACGCGAAATTTCGGAGCAACCAGACGGGGGAGCCTGACGTGAACAGCGCGGCGGCGGCGGCGGCAGCAGCAGCAGCAGCAGCAGCAGCAGGACACACAGCGATTAATTAAAAAAGTAAAAATTGTTTTCATAAAATTCATTTACGGAAATATGCGCGGACTGAAATAATATCCGGCCGGCTGATGCGTGTCCCCTGCACCCGCGAAATAAAAAGGTAAAAAATCTGGTGGTGCTGGTGGTGGATGAGGGCGGAAGGCACAACGCGAAGGGGTGATACTGCGACAGGAGTGTGTGGAACGGGTCGAGACACAGGGCACTCATTCCTCTATATATAGATATAATAAAAATCGTATGGGAGGGGGAAACGGGGGGGTCGGACGTACGGACCAAAGTTTTCACATTTTTTTCATTTCCATAACTCTTATAAAAATATTTCTATTCCCAGCGAGAGAGGCGAGCTTTTCGCTCACTATCGCATATTCTGCGTGTGTCGTGTACGACCGCAGTAGAGCCGCTATTTCTCCTCGTTTACCCTCTCTTTCTTTATTTTATTTTTATTTTTTTATTTCGCATTCGCTCGGCGCTTTAGCCAGAACTCACTTGGCGACTTCCCTCGGGTACCGTAGGACAAGCAGAAAGAAGAACCAACGGAGAGAGAAACCTGTGTGAGAAGTGTGATTTAAGCGCACGTAAAACGGTCGTTAAAACAACAAAGCTTTTTAACGCCTCTCTTGATTGCCTAACTGACTTTATTAAAACGTCGCGATATTATATTATTGTTTTTTTTTTTTTTTTTTTTTTTTTTTTTCGAACTTTCTTTCCGTACCATTCACAGACGAGACTTCTCAAGAAGCCAATGAAGCGCGAGTTGCGGAAACCTTTCGCCTGCGAAAAACCTGTATACCCGGCAGTGTATACAGTATAATAACTGTGCTTCGGAGTTTTTAACCGAATGGTCTCTCGTCGATCTTTTCTCCTTTCATTCTCCGTTCCGAGCTTTAATTTTCTTATTTTTCTTACAGTCTGAACTTTCCGCGGAACGGAGAAAACGATCTTTTTTTTTTTCTTTTTTTTTGTTACTCGAACCCTTTCGTTTTAACGATCCGAAGCGTTTGTCGGGGGCTCTTGCGACATTGTTGTGTAAGTACTTCGAGTTGGAAAGAGTATACCGTTCTAGGAATTTCAACGCGTTCAGGAATCTTCATCGATGTTTTACTACAATCTCGAAGATTCCTTCGTCCGTAAATAAGAGAAGTTTCGAAATTGTGAAAAAATAACTTAGTCAGTTCGTTCGTTAATCATGAAGTATCGTAATATGTTGTGAAGTAGAAACGTTGCAAAGAATATTTTACTTTCGGATACATCGTCCCACATCCGTGTCTCTCGTCTTACAACCCCCCGGCGTCAAGTAATTCCTGAAGACTCGCGTCTCTCGTCCGACCGAAACTCGTTGGATTTTAATTTCCGCGAACTATAACAGTTCTCAGAAGCGTCGATGTGTCCCACGAGCAATGAGAAAGAACGGAGTGATAATGAAAATTTTTCTTTATTTCGTACGCAAGGGGGTGGATAAGGGGGAAAAAGTTTGAATCGCGTTCGAGAGGCCGAGAATGCTGGCAAAGAAAAAAGATTTTTACACTCGTAATCAGACTGCCGTAATTTTGCGCCGTCTTCGAAATGCCCAGTTTTTCCGTAACACTAATTAAAATAAGGAAGAAAATTTTCGTAAAACGAGCGCCGAATTCATATCGAAGTTATCGCACCCTGCAGTTTTTTTTTAGACATTAAAAAAAAATCAAGTTTAATCAAATTTTGAAATTCAAATTTAAGAACGAAAACGAAAAAAACTTCGAAGAAAATATGAAATTACTTGAATTTTTTGTGATGGCGTAAAAATTTAATGTGGAATCGAAATTACATCTATTTATTAGAGACGGAGATAGCAATTTTATGGAAACGATGGTTTTTTTTTAGCGGCCGGTTTTTAGAAACATCCGAATCTTTGCCGTGGATTGCGACGTTTTTTTCCTCCAGAAATATTCTCGATATTACTTTTTCTGGGTGTGCAATCTCTTTCTTCGTGTCTCGCATCCCCCGCGAGTGTTCTCGGTCCCTCGAGCGGTCGAGAGGTGAGTCGAGAGAGTCTCTACCTGTGTAATAGGTATGCGATTCTCTCGGACATATGTATATAACGAAGGAAGTCGAAGCACGCGAGCTATCTTTTCATTTCGCTTTGTCCAGCGTACCAGAAAGAGATCGTATTCTCGTCGCATCGCTCAACCCCCTCGTCTTTCATGTTTGCATATAGAAAATAAAAAGGCTCTCGCTACCTGGTGGACAATATACTCTTCCAGCGAATCTCGAAGTATTCACGAAAAAAAAAAGAAAAAAAAACTTGTCAACGTCTCGCAACCTCGGTTCGTTTCATCTCAACCCCAAGATCCAGCAAAAATGAACAACCCCTCGAGAGTGAGAAAAAAATCGTCAACGACTCCGTGCCTTGCCACGTTTTAACTCGCACTTATTTATTTCCCTCATATACCCGACCTTTTCTTCCTTTCTCCTCGATCTCGGCAACTTACGCTCCCCATCTTAACTTTCGCCTCTACCCTTCGAGGGTTTCTCTCGCGATGAACGAGAAGCCATTGGAATTACCCCGTAGCTGGTGAGAGACATCAACGTTAAACGCTCTCAGGTGAAATTGGTATATCGAATTCTCGTTATACAATTTAACAGCCTTCTTCATGCGCCCTCTGTATGCCGCCATTTTCTTTTGTTATATACACGCGAAGTTTTGAGGTTAATAACCAGTCAGACGGGGGGATCGGGATCGAGAAGCGCAATATTTCTTCGTCTTTATATAAAAAAAAAAGTCGCAACAATGATCTCGCTTCGGGCGCAAGTAAAACAATTGCCGAAAACAATTTGACAAGAGATTCGGCCGGAGCGTTGTAGTTGCGCGATAAGTCGACGGAATGAATTGAGCAATCTTGGGTTGAACCGCGCGGGCTCTTTTGTTTTCCGAGAACTGCCACTTGTAAATATAATTACAAACTCCCTCAGTTCCTCTCTCCCTGTGAGCGCGCGGGTACTAATTTGATTCCGCGGTTGTTTTCACCAACCCCCCTCCCCCGCCGTGCGAAGTCATGGGCTATGGGCTCTAGTCGGCAGACTCTCGCGAAACGCGGCATTGTCTCTCGGTCTCTTCATTCAAATTACCCTCAGTCCGGATTTTCATTCTCGCCGGTTCTCTCTCGAACAACCGAAACCTCTACCATCCCCCTGCTTGCCGTATAGAGAGGCTGTGCCTCTTCCGCGGTGCCGAACGCTCTCATTTCTCTACCAAACCCCCGACTCTTACCCCCTCTCGCGGTACGAGAACGAGCACCGTTTTCTCCCTTATTGTTGCGGGTTTTATTGAATTCGCCGGCATTGTCTGAACGCGGACGCGAGGACCGTTGTCAAAGAAAATTGGCCGTGCGGTTTTCAAACGGACGTTCATCCGCAGTGTACTTTTATATATCTATATATGAAGATACATAATTTTTTTTTTTTTTTTTTTTTTTTCGTCAGTCTCTTCGTCGTTTTCGCTACCCTCGAAACTGTCCCTCGACTCTCATACCGATTACCCTGTTACTACGTCGCTTCGTCCAGCTTCCTACGCTCATCCTCTCGTTGCTACTTTGCTGCCGAGGTCGACATTTTACTGTTCTCGCCTCCGGGCGATATATATATATATAGAAAGAGATACGTTATATTATAGCTGCGCATCGCCAGCACGAGTCATATCCTTCGAGGACTACTCGATATAAGACGAAATGTTTTTGAAAGCTCCATAAAAATATCTGCTGAATAAGAACCGAGCGGCAAAAAAAAACATACGGAATGAAACGTTTTTTTGACAGTGTTGCCGTTCTTCTTGTGCACATATAGGCGAATATCTTTGTACGCGAAAAACGTCGGTGGGATAAAACGTTTTTGACTCGAAATCTCTGTTTTCCACTCAAAGATCCAAGTGTGCAGTTACAGTTGTGAAAGTACGACCGCGATTCTGCGGTTTTTCAGTTGAATATACTTTGCGGACAGCGTATACGAGAACAACTCCTCTATGAATAAACGAGAGAGAGTTGGAAACCGCGAGGTGCATATTTGAGAAGGGCGTTGAGACGCGAGGAATTCGAGATTCGAGGGGAGAACGGTGAGAAAGCTCTACTCGTGAATTTTATAAAGTAGTTTTTTGTTTCTCTACACGCGAAAACATCGACGCATTACGACGAGTGCAGTTTAACTTGATTTTTGTTTTTTGAAACACGAAGCATCTTCGGAAAGTGTTAATCTTTAAAATAATTTTTTTTTGCAACTCGTTTATTAAAAGCCGTGTATACATAGTAAAAACGAAAAAATATAAAACAAAATAAGAATTTTGCGAAATATCTGCGATTTAAATGTGATTTTTGCGAAAAAGTTTGAAATAATTTTATAGGTTAATAAGAAGTATCCGATGCTGTCGGGGAATCGGCTCTTGAATTATTTTGTTCGCGTTCCCCCCCTCCATCGAAAAATATTTTCTAATCGGTAAAATTGATTAAAACTTTTTGGAAATCAATCATTTTTTACTCGAAAATACTTCGCAAAATGTTTATATTGTTTATCATAAATTAAATTTTATTCAATTTCTCGACCGCACAAATTTTATTTCGTCGTTGCTGATACACGATTTGACCATTAATTATGCGATATTAAATATCTATCGACGCAACTCCAATTAAAATGTTTGCTCTCGTATCTACGCTCGTCACCTGTTCTCTTGTGTCTCGCTTATCAACGTCAACGGATATTTGCAAACAATGAAAATATCCCGAGATTTATTAAACCCCGAATATTCATCAATTATTACACGGTTTCTATGCGTCCCCATGTGTATAGTGTCGGCAACGATTCAAACGAACGACAACCCTCCCTCAGTCGCAATAAAAAAAAAAAACGAAAGTAAAAAAAACATCTCGTAGAAATCACGACAGACAATTACGACAAATAATATCATCGCTGAAAATACAGTGGTAGGATTATGAATTCCAGTATACGTTCGCGCATAGTCTCTCCCCCCATAAGGTAATGCAATTCACTCGCGCCTTGATATTCGCGTAATTAAAATTCCACCCCCTTGCGCGCGGAAGGGAACCGGGGACGTTACCACGTTGGAGTTCGAGAGCTCACGGGCAAGCGAGGCAAACGATTCTTGTTTGTCTTGACAACAAAGCGGGAGGGAGGCGAGGGGGGGGGGAGGTTTTAGCCGTAAGGGTGCCTGCTGCGGATCTCGCTATACTGACTCGGGATGTTACACGCGGTCCTGTAGGGAGAGGATTGCTCTAGCGAGTGGGGCCGGGGGTGGGGGGGTGAAGGGGTTGCAGAATTATTACATCTTTTGTTCGAAGGCTTGAACCGCCCCATTTGCGGAATTGCGGATCGCGATTCAGCCGCGATTGCGGTAGGCAAAACGAGCGCTGAGGGAGAAGGGGTGGGGGGTGCGCTCTTCCTGAACGAGAAGCTTCGCTGAAATACTACTAGGGCTGCTCTTTGTTAGTTTTGACTAATTTCCACCCAGGTAATCCTGTTCAATGAGAGAATCAACCTTTCACGAACGATGCCTCTGTCGCTCGTACTTCGAAGTATTCGCTTATTACTTATCATTATCTCCCCGTTACGAGAACAACGTGAAATTCCAAATTTAACCGGAATTCAAACTTCTCAAAAATAAATTGCCAAGACATTGCCGGATTTTGAGCGTAAGTACAAATTTGAAGTGCAAACCTCGATCTCAATTTTGAGGTTAGGAAGCCACGATTCTCGGTACGCAGAGGAACGAAACCCCTTGCGGCAAATTTCAACTGTTCACTCCTCCCACGCCGATCGGTGAGTTTATCGCGAGACATTTGCCACAGCAGAGCTCGAAATCCCGTAACAGGATCGTTAACGTTGAAGGAACTCTTGTTACTGCTAATGTTACTCTCGAAACTTTGCGAAACCAGCGCCTCTTTTACTTTTACGCGAACGATTTGGATCGAGAATTTATTATAACGATCCCGAGAATCTTTCCTTTCTCTTTTTTTCTTCGGCTACTTGCATCCCCGGAACTCTATTAATACAATTTCTCTCGACTCTCCCTCGGTAAAGTAAAAGTCTCTCTCTTTTCAACTGTATAACCGAACTCCCGAGTGACGAAAAACATGCGACGACTCGGGGAAAAGTGATTCTCGCGTTACACGTTTTTTTCTGTGTTTTTTTTTTTTTTTTTTCACGAGAATCAGCACATTTGTATAGAACACTGTACGATATAATAATTGGGTTGAATAGAGTCGTCACGTGTAGCTAAAAGGGGAGACGAACTGCGAGGAGTCAAGGGGCTATCTAACGAAGAAACATGAAACGCTTCGCAGAGGGGTGAAAACAGAAAACTCGGGGTTCTCGTGCAGAATTATTATACGAGTCCGTGGAAGCAATCCAAAAGTTATAACTCCATCTCGACGAGTCCCAGACTCTCTTTCTCACTTCTATATAATAACTATTTGCTCGTTTTTGCAACGCCGCGTGAAACTCCTACTCGTGTTTCACAACGCCGAGCGCGGCGCTCTCGAGTGTGTCTTCTGGGCGAAGAGAATGGCGGCCCGACTAACTTCTGCTAATAATGGTAGGACATTAATTTCGGACGATTGGGCCCAGCGGGCCACTGGATAGAGACGAAAAGCAGTGCCCCTACCACCGTTAAAGATTTCGTAGGTTCTCCTCAACACCCGAACGAAGCAGAGAAAACAAGAAAAAGAAAAAAATCGACGAGGTTTTCTACTGCAAAGATTCTCACACTCGAAGCTCAAAGTTTTCGCGATGTTTTGCGATTCTCAACGGTCCCCTCGTACGTGATTAACTCTCAGTCGAACGATACTTCGCCGTTATATAACATCGAAAAATATATATGTGTTGTTCAGATTCGTAAGGAAACAAGAGAAAAACATTTCGTTCCCATTTATTCGAATACGCGATGTATTTTTAACTTTATTGCGCATCGCCTACTTTATTTATCATCGCGGCGTGTTATAGGGGCGTTAAAGGGGGAAAAGGGAGGAAGAACGAATGAAGATAATCTCAACGGAGGGTGTTAGCGATCTCTTCGTTCTCAACTTACTTTCGTTTATACTCCGCGTCGGTTATTTCAACCCTTTATTTTTTTTTTTTACCTCGTATAATCGGCCAACTCGGCGCTACTGCGAGAGACGAAGATCCCGCGGGAGTCGTCCAAGCGGACTCGGTGGAGGAACGAAACGACCGTGACGAAAACTTTAACGAGCTGCTTGGGTGGACCGAGTGCTAAGATTCTCATAGAAATCGATTATAACTCGTAACAAAAAGAAAATTATCTGCTTGCAAAAACGTTTTTGCCAATGGCGAGTTATTTTTTTGTTTTTTTTTTTTTTTTTTTTACGGAGTTTCATTTTTTTTTTTTCGTCTTGTATAAGCGCGGAAACGCGTCGCGAAGCCGGAAGCTCGCAAACACGCGAACAGAGTCTCGCGCGGATAAGGTATATGTAGCGAAACGAGTGGTGTCTCGAAGCATAAACGCGAACGTCTCTCCTAATGGTCCCCCGGACTTAAATATGTAAGACTCGCCTGGCCACCTCGGGGGGTAGCGGGTTAACAATAAACTAACACTCGTCAACTCTCCAAGGCACAATGCAAAGTCGCACCCTCGGCGCTAACGATCTCACCTGGGCCTCCTCTGTACGCGCGGACTAACTTTATACACCGAGTGTAGGGCTCCGAGACACGAGTCTCCGTAATACTCGAGAAGAATGACCAGTTTACTACTATGTATATGTATATAAAAAGCCCTGAAATAATCTCTACCCTCGTTTTTTATTGTCGGTAAACGAAAAAAATTTCGGCGTCTTTCTTCGTCGAGTGAAAAAAAATTATCCGTTAACGCAAAAATCCCCTAAATAGAAATTTGGTATTCCTTCAGGAGTCGCGCCATTCCCGTTACATTTTCTTTTTTCGTTTTCTTTTTTTTTTTTTTCTTTCGTTCTTTCGTATTCCTTCTTTTATAAGAGAATGATACGACCCTCGAGCACCTGCTGGGAATGCGCCACTCGCGACCTCGTAAAGGCTAACAATGATGGAAATATGAGTTTTTAAAGCCGCGCGGGGTGCCGTTAACGACACTGGTTTCGCCTCTTTCGTTCTCTGAGATTTCCGCGCTTTTTTTTTCGACTATGTATGTATACTTACAGCGTTTTATCATCATCCTTCGCGCAACCATGATAATTCTCACGTCATTTTCTCTCCGGAGAATTTTCTGCTCGTTCTTCACTTAAGCCGTGCGATAAAAAAAAAAGTATCTTCTGCTAAATAAAATGCGATGTTGAGCATACGTTTGCCAATTGAATCGTCTAATGCAACGGGGCTCTGCTCTCAGGCAAATCCAGCCTCCAGCAGCTACGACGGCCGGGCGAACATTATTTCGTATTCAAGAATTTTCGATAGGTATTGCTGTACCGTGGCGCAACGTCGTGCGGCCGACGTCGAAACGTAAACTCGGTGGAATAGTCGAACTAAATCATTCCGTCTGTGCTTGAACTCGACGAACCGGCCGACGTTCGTGTAAACAACTCGAATGTATGCGCTTTGCGAGGAATTCGATTGTAGGAGAAGTCCTTGAAGCATTTTTAATTCAGTCGTGGTAAAAGGGGTTCGTGGACGTTTGAATCGTTTCGAAAAATAATGCCGATGAAACTTCGCATTTACCAGTTAATAATTAAGACTGCTGAAGGTTTTTTTTAATGAATACAGTGTAGATTGAGACTAATATAATATTGTATAAATTACCTATAACTGTAACGAAACGAAACGATCTATAAAAAGATATTTAAAAAATCAATAAAAATTAATCTTTGTCTAAATGGGCAATTTTTTAAATGAATGGATAAGGATAATATTTCATCTCAATCATTGCAATCACTATTGCAATATATAGCTTTCAAAATCTGAGTGTTCCGCGATTAGACGATTTAAACTCGCGGAACCTTTTGCGCATCGGCGCGGCGCAACTCCAAAAAAGATACCGACGGGCACGTCACGGTGGCGCTAGCATTGGCCCTCCCTTTACGCGCTTAGCCGCCATACTTCGCGTTTTCGTTCGCGAAGTGTATTCTTTGTAATCCTACTATATTGTAAGGGATCCATCAGATCCTTACCCCAAAAGATGGTTCAGAAGAAGGTACGAGATTTTTACTACAAGTCAATAACAATATTTTTTATCCAACAACATTATTAACAGTATTATTGATGAGTCAAAGTCGGACTGTCGCACGGGTCTCGGTGTCCACATTTCATTAACACTATCAACAGACACGTTGTCTTTGCAATCTTTGTTATTCGTAACTTTTTAAATTTCCGTCTTAACAATCGTAACGAGTGCATTACTGCCATTGTTAACGCGTTGCTACTATTATTTTTCAAATGTCTTCACTAATTTATTCAGCGTACAAAAATACGAAGTATCATAACCAATCTTTTTTCCGATACAGCCGAAGAAGAAGGTAGGAAAGAAGGTAGCCGCGGCTCCTTTGGCCGTCAAGAAAGTCGAGCCAAAGAAGCAAACGAATCCGCTTTTCGAAAAGCGTACGCGTAACTTCGGCATCGGCCAAGATATCCAACCGGATCGCGATCTCAGCAGATTCGTCAAATGGCCCAAATACATCCGCATCCAGAGACAGCGAGCAGTGCTCCAGAAGAGACTCAAAGTTCCGCCACCAATTAATCAGTTCACCCAGACCCTCGACAAGCAAACCGGTAAGTTTTTCACAAAAATATTTTTTGTTATTCATAACCATAAACGAGAAATGGATTACGCTGCTCCAAAAATTTAAACCAATGAAATTTTAATCGTAGAGTATTTTTTATTCACTTTCATTTGTTACAAAATATATATAGATCATTTTTATGGAAACCGCAACAGATATATATTTAAAAAAAAAAAAAAAAAATCAATAAAATTTTTTTTTTATCGGTTGCTAACGTCTTTCGGCATTTATTGTAAATATTGTCTGACGCGACGCAATGCAATGCGAAAATCGATTATCAAATTTTTAAATTTATTTTCAATCGCAGCAACTCAGCTCTTCAAAATCTTGGAGAAGTACCGTCCCGAGTCGGCTGATGCCAAGAAGAAGAGGTTGAAGGCGAGAGCCGAAGAGAAGGCTGCAAAGAAAGAGGATACTCCCACCAAGAGGCCGAATACGATACGCAGCGGAACTAACACCGTCACGACTCTCGTAGAGCAAAAGAAAGCTCAGCTTGTCGTTATCGCTCATGACGTAGACCCCATCGAGGTAAATATTTTTCCGAAATAATAAAAATAATAATCATTAAAACAAAAAAAAATATTTCCAAAATGATATTAGAATTTTTTCACTTGAGAAGAAAAAAAGATGAATATTCATCGAAAATATAACAATAATCATTAAAACAAAAAAAAAAAAATCCTTCCAAAATGATATTAGAATTTCTTCATTTGAGAAGAAAAAAAAAATTAATATTCATCGAAAATATAATAATAATCATTAAAACAAAAAAAAAAAATCCTTCCAAAATGATATTAGAATTTCTTCATTTGAGAAGAAAAAAAAAATTAATATTCATCGAAAATATAATAATAATCATTAAAACAAAAAAAAAATCCTTCCAAAATGATGTTAGAATTTCTTCACCTGAGGAGAAAAAATACTACGGTTTTTTTCATCCAGAGGATGTAACTTGACTCTGATTACGTTTGATCAACTAAATTGAAAATTAAGATTCTCCGAATTTTTTAATAACGAAAAGATTTTTTTTTTAATATTTTTCCAGGTTGTCCTATTCCTCCCGGCGCTCTGCAGAAAGATGGGTGTCCCATACTGCATCATCAAGGGCAAAGCCCGTTTGGGACGTCTCGTCAGACGCAAGACCTGCACTTCCATTGCTCTCACACAGGTATGAAAAAAAAAAAAAAAATCGTTGATTTTTTTTTAATTCAAGGAGATTATTATCTGTTTTGTTGAGATAAACATTAGTTACATGATGAAAGAATTATGAGCCAATCCCATGAGATTCCGTGATAAGAAAAACCCGACTGATATACAATCGGAAGCAATTCACTATTTAATAAAATTCTCGAGTATTTTTTTAATGCCGTTTTTTTTTTTTTGTCTTTTTGCTTCGATAATACAGGTTGACTCCGGTGATAGAGCAAACTTCGCCAAGGTCGTCGAGGCCATCAAGACGAACTTCAACGACCGTCACGACGAGATCAGACGTCACTGGGGCGGTGGTCTTCTCGGTAGCAAGTCTGCCGCCAGAATCGCGAAATTGGAGAAAGCGAAGGCCAAGGAACTCGCGCAAAAGCAGGGATAAACCATCGCTGCTTAACATCGCGCGCTTGTAGACCTATCTGGCTGATCAATAAAAACTAAAAAAAAAAGTCACCAACGTCTCGAAAATTCTCTTATTGAATATCTCGCGCTCCACGAAATTTGAAGAGCAAAGCAAAGGGAGAGAATAGAGAAACAACAAGTCGGGTAAACTGGAGAAAAAGATTAACGTATATCGTTTATATTAAAATTTATACTGTATATACATTGTCATAAACGAAAAATTTACATTCGTTTCTTAATTAGTTTCTCGAGTCTCTTTATTTTTCCAGCTTCGTGCTCGGGACTGTCCCGTGCCGCGTAGTTATGACTCTCGCGCCCGGTGTCGGCACTTCCGGTCTGTTTAAATTGCTCTACCAATTGCAGCTGCTCGGTTTTTCTTAATCCCTGAAATCCATCAATAGATTCAATTAATTATCGATACACACTTCGTAAATTCATTTTTTTTTTTTTTTTTTTTTTTTTTTCGATTTATACCTTCATATCCAATATCTTTTGAAACTCCGGAGTCTGCAAATCCGGCAAAAGTTTGCGGCACTGATCGGCAAAGGCTCGCGGACATTCAGTCGTCGACATTACAATTTTCAGAATCATCTCAGCCTTTGCCATTCCTTTGACGACGACTTTAGTGTAAGTCGCGGGTGCTTTTCGCGAGACTTGACATCCGGTTGACGGTAAATCGAGGAGAGCAGTTTTTAGCATATGCACGTCCAGCAATAATTGCTCCGCTCCAACGGCGTTCAAAGGTTTACATTTGTAAAGTTGTTGCACCAATTTTGGAATGAAAGAGCTGCGAAAGAAATGCGATTATTAATTTCAGATAAAAATTATGTTATTCACCATTAACCGCAGTGCGCGAAACGTACCTAACGAATTTTACGCACAATTGCGTAAAGTATTTTCTACACGAAGACAATCGATCTCTTATCGCTGGAATAGTTTGTCGCAGATGAGCGACTATAGTGCTAACGTAACTACTCTGATCGCCGACACTCTCGATTGCGGCCCATTGTATCTTCGTCATTGCTGTTAAAGCGGATTCGCAAGGAGCTTCGAGATCTTGTACCAATAATTGTATACAGTTTGATATAACGCTGAAAAGAAAAATCACCCATTAATATTTCGCCTCGTAGATTCGACAGCGTTAATTTAGTTACCTATGGAAGATGTCTTGTTCTTGCGAAAGATTAATCTTCTCCGCGTAACACTTGTCCGTTTTTTCTCGCAACTTTTCCTCCAATTGTTGAGTCGTTTCGAGACAATATTCGGCAGTTGTTAATATACTGAAAAAAAAAAAAAAAACCTCTTTACAGAAAATCACAAATCGTCAGCGAAATTTAGGGATGTTTTCCCGACTTACCAACATATGCGCGATTGTTCCTCTTTACTGAAACGCGTCGTTTCGCCTTCTTTCAAAAAACTTTGGAAATTTTGGATCAAACCGGCTGTCGATAGATCGCGAAAATCTCGCGTTATGTTACTCATACTTGTGCCGATACCCGAACTGCCGCCGATCCTAATAGCAAAATCGTGTCGTATCATTTTTTAACTCATAACTTTCCGACTGAAATTAACTTGAGAAAAGATGTATCGTACTTCGGTAAATTATTTTGTAGCAATTTCAAGGCGTATTCTCGAAGATACTTTTGAAAAGTTTCCGCGAGATTCAACATAATGGAACCCGTGCTTAATTGCGTACACTGAAGCATACATTTCTTGTAGAAAACGAAAAGATCGGCGCAAGACGAGAGCACACTGCTCGGACCTTCGACGCCATCGAAATCTTTCGCACCGGGCGGTTGACTTTTGCAATCGCTGACGAATTTATCCATCAAATCGGCGAGATTTCGATCCAAACTCTCGATGTAAATATTCAAATACGGTTCGAAACATTTTCCTATCAGATTGGCGAACGGGGATGGCGCTGGTTTTTCGCTTTCGACCTGAAAAATTTGCGCGATAAAGTAATCTGCGGAAAGGACACATATATATATATTTTTTTTCTTACCTTCTCATTGCTACCTTCTTCGAAGGGATTAGTGGAAACTGCTGTTTCTCCTTGAACATTGACGATCGCTGGTTTGCTCGTCGACGAAATCGAACCCTCCAGAGTAACGCCAGAGAAACGTTTCGCCAACAGACTCTCGAAGCTCGTAGTTCTCTGAATCGCGTAAAGCAACAATTTCACGTCTATTTCGACGTGTCGTTTCTGCATCAATTTTGCGAGATCCTCTCGCGTTACGTTACAAAATTGTACGGCTATTCTTTCGGATATCTCCCAATCGGGTGGAAATATCGTGCCGAACTTGACCTCGAAATCTAGCAGATGTTTTTTTATCCATGTATAACGACGATCGATCTTGTCGAGCCACGCGTAATCCTGATTCTCGTCGAACAGATGAGCGTATTCTTGCAATTGAATACCGACGAACCATGTGAGCAAATCTCTCCTAATATAAAAATAAATAGGTGATGTTGAGGATGCGATCGAAATTAATCGAAAGGATGAAGTTTCGGTGTGAAACTTACTTAACTTTCGGATCCAATACGGAAAGTACCAAGCATCCCTCCGTCAATTGCGTAAAGTGTTTGGGATTTTGACCCGAGAATGCTTCCTTGAAATCGGACGTTATCTGTTGCGCTAATTCTATCTCAATCTTGTTAACTTCGTCGGACAACTGTTTTATCTGTGGTATATCCATATAGCTACTGAAGTATCTCATAACTTCCATTATCGCTTGAAGCTTCAAAACTATTTCTCCGTATTGTTTTTTCTGAGTTAATACTCTTGATAATAGAAAACAAACGCAACGTTAGAGATTATTGGAGTAAATTGGATGAAAGAGAAACACAGAAATACGAACTTTAAACTGTCGACTTCGCCGACCAAAACGTGCAATTTATTCAATGCTGTTATAGAAGCAGTCAAATTTCTTTTGGCAAAATCGAGTTGCTTTATGTCGCGAGTTATTTCTTTGACCGTTTCCTCCGACTGTTCCGCTTTGTCTTTGATATCTTTGATATGAATGAACAATTGTCTTATAACTTTTTGCGCATCGTCGAGAGCGGCTCTGCCATCCTGACCAACGTTTGTCTGACCCCTCACCACGGATCTGACTTCCTTGTCAATGGAACATATCTTGAGTTCCATCTCATTGACAACGTCGTCTATGTTGGACAGCGACTGTTCGGTGGGAAACAGCGTGTTGATGTAGTCGACTACATTGAAATTTGGCTGATCCAACGGATCGCTACTCGGTAAAACCTGCAATTGCGAGTAATCCGTTTAATTCGCGTAACAATAAAAAAAAACATCGGAACGCAGCAAAAAAAATAATTGTTCGAATTTTTTGAAGTTTGACAGATTGCAACTATACAAATTCCTAACCTGTTCTATAACTGTTTGCACACTCGTTGGAAACGTGTAAACGGTCGATTGCAATTCTTCGATATCGTCCTCCTCGTGTGTACCCATTGTTGAACAAATTTTGTTTGTCGAAAGAGGATTTCTTTTTTTTAAACAATCAAGCAACAACGGGATGCAACACGACGGCGATGTGTTGTTGAGGGACGGGAGGGGGAAGAGAAACGTCAGCACATGTACCGACAGTGGATGCTGCACTGTACCGATAATGCGGTGCGCGCCTATCTCATCGAAATTACATTGATGTCCCTGGCAGGCTCTTCCGCAGGGGGAAACGAACCATATAACCGAAGGGTTATGCGCCGCAGCGCCAACGTGACATAAAGTAGGTGTGAGTTGAGAGCGAGCGAGACGAAAAATTTTTACCAGTGAAACGCTTTCGTAGCTGGCCGGAATGTAGTAATTGTCGCTAATTCGATAATAACCGATAAAATAATACCGTTTAGCTAATCGAATCAGTTGGCATATCGCGCGCGGGGGGGTGAGAGTTCACCGAGAAGAAGAAAAAATACTTTTTTTTTAAATAGGTTACACCTTTGTTCGCGTGACAAATCGGCTTTTTTTTTTTAATCCATACGGAGATGGCTCTTCGTAAAGTGAAGGGAAACTTTGAACGAATGTTTGACAAGAATTTGACAGATCTCGTTCGAGGAATACGGAATAATAAAAACAATGAGGTAATTAGATTTAAACATGTCCCCTGACAAATTTCCACTCGAAATTTATCGTCGATCGTGCATTCGAAACGATCGGGAATTACGAATCGTATGTGTTGCCAAGGTAGAGAATCCGGAATTTATGTATGTTTTTCAGGCTAAGTACATCGCACAGTGTATCGAGGAGATTAAGCAGGAATTACGTCAGGACAATATAGACGTCAAGGCAAATGCCGTTGCCAAGCTAACATATGTATGTAACACATTTTTAATCTAATGCGCAAACTCATTTATATATATTCAATTTTTTTTATCTTCTTTGATATATTAATATGTCGCATCGTCATTCGGAATATTCCAAATCGCGTCCACCGAAGCTGAGATTGTTATGCAAAGCATTATCAAAGTTAATTATTCACTTTTATCTATAAACAAAACTGCCGAAGGACCGGCTATATCCCATGTCCATTAATGATCATTTTCCGGGAAAACAGAGCAATTTTCTCAATGATCCTTTGTTATTTTATATTTTTTTATAACAATTCTCGGCTTAGAAGTTAATTATTTGCTTTTATCTATAAACAAAACTGCCGAAGGACTGGCTATATCCCACGTCCATTAATGATAATTTTCCGGCAAAATGGAGCAATTTTCTCAATGATCCTTTCTTATTTTACGTTTCTTAATAACAATTCTCAGCTCCAAATGTTGGGATACGACATCAGCTGGGCGGGTTTCAATACCATCGAAGTCATGTCGTCCGGCAAATTCACGTATAAAAGAATTGGCTACTTGGCTGCAAGTCAGAGCTTTCATATGGACACTGAGGTAAGATTCGTCAATTCGATGTTTTCAATTAATCACAACATTTCTTTTCTCCTTTTTTTTCGTCTTTTAATCACAGAAATTCATTTTTTTTTTTGTTACAGCTACTGATGCTTACAACCAACATGATTCGCAAAGATTTGAACAGTCAAAATCAGTATGACGCCGGATTGGCGCTGAGCGGTCTGTCGTGTTTCATAAGTCCCGATCTCGCGAGAGATCTGGTGAACGATATTATGACGCTTCTGACGTGCACAAAGCCGTATCTGCGAAAAAAAGCTGTTTTAATGATGTACAAAGTTTTTCTTCGCTTCCCGGAGGCCTTGAGGCCGGCGTTTCCGCGCTTGAAGGAGAAACTCGAGGATCCGGATAGCGGCGTTCAATCGGCCGCCGTGAACGTTGTATGCGAATTGGCGAGAAAAAATCCAAAGAACTATCTGAGCTTAGCTCCGATATTTTTCAAGCTAATGACGACGTCAACGAACAATTGGATGCTCATTAAAATCATCAAGCTGGTGAGTCGATTTTCGTGTCTAACCCATTATCAGAACGGGTCGAATGCAAATGCGAAAAAAAAAAAAAAATCGCTCGCCGCCATTTCGAGACTATAAATCAATGAGCGGACCTCTGTTTTGTTATGTTATCTTATCGCTCTTTTTTTTTTTTTTTACGAATCCGATAACGAATACACATTTTGGTCGCAAACTCGGATCCATATAAAACATCGCGAATCTAATTTGAGGAGAGACCACGTCCATTCACAAGCCGAATAACTTGATTTTTGTATCCAACGCATTTCCTTTCTCCGCATTCTAAACAAAAACAAAAAATCTCAAAAAAAGAAAAGAAACATCGATAGATCGCGAAAACGTAATTTTTTATGGTCATCTTAGCTTCGTATCACTAGTTCTTACTTTCTCCTGTCTTTTCCTCATTTAGTTTTCAACGATAACGCTCATTGAGCCAAAATTGGGTCGTCAACTAACTCAACCCCTCATTGACTTGATATCAAGGTTGTTGATTACGTTTAAAATAGTAAAAAAAAAAAATAAAAATAAAAAAAAAAACCGCTAGATATTGTGTTATCAATTATCATTTATTTTTTTATTTACGCGCATTTATAACGGGATCATATTTCGTAGGCTTCGTAACGATAAATGTGTAATTAGAGAATGTAACTGTTTCGATATCCTCGTATTTACCGTGTAGACTTCAATGTTTTTTTACCATTAAAATTTGCAGTTCGGCGCCTTGACACCGCTAGAACCTAGACTCGGAAAAAAGCTCATAGAACCTTTGACCAATTTGATACACAGGTAAAAAATCAGCTACTCAATAAGTGCTTTTTTTTTATTATAGCGTATTGTACGTATCGTAGAGAGGCTATTATTGAAAAATGTTATTAGATAGAAAGTATCGACGGACTTCCGAAGATAATATAAACGGTAAATCGTGTTATTTTTTAGCACGTCTGCAATGTCTCTTCTTTATGAGTGCATAAACACGGTGATAGCCGTTCTGATATCGATATCGTCGGGAATGCCGAATCACTCGGATTCCATACAGCTTTGCGTACAAAAATTGCGAATACTGATCGAGGATTCGGATCAGAATTTGAAATATCTTGGATTGCTCGCGATGTCGAAGATTCTAAAGACTCATCCGAAGAGTGTCCAAGCGCACAAGGATCTTATAATGCAGTGCCTTGACGACAAAGACGAAAGTATTAGATTACGCGCTTTAGATTTGCTGTACGGTATGGTATCGAAGAAGAATCTAATGGAGATCGTTAGAAAACTTATGGTTCACATGGACAAAGCCGAGGGAACGACTTATCGCGATGAATTACTTTCGAAAATAATACAAATATGTTCGCAGAACAATTATCAGTTTATCACGTACTTCGAGTGGTGTGTATTGCATTTTTCAAATTTTAATAATTAATTCATTGCTTTAATTGCAAAGTACATTGTTTTAACGTTAATTCGGGACTTTTCGTAGGTACATATCGATACTGGTGGACCTGACGCGAATGGAAGGCACCAAACACGGTCAATTAGTAGCAACGCAATTGCTCGACGTTGCTATACGCGTTCAAGCGATAAGAAAGTGTGCGGTACAGCAATGCGCCGCTTTGCTGGAAAATGCTCAACTCTTGACCGGCCAACCGAGAGCTACGATGTCCGAAGTTTTGTACGCCGCTGCATGGATATGCGGAGAATTCTCCAGCGAACTCGAAGATCCTTTGGCTACTCTGCGCGCTATGCTTCGATCGCAAGCGTCGAGTTTACCCGGTCATATACAGGCTGTTTACGTTCACAATATCTTGAAACTCGCCGCTACTACTTTGAGCAAAGCTCAGAAGGATGACGATCAAGATACGATGAATAAGATTTACGAATTGAAAGATTCGGTCGCGGAATTCGTGCGAAGCGGAGATTTGGAAGTTCAGGAAAGATCGAGTTCGGCGCTGGTATTGTTTCAGTGTCTTCAAGATAATCCGGAATTGATTGGCGAATTGGCTGAAACTTTCGTTGGCGAACTCAATCCAGTTGCGCCGAAAGCTCAACGAAAGGTATACGAATGAATGTATTATTTTTTTCGTAAGTTAACAAAGTATCATAAGTTTTTATACTTTTTTTTGTCGACAATCATAGGTACAATTGCCCGAAGGCTTGGATCTGGACAGCTGGATTAACGAACCACCGTCCGAGAGCTCAGACTCCGAGGATCTCGATATGAACGATATATTTGTACGCGATGAAAAATCCACGGAGTACAGAGGTGGAAAACGCGTGTCGATCGAGCCGACGGTTGAGGAACTTGAAAGACGACGCGAAGCGAGAAAAGTCGAACAAGAAAACAATCCGCATTACTTGAAAGGCAACAGCAACGCCAACAGCAGACATTCGAATTCTTATCAAGACATTGGTAACAAGAATGGTGATGACTTCGAACACATTCCGATCGCCGAACTTGATATACCTATCAAACTAAAAACGTCGACATTCTCAAACTCCAAGAAACTATGGGACGCGGAAATGGAAGGTGGAAAGAAGCGGCGCAAGGCGCACAGCAAGAAAAAGTCTAAGAAAGGTACGACACTCCGTAAACTTGGAGTTTACGGACTTATTAACCGTAAGGGATGCGACCCGTAAATAGCAATCATAATAATAATATTTCAGATAAAAAATCGAGTTCCGAGGATGAACCCGATGATAGATTTCCGTCGCAGGTGGTCAATACGGGAATTGGAGAATTACCGCCCGGAGCTGAACTCAGCGATAACGACGATTATAACGTCGCCGATGCCAACGATCCGCATCGCGCTTTGAACGTCGACTTGGATATTCCTCTCAGAGAGGATGAACGACTTCCGGTTCTCGAGCACAGACCTCCGGGTTTCGATCGTAGTACGAATATACTCGGTGGCGAGAATGAGAAGAGAGAGAACAAGGTATGACGAAGCGCTTTGTTACGATACTACTTGCAATATTATTTTTTTTATTAATTAAATATCGTTTTTTCTCGTGAAGGTTTCAAGAAAATCGAAGAAGAAGAGCAGAAGTCGCAAGAACGATGAAAAATTGGAGAAGGAAAGTAAGAATCGTGATACGATAGATCTTTGGCTCGGAAACGATATAACGAGTCAAGCAAAGGCTGAGTCTTCGGGTCCCGAGGCGACCGTCAACGAGACTGAGACGAAGAAGCAATCAAAGACCAAACGCGTTAAATCGAAGAAGAAAGTTCGTAGCACCGACGACGAGAAGCTTAAACGTCGTCGAAAACATAAAGAAACGAGCGACGAAAAACACATTAAAATATGGGGCTACGAGGAGGCTACTGGAATCTCAACGCCGTCCGCTGAAATACTGCCAAATCTAAACGATAGCCACGACGGATACGAGAAGATGCACAACAGTCAGCCTGTTTACAAGAAATTAGTTGCTAACGATAGAATTGAAATTCTGTACGATTTGATACCGATGGACACGCAGATGCTGAACGATGCGTACAAGATGATCGTATCTCTTGAATTGAAGAATTTGGGAAGTCGACAATCGATAGATTCACTTTGGAAACTATCTATCGACGTCGCCGATACTCCTACGCTGAAGATTATCAAAAACGTAAGTTACAAAATCTATTGATTAGCATTCGCTTTGCGTCCGTTTACCGTTTATCCTTTTTTTTTTTTACTCCAACGGTATTTTCATTGCAGCCGGGCGAATCGACCGATCTCGATGTTCTGCCACCATCGACAAGCGAAGTTATTAAATTAGCTTTCACGGTTCTCGACGCATCACCGCAAAATCTTCCCGGAAGTTTGGCATACAAATTGGATAAAACTGCGTCCGCGAGAGAGCATTTAGATTTCTCGATAAATCTTTCATGCTGCGATTTTCTCGTTACGGGAATGAGTCAGAAGGACGCATTTTCCTTGGAATTGAATCGCGAAAGATTGATATTCAACAATCAGCGAGAAGTGCGCTTCTCTCGTGGTCTCCCGCAGGCATTGGACATTATTTGCAATCAATGCCGTCTCAGTCTCGTGGAGAAGATTGAGGGGGCAGCGACGTTGTTCGGACGCTCGGTAATGGGACATCTCGTGTGCCTTTTGATAAAAGAAAAGTCGAACGATCAACATTCCTATCTGAAGATCGAGAGCACAGGAGACAACAATACGCTCCTTTCCGGAATAATGATCGAGATAGAAGCTGCGCTCGTAAACGCCGGAGGTTCGGAGAACAAATTCGGCGCAGCAGAGTACAGAATCGTTTCGGGAATAAGATGAAAGAACGGTGCTCGTTATTTTCAGTTATAAACACGACAGTCAATGCCCTTTACATCGGTTCAATGAAGAAAATAAGAAACGTGGCTGTTTCATATGTAAAAAAAAAAGAAAAAAAAAGAAAAACGTTTTTCCTTTACTATCCGTACTGTCGTTGCAACGTACTACACATTAAGCATAGGCTGCGAAAAATATTAAAAAGCATTTTTTGGAAAACGACTAAAGTAGTTCGTCGCACGAGCTGCCCGCGTACTATATCATGTACTTCTTCAACATAAAAAAAAAAACAAAAAAAACAAAACAAAACTGTAATCGAGCTCTCTTTTCTATGATGCTTAGAAATTGTACATGACGCGTACGGGTATTTAAAAAAAAAAAAAAATATCGGACTCTTATCCAATTATTCCAACAGTCCGCCAATCTCCTTCTCGTTTTTCCTTATAAAGTTTAACCAAACCCGAGATTATAATTGTTTATATTTAAAGTGTATCGGATGACTTTAAATAAAAATTTCGGTGTAAATATGTTATAAAAACTGTGTTTACGATTATTGCAGTGTTATTAATAGATGCGGTGAAAATAATTTCTTATCCGACTGCTATATTTTTTTTTGCAGAAATATCGCGTGTATAGAGCCAGTAGAAGAATTCGTAGTATACAACACGATCCGATTTGAAAATCAAATACTTGTATGCGCCGTCAACGGTATAAATTGCTATGCAATTTTAACGAGGAGACACAAATTTTTATTTCAACACGAGATAGAAACTGATTAAGAATGCTTATCGAAAATGGGGCGTAACGGAAAACATTAAAGTCGTTGGGATAAAATTGTAGGCGAAACTTTTACGTATATATAATCAATTGACCTTGAAAAAAACATGTATTTATATAAAATTCAACTTTTTTTCAAAATCCGACGGAATCCGGATATAATATTTAATATATTATATTATATCGTATATTTATCAGCTTCAGTAGGGTACACGAGGCTACATTTATCGTGCATTGTTTCGACGTTCGTACAAAAGTAAAATGAATCGTATTAACACGTATAAATTATTTATAAACTTTTAACTACTTCTATCGAGTATTTTGATCAGTGATAAGCAGATTAATTGGAAGGTGGTGAGACTGTTAAATCTCCATAAATTATTCCTTTTTAGTGTCTCTCCTATCTCTCTCCCGTTCGAATAGTCGTAAAATAGAAAGTTCATGGGCTCTCGCGCGGTGTTTTCATGAAGCAGAACTACGGTAGTTCCATCTGCGTCAAGTGGCCCTCGGGCGGGGGGAAAAGTCAGCGGGATGGGAGAGAGCAAAGCAGCCCGTAATCCCGGAACTCTCGGTGTGTTGAAGTGTCGATGTATCGTTCGCTAGAGGTAGAGAGTGTATGCCAGTGTCGTCGTTTTGGAAAGGTGTTTTAATTGTGTATATCCCCCAAGAGTTATGTCGGAGATAAATAAATGACTGTAAAGTTCGTGTTGTTAAGCCCCCACGAGCACAACATGAGAGAATTTGTACAATCGAAAAATTCGTTTATCGTACAATCGTGTTGTACTCGACAATGGTAAGTTGCGGTAGGCAATAAGTGCTCAAGTGAAGATAATACAATCTACAGCATACCCCGTGTATATAACCTTTTGTATCCGGATGTACATACATCTTTGCTCATTTACAAATCAGCATCTGTTTCCTCAGCTGTTGATTATGATAAACTGTTTCCTCTTTGTCACGCGTATTCGCGATTCCGTAATGCAAAGACTCATTTATGAAATCGACGAATTGCCGAGCTTATCGGCACGTCGACAGTTTACAGTTATTTCGAATACTCAAACACGAAAATTCAACATTTTTCACTGACAAAAGAAATATTTCGCGAATCTACAGATGATGAATTATCGATGAAAGAACGAAAAAAGCCTTTGATATCCGGGGGCATGTTTACGCAACTCTCCTCTCGTATGCTTGTGGAATGAATGAGGAGGATCTACTGAAGAGGTCCGCTGCGGAGCGCGACAGAATATTCAGTTGTTACGATCGCGGAAGAGAGAACGGAGCGCAAATCGATTCATGGGAAGATCCCGCCTATGAGGTTTATCACACAACGGACAGATATGGATTTATCCAGTAAGTAAAACATGGAAATCTCTCACGCAACATTCAAAACTAATTTCGTCTCTAACGATTTTTTTTTTTTTTTAATTTTCAGCGACAAACGTTTGCCCCATTCGATGGACAACAACGATCTCAAGTTGCGTCACGTTGAGATGGAAAGACTCAAGAAATGGGAAAAAATGATGACGGATTGGAATAGCGCGTCGACTAAAGAAAAATTGAGACGTAGAATATACAAGGGAATTCCAAATAGACTCAGAGGGAGAGTTTGGACTTTACTTCTCGGCGTTGAGGCGTTGAAACAGGAACAGGCGGGAAAATACGACGAGATGTTGAAACTCGCGAGACAATGGTCCACGGAAATACGACAAATCGACGCGGACGTCGCGAGACAATACAGAGATCACATAAATTATAGGTAGGCGAAGCGACGCGCGGGTATTAAGAATGTCTGATAACCGATTTTAACATCGTTGTCGACGATTTTCAGAGAACGCTATAGCATCAAGCAGCGCTCGATGTTTTACGTATTAGCCGCGTACAGCATGTACAACATGGAAGTCGGATATTGTCAAGGAATGTCCGTTTTGGCGGGACTTCTGTTGTTGTACATGGATGAGGAGGACGCGTTTTGGGGACTTTCCGTTCTACTCGCAGATAAGAAGTACAGCATGCATGGTTTGGACGATTTGATACCTCTATTCTTTGTCGTATTAATCCGCTACAGTGTGTCACGTAATAATTCACCTTCACAAGACGTCGTGAAAAGCACTGTATTCTTATTTCTTTAAAACAAAAAAAAAACAAAAAAAAAAACAAAACTAAGAGATCGAGGAGTTTTCTCAAAATTTCCGAGCCTTCGATCGATGCAACGCCTTTCACGTCGTTTTCAATTTTTGTCGCAAAACTAACAAAGCTTTCATTGACGATTTAAAAACAATAAATTGGATTACAACTGATCTCACGAGTATAATTCCGAAACAGCATAAACTTAACAATTGTTAATCTTTTCAGGATTTTACATCGACGGTTTTCCAAAGTTGAATCGTTTTATCGAGCATCACGACAAGATAATGAACAAATTTCTTCCGAAGTTGAAACGAAAACTCGACAAATGCGGATGCGATTCTATTCTCTATGCTCTCAAATGGTTTTTCGTTGTATTTCAAGAAAGGGTAAGCCGTCCAATTCTGTTCTTTGATTCTCAATGTATAATAACAGTCGATAGACAAAATCGATATATATATATTTTTTTTTTTCAGACACCAGTGAGTCTCGGACTCCGCGTATGGGATATATTCTTGATGGACGGTGATCGCATACTCCCCGCAATGGCGTACACGATAATGAAGCTGCACAAACGATACCTAATGGCGATGGAAGGTCTCGACGAATTCTGTAATTACTTACAAATCAAATTGGAAAAAGACTTCAGGTACGACGACGATACGGTCGTAAACACGATGCAGCGCAGCAGCGACGAACTGAAGCGGGCAAAGCTCGATTATCCAGGGCTTCCGTTACCAGCGGAATTGCCACGTTTTCCATTCGGAACTTTCAAAGAACCTTCGTTTACTAGCAAAGTATAGTCAATAAAAAAAAAAACTAATTTGTCCCATCGATCTAATTGAAAGTGAAGCTATATAATTGATATTTTGTACTCAGGTAGGACGACGAGCCGAGGAATTCAGTGAAGCGCAGCATACGATGCGAGAATCCGTTGTAGAGCGAAGCAACAGGGCTGTGGAGCTCGAGGACAGCGGAAACAGTCCGATACCCGGAGATCCGGCGGCCGGCGGTGATTTTGGTGGTAAGTAATTTGAATTTTTTTGTTTTTTTTATCGTCTTTCGCACATTGAAAATCGTGTAAATAATTATAATAATGATAATAATAATAATAATAACTTGCCTGAAGCATCGGAGATTCCAAAAATTGTAAGCCGAGTCTTTAACAGTGTCGAATAATGATTGTTTCTGAAATGAGCTCGTTCCACGATACGGCTGGACACACCAGCCGGGGTATCGTCGCATCTATTTATTACCGCGAGGAATCTATCTGCAGGAAGCAAGTTTTCGCTCGATCCAAGCCTAGACGACGGTGGATCGCCAAATGGTTCGCGTCGTTCGTTAGCCGATACCTCTGTCACTTCCACAGCGGATCTCTCTGTATTTAGTTCGGCAACGCGCTCTCAAGCTCTCGATAATAGTCTTGATACTCAAAGCAACATATCGGAGGGTAGTTCGGGTAGTGGAGGTTTGCCAACGCCGAGGGCAACCCCTCACCAACCGTCTCCCGATGTTGTAAGAATATATGTACCCTATACACCGCTGTCGCAAGCCTCTTTCAAAGAGGATCTACAGCGTACTCTGCCACGATCTTTAGAAACTAATAAGATACGAATTCGCATAGATCCGGACGAAACGCCGGTTGTCGAGAATCTCAAACCGTTTACTCTGGAAAATCCAGAGTTCGAATTGGATTTGAAATAATATTAAAACGAAAAAAAGCTAAAACACAAAAAAAGAACGAAAAAGAGAGATACTACAATAATATTCCCATACTTCCTACTACTGCATCTACGTCTGAACGCCGTTACAAAACAATGAAGATTTTGAGTATTATTGACAAAGAAAGACTAGGAATTTATGATACATTGTAAAGTAAACATCTACGATGATAAAAAAAAAAAAAAAGAAAAAAAAAATTGTTCAATATGTAAAAAGAAAAGAGCAGTATCTAGAGAGTTCTAGTAGTGTGTATAGATAAGTTCACATTTCAACTGAAATAACTCATCATAATGTTAATTAACGAATAGCTTTTTCGTCATTGTATTCCACTTCGACGTACACAGAGAGGGAGATAAAGATCTCTGAAACTGATGGAGATTGAGATGTCGATTAATTGTGCATCTCCAAGATATTCCCGGTATATAAACTCGTGAAGAAAAAAAGAAAAAAAAAAAAACATCAGACTTAATAATCAGCAATACGAGAGATATGCCGCCTACTGATATCGGGCAAACGAGTGTATATTCATTGAAAATTAGTATTACATACACTGAGAATTGACCGCGCTAAGTTTTATTTTTTTAAGTGTAAACGTATAATCGATTTATGATTGTTTCCCTCCCCCTGAATTGTAAGATGTGGTATATCGGCAATATATTTTCCAAGGAATAGTGTAACGATTGTTAGTCTCGAGTTTCCGTCCCGCAAATATCTGGGCTTTGAAAAAAAAAAAAAAGAAAAAAAAAAAAAACAATTTACTAATACGAGGATCAACTGTGTTTATCTGCCTGTGTTTTGTGATTGCAATGAGCGATGGAGATTTGTAGATTTACGGATTGCTTTACTTCGATCGAATAATCATCGTCGTCCTTTCGATGTTTCCGGAAGCATTGTAGAGCAATTCAAAAAGTCAAACAAAAGCGCGACAATATGTAACTCTTATCATCAACTCTAATCGCATGAGAGAAAAAAAAATCCAATAACTATAACCGAAGATTGTGATAGGAGAAGCAAAAAAAAAAAAAAAAAAACAAACAAACAAACGGAATGTTTAGCTACCTGATGAAGTTCCCTCCGAGGACATAATTTCTCTTGCCTAATTATTCACTGCTCTCTGTTAATCGTATGTCATTAAATGCCAAGAGCGCCGAGAAAAAAAAAAGTAAAATACGAATAGCATTGTTAGAAAAAAAAAAAAAATCACGATAACTGTTCTCAGCGTTCATGTTTCGTATGTAATTCATTTCACGAATGGCCATGTACTCCATCCGGCGGATTCAACGTAGAAGTGTATAAAAAAAAAAAAGAAAATATATACCGAAACGAGACTTCAATTAATCGCGATGTTTATTTTCCATAGTACACCTTTTTTTTTATCCCAACATTCCAAATCCTGTGGATCCACTCACAGTCGGACTGTACAAGTTAATACATGATACAATAATTAATAAGCTTCAGAGTTAATTTTTGTTTGTTTTTTTTTTTTTTTCATCTTTAATTGTTACAATGTGAATAATAATAATAATTCTCACTAAATGAAATATTATTAGATACAGATACATCGAACCATTTCCTAAAGCAGTTGAGCATCACAAGTTTATCCGTTCCTTTCGTTTTTTTTTTTTTTTTTTTTTTTTTTCTTCCATTATGATACAGTGGAAATCTCGAAATCCTCGAATTGTCAAGACGTTCGATGTGAGTAAAAATGTAGAGAATCCTAGACATAGTAAATTAATCTTCTGATATGATTTATATTTATAATAATTGATTCGTAACTCCGAAACAGGGGGTCAGAAGAGGCGCGCGGGAACTTTCATTCAGAATCCTACGATATCACTGCGGATTTTTGTAAGGCGCCGTAGCCTAATGAAATTCTCGCAACGTTACGATGTTTTACAATCTCATTTTTTTTTTTTTTTTTTTTTTTTTCACGAAATTATTTATCTTTACAACATCGTGAGGGGCTTTTCCGGTTTTTCAGGTTCATCGACTTTGGTCGTTATTTCGGCATTCTTCGCAACTTCCGTTTTCTTCGTCTCTTCGATTTTCTTCGAAGCTTCGGTTGTCGTGGTCGCGGGTGTAACAACGTTAGTGGACTGCCCAGCAGTCTCTTTAGTTGTTTCAGTTTTCGGAGCCGTTGGCTCTTTAGTTACGTCGGTTTTCAACGGAGGTTTTTCCTTCGTTTCTTCCGCTTTCGGTGTTTGCTGCTCCGCTTTTCTTTCGGCTTTTGGAACATTTTTCTCTTGAGGTGTCGCTGTTATCTCGGATTTTTCCTCAACAGCGACAACTTCCGAAATTGCCGTATCAACTTTCTCTGAGCTTTCAACATTCTTGGCACTCGCCGGAACCTCTATAGGCTCTTTGGCGGTTTTGGCCACTGCAGGTGCTACCGCAGCTTCCGCGTGCGACGCGGACTCCACAGGAATCGCAGCTTCGGTCACAGGCACTGCGGGAAAAGCAGAATCGACACCTGACAAAGTTTGCGGTGTGGCTGCAGCTTCTTGGCTCGACGAAGTTGTATCCCCGACTTTCAAAACTCCCGCTATGTTCAGTGTGCTTTCGAAATTATCGAAATTCGCCCAACCGGATTGTTCGGTCGGTGCTGCGGGATCGACGTCCCACGGATTTACGCGCGGTAACACACTATTACTGGGCAGCGGTTCCGTCGATCCCCACGCTGAAATTTTTACGAAGAGAAGGAAAAAAAAAAGCATTAATTTTCATCGTCACGAGATTATCGATTGTATTTAACTGAATATCGATTGACGAGAACTCACGATCCGTGGGATCAACTTCCATATTCGATTCTCGAGGATCTTCGTCCTCATCGGATGAATTCGAGTCGTGATGCTGTTGCTTCGAGGGCCAATCGCGTTTGTCGATAACCGTCTGAAAAGTGAGTTCGCCTTCGTCGCCCCATTCCACTGCTCCGCCGCTCTCGTCCAAACCGGCTTTCTGCTTTTGTTGGCATATCTAAACGATTTAAAGAAATCATTATTCAGCTCGAGTAACACGAGTCAATGATTCAACGGGTTATTACTCACTTTATTGAACATATCCTCTCCTTTGTCGAGATCTTCTTCGTTCAATGTGAACGGCATGGTGGTCAATTGGTCAATCGAGTTGCTAAGCATACGGTGGTTTTATAGATCGATTCATTGCGAGAAGAAATATTTACCTATTTCCATACTTAATCCCTCACGTATGGAAGACTTTTTGTCGTGACAACAATACGCAGGAGCGTAAAATAAAAATCTCTTTGCACCGTTGAAAAAGCAACAGTTCAACGTTCTTTTACAATTTTTTTCCGAATTGTTTCATGTTACGTCTCAGAGGTTTACTGGCGAACGCGTTGACTTGGACGATCGTCGCAGCGGCGACGTCGATTTCGCGATTTTTTTATAGTTAAACGGGACAATTGAAGGTAACGATCGGTCGGAAAATTCGGACGTATATTTACGTTCTCCGTACGTGAGGGGTTAATATACTTACTGTAAGGCATCGTCACGATCGTTAAATTCGTCGTCGTGAAAGCCGCAATGCTCTATGAAGTTCGGCGTCATTTGTTGACCCTGATAATTGGCGTATACCTGTTGTATGTAAGCGTCCTGACCGTACGGATTGTACTCGTCGTTGGGATCGTCCGAACCCGACATATACGGTTGAGGCTTTCCACCCTTAAATGGATAGTAACGATGAATCATCATCCTAATATCGATTGTTTCAAATCTTATAAATCGTTTATACACTCTGTTACATACCAACAAAAGTTGATGAGTCTTGTTGATCTCTACCAATTCTGTTGTTACAAGTTCTTCCCACTGTTTGGCACATTCGGGACTCGGATTCGTTTTCAAATACGCATCGAGTACCTGATTCTTAGCGCATTCTTTGACGATATTGTTGACAATGTTTATCAAGTGTCCCATGTATCCTTGTCGGACGCCTTTTTCTGTGTTCCTGAAGCGTAGCAAAAAACTTTAGTACCGCTAATTTTAACGTTTTCGTCGTAATGTACAAAATGATGCAAAATATTCTTACTGCTTGTTTTCATTTTTGTCCCAAGCCTCCAGTAAGCGATTGATCAATTTACACTCAACGAATATCTGAAATTTAATTATATAATATAAAACATCGAAGGATACAAGAATTTTGGGAATTTAATTTTTCGTCACTGAGTAACTTACGTGAGAATAAATAGTTTCGCTGTTTTCCTGCCAATCACCATTGATCACCGATGCCAAACACTGTTCTACTTGGGTGTGCAAAAAATTGTTCCAAGAATACTTGAAAAATAAATCCTGAAAAAATGAATTTTGTGAGAATTGTTTCAGTGTTTTATTTTTTGAGCAATCGATGTTCGTATTGTTTCATTGAACTCACCAATAAAATTTGGAATGTTCCAAGTTGCGCGAGTCTCCTAAATATCTCGATGTTTTCAGTGTACAGAAGTGCGACGAGCAATTTGGCCACATGGAGCCGAGTATTTCCTAGTGGACTTGTCAACAGTCCAGCTGTAGTTTTCACCGGTGGTTTCTGGAAGGTAAAATGTAATTCCTGTGAAAATTTGACTCAATTCGATAGCATAATCTTCTCTGGGGGCGTCGTTGAGCGTCTTACAGGCGGCGGGTTTAGCAGCAATTTTTGGAGAAGTTCCAAATACGGCAATGTAGCGTTTTGAATCTTTATACGACCCTCGTCATCCGTTGTGTCTTCGCCCGCGCTGTTGCCCTGCATATCTCCACCTTCGTTCGCGGCGCTGGAAAAAAAAACATCGTGAGTTATATACTAATTGAGATAATGAGTCGCGTGGATTATTGATGAATGGATTACTTGTTTGTTTCGTGACCCAGAAGCACGAGAAGAACTTGTATCCCTCCGACGATGCTACTCTCGATTGGCTCACCGGTTAAAATAGTCTCTAATAAAAGGCTCACCGTTTCTTCTCTGTGTTAAAAAAATTAAAAATAAAATCGTAAATGTTTTAAAGCTCATTATCCGATTATCGTTTCGTATCTCACGGAAATAATACTCACGACTCCAGTGTATTCAAAATCGGATCGGGATCTGTGCGTTCGGTACAAGTTATACGGAAGTATCTCGCTAATTTGATCATATCGCAGAGTAACTGAGCCGCATTCGCGTGTCTCGCGGGCTCCGATGTTGGAGAGAGTAGTTTGATCAGTCGTTGCACGAGTTGTTGACTGTCCAACCACTGAGTGTTCGTAAAAAAAATAAAATACATAAACGATAAAAAAAGAAAAAATTTGTTATGGCAATTTTAGCTCTCTAATGACAATGAAATAAAACGTTTCTTACGTTAAGTACGTTCTGTCGCATATCGGTTCCTTCGACTTTGGTAACGAGTTTCAATACTAAATCCATTATCGCCGAAGTTTCGAGATGCTGCAAAAGTCGATCGACGCATTTTTCGCGAGTCTTGAGAAATTCTAATACCTGCAAACACATGAATTGGTAGGAATACCAATTCTGTTGGATCAGATAGGAATTATGGAAAGGGCAAAGGAAGAAAAATGTAATCTTATTAGTTTTAATTCAATAGAAACAAAGATTTTGGAGTAATTGTACCGCTAAAGTCAACCTGATCGCTTCGGCGAGTGAGAAGAACTCCGATTGTTTTGCTGAAAAACGACGCCAACAGTGGATTCAGTGGTTCATCCGTGTCGATGAAGGAATACAGTTTGGCAAGCAGCGTCTCGTCTCCCGCTAACTTTTCGTTGAGCGACGGCACGTTGCAGGTGAGTAATTCGCATGCGACGTTAGGATATTTGTAACGGCTTCTTTCATCCACGTCGGTGGACGGCTCTTTGGTAGTCAGCGTTACCAATTCCTTCATTACGTCTGGTCGGCTCAAACTACAAATTCAACGAAGAAATAAATAATTTACAAATTTTTTTTGGAATTTTTTTTTCGATTTTTTTTTTTTTTTTTTTTTTTTTTCGAATTTTTTTTTACGAATTTTTTTCGTCAATTTTTTTTGGTTAGTGCCGCTGTTGTAGTAATAAAGAATATTGAACTTACTAATCTACAAGCTTTTTATTTTGGCTCCTGCATTCAGGTACAATTTCCTCTTGGTCCATGAGCTCGTGCAAAGTGACATCCTGTAAAATTAAAGGATTTCAAATAAATTCTCGTTGACAAATCGTCAACAGGTACATCGAAATTTATGAATGTTTGTTTCAAAAATTTGTTACATATATCTTCGTAAAGGATGATTTTATTTAAGTGGCAAGCTTACCTCTTTCTTGAGTAATGCCTCGATGTGAGGTGACAGCGCGTATATATTCGTCCAAAACATGATTAAATCGTCTTTCCACTTCCTGAGCTTGTCAGCAGCCACGGATAGGGAGGTAACGGATTGAGCGTGATAAGAAATTCTAGCCTCTATCTTTTCGACCCCCTCGGAATTATAACAAAGTAAAATATGAAATTCGCGACTACGCGACAACTCGTGTAAAAGCGCAACCGATCATAGTGACACTTTCATTGTGAGGTATACGTTTTAAAACTAGAGAAGGAAAGATCAACACACTTGGCGGGTCACACAGAACGACGAGACAGAGAGCAGCAGAGCCAGGCACAGCGCGTTAACGCAAAACTCAAGTCGCTGATTTTTTTAGCTCGTGTCGCGCGTACGCAACACGGATAGCTCGAGATCGAATAAGTACACGTGCACTCTGACGACGAGAAACAGTGATCGATAAACTTATTATCATATTACAAAAGCAAAAAAAAATAACGCTTTGTTACGAGCAATTACTTTTATTCCATCTGCTGGTAGTGTACTCGCAGTGGGGGCAAAGCTGTAATTACGTTTTTTTTTTTTTTTTCTACAATGTTTTGGCGTGTACCGATGAGCAAAGAATACTACGCGAACAACCACTTGAGAATCATGGACGTTGGATAAAACTTCGTTCTGCCAACGATAACTTATACGTAGTTAGCGAAGTAAAAACGGTCAGTGTCCGACACAATGATCTCTCCTCAGTGCGAACGGCTTCGTTCGTGAATTCGTAGTCAGATGTCGCTGAATTCTCTCTCGATCAGTTTCTCCCGGTCGCCTGTCTATGTACATCACGTCGTTTTTATTCTCGATTGTAAACTTGAAAATTTATTTATCAGTTAAAAGATAAGGTAAAGTTCAGGGGACCAAAGTCAATTAATAATGGTCCAACCGAGGGAGGAACCGCAGTTATGGTCAAATGTTGCAACGCGTATGTTGTTCAACACCATATCGCACCCTATCGCTTATGCCAAAGTATTAATACAGGTAAATTGATGAATTTTAGCAATTAACCGAGTTTGGAGGTTGTGCTCATTTATTTGCAAATCTTCGCGATGTTTTTTTGTCGATTTTATTAGATCGGATATGAGCCGATACCGCCAAAACCGACGACGACGCTTTTCGGAAAGCCAGCGATGGCTTTGCCCAATATTTTTCAGTACGGTAAGTCTTGATGGTGACTGCGTTTTTATTTTTGGAGTAGACGATTTCTGAGATCCCTCTGGGGAACGGTTCATCGCTGATCTTTCGAAAATATTAGATTACATTATCGTATTTTCCGCAGTCAGGTACATCAAGAGTGTCGACGGCTTCGTAGGATGTTATCGAGGTTTGGTGCCAAAACTTTGTGCCTATACAGTGGCTGGTGTCGCTTTTGAAAGAACGTCCGCATGCATCACGTTTGACGATGAACCGGATAAGCAAATAGATGAAGAAGAATTGTCAGAACAGGATAGGTAAACGAAAAATTAACGCGGCAAGAAATTTTAAAGAAAATTCTAAAAATTCAAATCTTATTTGATTATCTTATAAAAATGTTTACAGGCAAAAGAGATGCATATACGAGTTGATTAGAGATGTCATCAGTAGGGTAGTAGGAGTTATCGCCAGTCATCCCTTTGAGGTCATAGCTGTAAGGGCAATGGCACAGTTTATCGGTGGCGAAGCAAAATACAGGTATTTTTCATTGTATTTAATACGGAAATAAAATTACATTTAGTCTTCTCTAACGTTTGCAATGTAAAGATAATGTGATCTCGTAATTTTTTTTCTTGCAGTGGTTTGTTTAGATCGATTATCGAAGTGTACAGAGAAAACGGAATATCCGGTTATTACGCGGGTATAATACCGCGATTGATCGCGAACATCGGTACATTGATAATGGTCAGCACGTCCACATACGCCATAAACAAATACATTATTCAAGATCGCGAGATGAAAGTTCACACCGGATCGATAATGACAGTACGCAAAATTTATTTTATTTTTCTCTGGTTATTTGTTGTTTTTTTTTTTTTTTTTTTTTTTTCAATTAATTTACGAAATAAATTAATTTCTTACAGTTCCTATGCACAACAATAACATATCCGTTCTACGTGGTCTCTCATTGTATGATCGTAAATAATTGCGGGTAAGCATTCCCCGCGAAGTATTTTGTCATCGCTTACCGCGATAGCAAGAACCGGTGAATTGCGATTAATCGAATTGAATATTTGAATATTTTCGCAGGTTGGTCGCTGGGCTTCCTCCCCAAATGCCGGTATACGACAATTGGTTGGATTGCTGGACGCACTTGTCGTCGATGAATCAACTGAAACGCGGTAGCAGTATGATATGGCGTTACTACACGGGGCCGAGAATGGGTTCGCCGAGTAACGGTCGAAACTGGCGATCCATAGCCCTAGAAAAATCGAAATTCAAACGTTTGGAATAGCCTAACAAGCGCTCCCGTATTTTCATCTCCGCGATGACAATTAAAATAAAAAACAAAAACTATCTATATAACAGTACGATAATTCTGCAATATAAAACAATAGGATTGTAATTGTATGCGAAAACTCCGAGTTATCGCTGGCGGTTGTCGAAGTTTAAAACGATATATGACTGAAGGACGTGTAATAAAACTAACAAAAAGAAACTGCGATTTTATTGTTATGTAGAAAATAAATAACAGTTAATTGTGTTCATTGAATTAATCGAAACATTTTGTAGTTTTATTCTAACGAATAACCTTCGTACTCTCGATGACTAATCGGAGCTTCGGGGAGCTTGAAGCGTGAATTTACAATTTTTTTTTTGCAACACATCGCGGCAATCGCTAAACAGCGTACGAACGTTGATTGGCGCTGCGAGCAGATAGCCTCCCCCCCCTCCTTCCGAGTGTCGCGCGTACAAAGAGCCCAAGAGCCCCGGCATCATAGGTGTGACTCGTCAAGTCAGCAAAACGCCGGTTATGCTCTATGTTTACGTCGGTAGTTAACGATTTGATAAGTTCTTCCAGTTCGCTCGTACGTTAATCCGATTAAATCAATAAATTCAATTAACCGCGAGAGTTTTCTCGGTTGTTTCGAAGCAACGAACAAAACATAATACGACCGAAAAAATGGCTTGGATACCGCTGGAATCTAACCCCGACGTAAGTTTTCTCGTAATCATATTTATCGTTTCTCGAATTTCAATCGCGATTGTCTGTTATTCCGAACGTATTTTCATTATTACAGGTGATGACGAAGGTGAGATTTCGACTTTGGTACGCGTCAAAAAATTTTCGTGTTGAAGTCCCCAAAATGACGTCTGGAAACAATTCGCTTCAGATGATGACATCATCAATTTATTTACGGTCGGTATTGCTTCCCCTTCATAAGTAATCGTTTCTTTTATTATCGTTTAAGTTTGCGCATCAATTGGGCGTACCAAAGCAATGGGGTTTCGTCGATGTTTACGGTACGGATCCCGAGTTACTCGCTATGGTACCAAAGCCTGTTTTGGCTTTGATACTTCTGTATCCTCTGTCCAGCAAGGTATTTTTTTTTTTTCGATAATCCAACCTCAACTTTGTAGCGATTAACGCTCCAATAATGATAACAATCATAATAACAACAGTTATCTGTGTTCGATGTATAAACAATTTTTTTCAGACGGCGGAATACGACGCTCAGGAGGAAACTAAACTGAAGGAATCGGGTCAAGAAGTCTCGAGTTCTGTTTATCACTTGAAGCAATGCGTTTCCAATGCTTGCGGTACCGTCGCTCTGATTCACAGCATTGCCAATAATACCGACCAGTAAATTTGCAAAAATTTTTTTCTTTCTTCTTTTTTTTTATCTTATTTTCTTTCGTATTTTTTGTTTATTTCAGTAACTATTTCTAACGAAAAAAAAAAAAAAATTATTTTATTTTTTCATTAGGATACAAATGGAAACGGGTTTTCTGAAGAAGTTCATTGAGGAATCCATGAATTGTACGTTCGAAGAACGCGGTGAGCTTCTCATCAGCGAAGAACAGGGTATCGGCGATACTCACGAGAAAATGGCGCAGGAAGGACAGACGAAGGTGCGATTTTATGATCGTTATTTATGTTCGTTGCTTTTGCGATTGCAGAAAAAATAAATTGATATATTAATAAACGCGGATGCGTGTGATTTCAGGTTCCCGCCGAATCCGAACCGGTCTTTCATCACTTCGTGGCATTCGTTCACAAAGACGGGGCGTTGTACGAACTCGGTAAACACGATAATACGAATGATAAAACGCGAAATGGTATCGAATTCGTTTGATAACGTTACCTACCGCTTTTATTTCCAGATGGACGAAAACCCGCGCCTATAAATCACGGACCAACAACTAAAGACTCATTGCTCGAAGACGCCGCGGAAGTTTGCAAGGCCTACATGTCCCGCGATCCCGTCGAAGTGCGTTTCACGATGGTAGCACTGGTGCCGCTAGTCGATTGAATCGTTAAAAATTAAAAAAAAAAAACAAAAAACAAAAGATCTATTATCGATACCCACCCGCGGCTTTCGTGCAACGACCGAATTTTTTCAAACATATATATATATATATACAAAAATATCTCTTTTTCTATTCCATTACGAAGCGTCTTGCTTAAAGCATAATCTCTGCATAAAATGTTTGTAACGCCATGCCGATGTCTCAATGTGATGTAACAGCGTCATTTGCGATCAATTATACGCCATGATGTTCATGATGACAAAAAAAAAAAAAATTTTATCGAGTTCAATAATTTCTTTCCACTTCGAAAAAATTTCTTACACCGTCGATAAAAAAAAAAAAAAAAAAAAATATCTCGTATCGATAAAAACGTCTTTTTCTCTCTATTATGCATAATATTTTATATATAAATATAGGTATTCCATGAAATACAGTACACATTATTTTATGTTCACTGTTATACAACTTAAACGTAACATCAGCGGTATTATTATAATACAAATCGTTATTGTAACGGGCTATCGCGGAGAAAGGGACATAACACGATATGCCGTTTCTTTTTTTTATTTTTATTTTTTTTATTCTTTCGTCCGCATCGACCTATCTACTTATCAAAGACTTTGCATGTTCTACCTATGTGGTAAGAGTGTCTTTTTCGTCGCTGTATTAGCTTCAAGACATCTCGCGATGACATTTATCTAACACGCCGTCATTTCGTTAAACAACAATAGAACTTTACACGTGCTGAAAAAAAAAAAGAAAAAAAAAAAAATTATAATAATTCAATTATTTTGTACTCGATTTATCCGGCCTCGTGTCGCACGCGACGGTAATGAATTATTTTTATTTCGAATAATCTCCACGTCGTGCGCGTACTCGTTGCCGAGTCTAAACATCGTTGAGATAATTATTTAATTTGGTGATTTACCGTGCATCCGAGATAATGCCGTTTATCCGACAACATTATCTTTTATATTCATTGGGACGGAGCTAATTGAAGAGGCGCGGATATATGACGAATTTCTGGTGCAATTTTTAAGTACACGAGAGAAATACCATAGGACATTAGAGCGTATAATAAATATAGAGTTAAAGATACATGAAAAAAAAAAAAACAAAAAAAAAATGAATTTTGATTTTACGTTCGTTTCACCGAAGGCACTTGGTTGCGGCGTTTCCCATAAGGCCCAATACGGAATTTCATTTTTTTATGTATACACCTGCGATTTTTTTTTTTTTTTTTTTTTTTTTTTTTTTTTTTACGAACAATTTTCTATCTTTAGCCGTAATAGTTATATATCTTTGAACATCTGCTCCGGACTAGGACAGTTAATTTCACGCTTATGTATTAACAATTTGTATATTGAAAATTTTACTTTCGCTCGGATATAAAGTCGCGCGATTTTTTTTTTTTTTTTTTGTATCGAGTCCGTGATTCACGCTCTACATGTCGATTTTCTCCACTCCGTTGCCCAATTTTTTTTTTAATTTTTTTTACGTGGCTGTCTCGCAACATTCGGCATAGTCTTTGGATATATCTGAAACTGCTTAATTCTAGTATCCCGATGGATGCCAGACGAGGCACAATTTCAATCATCTTTACACGTATACTCTCTTGTGGACAATTTAAGGCAATAATTATATACCACGCTTTCATATTTTACAACTAGTGCAGATCTACGGGTGATCGTGATCTGTGTCAGGCGCGGTGTTGACGAATAACTTGAATTAAAAAAAAAAAAAAAAAAAAAAAAAACAAAAAAAAAATCAACAAAATTCAAGCCATTCGTTCGTCTCGTTGTTGAGACCCGTATCGTGGACCAGCCACCGCAAACATAAGTACAGAAGGATAACCGAGAAGAGGATATCTCTTCGTCGAAAAAGAGTTTTTTTAAGTCACTGAGCCGCTCTCGATGTACCGATATAACGATTCCTTTCTGGACCATCGTCTCGCGACGGACCGAAAGAACGGAGTCACGGATTCTCACAAAACGCGAACGACGAAAAAAGAAAAAAAAAAGTAATGTTTAAAACAATTTTTCTCGTATCTTCATATCGAATCATATCGGCGATTCATTTTGCGTGCTGTTTGGGAAGATGCCGTTTCATGTGAAGAGCCAAATGATCGCTACGGGCGAATGATCTCTCGCATACGGCGCACTTGAACGGTTTAGCGCCGGTGTGCTTCCGATAGTGTCGTGTTAATTCGTCGCTCCTCGCGAATCTCCACTCGCACTCGGGCCACTGGCACTGGTACGGTTTTTCTCCTAAAACAAAAAAAATCGTAAAACGATATTTATAAAAAAGAAGACAATCCAATAAATCACACAAATGTATGTATTTTATATACATTTTTTAGCTAACAAACGAATTAAAAAAAAAATGCTATACGCCGTCGACGATTTCCGATCTTTCGCGCCGATTTTCGATACGACGATAGAAATCTTCGATTTTTTTTTAAAGCCGCGAGTTCCAGAAGCAGCGGAAGAAGAAGAAGAAGAAGAAGAAGGGGACCAACGCGAAAGAACGGGAGAAGAAGATACAGCTGGAAGTGTGTCCCGAACAGGAATGTTGCTTGCCTCGCGCGTACACCATTCTCGATGCAGGTATATAAACTCTATACTTGTCTTCACTCGTGTGCGCGTATACATATACATATATGCGTATATATATACATATATATATATATTATCATTATAATTCGTGTTAGTGATCTTTTTTGTTCTGTACAAACGGACGAGGGGCTCGTGCGCGTCGTTTCCACCCTCATCGTCGCTCGGGACGGCACCGTTGAATGCCCCCCGTACCTTCGAAACCTCTGTAGCAGCGGTACGAAGCGAAGATATCTTACGAGAGTGCGAGAGACACGTTGTGGAAGTCCTCCATTCAAGAAGATCTCGGAGCCACGTGCCCGAGGCTCTCAACCCGCTGGCAGCAATAAAGAGCGAAGTCTTTGGCTGTTACACACTCTTCTTTAACCGTTTCTTCTCTCGCAGAGGCGGCGGGCGCGCGGGGGGTTTCTTCGCGTTCTCGTAAGTGGCCGGCGCCCGTCGATCCCTCCGTATCATTGAAGCTCGATGATTCTCGATAATTGTGGGCTTTCAATGGGATCTATCGAGCTAAAGACACAAGATATCTCGTCTCTCAATAATTTGCCGCGTTGATCCTCATCTCTCACTAATCCTCCGTTAAAAGCCATGTCACGCGCCGATACTATTATCCGTTCGCTTCATTGACGCTAAAGAGTCTCTCATTAATTAACAAATGATTTCATCGATCATAACGCAAAAGCGTTGTGTTAAATTTTTATATAGAGCTCTTAAAGCTCTCGGATATCTTGTCGGTTAGTTGTAAAACAATGCGGAACTAGTAGTATATCATATAAAGAAACGAAGCGGTCTTTTATGTACCTCCAGTGTACACCCATAATCCTACTTTAATCGCTGCAGGAACGTGCGCTCGTACAGCTGCTCGTTTCGAACTCTTGCGTTTATTAGCGTTTAATTTAATAGCCAAGATATATTAACGAATTCGAGGCGAGGTCATGGATCGAGTGTATTATATACAGATATATATATATATATATATAGATAAAGGTATATACACCTAACGCGAATACCTCCTCCGGGATAACCGATTCGAAAGTGGTACATCGGTGCACTCGAGATTCTCCTGCCGCTGCTGCCGTTGCCGGTGCTGTGTTTCTTCTCTCGCGGTGTTGCTTTTGCTACCTTGCATTCCACGCGAACGCGGGATGAGGTGCTGACCGATGCTGCGAGAGTAGGCGAGAGCGTGTGCGGATATTTCTACTATCCTTACCAATGTACAACTCTTCGAAGCTGCTGTTGCTGCGTGTTTCAAAGAACATACATCCATACGCCTCTCTCGAGGCTTATACTCGGCGCGATTCCTTGGCGTGCGCCACGCGAGGATTTTCAAACGTGTGTTTGTGGCGGGAGCTAAACACGCGGGTGATGTATCTGAATACGCGGCAAGGATGTGGGTCGCGGCGCGGAGTTCTACGCTTAGCATCGCCTCGACTCCACACAACGAGACCTCATCTTTTACACTGATGAAAAATGAAGAAAAAATGAATGAAAAAAAAGGGAAAAAAAAAAAAAACAAACGGCATAGAACATGCAGTATAGCGAGAACCACGCCCTGTAGACATTGAGGTGAGAGTATATAGGTAAAGGAGTATAAACTATACATGTGTATACATAAGACTCGGCTTTGGCGCTTTCCAACTTTCTGCGCTCCTCCGAGACGTGACCGGGCGGTCCATTCCGCCTGTTGTGTTGAACTACATATCTAATTACAGGTCATTCGGCAACTTTAACATACAGAAACGGCGCGCCTACACGCTACGATGATCGCTACCTTATTTCGTAGATTCGTCAGACTTCGATCATCTCTTCTGGTATATAATGCGAGAATATTACTTTTCTATGTATGCGGCTTTGCGTTCGTATGTATAATCTATCTACACTCGTCTATGCATCATCCCGAGTCCCTCCGAGCGCTTTTCTAATTGCCCGTTTGAAGCACACAGCCAGCCGACGACGATAGAACCACTTACCCGTGTGTATCCGCTGATGGGCCTTCAGGTGGGAACTCTTCGTGTAGACTTTTGTACAACCTGTGGTAAATAACGAGAATATCGTTAAATCAACGGGTTTCGCATGCCGCATGAAATTAGCTATTACAAAAACGAAACACTCGTTTCAGTTACGATTAAAATTATTACTGTTCGGAATATGAAGCCTTCGCGTACCCGAGAGCCTTAAGACAATAATTTGCGGAGTTGTCTTCGATGACGAAAAAAAAAAAATTCATTGCTAATAATCGATCATATCTTCTTGAAAAGCTAACGGGAGTTTACATTTTACCGACAATCTTCGAAAAGCTTTAAGAAATCGAAATATAGCATAGAATTTTTTATTTTTTATTTATAGAGAGATCCGAAAGCGATCTTTCATTGGAATAAAAAAATGTATTATAAACATTCGTAACTTTGTTGTCGATAACGAAAATAAATTAATTGCTAATAATCGATCATATCTTCTTGAAAAGCTAACGGGAGTTTACATTTCACCGACAATCTTCGAAAAGCTTTAAGAAATCGAAATATAGTATAAAATTTTTTATTTTTAATTTATAGAGGGATCCGAAAGTGATCTTTCATTGGAATAAAAAAATGTATTATAAACATTCGTAATTTTGTTGTCGATAACGAGAAAAAATTGATTGCTAATAATCGATCATATCTTCTTGAAAAGCTAACGGGAGTTTACATTTTACCGACAATCTTCGAAAAGCTTCAAGAAATCGAAATATAGCATAGAATTTTTTTTTTTTTATTTATAGAGAGATCCGAAAGTGATCTTTCATTGGAATAAAAAAATGTATTATAAACATTCGAAACTTTGTTGTCGATAACGAAAAAAAATTGATTGCTAATAATCGATCATATCTTCTTGAAAAGCTAACGGGAGTTTACATTTTACCGACAATCTTCGAAAAGCTTTAAGAAATCGAAATATAGCATAGAATTTTTTTTTTTTTATTTATAGAGAGATCCGAAAGTGATCTTTCATTGGAATAAAAAAATGTATTATAAACATTCGTAATTTTGTTGTCGATAACGAGAAAAAATTGATTGCTAATAATCGATCATATCTTCTTGAAAAGCTAACGGGAGTTTACATTTTACCGACAATCTTCGAAAAGCTTTAAGAAATCGAAATATAGCATAGAATTTTTTTTTATTTATTTATAGAGAGATCCGAAAGTGATCTTTCATTGGAATAAAAAAATGTATTATAAACATTCGTAACTTTGTTGTCGATGACGAAAATAAATTGATTGCTAATAATCGATCATATCTTCCTGATAAGCTAACGGGAGTTTACATTTTACCGACAATCTTCGAAAAGCTTTAAGAAATCGAAATATAGCATAGAATTTTTTATTTTTAATTTATAGAGAGATCCGAAAGCGATCTTTCATTGGAATAAAAAAATGTATTATAAACATTCGTAACTTTGTTGTCGATAACGAAAATAAATTAATTGCTAATAATCGATCATATCTTCTTGAAAAGCTAACGGGAGTTTACATTTTACCGACAATCTTCGAAAAGCTTTAAGAAATCGAAATATAGCATAGAATTTTTTATTTTTTATTTATAGAGAGATCCGAAAGTGATCTTTCATTGGAATAAAAAAATGTATTATAAACATTCGTAATTTTGTTGTCGATAACGAGAAAAAATTGATTGCTAATAATCGATCATATCTTCTTGAAAAGCTATCGGGAGTTTACATTTTACCGACAATCTTCGAAAAGCTTTAAGAAATCGAAATATAGCATAGAATTTTTTATTTTTAATTTATAGAGATTTTACCGACAATCTTCGAAAAGCTTTAAGAAATCGAAATATAGCATAGAATTTTTTTTTTAATTTATAGAGAGATCCGAAAGTGATCTTCCATCGTAAGAAAAAAATGAATTATAAACATTCGTAACTTTGTTGTCGATGACGAAAATAAATTGATGGCTAATAATCGATCATATCTTCCTGAGAAACTAACGGGAGTTTACATTTTACCGACAATCTTCGAAAAGCTTTAAGAAATCGAAATATAGCATAGAATTTTTTATTTTTAATTTATAGAGAGATCCGAAAGTGATATTTCATTGTAATAAAAAAAAATGTATTACAAACATTCGTAACTTTGTTGTCGTTAAGAGAAACTGTATTTTGTGCAACGAGTGTTTCCTACGTGAAGAATAATGTTTCGTTGAGATATAAACCGATTTGCCAACGCGAAACTTGCCTATCGAAATATAGCATAGAATTTTTTATTTTTAATTTATAGAGAGATCCGAAAGTGATATTTCATTGTAATAAAAAAAAATGTATTACAAACATTCGTAACTTTGTTGTCGTTAAGAGAAACTGTATTTTGTGCAACGAGTGTTTCCTACGTGAAGAATAATGTTTCGTTGAGATATAAACCGATTTGCCAACGCGAAACTTGCCTATGAAGTCACAATGATGAACCCGCCGTTTCTCGAGCTCAGGATTGTTCCGCCGATTGAATTTCGTCAGAGTAGGCGCTTGAATCCTGTGGGGTTGATTCAGTAATTGGGGCTGAGGATACGGAGGAGGCGGTGTCCGTCTCGGTGGTCCACCGAGAGGCGATCCGGGATCGGAGATCGGTGGCGTCAACGGCGATACGTACATCAACCTCGTCATCGATCCGTACAGTGGGGACGTAGCAGCATTGCCGCTCGGCTGATGACTCGTTCCATGATGATTCGACGTTGTATCATTGTTGTTATTATTATTGTTAGTATTGTTGTTGTTGTTGTTATTGTTGTTCTGCGAAAAGCCTTTAAGACCATTCGTATTTCTACCGTGATGAACGATAGCTTGTTGTTCGTTAGCGTTTGTAAGACGATTGGCGAAAGATTGTAACGAATTACTCGACGTTCTTCCTTCGAGAAGATGCAGCGTTGGTGCCGAAGAAAGAGGCTCCGTTTTTATCTCCACTGGCGAAAGAACCGGCGATGTAACATCCTCCGTTTCCATTTTAACGTGAGATGTTTGCGATCCCAGCATATCGGCATTCGCGGGATCGAGCTTTTGGATACTCGACGTAATATCTTCCCAGAGCGGTGGCCTGAGAAAAACATCGTCGTCGTTGCCGGCGGGTTGACTCCTCGAGGAAACAAAACTCGCTTGAGGTCTGCATGCCGGTCCGCCACCTTCGAAAAAGTCGTCCATGTGCTGCATACCCGTGGAATCTCTCGTAATTTTCTCCGGGTCATCGTCGTCGAGCTTCTGAAGACGATCGAGATCTTGTCGGCACAGTAACGTGTCGAGGTCCGATGTCTGCTGGAAGCAAAGATAATCAATTTTAAATGTTATTTCGTTAAAACAATATAAGGACTTCGAGGGATCGGGCGAAATTGAATTTATGGAAGTGAGAAGTTGCGGGAGAAAATAGGAAGGAGAGGAAAGGGTGAGGAACATAATGTAACAAGACGACCCGCTGAACTCGACGATGGCGCGGCCAGCAGCAGCGCGCGGGTTATAGAATATTCGACGAGACTTGCGGAGGAGGAAGAGGAAGAGAGCGAGTCTCGGTCTTCGGCTAGTCAGGGGTAAACGAGCGAGTGACTTGCTATATGGTGATCTCGCCGGGAGTGCAGCATCGGGAACGATGCTGCCGTTAATATGCAAGAAGCAGACCGACGCAATGTTGAATCGGCCGACCGATATCTTCGTATAGAGAAAAAAACGCGGCGCACGTACGCCCGTCGGAGTCCAGCAGGGATATAAGAATAAGGGTACAAGAGAAAGGAGAATGGGGAAAGAAGTTAAAGGAGGGAAAAGAGGGAACGAGAAGGATACATACGGAGCTCGTCGTAGGCAGGCAATGCCGCGTCATTCTTTGCATGATTTGTACACGCGCAACGCCCCCCGCGTGTTCACCACTCTCTTTCTCTATATCTTCTGCCTCTTACGTTATATGTTGTACACAGTACAAACCGTAGAGTATACACACAGAGGGCAAACAGAAATCTCGCATAATATTTCGAAGATTTTTAATGCAAACGCGCGCGAGCGCGTGAGGCCATCGGACACGAAACATAACGCCCATTCGACGCGCGCGCGCGAGAGACTCTTCTCTGTCTTCTCAGGCGTATTGATGAATTATATTTCTTCGACATCTCACCACGGCTGCGAAACAAATATTATTCATTCGTCCGTTCGTGTACATCACCCTTTCGTGTAGAAATTTTAATGCGACGAAGCGTGGGGGGAAAATGAAAGAATCATCGAAGATTCATGAGACGATACGCGGGTGAAACGGACTTTGATGCCTATGTGGGTTACTATTTTTGCATGGGCTCTCTAACATTTGTTTTTAGATGTCCAATTAACGTTTTTTTAAGGCCAACGAACGCGGGAAAATATGTTATTAATCGTTGTATTGGAGATCGAAGAATGTTTTATTTTTTTTTCATTTTTTGATGCTAAATTTAAAAAAAAACGATGAGTTAAGAGAATTAATAATTAGTTGGGAGAACTAATCTTTAATTTGTACGATCAATTTTTTTTTAAGTAGTTATGTCTCAACTAACTATTAACTCCCATATATAATTTTTTTTGCAGTGTACGTAATTTTTCGCGCCAAAAATATTGTTCCATTTGTAAAATATCTCATTAATTATTTCAATGGCAAACACCCGATAGTGAATTATTGTATAAAGATAACCATTTTTCATTAATTTATCTATGGTGTCGAAGAAACTATGCCGTGAGACAATTGTTTCTGCTTCACGAAGATTGCGTACTGGAAAATTTGATTAATCATTGAAAAGTGCGTCGTCTCGAAGTATCTATAATATTGCAACCCTTTCGCTCTAAGAGACGACAATGAAGTTTCTCACAGAGGGACAATTTCGATATAATGACAGTCGCACGAGAGAGAATAGTTCAGCGCATAGGTATCGCCTTCTCCGAAGTGTGACTCGCGAGAGCGATACATTTGTATTATAAGACGAGAGAGCTATTCGAACTGTGTGCGGTCGTTGCGCGCATTTGATTTTCTTTCGTTTTTTTTTTTTTTTTTTTTTCATTCATTTCTATAATTTTTATTATGTCTTTCGCAGCTTCAGCTCGCTCTCCGCAACGCTTCGCCAACATCAAAATAATGACAGTGTACGCGAAGCGAGAACAAAGTTCGTCCATCCGGCTATTAATGCGTGTAATCATAGACCGTAGGTCAGCGGTGTTAATAACGCGTTTTCGAATCTTCCGCGAGGGGAGACGAGGTGTGTGACCGCGAAGAAGAGATACACGAAGAATAGTACACCCTCACGGACAGTTGATACAGAGACGCAGCAGCATCGGCTTCGCCGCTGTGCCAAAGCTTATGGATTATCTTTTTCGAACACAACTCGCCAGAGGCTCATACATAGGCAATTGATGCATAAGTCATACGCGCGAGTCGCGAGTGGCTTCTTAATGGATCGTCAACGCTTCAAAGGAACCTCCGTGTGTGTCGGCTGAAGAGAGATCATATTTTCTTCATTCACAGATCAAAGTGAAAGACAAAATAATTTGCATCGATTCGAAGATCGCATTGCAGACGAGAAGCTTAGATAATATGGAACATCTTTTTGCAATGATAAAACAATGCGTTCAACATATGTATGAGTTGCAAACAAAAAAGAAACCCCTTAAAAAAAATAAAATTATACTACAATGTTTCGAATGATTTAGACAAATGATTGGAAAAATTTGCCATTATTTCACCAATTAAATTAATTAAGATACTCTTTTTTATGTATCTACAAAATTGATGTTTCGTTATCTGCTATAATACGAGGGGTTTGAAGCAAAAATAGGGCACTGCAATTTGTACACATTTATGGGGACGAGAATCTGGAAGCGTGATAGGGGAAGAAACGAGCTTCACGCGCATGTTCCGGCTTAGCGAATCAATCTAACGGAGACCACACCCTTATGATGCAGAGAGGGTGGTTCTTCGCTCGCGCCACCCCGTTAGCGATGGAAACGTTGCCGCCATTGCGATTCTCCGAGTTTCGTTTGCTCAATGCTTTCGAACAATTCGTAAATAGCATCGAGACTTCGGAAGTGTTTTTTTTTTTTTTTTTTTTCTCGTTTTCAGGAAAATTTCGGACATCAAAGAAACTGAGTAGATACGAGAATACTTGCGTGAACTCGAGACAACTTTCCGAGACAGTGAATATATCGGTGAGGGGGAGGAACTAAGGAGAAATAAGAAGTACACAGGGACGAGGAGGATGAGGAATCGGACTGGAGGCTGAGGTCCAAGCGCGATGAGCCTTAGGCAGGCAACAGTAACGGAGTCCAAGTACGGATCTCAAGAGAGGTCGTCCGAATACGACGAGAATGAAGAAGAAGAAGAAGAAGAAGAAGAGGAGAAAGACGAAGAAGAAGAGGTAAGAGGGGCTGCAGCAGCTCGGGCGCGCGACCGACCACTCGGTAGATTCTATCTCGCCATTCACCCGCCTAAGGTAATAAAACTCTGCGTCCATTATTTACTTGCATTATCGTTATTTTACGCCCACAAAACTCCATATTTATGGTGAAATTATTCAGCATTATTTTGTTCTTTCACTCCCTCTCTCTCTCGGTCGTTCGAACGCGCGTATACACGCGCCAGGCGCTGTTGCGAACGATATGAATAAAATTGTAGATTCTTGAGATAAACGTGCGAGGAACGCGTGGATGATATCCGAGTGCAGGAAGCAGAACTCGAAGAGGGGCGGCCATAAGGGGTGGCGCACTCCACGTGAGATCTCGGATCGCTAACACAACTCGCCCGATCTTGAATCGTATACCTCGTTTGTAACGCGCTTATCCATTAATTTGACGGTGAAACGTATCAGAGAAGCAACATGCATAACTCTCGTAACTCGATCGAGCGTTGCAAAACTTCGAAGATACAAGAAAAACGATGATTCGTTTATCTTCGATTATCGATAGATCGAAGATGAGCGAACGGCATTTTTAGATATATTGGATTGTTCGTAAAAAAAAAAAATATATATATATAACGACGAAAAAACAATGAATATTAAAATCATGAAAAAGGGAAAGCTATTAAAAATAGGCATTAATTACATAACTTTCAGTATGAATAATCGATAGATCGAGGTTAGTAAATATAATTTATTTGTAAATCGAAGTTGTCGGAGGAATTTATATATCAAGCAGCCGAAGAAATAATAATTAATGAGATCGAGGCATGTCGAGGTTTAAGTTCTCGCGATAGCTCGATGCGCCTGGATCGACCCTCGCGCGCGGCGATTCGCTATCATTGTTACAATACACAAGAGTTTCGTAAGTAGATTGGCATTTGTGAGTCGGGCGAGTTACGCTGACCTTTGGAGGTTCGCTTTCTTTGAGAGGCACACTATAAATGTATATACCTGGTATACGCGTGACTTGATCTCAGTGGAAACAGCAACAGCGTCGAGAAGAGTTCGACTTCTCTATCTCGACTACAGCGCTCAGCGAACAAGAGCTTTCTATCATTAGAAACACCGACGATGTTTTCTATTGCTGCTACGGAATCGCGCAATCGTGTACATTATTACGATACAAACTATGCCTCCCCATCATCGAAAGAATAACAAGTACTGTACACCTTTTGCTCTTGTATATTAGTTTATACCTGATTTTCTCATATGATTCGGTACGCTATTAATTAAAGTGCAGAAGCCCAAAGAGGGTAACGTGTTCGACGCTCGACACTGCTGCCGTTGCTGCTGTTACTGCTGGTTTAGCTTTCAATGCATAGGGTGACTTTAATGCCAGCAATCGCGAGATGCATGTCTTCTTCTTTACGAAACGATTAAACTTATCGCTCCCAAGACTAGAGAACTCGATGGGAATGACTTAATGAATATGAACATGCGAAGGCATTATCGCGTATTAAAAGACACACGTGCGCGCGTGGGCGATCGCATCGTCTTGTAACACACGACTCAAGCCAAAGAGGAAAAGATATATAGATATGGAAAGCTCGACGCGACCACCGTCGTTCGTTCCGCTACCTAATAAAACATCCGTCACCCGTTACGAATAGGTCAAAGCTTCGCACCCCCTTCGTCAACGACGAAAGACACGTGGCACACTAAACGCCCATCGAATTATAAAAGGGTGGTGTCGTCTCCGTGTATCCAGTGCATACACACTTCGTTAACATACTATTATTGCTCTATTGGTAAAAAAAAAAAGATTGTCTTACAATGAATTTTTGACGGTCGAAATTTAAGGGAAAATTTGTTTCTTCTTTTTTACGATTTACGATCGGCTGCTTGAATTTAGGTTGAAATTTATTGCGAATTCATGATCATTGGGAAGACATGTATCGAAATATGGGATCGTGAGCTTTTTTTTTGGATTTTCGAAATTTTTACAAAAAAAAAAATGGCAAGAATATCTCTTTATTTCATTTTTTCGCGATATTCGTCTCACTGCATTTTCTGAAAAAAATGTTTTTTGTAACTCCGCTAAAAGGGCCATCGTGGAGTTTTTTTTTTCGTAGAAAACTACAAAAACTATCGGGTACTCGATGTTAAAACGGGAGCAGAGTACAAAGTGTCTTTATTATTTAAAAATCTCAAAAACTGCAATTATCTGAACAATGAGTCGAATAATAATGTTTTTCTTCATTCACAATTTTGAGCTGATATTCCACATATTTTGACCTTCGATCATGAATTTGATATTTTTTCAACTTCTTCCGATAGTATTTAATGCGAAAACTCGCGCCATAAATGAAAAGATTAATTGTTTTTTTTTTCTCAATCGATATCTTCGAAAAATCGTTGTCCGTTTGACCGTAAATGACTGGCAATGATAACGAGACTTTTCTGTCGCGGTGGTACCGTTTCATCCATTGAAACAGGAGAGGAGTACCTAAGCGAGAGAATTGAAGTTCCTAACGACGTGATAAAGTCGCGTGCGTGACCCGTGCGCTGCTGGTTCAACTCGCCTGCTGGTTCATCATCGATCTCTCTTGGTTTCTCGGGGGTTAGCTGAGCTCTTCAGCACGCGATTCGCGCATACTACTTCGGCGTTAGTCCCGTCAGACCATCGTCCAGCACCCTTTTTTTTTTCTTTTTTTTTCTCCCCCCCGCGTACCCCTCGAACTCTTTTCTCTTTTTATCTCCATTACTACCTTTTATTTTCCTTCCAGCAAAATCCAACGCAGCTGTCTTTGCATCGCGATTATTTATAGTTATCGATAATGACGCGTAGCTGTCCTATACACCGATCGGTATCAGATTGAAAGCTGCTGCTGCCGCTTCTTCGTTCACCTATGGGCCACGCGGGTGGATGTGTATAAAAGTTGTGAGTCATTGAAAAGTTCGTAAGATCGCTACCGGGGGCACAAAAGTATATATACTATAAAAGCCACGGTTAACGCTCGACGCGATGATTGAAGTGCATTAACGTGATTACCAACGGTATACTGTATATACTGTATATAATAAGAGATCCCGAGTTATTAGGTAGAAGAGATAAAACTGCCGGTGTAAGAGTCAGCTGCGCTTATGATACTACCGCGGGGTTACCTCATCATCCCCGGCGCATAGGAACCCGCTATATTTTCAAACTCCCTTATAATTTGCACCTGGTGTTCTGATTCTATCGGCGCGGAAGGTTCGATCTCGTTGACACGCAGCCGAGCAATGCGGAACCCTCTTCGATACGTGAGCGGTAGAAAAATACATCGCGACTGGTAGAAATGGGTGATTGATCGATTATCGATAACACTACATTACGCTATATTACTATATATATATATATATATATATAATGCATATAATATCGTAAAAGATGATTAAATGCTCTTCTTGTAACTACGATTTTAACTATGTAGCAACATATTCACGTGCAACCGCGGTAATTGACGTTTTCATGGCGCCTCGCGAACGAAGTCGTGAGAATGAAAGTCACACAGTCAATACAACGTATATCCGTATATCTGTATATCTGTCTCTATAGATATATAATAATTCTACGCTCAGGGAGTTGCCACCCACACGCCGCTTGACCCCTCGTCTCTATGAAACCGACTAAATCATAAGTTATGGGAAAATGTGATGACGAAAGTAATTGTGCGCACACGGGAATACGTACCGTGGGGTGGAAATAATATTAAAAAAAAAAATTACGAAAGAATATAAAAGAATAAAAAAGATGTGGAGAGGGCGACGGAACTGGTGTAGGGACAGTAATGTGTCTCGTGCCGAGTTGTTCCGGTTAGAGGTCTAACGCCCGTTAACATATCTAATACCCCCAAAGACCCGTCGACCTGACTCTACTCTATTCTTCTTTTTTTTCGCTATCTTTCTCTCTCTTTCTCTCTCTCTCTCTCTCTCTCTACGTTAGTCTTGCTAATGCACTTTTAATTAATTAAATGGACTGATGGTGCCTCACCCTCCGGTTCCTATGTCCCGGCGTACCGCTCGACCTCGCGTGCCGGCTGTCCACGGTGCAAACTCATCCCCGAGGCCTCACGAACTCTCTGCTTCTCTTATATATACCTATATATATCTTTGTGTGTAAATATATATGCGGGAGTATATATATATATATACTGTGAACGAGTCGTGTGTTTCCCTTGGCCCTTTCACCACCCTCGTCACCCACAAACACGAGAGAGACTCGCGATCCTATATCTAATATTTCGACGCCGCCCCCTCTCGCACACGAAGAAAAGGCAAAAGCCAGAGGTAATAAGAGAGAAAGAGAGTGAAAGCAGCCCCCGCTGAGTCGAACGCCGAACGAGAAATTCGTCGAGAAAGATTTTTTTTTTTTTTTTTTTTTTTTTTTCGTGTAAGAGTAATAGTACGCGCAAGCAGGCGGTTCTCTTTCGCTATACTTAAATTCGCGTGACATGTCTTTCGCGGTACAAACCCATTCATTGCTCTGGCGAGCATCCCGTGGCACAATGTCGTAATGCCGAGTGTACGATAATTTAGTGTACGCGGGACAAAATGGAGATGACATTAGAAATAATGTTATAGAATTGTAGAAAAAAGAACAAAAAGATATACGCGAAGATATAAGCGCGATGTTTGAGAAAATTACGTCGTGGTAAAAGTCAAGAAACCAATTGTACGAATGAAAATATATTTTCTTTGAAGCAAAGCTTCTTTTTATATTCAGTTATTATTTTTATAAGTTTTTTTTTATCATACATAAGAAAATATTTACTGACGAAAACCTCTTTTCACGTGATTATAATTTTTGTAAGATTTTTTTTTTAAATAGAAGAAAATTGGATTTTTTATCAAAATTTTATCAAAATTTGATAATTAAGTATGAGAAAAGTTAGAAATATTTTTTCAAGAGTAGAATTGCATTAAAAATAAAAACAGAACGTCTTGAATAGTCTTAGTACAACGGTTCGGAGCGAATAAGAGAGGGAAGGGGGTGGGGGGCGTTGTATTTCCATCGTATTGTTGGACGCACGCGCCGTGTAAAAAATTGTGCTCGCGTGGCATTCAATTTTCAATGTTAGCCGGACTTTATAATAGCCCCGTACGTTTGACCGTCGCTGTACGGTGCTCCTCTGTTAACCGCAGCCGACTAAAGGTGGACCACCCGAAGGCTCAGCGGGTCACCGCGGGGTCCGCTACGCCGTCGGCGAACAGGAGAAGAACGAGATAAAGAATAAGAGCTTCCACGGCCTCATAACTAAGACTCTGATGATGACATTTGATTTAGTTACTCGCGCGTTCGCTACATGCTGCACTCCGTAGGACCGAAACGCGTTTGGAGCGCTCTTTCTCTTCCTCCGTTTCTCGATCTTCCGTACAGTCGAGAAGACGCTTTTTGTATATACAACGCACGCGAACGTCCCCTCGAATGTCTCTCAAAAAAAAAAGCTCCAAAAGCATTTTTATCAGCCGATTACCTCGATATATCCTTCGTAGTCGCCGAATCAAATTCGCTGCCTTCGCTCTCGTCCAATTTACGTTAACGATAAATTGATGAAAGGCGAGATCTACCGAAGGTGTCGGCAGTGTAATAGCTGCAGGGGATGCGATCAGCCTCTCGGGTCCACGCAAAGATCGCAAGATTTATCCCTATCCCTCGAGCTTTAACACACTACGAGTCGGGGCTTTTTTTCTTATTTTTTTTTTGCTTTTTCGATGTGTCTCTCGTCGTGTCCTGTGTGCAAGCGGCACGCATCTCACATTCGAAGTTCCTTCGAACTTGTTAATTAAATGGTTTATGGGTGCGACCAAATATTCACGTTTTTATAGTCAATTAGCCACGGTCCTCTGGCAGAAGCGGCCCTGTGAGCGTTGGGACGCTGCTGACCGCTGCTGTTGCTATCTTAAAAAGTGCAACTACGGTAGACAGCGAGGACTGGTAAGATGCAGGACGATTAGAATGAATGGCCGTTATAAATCAGCTCCCTTGTTGGTCCTGGCGCGAGCCTCGTTTGCGTGTGTTGCACGTTACGTGTATTGCACTATATATATCTGTATGTATATAACGCAGAGAATCCGCGCGTCTCGTTCTCTCGTGCGCCAGTTTGGAATCTGGCCACTGGCTTTTCGTTCTCTTTTGGCTTCTCGTTCTCCTTTGCCTTCGCGTTCTATCGTGCCACCTGGGATAGAGAGAGCGGCGATTCGGTTCTGATTTCGTTTCTTACGGTTCCTACTCGTCTCTCTCCGCGTACTTTTTTATTTATCTCTTTGACTTTCTTCACGACCATTCGTTCTGCCTAATGTACCCCCTTTACCACTGTCCAAATCCTGATCTACAGACTTCCACCCCTCCTTCGTTTATTTTTTAGTTTTTTTTCCTCGACGAACCAAACGAGCTTCGTATTGCACTCCAAGTGTAAACGACATATTAGCGTTTTATTCGATATAATGAACTTTTTTATTATATAGTTAATTGATGGCGATTTTAGTTTTTCGTTAACTAAAAAATTATTTTACTGGTATTTTTTTTCCTTTTTTTTTATTTAAAAAAGAAAAATTTATTTTTTTTTTTTTATTGCGCTCCAAGTGTAAACGACATATTAGCGTATTATTCGATATAATAAACTTTTTTTTTATAGTTTATTGATAGCAATTTTAGTTTTTCGTTAACTAAGAAATTATTTTACTGGTATTTTTTCTTTTTTTTAAGAATAATCGCTTATCCAATCGGCTCACGTTAGCTGTAGCTGGAAGGTTTCTTGCAGCCGATTCCTTCGCATACATCGTATATCCCTCGCTTGGCCCGATGTTACAGCTCGTTATATATTCCGAGATGCGTGTCGAAAAATATGAGCTCTGTACGCTCGAGTCACAAATCCCTCCCGAATATTTTGAAGTCAATTTTGAACGAAGTTACAGAATAGGATTACGATATTCCTTCGCGGTAATGAGATCGGATCGTGTATCTTCGGTTGGTATGAGAGATGCTTCGTGATATCTTTAGTCGTATGTATGTATATACATACCGATGACGATCGAAGTTCAGATATATATCTTTCACGGTTAATTCTACTGTAGAATGGAATCTCTGGCCGGAAGGGATTATCGTTCGCCAAACTGCCTATAACAATCGTTAACGAGCACCGTATAAGAAGCAGCGCGTGCGGCAAATGAGACAGTCGTAACACTCTCGCGTTCTCTCGCCCGCGCCGCGTTTCTTACGCGCAATCCATGTTTGAAGAACCCCTCCGTATATTTGTAGAACTTCAATATTATACTATTGGCGCGAAAGACGAAAAAAAAAAAAAAAAAAAAAAATGAAAAATATACGGAATATATATATCTTCACGGATTTTACGAGTCTCTCCTGAGTATTGTCTCGTAGAGAGGAAGTAATTCTCCGATTTCTCCTATACGTTAAAACACAGACAATGGAACGAAAGACACGCTAAAGTAAATACAAATGGAGTTGTAGAAATCGACTGTGACGTAGATGCCGACGCTAGTGAGCTTTTTGTTTGAAGATACGTGTCACACATTGACTTTATGCGGAATTGATAATCTTTGCAGCTAATAGTAAACTCATCGAGACTTTTTACAGTAACGTTGTCGATAATCTTGACGGTTTGACGAGACACTCGCGGACAGCTTACACTTCGGTAATATTGACCTCAGCGACTTGTAAGTTTATATTTTCTGTCGATGGTATTGGAGAGTTCGTAGTTCGAGGAAAGGAAGAAGAATCTATTAAGTGTACTATAAATTCATACGAGACGATGGATAGACGCGCGAATGAGTGACTGACGAAACTTTGAATGTTTCTTCGTGTTCTTCTTCTTCTTCCTCTTCTCCTTTCTCCTTCTATTCGGTTATTCTTTACGACACGTCGATATATTATAGTATATATGACGAGAGAAGTGAATCCTCGCTAGCTGAGTCAGATATGTTTCGCTGTTCGCTCATCTTGCTCTCGTCTACTTTGCCTCTTCTCTTCGACTCGTCTTATTCTTATTCTACTTCGTGTATATGTATGTGTGTCCCATCGAACACAGGGGGTATACCGTACGAGTCCACCCAGTATGTTAATTCGCGCTGATGACCCCATCAGGGAACATGCGCACCGCCGCTCGCTCACTCATTCGCTCGCTTCTTAGTTCGGTTCTGTTGCGGCGGATAAGCGTGCCTCGCGACTTTTTCGTATACAACGTCCCCTTGCGCTCTAAGAAATTATTCTCGGTATATGGCATACTTGCCAGCCTCCGGGCATTAGCATCAACGTCGAATATTCGCTAAAAGTTACAGTCATTGGCAACTCAAGCGATGAAGACTGCGTAATGGCTTTTGTTTAAAAGTTCGCGATGTCCTTAGAAATTAATAATTTTCCTGTGCAACTGTGCAACGGAAAAAAAATAATAGAATCCGTTTTGATAATTAAAAATTCGGCTGATTTTAGGATAAAATTATTTTTGGACTTTTCTGTTCAGCGCTAAAATACAAGAATACGTGAGAATGTGAGGCCGACGTAATTTTTCGAAATGCTTCAAATTTGTATTAAAAAATCGTGAGACTTTATCGAAAATTTTACGATTTTTTTTATCGTCGCGTTAAGCTTAAATAAATACTCCTGTAGCTCCACAACGTGGCCTATCATATTTTTTTTTCTCGGTCAACAAGTTAGATAGTCGAGTTTTCGGGGTTTTTAGTTTTCGATCTGTAAGCTAAGATATCGTTGTTTGAAAATACCGAAAGTTTCGATTGATTCGCAAAAATTCTTTGTCGGTTATAACTTTTTTTTTTTTTTTACAGTCAACACGAAATTTGTGAATTTTTGATGAATAAATTAATAAAAATAATAAAATTCATCGAGAGTACGAAAAATTAATTTCACGGGCGCCAATGTTTCCGTCAAAAAAGATTTTCGAAGAAAAGCAAATTCTGTACATTGTGCAGAAGATTAACTGCAGCCGCGTTTCGCGAAGAGCGCGCGATAGGTATAGTTATTAGCATAGCTGTTTCTCTTTTCATCAAATCCGCTGCACAGGCTATCGACCACAAAAGTGGACGAAGACTGTACGTTTAACTACAACGACGCTCTCCTCGTACGGCTTCGTAGCTCGAGTGTCTACGCCTACGCGTGAAGCATCAAGCATTCCGCTCGTGCACGCGAGATCCGAAGGTACATACAATAACGCTTCGAGGGGCACAGAGCGAAGAGTTGAATTTAATCGTATCTTCGAAAAATTGTATCTGCGCAATTTCCCCAACGGGAGTGCGTCTCTTCTTCGCTTTCAATTTCAGAAATATCGACAGTCGAAGAGACGATTGCTGTGGTGAGATTCGTAAAAAAAAAAAAAAAAAAAAAATACATATATATATATATATTTATTTCAGAAGTTCCAGAAGGCCGACGGGGTGTCTCGGTAATCTGTTTATACGGCTCTCGCGAAGGCAAACGCATACACACGGATATAAGCAATGTCCGGGGCCCCCAATGGGCTCACGAGGGATATACAATAAGACAATTATGCGCGGTTGGAACGGATGGACAAGAAGATAGGAGACGGATTAGTTGGTAGCCTCGCGCGGTTCTTAAGTCCCAATCAGCGGAGATACCAAAAAACCCGCAAGAGAGAGATATATGTATATCGACTTTGGGTATTTATCACGAGTCACTTCGTTCGCATCACAACAGAACATCTCGGTCAGCCGATGAAGAATATAGTATAATGTATAGGTAGATGCTACGATTTCCCCGTTCGTAAAGCGTGTCCTGTGTGGCGAGTCCACGAGACAAAATCTCGCCACGGTTCTTGGGTGATGACGCGCAGCGGGGTGCTAATGCCCCCGGAGTCGCATTTCTGACCGAAGCTTCTGAATCTCGACAGAAGCGTCTTCCTCATCTACCGTGAAAGAGCCGGACGTAATAAAGCGATTCGTCGATCGTCGTCTTTCGATGGTACATAGATTGTTGAACAAAAAAAAAAAGAAAAAAAAAAAAAAAAAACAACCCTCCGGAAACCTTCGAATTGACATTTTCAGATATTCAAAGACATCGTTTACATCGCCTTCGATCTCATCTGCTCATCGAATCTTATTTTTTAATCTCCTTATTAACCCTCCAGCAGCACACTGGGGATTAGAAGACACAGTTGATACGTAAATTTTTTTGAATTTGTTTAAAAAATTCAATTTTTATTAATAAATATTTGTAACATATACCAGATATCTGAAAAAGTATCTTTGCTAAACATTTTTTTTTTTTGTTTTTTAATCTCGTAATACTTCGAAGATCTAACGAAAAATTCAAATCCGCAGTGTGCAGACGAGAGGTCCGAAAAATATGGACGCTGAGGGTAAAACAATTTCTTCAAAAAAATCTACTGAGATTAATTCCTTTTTTAAAATAATTTTCACTGTCTTAAATTATCCATAATCACCGGAGATTTCCATTTTTTTTTTTTTTTTTTTTTTTTGGGATAAATTTACCGGTGGGGTAAATACCGTAGTCGAAGGAGTAAAAGAGATAGAGAAAAGGGCGAAGATTTAGGTGTCGTGAAGGATTTTCTCCCGAGGCGTAAAGTGATTCTTTTTTGTCAATGATTCTCGTTCGGATCGTGTTAGACTAGGAGAGAACGCCCTTATAGTGGCACAGAGAGAGGCATTGTACAAGGGATAGTCGTAGAGAGGCTGTATAGGTTCAGTCGTTCCGCCGTATCCCCGACCACCACAGAGCCTACAAAAGCCTATGTCCCCGTATTGTCGTTGATTTGTGGTCACTAATTTTCGTGACTTCAACGACACGAAGAACTGACCGTTTCAACCTTCTACTGCCTTCCCCTCTCCACTATTTTACCCCATTAGCTGGCCATTCTTAAAACCACAAGCGAGTTATGTTGCGAGAGACTCTACGTTGCTGCAGTCTATATACCACCCTGATAGCGCACTTGAGGGTGTATAGTAATAGTTTTCGGGTGTTGCCTTTGAAATTCGAGACATTTATAGCGACGGGGAAGAAGGGAAGTATCGCGGTGTGGGACAAGATATATCCTTTTTTTCTCCTCCTTATATTTCACTGATTGGTGGGTTCAAAAGAATCTGGAAGCTGTGAGAATCTTTTGACGATAATCGAGGAAAAAAAAATTATATATCCTTCATTCAAGGAAATTTTATTTATATCCGAAAAATTATGTTTCAAAATCAACCAAAAATATTTCGCTGTAACAGCGGCAAAAAAAAAAAAAAATTTCTTTACGAAAAATCTTCGATCTCATGTACGAGCGATTACTCGTTCACCAATTTTCCGAGTCATCTTCGCCATCCCATTGAAAATCGGCATTATGATGCTCTCAAGATTTTCATTATTATATTTCCCGAATACGACGATATATACCCTCGGGACGCGTTTCGTTCCTCTCGTTATATCCCGTCGAGAGGAATCACGCCCAGCGCTAACGCCAACTTGACTAATCATGTTGTGCCTTCCTTTACAAGAAGAACGAAAAACGAAATAACCCCCCACAGGTGTTTGTTCGTTTCAGCATCTCGGAAAAAAAAAAAAAAAAAAAAAAAAAAAAAAAAAAAAAATCTCTATGATACTTCAAAGTGACCCTACGATTTTCGTAATACATCGTCATTATTCAAACTCCAAAAATATTCCGAGAAATTCTCGTCCAAGCGTCACAAACGGCAGCTCATCATTATAGTTATATTGACGCGAGACTCCCGAAGCTGGATCATCGTTGCGACATATTCAATCTATAGCTAAGATCTTCTAACCACGGAACTCCCGTGAATTTTCCATCTCTCTATAAGTCTCTTTCATTCGCGTTACAGAAAAGAAGACTTAGACGTTGACAAAGCTTCTGACAATATATATATATTTTTTTTATATACCGAATATATATATCTCGAGAGCAATCGCACCGCGGATATATAGTTTTATACTCCCGTGGCGATGGCGCGCGTAAGAAAGCTGCGATTAATTCGAGCGATGTGTTAAAACGCGCGTAGTCTACAGTAACGCAGATATACATATATCTATGTATATAGACGAGGTTACGCGCCAGTCGGGGGCATGTAGAAGAGAAGCAATATAACGGTTACTTCGGAGAGTCCGAGTTGGCGAGAGAGTTCTCTCGGTTAGCAATGAACGAGTGTACCTACGAGAACGCCATCATCATCTCAGAAACTTTATCGTAAGAGAGAGAGAGAGAGAGAGAGAGATTCTCACATTTTCTATCGCAAAAAAAAAACCATATAAATATAAATCGCGTAGTTAATAATCGAAGCTCGATAATAATTCTCGGCGTTAAATCATCGGATTTATATATCCTGCGATAAATATCAACCGAACGATAACGATAATGTATATATAGCCGGATATTTTGATGATGCGCGACGGCCGTGTGTTTCGTTATTGTGTGCAACTATTCAAACGAATCTCACTCATCCGTACTTCCGGTCGAGTCAAATGCGCTCTCGGGATATCGCGGCGACAGGGATTTTTAACGTTTGTATAAACGCGTTATGTCTGTATACACGTGTATATATGGTGTATATGGTTTCCGCGTAGGATACAACCACTCGGTAGGCTTATGGATACGATGCGTGGGAGACGTTTGACCGTACGATTGGAATCCAAGTAACGGGATTTTACGTCGATCGGAGCTCAACGATGAGGGATTATTCATTGAGAACATTTTTTTCTTTTTTTTTTTGATTGGCGTTTTGACACTTTCGTCTTATCAACGTGTTATTCTCAATTAAAGAAAAATTTATATATACGCAGTTCGAGTTTGAACTGTGCGCGGTGTTGAACCTGAGAGATTCCAAGCAGGTAGAGAATCTCAAGTAGATAGATCGCGGGGCAGGAGGGAGGGGGAGAGGGGGCATAGGAGCAATCGGTATTGGAATTCTCGATGATCGGCCGATGCGAGAAAGAGAGATATAGACTCGTTGGAGGTCGAGTGTATATACATATGGGCGGAGAGAAGCAAACGATATACATATATATAGGTATCTTGTATATCTACAGATAGGAGGCAGAGAGTGTGAAAAGTGGACGACATGGGCAACGCTCGAAAGGTCGCCAAGTAGGAGCGCAGCTAATACCTGACTCTGTGAAATCTACGCTCGGATCGACGATGCACATAGGTTGCATTCATCGTAATATAGAATGTATGTTATAAATAATAATAAAAAAAAAAAAAAATTATTCTCAATTGCTTTATACTTCGAGGAAAATGCAGTGACCTCCGAAATAAAGAATTTTCAATTGAAAAAGCAGCAAAAAATCTTTATACAATCAATGCTTCGATGATTAATTTTTTTGGAGTAATTAACAAGTATATGAAACAAGTAAAAAAAATTAATTTCTTCGAATTGGCCGGAAATCAATAAAGCAAAATTAATATCTCTGATATCTATAAAATGTATCCTTATAGCAGATCGACACGCTCTCGTTTCCTCAAGGCACCTGATATAAATCGGTTAAACGCGCGACTATACGCATCGGCAAATTATGTATGAACCAATTGTTTTATCCATTAGTAATCGATATACGATCAATAGCCGATATATCGACGATTTATGTGCCTAATAACAAAGTAGCGTTGCGTTAATGCAAAAAAGTGGATACGCGCGGCATGGAGATGCGAAGCGTTCCGCGATATACGGGAGTCTATCCCGTTCGCTCGAGAGCACCAGCGCCTTCTTCTTCGTCTTTGTGAGAGCGAAAATTCATATATCCATATGTATCTATTCTCGCGTGTGCGCGTGAGAAGAGGCGCGTGTCTCGGTACGCAGAGGTACGTGTACAACGTAGAGACACGTGAACGTATGTATATATGTATATATTGCGAGGCGCGAGCGCGCCGCGGTGTTTCTAGATGCGAGAGTAGAACTCCGGTGTGCTCCACACACCGGCGTTATTATCAAGAGTGGGAGAACAGAATGCGGAATAGCCTAGAATGTGATGTGAGCGAACGCGGACTCACGGCTGTGTACGCTCTGCTCCGTAGGTCCTGGCGAGTCAAATGCGCGATTCCATGGATCCCTTTACAGGATACAGACACACATACATCGCGACCGCGATGATACGAGAGGACGCTGTCGCGAGGCAGCATCCTCCGCCCGCTCATTATCCTCTCTAAACTTACTACACCTGTGCAGAATGCGTGGTGTGCGCGTATATACGGAAAAAAAAGGGGCAGAAACTCATCCTCACTCTTTCTTTCTCACGCAATCCGATTCTCTCTCGCTAAACGTAAATTAAATACTACCACGCTGTGTCTCACGACCTTCCGCGGCGTCGATGGAATTTCGGCAGATTCTAAACGGCACGAGCCGTTCGTGAATCTTCGCGATAGGATATTTTTCATTCTGCGTATCGCGGACGGGAGGTCGATATATCATTTACGTGTTAATTAGAGAGACTCGTTAAAATTCTATTAATATAACATTCAACGCCCGGAGTATTTCTTATCTCGTGACTGGTTTTTAGTCGCGGTATTCACGAAAATAGAAACATTTTTCAAAGTGACCTTTTTTTTTTTATTTTTTTTTTTATTAATTTCAAAAAATCAATTTACCGATTTTTGTTTTATACGAAAGAATAATGATTAATGTTTTGAATGATTTTTATTGTAGGAAGAATTTTTATACCGGGTTCAGCACCTGATATCGCGTAATGTAGATAGCAACAAAAAAAAACCTCGGGCTATTGTCTGTATTATGGTTCGATCTATCGTGTAGGTAACAAAGGGTGATTATTATAACGTCGATCAATATAGAGATAAATATCGATAGAGATTGATGGATTGCAAAGCATGAAGAAATAAACTTCCATGAAATATCATTACGCACGGAGACAATCACGACAATCAGTTCCACACGCAACTCTATACATCCATAGTATACGTATAGTATACGCGTATATCTCTTCTATCCATTATGACGTGTTTATTCCTCGCGGCGAACTGAATTACATATGCAACAAATGGATAAATTACACGCGCGCGTGGGAGGTTCGCCTTGCACCCGTAAAGTGCATAACCAGATCGAGTCTTTACAATTTTAATCGCTCCTCTATCGATGCGAAGTCTCATTAAGTGCCAAGCTGATTCTCAAGTTCGAACGATAGCAAAATTGTATATTTTATAATAACGAGATATAGCATCGAAGCGTAAAGGATGCCGGCAATCAGACGTGAGGTTACGAGGGCACGAGAACCACTGAGACTAACGTTTTTTTCCCTTCGGCACTGTCAGCAAAACGAAATTCTTTGACGTACCAAACCAATCATTACTTAATTTTTATCCAAGTATATCTTTTTCCGATTCGAAAAAAAAAAAAAAAAAAAAAATCGATACTATTTATTCTATTAATTTTGTACACGAGAGCGATGTGAATTTTTCGTTTGACCTTTTATATTGACTAATTAGAGAAAATATCTATTGAGAAATGCAATAGAGAAGCTTCAGGGGTTTTCTAGCAATGGTTCTTGTCTCGGCAATTTAATGGAAAGTCGATAGAAACAAAGAGATATTTAGCTAATGCGCTCTGGCGAAGCGCGTGTCTATCGACGATGCACACGGCATCCTGCTGCAACGATTGTCCTTGCGCCGCCGACAGCAAGAGCGTCTATGCCGCGCACCAGCTTAGTTTATACAGAACAATATTATGCATAGGTGAGATTGTTCACAATGCTCTTCATGCAGACATGTGCAGCGCTCGACCTGATCTCGATTTACATTTGCCGCGGTAATGGCATCGACTACGAGTTGATTTATAAACTCCGTTTATAAAGACCCAACAAGCATTGACGACAACGTTCTTTGCGAACGGTGCGAAACGTGCATCTCGCTGTCTATTCCGCGTATGTGTAATGCTCGACGGAGCAAATGTTGGCTTTCTGCACGGGTTGTGCGGAGAGGTTTAACGTTGAAAACTCCGCACTGTGACACGGATGACCCCGTTACTTGTTATTTTACCTATCATCGAGTTCTAATCGACTACGACGACGAGAGAACAAAGACACGCTTTCGACTCAGTATATATTTTACAATACGTGTTATACAGAAATAGTATGTACAAGAGATACTATGCGAATGGCAGTTGCGTCACATGTGTCTCTTTTCGCGAAACGCCAACATGCGTTTTTGTCCGAACTATGGAAAGACTTAAAGACGACGACGATCCTAAAGTGGACTCGAGACGCGACAAATTCTTCTTCTCTCAACACCGATAAGATCCGGCGGAACTTGAGGATAATCTGTACAAACACGCGACCAAAGAGCGAGAGAGAGTCAAGTATAACGGAACTCAAACATTCTAATCTCAATGTGACATTGAATGGCGCATGGACTGCGCAAGAATCACGCATAACCCTTTTTTCTTTCGAAGACTCGCATTCCGCTGTTACGAATCGTGAATTTCATCGATATATGGCAAAAAAATAACTTTTTTTCTTCTTCTTTGATTATCAACGTTCGGCTTGATTTCGGAATGTAATTATTACAAAAATCGTTATCAGAGCGAAAAATTACGCGGAAATATGCGCTCGAGAAGATTTTTTGAAAATTTATTTTCTAAAATCTCCGAAGGACCTATTTATTGTCATTTTTTGTGTTTCTATTGCAAGTGTAATAGCTGGAAAAAAAAATCATCGATAACTCTTCGAATTACCCTATCGCGGCAAATTATTTTCCGTGGTTAACCAGTAAACGCCCGTTTTTCCTGACGTTATTTTATCGGTAAGGAATGATATGGCTGTTTAAAAATACCGAAAAATTTGATTTTTTTTCTGCAAAACCGGTTGGTTGAATTTTTTTCACCAACGTTTCAAGGTTATCCGGAGTTTATCGATAGACGTTTTTTTTCCGTCGCAAATATGCCGCTTATCTTACTCCCACGCGAATATTTGATAAAACCAAATAAAAAATGATTTTTCGGCGATTTTATAAAAAAATAAAGGAAATTTCAGCTTCGCTCGAACCCCGAGAGAAGAAATATAAATTTTTTTTCATTTTCAAAGCAACGATTAGTGAAATTGCGAAAAAAAAGGGTAATCGCTTATTTATTATACATCGATCGGTATTCGCGCAATATTATATTTAGCCTTATGATACTGGAATGCCGAATTGATTACGATCAATTTCACGTAGCCACAGAAGCGTGTACCAATAGAAGCGGGAAGGGTTTATATGAAAATCCTTCGGCAACTCGGGGTACGATGATGCTGCGCGAGTATAGCGCCAAGAGATCGGCGACTGCTACGGCTTATTCGCTAACAATATAAGTAGGTCCTCTATAATCGATCGCCGATCATAAAACCCACGCGGTATCTATCTCTCTCTTTCACGTTGTTTCGATGTATAAGCAACTCTTGTGGCATATCGTCGTCGTGCCGTCGACTCCCGGATGAATAAGAAACAGAAGGTAGAAAATACAAACGTGAGGCGAATTGAGACTGAGTTGCACATACATCCGTGAGTGATAGAGAGCTTCGTCGTCGTGTGCGGATGAGATCGAGACCCGGGGGCACGATGAATTTCTGAAGTTCTTCGATCGAAGGGAGGGAAGGGAGGGGGGGGGGGGGTGGATGTAAAATCGAATGTGATCGACACCTTCTCCCCGCTGTGCAATTCGGCCTGCAGGTATATATATATTCAGAGAAGGCACCGTCATTCGTATCGTCATCGGAAAAAAAAAAAACGACTCTCGGCGATATATTCTTATCGCGGCCGCTTCGTCGCGAAACACCATCGATCACTCCTCCTCGAATAATACGTGCGTTCGAAGGCCAGACAAATATACTATTTATATTGTCGAAAAAAAAAAAAAAAAAAAAAACAAATTCTCTTCGAGAAAAATATTTCGCTGCTATTCCAGCCGCGATTCGTTCGAACAAACGCACACAAACTTCTGTTTGCACTTCAGGTGCAGTTCTCACACTCGGATATATCGAACTCGATCGCTCGTTTCTATATCTTCGCGAATACCTGAACGGAATTATGGAGCGATATATAAAAATAAAAAAAAATCATCGGAAATAATAATAATCGAAATATATATAGCAGACAATATGTATTGTCTTCGTGAATGCGATTATGCATAAAACGTTATAGTTTCCACGGTAACCAATGAATATATTACACACGAGAGTATAGCGAGTAACGTCGAGTTTGTAATATATATTCGAGATTTCCGGTAAAGCTGAAGAGCCGCGGAGACTCCGGTGAGAGTCGTACTCTACACAGGTTGTGCAGCGCGGAGCTTATGTTGCCGAAGCGTATAGTTGTATATCGGTGCAAATGTAGCCGTCATGGGAATGCAGAGGTCACGGGAATTCCTGAATAGCGAAATTTATATCATATACAGTAAAACTCCGATTATCCGGGGCGTTTTAATCCGGTAGTCAATTAGGTGTCCCGAGTCATTCGATTTTTCACGCGCGATCGACAAGCATTCGACTTGCAAATTTAATCAGACGGCAATCCATAAACTCAATATTCTGTAATCTATAAAACGGCTAATCGATAAAGAAGCCGACTGATTGAAATAGTATTGCGTACCATTTAGCACAACGCTAGAAAAATAAAATAAAAAAAGAAAAACCGCGTCGTTACTGAGAGTTTGTCGTGTTTAATTCTATACGAAACTCGAATTTTTGGTGATAACGTTGAAAATAAAAGAGCTTTACGATTGATTTGCTAGATAATCGAAGTTTTACTGTAGCAAATATGAACTTTACCTGCCGTTTATCCGTTGTTATATCTTTTTTTATCAACCCTCGCGGATGGTATTAATTTTTTTTTCCTTTTCTAATCTGCCTACGGCTTCGAGACAAAGATTATCCTCGAGCGTTACCGTTAAATCGTTTATTACATATTCTTCCGATTCAAGCTTCTGTGTGATCTGCTCGACGTGTAAGATGAAAAAATAAAAAAGAAAAACCGCGTCGTTACTGAGAGTTTGTCGTGTTTAATTCTATACGAAACTCGAATTTTCGGTGATAACGTTGAAAATAAAAGAGCTTTACGATTGATTTGCTAGATAATCGAAGTTTTACTGTAGCAAATATGAACTTTACCTGCCGTTTATCCGTTGTTATATCTTTTTTTATCAACCCTCGCGGATGGAATTAATTTTTTTTTCCTTTTCTAATCTGCCTACGGCTTCGAGACAAAGATTATCCTCGAGCGTTACCGTTAAATCGTTTATTATATATTCTTCCGATTCAAGCTTCTGTGTGATCTGCTCGATGTGTAAGATGAGGAGGGAGAAGGGGGTGGAGGGAGGGACACGAGAGTATATTACTATAGTGTAACGAATGCGCTCAGTCACGTTAGAAAGTCGCAGGCGGTGGCGGCGCGGCATCGGTCCACGATTCACCGGCGTGCACTCCAGCGGCAGCAACAGCAGCAAGCATTGCTCCACTCTAAGAGCTCAAAGCATCGAGAAGCAAGCAAGCAAGCAAGCAGCAGCAACAGCAGCAGCAGCAGCCGCACTCGACGCTCATGATCCCGACGAGAGCGAGCCTCGTCGACGGTTGTTGCATGCGCGAGAGAGACTCGAGAGCTCAGGCGCAGATACCAATCTTGTTTCTTGACCTATATCCGCGTTTGCATCCTTGCGCAACGTCTTTGAAAGGCGTCTTCGAAAATTCCGGTGTGTTCGATATAACGATAGAAATCAAAAGTTACTCACTTCAAATTTCGTACTCCCTAATCATCAACGCTTACGTATAATTTTTTTTTTTTTTTTCACTTTCGTAGACAATAATTAAAATTTTTAGTATATTTTCGTATCGCGTAGTCAGAAACGGCGATAAACATGTAATTCCTTCATTTTAATATCTAAATCATCTATTTACTTGTTGTTTTTTTGCATTTTTTATTAAATGCTTTCGGCAAAATAATTCTTAATAATAGAAAAAAAGATCGAGAAAATTTGTAAAATTGGGTATGAAATTGAATCGATTTATAATGAAAATTGATTTTAAATCGTTCTAATGTATAAGGGATAACGGTAGAATGAACACCAATACGTGAAAGAGATTCTGCGGATGAAGAAGAGGATGCATAGTAGTAAAGCGCGTATGAGTATAAGAGTTACAGTGGATGTATAGGTAGCCTGTTGCCGGACCGTTTTCGTTGGGCGGAGGCTGTGCTCTTGGCCTGGCGCTGCGCCGGTACTCGCGGAGCGGCCGGCGCTTTCCTTCCGAGAGTACCGTTACGTAGGTGCTCTCTCGGCAGCAGCAACAGCAGCAACAGCCGCAGCAGCGGTGGCCGTCTCCGTTCGCCCCGTTCCCCGTAAATCCCCCCGAGAACCACCCGACTCGATGTACCCCAGAGGTCCAGAGGCCCTGACCACGGGCCTGCAGGCTCTGGGGCGAACCTTGAGCACGCGCCGTTCCTTCAGCAACGACACAACCAGCACAGCGAAGAGAAACATCGGAGAACGGTGAGCATAACCGGAGTCTGTTTTGCTCTGTCTTCCTCCTTTACCCTTATCCCGTATATATATATATATATCTTACGAGAAACCGGCGCGCGCGCGAGCGCTCACTCTCGATTTAATTATTACAACAGCTACGTCGTGCTTGTCGACAACGATGACCAGTTTTCTCACTCCTACGTACGCGAAGAAAAAAAAAAAAAAAAAACTTAAACGATGCACCTGGACTTTTCGGTAAATTTCGTATTGACGGGGATAGAAAAAAATTTTAATTTATGTTAATTTGTTTTGTTTAAACAAAAAAGGGATCAGTTAACCGGAAAATTTGATTCTACGGAATAGAAAAAAAAAAACAAAAAAAAAGTTTTACTGTTCCGTGGAGTAGAATTATTTTCTTTGGTACTGTGCCAGTCGAAGGTAAAAGAAGAGAGTGTGGGTATATCTCGATTCTCGTGTGTCTCAACTTTATACGATTCCACCGTCGATCGTTTCTAATTGATCGATCTCGACCGAGCGGTTGAACGTGAGAACCGTCACCTGGATTAACCGGTGTGCCGCTCGCGCGCTACCAGCAAATACCATTAGCGGCGTTTCTTCGATTCTCGTGCTCGTTTTTTTTTTTTTTTTTTTTTTTTTTTTTCTTTTCTTCTATTAGTTCATTTAACAGGAAGAAGGAATTTGTGAATGAAATAAAATAAATTTCTTTCGATCGACGCGAAGATCGTAAGTTTGAGATGATTTTCGAATTTACGTTTTGCTGGAGAGATTGTGTTCCGGGGTTACGCGTCGGACAAAGAGAAAACTCCCTCCGTGAAGTTACACGCGATTTTATATGTGTAATAACGTTGCGATATAACGTACGATGGATCGTAATAATACGATGCCCTACGCCTTGCAAACCGGTCATCCCTGCAAGTATATGTATTCTGGGAATTCTAGCAATTCAACCGCCATGAATAATACCGTGTGGCGCGGACGATCTTTTGCGAACGTAAGATAGGCGTATTGTTCTCACACAGAGGTAATAATAAGCTTAGCGAGGGCCTCTTTCGTTGATGCATGGAGATACAAGGCGTCGTTCGTCGTCGTCTTGTGCTCAACGCGTCTCGAGATGTGTTGACCGGGCGCGCGCGCTCGCGAGCGAACGCTCGCTGACGGGATTTGCTCGCGAGATGTGCGTCGCGCCTCGCACACGCCAACCCGGAGAAAGGAAGGTAGAGAGAAAGCTCCTGATAATGACGAGTGGGCGCGAAGGTTCCAACGTGTACCGGCGAGATGAACGAACGAACGGCCGGCAGACTTCGAGACTCTGGAGATACATACGGAGTGTAGGTATCGGAGGTCTTTAGTTGCCGAAGAAAACGGAGCGGAAGGGGGTCAACGGAGTCGGTAAAATTGACGTAACGCGGTAGCTGGTCATTCGAGTATATGTATCATTATATCGTGAGCATCGAGACGGGGTCAGTTCCACAGCGATTTATATGAATTTATAAAAGAAAATTTTTTTTTTTATTTAAAAAATTGTTTACAAGGAATTAAGCGCAATTGTGAGACAACGTGAGGATTCTATCATTCGCTAATTAATGAACATTAATAAGTTACTTCGGAGTCTTTTTTTTATGGACAAAATCAGATGAAAGTAAAGCAGAGTATCTTTTTTTTACTCCAAAACATTTTTCATTTTTTTTTTCTACGCGATCTATAGAGCGAACGTATGCAAGGATCTCGTGATAAAAAAAATAGATACGTTCGTATGTTAAACGCGATGTGGAGATTATTTTCTCGACAAAGTCACAAAGATTGAGAGCAGCTCGAGTCTCGGTATTATATACAACGACGATAATGAATCTCGTTGCTCACGGGCGGCGATCGATCGAGAGCGAAAAAGAAAAGGTCCGTCAGCCCAAATGTGTCCAACTTTCACTCTTGCGGACTAACGACGATCAGCGCGAAAACCGGTGCCAGACACACATACGTTCGCACGCAGTCGCACGTACATACGAGAGTTTTCGAAAGAAGTCTCGCGATTGTTTCCATTCGGCTAGCATCGCGGCTCACACAGCTTCACCGCTCGTTCGCTGTTATTTGCTTTGCGAATATTATGAGCAACGCGAGAGTCCTCGGTACCTTTGGATATACTGTTCAGGATAGCGGTGCACACGTTGGTGCGTATACCGCGTACGTGACTATAGGAAGATCAGCGAGCATCGAGAATGTTTTTTTTTTTAAGATGCGTACCGACGCGCATTCTATGAGGACGGGGTCTCCCTTACGCGCTGCGTAGCAATCATGTCAGCGACGCATGCCGCACGCTGGAACGCATGTAAATCCTTTCTTCGCTTCGTATACAATATATAGTATATATATATATATATATATATATATATGTATATACATGCGTACGTATCACCCGAGTCCGCGGCGTGTATATAACTCTATAGCGAAGCTAAATTATACGGCTAGCGTCGTCTTTCTCTTCGTTCGGGATGTATACGAATCTCGATTATCCTCGTCACAAAAAGCTTCGAGTATCTACTTCTCTGAGACAATCGGGAATTATGTTTTATGAAAAAAAAAAAAAAAAAAAAAAAAAACCTCGAAAAAAATTGAGAAAAAGGAATCACAGCGTTTTTTTTTCTCAAAACTTTGCGCACTTCGCTAGACTCGTCAAAGCGTCTTCGTACAACGGATATACAAGGCAAAGTAAGAATGGAAAAAAAAAAAAAAAAAAAGAAAAAAAAAAAACCGAAGAAAAATAAAAAGGCGAAAAAAATAACGTACAAGTCGAATGTCTCATAGCGCACCATTAAATCGAACCTCATTAGCATGGATGGCGTGACGCCACTTCACAGTTATTACAGGAGAGATAGCAATGCTTTACAATCCAGTCTCGCTGCTAGTCCGTAATGCTAATGTGTTATACAGCTGAGAACTTCCGTGCTGCTTGTGCTGCTGGTTGTATTGCCTGTTGGGTTTGTACTCACTGTCGCTACAAAGCGCTCCTTTACGGACATTACGTATGTAATAGCTCGGGGTACCGCATGTGAGGTCCCCATATTCACTGGTACGACAACCTCATGGGCTATGCGAACGAAGAAGACGATCTTTTTCCATCTCTCGTAAACATCGAGTGTTATAACGACAACGGTCAGAGAAGATATCACGAGACGACGTATTTTTCGCGTATTTTATTTTTATTTTTTTTTTTTTTCCTTTTTTTTTATTCTTAAGCGCATTCAATTCCGAGAGAGTCTTTCTGGGATTCGGATTACAAGCAGCAGCCAACTTACAGCCAGTGACTCTGTCATCCGAGAGCTAATCGTCCATTAAATTTCTGCCACACGCGTATTTTTTTTTTTTTTTTTTTTTTTTTTTTTTTTTTGTCATGGAAAACGACGACTCTCTCGTTAGATTCCAGGACAAGCAAACACACGACGAGTGAGAGACTCTCTCATCTCCTCTGTGTCTCGACGACGAGTGAGACGACTCTGAACTCGAGGCTTCGCGAGACGCTTGATATGTTTGTTGATACCCCCGCAATACAAGTATATAATATAATATACCGTGAGTATAAAACTATCGAGGTGAACTCAGCCGTGAAATGCATATACGATTTCATGAAGCAGAAAGTTGCATTGCACGGTGAGCGCCGGGGACAGTCATCATTTATTATGCTATAGATAGATTTTTCATATTTTTCTTTTTTTTTTTTTTTTTCTTTCCCTTCAATTCGTCGAGTAGATGCAACTGGGATAACTTTAGACGGGGAAATGTATTACACGAATTTTACGGAGTTTATCGGGAGTGCGAACTTTGCAGGCGCTTTAGTAATCAACGATCAATGACATCGTTTGTTGCACATCGAGTTAACATTTCGCGATGAGAATATATAGGTCGCAATTACCGTCATGCCGAACGGTGTACCGATGTATATATAAAGGACAATACACAATAAGGTCGCTTGGTAATTTCCTGTCTGCAAACCATCGGCAAACTGTCGAGGTACGCGTTATTCTTACTCGAGATAGACGGAGAGAGATACTCTCCTCACCTCTCTACCAATACGTTTCGTACACAGGCTTTGTTCAGACTCCCCTTAGTGACAATCTCATTTGGTAAATGCGATAATAAAAGTTTCTGGTTGAGTCTCCAGCGGGGTACGACGCTACGGTAGTTCCCGATGAACTCAGTGGTATATATGACGCGGGTAACCTTGTTGCTAAATTTTATGCGTTAATACGGAGAGGATTTCTCATCGTAGAACTCGAAAGGCTCAATAATTATGAGCGAAGAAATTGCCGTTTTCTCCGTGACCGTTGAAGGGTTAATTCTCTACCGAAAGATGCAAAGTCCGTAAGTGTATTCCGAGAGTGCAATAGGCTACATTGAGATACAATCTCGAAAGAAAATTGGTACCTACTGTGATATCCTAGCGAGGATCATCGAAGAAAATCGCAGCGGTAGCCTAAGCTGTTTAATCGCAAACCGCGTATATCGCATGTCTTACAATTCGCGTTTAAATTTGCTATGCGAACTCAACCGTGAATAACGATTTTTGCTCATACGCCGAACGATTATACGCTGTGTTAGTTGAGTTTCGTTAACTCTTCGATGGTACAGCAGATGGGATTTCTACGTTTCCATCAATTTGCTGCGGAAATCGCGCGTATTGATCGCGGAAAATTCACGAATTATTTGCTCAATTCTTCGAGACTTATTGTCTTTTTTTATTGTTTCTTTTTGTATTTTAATTAATTTTAACATCAACTACGGGATTAATAAAACGATGATAATCGTTTTGTGCTTCTAATTGACCCCTACGCATCGCGGAAAATTCACGAATTATTTGCTCAATCCTTCGAAGACTTATTGTCTTTTTTTATAGATTCTTTTTGTATTTTAATTAATTTAAAAATCAACTACGGAAATAATAAAACGCTGATAATCGTTCTATTGTTCTAATTAACCCCTACGAATCTAAAGATCTTTTCGACATTTTTTTTCGGATGTTGAAAAACATTAAAAAGTTGTAAAAAATGAAATAAGAGATAAGTAAGCAGTTTGCCACTATTATTTGAAGGAATAAAGAAAAATCATAATTCAACGTGGACGCCTACTTAATTTATCGTTCAGGTGAATTCTTTTCTTGTTTGTTGCCTTTTTTTTTTTTTCAAGAAGCCAGCGTAACCGTCATTTACGATCGAAGCTCTCCCCTATCGTTTTTAATGGATGTTAACCAATGCATCTCGCAAGGGACGCACAGCGTATGAGGCTAAAGAGCAAATAGTTATAAGGAAGGGTTCGACGACGTTGCGGTACGTTATTTACTCACTGTATAACTCCCTCATTATAATCGACCGGTAGATCCTATACTCGAACTCGATAGGTGGTCAGAATACGTTCCTCCGTGGGAAATAAAAGAGAGCGAGTGAGAAAAAATCGTAAGAGATGGAGGGAGTCTCGCTACAGTGAACGTATGGATATATATGTGTTATTATAAAAAGCTTTTATAAACGTGACGACTAAGTGGCTCTCGTTGTAAATATGTGTATATAAGAGAGCAGAGTGATCACGTTATTAGGGTGATTACATCGTACGGTAATCGAACTTTAACCGGTCTGCCCACAATTTTTGTACGGCAAAGAGTGCGCCGTGCTACGTATACGGGGCACTCGAGAATAAAGATGCTATCCTACCGAAAAAAAAAAAAAAACCTTCGTTTCTTCGTTTTGTTTTTTCAATATTTAAAAAAAAAAAAAGTTATCGATTCATCAAATAAAATGAGATAATTGATTGCTGAAATAAAAATTTATTTCGATGTAATTAAAAAAAAAAAAAAATTAAAAATTGCGGACTATATAGCGACGAATGTAATGAGCTCCGATTTTCGGTAAGAAAAAAACGAAAAAAAATTGTACCGATTCTAAAGCAGTCTGTGCGAAGCCTCTTTGGTCGAACGCGTGTCCTCACGCATCGCCGAACGCAGAGAATATCGAAGTAACACAACACACGGGTAAGAAGAACTTTACACCGACGAATATCACCCACGCGTGAATTCACCCACGCGGATCACACACGTGTATACAAAGCTTCGTTGCGTTGGTATTAAACATCGTGTAAGGGTATGGAATATAATCGGTGGGCGCGTTCGGCGTTTCACGCTTCGTGACGCGCATCATATCTGTTTCCTGGCGCGATCATTGCGCGAGTTCTGTTGAGCACCGAACGTATGCGAGAGCTTTGACTACCCGAATCACTTATTTGTCGAGAAGGGTAATCGTTCGTAATTACACGACAAGGATTCGCGAAGTATAATTTTTTAATTTTTTTTTTCTTTACACCCGAAGAGATCGGACACAAGTGAAACCTTTGTATAAATAATTCTGCGCGATGTCTTCATGCCTTTGAGATAATTAACTCGTTCCGAACGAATCTCACGCCTGCGCCGGATCATCGTAATTGTAACTCGTATGTAAAATTTATCGCAAATTAACACAATCCATAAACCAAAAATAATTATTACTCCGAATAAAAAAAAATCGTTAAAAAAATATCCCTATTTGGCAACGAAACGCGAAGTGTTAATCGACGAAGTCATGTAGATATCGATTGAAAGATATTCGTCAAAAATAATTATTACTCCGAATAAAAAAAATCGTTAAAAAAATATCCATATTTGTCAAGGAAACGCGAAATGTTAATCGACGAAGTCAGGTAGATATCGATTGAAAGATATTCGTCAAAAATAATTGTTACTCCGAATAAAAAAAATCGTTAAAAAAATATCGCTATTTGGCAACGAAACGCGAAGTGTTAATCGACGAAGTCAGGTAGATATCGATTGAAAGATATTCGTCTCGATTTTTTTTTTTTTTTTTTTTCAACGAGAATAAATAGGTATACGAGAAAAAGGGGATCGTCGTCGCCGATATCGAATCTCTATCGTGTAACAAACAATATGCCCGAGTTAAACTTCTCCTTCTGGTATTGTTATAAATGCCTCTATGCCGCTATTTCGCAAACTTCTTCATCGCCGTTACATTCCCACGATAGGTAAAGTATTATATGAGGCATCGTCTCCCCGGACAGCCGATTATTTATGGCCCAACGTCACCCCGATAATTGCACCTCATTGATTTCGGTAGTCTCGCATTTCGTATACTCTTACGGAACTTCTCCGATGTATTAAAACAAAAGAAATAAAAAATTGAAAGCGCCCCATTATGACCAATGCAACCCCTCGGTAAACTTATACATACGTATATATAGCATTGTACGCGCATATAAACGCCTGGAATATGCCTTAGAATTAGTTACCTCGCGAGCTTTCACGCGCTCATTTCATATGCGATAGCTTGATTACCTGGAAGCGTGTAACGAGTTAATTGTATACGTGGTGCAATTGCGAAGTTATAATACCTGCATATCTAACGTTTACACGAGGCGGGGCAAACTTTAGTACACAAATACACTCGAGAAGTCTCTGTCTCTCGGCTCATCTATTCTCCCTATTATGCGCTTCGGATAGTTTACTTCTTAATCTCCTTAATGTCGCAACGTACTATGCGATGTGATCGTTCGCGGGTTCTTCAACATCCCGACGATACCGGCATAAGAGCGGATTTCTCTCGAATAAATTACTCCCAACCGAAATCTATATCCGATGAAGAATTAGAAGAAGCGATTGCTATTGCTGCTTTACTGTGACAACGAAATCGCTAAAAAAAAAAAAAAAAAAAAAAAAAAAAGATCGCAACAGCACCATGTGCGGCTCACGTATTGACGATAATATATAAATTCTCTTTGCTACAGAGTTGCTGGACACTATATCCATCGCGCTTTTTTACTCTTTTATATACATATAGCTATATATATAATGTTCGCGAAGCTCGCGCGCGTAACTCCGCTCAAATCCATTATGGCAGTCCGTGAACAATAACTCTTCTGAACTCTCGGTGGATTTAATGGTCGCGTCCATCTATTTACCCGTGGAAGGAAGCGGAAGTGGCTGATGGGTAGATAGGTCGAGCGTTTTGTAACTAATTTCGTGAGTAAATTGTCCGGAACATTGGTTTGGTGCACTCGAGAAGCGAAATAGCGAGTGAGTATTATGTATAGAAACAAACTGTGAAGCACTCCTCCCTCCCCAATCCCTTCCACTATCTTGTGAACGATGTGCCAACATCGTCGTCGAATAATCAAATACGTATACGGGAAGCATGAAATACCGTCACTGTACCCTCATTCCCCGCGCTGCCGCCCGCTGCCGCCCGCTGCCGCCACCCCCTTCTCTCCCCATTAATAGGACAATCTCTGTACGATCGCTTGACGTTTATCGTATTTATTACGGCTCTATGATACGTATGCGTATTATATGATGGAGATAAAGTAACGAGAGCTCGTTGTTTCATCGTCGCATCGATATACATACATAAAACGCGAGAATAGATCATCCGCTGATACACGGTGGTTTACGATCGCTTCAGAACGACGCCTATACTTTATATTTTTATAATGCTACAGTTACGATATTACCCGCCGTTCGATGTCGCGAGACGATTAATGAATTGTTATAAATTTATTAATCTATCAAATCGACATTTGCATAACGCTAATGGCAATTTTAACGCGCGAAAAAAATAAGTTAAATGGGAGTCCATTTTTTTTTGTAACGACAAAATCGTAATCATTGTTTTGACAATTAATGGATTGAATCTCTTCCCATAAAAGGCTAAAAATAAAAAAAACAGCAAGTAGTTTGCGGAATTGCAAGATACGATGAGATAAAATAGTAAAATGCATAAATTTTTTAGGGGTGTTACGTCCCCCGTAAATCGATTTTTTCGTAAAGTTAATGAAAATCAAACGACTAAAACTAATTAATTGAGATAAATTAATTTTTTTAAATAATGAATAAAATTATCGAACGATTCCGGAGATGAAAGAATTATCGGGATTTATAAGGGCGGAAACACGGGACAGAGTAGTGGGATACATCGGGTGGAGATAATTTATGCTTATAAGTTTGGAAAGAAATTTTCTTTCGGAACGAATCGAATGAACCTGCATGAGAATCGCTCACGGAGAAAGGAGTATTATTTTGATAAATCCCAAGCGTACGAAGAGGTGCACACGTGAGAGATCAGGTACGACGGGGCGAAATGCATGCGCGATGCAACGCGAGTAACTGCACGAAACACCCACTCGTCTTCTTCGTTGGGTTCTTAAACGACGTGAGTCACTGCTCGGCAAGACTACTATCTATACTATTATCCCAGTGGGATTTTGCTGCGCGAATCTCTCAATCTTTTTTCATGACGTTAAAACATCTCCAGCTATTTAATATCTTTCGTTAAAAAAATTTTTTTAATTTTTTTTTTTAATTGATAAATAAACGATTTTACAGGGTAGTTAATTAAGAATTATGTTGCTTCGTAACTCAATCGCGCAATGATAAATAATCAAAGGGGTCTCGCGAAGCTCTCTGACCAAAAGGGAGGTGAACCGTGGAAACGCTTCGTCCGGTCACCTCACGCCGTTGGACACATACCTTTTCATTCCGGATATGGTAATCGTGAATTTCCGTTCGTTCATCAGAGTAACTATTGCCGACTGCTATACCATACAACCCGCGGATACATATATTGCACGTGTCGCGTTTAGGATTACCCTAAGTGTGACGAATGTGGTCGGCTTACCGGGGTCTCTTTGGGTCAACAATCGTTAAATAACTACTGCATTAAGGGCGGGGAAATTAATGAATTATATCTGATCGTGAGAGAGGGTAGCAATGCCAAAGCCGAGGGAACCACAACCCCTCGATATGCAGTCGAAAAAAATGTGAACGAAGGGGCGAAGAACGGTATCACCGATGCGTGAACCCTTCGAATTCCGAAAGACTTCGATACTCATGAAATAATCATAGCGTTGAACTTTCGTCGGACTTTATCTATTCGCGTTTCCCGCTTACGGATTTCCGTGAAAATTAAGTACGCAATGTACTCCGAGTGACAAACACGTAAGACACGTGGGGTACAAGAGGAAAGACTGAAGAGAACATGTAAAAGAATGAGAAAAGTAGAAAAATAAAAAAATGAAGAGAGAGAGCCATATACCCTTCTTCTTTGTAATATGCGACGCGTGTCCCAGACAGACGGCGTATCAAAGGATATTTACCTTGTCAACATTATAGCTTTAACGTTGGGAACGCCGCGACGGGCAAGTGGTGAGCGTAGAGTGAGAGATGAGGGGAGAACGATACCGAGAGAGCAACGGGACACACACGTAGAATGAGAAAGAAACGCGACAGAGGGGAAAAGAGAAGACTCGGCAGCCCAACGCATGATAGTAGTAATAGGTACCATTACTTTGCCTTATTATTTTATGACCCGCGTTTATATAAAGTCAATACATTATCCATATCGTTCACATACGTATATATATAGTATAAAACGCATATACAAGTTTGTCGCCCGTTTTCTTCCTTGTTTTAGACCCGCGAGCATCGACGACGCACACGAGAGAGACTGTGGCGCAATGAATAAGCGTCGATTTTTTTTTTTTTTTTTTTTTTTTTTTCATCTCTCATGAGCGCACGTGAGAAGAAAAATCCCGATCGTTTATACGTAAACGTTGGAGAAACGTTGAAGAATCGTATTTAGCCGCCAGGGGAAAATATGATCAACTTGTAAATGCTATTCTTTTTTTTTCTGAATTTTTTTTTTTTTTTTTTTTTTTTTTTTTCTCTCTCAATAGACACGCGATATTCGTAAACGCGCGACGCTAAATTACACACACGTGCTTCGTAACGCTTCGGGAGATTACACCTATGGGGTCGTTAAGGCGCGAGGCGACATAATAACCACATCCATTCTCTTTTTGCTGATTATTATGTAGCCAATGGGTGAATATATTATTTGAAACGCTCGACGAGGGAAAAATAGCAGTGACACCACCCGCGCTAACATAACGACAGTGGCGACTGTGTCATTATTTTTCTTACTCCTTTCGAGACGCCTCCCCGTAAGCGGTAAATGCCTTATTGCTTACTTCATACACAGCTCCTTACGTTGACTCCATCGAATCATAATTGATAATCCGTTTTTACACCCCGTTATTGTCATTCCATTGAGGAAACCTCACGAAAGATTTTTCCATGCGTAAGACGATTAATCAAAACATCGCGGCGCGAATCAATGTTAAAAAAATTGCTTACTAAAAAATCAGTTTTTTCGCTGCGAATTGTTTAGACGATTTCCACGATGTGGGAATGAGAAAAAAAATCGGTTGAACCGACAAAATCGGCGCTTGCGGGTGGCGCAAAAAAAATAATTGTTATAGTAACGAAGGAAAAAGCCAATTTATCTAACAGTTAGTATGATTAACTAAGTATTTCTCGCAGTGAATTAAACATTTTTTTCGCCACCCGTAACCACCGATTTTGGCGATTTAACCGATTTTTTTTCTCAGTCGCCGTAAGTTTTCCGCAGCCTTTAGGGTTGTTTTTTAATTTTCGCCAAATTTACTGCCGTTTCCACGATATTGAAATTTTTTTGCTCCAAAGATCGCTATATGATAATCGGATCCCACTGCTCCGGGTAGAAAAATACCCGCAGTTTTGTGATTGACATCGCTTTTATAGGTCTCGAAGAGCGCAGTGTCGGTGGCGCGCCCATGTTTACTCCCTCATTTTCAGACACACGAACATTATTTTTTTCTTCGTTTTTTTTTTTTTTTTTTTTTTTTTTTTTCTTCCTCTCCCTTTATATATCCTCATCGTACTCGATTCTCCGTGAGGGAGGAAAATAGTTCGATTGAATGATACGCTATTAGCATTCAGTCTCAACGCGAAGATACGAAAGTTTCGTACCTCGAATAATTAGAGTCTCAACTATAATTGAATAATGAATAGAAACTTTACGAACTCCGCTTGCAATGCCGTTACCAACATTTTTATCATCGTTAATAATGTTTGATTCTTCATTGACAAGCGAAAAGAACATATGAACGCACAGTGTCTCGGGTTTCCGAGCCGCGCGCGAGTGCAAATACCCTCACGTTCAGCACCCCAGCAATGCCGATAAATCTACTGGCCGTTTCTTTCGCGCAGCCACCTACAAAGAAAAACCACATCTCTCTGCGTTTACTTGTCTCTCGCGCGCCTCGTACGCCATATCATTGTCATTCCATGGATGTTTCTTCTAAGCCCACGCTATTGAGACATTACCAATGACACATTTGTCGTTTCTACAATGTTTTCTACGTTCTTTTTACTGGCATCGCGCTCAACCGATACGTATGTACATCGAAGTAAAAAAAAAAAAAAAAAAAAAGAAAAAACCGTCGTCATTGCTTCGATACACGAAACCGACTTTCGCAAGGAATCAATTCTCTCGGCGGCGTACGTTTGACGAAATTGTCTCACCTGCATCTGCAGCCATGAATAATCGATGTACGTAGTGGTCGTAGTACCGGCGATACCATTGATACCGGTTACCGATGAATTTTGTTGCCATGTATCCTGATGACCAGCGCCGACTAAAGCTAAGCCGTCGGGCTGGCCGCGATCCGGCACTATTTGATCGGCATACTGATAAGGCGGTTGAATAGTTGGCTGACCTCCCGATGGCAAACTAGCCGAATGATGTGACTGATGCTGGGCCCCCGAGCCGGCAGTGGGCAAACAGCACACGCTCGCGTCCATCCGGGGGGGCGGCGAGTCGTAAAACCCTCGCTGTTCCGGCTCTGGCTGCTCCCAGGCTGACCTCCCAAGGGCGGCCCCCCGCGGAACCATTCAATCCCCGTCGTTACTAAATCGGCCACTTCGTTTTTTCTTTTTTTTTTTTCTTTTTAATTTTGTTTATTTATCTATTTCGCCGGCTACTCAACTTACACCCCTATTTCGAACTTTAACTTCTTCCTCGACGTTCGAATAGTCTTCGAATGTATTCACTGATTTCGCGGGAGTCACAGTTCATCCCCAGTCTTTACCACGTCCCGAATCACTCATTTAGTCCGGCATATCTTCACAATTACGAAACATCGATAAAAATTTATTATTTTACGTTGTTATCGTTTTTTAATCGTGTATTTGGGTCATTCGGTAGATCGGGCCGATGAAACTCGCGAGTAGAAAAAGTCGCTTCGGGCAGACGTTACCGCCGCCGATTCCAGTAGTTTAAGCCTTCGTTACCGCTCAGTCTTGATGAGACATCGCGTTAATCGAAATCGCAATCGGATAACTCTTTCACCACGTTACGTTTCACGCTGTCGTAGACACACGATAAACAAAAACAAATGACACAAACGTTATCACGTGTTAACAGTAACTCATCGGTAATGTGCGCATCGTTTCGTTTCTATTTAACTTCTTCTTTTGTTGTTGTTGTTGTTGTTGTTGTTTGTTCTCTTTTAATTAAAAGATCCAACAGCGACGATGATAAAGTCCGTAGAAGTCGAGAAAAAACGGTAACTATCGTTCGCGAGGTTTCTCAACCGTCACGACGAGAATAGTTCGAAGGCGCGTGTACCGTCGCGTCGCGCACACGCGTTTGATTGATCGGAATTGCGAACACCGCGAAGTGGTATATCGTACAAGAAAACCGGTAACTATCGTTTCCGAATGTTTTATTTTTCCCTTGGGTTCCGCGGGAACGACGAGTTTTCCCGTAGCAAAACGAATAGCATTAAAGTCGAACGACGAAGAAGAAGTTAACAAGAAAAAAAAAACTGAACACCCGGCGGTTAAGGATCGTGCGACAACTACGAGAAGCGACGAAGAAGAGTAAGTCAGCCCCAGCGGCAGCAACGACGAGGAGACGCACGATCCGCCGCGACGTGCCAGTGACGTTTACAATGACAGCATGATGCTCCCGTTAACGCGGCGCGAGCCACGAGGACGAGACGATTGCGCGAGTCGTGGAAAGAAGAACGAAGAAGGGTGAAAAAGCCAATGGAGTGGTGGTAGGTGTGTGTATACCGACGCTTTTTTTTTTGTTTTTTCTTCTCTCTTTTTATAACTCCGATACAACCTCGACGAGGAAGAAGGGTGAAGAGAATAATAGCGAACGGTGGGGTAAAGGAGTGGGAGAAAAATAGAATACGGGGGTTGATGGATACCGAAGTGGAGGAGGACTCAACTCCGCGGCAACTTCGCTCAACGGCGTTCTCCACTCCTGGGATTACCGACTACCACTGACGATAGGCATATATATATACATAAATATATATATATATATATATATGCATATATATATATATAGTATATAATATATATAAATACGGAAATTTTTTACGCATGCGTGCATGCGTGTCGCTAAGGCAACGGTTCCGCGGTAACTGGCCGGTTTCGTGCTCGATGCTTGGAACACGACGTGAGACCGTCCCGAGAGAGAAACGGCCGAGGAGATCGTACCGTAGCAGCGAGAAACGAGCAAACCGAGGAGAGCCTCCTCTCGGTTCTCTCCCCTGGTGGTTGCTCACGCCCCGGGCGCGAGCGATCCATGCCGAGCTCGCCAGCCCAGGCTTAGGCGGCCATCAAGCACACCTTTCGTCCCTTAAACCCCTCGTCCATCCCACCCATACCACTCCCTACTTCAACGTGTTCGTTCCTTCGGAGTCTCTCTTTTTATCCCCTCCTTTACTTTTAAACCTCTACGGTATTACCCTCTCTTTCTCTTACCCTCTCTCGCTCCATCCTTTTTGCTACTCGTTCATTCTATCTTTTTTTTTTTTTTTTTTTTTTTTGTTTTTTTTTTTTTTTTTTTTTTTTCCCTCGATATGTGTATCTCCCACTACTTACTTCGGAATAAGCAGACTCCTCTCTATACTTCTCTCCGTGCTGAGCAATAGCCATGGCCAACGCCAACGCTTACCCTGACGTCATCGTAACGCGGACCGGCTATCCGCGCGAATCCGTCGCGGACGATCTGTATATTATCCACGACTGATGTATAGTGTCCTTTGGAGACGGCAACGTTCCTTCCTCGGGATTGCGGAAGAATATTTTTCCCTCTCGTACGGAGATTACTTTCTTTCAGGCGAAACTTCGTTTTTTTTTTTTTTCTTTTCGCCTTCCATCGCTCGGCACTTGGTATTCCACGATGAATTTCCCACGTTGCCCTTTTATCCGTTACCATCCTTGCTGTTTTAAACGTCCGCGCTGATTTCTTGGGCTCTGTGCAAATTCGAGAATTACTTATATACGTTTTGTTAAATTACGAAATAATATTAATCTTCGTTTGTTTTATACTACGTGACGTTTCGCTCGCGGAGATTTATCATTATTCTCCGGTTAAACGAATGGTGTTCCCGCGGTAATGTCTCGGGTTACGCGATACAACTTTTCGAATGTTTTAGAACTTTAATTTGGAAATTTTTATTGAAATATTGATTTTAGGATAGAAACGCAAGAATTTCTTTAGAAAGTTATCTAATATATTGGCGAGAGGCGCGAGAGAATTCGATTCCTATTCGCGCCGGTATACAGCCTGAAAATCGTGATTCGCTTGACCACAGGCCTCCGGACGTTGATCTAGCGGCCTTGACCGACCTCGTGTCCTTGAAGCGCGGAAACATTTCGACCAAAAGCAAGACTAACGGAAATTTTCACTTCGCATCTCATATTCATTCATCTTTCGCGAAAAAAAAAAATTCTTTCTTTCGTTTTCGATGCGAAAAATACACGAATGCGAAACAAAAATTTATTGAGCAATTTTTTTTTTTTTTTTTTTTTTTTTTTTTTTTTTCGGAGTTTTGAGAGAAAAAGGTTCTTGAGAATGTGTATAAGGCAAATCGAAATGAGATCGTTGGTTCACTCGTAAATTGGATTCTTCGTGTTACGAGGATAATTGGCGGTAGCAGACAGAGTTTGGATATAGGAAAACGCGGTACGAAGAAAAAGCATCTTTAAAGTCGGTGTATTCGTAATCATTGTCGTCGTCGTGGTCGGATTGGCTTATATGTGACTTTAATGTGGGTGAAACATACTGTGGTACCTCTCCTGCATCGTGATCTCTGACGTTAGCCTCTGTGTACATGTGGTAGAGATACGTCTCTCGGGCGAGAGATCGTAGAGCGCGGAACGGCTCTTGCCGCGCGGTTCCAGCAACCGCTCGCGGTATACAAGAGATTCCCTTTCTCTTTGGGATTGTGAAACTTATATTCTAACCGTGCAGTAGGGCTTTAGCTTCATGGATTTATTATCTGTAATAGGTTACGCAGATTACAAACAAAGTGCAAATATTTCACATGACCTTCACCTGCACACGATTCTCTCCATCTTTCTCTATTCTTTTATATACATAAATATATATATATGTATACATATAGATTTGCTCTATTGACTCTTTCGCGCAACGAAGAAAAAGCCGAGCGATTCTTTCGACCGAAATTAATTGCACCGGTTAAACTCCGAAATATCGATTTATCAGCCGAGTCTTCGTGTTCGAAATTTAAAAATGGCGGTTTTTATTATCGAAGTTTCGTTGAGATTTTTTATTTTTATTGCATACGCGATAACTACAATGCGCATAGTTCTGCAACGAGATCGCGACTCGTTAGAATTCCATCGACTTTATTATATTTCTTTGAATACATCGGGCGAAATGCCTGCTGCTTTTTTTTTACGATTGCGCAATAAAACTACCCTCGCGGTTCGATCGGTTCGACATTTATTCAAGCTAAATCAGCGGCAATAACCATATTTCAGCGTACATTCTACGAAGCTTCCGTTCCATTTACCCACGAACTTTACGATTCGCAGCGAGCGCGTCTCTCTCTTTGCCTAAACTATAAATCCATATTACGCGGTTGACGTGACGAAGAGCGATTCCGCCGATTCCTCCCCTCGTGCAATCCTCTTTCAAGGAATGATAAAGAAAAAAAAAAAAAAAAACGAAAAAAAAAAACCGTCGGTAAAGGAACCAATGGTTGGCTACGAATTATCGAGAGTGCGCACGAGTTCCGCACGGGGGTAAAACATTGGAGGGATGAAAACTCTTCTCCTCTCTCCTCGTCGTTGCATTTCTGACGATCGGGGAAAGTTCGTCGCGTGGTCGAGGCAAAAGGAGGAGAAACGTGCGGTAAACATCGGCATACCTTGTTCAGTGCGCGAACAGTTGAAAAGTGTTCGCCACCGAAGATCGAAGCTTCACAACCTCTCCGGTGAATTCCCCACTTTATTCACCTCCGGAAGCGGGGCAACTTATGAATGGGAGTGTTCGCTCATTGGTAGATTCACGTAGCCAATCGTGACTTTTGCGCCTCCGTTTGCCTCTCCGGCGCTCTGGGCAACACAGAGCCCGAGCCGTTATAGGAGACCACGGAAAACAGAGACAAAGGATTACGGAATCAGCTGTCGGTGAGAACGGTTGATAGCGCGATGCGGAGAGGTACCCCAAGAAAAACGATCGCGCTAACAGAAAATATCTCTGCGTATTGTTTTATTCGCAAAATATACTGTCCTCCGGAAAATTTGATCGATTACAATGTAATACAGTTGCAAATAATGAAAAATAACTCTGCCGATATAGAAGCAAAAAAATGAATTTACGATCTTTTTAAAAACATGTAATCGAAAAAAAATGTTGGATTGTTGGATTCGGGAAAAATCCAATAAATTAAGGAGATGATGACGACCCGGAAAAATTTGATGTGATACAATGTTGCAAAATTCGTAATAGCGAAAAACATTAATTCCGCATATAAAACAAAACTTGTATTTTTTTCGGAAATAGAAAAAAATAGTTACAGACACGATAAATTGGCCAATAACTCGATAGAGTATAGAATTGCCTGTAGGATTATCGAAAAAATGCTATTGTCTCGTAATAAAGTATTTATTCATTAGATTGACGCTAATATAGGGAGATTAATTTATGCTGCGCGATTACTCTGACATTTGTCAGAGAGAAAGAAAAAGTTCGTCATGAGTACGTGGTACGATTTACGTTGTGATCATGCAAGACCCCGTTACCTTGACGTGCCCAAAGGAATTTCATCGGTGCTCTGTTATAAGGACGAGCCGGCGCATCTCATCCTCTGTATTTATCATAAGTTAAGCGACAATTGCTGCCCGCGTATATTTGCTATATCGCTATATGCCCCCCTCCCTTCGTGCACAATCTTGACGCTCTCGACTCTTCGCGTATACTTCGATTCGCATTGCTCAATGTTTGCGAAATAGTATTTATTCCTCCTTTCCTTAGCGATCCAGAGTGTCGTGTATGAGGTATATGCTCATGAATTTCATAGTTGCAAGAGCGATTGAATCTCTCGAGCCGGTATTACTTATTTTTTCGCGTCCCTGATGGGCAGAGATACGACAAAGAGACCGACTAATCGCGCATGCGAAACAATAGATCGCGACTAAACGGTGCAATAATCTGTTGGCCTAATATTCCGCGGAGGAAGAGAATTTCGTGCCCCAGCGATCGTAAATATATCGATTAGAAATTGAAGGATTCAAAGGTTTAACCCGGTGTATTTCGGGCTCCGCGAATTGCATCGCGTATCAATAGATTTACTTAAAACCTAAATGTGGTTTATGAAAATAGAGGGATATAACGTACCATCTCTTTCCTGAATCAATACAAGTCATAAACTCATTCGTCCTTTTGTGTCGGGGTAGTTTGACCGCAAATGATTAACTCCAACCAACGAACGTTACGAACTGCTTTATTTACACGCGAGGCTTCGAAAACGATATTATCAAAGTGCTGGCCTCACACGACTAAATGGTGTACGGCAGAGGGATATCTCCACCAGGGAGAGCTCGTAGACGTTTCTCCCACCCTCCTGCAAACTACGCGGTTGCTTTTTGCCGCCATTTCTCATCCGTTTTTGCAATCTGCGAATTGTTCGAACTCGACGAAGGTGTATTTTTGTACAAATATTTAAAGCTATATACATCCGTTGCGATATAAAATCGTGAATCTCCTTTGCGAACTTCGCAAAATTATGTAGTACATACGTTAAATACTAAAAAAAAAAATTAAACGGGCCTTTCTCTACAAACCCGCGAAGCCGCAAGAACATGGCGTGATCGCGATTGCAGCGACTGCGCGAAATCCTCAAACCGCGATGCGCATAGTGAGAGTCTCGACTGCGTCCGCGTAAAAGAGAGCGGGTACGAGTTCCACGGAGAGACGCGAGGCAGGCGAAGCTTCGATACGAAAAAAAAAAGAAGGAAGAGAGGAGAAAAAAACGCGTTGAAGATTAAAAAAAAAACAGCGTTGATTCTCGTTGAGAAGCAGTGAGAATTGTGTGTTTTTTTATGCCCGTGTATCGTTCACGAGAGAGGGAAGGCGTCGCGCCCGGTATCATTGAGTATTATACGAAATCTGTGTTTTCCTAACACGCAAAATGTCGGTGGATTCTTACACCGACTCGGAGCTTCGTACCAAGCTCGCGGAATACGGTTATCCCGTGGGCCCGGTAACGCAGACCACCAGGAAGATCCTTGTCAAGAAACTCAAGAACCTCATTGAGACACGGGGAGGTACAGGATCCCGACACTCCCTCGCCGCTAGGTAAATCACACGTCTACCGGTTTTTTTCGTTTTTTTACTATTAAATCAGAAATTTCCGTTGAATTTCGAGATATCGCGAGTTTCACTCGTGTGCTCGCGGGTGCGATAATCTCGGAACAGCATCAACGCAAATATTCAAATTTCTTTTTTTAAGCTTTCAATATTATTTTCTATGTGCAGCTGAAATAATTAAATCACCGTGAAAAATTCTTTACAGTATAGTGTCGATTTGTGTTTTTAGATATAGCAGCGACGAAACGGACGAAGATGCGACCGCCAATGTCAATCGTAAGAAGAAACCTTCGACAAATTCTCGACGTCAGACAATGGCGAACCCCATGCCACCGCCGCCAGTGGCGGCTCCCGCTCCGGTAGCTGTGCCTCGTAGTCCCAACAAGCGAAAAGCCCTCGTGGCGAGAAACTCCGAGCCGAAGGAAAGCGCATTAGCGGAATATGACGATGTTCCTTCGAGTTCGTCGAACAGAATGGTCTCCAAAACTATTCAGAAAAAAGTGACGAGAACTTACAAATCCTCGACAGCAACCGACGGTTTGGAAACCGGTTCAGATTCCGACATCACCGAGGAGCCGGAAAAATCTTACTACGGCAATAAATCGTACGATTCCCGTGCGCGGGAGCGCAGCTCTGTAGAAAACGATAATTCGACTAAATTGTACGAAACTCGCGCAAAACCCACTATAACGCCGAAAGTCGACAAATATATTGTTCCGCCGTTTAAACCCAACATATCGCCGATTTTGTCGCCGAGAGAAGAGCCGAGTTACAAGAATGATGATCTGAGCGTTAACGATATTCTCGCAAATTACGAGACGCCGTATTTGTCGGATTTCACGAAAAGACTCAGCATTAATCGCGCGAGTATAAATCTACCGTTGCCGTCGAGATCCACACTTAAGAGTCAGTACTTTGATAAGCTTTGTTTTGTAGCAGAGATTGTTAAAATTATTGTTGTTTTATGGAGGCTGTTATCGTTTTTATTTCAGGTTCAATAATGCGCTCGACCACCGGACCGGAAGTTAAGGATAGCGATACCAACGGCCACTTTTCTTCCGTGAGATCGACGTACGTTTCTCCGAGCGCGAGGTTTGTTAATGTTATCTGTTACATGATATCTGATATAGTCGTGTTTTGCGTCGATCTCGTAATTTTTATGTTTTTTTTCTTTTCTTTTTTCCTTCTGTTATTCAGTTCTCGATACGCGAGCTCGTCGAACGACAGAAACCGCGACATCGTGAGCAGAACTTTCAAATCTTCGTCAAACAGCAAGGAAGATGTTAGGAACAATCAGAACATGATATCGATGGTTTTAGTAATAGTCTTGGCACTATTCTTCGGCGTCTTGGCTGTAATGTATCTGGGACTTGGAGGAAAGACCGAAACTTTCCCATCCGTTCCAACGGGTAGGTATTCTGAATAACGTGACTCATAATGATTTACAACAACAAAAATGATACAAATGAGATATATTGAATATATTAAATCTATATATATATATACACATAGAAATGAGAGTTGTTTGAAAGAAAAATATCAACGCTCTACAAACGATTCTACTAATAACAGTATTTCCCTTGAGAATACAAGAGAAAAACGAAAAAAAAAAAACACAGTTATCTGATTGCTATTAACTCGACATAGATTAATCGTATTGGCATAATTTTCTCTTTTGTGTGAATTATTATTCACCGGAAATGCCCGGATTTGGTGATGGTACACGAGAATTAGCTTCGTGCATTCTTACATTTTTCTATATTTTTTTTATTAACAAGAACGATATAAGTTACGAGACAGGGATTGTTGTATCATTGAGAACTATTCGTTCGCATACGTAATATCTGTACCTGGAATTTAGCACAATTTACACTCATTACAAACTATCGATTTTACAGTAGACATTTTCTTAATTAGATGTATTACTTTACACATAAAAAAAAAAAAAAATCACAAAATATGTGCCTCCGAACGAGAGATCGACGCACACCCCCGCGTTTAGCAAGAGCTCCGCAAGAACTTAATTTCTCGTTAGAGTTTATTTCTTTCTGTCAAATGATAGTAAACTCGAGAATTTTTTTTACAACGGAGACTTTTTGAACTCGTCTGGCAAAGAAACTAATAATTTGTTACGTAAACTTGCTTCGTGTCTTAAATAACACTGAATGATTGAAAGAGAAAAAAAAAAAAAAAAACAAATAACCGTTTGATAATGTACCTTTTCTTTATGTGAACAAATAAACGTTATTGTGACGATTTTATTCGGTACGATATTTTATTTCCTTTTCCCATCAGTCGAGGAGTTACAATTTTTCAATGGAAAAAACAATACAGATGTAGGATTATTATTTTTTTTCTTTTGTTTTTCTGTAAATCTGTTTTAATGAATTTTATTGAGTATTAATGATTTTTCGATACGATTTACCTTTTATAGATAGCGACGTTCCCGTCTGTCTTATGTCCGATCACGACAAGCCCGGTGTTAACTGTCTACTCAAAGAAAATCTCGAGAACGTCATACAGTTGTTGCAAAAGCTAAGACCACTCTTGATGAGAAAAGCTGTAGCTGCCGTTTGCGAAGACACCGGCGAGGCACCTTATCTCACAGACAACGAAATCATAAATATGTTCAAGAGCAACAAAGTGGTAGGATATAATCTTTGTTTCGCTCAATTCCAACGTTGACCTTTAGTTATATATTTCCTTCGATAATACAAATGAAATGCGTGTTTGCAGCCAACGCTCGAGGTGAGAGACGATCTCCATAACGCGCACCTTCTCATCTTCGGCAACCCTAAGTGGGGCATCTCGTTGATCGAAATCGGAGACGGAATCAATGTACCTAATCAGATATTGGATTCGATGGTGAGTACGACGAAAAAAAAAAAAAAAACAAAACAGATCTCTACGAGATTATAAAAATTGATCAAATGTTTATTTTCGTTCGGATTACAGGAAAAAGTATTTCAGACCCGATTGGACACAAAGCTCGGAATGATAATTCTGAATCCCGAGCTACCGATGCAATGTTTGATAAAACAAAAATTATTCACTGTTTTCTCGACTCTCCTCATCATCGTCATCGGTAAATTTATCACTGACTCATTACTGGGCGAATACGACTGAGACGTTAATGCGACGAACGATAAACAATCAGCAGTTTCGCGGCTATTTTACACACGGAAGAATCGTTTTGCATGTACGATTCGAGTCAACTTTGCTGAAAACAAAAAAGAACAAAAATCATTTTTTAAATACTAAAGCAGATCTGTGTACGTCGCATCAGTAAATCAATTGAAATAACGAGATTGCGTCTCACTTCGTTAAACTAACTAAATATTTAATTGTTGTATTTTATAAAGGCATCGGGATAACTTTCGGTGGTCATAAACTGGTGCTGTGGTACTTGAAACATAAGAAGAGCGCTGAGAGAGAGATTTTTCAACTAGTCACCGAGATAATAAGTATGGTGGAGATGCATCATCAAAACGCCTGTACAACTAGTCCCGGCGGTACGCAGGAAAGTTATCTCGCTATAAATCATGTACGAGACAATCTCATTGCGCCGAAGGATCGGAAAAAGATGGCTGGACTTTGGGAAAAAGCTGTTAAATTTCTGGATGAGAACGAGTCAAGGTAATTAAAAAAAACCAGAAAAAGTACAATGCATACCATTTTTTTTTTTTTTTACTAATAGTTTATCATTATGTTAATCGTTTCTTGTATTCGCAGAATTCGGCGCGAAGTGCAGCAGGTGTCCGGTGAAGAATTTCACGTCTGGCGATGGCTGCCTAACAATCTATTGAACACATCGAATCCTCAGACTCCGATAGCGAATAAAAAGACAAAAGTGTGGCAAGGACAAGCCTTCGAGACTGCGGAAGGCTCTGTAAATACTCTCACTTGTTCGCCAACGCCGTGCCTCAAGATACGCCACATGTTCGATCCCGACGTGTGAGTAACGCCACGATAATCCACTTCTGATTGTTAAATTATCGTCTCTTTTATTTAAAAAAATGTATCTTATCAGAGAATTCGAGGAAAATTGGGAAACGAAAGTGCAAGATGCCATTCTTGAGAAGTGCGGAGAAGGCGTGAAAATTCTGCACATTCGCGTGGATCGCGGAAGTCGCGAAGGTTGCGTCTACATGAAGTGTATGTCTCAGGAAGATGCTGGAAAGGCTTACAGAGCTCTTCATGGATGGTGGTTCGACAGTAAGTAACTTTAACCCTTCAGGTATGGGATCCATATACAGCACAGCCCCTCTTGTCTTAACTCGACGGGACCGGAGAGCTTCACTACTCTGTATTTCCCCTGCGGTCCCCACTCCCGGTCAATTGCTGCTGGTAGGGGTAACGAGGGGTATACGCCGGGTATACGAGTGGCCCGCGCAGCGGTCGTAGTGGGGCGAGCGGACTCAGGTGACATACAGGCAACCGAAATCGTTGCCATGGTAACGGGTTAAGGCAAGCGAGCAGTTGAGTCAAGTGAAGTTAAGACAAGAGAGGCTCCACTGTACGTATATCGAGTCGATTTCCGGTTCTAGTGGCCGGAATCTATACACCATACAGATCCCTACTGCCGCTCATGTTTATGACAATAACTCGAAAACTACTAAAAATTTCTCAAATCGGTAAAAATATCTGCGTAGTGCAATGCATACGCTAACAGAATATTGCGGATAACTTTTTTTTTACATTTTTCATTTTATTAATATAAATATAATATAAATTTATGATTTTGTATAAATTCTAATCACCGACGATCGAATTTTTTTTAAGGGCACTTGGTGACGGTGAAATACCTCCGTCTGGAACGATATCACGAGCGCTTTCCGGACGCGATACGCTGCACCTCAGCAATAAAACCGAGTAACAACGAGCGACTTTCGATGCAGGCGCACTCTTGGCAAAGTTCCCTCGAAGCTAACTAGCGACTTCATAAAATGAAGGTTTTTACTTAACGTGATGACACTCCCTATCCGCACTCGATACGGCTGCTTTCGAGCTGAGGAATGAAGTGTGAAAGACACGAAAAAAAAAAAAAAAAAAAAATACAAACAAACAAACAAAACAACAAACACAATGAAAACGAAAAAAAAAAAAAAAAAAAAAATTTGCAAAAGAGCCCCAAATGTACAGTAGAATCCATACGCTTTTAATGCAGTCAACTGCAGCCGAATAGGGATGCGTTTTCGTAAAACATAAGAGAAAAGCCCCAATATTCAGACGACAAAAAAAAAAAAAAAAGTTGAATATTTTTTTATTTCATAACTAAAAAGAAGAAAAAGAAAAAAGAAACTCTCGTGCCCTTTACGTTCCGTGTTTCGTTGCTCAACTAGATTGAGCCTTTTGAACTGAATTATTGGGCACCCAATGTACAGATCTTCTCGTTTTATTATCTATAGATTGTTGATAAAAACTGTGTTGCCCCGACCCCCGCGCTCCCAACTTTATGGAAAAATTACGCATTAATAATTCACTTATTGTTCGTACTATTTTAACTCGTTTCGTCGAGCGGTGCCGACGCATCGCTCTCTAAAAAAAAAAAAAAAAAAAAAAACGATCGATCGATCGATTAATAATGATAAGTACAATTTTTATTTTAAACAATCGACTCAATTTTCCTTTGTATAATGTAACTTCGTCATTCTTCTTCATTTTCATTAATCCATTGCTCGGCACAATCTTGTGCCACTGATCACTCTCACGATCGGGACGATGGAGAGATTAAAAAAAAAAAAAAAAAGGAAAACAAAAAACCTCGATATTTGCTCGCGATTTATTGTACCTGTGATCGATTATCAAGCGCCCTGAGAGATCGACGTTTAAGTACATCGCCCCTTTAAGCGCGAGCCGCGGTTGCATCCCTTCTGCCACTCGCACGCCTTAGGTACACATTATATTTTATAATTTTATATTTCGCGTACTGTACGCACATAATGATAAACAATATCGTCCAAAAGAAAAGAAAAAAAAAATAAATAAAAAGAAAAAAACAATGTTGCATTATTGAGAGAAAAAAAAAGAAAAAAAAATCACGAAATAAAGACAAAGATCGATGAAGATTTGACGGATTTTCCATTATTCGCTTTGACGATTAAAGTCCGGGGGTTGCTATGGAAATTCACTATGACACAACAAATAGTAGGGATGCTCGTTGCACTTCGAAGCCAATGCCGAGAAAGCGTATCAGTACGCGGATAAACATACAGAACAAAGTTTCATTCCGTTTCATTGGAAAGTCGCAGTGCTCTCTGTTAAGATCGATATTCTCGTAGACTTTGTTTGGTTTCGCGTCGTATCGAATTAACACTGTCGTCAAACCATTTCGAATCAGCGAGTGCGACGATTGTCTTATCGTAAAATATATTCGATTTCAATCGTCCGATACACAATCCCGTTGAAGATACGTTTATATTTTTATTATTTTTTTTTAAATTAAAAAACAAATTTGTTAATCAGTGAGTTGATGGCAACAGTTTGCGTTGGTCCACTGCACACGGAAAACGGAAACATGAATCAGGTAAGTCTCGATAAAGTGTTACGTACCGTGAAAAGTGAAATTTATGCATAAGAATAGTGTTGAAGTCAGTCGAAGAGTACTTAGAATTTATTGAGGTGAAACTTGTATGTCACGGCTAAGCTATAGCCTGCAATCGATGCGGTATATAGAAGACGAATGACCGGGTTTCCGGCTAAAAATGATACCTTACGCGACACTAAACTGCCGTCGACACCTTGAATTGTTTCAAAGACAGCACCGCGTAAAAGATCGGATCGATGATAAATTCGCGCGTCATTATCGTAGCTCTTTGTATTACAAAACTGAGTGAAAACGCGTTCGTTGTAGCGAGATAATCGATCGAACGATTCTCACGGGAGGTCTACTAACTCCGCGCGTCTAAACGCTAAGTACAAATCCATTTCATGGTGTTACTTACCGTATTTCCGCGATCGCAAGGTCTCCACCGATCGGTATCGTAACAGGTGGAAAGCAAAGCTGTTTCAACATCTCCCCCTTAGTCTGACGAGACTCAAGTAGGTATAGTAATTGGCGATAAGCTGATGGCAAAACGGCTACCGCGGACAGTCACCAGTCCTCGTTGCCTTCCTATCGCGTTGATATATGATTGTGAAACAGTCGGTTGTACCTTTCTCTTCGCAAACTTTATTAACGCGACGTTCCCGCGTGTAATTATTAAGCAATAATTGAGTATCAATCCGCGTTGATACAATGGCTCCGACTCCGAAGCCATCGGCCTTTGGCTCATCGCTATTGCATGTGAATAAAGATCATCTTCAAGAATCGAAACCTCGACCACCGATGCAACTGCATTATTTGTCCGAAGTTCGTTCGAGTAAAGAGTTCGGAAATAGTGTCAATGAACCTAATACCGCGTCCAGTGATCATCATCGCGATTTTGTGCTAATCGAACGGCCGAAAGAGGATACAACGCATCCAGACTTTGGCATTAGGGACGTGTTAAATGTAGTGAGTGAATCTGAAGTACTGATAACTGTAAAACGTCCCGCGTTTTTTCATTATACGTGATACGTAACCGCGTAGAGTGAAAAATTGCGTATCATCACCCTTATCGCGATACTGAAGTGCGATGACTAAGTTATTATCTGATGGGCACTCATCTTCTTTTCTTTTTTTTTTTGTTTGTTAAGTCGTAGTTATTTGTTCGATTTACAGGTCAAGTCATTGGACGTTAATCGATATGCGACGAAGAAGACGATTGCACAGGGGATGCTAGACATTGCACTCCTCACTGCCAATGCATCGCAACTCAAATATATCCTTCAAGTAAGTTGTTCACTCATTCAATCGAAGAGACAATGGACTTTTGTGAACTTTTTTTTTATTACGATTCAGGTGGGAAAACAACATGAATTTTATACCCTCATGTTGACGCTAATCTGTACTTCCATCGCATTGCAGGTATTATATCAGTCGTATTAATCTTTTGCATTAGTCAGACACTGCATTCTTGTGTAATGCATTACCCTTAAGGCACTATAATACAATGCAGAAGTACCGATTGCACCCATTTTCACGCTAAAAATTTCTGTTGAATTGTTGTTTATCCACATTTCGATGTTAATACTTTGTAAGTATTAATATTAATGTAGAAAAAGATCGAAACGCCGTCAACTTAATTTCATTTTATTCAGAATTTTGTTCTTTCGAATATAGTGACCAAAATCGGTACTTCTACTGTATACTTTATGCAAAAAACCGCTGTAATATGTCTTAATTCTGTTAAGAGAACTTTTAACTGAACGCCTTTAAGATATTTAAGACTTCAGCCTAAAATAAAATTGCAAACTATTCAATGCGCGCAGTAGAGACTATTTACAAAGTATCCAAAGCACAGGAAGTCGATCTCACCATTACTCACCAAGCAGTCGCACGCACGTTAAACTAGTAATTGTGTTGTTACTAATTGGTCCAATTGGAGTGGCGCAGGCTCTCCATTATTATGCTATTAACCCTTCGCGTACGGGGGCCTCGCGCGAAGAATTGTCCCAGCGGGCGGGCGCCGAAAATGCAGTGCCAAGAAAGCATTACACGGTACCAGTTGCAAAAAGGGAAATATTACATTTTTTTTTTATTTGAGTACAAAATTTTATTTACTTAATCACTTTAAAAAATGTTTAAACTTTGATTCATATTTTTAGCTTTTTCTGTTACGAAAATATAATGTTGTTAGCTATATTTGTTTATAACAAAAAAACTATTTCACCGATCAACATTTGCTTCACGCCATTCGATAGGGAAAAGTTCAAGGTACATATATGAATTATTTTAGATTTTTTCGGGAAATTTCGCTCGATAAACGAGCCGCTCAAAGTTTTAAGACATTATCACTGATTAAACTCTTTGTTTACGCGTTATATTAACAAAATGGAAGCTGATAAAAAAAATTACCCGCGATATTCTGTTAGCCTGTGCCTTCCACAATCCAAATCATTTTTCCGATTTGAGAAATATTGAATAGTTTTCGAGTTATTATCATAAACATGAGCCGCTGTAGGGATCTATATGGTGTATAGATCGCGGCCGCTGGGACAGGAAATTCTCGCGATGTACGGATATGGAGTCCGTACGTGAAGAGTTAAATAATAAAAAAAAAGATCCAAACAAAAATCGTAACATGTGTAGATCCTGTCGGGATTATTGTCCTTGTCGCTAAATCTATTGAGGGATCGTCGGATGGAAGATTCGGCATATGCATTCTCCGTGGAGTGGATGGGACGTGCAAGAGTCGGTCTCAGCTTCATTGTATTCTTGGATAATATTATGATATCGGCTTTCGATCCAATGGGATTATCCTCGCTTATCGCTTACGATGGCCCCATCCTACCCGGTCAACCGGTCGCTTAATTGTACAATTAATTTATATTGTAATGTTTTTCTTTACCTCATCCATTGTCCGATAATCCTGCGTCACAAATTGGATCAATTCGCAACGTGAGAATAATCGATTTTAGTGTCTCAAGTGTCTCTCTATAGCTGTTCGATAATCGTTGTAGGCACTCGTTGGTATTTTATTCATAATCGTCGGTGGATTAGACATCAATCGACCACGAGATCATCGAGCAGCTGAAATTATTAACGATGTTATATTGATCGGAGTTTTTGTTATTAGTCTTATAAACGTTATTGTTTCGGGTTTTGGTATGGATTCTCAGAATAGACCTCACGAGTATCTCGCGTACAGAAGAGACACCAATTTGCTCAAAGAAAATTAAATTCACTAACGATTTCGTATTTTATATAATAAAAATGTTAATTCGACGAATTTTGAAGATGGTATCTATTTATTATTATTTATCGTTATTATTATTATTTATACTATATGTTAGTCTTTTCAGTTCGATTAATTTATATTTTGCTTTTTTTTTTCTCCTTATTTGCCTATTCCATTTTTTTTTATTCCGTTTCCTACTATATCCTTCGTGTATGAAATACAAAAGGTCCTTCAAGGTATAATTTGTGTTCTGCTGGGTTCGTCGTTCAACATTAACAAGACGCAGGATCAGCCAAAGGCGAATGTGTGGAACAATGTCAGTTTAACAATGATGGTACTGACGGTAGCTGTGAACGTTATCATATCGGCATTCGACATGAGAGAGACAGATCCACCCGAGACACAAAAAACAACGACGATTTATCCTACTTTACCTACCGGCATACGATAATATTATGCAGTTACGAATTGAAATAAAGAAAAAATCTTAATAGCTTCATAGCTATGATGAAGTCAATTTTTAATCGTAATATATATATGGCGCGTCTGAACAGAGACGCACGACTGAGTATAGTAAACTTATTTTTACATGAGCGTCCTATACGCATCACCTCTATGTCGGTCGGAGGGCCCGTAAAGCGTATCGAAATGATAAAGAAACGATAATCTTTCCAAAAACTCCGATTGGCAAAGGGATTGGCAAATGAACCGTCTATACGATTGTGCAAAGAGGCTTTTCGAATAATGAATTTTCAATAGAATTAGCAGCCGCTTTGCGATAGACGCGATTATTGAATAACGGGAAAACAAAAAAAAATACATTATTAAAATTTGTAAAGAAAATAAATAAAGTCTAAACAGTCTTTTATCGATACGATACTTATTTGCGCATTTTTATTATATTTTATTACGGTAAATATAGTTTGAACAAATAATCACAAAGTTGCGGTAATATACATTTTTTTTTTGTCGAGGTAGCAGTTGTATCGATCCTTCGTACGAACGTCATTTCTTCCCACCTGCGAACATTAAACAAAAATTCAAAGTTCGTACCGATAATTCACGTTATCTGTTCGCGTACCGTTATCTTTTCTTAACGGCAAAGGCTCTACATATCCATCCGTCATTGAAGTGCACTACTGCAATATTTTACGAATTCATCACGAAAAAGCATGCAAAACAAGAGATTAAACAAAAAATATGAACCTTTCTTGCCGCCTTTATTTTTATCAGCCTTATTGTCGCCCGCTTTGGCCCCTCCGCCGCCTCCGCCGCCACCGCCGCCGGAGGGCGCAGGTTTTTTCTGAAACGCACCAAAAACCCGATATGTAATTCGAATGCTTGAAAAAATTTAAATAATCGATGAACTCACATCTCCTCCCTTTCCTCCGCCTCCTGAAACGTAAAGAAGACTATGACGTATCGCCCCCTTGATCACCGCGTTTTACTGATACATTTATAAATCGAGGTCACGCATCAAGGTGGAAGTTACCTCGAGTCTACGAATCCCGAGTTGAAAAAAAAAAAAAAGTAACGAGCTTTCTTCGGATTTTTCGAAGCTTACCTTTTCCTTTGCCCATCTCTTATCGTTGATAATTTAGTCGTTTTACGTTGAAACTACTCGAATAAAAGAAAAAAAAAAACGTTGTATATGACGAATTGACGTCTCCCGTATCGCGAAGACAGGCGCGAACTTACTTTTGTTTCTTCGTCGCGATCACTTCGTCGAGCTTTCATCCCCCCGAACCACCGTCGTTTCTATTTGCTTCTATAGGTACCTATCATACGTGTAATACATAGATAATTCGATCTTTCTCTCGCAGCCGAAATATCGTCGTCTAGCGGTGCAATTCAAACGAAGACGGATGATGAATTTCAAGGTGCAATCGTACTATGTTTCCGTTCTTACTATTTAGAGCACGCAGTTTTCCCCCACCTTCGTTCGCCAAGAGCAGTCGAGTATTCGTAGCAATGCCACGATAGCTTGCACTTGGCCTCTAACGAATAAATCGACGCGGTTTGAAGATATAGATATAGAAACACCAAAGGACACTGAAGGATAAAGTTTCTACAGCGGGATTTACTTATTTTCGTAATAAAAATAAATGCGACAATTTTTTTAAAAATATATTAAAAATAATCATCGATAACAATTGATACATTAATGTTACTTATTATTAAAATGAACATTTCGAAAAAATGCTGAGTTCGCGTGAAGATATCGAGAGAAATTGCGTTTTACGCCGAAGCTTGAAGCACCGATGTTGCCGGAACGGCGGAAACGCTGGGTGCCGGTGTGGCGGAAACATTGAATGCCGCAACGAATACATTTATTATTGTTATAAGGAAGACACCGACCACCACGTAATTGTTTATCTTTAGCGCTTGCGGTGATTTTCCTTGTCCCCGAATATCGAAACGTCCCTTAAAAATCAGACTGACACCAACCGCAATCTGGAAGATAAAAAAAAACATTGCTTCAAGCTATTTAATTCGTTGTATTTTTGCATTTTTCGCCGTTGAATACGAATCGAACCGTTTTTGGCTCTAACCGCAAGCGGAAGATTGGAAATCCGAAAAAAAAATAAAATCTGTGTGCCGAAGTTTTCTTATCGGTAAATTTCGTATTCAGTTTGACGCATATGATACGACGAATAAAGTAAAGACAGCTTTCATTTATTTCAAAATAAACATTTATATGTATTTTTAACATTTTTTTTTAACGTAAAATAATTATTTGTAAAGGAGATATCGTTGTATGGGAAGCGGATCTGTACAAACCGACCTGAATATACAAAGAAATAAAAATAATTACGATTATCGTATATATTTATTTGGTTTAATATTAGAATTTTCACAAACCTGAAGCAAAAGGCTGACAACGATGAGAAATACATTGACGAAAAAGGTAGGACTGTTGCGCTGATACTCCACGAGGTATCTAAGCTGATTAGCATTCGCCGTTATCAAAGCTACGTCCATCATTCCTTGAGCGACAGTTTTTTTCGCCGCATAAGTATGCTGGGCTCGCTGAGCCCGATGACTCCTTTTATCCGTAGTATCGATAGTTACAACGCTTTCCTTGATATTTCTATCGTCGAGAGGACTGAGATCGAGACTCGCGGGGTTCGTACCATTATTTAATTTCTGGTCCGGCTTACGTTCTTCGAGTTCAACATTGTTTGGCTCCGTATTAATATTTAGCAAAATATCCGATTCTCCTTCCGTCGTATCCGGTGATAGAGCGACGGTCTTCTCGACCCCGTTAATCACCTTCGTAGCCATTTCTCCTCTTGACGAAGACTTATCCACAAAAACTCGTTATACGTTCGAGATGTATGCATAGTAAAATGCACTAGACGACTGAAAAGTTTTACGCTAAATGCCCTAAGCATGTCTTTCCTGTTAGTCAACGAAGCTAACCAGATTGCGATAAGTTTTATCAAGCTAAATGGTCCGTGTTTGCGACAAAACAAAGAAACCGCAATTATGTCGTACATCCGTTTAGGAAACTTCGGAGGTCAACGTTTCAATTACGAATCGCCCACACTTAATTTTTCCTCAACATTGACTCATATTCTCAATAAAATGAATAATCGAAGCAGTTTCCTATTAACCTGTAGCTATGTATTCAGTCATTCTTAATGCTATCATCATTGATCAAAGATCACAACTGTAAAAGGGTAAAAACTAAAAAAATAAAAAATTCGGAGCCGCAATATTTTTTTCATATAAACTCCGATCGAAAGTCTTCTTTACTTAAAAATTCTTCGTATGCTTGGCAGATAATAATGAACTATAAGAACATAAATTGAATGACTGTCATTTCTGAAAACGATTGTTTGACCAATTTCCTTGAGATTTACACTCGCACTCTCCTCACGGGAAAGTACCATGTAGTACTGTTGTTCTTTTTGTCACGCAAACGCGACAGTAGCTTCTGATTGGGCCGCGAAAAGGTTGTCGGTCAGGGGGAAGGGAGGTTTATGCGTTGTGTTCACTTTCGTCTCAGTGTCAATACCACATCGTATATTCCTTATATTTACCTTATATTAGTGTAATCGGGGCATCAAAAGGATTTTTAACATCTGGCCAGTTTTATTATCTACGTAAGACGATTTAAATTCAATCTCTAAACGCTAAACTCCCAAGATATAGCATGTTTATCAGCCGTTATAGGTTATATATGTATATATATATATGTATATCGAATGTTAACCCACTTTCAGTCAAGGCACTGTCTCAATTCGGAGTACAACTGGTTTTTTCAAGGGCCTTTATATAGTAACCTCGCCAATGTCCCAGAATCCTGCATTTTTCTCGTGCATGTAAATCGTTATTTAAAATTATCTCGCGTCTCTGATGCACTCGTAATGCGATTTTACCATTCCAACCGTATTTATTTGACACACTGATTGATACCAATTGTTTCCTTGCTTCCCGCGTGTTCCTTCAGGATCGCAATATCGGTAGGACTCTCGTTATTTTGTTTATTAAAGCTAAAATTTTTACAATTTAACCTAAAATTGCCGAAGGTTTATACGCTGCGGCGAGAAATTATAAAATAGTTCAGTACAGTGTTTACGTTTCTCAGATCCCGGATACCAAAAACCATTTAACGACAAACGTCAGAGAGACAGCAGAAAGTTTTGTAAATACGAATAAAGAAACGATGATTGCGGAAAATAAACTGTACACAAGTTACTTATATAGACGCTATTGGGCATAAGCCAAAATTTAAAACGGCGCGTGAGTCAATTATAGAACAGTGGAGCTTCCAAAACGTAGTTTTTCTGACAGTCATGTACAGGCAGTCGATACTGTAGCTGCTGTTTTCTGTCAACGTCACAGTTGCCATTATGGCTGAAGAAGCCGAAGATATTTGGACGAGGATTTCCTCTATGCATTTACCCAGAAAGCCAATAAATTGTATAATGTACGCGAGACGCGGGGCTTTCAATTGGCATTAAACTTCTTCTAATGCATTATTGTATCTTTTGTTACAGGTGCCGGTCGAAAATGAAGGTGAAACGTAGCAAATCTCTGTCGCCGGAACCATCGAGTAGCCGCGATTACAAACGGCCGAAAATCGATGCTGAAGATTCGACCCAAGAAACGGGAGCCTACAACGTTCTCGATTTTTCGGACGACGTACTTCTGAATATAATGAAGTATCTTCATCCCCAAGATCTGTTAGCGTTGAGTTTGTAAGTTCGTTTTTCCGCGGATCGAAATTCGCGTTTATACGTTACGAAAAATTAGAAAAAACATTGTAACAAGAAAATTTTTGTTAATTTCAGCTGCTGCCGAAGATTCGATCGGGTTTGCCGCGATAGGACTCTGTGGAATCGAATGGATTGTCGATTCAAACCCATATCTATGGATTATCTAGACAAATACGTTAAATTTTTGCAACCGTGTACCAAGCGTGTAGCCATTCGCGGTACTCTCGAGTCGAGTCCGGCTTTCAGAAAAGATTTTCTCACCACTGTTCGTGATACTTGCAAAAATATTAAAGAATTCATTATAGAGGACTGCAATCTCGATTCTCAAGATGTAAGAAAGATATCGTGACGCGCTTAGCTTTGAGGAAATGTGAAAAATAATTATCTATAACGTTTTCGATAACGTTTACTCGAAAAATTATTATGGAAAATTGGAAGGTTTGAAGTTAAAGTAACTATTATTGATTTCTCGACAGATAACTATATGCGACTTTCCACCAACCCTCGAAGAGCTATCGTTGAAAGGATGCAGTTTGCGAAATTTCAACTTCAACTCGGACAAGTCGTACTTCTTTAAAATAGATCTCCATATGCCGCATCTAACGGTAAGATTTTTTTTTTTCATTTTTTCCATTGAACAGAATTTTTTTTTTTTTTTCATTATGCGAAAATATATAAAAATAATTACTATTACTTTGCAGTGTCTGATACTGAGTCATTGCGCGTGGTTCACGTCACAATCGTTGTTGGGTATAAGCAAAATTCCGAAACTCAAAGAGTTGAGATTGGATTCTTGTCAACGGCTCGGCGAGTGTGTCGCATATGCGAGTATCGCAACGCGATTTGGTTTTAAAACTCTCGAGGTAAGAGAAACGCGTGATGCGCTTCCACTATATCGTCATACGTCGGTAATCGAAGAATCGAAAAAAATCTAATTAATTTCTTAACATTCAATTAGATTTTGGATCTGCGAGATACCGAAGTCGGCGACAGCGAAATAAGTTGTTTCAGCAATACGAAAACATTAACTCACATTTATTTGGAGTGTCCAAAGTCGAGAAGTCGCGCATACAGTCGACGGCGCGTCGAGCAGAGATTAGAAGCTATTGGAAGCGGACCTGTATATGAAGATCCAAATCTCATCCAAGTAAAACATCGATTCGATGTATCAAATACGACAAAATTTCTCAATCACGAAATTCAGTATTTGTAAAAAATTGTTTTTTCTCCTGCAGTATATGGTGGACGTTAATGCGACGTGGGATGATACCGAACGGTGTCTAATATCCGACAGATCGGTATGCGCTCTCGGGACGTACGTTTGCGATCGTCGAATAATCGGCAATCCGAGACTAGAGGTATGGGACGTTGTGGACCACTTGGCCGCTCGAGGGGTTGTCTTCGAGGAGGATGTGCGCGTGTGCAACAATCCTAATCTCAAAACTCTCGTCGTAAGGTAATTATTGAAATTCTCATTGTTTCTCAGCGTTATTTCGCCAATATTTCGATATCAACGATTTCATTTTCTTTTTGTTTTTTTTTTTTTCAGAAATTATTCGCGCGTTACGAATCACAGTCTCGATCACTTGGCAGCTAACGCATCGACTCTCGAATTCGTCGACGTAACGGGCACATCGGTAACGCAGGAAGGAGTACAGAAATTCAAAACCGCGAGACCCAATGTTAAAATTTTATCGTCTTTCAACGAAGAGTGAGAAATTTTCAAAAAGGATACTGAAATATCGAATTTAACGAATCACCACAGAGACGTTTTTCGCGTGGCGTTGTTTGTTAAGAATGTCCTTCGTTTATCGTTTATATTCTTTATCATTGATTCTTCACGTACGGGCGAACAGTTTAAAAAAAAAAAAAAAAAAAAAAAAAGCTACAATAGTGAAAAAAATTCAATCGGTACGGTGTACGGACTCCATACTTGAAGGGGCTAACTACGGTTCTCCACTGTGAGGTGCAATTATAGATATTTTTAAGTGTGAATGAGATATTATCGATCATCCTTAAGATTCCTTGAAATACAGTGGAAATTCCGTAAGTGCGTTTTTTTTTTTTTTTTTTCTCAAAATTTTGTGTACCGCTGCAGCAGCGGCCGTCTTATTGTTTCCTTCCCCAGCGAGGTGCCGGCCACATGGCTTATAGATAGGGAACTTACGTTAGTGGTGTTTTACCACGAATCTGATAAAATTATTTCATGGAAAAGAATTTTCGTCATTATCCTCAAATCATTGTCCGCTAATGTAACTAAAAAAAAAAATAACTTCACTAACGATTTTACCACTGTACTTTCCATTTGTATCATATCATTTTGTCTTTCGTTTGCATTTTTTTTGTAAAGAATCGAATCCAATTATTTTGAAATGCAGATAAACCTTTACACACCTTCTATCATCTCAATGCGACTTTCCTATTCGTGAAACTTATACAATTGTAGAGCTTCGTGTATCGCGTAGTTGACTAGAGACGAAAAAAAAAAAAAAAAAAAAAAAACAAAAAAAAATTATCCTAACTGTAATACGTATAGTATTTAATGTATCTGATATATATATATATATGACGAAAAATTTGTATGTCACTGAAACAAGACTGTCGAGAAACGAATCATTGATATTTTTTAATAATTTCCGATCCCAGATACTGAATGAAAAAAAAATATATATATAGGAATTTTTCGCCGCTAAATCGAAGATCGTATGGCATTTGTTTAACATTTACTAAGCCTTCCAAACTTACGTACGAATCTTTGTCGATGACAGTGAATAATGTTGTTGCTTCGAAAAATTTCTTCGGATCGTCGGAAGGCATTTTTTCGTTCGACTAAAATACTTAATGGACAATTTATTCACTCGCGATATCAACAATTCAGAAACTTTGGAGTATCGAACGCCAAGAGAATACGACAAACATGCAGCCAAAGTCTTCGATTGGACGTTCCCGAGAATCCGCTGGAGTCCGTAAATTTGGAAAACGGAATGCGATTGATCTGCGATTACAGAGATTCTTGCGTGACTACCGTAGGATGTTATCTTCCCGCTGGATCGCTGCACGAGAAACCGGAAGAACGAGGCGCATCTCTACTCATGGAGCACTTGATTTTCAGGGTAAGTAATCGGTAGAAACGTGCAAAAAAAAGTCCGAATATTACAATTGCAAAGATAGCGAACGAAGTGCCGAAGACGAGAAAACATCGCTGAAGCGATTGAGCGAATTGGAGGAAAATTGGGAGCCCTTGCGATGAGGGATATGTTTTTGTTCTATGGCTCCGCGCCTTCGTGTGATGCGGAATCAATTATTGAACTGCTTGCGGATGTTATACTGAACGGAATGATCTGTGAGTTTGCAATCGAAGCTAAGATTTTGTGAATATAATGATAATAAAGCGATGTAATGTTTTTCTACTTCAGGCGACGAAGATATGATCGCCGCGCGATTTATGATTTCGCGAGATTTAGCGGAAATGGAATCGGACAACGAACGAGTCGTAATGGATTATCTTCCAATGACTGCATATCAGAATACCGATTTAGGCAAAAGCGTCTATCCGGATACTTGCGCTCTGAAGTAAGCGATAACTCTAAAAAATTTATTCGAAGCGAATAAAAAATTATTCACACTGAATTAACTCTAATTATCTGCAGAAATATACAAATACGGACTGTCGAGTCCTTCAGAAAGCGTCTCTTCACACCTTCGTCTATGACGATGATTTGCACCGGTGGAACGTTATTTTCAGACTTTCAGCGTTTCGCTAGCGATTTTTTTACAGGAACGCAAAAAGAACAGAAAATGGATTCTTGTCGAAGCGAAAAGGATTCTACAAAGAACGATTTTTCTTGCACGCGTTATTATCGATTTACAGGTAAAACGACATCGGGAACTTCCAATATCAATGATCTATCGATTAGTCGGCAAATTTAGGCTCCGAAATTCGATTGAGAGACGACGACGAAAGTTTGGGACATGTAGCAGTGGCTGTGGAGGGACCCGGTTACGCGAATTGTCAAGATCATTGCACCTTAACAGTCGCGAAGGAACTCGTTGGCTCCTGGGACTTGACTCACGGTACCGAAATCGAAACTTTACTTTTTCACGAGTGCAATGGTAATATTATCATTTCTCCCGAACATAGGCGGTGGCAGTCACAATGCTCCGTACTTAGCGCATTGCGCCTTTAATACCGACATGTGCCATATGTACAAATCCTTTAACATAGGATGGGCGCAAACGAGTCTATGGGGCTGTTATTTCGTATGCGAAAAGTTGCAACTGGAGGTCAATACAATTTCGTAAAAAAAAAAAAAAAAAATTTTTTTAAATAAAAAAAAAAAATTTTAAATTAAAATTTTTTTTTTTTTTAAATAAAAAAAAAAAATCATAGATTGCAATAACTTCAGGAGATCGAATAAATATTATAGGACATGATATGGATGATTCAGAACGAGTGGATGCGACTCTGCTCGACGATAACGAGCAAAGAAGTAGCGCGAGCTGTAAATCAAGCAAAAACTAGAGAACTCGTAAGAGTAAATGATTCAGCGGATCGGTTTTTCGATATAGCAACTTCTCTTAATCGGCGCGGATGTTACGAAACTTTCAACCAGCGGCTCGCGAGATACGACGTAAATAAACGTAATTCATTTCTATACTTCGAAATATAAAGAAATTTGCATTTACAGAAAGTAACGAACGACACGCTGAGGGAAGTGGCGAATAAATATATCTACGATCAGTGTCCGGCAGTCGCTGCTGTCGGTCCCATAGAAAATCTACCCGATTATAATTGCATACGTTCTTATATGTATCGCCTTCGGCATTAAATTTTTTTTCATGATCCACAATTGATTTATTTTATTTGATACTCATCTCGCCGTTGTATTTATAGATAATGAAGATGTTTTTGCTTTTTTTTTTTTTCTTTTTTTTTTTTTCCGGGTAATCCCAAAGTTCGAGATTACTATATATGTAAATGCATCGTTTTGGTCAAATGGCACTCTAATTTTATATATATATAATCAAGTCTTGCATTTTAGTGTATTTTTCGACTTACACTGATATCTATTGCCCTATGTGGTAATATTACACAGACAATTTATACACAATATAATATTCTTTGGTCTCAAAATGGTCTACCCTCCTATTCATTATACATTTATATACACATAAGTTTAAGTGTAATAGCGATAAAACATACGAGTTTACATTTTGCTTGTTTTTTTTTTTTTTTTTTTCTTTTCTTCTTCTTTCTTTTTCCTATCAAAGAGCCACGGAACATTGGCGATATTTTTGCGTGCGTAAATAAAGTCCCACGATACATAATTATTGTTCTCCGATTGACTCGGCAAATATCCAATGATCCTATGAGTTTATCGCGCAGCGATAAGACACGTATATTGCACGATTGTGTAAACGTTCTTCACAATATCTATGTATGGCAATACGAAAAAAAAAAAAAAAAAAAAAAAAAAAAAAAAAAAAAAAAAAAATCGTAAATAACCCTTTTTTTTGCATGTAAAAATAATATAAACTTTCTGCTTTGTAATAAGTATAGAAATAAATTTTTTATGTAGAAAACAATAGAAACAAAAAAAGAAGAAAAAAAAAAAAAAAAATACACACATATTGGCGTGTTATTTCCGTTCCGCGGCTCCTCACAAAAAAGAATAGTATTACTTTTTCCTTAGTGTATAACGCTCACGGTATTCGAACGAGATAAATAAAAAATACAAGGGTTACAATATAAAATATTCTCCTAGTGGAATTTTTCTGAAAAAATAGTTAATAACGCGACACAATGATCCCGTTATATATATTCTATCTTTAATACTACAGTAACTAGTAGTACGGTTGTTGTATTTTTCTTTTTCTCCCTCTCTGTTTGTTTTTTTTTTATATAACAGATAACTTCATCGATGCGTAGCTTTACTTGCTACGCAAGTACTTCATTTCTGCTTCGCTATCATCACTCACGCAAGACTTTTGCACGTAATAGTATCGACTCGAGACCTCGGATCAATAATACTTCATTTCATTACTTCGTTCGTTAAAATATATATACATCGTAGATTCGGTATGTCAGTCTCTTAAGCCACTGCCAAGTCGAAATTAATGGTGCGTGAGTCTTTTTTCGTTTTTTTTTTTTTTTTTTTCTTTTCTTTTTCTTTTGCTTACTTACTCTTTGCATGTGACCGTCAAACTTTGATTTAGCTACACGTAAGTGGCGTGTATATTTACTCCGAAAAATCTCGAGTAAAGACACATCAGTGTGAATCGTGTGTACAACAGCAGGATTATTAAAGTATAAAAAAAAGAAACCCGCGTGATTCGAGGGATCGAAAAGCTTTAGTCGGGCGCGTCTAACGTTTAATCTTTTTTTCAATTGCCTCATACAACGACAATCTTGTGATTGTTTCCATTTGGCAAGAGAACATAGTAGACGCGCTTCCCCTTATCTCATTGAAATTGTTGCACGTTCCCGTGATACTGATTGTTGCCGAAATTACCGTGATTCTGATCATTGCGCTCAATAACACTCTGAATCTCGACAACAGGAGCATCGCCTGTGGTTTGGCCATTGGTGTTAGCAACGATGGTTCCCGTTGTAGAAACGACGGTACCCGTCGTGTTAACACCGTTGGTACCGGTTCCTTGATGCTGTTGTTGTTGCTGACCGTTCAAACTACTGTTCGAGTGACTAGCATTGTTCTTCGATCTGTGCCTTAGCTTGTGAGTCGTCAGATATTGTTTGACCGAAAAAGCTTTGTGACAAAGATCGCATTTGTAAGGCAAAGGATCCTGACACCCCGCGCCGTCCATAATCGTCGGCGCATGAGTCGTAAGATGCATAAGATAGTAATGCTTCACAACGAACGATTTGCCACAAGTTTCGCAAATGTAAGGACCCGAAACACCGTGAGTCTTGCGATGTTTGTGAAGATTATCTTTGCGCGAGAAGCTCTTACCGCACATCTCGCACTCGTGCATTTTTTGTCCCGTGTGCGACACCGAGTGCCTCACGAGATGTTCTTTTCGGCTGAAAGCTTTGGAACACGTTGTACAAACGTAGGGACGTTCGCCCGTGTGAAGCTTTCTATGCTGAAACAAATGCTCTTTTCGTTTGAATGGCTTTCCGCAAATATCGCAACTGAAGCAATTTCCATTGCTCTGTACCGCGTCGTCTTTGCTACCGATATCCGATACGTCGCTAATCATCGGCGACGACGGACATTGATGATTGTTCAGTTGATTCAAAGAATCGAAACTTTTGCCGCAATCGCGACAAACGGTACTGCGATTCGTCTGACAAATGGCTTGAGGATTCACGGTTATTAGAGGCGCGGGCTCCGGACACGAACGGATTCTAAGAAACTCCGATATCTGTCCTATCGAATTTCTCGATATACCGTCGTCCGAAGAATTTTTCATGTATTCTTTGAAATCTTTCACCTCGTCCCTCTGCGCTTGGGGAGTGAGTCCGAGGCTCAGAAATACCTCTGGCGACGCCTGTACAGTCGTATAAGTCTGTACCGTTTCCGCCGGTGAGCCCATATTTTGCGTTTCCGCTTCGACCTTCAAAGTCACCTGCTGCTGTTCCGTTACTACTTCGCCCTTTAACATTACGTTGTTATTTTGATGCTGCAATATCTGTGTCGCCGACTGTTGTTGTTGTTCAGTCTGCGACGATATCTGCGCCTGTTGCTTCTCGATCTGCTGAAGCTGACGCTGCTGCTTCTCGTATTCTCTCTGTTGTCTTTGCAACTGCTGAATCTGTTGGGTTATTTGCGATTGGCCCTGTTGCTGCTGATTCACCACTGATACTTGATTTTGTTGCTGAACAATTTGCGATTGTTGAATTGACTGTTGTTGCTGCTGTTGCTGTTGCTGAGGAACCTGCCTCTGCGTCTGCAACTGCTGATTTATTTGACTTTGGCTCTGTATTTGATTTTGCACTTGATGAATCTGACTCGTTTGTTGCTGTTGTTGTTGTTGCTGCTGCTGCTGTTGTTGTTGCTGTTGTTGCTGCTGTTGTTGTTGTTGTTGCTGCTGCTGTTGTTGTTGCTGCTGCTGCTGTTGTTGTTGTTGTTGCTGTTGCTGCGGCTCCGCTATCGTAGTTTGCGCGTGAGGCGATTGATCCTGAGGTGATACTTGTTGAGAGGTTTGCTGCTGATAACTGTAGTGAGTCTCGGCTGTGGCTTCCACTACCGCTGCAGCTACGCCGCCCGGTTGCATCTGAAAGAATTGTTATTTGTAGTTTTATAATAAAAACATAATTTTTTTTTTTTTTTTTTTTTTTTTTTTTTTTTTTTTTTAAAACGTCGAACCTGCATGGCACATTTATACTGTTGAACTCTGGCTTGCACTCCGCTTATTATTTGTATATTGGAGGCGTTTACATTGCCGACAACAACCGGCTGCTGATGCTGTGTTTGAGATGTCTCGGCGCTTATAATTTGACCGCTGGGCGCAGACGGTAGTTTCTCTACTGTTTTTAGAGGATCTTCCTGTGGCGATGCCGGCCTCTCCTTTTCGTTTGTCTTTACGTATACTTTTCCCTCTTTGAGAAAATCGTCGGAGAATCGCAGAGACGTGAAGTACGACTCCAGCATACTCTCCGCACTGACTACGGTATCTCTGAACTCTACGTAGATCTCAAGCTTTCTGACGCAGTCGTGACAAACCACTTTTGGCAGAGAATCTTCTTCATGGACCTTGAGACAAAATTTGGAACGATTGATTAATGACGAGTTAAAAGATAGAGCGACGTACGCTTACTTGTCAATGAAGAGGGACTAAGTGCGGATGAAGGATGGGAGAAAAATACGGTTTATTGAAAACGGGATTTATTGTTTTCCGGTAGTTGGTAAATTTATTCGATTAGTGTTGTGGATGTAAAGTTAATTCTGGGAAATCGGTTAAATGAAAAATGTCTGCAAGATAGAGAGGAGTGTTTGTTCGTACAGTAATTATACCTGAATGGGTAGATAAGACTCGATTTTTGTTTGAAGCTGCCGTCTGCGTCCTTCGTCACGAAAAATGTTCATTTTATTGCCCTCGCTGCTCGTGCATAATCTGCACAGCTCGTAATAGTTGACCCTCCGATATCCTGACATGATGTCGTTCCCGCCGAAAATCTTGATCGTAGTTTATTAAAAAAACCCTATCGTTAAATGTAAAACACGCGACTAAACGCCCGACAACGGGCCAACGATAAGATTAATACCGGCACATCGCGACGTATTAATTTTGACTCTAAAAACACATGACATTTGTTGACATCGGTGTTAAACTCCAAGTTGGACTCGCGGCCATTTTGCTATCGCGGGGAGAATATCTCGAAATGCTTTTCGATATATAATCCCCAAGAGAACCGCCAAATGTTTTCGAAACGTGGACTCTCGTCGGGATTTCATTGCGTTTCTAGTGCGGAAGTGTTTCGAAAAACAGCGCCGGAAGTGACGCAACGACGAAGAGACACCCATAGTGTTATTTTTAGGGTTTCTGGATACTTTTTTGAATCATCGAATTCGCGCTCTATGACGCTACTGCACAGTTCGAGACGTAGTAAAAGAAAAAAAAAAATAAGAGAGCGCAAAGCTTACCTCATTATTCGTCGTACGTCCCGTTCACTTTTTGATGGCAGAATCATAAAGTGAAGTAATTTATTAATTATTGTGATGTTTTGTGAAGGTAATACCAAGGCAAGTGAGTCTCACCGATGATTTTAGCTCATATCAGTCGAAATGATTGACGATAAATTTCGACGAAAATTCTACGTATCTCAAAAATGTCCTCGTTATCAATATACTCCTAACAGACGTCAGAAGAATTTGCGTATTGGATATAAATTATTGTTGTCTTTCTTTTTCAACGTCTCTCGGCGATCCGTGACGTTCACGAAATACGTATTATTTTTTCGTCAACAATCACACGAGAATTGTTTTCCGCTTCCGGTCGATGTGACGTAGAAGTTGCGATCTGACAGTGCAAAGAATGAGAGGGTGTAAAGTAGAAAGATCATAACACGTCACTTTGGAATGTCGATGTCCTGTTATGAATTGATAATCGTTTTCGTCATTAACTGTACATTCATTTTTTTCCAAACTGGTATCTCCAAAATTAATGTCATACGTCTGGAAACTATTAATTACAAAAAAGTCTTCGCAAACTTTCACTCCTTTTACATAAATGAGGTCATTATTCAGCATTCGCCCGGTCGACCGAATAATTTTTACTTACAGTCTCCTTATGTGTGTCTCTTTATTTACAGAATGCCAATACAGGCACCTCAGTGGACTGAATTCCTTTCTTGTCCCGTTTGCTGTCACGACTTTGACGCGGCGATACGTGGACCAATATCCTTAGGATGCGGTCACACGATATGCCGCACTTGCCTCGCAAACTTACATCGCAAGCAGTGTCCCTTTGATCAGGTTGACAAATCATATTAACAAAACTGAATGATGTACAATTTTTTTTCACAAATTTTTTTTTTTAACGACAAAAAAAAAAAATTTTTTTTTAGAGCGCTATCAACACTGAAATCGAAAGATTACCACTGAACGAAGCACTGCTTCAATTAGTTGGTAATCCCGTCTCCAACAATGTTGGAACCACCTATCAGAAACTTCTGCCGGTTGAGGATCATTCGGATTATTTGGCGGCCAAACGTTGCATCGAGGAACTTGCCTTGTATCTCAAACCATGTCAAGCCACTCCAACGACAGGCACTGGTTAGAAAAAATATTACATTATTTTTTTTTTTTATTTTTTTTATTTTATAAACGGGGCAATTATATTATAATAAAATATTGTCTATAAGTTTTCCGATTTACTCAGTCGTCTTTGGTAGGAGGTGAAAAAGTAACTTGTGAACAATAATTATAATAACGTAATATCGAAATTTGCATAATGACTAAACGAAAAATTCGGTAACAACGAAAAATCATTCCAGTATCGTAATATTGATCGGATAAATAAATCGATAATAGCGTTGTTTTATTTTCGATGTGATAAAAAATAAAAAGAACGTAAGGGTTTCTGTATTATTGGTTAGTATTATCGAATTCCTGCGTTTTTTTTTGTTGCTAATTCTCAAACTTTAAAAAAAATCTATTAGGAATGGGATTGGTGTCTCGACCGATGCAGAGGAAGTTAGTGACTCTCGTGGGATGCCAGTTAGTCGAGCCGGAAGGCCGGGCGCGGGCCGTTCGTGCCGCGAGAAGTCTCGGCGAACGTTCCGTTACGGAATTGATACTGCAGCATCAAAATCCACAACAGCTGAGCGCAAATTTATGGGCGGCTGTTCGCGCGCGAGGATGCCAATTTCTAGGACCGGGTGAGATTTCAATAAAACTCCAAAACAATAATGCAATAAAAATTATTCCAATTGTGTGATATCGTTATTTTTTATTTTTATTTTTTCGAATGATTAGCAATGCAAGAAGAAGTCCTCAAACTCGTTCTACTAGCGCTCGAGGACGGTTCGGCTCTCTCGCGAAAAGTTCTCGTGATGTTTGTCGTCCAACGTCTGGAGCCGCATTTCACGCAGGCATCGAAAACGAGTATAGGACACGTCGTGCAACTTTTGTACAGAGCGAGTTGTTTCAAAGTATCGAAACGCGAAGGTGATTCGTCATTGATGCAGTTGAAAGAAGAGTTCAGAACATACGAGGCGTTAAGACGGGAGCACGATGCACAGATCGTTCAAATAGCAACGGAAGCGGGATTGAGAATCGCGCCGGATCAATGGTCAGCTCTGCTGTACGGCGACACCGGTCACAAGTCTCACATGCAGAGTATAATCGATAAGCTTCAAACGCCTCAATCCTTCGCTCAGAGCGTTCAGGAACTCGTTATAGCGCTTCAGCGAACGCCGGATCCCGGACAATTGAGTAGTCTGCGACCTCAATTAGAATTGTTGGCGGCTATAGATCCGAGTCCCGAAACGGAAACGCCGTCTTGGCTGCAGTGTCGAGAAGCCCTGGAGGCTGTAAGAACCGTAGTCACGGCATTGGTAGAGTACATTCAACAGCACGGCAACCGAAAATCGCAAGAAGGTGTACACACCGCAGGTCCGGGTCAGCCAAAGTACAAAGTTAGCATGTGCAGAGATCTCGCCCTTCGGGGATCTTGTCCACGAGCAACGAACTGTACATTCGCGCACAGCGATCTCGAACTCGACAAGTATAGATCGAAAAATCGAAAGTTGAGCGTTCGCTCGAGTTTATCACTGACTGGAAGTCCCGATCCGAAAACCGAGAAATCCGTGGCCGTTGTTCCGCCGAGTGCGAAGGGATTCAAGCAGTGCGAGGAGATGAATTATCACGTCGCAAAGACACACGACAATAATCACCGGGAAAGTACGTAAGGGTTTTTAGTTTGGTAAATGAAATGCCAAATGTTACATGAAACACGCAGATTAAGATTGATTGTCGTATTGATTTATTTAGGTTTCAATCCGGCGAACAAGACAAACGCGTTGCAACATCCATCGCCGAACAACGATAATAACTTTGTCGGATCTCTCGCGAATTATGTGCTGCCGCCGGCACAAGCACTTTCGCACGTGTTACCAGCGAAGAACGTCGATGTTCAATGCTCGCACTACATAATGCACGGTGCACCTTTGGACTTTGCTAATCCGAATTTGCACGTTTGGGATCCGTCGCAATTGCCACCAACTGCGCAGAATGGTTTGCCTAGCAATGGAAAAAAGGTATCGTGTCTGCTATTCGAAGATTTCTAGAAAAATATGCGCGATACTTTGATTCACATTATCGTTTTATTTCACAGCAGAGATCGGTCGCCAAAACACTAGCGATATTGCTACAGAGAAGAATGGAGATAATAAGTCAGTTAGAGAACATCGTCGGCAAACCAGTGCCGCAACAGATGAAAATGGTATTGAAAAAAAAAATGAATAATACATAGCAATTTACATGCTGTTTGCAAATGATTATAACACTCGTGATAATTGTTCCTTCGAAGAACTACGATATCCAGGGTAATCCACTCTCGTCGAATTATTCCATCTGGACGAACGGTCCGGGTTCTCAAATGGCACCGGGAACGCACGTGAATTATGGAAATAATTATCGTCGGCCGGACTCTGTGCTCTTCGACGATGAGTTCGTTCCATTCGAAACTCCACCGGCGAGCAAATACGGTCCAATATCACGAGTCCCGAAGTCGCTGATAAGGTAACTATCGGCATTTTATTTCTTTTTATTATCTCGAGGAAAAGGGTTATCGAAAATCGATATGCTTCGGTATTTATTTTCAGACCGAACAGTGGAGTACAAGCATCGGGTATGTATAGCGACGGAATGGCACCGTCGCTGCAAACACTGAGGCCGATCCCTGCTTCGAGTCCCATGACTTCGTGGTATTATGGACATCAGCGTGAGTCATTATAACAATAAATTCTCGACGAATTTCAATCACATTTTTCATAATAACGAGTTTTCCTTTCCAGCGTACGCGACGATAAGTTCGAACGGCGGGGTCCAAGCGGTCGCAAACGCTGGCATGGGAGACGCTTACATTACCGTTGGGCATTGCAATTTATCTGAACCAACGTCGCACGTACAACTCGCGCGGCAAGAATGCATGTCGAAAGAGTAAGTAACATTTTTTTTTGTATAATTACATCACACGAAAAAAAAAAAGCGAATAAATAAACGAATAAACCAATAAACGAACGAATAACGAATTTACGAATAAATTGTGTCCACAGCTTGATTCTTGAGTCTCAGAAGGTTAAACAACAGTTGAAACATTTAGAAAAGAAAATAAACGATCTGAAGGTACGTTTCGGGCGTTGTGCGGCGTTCTCATTAAATTTAGATAATTATGAGAATGAAACATTAATATATATCTTTCGTTGTGTAGTTGGCGACCCAAGGTGCGGCCTTCACCGAGGGTGAGCGACTGGCGCAAGAGCTACAAATGATCGAAGCCGGCATTAGAGAGAAGGAAAAAGATGTTCGTAATTGGAGTCCGTACGGCAGCGTACCTTGGATTCAACCTGCTAATAATTTAATGTCTAATCATAGTATGAGTAAAGACTACAAGAGCGAAGAAGTGAGACTCACAAAATATACTTTCGTCATAAATAACATTTTTTTCCCTTGTGATTTTTCTAATATTTCGAGTTATGTATCATTTTTTTTTTTTTTTCGCAGGAGGATACCTACGAAGCTGGCATAGCAAACGACATGCGGGAATTGGAACTGCGGTGGGATTTTGAGCTCCAGGAACAGGAAAAACGTTGGTCCAGCGAGGAGGATAGCACGACGAAATGATAGTCTCGGCGCGCGATGTTAAAGCTTCATGTCTTTTGCTACATCTCTGTAACTAACGTATGAAAGAATGAGAAACAATCGAGGTATGAAAAGCTTTTGCTCGTATAACGAAAAAAAAAAAAATTCTTTAAATCTCATGACGAGCATATAGTCGATGCCTAATTCGTATCTGGCGCATGAAACTCTTCGAGTGTCTGAGGTTAGTAACGTTACAAAGATGAAAAAAAAAAAAAAATGAAAAAGAAAAAAGAAATACTTATGAACTCAACACACAATGAAACTCAGGTGTCCGGAGGCCAGAAAATTTCAAATGGACTGTGTTGCTTTTAACCCCACAATTAATAGTACTTAGATTTCAAAGCCGTTACGCAGATCTTTTCGTCTCTAACGATTACGAACAATGTGATATAAACTACTATTTTTATCTACTCCAATCTTCACAAATTGCTGTTATCGGTGCAATGTGTTTTAAAACTTTCAATCGTCGTTTGCCGTTTCTTTGTGTTCACGATCAACACATTCACAATATGCTCCTCCCTCCCATCCAGTTAACAAAACTGTGGACCCGTATCCGACTATCTTTATCGAGATAGAGAGATAATTCATTCGTTAAAACGCAAATAAATCACTGTACTGTGATGCATTCTGGCGATTGAAAAATTGGCTGCATGTAGATCGACACATCAGTTCTTTTAAAGTGAGAAAAACAAGAAAAAAAGAAAAACAAAGAAAAGAAAATACAGAACAAAAACCGATTGAGCAGGAAGAAGCAGATTTGTTAAAATTTAACAGAGAATCGATGTCAGTGTTTTATAAACATGGCGAGTGTAGTATATTTATTTATATATATATATACATATATATATCTATATATATTTGCACACCGGGGCAAAGCGTATATTCGTGTCGCTATAATATTTGGGACACATGTTACTTAATCCCGGATGATTAATAGACGATATCCCCTATCAATATTACTATATGGATTTATTACGTAGAGGGAATTAACATTATGTTTTATGGAAGGTTTACTTAGTTAATATAATTGATCCCCCAATGCATCATCAATACTTTGAATACTCACGAAAATTTACGAACACTTCAATTTTTTTTTTTTTTTTTTTTTTTTTTTTTTTAAATTGCGACATCTAAAACTAAGACTGCTAATCACAATTGTGAATTGTACGCAATTGACTGAAACGAGCACTTTGGCTTTTATGTAATGTCCTCTGATATCGACTGTAACAGTTTTAAACATTTTTCTTTCTTTCAATCAGACGAATCGAATTATCTCGATTAATCGTGATATTGTTATCTCGAAACAAAATATAGACGTGAAATTTCGTGAGAACGGTATTGCATGATTTAGTCATTCTGCTGTGGATCTTGCAGCGTAGTTGATAAGTGCACTGCAATAGCCTTTGGGTTGCTTATATTTTTATGAAAAAGAAAAAAAAAAAAAATTAATAATAATAATAATAATAATATATAGCTTAAGTCTGAGAATGATTCCAGTTTTATTGGAAATATCGATGTAGACTTTTATGAAGAAAATAATCGACGGTTTAATGATTAGTGTGAGACGTTTCTTCAAGGTGTGAAATGTTATTTTTTATACTTCGGCAAAAGAAAGGGCGGCGTAATGTTCGGGCATAAAGAATAATCGAATCATTTGAAAACTTTATATTTTCCTCGTACATCATTGGACACTCAAGTTATCGTGAAGATAACATTTAAATGGTCTTACCAATACCGAATTCAATGAATTCATCGTAATACCGAATATAAACTTAAAGCTGTTAAATCCATCAAAATAAAAAAAAAAAAAAACGAAAAAAAAAATTATACGCTCGAACATAAAGTCGCATTCTTGTGTTAACGATCACGGGTGCAATGAAAATTTTTCATTATTTCAACTATCGTGTCAACTCTCTCTCGAAATAAATTGAAAAAAAAAAAAAAAAGAAAAAAAGTAGACGAACTACTTTAACGGATTAACTAGGGAACGAAATTTATACTCCCAAATACAAATTTGTTATGTTTTTTTTATTTCTGCGACGTTAGATTATTTATGTTTTTTTTTTTTTCGAATATAATATACGTTGCGACGTTATTGAAAATATTTAAATTTTACTCATAAATCATATGGGAATATAGATATTTATTTGGAACTTTTCATTTTTTTTCTCGTGCAAATCATTGTGTCAGCTACTGAGCATAAGAAAACATGCTTTCGACTACTCGAGGGAGAGGGTGTGCATTGTTAAGAAAAAAAAAAAAAAAAAAAAAAAAAAATGCAAAACAAAATAATAATATGTACCACGAAGAGATGAAGGGCTGTGTATCACGGGAAGTAATAAGCGCAACAAGCCACTGTTCGTCGCTAGCTTCAGATTAATTGCATGTTAAACATGTCTTATGTGTATAATAACGATAATATACACGCGTACCTATGTTTACGGTATGAAAAAAAAAAAACCACATACGATCTACGATTAAACGTTCTTTGTTTGAACAATACAATAAAACCACAAGAAGAAGAAATAAAAAAGAAGTATTTATATACATATCCGTATATAATGCATATATATAGCCAGTACACTTGGACGATACCAGTACCTATTGTTCATAATAAATCTGTTTGTAAGCTCGACTTAGTACTTCGAAAAATAAGAGGTACGAAATTTTTAGTGAACGAAAGCGGCGCGTAACGTTTACCGATTGCGAAAAAAAAAAAAAAAAAAGAAATGTGACCTCCGTGCCACTTTCGTTCTCAAAGACCATATTAGCTTTTTGTATAACTGTTTCTATTGATGTGCCTACTTCGTGAATCACCGAAGCCTCGAACAAAACTAAAAAAAAAGAAAAAAAAAAAAGAAAAGTCATCGCATATTAGATCCTGTTATAGAATACATGGGTTTTAGAGAATTACATTCTAGCTTAGCAGTTGCTCTGAACGTTCTACCGAGCAGCGAGTCGAATCAATCTCATGATATATAGCTACGCGATCCAATGAAATAAAGTGACTAAACTTCGATAATTGAGATCGCTTTGACTCGCCGAAATTCTCAAATGAAATTGATGTATTTTGCAACAAGTGTACTGTAACAACAAGGTGTAATATATTTATATACTCAATACAATATGGTTGTTATTTATTTATTTTTTAATACAATCTATCGCTTCGATAACGTTACGCACATGAAGTTGTATAAAAGAAATTGTTCGTTACGACAATATCCTCGAAATCCCCCCCCATACGCGGGGTTTTGTCCGTAACATAAGTCCGTGCCCCATATACGTGCTTACCACGGGCGAGCGCTGGAGTCGCATTTCTGTCGACGGTCGCTCTCCAGTCGTCGAAAAAGGAAAACACATGCGAAAGCGAGACAGATGCGTCGTTCGGTATCACCGCATGGGATCACGGATCAGGAAGTCCTTGGCCGTTGTTCGCGGTGGATTGTTAAAATCTGCAGAAAAAAATTCGTTTTCTCGTGTTAAATAATAAAACGTTTAACCGATCGAGTATGTAAGAACAAACGATAATCGGGGCACGCGTACGGCAAGTGTGAGAAAGCGACGTTTCGGACTAAACGAGTGAAGGGGATACAGTGTTAGGTGTTCGGCGTTGAAAAAAAAAAGTGAACATTTCACTGGGTGTTTGCGCACGAGGAATAGAACGTGAAACGCTTTTTTCGCGAGTGTAACGCAATATCATTTCCCTTCGTAGCTAATATATTATCTTTGAGAGAGTATCATTTATTTTCGCGAGCTCCATAGTCCAGGAAAAAACGAACAATGCCTGCAAGTCGTGGAGGCATGGTTGGCGGGGTAATGCCCGCTCACTACCTCCACGAGTTACCGGCCCAGGACGAGGAGCGGCTCTCAAAGATATTTCAGCAGTTGGATCTCGACGGTAACGGTAGAATTGACGTTCACGATCTTTCGAAAGCGTTACACGAGGTCGGCGTACATCAGCGTTATGCCGAGGTAACGTAACACGCTTTTATACCTTATGGTTACACGAGACGTACTCGCGTAATCCTTCGAGAATGAGCTTTTCGGTGTGTTGGTCCACGCGACAAGCTTCCGCGGACGACGACGACACCTGCCAATTCTACGACATATATGTATATGTCTCTATACAGAACACGAAATTCACGTGAGACTCGGCAAAACGAGCGTGAGAAACGTATTTTTAGAAATACATCGAGTTTCAACAATGGATAGAGAGCAAATGTGGCCACTGCACAAAAACTTTACTCAAGAAACTTTTTATTTCTCTTCTGCTTTGAAAACTAATTAAAATGTAAAGTAATTTTGAATATGCGTAAAGTTAAAATAAATCTCCTCGCTCCTTACATTTTGACGAATAGTTATCGCTATTCGAAAAATATTTATTTCGCACTACGAATTGACAAAAAGAATTAAAAGTAATAAAAATCGATGTATATATTTGAAGTACAAATTAATATTAATAATGATAAGCAAAGTTGCGTTAGTAATAGAAAGCGTTCAATTTCACTGTTTTGTAGAAAAAGTTAATTATCTTTGTGTCGACAAATTATAGAGCGCTCATTGGGACGATAATGAGACTCGTTGAAAATAGGTTATTAAGTATATCGTTGCTTATTAATGAAACATATTTTGGTCCATTTTAATTTCGTTCTTATGGCCTCATTTTGTTACCTTGAATTTTATAGGGTCATTTTTCTGCAATTATATAACTCTGATCCTGTGGTTTTTGCTCATATACTTTGCCCTTCGGCATTGTGACACTCGATTTTTTTTTTTGCTTGTAACAATGATTTTTTGCAACGCTGCCTCTGTTTCAAGGATCTTTCTGTCTTTTTTTTTTTTTTTTTTTCGTATCATTGGATATTGTTAAAAACCGAGCAAATCCCCTGTATTCTCCTCTGTTTCACGGATCTTTCCGCCTTTTTTTTTTTTTTTTCGTATCATTGGACATTGTGAAAAACCGAGCAAATCCCCTGTATTCTCCAGCAGTTTACATAACGTATTGTATGGTTTCAATGAAGGTTGATCGGTGCTCTTGAATATATCAGTAAAACAGTAGCTGCTGTGCAAGGGACAGAAAAAGAGAAAAAATAGGTCAAAAGTCAGCAGCAAATGTGCTCAGGAAAGACTTAGATATTACGTTGATACTAAGGATATTATTCCATTGGAAAGCATTCAAGAATTTCCCAGTGGATCAAAGTTCGCGGGGAGTCTAATGGCTTATGGCCAAAGTCTAAAAATTTTCCACATCTCACAGATTTTTTTTTTTTTTTTTCGCTTAACCACAATTTTTCTGCACGGTTTTCTTTCACGAATAATATTTTCTTCGCAGAAATTTTTGGCGCAATCTGATAGCACCAAAAGCGGCGATATCAGCTTAGCAGAGTTCATTCATTACGTTCGCGAACATGAAAAAAATTTGCGACTACAATTTTCCGACCTCGACAAGAATAGAGATGGTAAGTCTCGCGCTTTTTCAGAGTCTCGTATTCTTCCGATTGTTTCGTATTTTTTTTTTTTTTTTTTTTCCACTTTTGTATTGCCAAAGATCAAAGGGCGTTGCGGGCTGTATACGAGCGCAAAAAATGCGCTCTTTGGCCCGCATTGACGCGATTTGATGCCTCCGAGTCAAAATACATCGAAATAATACGTCGCTATTAAACGGAGCAGTGCGGTTGCATAATACATTTTATAACTTGAAACTTCCAGCCGATCGCTATTATTTTTATGCAGGAAAGTTTTTCAGTTCAAATTTCATCAATAAAAAAAGGTTTATGCTTTTTAAACTAAACAACTCAATTTTTAACTGCACATTTTTCTGTATACTTCGCTAATACCGAAGTTTTCGTCTGTTTTTACGAACACTTATGCAGAAAGTATTTCAAGTAAAAAATCCACCAATAAAGAAAGTTTATGTTTTTTAAACTAAACAACTCAATTGTTAACTGCACATTTTTCCGTATACTTCGCTAATTCCGAAGCTATCATTATTTTCCACGATACCGGATTATACATCGATATTAATAACGATTTCTTAGGTAAAATCGACTTGGAAGAGTTGATCCGCGCTTTCAAGGATCTCGGCATCGAAATGGGAAAAGGAGAAGCGAAAAAGTTGTTGCAGAGGTACGTGATAACGCGACAATCTTATAACGAAACGTAATTTTTCATGTGAAAACATCTTTAGCGTGTTTTTCAATGCAAAGTCCTCAGAAAAAGTCTTACGGCTCTTCTGAAAAAAAAAAAAAAATGAAAAGCTACAAAATGTCCTCAAAAAGCAATTCTAAAGGTAAAACCACTAAATATATTTTCTCATAAAATTTTCGTGACTACGCATAGACGTACTTTCCCCCCTCAACTCCAACATAAAAAGATTTTCTTCGATATTATTTCAGAATGGATCAGGATGGAAGTCTCAACATAAGTTTCAACGAGTGGCGAGACTTTCTTCTCTACGCCCCGAGCACCAATATCCACGAGTTAATTCTCTACTGGCGTCACTCAACGGTGAGTCCAGAGCCGCAGATAAAAAAAAAAAAAAAAAATCTTCGACTTCAAATTTCTAAACTACTCGTTACTCATTCAATAACAATATAATTATTGGGTATCTGATTTTCGTCTCCCAAATCTTCATTTAACGAAGGAAGGGTACATATCCGCGATCTTTTTGCAATTAAGTACCTATACGTAAGAATATCAAAAGACGTTGACCCGAAGGATAGCGAATTTTAAAAACCTCCCACGCACCTTCTTCGGAAGATAACGTCACGTAAACGAGCGTAAATCTGTCTGACGTGCGTGTAAGTTAACGCGTGAGGATCGAACACGGCAGATGTGCGTGTAAACGTGTCCAATCAGAAAGCTCTGAAACGCTCGATCTCGTATCCCGATTCGCCGATTGCGAGGGCTCGTCGAGCCGGTTTTCCGGAGTATACGGATGACGTAGAGTTCTGTAGCGTGTCATGCCTAAGTGACCTTGGTGTAGCCAGCTGTTCTCCCCGACAGCTGTCTCGCTTAGCCGCAGCGAGCAGCAGTGGCCGCAGCAGTGGTGGAGACATGCGCAATATCGAGAGACTCGAGCAACGAGCGCCGTGTCTCTGCCGTATTCTTCGACTCGCTTCGAGAATCATCGTTCCCCCTCTCGGATTTTCCGTCGGCGTCGTTGCACATCGAGGCAACGCGTCATCGTGACGATGACCGCACTGGTACCTCCCAACACTCGGAATCTTCGTCACCAGGAACGACTTCCGGATGTCGAGACAAAAGGAAGAAGAAAATCAAAAGGGACGAAGTTACAGCAGCGAGAGATCGATACTTCAGGCAAATACCCGAACTGTGACATCCTCCTGCCAGGACGTCACACGCGGGGCAAGTAAGCGACTGTGATGGAAAGTCGTATATCTGATCAAATATAAACCGCACATCATCGTCATTATCACACCAGCATGACAATGATTGTTAGACGTTAAATGATCCCTCTCTCCAAATAGTTTCGTAACGCCGGTGAAGAAATTTTAAAAAATAGCGAAACTATAAGTGTGCTGCGAAGAGATTCCGAAACTGGGTTACGCCTATCGACCGTATCCTCCAAGGACAGTGCTTATCGAGTTACTTAGCAAGGATTCTATGACACAATCCATCACTTCCGGATGCACTCTCTTCAGCATGCAATCGTTTATCTCGTTGTTACAGCACTATCTTAATAACTCCGTCAACTTTTCAGATTGTCGTCGAGATACAGCAATTTTTTCACGATGTTTGTAAAATACACACATTTGCGAAAAGTTTTTCTTTTATATTACACGAAACTCTGCGGAATGAGTTTAAAAAAAAACTTATCTACGCTACAATCGCAACGATAATCCTTGAAGCGCGATGAACCAAGTGAAGAATTTGGTAATGAGGCCGTAGAGCGTGGAAGCCGATGGTTTTTCCAACTGGTACACAATCGGCGCACCGTGTTCCACTTTACTACTTGCACGTGACTTTTCGAGAGTCGTGAGTTCTACTCGGTCGATGACGAAATATATACACGAATGCATCACGTGAATTCAACATTCCTGAAGTCAACGGATTTTTAAAAAAAATAATTGAGAATTTAATTCGACTCTAAAAGGCAACAGGTTTCGTTCATTAGTCTTTCATAAGACTGGCGTGTGGCTATCTACCGACTTGGTACCGTTAAACATCCGCAGCGTCTAGACACCGCGGATCGATATCGTTTGCTTTGATAGGTTTGACTAATTCTTCAATGAAACTTTCCTGAATATGTTTTTCAACGGAATCGCGAGCGATAAAAGCGATTTGTTGCAACGTTGCATGATTCATCAGCGTTGGCTTATCGGAAAGAAACGAATGGTACATTTAGGTTTAATGATCTCCGCGAATTATGGCTTTTTCCTCATTAATGTCGGGCGTTTCGTGACACATACATCGTAACTTTGTGCAATAGATAAAAATCGATTTATCTTGATTACCATTGGGTTTTGTGTCTATCTTCGCGGTTAATGAGTCGCGGGATTTCCGGGCGTTTCTGGCGTTTCTAAAGAAACGATATCAAATGTGTTTATCCAATTGCTCTTACGATACATTGAGCAAATTATGTTTTCTCGACTGTATTGACACTATTATATTCATTGGGAAGCTGCGCTGACGTGGGTGCGCTATATCGCTAATATGATTTCAAATTGTTTGCCCGTAACAAACTCGCGACACGCTGAATATACGATAAAAACAAATTATGGAACAAGTTAAGAAATTTATTCAGTGTTGTAATGTGTATGCAGACGCGAATCAAAACCTCTTCTCGCGATATCTCATGTCGCGCGTTAATCTTCATGCGCTTAACAGTATCGAGATATCATCTGGAATGATACCGGATAAAGTTAAGTCTCAACGACAACGTCAGAGGAAAAAATTGCAACAATAATCGACCGGTGACCGTTGGAATTTCGCACAGGAGAAACTCGATTAAACCTGCGAAACGAGACGACTCGTTTAATCTCGACAAACGAACATCAATGAAAGTGTTTTCGGCTCTAATTATTACCGACATTATCCAGTTATCATCGGCAACAATTTCGCCGCGTTGTCGAGCACCGAATCTGCACCTCGAGACTATCGAATTAAGCAGCCAATTCAACGAGAGACTCGTATTGTAATCGCGAAGAAGAGGAGACTTGTTTTGTCGCTATCATCGCAATGGATGTTTTCGAAAGCGCAAGCGGGGGGTCTCAGTTTATCTGTAGTCTCAATGAAACAGATAGGAGGCTTGTGCCATAAATCACGAGGCAAACAACTCTTACGAAGCTTGAAAAATTTCGGAGTAAACTTTCGTACGTAACTTCAACAATATTCGAGAATACGATTTTACCCTCTCGAATACGAATTACGAATCTATTGTAAACGCCGTTGCATCTGCACATAACTGGCGCATTTCTGTTATGTTGAAATACTCGTGAAACGTTTCATCAGCCGGACGCAGAGAGGCTGACGTCACTCGTTCTCGGAATATCCTTCTCGCTGGGGACAGACTGTACGCATTCTGTAAACGAACGCTTACTCGCCGATACTCGTAGCTATTGGTGGCTATGCGTGCCTCGATGTCGATTCTCTCACAGCTCGCGTAAAGGTGAACCTCAATGGAAAGCCTCAGCAAGATGGAGAGAGAAAGTGAAAGTTTTTTTCATACATGAATGGCCTTGCAAAATCGTCTATTCGCGTGCCGCGAAACTTTCTGCCGATTTTTAGCCACCAAAATGATATCGTTGTCTCCCGGCGCTCGTGCCAAGTATCCGAAAATACATTGGGTTCACAATTTTATCTAATCGTCGAAGAATCGTTCGGCAGATTCCACGACGTTATATATATGTATATATATGTATAAACGGTTTACGAGTCCGTAAGGTTTCGGAACTCGTGGAATTCATCGTCATCGGAGAGACCTGCCGAGCCGATCGAATACGGAAAGACATGGATACCCGCGTGCATATTATTTCCTGTTGCAGTCCGGTGATCGCAAGAGAATGAAAGATAAACGATAAATAAACTCGAAGTGAACCGACGATGACCAATATCTCCGACGAGAAATATCCCCAATGACGCGCTCTTCGACACTTCCACACGCGATACCGTAATTGTTTATCAAACACACATTCGCGCAGGAAATACGACGGAACTTTGGACTCCATTACGGTGGCCGCGCATACCTAGAGATTGAATTTTATTTCTGGTAACCCGAAAGTCAAACCGGTGAACGCCGGTTGTCGTCTGCGAAGAGTAGAGAGGGGGATAGAGAAATTTTCTTCGTCGGTGTGAAGCTACTCAACAATCGGCTCAGTGCGCTCGAGTCGATTTTTCTTCGTAATATAATCATCGAGAGCGATAATTAACCGATAGAAACGACTCGTCGAGTCGATGTGGAGCTCCCGATTCCGATTACCACGGCTCGGGTTGCATCGACGATGAAGAAAAAGAAGAATAAGTCACGAAGGATCAAAACACCATCGTGACTTTCATCGTCTCCGTAACTCATTCAAATTTCCCTTCACTTTCCAAGTGAAACTTCGAGAATTCTCGTAAAATTTACAATCGATGAAAGCCGATGAAAATACGCGAAACAATCGGGAGGCTCGTCGTCGAAGCTTCATAACGTATGAACTTTGTTACCGATAACGCAAGTGTCTTGAATAGCGTGACGCGAACAATCTCCGATTGTTATCTTCTCTTTAGCAGAAATCAACAAAAATAAGCGTTAGCGGAATATCAAATAACATTGAATACTGTCGACCGTGAGACGGAGCAGAGCTCGATGACCCAACGAAGGTCTGGTATCGCAATGCTAAATACTTAAAAAGATCGCGCGGTTCGTACAGGAAATTATAAAGAGAGAGTGCGTTTCAAGGTCGGAAACTGTAAATCTCAACTACGTTATTACCTTGTGGAACCCATCATAATAATCGGTCGGTGGTTCGTTGCGTTAACGTTTGTATATCAAACGCTCGCGAGGGAGTCATGAGTAGCTATTCTCTCTGTCTCTCCGCTAGTCTCGGCAACTCGGCAACGTAATCTCGCCGGCACCGACGATAACTAAAACGGAGGCGGGTCGTCGTGTGTGACGTCGTGGAAGGTAGTGGGGTTCCCGTGGCGGCGAACGGTTTTGCCCGTACGCTATCTCCATTTCAATGCCCGTCCGGCAGTAGTTGTGAGGCCCCCGTGACTGTGAGCGCGAGCTCAGTGCCTCGAGATCGGTGTAACTCCGACGAGCTCTCTCGCCACCGGTGTGAACGAAAAAACATCGAAGAATTACCAAAAAAAAATTAAAACCACTGCCGAACCTTAAAATCCGCGTTTTCGCGGGTTTAATCGTCTATCGAAATAGATAGACGCGTAGAAAAAATTTAAATTATCGTGATTGTGAATGTTATTTAAAAAATCGCGATCTATAATGCTGGAACAACAGGGTCGCGTGGACAACGGTTGTCAAGTTTGCGCCGAGTTTCTACAGAATTATCATGAACTTCTTCAAAGGGTAAGAAACGAATTGGACTTGAGACTTCCGTCTGACGCGTTAGATCATCGAAGTGAAGATACTTGCGGACTATTATTGTTTCTATTGTAGCGACAGAGAGCGACTGTACGTACGTTTGACTAGCAGAAACTAATTTATTCTTGAAAACGATCGTCTCTCCGCGTGGAAGTTGCCCCGTGACCTTCTCAATCTTGAGATAAAGTCCCGTGACTCGAGGCTGAAAAGAGACCAACCGTAAAGTGGATGTAATTTCTCGGTTCGGCCAGTCAACCATCACGTGGATTATTTATCGTGCGCCAAGATTTTCCCATCGGCATTATAGTGGAAACTGCGGGAAAGTGTAATGAGATTGCTGCTCTCCCGCCAAGAGATCTCTCGGAGTTCGAAACGGTCCTAATATAGTGGAGGAAGATTCAGTGCCGTATTCCGGGGACGCTATGCCCACTGAGCTGCTCTCCAATCGCTATTTCACGGATATTTCAGTGTTAGACGATGAGTCACCGTGATTCTTGAACTTGCGGCTGAATTTCGTTGAGATTTTTTCTCCATCGGAAAGGCGATAATGGAATAGCCGATTTTTCGGCTCGACGAGTACAACAGGTGTTCTGCTCGATGATCGAACGTCATCGTCGTACTCGTGTCGACTTTCTTTCGTCATCAGGGATATCTGAAATATATTGCCAATGCGATACAATTAATTCCCAGACAGAGGTCTCTCATTACGAGTATTAAAGTTCCGGTGGCTTTGAATATGAAAAAAAAAAAAAAAAAAAAAAAATCTTCATCATCCGCTGGAAAATACCGTATGGATTATTATAACAATAAAACGACGAGAGATTCACGTGCGAAGGTTTCAAAAACTTAAGCTACGAATAGTCCCGTCGTGACGAACATCTAAATGCGAATTCGAAGGCAACTCGTTATCTGTAACCGGACACTCGGAGATATTGATTGATACTCATCGACAATCGCGATGTCAAGTTACGTGACTGTTGCGAATACCGCGAATTTGTCATTCGCGGTTAACGAAAATATCGATGTTTAATTTACGGGTTTCTTTCACAAGAATCTTTTCTGTCACTGACTATCCGCCTGTATATTCGCAACGGCGACGAATCGTAGAAAGTTTTTTAGTTAAGAAAGACGCGATACGAGAAGTTTCCCCGTTACGTAGCCGATTGGGAGAGTTTGTCCCACGAAAGTTCTTACCGAATGCCACCGGGCTACGGAGACCCCGGATACAAGAGTGATGGAAGCGAGACGAGAGAATAAAATATTTAGAACTGACATTGGGCAAAGTACCAAACGATTCTTTGGCAAATTGCCGTCAAAGCGGATAGAAGATGTAGGCGCTGTTGGACTCTTCGGTATCGGGAGGCATCGCTTCTTTTCGTCCCGCGTCCTCCAATCATCGTCGGTCCCATTTAGTCGTATCTCTCAGTCTTAATTGCTCCTGCAAATTCAGAGCAGCAGCTTACGTTTAGTGAATAAATCATTTAATCTAAAATCGAAGCGTCGGCATTGACTTTTCCAATATCTTCACGAGCGACGAACATCAACTCGTAGTGCAATTATGGATAGTCTCGACAATATCGAGAGCGATCTATATCTCGAGATTTACGTAAAGTTAAGTATCTCCAGCAGGTAACGTTGTCGCGTCACAGAATCGTCCTCGCTGTTCGGAAATTTCGATTTAATCGAATGTGTATATCTCGCCGCGGAGATCGTACGGTTTCACATTGTTGCACCGCTAAGGCTGTGCCGTCCCTCTAACAATTTCTTTCTTTTTTTTCTTTTTTTATCGCGCTAATTGAAAGTCAGACGCGTATAGTTAGAGTTGTGTATCTCAATCGTCACCTCTGTCAGTGAACAATCAACTCGCGTCACGTCGACAATAGTGATTAACGATGTCTGGTATAGAGATACGAGTTCGGCTCGTGATAACCGGAGAGAATGAGAAAATAGATCATTATCATTGTTTCATTGACTGGTATAACGTCTGAGTCTACATCTCGGCATTCGACGTGAAAAATAACACAGCGTATTAAACATATATATTAAGTCTATAGACAAAAGAACACTGTTTCGCGCGTAAAAAACAATTATTACACATTTCGATAGTGAAACCAATACAAGCCGATTGTCGAAAGTTCGATGTGGATACGTAGCAACGAGCGAATAAGGAAGCCAAGCTGCGATGTCGTTGCGAACGTTCGCAACGTTCTACAGGCACGTGGCTCGCTTATTGTGCAATGCCTCACGGGGACGTAGTACGGTCTCGTAGAATCCGGTTATAAGTGGTTTCATGTCAGACGCGATGTAGATAACAATGTCCGCTTTTTTCTTTTTTTTTTCTGTAACACACACGAAATTTTTCAAAAATCAAGAAAAAAGATATCCGGTGATGAAAAAAAAAAGAAAAGGGAATCAAACCTCCAATAACCGATAAAATCATATTGTCAAACAAAAGAAAGCCGCAACGATTGCAAATCTTCTTTAAACAGACTTTGACGTTTCTCGACGTCAAGAGTTATGCATTATTATCTCAAATTACATCACATCACTCATATTCTTACACACGAGTTTCAAGTTCAAAATGCCGCTCCGAATTTTGCTCGGGTAGGTTTTGCCGAAGGAGTTTTACGACTTGCGATAAATGCGATTTCTTATCGGAAATTTTTCGTCAAGAATGTCGTTAATTTTTTGTCTCGTTATGATTTCAGTACATGGATATCGGAGAGGATATGGGAGTACCGGATGACTTCACAAATAGTGAAATGGTCTCAGGTATGTGGTGGAGACACTTGTTGTCAGGTGGAATCGCAGGTGCGGTTTCGCGCACTTGTACAGCTCCTTTGGATCGCATCAAAGTTTATCTACAGGTAGAGAAGACCGACGATTGAAAAATACAATTGCTTCATTGGAAGAACGAATTTTTTAATTGTTTTATTTGTGTCGTCAGGTCCATGGAACTCGTCAGTGCAACATAACGAGTTGCTTTAGGTATATGCTGCGGGAAGGTGGCATACTGAGTCTGTGGCGGGGAAATGGTATAAACGTACTTAAGATCGGTCCGGAGACGGCGCTCAAGTTTATGGCCTATGAACAGGTTAAACGAACGATCAAAGGAAACGACACTCGGGAACTCGGTATCGACGAGAGATTCATGGCGGGTTCTCTTGCGGGTGGTATCAGTCAGTCAGCTATTTATCCGCTGGAGGTATTATTAAATTTATTAATCATCAAACGAATTAATTCGTCAAAGGAATCAGCGGAATTTTATTTTTTAACATTAACGCGTATTGTTAGGTGCTGAAAACAAGATTGGCGCTCCGTAAAACCGGCGAGTTTTCGGGAATCGTCGATGCTGCTAAAAAGATTTATAGTCAGGGAGGTCTGAAGAGTTTTTATCGAGGCTACATTCCCAATCTCATTGGAATACTACCGTACGCTGGCATTGATTTGGCTGTGTACGAGGTAAGTTTTCTCGTAACGCTGAAACGCTTTTCATTAAAAATTTCAATCACAGATCAATCGAAGAAAAATTAAACTGTTTCAACTGTTTGATCATTAAAAATGTTCCGCATGATGTTGAGTCAAAAAAACTATCGGATTCGTCTTCACCACAAAATCCCTATTATCAGAATAATTTTCGCGAAATTTCTGGTGTATTTTTGCAAAATACAAATTTACCGCTTGTTATGCTCCCAGATTACCATCGCATACTGAAAGTCGCTTGAGACATTAAAAAACAAAAAGCATTTCTGTCGATGGTAATAGTCAGAAATGCTTTTTTCGTAACGTTCGAACATAAGTTTTCTCGTAACGCTGTAACGCTTTTCATTAGAAACTTCAATCACAGATCAATCGAAGAAAAATTAAACTGTTTTAACTGTTTGATCATTAAAAATGTTCCGCATGATGTTGAGTCAAAAAAACTATCGGATTCGTCTTCACCACAAAATCCCTATTATCAGAATAATTTTCGCGAAATTTCTGGTGTATTTTTGCAAAATACAAATTTACCGCTTGTTATGCTCCCAGATTACCATCGCATACTGAAAGTCGCTTGAGGCATTAAAAAACAAAAAGCATTTCTGTCGATGATAATAGTCAGAAATGCTTTTTTCGTAACGTTCGAACGTAAGTTTTCTCGTAACGCTGAAACGCTTTTCATTAAAAACTTCAATCACAGATTAATCGAAGAAAAATTAAACTGTTTCAACTGTTTGATCATTAAAAATGTTCCGCATGATGTTGAGTCAAAAAAACTATCGGATTCGTCGTCACCACAAAATCCCTATTATCAGAATAATTTTTGCGAAATTTCTGGTGTATTTCTTTCTGCAACACACAAATTTACCGCTTATTATGCTCACAGATTGCCATCGCATACTGAAAGTCGCTTAAGAAATTAAAAAAAAAAAAAAAAAAAAAAAAAAAAGCATTTCTGACGATTATCGTGTTCTACACGTTCCTGCAATTGTGAAGATCGTGCATACTGCCGATAACTATCGCTGTTAATATTTTTCAATAGATATATTACTAATAGATACTTTAATTGTGTATTTTCAGACGCTAAAGAATAGATATTTACGTTCGCACGCGAAGGACGAGCAACCAGCATTCTGGGTGCTACTATTGTGCGGTACCGCTTCGAGTACAGCGGGACAAGTGTGTTCGTATCCGTTAGCTCTAGTCAGAACCCGGTTACAAGCTCAGATAACACCGGACAAAATCCCCAACACGATGGTCGGTGTTTTTCAAGACATCATTCATCGAGAAGGCGTACGAGGCTTGTACCGAGGATTAACTCCTAACTTCCTGAAGGTAAGTTTCAACAACGATAATTCCTTATAAACGCAATATTTCTAATCTTTTTTTTATCGCAATTTTTTTTTTTTTCCTCATAGGTCGCTCCAGCCGTATCGATAAGTTACGTGGTATACGAGCACTTCAGACAGGCATTAGGAGTTAACATGACGTGATGAATATGCTTATTAGGGAATATTAATTTAATTAAATTATTATTGTAAATGTATGATAAGAAGTATGTGGTAAAATTTGCGAGCCTAAACGAAAAAAAAAAAGAGTAAAAAAAAAGAAGTAAAAGTAACAAATCAAGCGAGCCGACGAGGCATCGACTCGCGATACCAAGAGGCTCGTCCGCGCTCTCCGCCTCTTCTAGTTTTCGCGAGGCGATTATTAAAATGCAATCTATTTATTGCTGAGCTCTCAAAGCTCGTTACTACTTAAACAAAATAAAGCATCGCTGCTAATTTATCCGCTAAAGAGGTAAAAGAAAGAAAAGAAAAGAAAAGAAAAAAAAAAAAACAGAAAAAAGGAAATAATAGCTTCTCGATTAAAGCTCCGGTCGTAGATCGACGAAGCTTCAAGGAAACACAGAAAAACAATATTTCTCTCTAAATAATAGATGAAGGGACCCAACCGGGGCCTTGACTGATAATCGGGCTTCGCTAAGTCCGAGGAGAGTAGTAGCCGAGACAAACGAGACGCAATCGACTGAACGTAGTTAAAAGTTGAAAGTAAGTCGGGTAATAATGATGAACCGACAGGATTTTTTTAGAAGTAGAAATGAGAGAAAAAGAAAAAGATTAATCAAAGATTCTGACGCGTAGGTAAACGACCGAGTTATTATATTATACTTACTCTGTGATAAGTATGATTGTAAGAGAATTTGTGAGTACAGTTAGCGGCGGTCGTATCGTTGACGTATTTTGTAAACGAATTTTCTTATTGCGTAGCGAATATCCGAAAAAAAAAAACGGCAGATAAGTTATTCAGTGGTTGTGCCGACAAGACGAAAAAAAAAAAAGTAAAAAAAAAAAAATAACAAGACGAAACGTTGCTTTATATAAAAATATTAACGTGCGCGAGATTCGTCGTTTCTTGAATTGTAAACACTGTAAACACGATAATAATTGTCCTGTGTTTCTCAAGCTTCGTCGTAACTCAAAGCGTTAGCTCTTATATTATAACTCGTGCCGGGGGGTCGTTTACCCTGCGCGTGAGATAATAATGAGCGTCTAAAAAAAATTAAAAAACAAAAAACACCATTCCCTAGTAAAGAAATCGTTTTAAACGAATTTTTGCATGTTACTACGAACAGTTATTGATATTTACACAGATAGGGTTCGGCATTATTGTACCGAGTGCAGGATCGCATAAGGGAGGCATCGATTACTTGTACCTTTTGAAACAAGAGAAACCGATTGAGATCATAGGACTGTCCCGCGTAGTTATTTATTTTTTTTTTTCTCAATACACACTCAGCGAATTTTACGGATTGTTTGCCGTATTGAAACTGAAAAAAAAAATGCTTTTACACTATCTACAGATATTTTTTAAGTGTATGGGACTGATGTTAAAAAAACATGACTTTACTAAGAAAACTTTTTTGTCGACCAGTGAGAAAAAACGCAATTTCGTTTTTTTTTTTTTTTTTTTTGTTAGCCACTTCCTTTTTTTTTTTTTAATCGCATCAGCGTTCATGTATGAATGATTAGATTTATTCTGTGAATACGAATTTAATTTATTGATTTATGATAATAGATAACCGGGGTTCCTAAGAATAAGCAAAGACGTCTCTCTGCTTCACACGGTCCTAACGATGAGAATGATTATTGAACGAATTTGCTACGAATTCATTGAGATACTAATATTAAAATGAATACCTTTCTCTGCAAAGCAGAATGTACTTCAGTGTTTTGATGATAATATACTACACTATTATACGAATAATTCGAGAACGAGGAGTTTTTTCGACGCGTTAGCTTATGAACTTTGTAACGCGACATTAATAACTCAGTTTTCTCTTTAAACCTTATCTGTGTCAATAAATTCGTTGTTGCTCACTGCCCCCATTGTTCGGGAGCAATGAAAAAGTAAAAAAAAGAAACCGCATAAGCACCACCAAAGATTATCTTTTCATCGATGAAAAGTATCGTCTTGTTACAGTGCCGATAACACATAATCCTTGCTATTGCATTCTGTATCCAAATGGTATCTGTGATGTATAGACGATAAGAATAAGAAAAAAAAAACAAAACAAAACAAAACCGTTGAGGTAAAAGAAAAAAGTTTTCACACGAAACACGGTGCGAATACAACTATTTGAATACAGGATTTGATAGATTTACTTCTTCTTATTCTTCTTCTTATTCTCCTTCTCGTTTATATCTCGTAATTAAAAACACAAAAAACGTTTCGCTGCATTCGTTGTTTAGATAGAGTTCAGCAGCTTGTTTGACTGGCGAAACCGATATATATCATTTCGTATGTATTCAAAATTCAAATACCGCGAAACTGATGAATACTTCGAGAGCCTCTTATTATGATCTTTGTAAAATGTAAATACATTCCGACATCGTCATCAAAATATGTATTTCTCAATTTGATCAATGAATCCAATAAAAAAAAAAAAAATTAAAAAATCGAAATTATCGCACGATACTTATTTTCTTGCGTAATATAAAAGGTATATTCTTCGTATTATTCGTAATAAGCAATTTGTTACAGTAACGGTCTTGTAGACGCGGCGGAATGTCGCAGAATTGCACGTAAAAAAAATGAAAAAAATTGTGCAATCAGTCGGATAGCTTCTTCGCTGCTTCTTTGTCTAATATCAAAAATAACGTTCCATCGGTCGGTTGTACAAGTCCCGCTGGCAATTTCTCCTTATTTACCCAGATACGCTGCAACGAAAATTTCGATAAAAATGCCGTTTTACGAATAAAGGAAAATATGAAAAAAAAAAAAAAAAAAAAATTCACCTCCACCATATCAGCTTTGCCGGCGCCCGCTATTGCAAATATGCAAACTTTTGCGTTATTTATAACTGGGAAAGTCAACGTGATTCTGGAAGGTGGCGGTTTGGGAGAATCGTTGATTGGACAAACCCACAGACTTGTCTCGTCGAGCAGACGATGTCCCGGAAACAGTGAACACGTGTGACCGTCGGGTCCCATTCCCAGCAGCAAAACGTCAAATCTCGGTAAGCTGTGCGGAGGAAAGTAGACAGACATCTTCTTGATGTAATCTTTGGCTGCGTCTTCGGCTGTAAATATTTTCATTATCTACAGGGAAAGTTCAAAAAACTGAAAATAAAATAGGTGCGAAAGATGAGTAATAGGAATGGCCCTGCGTACCGGAGAGTTCAGGATCTACGGTGACAAATTGACTCTCCGTTATAGGGATTTTAGCCATCAAGTTAACTTTGTAAACTCCGTACGTCGATTCTTCATTGTCAAACGGCACGATTCTCTCGTCGCAAAAGAAAAAACGCCATTTCGTCCAATCCGTCGTAATCGCGGGTAATCCTTCGGAAAGAAATTTTACCAACGAACCGCCTGCGAAATAAGATTTAAAAAAAAAAATTAAAAAAAAACGGGAATTTCGTTTACCGCGATGAGATCGAACGAAATGACGATCGTTTGAACGTTAATTACAATAATCAGGTCGCACCTGACAAGCCAATTTTGAAGATTCCCTCGCGTTCTATCGTCTTATTGGCATTATCCTCGATAATACTTGACAATTTTTTCACTACGCCGGGTACATCGCTTTCGATAATTATCTCGGGTTCCATATTTTTCTCGTGCAAAAAATCTATTCTACGAAGATATCGCGTCGAGTGATACCCGACGACGAGACTACAATTTTCAATGCAATAAACGGACTTTGTATGTTGACGAAATAATATAATACGCGAAAGAGATGATATTATTGTTGGATCATCGCCATGGATTACTGAACGAATGGGAGAGGGAAAACCGCGAATTCGCGAACGAATCCGCCGGGGAAGGGGAGGAGTATGTGCGGAAGAGAGACGGAATCGTTCGAGCGGCAGAATTAAACTTCGTATTGTCGAAATGTTCCATTTTCGAAAAAAATAAATAATAATATATAATATACAATTTAATTAAGCTGCATACCTTAAATGTTGTTAATACACAATTTGCTGTCACTAGATTTATGGTACTTTGGCGTCGAATGTACAATCATTTATTTACACTGAAGAACACGATGAAGAATAAGGAAAAAAGAACAATCTATCAGTCAGTGAGTAACGTAGATGCGTCATCGTTGCTTGTGCGAGGAACGATTCTTATCCACAATCCTCCTTTGGCTCGTACGGTTAGCCTGAACTTTGGAAAAACTTTCTCCTTCCCCAATACCGGAGAAAGAACACATTTACGAAGCACTGCACTGATCATCGATTTTATCTCCAACATCGCGAATTTGTTGCCTAAAAAAAGAAGAATCGTTCGTACACTTTATAAATTTAAATTCAAATTAACTATTTCAACTCGTTGCCTTTTTACCTATACAATTTCTCGGACCAGCGCTGAAAGGAATATAGGAGTAAGGATGCCGTCCGGCAGAGTTTTCCTTACTGAAACGCTCGGGTCTGAAGCTATGAGGATCCGAAAAATGATGCGGTAATCGATGGGTACTGTAAGGTAATATCAGAACTCCACAACCCGCTGGAATTACGTGTTTCCCTGTTGATAAAATAAATATAAAAAAATAATAATACATTATCGATTATTGCTTTTCTATTTAACAGTTAATAGCAACTTATAGTACCCCTACCGATCGCCACATCTTCACCGAGTGTTCTCGCGAACAGTGGAACACTCGGATACAATCTTAGAGTTTCTTTGATACACATTTCCAGGCACTTCATAGCGCGAAAATCCTCCATAGTAGGTGAGTATTCATCTCTATCAGTACCAAATATTTCATCTATTTCGTTGACGCACTTTTGCAGCCACTCGGGATTATTGCCGAGCAGAAAGAGCGTCATAGCTGTCGCAGTACCGACGGAGTCCTGACCGGCCAGCATGAAGGTACAACACTCGTTGACGATTTCTTCGTCGTTGAAAAAAGGATTCTTCTCACTTGTTTCTATCATGAAATCCAGCAGAGACTTCCGATTTGTATTTACCGATTCACCGCGATTAATACGATCGCGTTTTTCCTCGATGATTCGTCGACAAGCGTTGGCAAGATCATCGCGATGTTTCTGTTCGTTTTTTCCCGCATTCGTCATTTTATAGATAGAATCGATTAGCAGCCACGGTCTGATAAGACGATAGGGGACGACAACCTTTCCTCTGAAAAAATAGAACACTTTTTAGAAATCGGCGATATATCGCAGTCGATAATAATGAAGACGATCAACAGAATTTTTTTTTTTTTCTTCTCTAAATCAAACGCATCTCCACCGTTAAAAAATTTTATTACAGTTTTCAATACCGATCGCGGCATAAGGAAAAGTTTTACACAGTTTCGACGAATCAAATTTTTTTTTTTTTTTTTATTTACACAAATTCTTAAATCGGAATTACGTACTGTCTAAATGGTAACTCGTCGATTGACGAACTCCGGTCCTTCGCGCGAATCTTTACGCCCAATACCGTCTCTGAAACGCACGAAGCAAATACACATTGTGTACATATTCAGATTTTTCAAGGATCTTGTGTTTACTTTTTCTCTGAAGCGCGTCTGACCCTCGCGCTCCGCTCCAGTCGACACTCACCATTGAGAATTTCGTACACGGAGTCGTTGACGAACGACGTGATGTCGACGTCTCGGCCACCCACGCTTAGCAATTTCTCAACCAAACGCTCGGAGCAGCGTGCAAATGTTACGGCGAACTTCTCGAGATATTGCAGATGAAACGCCGATTGAAGAATCTTCCGATGCGACGTCCACGAGTCGACGCTTCGCGTAATCAAACCCTTGCCGAGAAAATTATCGAGCATTTTGTAAAAAAATATTTTTCCGGAGTGTTTGCTGTTACCGAGGATAAGCTGTATGTCTTCTGGTTCGAGAAGCACTACGCACGGCAATAAAGTTAACCAGATTCGAAATATCGAACCGTATTCCTTGTACGCCGTGTGCGACATCATGTGAAGTACTGAAATTTATATTTGCACCCTTTATTTTTTCACAATCGTATTATTACCGGCGAAACTATTCGTTCGAAATAAAAGCATCGATGCTTCGATGTCGAAGAGCTCGCAGCCGATCGCTACCTTCTTCCGTTTCGTATTAAGGTAGCTACAGCGCGTGGTGTCCATTTCGCCTGAATTCGACGAAATGGAGAGGGAATTACAATCACTTCTCGATAGTACAAAAATCTGAAAAAATTCATGCATATTATAGGTACTGAAAAGATCAATTTGGCATAATAATAATTGCAAAATGTTATTAACACGTTGTTGAAAAAAAAAAAATTGTTCAACAAATTTATGGTAACTCAACTTTTTTTTAATGAAAATGATTCGTTGATTTTTCTGAATACGTATGAATTTTTTCAGATTTTTATCTTTGGTTTGAATTTTTTTTTTTATATGGCAAAAATGTGTAGAAAAAGACAAAATTCAAACCAAGATAAAAATCTGAAAAAATTCTTACGTCTTCAGAAAAATGAATGATACATTTTCATTAAAAAAAAAGTTGCGTTACCATACATTTGTTGAACAATTTTTTTTTTTTTTTCAACAATTTGTTAATAACATTTTATAATTATTATTATGCCAAATTAATCTTTTCAGTACCTATAATATGCATGCATTTTTTCAGATTTTTGTACTATCGAGAAGTGTTTGGAATTCCCTCTCCATTTCGTCGAATTTAGGCGAAATGGACACCACGCGCTGTAGCTACTTTAAACCTTTGATTTTTATCACTGATGATGTAAAAAATTAACTTACGATTCTCATTGTATGCCAAATTCGCGTTGCCCAATACAGGGATAGCGGGTGGTCCATCGAGAGACAAGATGAATCGGATTATTCTCAGACGATTTTTGAAGCTATATAGAAGGTAAAAGATGACGAGAACAAAGAGGAGGACGTACAGGAATATTTCGCTCCGCGTTCTGTCCCACTGTAATAATAACTCAGATAAATGACAAATGCAATTTTCGTGTCTTCGGCGAAATTAGATCGTTACACAAGTGTTTTAAATGGAAATGCTTTTTAGCGCATTCGCGTTAAGTGAACGACGTATATTTAGATAAGTCCATTGGACCATTGGGTCCGCGAATAAACTACGATCTTCAAGGATATTTACGCGTTGAGCTTCTCGGTTGACCGCCAATCGCCATTATGTTAAAGTAATATTAATTTGAAATCATAAAAAAAAGAAACGCTCGTTTGCGGCTCTACCGGTTAACGAAGCGAATAAATTTCTCTGCGATGACATTGATGGGTTGGCATAATCTCCGGAAATACTCTTGCGGTCGCTTAGTCGCAAATTTCGTCGTAAATCAATGAGACTAATCAACAGTTTCTTTATTATTAGTTATTTTATTTGAAATAAATGAGAAGCGGCAAAACTCACGATTTGTTGAATAGTCGTAACCAACACCATCGCGCACTCGGGAATTTGAAATGAGGATTGAAGACGATGATGTTTTTTTTTTTTTTTTTTCTAAAGAGCATAAAGCAGTTCGAGAGAAAATCGATGGACCTGAAGTCTCGGAGGAATATCTTGTCCTGACGATCCTTTTATACTCCTGAAGCCGCGGTAGGGGAGACCCGAGAGCTGCTCATTTCTTTCCTCCCGTACAGTGGACTCTCATTATCAGTTTCTGTCTCTTATATTCGTTTATTGCGACGCACACTTGACGTTCGAGTGTTACATGCACTTTTCCAGCCATCCACTCCTCAAAAGAGACGATGAGCACTGTGCGGCTTTTATGCACTCGAATGTTCACTTCTTCGATGATTTCACTTAACTAAACCAAAGAAAACCAAAAAAACCAAAAGTCTTTATAAAAAAAAAAAAAAAAGGAGTATCGTAATGTCGTTATGCTTATCACCGAGAATATTGATCGTATTAGACACCCATCTAGATAAAACTTGAATGCAAATTTTAGACGCGCCTGCGTCTACGATTTACATAAAAATAAAAAAAAAAGGAGATCTAAGAAGGAGGCATGTAATAAAATACCCATGAATTATTCTCAGTGATAAGCACAATGTCATTACGATTCTCATTACGATTATGATGGGTATCGTATTGGATACCCATCAATTATTCTCGGTGATAAGCACAATCACATTACGATTCTCCTTTTTTTTTTGGTCTTTATTTTTAACGACTTTACGATTTGCATAGACGTTTTCTTCGCTATGATTTCATTCGTAATCCTTGTAGCTGTGAAGCGACGAAGCTAGTCTAACAAACTGAAATCTCTCGTCGCGTTTAGGCTTTCTTTATATACCTCAACTCATAATCGATCCATGCGGATCAACAGACGATCGATTAAACGGCCGTTCATAAACGGATCACGTTCGCGGGTTGTGAAGCGACGGCTTGTTTCACAAGCGTCTTCGCGTCTTCGCGGGAGGCAATAAATGATCATTGTAGCGAGAACGCTAAAAATAGCAAATAATTAACATGTTTAGTTGAAGAAAAAAAAAAAAAAAAAAAAAAACGAAATAAAGCTTTGAAATCTCAACGGAGCTTTGAATAGTCATGAAATTATTCTACGGATAAGTCGCCTGAGGATAGGCAATTCGAAATGCTTAAGTTGAATTCCTTTGTTCCTCAATTACCGACGGAGTCGATGACTAGACTGCAGTTTGTCGCCATCTCGTCTAAAAAATGTTACTTACTCGCCGACGGAACACGTTGTCTCTCGCGCTCGCGACGATAAGTCTGCGATCTTTGCCCGATGATAAAAAAAAAAAAAAAAACAACATCGCGGCAAAAGCTTGAATCGTTCCGAATTTTTCTTGACGTCTCTTGGGCGCAGCCGCGGGACAAGTTCATCCCTCCGGCTTCCACCCCGAAACGAAAACAACCCTTATTAATTCGAGTCAACTAAATGCAATCTACAATTTTCGGTATTATTTTTTTTACACTCGAGAATTTCTGAATAATCTCGAAGTTCGGCAGAATCGGAGAAAAATTATTGCTGACCTCGAAATTTCATTAGTATTCAATTATCGACGATATTATTGCGACGAATCGCGGTATCCTGGTATTATCGATTGACGCCGGTCCAGTGTTCCTCCAGTCTCCATCCGTCCTCGGGAGTCGACGGTCTCTCGCGTTCGCCACCTCCTTTGCTTCATTATTTCGCACTGATAAATCATAATCTACAATCGTCGGAGTTAAGCAATAGCTTCTGCTATTTCTCGATAAATCGAAGAAAAACATTCGGGTCGAAATATCAAACACGCGAGAGATTCGCAGATTAAAACGCGTCTTTATTAACTATAAATTATTGACGGTGGGGTAGGGCTATGAGAGGAGATTGTCAGTAGCGCGGGCGTACGTCGGTGTACTCCCGTCGAATAGTGGGAGTGAAGAGTTCTCGCGCACAGTACACGTGATTCCGTAGTCTCTCAGTACAGAGATAGCTCCCGCGCCGTTCGCACACGTTGTGCTCTCCATATACTTTCCTTTTTTCATCTTCACAATTCCGAGACAAGTGAAAGAAGAAAAAAATAATACAATGTGCAACGCGATAAGTTTCATCAAATCAAATTTCCTTTCTCGTCAATCGTATCGACAATAAACGTAGAAGGCTGTGACAATCGGTGATCGCGTTTTTGTCTTCAGTCTCCGCGGGCCGCGACTGTGTCAAATATTTGACGTTAGCAAGATTTTTTTTTTTTTTTAAATCAACTTTGACTAATTTTTCGTTTTTGACAAAAAAAAAAAAAAAATCAACCATTTTCACGAGATGGAGTTCAAGTTCAACGTTAACAAACTTCTGCCGAGAAAAATAAACAAAATTAGTCACACGCTGATACCCGAAGATTTCAGAGGCGATCGTCGGGAGTTGAAGTGAGTATATGATATTTCGATGTATATATAGTTTCGTCTCGAATTCCTTATCTTCGTTTCATCTCTTGTGTATAGAGCTCTATTATTCAACGATTCAACAACGACGCGATCGATTCTATTCATGACTATCACTGTGCCGCACAGTAGCATATTCGAGTAATCGTCTTGTTTATACTTTCACCGTAGGCGACTTTTGTACTCCTATAATCTACGCGAAATACTTTCGCTTAGCATTTTCCAAAACGGAAATTATCTTTACTACTGGTAATTATACATATATCGTAAGAAAAAAAAAAAAAAAAAAAACACGAAGATGTTTTTCGTGACATTTCGTGACAACATTTCGTGAATTATGTCGCATTCGTCCGAACACCTTGTGGAATATTCCCGGTGTGTAATTCTTATCGTCGGAGCAAAAAGCCGGCGTACAGAATGTGTATTAAAGAAAAAGGTGGGCGGACGAGAGAGACGGGTCTGTGCGTTTCTCGCGGTGGGCAGTTGAAAAATTTACATGGCCAAGTGGCTTTCTGCGCCGTCGAGCCCTTCGTCGCGGCAAACACGCGACTCTCCGTGTGTCACTAGCGAGGTCATCGAGTCATTCTTGCACGCAAGTCGTTGAGGAAAAAAAAAAAAAAAAGAAAAAAATTATTCAACTATCGATGTTTCTTGTACGCACGTGGAAATAACGACGTTGTTACTGGGAAATCGATGTATTCGTGATATAAAAAAAATGCCAAGCTTCGCGGGCTAACGAAGCGAAGGTCGAGCGCAGTCATCGAAGCGATACCGGAAGTTCATGATCCGTGTCGAGAAAGACCCCCGCGAAAGGGGGAAATGTAAAAAAAAATTCAAATTCCAGAAATCGTTTTTTTATTTTCGCAGAGATTTTATTTTAAAAAATTACAAATTTCCTTTCGCGCGTATCTTGTAACCGCGATAAATAGCGTCACCTGCGAGATTCACGGAGATGAGTGGCCTCATCGTCTTCCTGCCTACCGCATGTTATTACGTTTGCCACGCGCCAAGTACCGAGATAAATAGCGAAAAGACTTCTCCTTCATCCAAGCGTAACTGTCGCCGTAGTCGCGAGAAGGTTCCTATTTCGCTTTGAAGCGAACTCACGGTACAGAGGGTACAGGAAGGCATAAAAGAGCCGCAGGTGTCTCTCGGAAGGCAGAATACAGTCGGGAAGATTTACGTCTCGGTCTTGAATCTCATCTGAACCGTGAAGGAAGAAGCGGCAACTCGTTTCCACCTCCGCGCTGTGGCAATTTTGACCCGTAAATTACTAAGAAATTCTCATATACTTTCACAACTCTTTTTTTATATTTTTTTTTAATTTCTTTACAGCATCGTAACAAATTTACTGAAGCGCGCAACAAGTACTTTTTTTTTTAAATCCTATTTCGCTCCAAAAAGACGCGGATTTCTAACGCGAGAAAAATGAAAATGATATAAAACGGATAGAATACATCGGAGAATGAACTTTTGTTCTTCCAACCGTTCCACGTGACTCGGTATGATTCACCGCGGCGTGTTTCCCACACAAACTTGGAAGGTATCACAGGCTATAGCGCTTGAGAACATCGAGGCGTAAATAACGTTGACGTAACGCCAGAAACACAGCGCGCCTCATACCGCCGAATCACCTGCTGAAACGTACATAGAGACAATATAGATAACGAGTAATTCAAAGCAACTTTAAAGAGCGTTGTAACGCGATGCTTCGTTTTCTTCGCTAACATATTTCTATGAACTCCGGAGAATGTCGTTAACCCCGGAGAAATCTCTGATTGTTTTTTTTTTATCTATATTTCTATTTTCTTCAACTAAATTGGTTTTATTTTTAAATTTTTTCTCACGATGCTTCGTTTTTTTCGCCAACATATTTCTATAAACTCCGGAGAATGTCGTTAACCCCGGAGAAATCTCTGATTGTTTTTTTTTTATCTATATTTCTATTTTCTCTAACTAAATTGGTTTTATTTTTAAATTTTTTTATCACGATGCTTCGTTTTCTTGGGAAACATATTTCTGAGAAATTCAAGTACCGTTGTCGTTGACCCCGAAGAAATCTCCGAATATTTTTTTTTTTTTTTCATTTATATTTAAATTTTTTCTATTAGTGCCGAACCAATAGTCCGAATACACGTCGTTGCTTATCAGATAATCGATTAGTAGAAGTGAAGCGAGACGATGAGACCGGACGTCGCGTGACCGTCTACATGTTCCAGTAGAAATATTTTCCCTCCTTCGTTACCTCGCGCCGTTCGACATCGCTGTAAACCAAGTAGAATATCGCGTTTTCATCGACCTCTTTCGGTCCGAAATCCTTACGTGCGGCAATCCCCTTCCCCTCCCCCTCGTCATTAACGTAATGGAATAATATCGTTTATTGCTTTCCGTGATCTACTGTGTCCGCAAAGACTGCTATCGCGTTTGAATACAGAGCCGCAAACTATCATTTGTGCTTTGATTTTACGTTTTCACTTTTCTTTTTTTTTTTTTTTCCAGCGAATGCCAGAGACTACTGACCCGCGTACTGGACGAGATGGGTGAGGCGTCGGCGAGGGCTCAAGGGCTCAACAAGCCTATAACCAGCGCCCTTAAGTTGCGAGACACCGATCATCTCGTCTATCTTCTCGTCGATAGCGAAGGGAACAAGTAATTAATCGAAAATAATAATCGATCACTTCTCGTTATCGTCGACGCGTGATTATCGGCGAAAATTTAGCTTCGTCGAGGGTGCGAATGTTATTTTAGAGGACAGCCGCGGGGGGTGAGAAAAAAATAACGTTGCAAACTCGTTGGATCGATGACGAGGCGTACGACGCGCCTCCGGTTATATACTATGTCTCGACGGTAAACGCGTAGCTTGACTTTCCTTCCGAGTTTCGATCGGGTTATTTCCTTCGTTTTGTTCCAATTAACATGACCCGCCAAATGAATATACAATTTATGAATGAATTGTACAGTTTTGTCGCAAATTTAGCTGAAGGTAAAACGAAATACTTGAAACGAATAACTAAAATTGATCGATAATTTGTATTTTATATCTTCGATTTGTAACAGTGGTATTTATATTTTTAATTGTCGAGAAGAAGAACTCTATTGTAATTCTTTTTAGGATTATCTATTAAGAGAAATTGATAAAGCCATTTTTTTTATTTCTACAATAGTTCGATTGTAAAGCGAAAAGCTATTTTATCATTAGCAGCCTATCGGAGAAAAATATCGCGGAACTTTTCATTCGGATGCAATTAGCCGTGTTAATCGCTGGCTGCGCAACAATGTGAACGGAGTGGAACGGAGAATACTTCGATTTCTATACGCCCCTTATTCGGGGTCAAGTTACTCCGATTTATTGGAGCGAAGCGATAAGTTACCGCGAAATCTTAGGATCTTCCGGAACTGGGAATTCGGCCAAAAGCTTGTCTTCCGCTGTACGTCTTCGCGATTATTTCATTCCCCGACTATAAGACGACGTGGTAGAAACCCCCCGAAGTCCGCTCCCCAACACTGTATATTACGACCCACTTTCCCACCCTCGATAAGCTCTGAGCTTTTGAATTATGCATTTCTCGACAGGGGTTGTGGAATTGTTAGCAAAAGTATTAAAAAAAAAACTCCGACCTGTCGATGATGACGAGTTGTGCTCATTGCCCTCTTTCCGTAACATACTTTATTCACGTCGTCCTTCGTGGCGATTTCTGTTTACGTTTTTACAGCGGATACGGCTGCGTTGTGGGTCTTCTGAAGACCGGATCGAAGAATCTATTCATGTTTGACGAGAACGGTCTTCACTATCAGCTTCAGCCGCGATGTATCCTCGACTTCTACGTTCACGAATCACGTCAACGCATGGGACTCGGAAACGTTCTTTATCAGCATATGCTTTCCGTAAGATTTTGAAACAATGAAAGAAAAGAAAAAAAATCGTTTTTTTATAATACGAAATGAGTTTTTCACGATGATGATAGCAATCGCGAAATTGGCGCCCCCGCTATCTCTGTCTCGCGTTCTCGCTCTCGTTTCTCCGTCACGGCCCGTGTTGATGCGCTACGGAGCACTATTTAACGTTCGTCTCGTAGCGGAAGAGAAAAGAGAGCGTCGGGGCTCTCGTCGACGTTAACGGTGAATTCCGTTGCTCCGTATCCACTGAGTAAGATTAATGACTCTCGATAGTACGCGGAATACGGCTCGCGAGGCGTAAACTTAAGCCGAAAGGATGAAAATCACCGCAACTATATCTCTCTCGACGCGTCTCGAGGTTTTTTTTTTTTTTTTTTTCTTCGTCTACGAGCAAAAAATCATCGGAGAAACCAATTAGCTTCGCTCAGTAAAACAAAGATGACTTTATTTTATATATCTTCGTGCGGTTAGGCACTCGGGATTCTAAAACCGAACGAGTTAATTTCGCTGTTAAAGCTTTTTATCGGTCGGTCTTATCTCGAAAGAAAGCGCAGCGTGGGCGCCGACTCCCGCGTGAGTTTCACCGGTCGATTGTTAAGAATCTTAATCACCCCGCGGGCTTTCGAGTCGTTACGATTACCGAGGGCAAAGGACTTTTCTCAGTGCCACTAGAAGGTAAACTTCTCGATTCGCGGGTAATTGAACTCCGAGAACGAAACACGCGGCCCGAGTTCTCGGATGAGGCAATTTTTCAAATAGTATTTTTCTCGCATGTTTAATATACACGCGGCGCGAAACTTTTACTCGGAATTATAAAACGGTGACTCGCGTTATATTTTACGAAAGCCGACACCGCAAACTCATTATTTACTTGTTGAATTTCGCAGGAGGAGAACACGAGACCAGTGAAATTAGCGATAGATCGACCGTCCGAAAAATTTTTGCAATTTCTTCATAAGCATTACGGACTCGAAAGGATTATACCGCAGAACAACAAATTCGTCGTTTTCCGAGGTTTCTTCGACGATGGTAAGCAGACTCACCGTCTAATTTTGCATTCATATATATCACCGAAAGAAATAGACACGAAGATTTTTAGAGAGAGTGATCCCTATATGAGATAAACAATATAAGTACCGAGGGACAGTATATTTCTATTATCGGACAATATCCATTTTTCGCGATCTAATTTCCGGAAATAGTAAAAAAAAAAAAAAAAAAAAAAAAACGAGCAATCGTAGTAATTACATCGATCGCGAACCATTTTGATGCATTAATGAGAAGCGTCGTCGTCGGCCCTAGAAGTCGATCGAAGGTCTGCGCAATGGGTTGTCTCTCCGGTATTGGAAATTCAACTCCCCGCGCGAGTATTAAAATGTCGGTCAATGCCATGCGTTACTGATTTACGTGTCGGTGCTCCGCTTGTCGATTGGTCAGGGTCGTTACATGGCTTCGAGACCGATGCATATATATTGTATATGTATACCAAACGAAACGTTGCAACACACCATGTTTCAGCCCTCGAGAGCTAAAAAAATCCCTTTCCCTTTTCGCATTGAAAAATTTCAGAGAGCCAAGACGTGAGAGGCAGCAGATACACTCTACCGTCGCGAAGTTCCATCGACGGAGATTTGCACGGAAATAATAATCAACACAGCAATGGTAACAACAATTGCAAAAGTGCAGCGAGCAGCAACGGTGCTTCATATTCAGCTGTATCGCGCAGTTCTTACGGAAGATACGCTGCGGCGAGACCACCCTGTTCTATGGCGAACGTGAGTTCTCTTCACAGCTAGAAGATTCGAATAAAAAAAAAAAAATAAAAAAAAAAAAAAATGCCTTTCGGATAGAATTAATTTGTTAAAAAATTATTTCATCGCTCGTTTCTCACGTTGCTGACTCATAGAGAGTTCGATTCATCTAATCGACATGCAAAGCGCACCCTTTACTTTCCTGGCTTCGTTAATCAGACTCGATTGCCGAGTCACGCTCATCAATCTTGCATAGCGTCAGCTTTGGAAACGAAAGAAAAAAAAAAAGAAAAAAAAAAATACATCGCGCTTCATATATAACAATGTGATATCTAATGCAAATCCTGTTAACTAATCGTCTATTAACGCTATTCATTTTAGATAATTCATAACTCCGCGGTGCTTGGTCAGGCGGCCGAGCGTACTGGGTGAGTAAAGAACGACGAAAGTTTCGGCAATACTCACAAAAAAAAAAAAGAAAAAAAACTTCGGAGTCCTTCGACTTCTCAAGCTTTATCGTACTTTTATTTATCGTATTATTACGATCGAAGCACTGCACCAGGAATAGCTTCAGCAATTTTTGTTTTCTTTATCATCTTTTTTTTATTTATATTCTTGGTTTGTCGTGTATAGTTTTCTAAACGCCGCTGTTCCTTGCCAACGTAGGCATAAGTTCTCACTTAGTTGATAGTACTTATTATTTATTATACGCTATTTTTTTGTACCTTTATTTATTAAATATTATTACTATTATGGCCAATTTTTTTTTGTCTCTTTCCGTTCTTCTCGTATCCCAGTTTTACGTGGTGCTTTAGAACGCTTCTACCGCTGTGTGGGAGAGCATATGTATCGAGAGGATATAATCAAAAGCAAAAGATGTAACGCTCCGTTTCCTTCCCAAAACAGAAATGAAAATCCGAAAAATCTACAAATTCTTTCCGAAACCTTCGATCCTTTCTATCCTCAAAAACGCAAAGTGAGTGTATCCTCGTTGTTTTTTTTTTTTTTTTTTTCGTCTTCGTTTCGATCGAAATTTTTTTCGGAAAAAAAAAATTGATGTAACCCATTGTTTCGTAAGATTTGTGTGTTTTTTCTCGTGAGCGTATAACAGGGCTGATTTTCCAGTGAGGTAACAGCACCTGCGCCTAAACTGGAACGTCCTCGTTCGCTGAGTCTGTACTCCGAAGAGGAGCAGAAACAGCGATCTAACGAACTCTCGACGGTACCAACACCCGCGTTACCGGAACATCAACCGACGCCGTTCGTACCAGCGGAAGCGATAAAGATTGAACGCTCGCGTCGTCAATCGACATCTCAGTCGGCTTCGATCGCAGCGGTACCAGAATCACGTGCGACATCGGCCGCGTTTGGACCGCTGCTTGATCATCAAACTACGAGCGCTTTCGCGTCTATGCATCTCGATAATACGGCCGATAAGCCGACAAATGCGGCTGGCGGTAGCGTCAAGGCGAGTCCGTCGTGCGCTCAGGAAGTCGGCGGCAATCAAGTCGGTCATCTCGATTTGAAATTTTATCACTCGCCTCTGTGGTAAACGAGATGATACAACGAAGGGACGCGCGAACACGTCCCGGGATTATTCCCTGATTATCGTCGCGTACGAGAGTTGAGACTTCGGGGTTCGAAAAGCGCTGGAATACGTTGTTTAAAAATACTCGCATGGGCAATAATTAATTTTCTAATTGCATCCCGAAATAATCTCGTATTCATCGTTTCCAAGAGCGTAAAATACTATACACGCAAAATTTAATACATCGCAATTGATTTCGAGTGGAACGTTAATTAGAAGAATAAATTTTGCTCATTATTGTATGGAAAGAATCGTTGATGAGAGACGATAACTTTGCATATCTGTGGATGAAAATCTATCGTGGGAGAGAAGAGTCCGCTCTCCTTATCCCCGTTTCACACCATAATTTCCATACCTATGCGGGAGAAGAGGGAAATAGGAAAAACAAAGAGAGCACAAGAAAGGCGTCGCGCTGTAGAGGGCACAAAATTACGCTGCTGGTAGTATAGAGTATGATACAGTACACCTTGTAGTATGCAATTATTTGAGGTCGAACAATACATATACGTTCGGCAATAGTTGTCGAATCGACAGTCAGTAGTATTGTTGTATGAGACCGGAAACGCACATTATTAGTTTGAATGAGAAAAAAAAATGTAACAATGAGAAAACTCTCGTCGCGTAGATAACGTAGATGGAAAAAGGGAGGGGGAGATGGTAAAATATAATTTAATATATCGAAAAATATGTATGTATCCAACAGGAGATGGAATCGCGGGTGGAAGTGTGAGTAATCAAACCGACGAGAAGATGAGTAATTAATAAACTGGATTTTACCTTATCTTCGAGGAGTAGAACTTCGTCGAGAAGAGACGAGAACATCGAAAATTCAAATGGAAAAAACCGGATTAAATTCGTCTGTAGTAGTGAAAATATATCTCGATACGAAATCACTCAACTTTTACATGAAACTTAGAACTGTGTACACAGCGGAAATAAATAATAAAAAAACAATCTATCCATGCGTCCATCTGTGTATAGAAATAAAACGGTTTTACTGAAATAACCCTTTTCCTTCTCGATGTGTAAATTCTGGACAACTAAAGAATGTGTAACTGGACAAAACAACCAACATTCGGAAGTCAGCTACGACAGAGTGCGGTAGTAAAAAAAAATTCGATTGATCGTAGTTGGCAGCAGTGATTTTTATTATTATCACTTCGAAAAGAAAAAGGCGGGTAAAGGGAAGCCGACACACCGGGTAGCGAAAATTATCCGCTTCGCTAGCGCGTGGGCAAGCGCGTCAATTCCTGTTGCATCTTCGTTTTTTTTAATCAACGAACAATATTTGTATTTATTTTCTATTTATCTTTAATCGTGTCGACGAGAAGTGTTTTTGATTGGAATCATCACGTAACTATCGAGACATTTCCATTGATCAGGCAAATTGAGAGACGCTACGATTTTACGTTCGAAGCATGTCGTTTAACTTCAAAGAAATTGGCGAGCAGCTCAATGCCGCTACTTCGAAAAATGCCGGTACCGGTGTTTCGTTCGCCGGTAAATCGCTCAAATTGGATACCGAGAAAGATGGTGAGCTATTTTCTCGCAGTTATTTTTTCTTTCGAAGATTTTTATTATTTCGGAACAACAAAGTCAGGTTAATTATTCACGATGTTTCTTATCATATTGAAGCCAATGAAATCGTCGAGGCCATCAAAAACTGTGAGAATATGGAGTACCTTGATCTTGAGGGAAACACGCTGGGTACAGAGGCAGCCGGAGCGGTAGCAAAGGCGCTGGAAAGTCATGGAACCGCTCTGAAGCGGGCCCTTTGGAAAGACATGTTCACCGGACGCATGAAAACCGAGATCCCCAAAGCACTGGAATATCTAGGAGGCGGATTATGCACCGCAGGCACAAGACTCGTTGAATTGGATCTCAGCGACAACGCCTTTGGTCCTATCGGAGTACAGAGTCTAGCGGCATTTCTCAGTTCGCCGACTTGTTACACACTCCAGGAATTGAGATTGAACAACAATGGCCTTGGAATATCGGGAGGAAAAATGCTTGCCAAAGCATTACTAGATTGTCATACCAAAAGTTCAAAAGGTAGAAATCCAAATTTATAATTGAAAAAAAAAAAAAAAAAAAAAAATTAAATTAATAATTAAAAATTCATTATTTTTAATTATTAAATTATTATTATTATTGTTAATTATAATTATTAATTACGGTTAATTATTATTATTATCATTATTATTATTAATTATTATTTTCTATTTTTGTTGAAAAACAGAAGCAAAGCCATTGGCCCTGAAAGTTTTCATAGCCGGAAGAAATCGTCTGGAGAACGAAGGCGCGACGGCTTTGGCATCGGTATTCGCGAAATTGGGAAGTTTGGAGGAAGTCGTGATGCCACAGAACGGAATATATCACGTTGGTATAGCCGCTCTCGCCACCGGTTTGTCACCGAATCGCGGATTGAGAATTTTGAATTTGAACGACAATACCGTCGGTCTTAAAGGCGCCCGAGCTATTGCCGATGCGCTAATGAATTTTCAATGCTTGGAGAGTTTAAATCTCGGCGATTGTTTGATAAAAACGAAAGGCGCTGTTGTACTCGCCGATGCGCTCGGTATCGAAGGTTCTCACGGTTCTCTGACGGAGTTGATATTGTCGCAAAACGAGATAAGAACGCGTGCCGTCGATTCGATAGCGAGAGCCGTGGCGGACAAATCGCAATTAACGAGTCTTCAGCTCGACGGAAATTCCTTTGGTAACGAAGGAATAGAGGCTCTCCGAGAGTATCTCATGGGTTCAGACAAAATTGAGGCTCTCGGTACTTTGGAAGAGGATGAGAGCGCCGATGAGGAAGAGAGCGACGAAGAAGCGGCGAACGAGGAATCGGAAAACGAATCGGAGGACGGAAACGACGAGCCCGAGGAGCTGGAAGAGTCTCGTAACGCGGAAGACGACGAGGCTATAATAATCGAAAGAGTACAGAAAAAAGTCGTCAATGTCGGTGAATTCTTGAAAGCGCCTACGGGAGAAAATTTGTTGCTTCTTCAAGGTGACAAAATGAAACTTTTGTTGGAACACGCGAAGGTTTGTTTTTAAATAATATTATATCCGCGAAGTGGATGATAAAAATTTTCTAATTTTCTATACGAAACTTTTTCAGAGCCTTTCTCAGGGTGATAATACTCAACAGGAAGCCAAATATGCCGAAGAGTTGTCGCGTATCGTAATGAAAGTTTCGGCTCTTTGCGGCAGCGGTTACGGCGACGTCAGGATCGAAGCTGAAAAACTAACGGATCTGCTGTACGCGGAGCTTTTTTCGTACGCAAAACGCAGCGATCAGTCGGCCAATGTAGATAACACGTTGCTAGTGAATCTCGGACTATTGAAGGTAAATTTAAGATACAATATTAATGGATCAATCTTAAGAAAGTTGTAAGAAAAAAAAACTGATTATATTTTCGTTTTTCAGAGTGAAGACAAGAGCGCCAATAAGATCGATTGGAATCTCGAGGGGTGTTTCAAAGCCCTTGAAAAAATCAGCCAAAGAGATTACTTTCCTTTGCAAACGAGAGACGCATTAAAGGTCTTCATCGCCAGGCCGCTAAAGTCTGGTAAAACAAAATTCATCGATCCCCATCTCGAGGCGAAGAACTCGCTGAAAGCGATTCTCGACAGATTACAAAATACTTAACGCGACATAAGCCTAACTCGAAACTCATACGAATTTACCCCCCGAATAATCGGCCAATATTCCAGAGACATATATTTATTTATAATCAATTTTTTTTGTGAAGAAAAAGCTGCTTGAGCGGCAGATTTTCGAGTACGCAGATAGGTCATGGAGTAGGCTAAGCCTCATGTGTTTTTTTTTTCCACTCCACGATCCGTTTTAACAAATTCAACGATTTATATCTCGAATTTCAGTGGCAAGGTATCCACTTTGATTCTTTTTTTGTTTTTTTTTTTCCTCGTGTGTACGGAGATATTAAAAGATGATAATTTTCTTTTTTCTACGTATATAAAATACTTCCTTATTTGATTTACCTACGAAAAAAAAAAAAACAAAAAAATGCCAATATTTCTCTATTCCCGAAGCTGCGCAATTTTTTTCCATTGACATGACATTATTTTCGCCATTGCCGTTGAGAACGACCATCGGAAATAAATAACATCGAGTCACTCTTTACCGAATGAACGATCTCAGGGGAAAATATAACACAATCAGTTGCGACTTGGATTAGTAAAAGTTCCGATGTTCCGAGATCGTTCTTCGACGAGGACTTGTTAATGCATCCATTCACTTTCGTTATAATTTTAATTATTTTCATTACGTTTTCTTAGCAACCGCTGCTGCGGTTTCATTCCATCCGGGATGAAAAAGTTCCACAGCGAGAGGCTGGCAATGTTGAGACGCTTGATCCTCCATGTACTTATATGCCTACAATAACAATTATTTAAATCACAAATTTCGTTCCCTCAATCGAAATAATCGAATCTATAATTACCAAAAATTTCACGAGGTTTGCTTTTCTGATATTCGTCGAGTTCTCTCCTAATCGCGACGGATACTTCGCTTCATCATTTTCGTTAATTTTCACATTATAATTTTTTATTTCTTCTAAGCATTCCGGATCGAGAGATTCTGCAAGCAAACGAATGAGTTTTATTTATCAAACAGAAACTCGAGTCGGTAAATGAAAAACAGAAATATCTTACTGGCAATTACGCTATCTCTCGCGTCAGGAGCGTCGTGCGGTTCGGCGAGATGTTCTTTCAACATGACGAGAGACTCGTGACAATCGACGAACAGATGTGGATATCGTCGAATCAATAATTTCGTCAGTAGATCATTAGCGCGATTGTAACCGAGAGTGGGATGCGGTGTGCACATTATTTCGTCTTCGGTTCGTCTGATTAGCAAAACTGTACCGTTGTATTTGTTTAGTTGCTCTGCCACGTTGAGATTCAAATGTTCTCTTATAGCTGTGCGTACCAAGCATTCTATAGAAGTCGGCATACGCGCTATCGCCAGCGGCAGCACATCGTCGAAAGTTGCATCCAAGACCTGCGAAAATTTTATCGTTTACAATACCGCGATTCCCGTGATCCCCGTTAGAAAATTGGGATCAATCGATTATTAATTACCAGACTATTGATTCCCGGATAATTAACTGCGGCCCAAGTCGCCGTGTATCCGCCGATACTCCATCCGTACAATATAATTCTTTCCACCGGAAATCCGAGTTTTTCGATAGCAAAATTCATTACGCAATCCATGGCCGTCTGTTCTTGCAACGGGAACGGTTGTCCCTATTAAAAAAATTTCGAATACATATTCAATCGATTTATCAAATAATCGTGAAAATAAATCGAAAGATTGTAATAGTGAATGCAATAAATGCTCACAGTACTGCCGCCGAAACCCGGATGATTCCATCCGAGTACCGAATATCCTTTCTTCAACGGTGTCGAACCGATTCCGATCTCGTAAAACCCGCAATTACCTTCGCACGTTATCACGAGTATATCGCCGTTGGAGGTTTTATTCCGACGTTCCAGAAACATAACGTCGATGCTGTTAGCGTCGGAGGTGAGCAATTTGTAACGCTCGCCGCCCTGTTCCAGCAACTCTATTCTGCCCTGAAGTAACGTCGTTCCTTTAATCAGAAGGAATCGGTAATTCGTTTAGGAGATACGGGTTTTTTTTTTTTTTTTTTTTTTTTTTTTTTAATTATGATAATCGTTGTTTTGTACTCATTGCCCAATTGATGAGAGTCATGCTGCCAGGATACATCAGCTTCAAGGCTACGGTGTGCGCAACGACGTATCCTGCCAGCTTACAGAACAGCATAGTAACGCCGTCCCTTTGGTAAACCCAATCCAGTCCTGCAATCTTCCTATCCACAAGAGTTTTGGTTAGTTTTTTTTTTTATTTGTTTTTTTTTTTTTTTTTTTAATGAGACAATACGAAATATTGGATTCTGCAGGGGAGGATTCTTCGGCAATCCATACAGGAAACATTGTTTACCGTGGAGGTTCAGCCGAGTGTCTGTAGTCCACAGGCCACGATTTGAAGTCAAAATCATATTTCAGCAACTCTCGTTTTTTCTGCGATTCAGCATCGCTGAGACTTCTCACAAATTTGACGTAAACAGGATTATTGGCTCTGGCGTATCCTCTCAGAACGAGAGAAGTAATGAGAAACATGCCAGCGCCAGCAGCAAGTTTAACGAGCAATTGTGCATTTTCGGCCAAAGTACAGTTGCGTCTGTAAGCCGCGACGAGGGGAAACACATAGAAGCTGAATGACCACGCTGCTGCGAACTGTAAACAACGTTGATGCATCCACTTACGATTTATCGACTGCGAAATTATTGTGATAAAAGTCGAAAAAAAAAAACGGTAAAATTTACTCACTGTTGCAACGACGTTGTCGCCCCATCTTTCGAAACTTCTAGGCTCGTACGATTTCTATAATAATTTATTATACGATGATAAACAAATCGGCGTGAAAATAACCTCAAGCCGAAATCGGCGCAATTTCGATGACGAAGAGTTAATGAAATTTTTTTTTTTTTTTTAATTCTTTCCAAGCGTACGAAAAGGTATTCTATCGCGCCGAAACTTTCTTACCCAAGTTGTCTCGTGAAATTTGTACAACGTTGGACCAAACGCGCAATCCCAGATCATCGTCGACGACGATACGATGGCATACGCGAAAATTTATTTGAAAAAACGAAAACGTCTTCTACGATGACTATTATTCGGCGACGACGGATAGTTGTGCTCGAGTAGGAATTATTGATGCGATCTCTTTCTCTCACACGTCGCGAATACCGCGCAATTATCAGTGCCCTCTTGGCAGGCTTTGCACACACAAGTTTCCGTGACGGTCGGCCTCAACCTCTCCGTTCTTTCTCGTCTACAGTACGGCGAAAGTCGTCGTTCGTCGTCGCGTCAGATAGGCAGAACGGCTCATCGATACGTCGTTTGGACACACGACAACGAATTTACATGTGATAATTTCTTTTTCCTGGCGAATTACGTACTTCGATAAAGATCCAAAAAAAAGAAAATTCATTTGACACTCGTAAGTTTTGAATTTTAAATTGAAAACTGCGCTTGCAAAGAGAAAAAAATTGATTACGGGATATTGTCGTTGTTATTGTTGATATTTCAATTGTCGTTATTTCTAAACATGTTTTATGTTGTTTTTTTTGTATTTAGATAGTTTTTATTATGGATATTCCTTCCAAAAAACCGAGAACAGCAAGAACCGGGAGTCCGAGAAACAAAGCTGCGGAGACCTTCAAGTGAGTCAATAGTTCTTTACTAACAAAATTCAGCAGTTTCTGTTTGGCGATAACAAAATATTCATTCCACTGTAGGAAACTCCCTTGCAAAACAGCTTTGCTGATGAAGAAAAAAGCAGAATGCGACTCGAGGGCATTGAAAATTGTGGTGCGGATGATAGAGCCGGAGGTCAATGTGGATTGGCTACTCGACAGTGTAAATTAAAGATACAGATTACACATGGAGATGGGACTTTATAAGGGTTTTACACTAATATTTTTTTTTTTTCGTTACAGTTGTCCCAAATTAACAAGACTCACATGGATGACATAGTAGAAGAAAGATCAATCGTAAAGCTATGCGGATATCCACTTTGCGATAATCCATTGAAGAAAGTAGTCAACAAACAATATCAGATATCGACGCTGAAAAACAAAGTTTACGACGTCAGCAGAGTCAAGAATTTTTGTAGCTATCATTGTTTCACTGCAACCGAATATCTAATGGAACAAATGCTGACAAGTCCTCTGTGGCATAGAGAACAAGAAGAGATACCAAAGTTTCAGATATTGCAGAAGAGCAAATCGCGGAGCAAAAGTCCGCCGGGTGTAGAAGTTAATTTAGTGGGAATACAACTTCCCGAGGATAATGACGATGAGGAAGAAACCCCCGATAACGAATCTGCCGAAAGGAAGAAAAAGACAAAACAAAGTATCGGCAAAAATTCGTTATCGAGCGAAGAACAAAAAATGGAAATAATTAAAAATGAAGAACTAACAAAAAAAGTAGCGATGAGCGAAACGAATTCGGAAATTGAAGTTGAAACTATAAAAAATTCCTTAGAGAAAATGGATATTTCAGATACGGAAATCATAGATCAAAGTATGATATCCATAGACGAAAAAACGGACGGTAGTGAAATGAAAAATAAGGATCTGAGTGTAAAATCCGTAGAGGAAAAACCGGAATCCACGAAAAGTGAAAATAAGGATCGAAGTATATCATCTATAGAAGAGAAAACGAATGTCACAGAAGTACACCATACCGATCGAAATACTGAAACGGATCCCAACAAGTCTGCTATAAAGTCTTCAGCAGAGGCTAAAAAAACGGAGCGTCGTAAAATAAGAGAATCCAAGAAGCCAATATCCTTCGATACACTGACAACGCGCGTGGAGAACAGTTTTCGGGAATGGATAACCGAGGAAACAATTTGTCTTCTTCGCGGCGAAGATTGGGAAAAACAAAAGATTCTCGAGAACGTGAGAACTCAAGAAAGATATGCGGTTCTGTGTAAAAAACTCAATCATCTTCAGTTGGAAGAAGAACGCGATAGTAGTGATAGAATTGGTGATTTGAAACCGGCACCGGAGTTCTCAGCGTTGCAAGAGGAAGCTAAAGGATTGGAGTTGAAGGCAAGTCGCCGTTTCTCATCTGCTAATCGAAATAATAATCTTCTAATAATAATCTTCTTTTCCTTTTTCTTTCGAAATAATAATCTTCTTTTATAAATAGGTTCGCGCCTTTTATCAAGGAAAAACGGTGATCGATCGAAACGAAACAAAACCTGAAGATTCTTCAACGCAAGAAGACAAACAACCGGAAGTCGTACTACCAATGATAGACATTCACGCGCCGAAAGCCCTTCGTCGTCGAATATTTCTCGACAAATTGAACAAAGTATTACCGGATCTGTTGCGCGCTCTGGGAGGCAGCGGCCCGACCTCGTCATCACAGTATTCCTACACTTCGGAAAGATGTGCCGCCGTAAGAGCGTTGGTCACTACCTTTTCTCTATCATCAACGAACATTACATTCAAAACTCCCGAATGGACTTTAGTCGCATTGATTATCATTAAGTTGTAAGTATCCGCAACCAATTCCGAAATCTTATTTGCGATAAATTGAAAATTTAAAACTATAAAGTCAAAACTTTGTTCGCAGATTGGCTTTCATAGATCTCAGGATGAAATATTTGCTGACCAGCAAACAGGCATCTCTCTACACCTCGATGATCCTCATGTCTTACAAATTAGATTCTAATTACCTGGAGCGGTTGGTCGTTTCTCTGATAACTCCGGCAAAGACTATCGAGGAGATTGAATCAACGGATTCTTAAAGTTATCAAAGAAAAACGATTGTGCTAACGTGGCAAACGTTGAAATATATATATTTTTTTGTACCTTAAAGTGTAACGTTATCTTAACTTGTCTGCGTTTCTTAATCCTCTTTTTCTAACTCACAATCATTATAAATTCGTCGTAGTCGTTATAAGATATCGTCATATTGCGTTTAACCGCTCGTCGAGGAAGAATTCTCAAGGGTTACAGAGATCCTGGTCCTTGAGACGAAACTGAAGGAACGCTTGTTAGAGGCGAAGCTGGACAATCGATTCCGAGCGCTGGTGGCGATGATGCTTCGTCTTTCGTACGGGCGCCAATTTTTTCTCGCAGAGCCTCGTATAGACTGTGTACTGCTTCGTTGTGCTGTTATCGAAAAAAAAAGAAGTAATTTCCCTCCACTTTTCTGTTGCCAATTACTAAATATCGAATGCTTACTTGGCTCGTCGGTTGTAAAGCTTTAACCAGAGAATGCAGACGCGCCGGTGGTAATTTCGGATAAATATACCAAAGTAACTTGAGAAGATGCCTCGTAACGTTATCCCTTCCGAGGCCCGCGAGGAAAAATTCATCAAAGATTACCGTGCAGAAGGATTCATTGGAGAATTCATCTGCCATATTGAGAATTAGCAGAGATACCTGTAAAAAAATAACAAATTAAAAGAAATATATTGCGTACATTACATTGCAAGTTAATAACTTCCACATTAGTCGTAAACTTACGAGAGTGTGAAGAAAAGGATCTTCGAACGCTCGCTGTGCTTGACAATTGGGAAGAGTCGCGAGAACACGCATAAGGCCTCTGGCGTCCCCGCGAGCTTTTCCTGCGCCGCTGCCGAGACTTCCACCGCCGCCACCGCTTCCTCCTCCCGCACCGGCTCCACCTCCTCCGGCTCCTCCGCCGACGTGAAGCGAGTAATACATCGAAAGTACAGCCGCAACACCGGAAAGTTGCGAATATGCTTGGCAGGCATCCGGCGGGGGTCCCGAGTGTTCGATTATAGCGATCGCGCTCGCTCTCTCGTCAGGTGGTAATTTGCTGTTTAGCTGCCTTATCTGATCGTCCACCATTAACGACATCAATGCCGGCAAAAATTTCGTTACTATCTGACTGTCCAGTTTTGGCTCTTTGAAGTCTTGCGAATCGATCATTTGCCAAGCGGACAATCCAAGGGCGAGCATCCTTAGCAACAGTATCAATACGGGATTGTCTCGCGGCATAGATTCGCCGTTTATGAGATGAAGCGCAATTTTTATTGCGCTACTCGCCAGGAAGTTGACGGCGTAGGGGTCGCAGAGAGTCATACTTAGATCTCCCAGAACTTGTTCCTGGCCTCTCTGTTGATAAAAACATTGTAAATACAGAGACAACGCAACGCAACGCAACGCAACGCAACGCAACGCAACGCAACGCAACGCAACGCAACGCAACGCAACGCAACGCAACGCAACGCAACGCAACGCAACGCAACGCAACGCAACGCAACGCAACGCAACGCAACGCAACGCAACGCAACGCAACGCAACGCAACGCAACGCAACGCAACGCAACGCAACGCAACGCAACGCAACGCAACGCAACGCAACGCAACGCAACGCAACGCAACGCAACGCAACGCAACGCAACGCAACGCAACGCAACGCAACGCAACGCAACGCAACGCAACGCAACGCAACGCAACGCAAAGCAACGCAAAGCAACGCAAAGCAACGCAACGCGCACGAGTGCAACGCTTTTGCTGGGAAACGCTAGAGTTGCGTATAGACGCAATTCTTGCGTTGTACCGATGGCACGAAGGAGATAAACTTTCTTTTTCGTACCCTTATACTATCAAGAAAACCCTGCAGCTCGCGAGATCTCTTGACGTCGACATTCTTCTCACGTATACAAGCGTCCAGACACCACGTGAACTTGTGGCAAGGATCGACGGAAATGATGTCTTGAACTTCAAGATCATGCAGCGCCATTAGAAGCTCCGCTCTCAGGGTACAGTAATGAATATTTTTCGTTCTAAGGAAAAGAGTTCTGAGAAATTGGAGTACCATGTCGTACAATTTCACGCTGTGGCCTATCATGTGCGCTAATTTTTGTACAACTTCGCCTTGTCTTCTCACCTGAAAAAACAATTATATTAATAGAATACAATAAATATATTATTCGGAAAATATTTTATTTAGGGTATTCATGCAAATCTGCGAACGCATATCAATTAATTAATGTGATTGAATTGCCATAGTTACCAAATGGTTCATTGATTTCAAGCAGTAATATGCAATTTTATTTTTTTCATGGCAAAAAAAGAAGGTAAGAATAATCCTAAGAAAAATCAAGAGGAGTTTTATAGTTTTGATTTAATATTTCTCATATTTTTTATTAAAAAAATTTAATTCCTCCTGTAATTTTTAAAATCGCGACTTCAGAATTCTCTATCTCATCAAAACATATATATGAACATTTAAGTGTAAATCATTCTATAATTAATTTGTTTTTTTCATTAAAAAAAAAAGTAAAGACAATTGATTGCATTTTTTTTTTGAAATTTATGTTTCTTGGGACTAAAAAAAAATAATTTTTTCATTTTTGTATTTTTTTTTTTTTTTTTTTCGTTAAACTGGTGTTTATATATCGCACCTTTGGAGACGGCGTGAAGAAAAGACTGTTTAGATTTCCATGATCAAAGAGCACCAATTCCTTTTCTATGATGTATTTACTAAACAGAGGCGATACCTCGTCGCCAAACAGACTCTGATTGTCCTTCCATATCTGTCTCTTGACTTCTGTATCCGCGCTGTTGTATAATTCCTTTTCTCTGACTAAAACCCTGAGATACTTGTCGTCTATGTGAGGAGTATTGCGCAGTATGCACATGACTACGGGCCGTAGAGCCGCTACTCGAACAGCTGGAAAACTTTTAGCCAACAATTCCTTCAGTCTCTTATCACCGGTATTCACATTTTTTTCTCCTCTCTCCGCTCCTATTTCATTTATTCTCTTGACAAGTTTGTCGCGCAGCTCCTCCAGCACAGAGGCATGAAAATCAAGTCTCCGCACTCCGTGCAGATCGAGTAGCGGCAGCATGGGTCTCAGCGAAGGCAAGAGAACTCCATTTTCCAATTGAAATTCTTCTATAGCTTTCAGCGGATCTGTGCAGCTTGTCAGAGCGTCGCGTAAAAAAATTTGTCCCGGAATACCGAGATCTTCGAGACCGTCGCCCGTCGTTGCACCGTTGTTTCTCGTTACACTCATTTTTCATTCGTTTCGAGGCGATTGACGCTCGTGTATTCAATTAATTTTAAAAAAAAGAGAATAAATGTCATTCCCCAACCGCCGTTCGCGATAATTAACTGCGACTGTGTTTGACAGTCCCGATTGTTGTTTACATATTCCGAAATTTTTTAGGTTGATAACTCCGTTACAATTGTTGTCGCCCGCCGCGGTGGCCGTGCAGTGAAGAATTAACCGCGAGAGTGCGCAAGAGTGTCTACAGTGCGCCGCGCACTCTCCCGCCCCTCAATCATCGCGCGCTCTTCTTTCTCCTCTTGCATCTAGTAATTTTCTCCTGTACACCGTTTCGTTCACCGTAAAATCCGCTTGGAGTTTGGTTGTTCGCGTTGACGGCAAATTTGTCAAGGAGATCGTCAACCTTATAAGGTTACGTTTATCAACGGTCTCGCGAGATCTCCTTTACAAATATTTTTGTGGATGACGTTTGACCGTTGCTGGGTTATATCGTTTTACTGATTATTATACTTCGTAATAGAAATAATTATTTTCACAATTGTAACGTCGTTGACAATCGATTAAAGATGGAGAGTATATTTCACGAGAAGGTAAGATTCAATGTTACGTACACTTACGACGCAACTCGTCGATCTTTCAACTATTATTAATATGTGTATACATATATATATATATATACGTTTTTTGTTTTGTCGTTGTTGGCTTTACAGCAAGAAGGATATCTATGCGCTCAGCACTGTCTTAATGCACTTCTGCAAGGTAGTTACTTCAATGCCGTGGATCTTGCCAATCTTGCGCATCAGATGGACGAAGCGGAAAGAATGAGAATGGCTGAGTCTGGTGTTGACAGTGAGGATTACAAGAGATTCCTGGAGGTGCGTTGACCTCTAAAGTTTCTGTGAAATTTTCGTCGTTAGACATTCCTTAAATGTGTTGCGTTATTACAGCAACCCTCTGGAAACATGGATGACAGTGGATATTTCTCAGTACAAGTGATAAGCAGCGCATTGGATTTCTGGGGCCTTGAACTCATTCCGTACAACGGCACGGAGCCTATGGCACTTGTCGCACAAAATGATCCTTCGTAGGTTACTATTATTATTAAATTTATTAATTTTTTGTAGAGTTTATTATAATTTTTATTTCATTTTTGTTTACGTTTTTTTTTTTTTTTCGAAAAAATTTGTATAATTTTGGAATTTTTAAAAATTTTTTGAAGATAATTTTAACTGAGTTGTTGAAAGAAATTGTTGAAATTATTGTTATTTACATTGATTATATTGGTTATTTCTATATTGCAGACAGATGCAGGCATACATTTGTAATTATAAAGGTCACTGGTTCACCATTAGAAAAATTGGGATGCAGTGGTTTAACTTGAATTCTGTACTCAGTGGACCGCAATTATTGTCTGATACCTATTTGGCAATGTACTTTGCACAACTTTTGCAGGAAGGTCAGTTCACGTTTTGATTTGTCGTTTTTTTTTTTTTTTTTGTATTTCACTCTTGAAGTTTGTTTTTTTTGTCTTTACGTTCAGTTTCATTATTGCAGGATATTCAATATTTCTCGTTATCGGCACACTGCCAGAGTGCACCGCGGATGAGGTGATACTAAAGAATCCCGTGACGATCGCATCGTCACGAGCGAAAAGCAGTTCACAATCGGCTTCTACTTCGAAGTCGGAATCGAAGGGTTACAGATTGGGAACGGCGGAAGAGGATCAAGCGAAGATTCTCGCGGCCGCGCAAGCGTTGGAACGCGTCAAAGTGCCTGCGAGGGTCAGTTTTCATATTCCGTCGACTTCTGCGAGCGAAGATAGCGCACAACTCGAACGAATATCGCAACAAAACGAACACACGACCGATCGTCCGCGGGAAAGGATAATTCCGATTCAATTGGAGGGGGAAGATGAAGAAGAAGCGAACTTGCAAAGAGCTCTTCAACTCAGTTTACGAGAGATTCAGAAGAACACAGACGACTCACTGGAGTCGAGATTGATTCACGACAATAAAACATCGAATGATTCGCGATATCGCGACAGCGTCGAGGATCCGGACGAGGAAGACGAGATAAGGAAAGCGGTGCAATTGAGTTTGGAGTGCGATACAGCGCCTGCTACGCCGGATGCGGACGACGAGTTAAGAAAAGCTCTTCAATTGAGTTTGGAATGCGTTACTGCACCAACGACGCCAGATCCGGACGATCTCCGGCGCAGGCGACTTGCACACTTGGGAATTCACTCGAGAACGACGAATCCCGAATCCTCAACGAAACTCAATACTTAACGATAACTCTTGCCATCTCCCTACTCCTTTCCCTTCTGATTCCTTAATTCATATTGTTGTTACGATAATTATTAAGGTTTTGCGTACGAGGCATGTGATTTTATTAACGAGTTCAGTAGATAAGGACGTTTAAATTTCTATACTAAAAAAAATCGATAATGCTGTGGATCTTAACAGGTAATAAAGAGAAATATATATTGATGAGTAATTAGTTTATTGGTATATCAATTTACAATAAGTTTTAAATTACATTGACGATATTTTTTAGAATTGATATTAATCAATTACGATTACGAAATCGTTTCGGGGGTTTCTACAATACATGAATACCCCGTGTGCACGTTGAACGCGTACTACTAAACAATATAAAGATTTACATTCTTTGGTAGTACTGACCTACTGATGCGCACCATAATCAGCTGGGAGACGCGCGAGGGGCCAGAAACGCCGGCAGTGCGCGACCGGTGCGCGAATGAGATGGACGTATTTGCGAGATCGGACCGTCGTAATCGCGTGAAATATTGGCAATTACGTTATCAATCATCCGGTGTCTCCATGTTGAAACATATTATATAGAATCTTTAGTATCTTCTGCCTCAATAGGAAGTCTTCTTCGATGTCATTATATCCTGATGTGTATATCAGCGACTTAAAGTGCGAGTTGCGCGTGGCCTCCATATAACCGCCGTGTTGTCGCTCTATTTTTCAAAGTGATATTTATCTTTCGAAAGCTCGTTAACGTGTCATGAAACTTGACAGACGTGAATTAATGCGTGCAACGATCAATATTTTAACGATGTGGAGGACCCTTCGTTATATCAGATCATCGATGAATCGTCGGGCCGAAGTCCCCGGACTCCCCGTGGAAAGAGATCGCCGGGACGAAGATATCGTAAAAAAACGTAAGTAGGCTAATGTTTTTCTTCAACTTTGCAAGCAGTCTGCAGGAGAGTTGATTGTATTTTTCAATTACCAATGTCTGGAAATGATTTCTTTTCGATCTCGTAATAAGCGATTTAGCGCCTTAAATGTTTTATCGGCCGAAGCATTGAAAATTCCTTCCTGCGCGACCGCGCTTTCTCGCCGCGATATATATCGAAACATATCTGGCGTTTCGCGGCTGTTTTAACCTGACTAAAAAAAAAGAGTTCGAGCTGTTTTTTTATTTCCAAAACAATAACAATACCGAGGACCTGTTCTTCCGTCAGTTATTTGTGCAATTGATTGAAACTAATACGAAGATGGTGTATCTGCATTTTCCATCGAAACTAACGGAGGAAGAGTTAATGTTACAAGCGAAATACAACAAACTGAAAAGAAAGGTATCGTCGCTTTCCCTTACGAGTCGCAACAATCCTAACCTCATTCGATTTATAAACGACTATTTCTTTTTGTCAATTTACAAGAAAAAAGCGTTACAAGACTTGAAAACACCGAAACCGGAACCCGAACGCATGCCGCAAGCGCCGAAGCGTCCAACCGAAGCCAGAGACGCCAGAGAAGTCGCAAAAAAATTGATAAAGTCCGGAGTGATAACCGCACCAAAAACGCCAAAGCGCGCGGAGCAATCGTTTAAGCGTCCCAGAGGTCTGGAAAGAAAGTTGAACAGCACAGAGAAGACTGTGTGTTCCTATCAGCCGTTTTGTCCCGCTCAGCCAGAAGAAGAAGAGACGGAAACGGCAAAACCACGAGTCAAAGATCTCTACGATAGTTTTGTCAGCGCCCAAGACACAACGGAGGAGCGAACAGGCGTTACGGTTGATAAGCCAACTCCTGCTAAGCAAGAGCCAAAACCTCGAGGAGGAAACACAATATTCGTATTCGGCTACAAAATATCCGACGATTTTTTGAAAAAGCACTTTCAGACTTTTGGAAATATCGTCAATATTTCTATGGAAACTGAGAAAAAGTATGTCAATTTTTTTTTTGAAGCAATGTACCAAAAAAAAGTATACATGAAACAAGCAAAAGTGCATCAGCACAAAGATAAAAAAAATACAAAAAAAAAAGGAATTCGGAAAAAAGGAAAAAAATTATTTAATAACAGAATATAATTATTTTTGAAACAAACATAAATATGATTTTTTAGTGCCGATAATAATATGCTTGTTTCAAGTATCCGTTTTTTGGGCGTAAAAACACTTATTTCGCGAATGAAATTAATCCAAAAAACAATGACGTTGCAGTCGCGGTTTCATAACGTTCGACAAATCGGAAGCTGCGGAGCGAGCGATCAGCGAAATGGATGGTAGTATGGTGTCTTCCATTCAGCTGAAAGTTTCCCTCGCGAGAAGACAGCCGGTCATAGATCCGATAAACGACACAACGTCCAGTTTCATGTGGTCGTCGATAGCGGCCAATTATTCGCAAAAAAGTGGCCACAAAGATAGACGCGACGTCACAGTCTACGAAGAAGACTTGTTTCAATAATGGCATTAAAAAATACGACAAATCTATTTATATACATAATTTACATTTTTATTAAAACGTAAGTAGCAACAATTATTTTGCAATCACACGTGTCAACAATGATTGTAGAAATATATTATTATTATTTTTTTTTTATACAAACAGGAGTTTCATGGGTGGGAAGGTTTATTTTTTCGTTGTACAGAACATCACGGGTGAGAAATCTTCGTTGTGCGATGAAATAAAAGTACGGTATCTCACGATAGACGTAATCGTAAGCAAGAGGCCGATTTTTCGATAAATTCGCATTCGAATTTACAATCGCGGAGGATTGAAATAGTCCCAATGATGATGATGAGTAACCGTGCGGGGACCGCCGAAGCAAACTATGAGTAATCCAGCGATAATGAGCAAAAGTGCACACAGCGCCAACTCAACTTCTCTCATTTTCGTGTCGGTTTCTTCGTGGCCAATTCTGTTTACGACGTATCCGACAAAATGTCTCATAGCTCTCTTGCTGGCGACCCTCAAAGCTCGTAATAGTTGCTGACCCAAGTCAACGACTCCGGGTTCTTCCTGTTCTACTGCCCTCCGAGGCGGCGCAGCTGGTGATGCGAGGGAAAAGAATTGCGGCGGTATCTGCGATGTCGGAAATGCTATGTACTGCGCACCACTGGTTATCGGCGGCATAGGCGGTGAGGCTGGACGACGGGGAGGCGAACGTTCTCTCAAAGACTCGGAAGAATATTCTTCGCTCTCTTGAGCGAAGGACAGAACCGCGCGTTGAGGTCTCGATACCTCGGGGGGTTCTACACGACTGCGTGCCTCATCTGGTGTATCCGGAGTCACGGATATTACGGGAGGTAGAGATTTAACCGGCGATGCAGTTTGCCTCAAACGAATGTCGAGACCGGCCCTTCCCGGCGAAGAAGATCGCGATCTCGAACTCGAACGACCTCGTTGTTCGGCTTTGGAGTCCGTCTCGACTTTGGCTGTTTGTTCTTTCGCGATATTCGCGGTTGTCGGCAATGACGGTATCGCCGGTGGGATATTAGGCTGCGGTGACGACTCTCTCGAAGATCCTACCGACGAAAATATCGCGCGAGTTTCCATAGACCGCGATACTTGATCCAATTGCAAATGCACCGGTTGCGACGATTGTGTCGTTGAATAACAAATTTCTCGGGGTCTCGCCTCGTCCATCCGTCTCTGAGTCCCGATTCTCTCCACTTGTGTCTCTCTCGGAGCTTCTTGCGTGGAATTTACGAGTTCCAATTGACTTCTAATAGCTATGAGCTCTCTAAGTAATGTCGGATGCAATTCGACCGGTTGCGGCTCTGGTGTTTCACCGGTGTTCGATAATTCCGTAGCCGATACGACGAGTGCATCAATCTCGGAAGCTGAAATTTTGTGCGCTTCAAGATTCGAAACATTCAGATGATCCACCCTTAGATCTCCGACTTCGAGACTCGCTATTTTTAGTGGTTCGTTCGATAGAAGAGCGGTACGCAACATTCTCGCTTGTTGTATTTCTTCCTCGATTCTCATTCTCTCGCTGAGCGAAGATTGCAGTCGTTCTTCCGCTTCTCTCTCGTATTTTTCCATATCCCTGATACTTTCCCGCGGCAACGATGGACTTTTGCTTCTACTCTTTTGCCGCTCGAGACACAGAAAATCTTCGCCAAGATCTTCGTGATAAAAGGACTGTTGAGTCGGAAGTGGTGGAACGATTGGGGCTGTAGATCTTCGCACGGGACTCGGAGTTCTCTCGCGACGTTCAAAAATCGCTGAAACCGATCTCTCCGGTGGTTCGCTTCTGAATTCCGAAGTTTCGTACTGCATAGTTGGACTCGGTACTCGTTCCGCAGGCACGATAACCTGAGAACTCGATCTCGCACTTCCGGATAACAATATATTCGTTGGACTCGGAATACGCTCGGTGGAGACTAAAATTTGGGAACCCGATCGCGAAGGAGATACGATGAGTTTAGCCTGTGTTACTTCTTCCTCTATGACCATATCGTCCGGCAGTGGATCGGTTTGTGTCGATGCGAAAGCTTCAGTCGCCGCTACAATTTCCGACAAAAATTCCGTCGCATCGTCGCGGTCCTCGCGATCGTCGGCGTTTCTCTCGCGTCTCGATCGCGGTGGTCTCGGCGGTGCCGGAAGTGGACGACCTTGAATTTTACTGACGACGACACCGCTTCGAAGATCTCTGTGTTCGTCCTCTTCGGAATCGACCTCCTCATAAGGAGTGGTATCAAGAGTGTTATCGTGAAGAATAGCTGAAGTAACTTCGGACGGAGTTCTCGATCTCGCAGGTCTTAGAGTGCTGTAGGCACGTTGAGGCCGAGCGGGAGCTGTGCCCGATCTCGGCGTAGTGGCGAATTTGTCATCGCGACGTTTCCTCGGTGGCGGTGGTCGCGGAGGCTTTTCGCGTTTGTCGATCACCGCGTAACCCGGATAATCGAGACGCGAGTCATTGTCGTCTTGCGGAATTTCTTCCTCGGCGTAGCCAAGTTCCGGTATGGATTCGGCACCGTGAGAAGTTCTGTCGTCGTCTTGAACAACGGAAGCGGCGCGTGAACGGGACGGTCTCTTTGGTGGTACCGGGGGCGCTGATTCGATGTATTCGTGTTCTATGCGAGAAGCCAAGTTTCTCAGAGTTTCTCTGCTAACAGCGCGTTCGGGTTTCTTCGGCGCTGGAGTTCTGATCCGTTCCACGACTTCGCATTCGTTCTGAATTGGAGAATGATGACCATTGCAAGCCGAGACGCCGTTAACTCTGGGAGCATCGATTTCCATGGATTGTTGAGTCTCTTCGGGACGAAGACGTTTTCTACGTCGCGGTGGCGGTGGTGGAGGTTTGGCGCTGATCTCCGGATAATCCGTCGCTTCCTCAGGCTGCGGCGCCAGCGACTCAGAGCGTCTGAGAGATTGACTGCGAATCGAAGTCTTCGATTTTCTTCTTATCGGCTTGACGACCACAATATCATCGAGTGGCTCCATCTTTCCGAGATCGAGGGGCGCAGATTCCGCGTGATAAACGACTCTGTGACGAGATTCCGAGATACTGTCGCCCCCCTCGTCGTAATCGTACTCCACGCTTCGTCGCGAACTTTCTCGCTTCGGTCTTTCCGGCGCAACAACGTCGTAAGATTCGATCGAAGGTTCTTTACGCTTTCTCATTGATCTCGTTCGCGCCGGTCTTTGCGGGGGTTGCGGCGCTACCACGAGAATCTCGTGTGCCAAAGCGTTGGTAGGTGTTCTGAGGGCGTCGCGGATTTCGCTGGTCAAGTATCTTCCGACGTTCATGTCGTCCTGACTTATGCCTTTTTCACGAAGGAAAAATTCGTCGGAATCGATTTCCTCGATTACACCTCGACGACGACGATCGCAAGAGCTTCCGCTCGATTGTTGCTGCTCTCGATCCGAACGCGCAGACAAATCTTCTTCTATTCCTTCGCTCGAGAGCGGCTCATCCTCCTCGATATCCTCTTCACGTTCGGACGAAACTTGTTGCTGGAGCTTTTCTTGCTGCTTCTTCTGTTGCTTGTAGATTCGCGGATCCACCGGCATAAATGCAGCGCGATAGGCAGCGCGATCTTCGGCGCTCATCGATTCTTCCAAATCTTCGATCTCTTCTACTTCGATGTCGCGTTCGTCTAGACGAACGTCCTGATCGCCGTAGAGTCGGGGATCGATTCGCGGCGGTTCTTCGTCGTAGGAATCCACGGATCCACGTCGAATTAATTTCAATCCACGACCCATGTGCATCTCTTCCTCCTGTTCCTCAACCTCGTAGGGAAGCTCTTCAACCTGCTGACTTCTTCTTCTTTCCTCGGAATCTTCCCACGGTAGACTCTCCGGTTCGTCGAGAGATTCCTGCGGTCGCAACGAAAGTCTTGGCTCTTCTATCGACGGACGTCGCCAGGGTTTCGATCTCTCGGCCAAAGTTTTCACCTCGTCTTCCTCGTCGTCGGCGAATTTTATATCGGTGAATCTTTGCGCCCATCTTGGACCGAGCGGAGCGGTTTTCTTTGCTCTCGGAAGCGTCGAGCTTTCGGTCGACTGAGCGCGCGATTCCTTCGGCGACGATGTTGCGTACTCGCCTTGGGTCTTCGATTTTTTATCAAAAAGACGAGGATACGTAGAAAAATCGAAGATATTTCTTCGCGATCCGGAACTCGATTCGGTCGAACGTTGACGCTGCACCTCGCCGAGACTCGGAGTTCTACGAGCTTTTCCGATAGTCGGAAAGCGTATGTTAGGCTTTTTTATATTGAACTTCGGACGCTCGGGAAGATGAAACTTCGAACGATCGGGCAGAGATATTTTCGGTCTGTCCGGCAGTGACGATCTTATTCTCTCGATTCTCGTGCGTTTGTCCACCGGTCGCGATTGCTTCTCCGAACCGGAAGTTTTCGTTCTCTCACTCGTCGAGCTTTTCTTGTCGGACGACGTTCGAGTTTTTTCGGATGATGTTCGAGTTTTTTCGGATGATGTTTTAGATTTGTCCGATGACGTTCTCGTCTTGTCGGATCTCAGTCGATCGATCGAAAAATTTGGACGCTGTATACCCTTTATACGGGAACGAAGCTTGCCGGCTTGCGTACGCAGACGTTGGGGCAAACCGCGGGCACCTCGTCGGAGCGGCAGCTCCTCCATTGCCGAAGAGTCCACCTATTAATCAGTCAAAAGCAAACTGGTTATATATCGGACACTCAGACGCGTTTACTCTTGAGATACTACAGCTCTTCGTCTACGTTTAGCATGCGTTCAAGAATAGTCGCGATTGTAGGCAGTAAACATCTCGAGACTCTCGTCCGCGCAGTACAGGAATTTTCCACTTCAGTATTCGATTCTCATCGATCACAAAGCTATATCCGCTCTTCCATTGCATTTTCTACTACGGATAACTCACTCCGAATTTGCAGTAACTGATTTCCCGTTCGAATTTTAATAGACAAATGTCTTCGATATATTTACTTCGCGGAAAGTAAATGAAAGCAATAATTTTTATTAAAAAAAACATCGCGTCAATTTTTATACAAAAAAAATTATGTTCAATTGTACTTTAACAAGAAAAAAAATGATCTATCAGAGTTTTCGAAGAATATACGAAAAAAAAATTTAAAAATATTGTTACAATTTTGCTTCGGGTTTTGATTGCGGGGAAATCACGTTGCCAATCGTCTTTTTCCCGAAAGAAAAAGCAAATCACGACTTTTAGCTATACGCTATAACTAATAATTAAAGGCATATTAAATTTTCGAAAAACAGTCGAAAAACAATGTAATGCGATTCCATCTAAAAATTGTTCGTTAAATAAAGTAATATTGAAGAAAATTGCTTCTCGGCATCGATTATTATGATATTTGCGCGCTTTAAATTACGAGCCATCGCTTCGATTCGCGCGCCGATAGAAAACAAATATTTCACTCTTCGAAATGAGATCGCGGCGATTTTATAATTACCTGACTCGTATTGACCTCGCCGTCGGTTCTGGATTCGGTGCAAGGTGTGGCCGCGTTTAGAAATCGTTCCTCCAATCTGTCCTGCAATTGTTGTGGGCTTTCGAGTTCCTCAGACGTATCACCGCCCCCGGCAAGTTCTTTCGTCTCCATAGCGCTATCCTCGATTTGTCCATCCAATGGTAGAATGAGTTCATTACCCTCGAGAATGGGTCCCGGTGTGAATCTTCCGCGGAGATCGATGCTGTCGTCGCTGTCTGCGACGGGCACTACGTCCGTATCGATTATCCTTACAACAGGGGCTGTGGAGATCGGCGTCATGGTCCTCACGTTGATCAGCGGTGTGCCGATCGGCTCGTACTCGTGTTCTCCGCTGCGTACAGAATTCATCGTGCTTCGTTGTTACTATCAAAATATTCCTCTATCTTGTATAAACTATAACGATTTTTTTTTTTTTTTTTTTCAATTTTTTGTTCACCAAAAATCGACAATACCGATAATCAAAAATTTTTTTTTTAATAAAATAACTCAACGTAAAGTTGTTGTAAATTTTTCAAAACACATATCGCCGAAGACGCTTCATCGGCGACCACCGGCCGATTCGACAATAAACTCATTGTCGAGTTACGATTAATTTTGAGAACTCGCGTCTCGTTTTCATCGATAAACGGTTATGTCCTGCAAAAGTAAACGACTCCTATGGCCGATGAGTCCAAAGAACACGAAGAGACAAAAGGGGACAGTAGACTCCGAAGGGGTTTTCTTGTACGTTGCCGAACGGCGACTACTGGACGCGGAACCGGGAGCTGACCGCAGTTTCTAACTATAGACAGCCGGGCGAACCTTAAATAGATACGGTAAGTCGCCGCCGTTCTCGCGAGTAGTGAGATGCGTGTGTTTTTCGCCGTCCCCGGTGTAACCGAACTACCCACATAGCATCAACGGTTTCTACTCTCCGTCAACGTGCTCCGAAACACACACGCGAATTGCGCAAACTTATAGTCGTCGTTAAAAGCAAATTTCCAGTTATACGCTTTCGTACCGGAGATGAGACGGACGAACGTCATCGTAAGAGTCAACGAGTGTAGGTCATCGTTCTATAAACGATGAGGATTACTGCCCTGAATGACTCTCTCCGTGACTCACAACTACAATTTTTTTATTTGTTTTTTTTATTTTTATTTTTATCAAAATCAAAAACAAAAAAAAACGGAAAGATTTTTCATAATTTCCATTGATTTTTGATGTTCCAAATTGCTACTCACCAGAGTCGAATATCCATCGTAAAAAATCTCGAGGCTTCGTCGCCCAAACGGCGACTGACTGACTCTACTCTCAAAAATCTACTAACACGCTACTTCGACGTTGAATTTTCACGTTTCTGGACCCGCGACGCTACATTGCGAAACACGTTTCGTCTGATAAATAAGCTCGCTTTCGTCTCCAGTTGATACGGATCCCCGCGATTGGCCAAACCCCTTCTCCGAGAATGAAATTTTCTATCGTAGCCGACGCTGACTGCTCTCGGACAGCTTCCCAGCAGAATAAAAATTCTCAACCTCCCTTCCTAATCTTTACGATCGGCGTTGAAAAAAACCCCATCGAGAGGATTAACGTTTAGCAAAACTTACAATTTCTCCGTCGTCGCAGCATCTCGTCCAGGTATTTTAAATGTGGGGCTCGGGGCTGCGCTTCTCGACGGTGGCCTTACGATCATAGCGCGCCTCTCCGGTAGCAAGGAATCGCTCTGGAAAAATTGACAAGCGCAACGAACCTCGCGACCGAGGCTCGAGGTCGACGAGGCCCGGGAGGTACGACCTCGTTCTCGTTCTCTTTCGTGTTGGTCCATAATTCCCCCACTGCCGATGGACTGGATTCTTACTATATATATATATATATTATCGTATGTATCACCGGCGGTGGAAAGCACAGGAACCGCAACACCGACGCAAACGCCTCCACAGCTTCGATCGAACGTCTCTCACCCTCTTGTACCCTCCGTTCTATCCACTTCCTTCTTTCCGACTGCGCGCACACACACTTCCAGATGCGAAATCGCACGAGGGACTCTGATAGAGATACTTGAAATTTTCTTCTTTTTTTTCGTTTTCGTTGTTGTTTTGCAATCTCTCTTTATCCCCGTTATAGACGCGATCCTTTTTTTGAGGGATGAAAACGTAGCCGGTGAAGCCGGAGGTCGTCGAGGGTCGCTCCCGAGAGGAGAGACCGCAGCCCTCGGCGGCTGCAGCCAGACCTCTCTCGATTGGAGAGGAACCTGTGTCTCTCGCGAACGAAAATTTTCGTTAACACACATCGCCGATGAGATCAGGAGCGCAAGCGTCCGTACATGATTATTTATAGGTAGAAGATACCGAGGTGAGAGAGAGTCTCTTCGTACGATACATTAACTAATACCAACGCAATGGGATGGGCTTTGATCGTGTGGCTTTGGCTCAGTCTAAACTATGCTTCCTCCACCCCTTTTCGCTCTTCTTCATCTTGTTATTCTTATTATAAGAGGCTAATTTATTAGTGTACGAGAGGGGAGAAGACGCTCTCGAACAATTGCATACGAGATTGTCGAATGGTAGATTTGCTTTTTGTAGCAGTGCCGACGCCGTCCCCTCTTTCTTTTCCGAGAGAGAATTCGGCTGCGTGCATCGACCGACGCAATTCGCGATTTTTGCACTTGTGCCAAGTTTTAGCACACGCAGAGATAAAGAGACGAGCGAAAAGCAAGAGGGATATTCCTCGCTTTGCAAGCCGCAGGGTCGACGGACCGTGTTACAATCTATTGTTCGTCCAGATGATAACGCCGGCCGTTAGTGCTTTTACCTGGAGATATATTTGACGATCTTCCGCATGGAATGATCCGACCATCCGAACCTTGACCGAGTTCTCCCGGTTCACTGGTGAATTTTAGATATATCTCATACGAAAGCTTCTGTGGATCGGTCTTTTTTTTTTTTTTTTTTTCTTTCTCGCGGGCGAATCGGCTTCAGTGAGATGGAGACGAATCGATGCCACGCTCGCGCCCACGCTGGCTGACCGAAAGCTTCAAACGCCGATCTTCAGTGGCTTTTGTTTATAAATAAAACAAGCGTGCCGTTTGTCCCACAACTGTATCGTGGCTTTCGAACGCTAGAGAAAAATAGATAATCGAGTTTGAAGTTGCGGCCGAACAGGCGTTTACTCACCTCTAAACATCTCTCGGAACACTCGATTAGCTGTGATTCGATCTTTTTTTTTTTCTTTTGTATACAGAAGACCAATAAAATAATTTTTTATACGTCGGAATAATTAACTTCGAACAGTCTTTTGGAGAGTCTTAAAGATTATTATCAATGAGCCTCGTCTCTTTTTTTTTTTTTTTCTTTGTTTTACAAATTAGATATTCGAACTTTCAGAGTACACTGGGGTCGTTTGTGTCTTGGTGTTTTTTTTTTTTTTTTCTTAAACTTCCATTACACAAATATGGTTTTTTTTTCCATCGTCGATTAAGAAGTGGCTGCTTTTTTTTTTGTTATCGCTTTCTTAAAAAAATATAGTAATTAGTATACGCTTAATCTTCTACTATGTGTGAAATCCTAAGAGTACTCGAACGCTCTGACTTTTTTTTTTTTGTTGTTTTCCTTTAGTGTTGTTGTTTTTTTTTTCTTTTTTTCTTTCAAGAACAAGATAAAGAGGTAACGAGATTAGTTTTTTTTTTTTTTCTTTTAGAGCTGAGAGTTAGTTATAGATAGAGAACAGATAACAGGATGAAACTGATGATTTTTTTTTTTTTTTTTTTTTTTTCGTTCTTTCGAATAAATTTTAAAACTCGATACTTTTGGTTAATCGTATTAAGTGATAGAAGACAGAAGAGAGAGATAGTAGAGAGTAGAGATAGAGAGAGAGAGAGAGAGAGAATATATAAGAGAGAATGAAGTTCGAGACGCGTTTTAATGAGGTCTCAATGTAACGATTTTATTGTAATTGTAATTGCCGTAATCGTAGTCGTGATGGTGGTAAGTGGTTAACGGGGATGTTGTGTTATCGGGATCCTGTCGGGATGGATGCCGGGGTCAGGCGAGCTCGTTGCTGTCGGGAAAATGATCGCGGGCGTCAATGGACGCAGCGAGATCGAGCACGATGTGGTGTAGGGCCGGATGTTGAAGTACCTCCGCCTCCGGCAGTGGCGGATGGCAGCAGGGACGCTGGTGACGACCGCGAAACGAGCGGTGAAGGTGCAATACGACGTCGCAAAATACGTAGCGAACGAGCAGCAACCTGAGAAAATCGTCGCCGAAGAATTGGAGTACGCTGCTCTCTGTAAGAAAAGAGAGAAAAAAAAAAAAACAATGATCGATATACATGTCTTCAAGAAAAAAAAAAAAAAAAGCCCCAAAGAACGAATGGTTAGTACGGAATATGAAACGCGTGCCAAATTTCCATTTTTTGCTTTAATTCCCCATTTTTTTTCGCTGGCTACTTTCCACAGGCCAAAAAGCAAATCATGTCTTCTGTGGTCTCGATTCTGTAATATCTCATATCGTTCGCGAGTGATAGAGGATATGAGTTTTCTAGGATAATATATTATACGAATAAGAAGGCCGCGGGAGGGGGTGTGGGGCTGCAAAAATGTTAGTTCGACTAACCGCATCTGGAACGTACGACGAGACGACTGGCCTCGACGAGGAAACGTTCCACGTAACTCTGGCAACGTTCCCAGTGATGCACGGCGAGGCTACCGACGTTGCATATAAGGCAGAAGGCGGCGAGTGGGGCGTGAAGGAAGAGGGTGAAGAGGCTGCCGCCGTGACGAAGATCCCTAAGATTCGAGGGTGTCTCCTGGGGCGACATGAGTACCATGAGCGGTTGACCAAAGTATCTCGGTATTTGCTGAAACACGTAACTGTTGTCCGAGTCGACGACGACGAAGAGGGGCTTCCTCGTGAATGGATACAGATCGCCCGGATACAGACAGTGCGGTTCCTTTCCGCCGGTAGGCCTCTTGCCGTGTTCGGGATCGCGTTTACTGCTTGTCGATACGCCTCCGAGGTCGTAACCCACTTGGAAAAGATACACGAAAATCCAATGGAACCACAAAGTTATCGTAAAGCCCGCTAAAAGCGTATTACACATATTGCCATGATACTTCGATTGCTTCCAGCTGTTATCATCATCAATATCCGCGGTCAATCACTGAAATCAAATTATCATCATCGATAGATAAAAATTTGATTGCTAATTATTAATTCGATTAAATTAAATTCTCGATCTTTTCAGCACAAAATATATCGATTAATAACATCGAATAGGAAGGTATCAAAACCCTTAATCAATTTTCAATAAAAATAATACTTCTTTGCCGCAACATTCGGAAAACCGGGTTACTTTTTTTTTCATTTTCAAAAGAATCGTTATTCTCTTTGCGAGATTCGTCCTGTTCAGCCAGATGTTGCAGAGTTTCGTTGCCAAAACTGTAACATTTGGCCGAAACGGGGAAAAAAAAAAAAGTAAAAACCACCCCTTTGGAAAATCCGTCCCAAAACTGGAAGAAATCGTCGAGCATATTTTTCCGCAAGCGACAAAGCTGTACATTGCGATGGAATAAAAAAATCGTTTTTTTTTTCACGTTTATAACAACTCACTCTCTTCGGGATGTTTGACCGTTGAGAAACAACCGTCGGCGGATAGGTACAGCAAGAGTGCACCGTTGGCGGGGAGTTCCTTGAAACCACTCGCCAGAAAGACCTGAACCTGACTGTACGTAGGCTTGTACAGGAGATACTTGTGCGGATTGTCCCTTCGTGGCATTCCGTTCTCCGGTGGGTAAGGTCCCGGCCTGAACGGCAATCTACCGGCGGGCGATGCGTCGTGAAGATGCGTCGGATCGTCGCGTGGTTCGCGCTCCAGTGTCTGAAGCATTCTAAACATATCGACCGAGAGTTCGCTGAATTTAACCTGATCGGCACAATTGCCAACGATAAGAATCTCCTGAAGGGTGAGGCACATGGGTGGCGAGCGTTCGATCGGCGGCGATGTCATTGGGCCGAGTCTGTGGGTCAGTACAACGGGATTCGAATCGGCATGAAGAACGCCAACGGCCGATTCAGCTTTGACGAAACCCTTTATCTCGTCGAGTACGAGATTCCACTCGACCTGATCCTCGGGTTCATACGTACTCGCGTAATCGGCTATCTGAGCATCGAGTTCTTGTACCAATTCTCTCACGAGTTTCATTTTGTTGAGTAGCAGACAAACGACGATGAAACGCGCATAGTAACGCAATTTCTTCACCATAAGATCGCTACGGTCCTCCTTGGCTGCCCGACTGTAATACGCACGTCCGCGTATTGCAGCGTAGAACGAATAAGCTTCGTGAAGATAACTCGTTTCGCTCGTACGAAGATAGTAGTGATAGTAAAGCTGACCAATTTTGCTCGCTATCTCGCCGATCTGCCATCTCTTCAGACCGTATTTTGTGTCCAGTATAGTCCTTCATGTAAGAAAAAAAAAAAAAAAAAAAAAAACGATCAAGCGATTAATCGGTGAATATCAATAATATCATACAAAAGTGTTGATTACAAACGATTGGATCGAAGGATAAGGATGTTGGAAAGCCACGTGGTTGTCTGGGGTTATCTTCGTTGTTCAATGACAGGAAAAAAAAGCGGATCATTTGCATCCTCATGTCTCGCGAGAGTGAGAGTAAAGAGAGACCAGGCCTATCGATCCTCGGGGCAACTAACGTCGAGATGCTACTTGACTTCCAAGTTCCGAAGTAGCGACACTCTGTCTGCCCGGCATAGTCCCCCTCTTTCCCACCTTTATTTCCGACACGTTCCGTGAAACAACCCTCGACTTCAAATTACCAGGAAAAAAAAAAAAAAAAAAAAACAACACGGTTCAATAGTGCAGAAAAAAAAAGAAAAAGTTTCCCGCAATATTGTAAGGGGCGGGGAGGGAGTGGGATACATCGTTGGAGTGTATTTAACTCTCTGGGTAGACTGGCGAGAGAGGCTTGTGTGTGCCCTAGCGATCGTTACTCGTTGCACGCGAAATAAGTGTCGAGGGGGGTTATAGTTGGCCTGCACTCTTTCTCTCCGTCGCTCTTGCACGCATCGCGTCCAACTTAGCGTGCAACATACAGAAAGTCTCTCGTGATAATTATTCCCGAGACCGCCGCGGAGAGTACCGAGAGAAAAGGAGAGAGAGGGAGAGAGGGAGGTGGGGTAGTAAAACCGACCATTGCCCATTATAACTTTGAGCGTCGAAGGGATTATAAGGGAAGTAGCTGGCGACGACATCGACAAAGCTAGTTTTGTAAGCGGCACAGGGCGGAAGAAGGAGGAGGAGGAGGGTTGTAAAGGAGGACCGTGCGATAAGAAGCCTCGAGAGTACTAGGCAGAGTTGGCTGATGCTGATGCTGCCCCGTCTGGCTGTACCACCGATCCTACCGTGTTGGTAGAGCTCCAAGAGTCGGAAGTGGCCAGGATCAAATTCCGTTGCGAGAGACGCGAGAGTACGAGAGATCTATTCCGCCCTAGTCTACCCCTCTCTCTATCCGGGAGCTATCCGCTCACCCTCGTTTGCGAATAGGGACAAGGACACTAGTTTGGTCAGATTCCAAGTGTCCTAGAAGCCTCTGCCACGCCGCCGGGGAGTTGTTTCATCCCCCTCTCGCTTTATCGCACCCTGCGAACGATGCTCGCGCGTTCTCACGAGAGGATGAGAGACGAGAGGAATGAGGTGCTCGGAGGGGCTGACTCAGAGGAATTCGGATGAGCCATATGCCATCACCGCGTTCCTGCTATCAATCTCGCGAAATAACGCGATAGCTATAGATTAGGAGGGAAGGGCGGAAGGTGGCCTCTGTGTGATACGACTATGGACCAACCGCAAAATTCATATCCAAAGCTCTTAACGCTCCACTATCATTTTACACGCGCCTTAGTCCAGGGAAGGAACTTTTCGTCACGTGTTTCATCGAACGATAGGAGGGGTGAGAGAGTTGTATGCTTATCGCGGCTTGGCTACTTGTAGAAGGGGGAGTAGGGAGTTGCGCAAGATTCTTTGATGAGCGGTTCGCGTTGTTATATACATTCAACCACGTCAGCGTTGAACGAACGTGATCGTGCTGGAGAGACCACGTCCTCCGCGCGACTATCATACACGGAGCACGGACTTCCGGTTGAGAGAGGGGTTTTTTTTTCTGCACGATTCAAGGGGTTGTACTTACCAGGTGGAGTGGAGATTAACGGAAAATGATATGAGATGAACAGGAACTTTCGTACAGATAATGTTACAGGGAAATAATACAGAGAAGAGTACAATTTCTCGTGGAATGGACAAAGTACGAGAAGAAGTAGGGCGTTGATAAAAGCTTTTCTGTAGATACTGTAGGGAGATGTAAAAAAAACGAAGCTTGTACGATGAGAGGAGAGAAGGCTAAAGATAGACCTAATTAAGTAGTAGAGCAGCAGTGGTCGTCGACAGAGTTGCAAGGGAGGAATAGGCGTAGAACTAGAGGGGGACGATGATGAGTATAGTGGCAGTAGTAACAACCAGTCGTAGTAGTAGTAGTAGTAGTAGTAGTAGATGAGGCCAGTGATGGGCAGACTTTGGGAAAGTGAGAAACAAATGAAAAATGGTATTGGTGGGGAGAAAAAAATGGTAGGGATTGAGAAAAAGAGTTTCAAGTACATGAAAACATAGGAAATTATTATTACCTGTGCTGCTGTTGAAACTTCCATAGCTTGGTGTATATATCGAAGGTGCGTCCGAAGTAGGCCTGCCACTGCTTGTGTCCGTACTGGGGTAGGTCGCGAAGACCATTGAACAGCTGCTTGCTCTTTTCGAGCAGGTGGCAGAATTCCAGTACGACTTTTCTCTCGTGGTCGTCCATGCCAGCCATCATGACCATCTTTTCTTCGTGTTTTCACGTTTGGCCTTACAATGCCTACCGCCTTTCTGCTGGCGGCTAGCTGTACGTATCCGCGCCTTATACGCGCCACTGCCTCCTCCTCGGTAACTCGAAGCCACCTCGTCGTGGCGACCCCGGGCCTTCTGTGCTTCGTGGTGACTGCCGTTGTTAGCCCTTCGACACTTCTCAATTCTCGAAACCCACGGCACTTTTTATTAAATAAATAAGATTAACGGAAAAAAAAAAAAAAAAAAAAAAAACAACAAAAATGCTAGTGGTGTACGTTTTTTGTACAACTCTCTCTCGTTCCACCTTCTTTACGGTGGTTATGCTTAGTCCTCCCACGGCACACGACTGCCTCCGTCTCCGCCACGACGCCGAGTAACCACCCTCACTGTTACGAGCACTAACAAACCACCGTCGACGGTCAAACGCCTTTTGGCTATGAAAACGCCTTCTATAACGGAAAAAAATAACTTAAGGGAAATACAGACTATACGAGGGAGCGAGGATGAACGAAGGACGTTAAGAGAACACGACGAGGTGACACGATCCGATGCCAACGACGCCAAACGACGAGGCCCCTCTCGTCGTCGACAGACGAGGACGACGCCGACAACGCCGAGAGCCGTATAATCAATACGGGGAACCAGAAGCAGCAGCAGCAGCGGAGAGACACTCGTCGTACTCACGGAATCGTAGGGGGCGCGTAATATTACGTATACGTGGACACGTGAGCATCCGTGTTACGGTTGCGTCATCGCGTGGAGAAATAGTGACTCATCTAGGAGCGAATTGGCTCTGTTGGTAATTTCGGTAGGGGGTGGAAAATCGATAGAAACCCGAGGGTAGTTTTATCAACGGAGCTCGAACGGTACTCAGACGGGTGGAAAATCGATACATGGAACAGTTTCCGACTGTTGGGAAGAGCTGAACTTGTTATAGGGGTAGTTTTTGGACGTTAGATGGATGTAGAGGTCATTGTCGAGCTTTTTTTGTTGTTGTTATGGCGTTTGTATTTTTTTTTTAGCAAGTTGAATCAATGTTCAAGTAAAAAATGATTCAGACAAAATAAACTGTGTCTGGTGGCATTCTTGATTGTGGATCGAAAATCGATAAATGCCGGGATGAAAGGGTAATTTTATCAACGAGAGGGGTGGCAGATTTATAAGTTGACAATACTCCGACTGTTGGAAAGGGCGTGATTCGCTTCAGGGGTAGTTTTTGAACGCTAGATGGATTCGGAGATCATTGCCGAAGAGATGTGTGGCTGGATATGAAATAAGGTGGTCCATTTTAGAACCTAAAGATGCGTGTTTTTTTTATGAACTTTAGGATCGATTGAAGCGATGCTTTAGCGAAAAATGCAGATAATGATAAATATTAATTCGTTTATTTTTGCCTAATCTTTCGTTGCGATCGATGAAGTGATACGAAAAGGGGTTTTGCCAGTCTTGTTGATGTGGAACTGAGGACCAGTAGCAGCAGCAGGAGCAGCTCGTTGCCGGTTGGCTGGCGAGAGGATGGCAGGATCCCGGGTACTTTGCCACCCCCTCCCCGTAGCTCGCCACTCGGTTACCGCCGGCGGCCGAGATTAATTAACTAGATAAGCCGCACTCTCTCGGTTCTGGTTGCAGTAACCAGAAGAGCAATCTATATACGGTTATACCTCTCGTGTATACTTGTTAAGGGCGGAGGGGGTAGGGGGTGAATGAGAACGCGACAGAAACTCTCACTGTATTTTGCGACAACGAAACTGCAAAGCTTTTTGTACGCCGTACATGCATTCTTCCTTTTCCTTTTGTTACTCAAAATAACGGCGAAATTGGTGGCAGCCATTTGTATACTGAGATCTATGTCTTCGTAAGATCGATGAGAAAAATCTAAAAAACACGTGTTTTTGATGATTGATAGTTTGGGGAACTGTTTGGGTTTTGTGGGTTTTTCCTAAAACTGATATCTTTTCGCGTTTAGCGCGAAATAATTCATGAAAATATGAGATTCGCGATCATTTTTAGAATAATTTATTTTTAACGTAAGAAACTGCAAAGATGAAACTCGTTCGTTATGATTCTTTGTTACTCTACGACGTTACTCTACTTTGTATATGTTTTCATCGTCAAACAAAGTAGTCTCATTAATTTCCTGTAATTCGTGTTAGAATCAGACACCGAAAATTTAAAATACCAAAAATCGTCGCATTTTGCAAAATGGTTCACAAAATTTTTTTAAAAAGCGTTCCTCATCATTTCGGCACTGTATTCAACATATTTTTTCCCGGTAGCAATGAATTTGCTACTTATTTTGCTCCCAAATTAATTCCAAAAATATCCGATACACAATTCGGCGCTCGAAACGAAAATGATCGTTTCCATCGGTAGCCAAATTTTAAAAAGTGTCCTGATGCGGCGACTCCACAGTAACTCGATCTCTCATAAAGAAGCAAAACAATAAACAATACAAAATAACGATAGGAAATGAAAGAGATCTAAAAGTTACCAAAGCACAGTCGATCGGTTCGAAAGATTGCGAGAATTTTCATAGTCCAATAGTGACCAAGTAGATCGAGTACTACTAATGCCCCGTAGCAAAAGTCGAGATAGTTTCAACGAGAATAAGTTGATAGTGCGGAGGTGGATGTAGAGTTGGTTGTGTTTGTAACCCGTTGTGGTCGGCTAGTCGGTATCGACGCTTGCCTCATCTACAAGTCAATCGAGTTTCTCGCGTGCCTCGAGCTCGTGAGCCTTTCCAGCTGTACCTACGAGCCACAAGGGAGGACTCCCCAAATGCTGCGGCAACGATACCCGTTCGGCCGAACGACTCTTGGTCTCTATCTCTCTTTCTCTCTCTCTCTCTTAAACTCCCACTCGTATATATACGTATATACAAAAGTATATCTACGTATATATCTATATGTAGACGCTGCGAGCAGAGAGCCCAACGTGCTGTTCGGTATGCAAGTATAATGCGCCGAAACGTGCATATATGAATGCTTATGGAAATCGTGGAGCCGTGGCACGCTCGTTTTCCACTCGCAGATCCCCTTCCCTTCGGCGTTTTACCACCCTCGCCCTCGTTCACCGGCGAAATATAGAGAGCCACAGCTTGTGTGTAGCGTAACACAGGGGATAGTTCGCGATAACCGATACGGGACGGTGTAAATTGCAAATTATATCGGCTGATATTCTACAGCTACTAAACCCTCTCGAACGTAGCTGGCAGTTTAAAGGACGAAATTGACTCGTCACTTTTAACTATTTTGAACTACTTTTCGTACCCTAACTTTCTTAAACTTTATTTCGCGCTTGAATTACGAAAAAGACAACGAAGAACTATAGTCGTAGAAGTATAATTGATAATGATTGATAATTATATTATACGACGATGTATTATTCATAGCTAAGAAATCTTCCGTTGGGTTCGTTTTTTTTTTTCTTTTTTTTTTTTTGCCTTAGGATTTTGTTTCTGTGTAGCGGTTTAGTGGTGGGTGTGAAAATGCTTGATGATTCGTTGATTTACATTGATAGATAAGGCCGATATACGACGCGATGAATTCGAGTTGCAACGGTGAGTCAGCCGAACGTGAACGATCGATGGGGTTGAAGTCGCGAGGGTGGTTTGGCGGCTGGCTAGGCTAGCTAGCTAGCTAGAGCGAGGTAGCTGGTGGCAGCAGCCGCCAACCGGGAACCGTCGAGCGAATCGAGCGATCATATCGGCTCGTTAACTGATATTAATAGCAGGGCGCGGTACGGCTGCTGCATCGACTACTGCTGATGCTATTCGTAGTAGTAATGCTTCAACACACTATACCGCCTTTCCACCCTTTCTCACCCCTGCAGCATGGCTCACGTGCTCTAATTGCAACAAATTAAATCACGCCATGTCGATAGCCGGACAGTCGATAGTACTGAGAACGTCGATTCATTGTCGATGCATAAGTCTTGCGCATTTTTTCGATTTTTTTTTTACTCCGCCATAACGATCTTTATCACCCTCCGGGCCCTTTATCTTAATCTCTCGAAGTATCACATATGCAATTAATCTTCTATACCCTTTGTAATTATTACTTTGCATTAACTAATTATGTTTATTGTAATTGTATCATTACTGCTGCATAAACTTTTTCGAACTTTTTTTTTTTTTACTAAAATGGAACGATTTTCATCCCTTAATCTCAGGAAATATCACCGATTCGATTCATTTGTTTTTCAGTCTTGAAATTGTCCACCTAATGTTTTGTCGATAGCTGAACAGTCGATAGTACGCTAATGCATTACTCGTACCGTGTGTACATTTTTTTACATCGATAAAACAGTTTTCCTCCCTTCCTTACGAAAAAAAAGAGAAAATAAGAAAGAACGGGATGAAAAACAGATTCGAAGCTCCTATCAGTCGTTGTCGATGCGACAATTCCTTTTTGGAGTTGTCTCGGCGTGAATTACGGATTCCGAATTTCGATATTTCTCGAAGTGAGTAAGTGGCACGTCTCGATGGTGCCAAGTGCCTCTTTGCTTGCTTTATCTCATTCCCCGAAGAGGGGGTTAGAAATGTGTCACCCGAATAGACTCGTCGTCCGCGGCACGCGAAATAAACTCTCATAACGTAACGGTAACCTGTTGAGCGTCGTTCTGTTCGTGACAAGCAGTGATTGCGTTTGTTGGCCACTTGGCTCGAATCTCCCTGTCCCACGGTGCTTTATTTTTTTTTTTTACTCTATCCTGCACCGAGAGCTCGTTTCACCAAAGCCCCCTTCCTCATTCTTGATTCATTGGCATTCTTGAATATTCGGAACGACGCGAGGGCATTTCGGGCGCTCGGGACCACCGCTATCTCGCAGAGTTTTCAAATTCATTTAACAGACGCGCTTAAATCGATCATTTATCTTTTTAACGATCACTCGGAAGAAAAACTCTTTTTTCATCGCATTTATCGAGTCTTTGCAGATAAAAATCGAATAATTGAAACACTCGATTAACCAAAGAGAGACCGTGAAAATAAATGTGTAGAAAAATGAAAATTTTCCGATAAATAACTGAAAATAGCGATTCAGTGATACGCCATCTTTTTTGCGATCTTCAATGGATCGATTTTAAAATAACCCGATTCTTTGTAAATACAAAAAATATCGATAACACAGAGAATTAAGAAGGAAGTTGAAATATTAAATTATTATTCTTCGGTTATACCGAAATCGTTATGGATAGATACCGTTGTATAATCTCCTGGTAGATTTAATCCATTGTTCGGCGTTAATGGAGCGTGTGAAATCGCGATCGTTTTCGCAATAGACTCGTGCGGCGAGTGACGAGGGGGGTTACAGGGGGGGAGAGTCGAACGAGAGTCGACGAGGCGCGCGGGTGCTTCGACCAGCACCAAGTGATTCTCCCTTCAGGGGCTTCGGTACTTCCTGTCGAAATGGCCGATGTTTGCCCCGGTAGTCGAATCATTCGTGCGTTAAGCTTCCGATCGTCGGAAGCGAAGTGGCCTCGTGAGAACATTATACTGACTTTACTGCTTATACTTTGATCCTCATCAACATAGTTGTCATATTATTTCGATAACGACGCGCAGTTCTTCAACCAGTTCACCAATATTGCGATACACTTTTTTTTATTATTAATCACCTGAGTCGTCGTCAGGTATAATGGACATTTTTATAAATGAAAAATGTTCTGTACAAATGTACGATAAAATGTTAATAACAATAATAATTTACGTTAGTTTGTGGAATTATATTTTCTCAATGGCGCAATAGGTTTTATGAAAAATCATCCACGAAGGAATTAAGAAATGAGGGTCTATAGATAGTGGTTCCAGGTCCTCTTAACACACATCTTCGTATCATAACATCGCGCATAGGATAGTTAAGTCGTAGCGGAATGGAGAAGGGCTTCGTGTATAATGAGCGCGAGAGAGCCGGAGAATCAGAACCCCTTGCTTTGCCTCGCGAGTCCCCGCGAGAGCCTCAGAGCATCAGAACAACCCCCCCAGTACGGTTGCGCTCGGCTAGAAACGGAGAGAGATCCACCCTTGTGGATGATCCCGCCTCTAAGGAGCCGCGTCGACGAGGATTCACGTCGTTGAAGCGAGAACCACCGTGGTAACGAGAGAGATCGACTTATACGTTCGGCATAGTTAGGGTGCGAGAGAGGAAGATACATAGGACATAGAGACAGAGTGAGAGTGAGGTTTTGTGGGGGAGAGTTTGAGAGAACGACGGCAGGGCGTCGACGGGGCGCAGGCTCCGATACAGCCAATCGTCGGACCGCGACTGATAACGGTAGCTACCAAATGTGCGTCCGTCGTCGGGGCCGGTCCACGCGCGCCTAGCTAACATCATCATCTCACCCCCTCGGGGAGTTTTCGCGAGCGACGAAGGCAAAAGCCCCCGAACACACAGGGATATAGAAACACCCCGCGCGAGAGACACGTTCAACGTCAAATCGCCTCCTGGTGGATATACGTTTTACGTCGTCGACGCCGTCGCATCGTCTCACCGTCGATAGCAGGAGGTATTTTCCTCATCGTGAAAATAATCCTTCAGCGCTCAATCTTTCGTCGCTTTTTTTTCGTACACCCGCGAATTTTACAGGACATCAATAGCTACTCGAATTTTTAACGGAACGCGAGTGCCTCGAATTTTGTAGCTTCGAATAATAATCGAATACAAAAAAAAATAAAAATAAATAAACGAGTTGAAATATCAGTGAGAAGAAACAGTGATCGAAATCATTTTTTTTTCACATACGCGGGATTGTGTGATCCTTCGGGAAGGGTAACTCTCAACCTGGACGCCGCCTGGATTGGATACGTCTCGACACCCCGCATTGACGGTGAGATTTATAAGGACCTTATAATCATATAATGATCGTTTGATCGTCATTTTTGAACCGATAATGTTGGATGAGAAAAAAATAGTTTCTTCGATTAATCGCAATAGAAATTTTGATCGAAAAGATCGAGAACTTTTGTATATGCAGAGAGATTTTTGCGAAAGCGATTTTTTATTGTTGTTACGTAATCACGATTAAGTGCCCGAGACACGCGATAATTATGTACACCTATGTAAGTGTTCTTGCGACTCCCCCGCGTGTGTACAAGTTACGAGTTACGAGCTGCCGAGGGTCAAAGGCACCAGCAACCGGGCGTCGAGGGTTGATCGTTTCTCATGCATAAAAAATGTCATTGTTCACGAGGGTCAAGTACCGTTACCACTGGGGAGGTAAAGGCTGTTTGAATGCATGCGTCGTAACGCGTCTCGGTAGTATATAGATGTATACATATATATAGGAAGGACAAAAAAAAAGCTACGAGTACATGCATCGTGCACGCACCCACGTGCACGACTTCCGCCCTTTTTTCACCTGTGGCCTTACTTTCGCCTCTGCTGACTCTCTAATTAACTCTATCACCCCCCATTGGCCCGGTACCGTATGTTTGGACTTTGATTCGTAACGATACCGTCGGTCGACGCGACGACTTAACACAAATCTTTTCCTCACTCATTTTCAATTAATGAAAAATCCTTTATTCCATCGGCCAGCAGCTCTACTATTCGTAACCGAGTCGCAATGAATAATAAATAACTTTTAACATAAAAAAAAAAAAAAAAAAATAGCTGTTACTTATTAATATTGAATTTAAAAAATACTTCGTGCAAAAAAAGTCATTATTACGAGAAAATAACGATTATGATTATAAATCATATTTACCGATCTATCGGAAGCTATATTAATATTTTTGTTCGATTCATAGTTATTAAAAAAAAAGATGGTAATCTATTATTTACATACAACGTAAACGCTGAACAATACCAACAATTTTTTCCAGTTTTTTTTTTTTTTTTACGAAGCACTTTTTATCAGTAAGGAAGTGATCAGAGGCCCGGACTCTGACAAACGTATTTAATTCCAACACTCGTACACACATTTTCACGTCTACTAATATGTAGAATTTTCTATAGTCGCATATAGCCGACGATTCGGTCGTCGCATTGAATCGTATGCGTGCCTCGTGTGTCGCGACTCGAATGAGACGAAAACCTATATGTACATACAGAAACGAGTACCTATATGTATGTTCCATTCGACCGGTGTCTCGGTACTTGTTACGTATGTACGGCAGCATTAGCAGCAGCAGCAACGGCAGCCGCATTGGTTATACAAACATCTACACGTTCACGTATAGTGAGATATAGCGAGTCCGCGTGAGCTTAGACGAGAGGTAGGCGCAGAGGGGTTTCCGGCGAGCGTTAACAGAGTAACAGAGTGATGTAATGAGGCCCGGAAGCAGACAATTTGCTGACCGCGCGGCGGCAGCCTCAGTTGCCCGAGAGACAACCTGCCTGCTCTCTGCCTGTGCGCGCTACGTGTGGTGTACCTTCTTCTTCTGCTTCTTCTTTTTATTCCTTCTCACTGCGCTACATTACCGCTGCGATAACGTCCCGGAGAAGGATAGAAAAGAGGTTCATAACCGCGAGACAAACAATCCGCGAATCCCTAGTGTCGCGCAGGGTAGCGAAATAAAGAAAAAAATTCACAAACAAAAACTGAAATTGCATTGAATCTCGACGACGCGATATATATCACCGTATATTATGTGCTCTCGCGGGCTTCGAAAGCTGCTGGTGCGTTCTAACAGTTTAATTTAATCGACGGATCTTTCGTTTATCACGAAAATCAGCGATAGTTTTCTCTTCGATCGTCGTGTGTGTTTTTTTAGACGTATTGTAAAAAAAATAAATATAAAAAAATAAAAATAAAACCTCAATACGGTGAATGCGCTCGGAATTGAACGAGCGACGGAAAGAACGCGTTACTCATCCTGAATCCTGTGCTTCGAATGACGTAGGAATACATTTTTCTTTTGGATTACAATACAGTGCAATGTCTCGTGCGTGTGAAAAGATTTTGGTTTTTTTTTTTTTTTTTTTTTTTTTTTTTTTTCATATATATTATCTAAAAAACATGTTTGTTTGTTTCTCGTGTGTTTACAGGGGGATTTTGGTGATGTACGACAGCGCTAGCTGTTCGTACACGGGGGCGCTCGACTTGAAGGGAGCCTCATCCGGTGGTAGCGGCGGTGGCGGTAGTTCAGGTGGTTCAAACGCTGGTTCCGTCGTTTCGGTAACCGCGGCCGGTGTTAAACAGGAAAATTGGCCATATCGCGGACTCGCGTGCGGCAGCACGTTTCAACAACTTAAACAGAGCGTCGAGAAAGCCAAACAAGCTTTAGCCGATCGCGGTGGTTATCTTGCCGGTGCATTCTCGCCACCTCCACGTGCAAATCCTTCGGCTATATCGCCTGGTACCGCAGCATCCATCACTGGTGAGTGCAAATAAAAATTATCTCCTTTTTAATAAATTTCGTAGTCTAAGTCTATTTTTCGAAAAAAAAAAAAAAAAAAACAGAGTATCTCAGGTAAATACATATATTCCAATAAAAAAAAAAAAAAAAAAAAAAATTCAATAGATCGAAGTATATTTCGTAAAACTTTGCTAGTAACGCTCTATAAATATTGAAGTGGTTTACTCGATTCTCTTGAGAGTTAACGGTAAAATAACGACAGGCAAGAAGTGGATTAAAAAAAAAAAGGAAAAACAAGTGCCTCTTCTTCCTCATGGACAGAACAATTTGTCAGAACAGTAGAGAAGTCCCGGCGATACTAGGACGGAACCGGTCGCAAAGTGGCCCCGTTGTCCTTCGTTGCGGAGTTCGCTATTTCCTCGCCAGTGTGGAAACGAGATAGAGCCAGTCGTCGATTTCCGATTGTTTTTTGTAAAACGCTTACGGGGGTCTCTCGAACGTATAGTTAGAGAGCAGAACGTTGTATGAGGACGGCTGGGGCCGGTTCGTAGGCCATTAATTACACGCCACGCGTAAATCACGTTATCTACCGTGAGGCAACAGTAGGGAGAGTGTAGACCACCTCCACGTCCTCCCTCCCTCCCCTTTTCCTCGCGAGAGTCCTCTCGACCATCCCCTTGCTGTATATTTTCCGAGTAGAAGAAGCATATACCGTATGAACCGCGAGCTGAAAATTCTCTGTACAAACGGTTGTCAGGAACGTCCACCGGGAACCTTAACCCGCGCCAATATCCTGTCTCTGGCCGCTATGGAAAATTTATCGATCGACAATCGAAAAATTCTCTTTGGCTACAAGAAGAGAGTACAGAAAATACCAAACCGTAGCCGGTGAACTGTGAACGACTTTTGCGCCAACCCCAAATTATTATTTATGCCATCTATACCGTTCCGTCGTCTGCTCTATCTACTTCTGCGGTTATTCTTCTCTACTCCACGCTTCGTTGCAGTAAAAATGATTTAAGATCGAAACTATACGGCGAAAGAAATCTAACGAAGAGTTCTTGTCCTCCGTATTTTGGCTTCGGCGTAGTTTACATATTAAATTTGTAGTTGAAAGATCATTCAACTGGTACGAGAAAAACTATTAATAGCATTTTTTGATCATCAGATTTTAATTGAAAAAATCGTATAATTTCAGTTTCACGTATTTTCGCCGTCATCAAACCTATGAAATTTGATGAGAGAAATAAATTTATCGAAGAGTTCTCGATGTATTCGATGTTTTTTGGCTTTTTATTATTATCAAATTTGGGGTTTGTAAATCCATAAGTACGCAACAAAAAGATGGTGGGTTTTTCATCGGTTTATTATGGTTCAAGTGTAGAATTTTGAATGTTGGTGATGCGAATTTTTTCGCACGTAGGAGATAAATTTTCGTTGCACAGCATCCCTGGCGGTAGAGCGATTATGGCAAGATGGTGGGTCGATGATGGCGGACCGAGGCTGTGGAAACTCTGCAGATGATGAGGGAGGAGTGGTTACGGGGGTTAGCCGGCCGCGTATCCATGACGACCGACCGCCCCGTGCAGAACTACCCTCGGGATCCCGGATGCTCCCTTCTCTCGCTCTCCATTCCTCTGCAACCTGCTATCTCGCTTCTCTCGCATCTCTGTGCTGTAACTGGGATAGGGAGAGAAAAGAGAGTACCAACCTCCGAGACTGTACACGCGAAGATGTCGTGGGTTCAACTCTCTTATATATCTTAAACGGACCGCGAAGAGAAGACGAGCCGGCGATTCGAAAGACTACTTAGACTCGAAGACGACTATGCGCCTTTCAAGATTCTTATATCTTTCTATTCTTGGAACGATACGGGAATGGCGTGTATAGTTTTTATAGTTTTGTTGCTGCCGCCACTGATAAAGCAATACGCTCCAGAGATTGGGTACTAATGGCCGAACAATTGAAAGGAATAGATATAATTTAAAGAATACTTTAAAAATAGGAATGTCGCAATAATTCAGAGTTATGACAATGATTCTGGAATGTTTTTTTTTAAAGTATTACTCCAAGATACGAGGTCATTGGAAGGTGAAAATAATCTCAATTAGCCTAACGGGTAAACGCGGAGAACATTATTTTTTTTATAGCTTTGTTACTACCGTCATTAGTAAGAGAATACTTTAACGATTGCGAAAAAATAAACAATTAAAAAATAATAAAAAAAAAAAAAGAATGGTTCGAACGTGCAAACATGATAATAAAACATTACAACTAAATCGATGATTGAACACCGATATTTTTATTACTTTTCCCAAGATATGAATTCAGTATTAAAACATTTTGGAAATATTTGAAAATCGAAAATATAAATTTAATAAAAATTAAAGATTAAAAGAAATTTCAAATAAAATAAAAAAAAATCCTAAGTAAATTTAATGAAAATGTTTAAATTTGACGCTAAAAATAATTTTAATTAGTCCCCCGTCTCGCGATGAAGAGAATAAAAAATGTATTATTACATTTTCTGTTCGATATAAATTTAAACAAAATCGGTTTATTCCGCTGATTCATGAATGTCGTATTAGTTCGATGTGTATATATATATTTTTTTGCGTTCTCGAGTTATTTTTTAAATAGCGAGGGGCACGGTGTCAGTGTGTCTCGAAGTGCGGGTCAGGCAATTATTACAGGCGACTAGCGAGAGCGATCGGAACGTGTGCTAAGCTGAGTATCGCCCGGTCTACTATAGTCCCCTTCGGAAGAGCCATACGATGTCTCGTATCCCTCGTGGTTCCACCCGCTCGTCTGTTTACATTCGTAATTGATGTTTGACGAAACGTAATGACTGATGCTGCTGTCCTGGCGTGCCGCGAACGGGTCCCTCCGTTAACCACTACTCGTGTTTGACTCGATGTCGTCCCCGAGACCGCAACCACTGACAAGGAGACATTGAACACCGTTCCAATTAACAACTATATCAACTATAAACAATAAGACCTTCCAGTAGATCGATCTACGCGGAAATTTAATGACGTATCTAAAAAAAAAACATATCGCTTACAATTTTATCACATCACGCGGCTAATCCAATTTCATTCTCTGATTCTTCCTTTATAAGCATTTCGTACATACGATGCAAACCTTTGACACTTCGATTACCAACGAAATGCAGTAAAAAAACATTCTGCTGATTATCGTGCGGCGCTTCGTTATTACTTATTGTACAATATCGGCTATAAATAATTTCATACGCACGTATAGTACATTCACGTTTCGTTTTTTTCATAAACGGAACAATATACGATGTTTGCAACAATTTTAACAAATTTTCACGATAAAATCACGAAAAAAAATCTTCTCTCCGAGGAAGAAAAATTCGAATTCACTTTATCGAAAATCCTTAAAGTGTACTTTGCACTGCGATTGAAAAAACGATTGATTACGAACAGTGTAATCGTAAAAATTGATAGGAATAGACAACGCCATGCTGATAATTAAAATACCGCAAGTCTCGTAATTACAAACATTTTGAACAAATAGTAATGATTTGGAGTAATAGTTGACACGAGTGACGAGTCTAGTGGAAAAAATGATAGACGTAGAGATATATCGACAACATTGGATGGATAACACAGATCAGATATATATTCTTCTGTTGTGCGATGCCCGCCGGAGGAAAAAGGGATTCGAAGGGTAGGCCGCGACGCGTTGATAATTGCCGGTATCGGTTAACCCGGGTAGTGCGAGGGTTACAGGAGAAAGCGTTTCAAGCCCCCCGCGGGCGTCCTTTAGACTATATCACCATTGCTGGTCTTTTCCCTCTATCGCGCGTGTCGCAGGGCGGACCGGGAACCTTCGCGCGCCCCTTCGCTTCCGGAATCTCTATATACCAGCCGGAGCTCTATATCTAATGCCAACTACGTTCGAAAGTCTCACCAGCGTGTGCAGGAGAGCGTGGCTTGCCTGAGAACCCTCCATCCGTTTACAGACGATGGTGCGCAGTAAGAATCAGAAATACGAAGTTTCAGAAAGTCTCGAAAAACCTTGCAAATTTTTTTTTTTATTATCTTCGATGATTTTATTCATAAGCGATTTATATCTCAGCATCAAATTATTGTCAAGAATTTAACGAGAGAACATCACAGGAATATCATAGATCTGTTAGATCGGATCTTTTACACGAAAAACTTGATCAAAAAAAAAAATTATCATTTTAGATCGCTTTAAAAAAGTATAACTTTTGTCATTTTTACTATATCGATGTTACGCTTCAACAGCTATCTTCCTTACATCCTGCCTTATCGATTTTTCTACAGTTAATCTTCAAGACATACATTTTTGATGAAGTTTCACAACGATAAAGTTATCGGGTCTCTGAGAATTGGTTAATACAATTCGTTTATCGTCACACAAAAATAATTTTCCGCGGATCGCCTAAAAGACAAAAATAATGCTTAAAAAACAATTGTGCCTCCAAAAAATGTTGATAATGGGTTAAAATCATCGCAGAGGTTACGATAACTACCAAAGGCAAAATATTGTCTTATGCAGACATCTTCCGCGTTCTTTTCACCCGTATTCCAAATAGATTAACGATAAATCGTTTGGCTAGTATGTTAGACGCTCATCTCTATCTTCGACTGGACAGTAAAATAGGAATCTGTTTCAAAAGGGAGATCATGAAATAAAAGTGGCGAGCCACGAGGGTCGTAACGGTTCACGCGATGAGTCCATGAAGGAGTCGCACGGGGTCGTCGCGTTTCTGGCGGGTCGCTCACCGACCCGTGACTCCGCCGCTGTGCCCAGTACGTTTATTCCATTTCGTCTTTGACACAGCTAACAGTCAGAAAGACCGTGAGCCGTGATTGAATGCCTCCGTCTACCCTTCGCTCGACTAACCATCGCATCATCCCTTGTATATCCTCTTATATTCTCTCCTACAGGCTTTTCCAACGACACTCTGCGTTACGATGTATTTCAGCAATACACAGAGAAAGACAGTTTAGCCTTTCAGACTCAAGTTCTGCGTTGGCAAAGAGCGAGAGACAGAGAGAGAGAGAACCGAGAGAGCACAGCTCATTGCAAGCCCCGTGACTAATCATGATAGTTCCGCTCGGGAACGGCAGGGACACACGACTCTCGGTTCCGGTTCCGGCGCGTGCTCGTCCAACCCTCGGTTCTCCTCTGTGTTGAACGGCGTTGCTCCCCAGCAGCAGTAGCAGTAGCAGAAAACCAACCCCCGATAGTAGAGCTCACGAGTTCCCAGTTTCGCATCGCTCGGTCATGCACCCTCCCGCGCAATTATTACGCGTCTCACAAAGCCACGCGTCGCGAAAATGGGGTACACGATACCGGTGAGGGGGGAGTTATATTCTCCACCTCTTCTACACAATAAATCCGGTTGTTCGTTGCATTCTTATCTTTTTTTACGTATCTTCGCGTGTTCTCGTTATGCTGAATTATTCTTTTCTATAAAAACGTCACTCTCGATTTTCCTTTGCTCTTTTTTTTTTTTTTCGTTTTATATATATACTTCGATCGCTGAAGGTCTCGTTCTGTTCAAAGTCGATAGTTGTGTGTGCGGAGGGCGTATCGTACAACACCCTACACCATGGCACGCCCGTGGAATCATTATTCATCCTAACGCCCGTTCCTGATTCATAACTCTCGATGCATTATGTAGCATGTTATACCTATCTGGTTGAGAGAGAATTCACCTCACTCAGTCTCGTGAAAGTGCCTCGTTATAGCTTCAAGCTATCCGGGGCACAACCCTCCGGAAGGTATACGTGACTCGGCTGGAACTGCAAAATAGGTACGCGTCGGGTGCGTTAATGCTAACGTGGGAAATTCGACGCCAGGAGAAACATCATTTTGGAAAAGATTCTTCATCTTTTTTTTATTTTTAAGAGCGTTAGAATTTTCGGGGTTATCGATCGGGTCGTTTTTATATTGGAATCTACAGAATCCACAGGGAGCAACCCCTCGTCTAAGAGATTTGAGGGTACAGCGAGCCGAGGGTAGTTTTACTATCGTCGAGGGGTTAACGCTCATCGGTCAGGAAGACATCCAAGTTCGCTTGGCGTTCGGTGGCTTGCAAAATCGCACTGCGAAGATCAATAATCTTTTCATCCCTCGGATAGTCAGGCGAATGGGGGATGAACGTGAACTTGAAGGTTGTAGGGATTTTGTATAGATGGCGTAATGAGAACGTAACAACCCCTATACTATCCTATGGTGTGTAGCCTACAGGCCAACGACAATAGTTTTTCTTGATCCAGCGACCAGTAGCACATTCGTAATCAGCGGGAAAAAAATTATCGAGGATTGACGTAAAACGACAAATGGAAAAAAAAAAAATTATCCGATTTTTTATTTTTATTTTCAAAGCAGCGATAAAAAATGGACAAATCATAAGATAGGATATAAGTCTTTCAAAAAACATGTTCTCGATCACACATATACATCGATTTTTTCGTGCTGAACACGAATTTCATAAAAATTATCGCTCGGCATAAGAAAGGTGATTACGATCTAATTACGAAAAAAATCTTTGCATTAACGACGAAGTAGGTAAATTCGATTGATGTCGAGTAGCAAGTAATTATTCGTCGTGATATTAGATTGCTAAAAAAAGAAAACTATCGAGACAAGAATAAGCGTTCCGGACGTACTTGACGTGGTTCCCGCCGGCACACTCCGGATAATCGATGATCGTTCGCTCGGCAGCGGGGGAGCATCGACTCCCCGTCGACGGGAGAAAGTCATTACCCGGTTAATCATGCGTTATCGTGTGTGTTCAATGTTCCGTCAATGAAGGAGTGACTGGACGATCGTTGGAGAAGGGTGGGCGCGAGCGCAAAGCACGGTAGTGCGAGAGTGCGTAACCGAGAATCGGAAAGGGGTGGAGAGGCTCGTTGTATATCGAGGGCGGTTTTTCTTGGCCCGGGGTCAATATTGTCCGCGTTCGAGATACCGTTGAGCAACAGATCATCCACGAGAGAATACGAGAGACTCGTTACCGTCACGCCCGGGACTTCCTTCTCGGATGTCCCGGAGTCAATTTGAACCTAAGACTATACAGTATTCGCTCGAGGGGTTGTTTAATTCACGTTAGGATAGGTCACGTAAAAAAATGGTATATTCTATGTCTAATATCACCAAACAATAGTTACCACAGACTTGAGATTCTAATTCAATGTTCGAGATCTTAAAAAAAAAAAATTTAATTCCATCGTCGATCAACGATTGTCTCTCTCGAGGCAATATACCACTCGAGAAATGCTCTTCTGCCAAGTATATAGAAAAGAATAAGGGTTTAGTATCTTTTTTTTCTTTTTTTTTTAACATTTTTTTGTTTCTTCGAGTAGGGTAGTCATTGAAAAGCCGGTCGTGCATCGAGCTCGAGTCTCGCTCGTTGTCCTTATATAGAGAGATAGTCGTAGAAGAAGAAGAAGTCGTCGAAGAAGAAGAAGAGAGTGCGTTGGTGAACTGAGCGGTACTGATGAAGCGAGAGCGAGAGAATAAGACATATATATATAGAGGATAGACCGGTGTTTGTGGCGTCCGTTGCCGCCCCGGCTGCCGACAAAAAGGCGAGAGAATTTCCTGAAATCCTTTCTGAGGGGCTGATTGCCATCATTATCGTGGAGTGGGTAGGCGAGTGGGCGCTCTCTCGCGTTCGCTCACTCGGCTCTCTCTTCGAACTCTGCCTCGGGTACCCGGAGTAGCGAACGATAGAGTCCACGGGGATGGTTTAGCTTGGCCGGTTAGAAGAGTGCTCGTGCCCGCTAGGAGGGTTGTGTGGAGGTCCGCGAAAGGGAGTGAGAATGTCTCATCCGGCGATACGTGAGAAAAGGACGATGAATGTATAGAGAAGAAGAAGCGAAGAAGAGGGAGAAAAATATTTTCAGAGAAGGGAGAAAAAGTGAGATAGAAATGAGAAATATAACGGGCGGAGGAGGGGGAGAGGGTTGCAGCAACTACTACTGCTGTTGCCCGTTACACAGGCGAGGGGATTGGGAGGGAGAGAAAAGCAGCGCGGCGGAGGACAATCAGTGGTATTCAGCCGGTGCCGTGGCTCTGAAACGAGGAAACCCTCTATGAGGGTGCGAGAGAGCCGCGAAACTCTCTCGGGCGCACACGGGAAGTCGACTTCTCCACTGGAATCGATCGCCCTCGAGCTCTCGGGCTTCCAGCACCTACGACCGTGCACTTAGAACATAGTATCGCATATAGTCGACAATGAAAAAAAAAAAAAAAAAAAAACAAACAAACACTATACGCAACAATCTATAAGAATTTTTATTCTTAATACTAAATAGTCTCATAAAACAAAGTCATACCGGGGGCGCATGCATACGCAATTTTATCATCAAATTCGCTTCGATAAAAAAAATCGATTAACTTTAAGATCAAATTAAAATCAATCATCGATAAAAATATAAATGAACAGTCTACTTAAAAAATTCAAAAATCAATCAAAGAAATCATTTCTTCTCAAGGTCAGTGCGATCAGATTTCATTTTCGAATCGATCAAAAAATAGGTCAGCGAATCTATAAAGATAAATTATACAATGGTGTTCCGTTGATCATTGAGAGGTCAAAACATACGGTTAATATGTAATCTCTCTTGGGAGGGTGAATAACGATTGCGTTGCCTAAATCGGATCAAATCTCTTCTTTTCCGCGTCTCATACGAAAGAGCCCACTGAAGCTTCACTCTCTCGAGTTTCACTCGTATCTATCGTTCCCTTGAGGATATATATTCGTTATATGTATAGTATTAGCGTGTAGAGATGATACGGGTGTGAGGATCGGGGGGATGAGTTGGACGTCGACAAGAGCATCTACTCGAGTGGCTTCTCGGCTGTGTTTCGCTATGCCCGGTTCTTCGCAATCTCTCCCTCTATCACGTTCATTTCTACCCTTCTTCATCTCCGATGTTGCTTGCGCTCTCTCGCGTTTGGTCATGGTGGTGGCAAGCGAGCGGTAGTGGCTGATCGATGTGTCGCCATGACGACGCTTCCGCCGCCAGTCATCCAGCTACCCCCCATCTCCGTTTGTTACCCACCGACGGCTACACGTCGACGTTCGCCCAGAGAATGTCGAGGTCTCGGCGCGCCCCCGCGCGATATACCAGTAGCCCCCAACGAAACTGTTGACCACCGCGCACTCACACACGTCGTTCTCTTCCCAGGTGAAGTAACAGTGGAAAACGTTCCAACTATTCAAGCCGAAGAGACTCTGCTCGGCTTTTCGCCAGCATCTATGTTCGTGTATACATATATATATATATGTATGTATATACTATATATTACGACGACCACGATCTTCCTACACGTTTCCTTCTCCCTTCCGTCAAGGAAACCCGTAATTGAGGATCGGATATTCGGCTTTCCGAAAGAACTCACTGTACTCTCACTCTCTCCTATCCTATTCTCAACTATCACTCGGAATGATGTTCATGGAAATTTGTATATGCGTTCCGAAAGAAAATCAATTATTTGCATTCGGTTTAATCAAATTTGGAGTATTCGTCTTGATGTAAATAATCGCTTATTGATTAACTGTTTGAATGCGCAAGTCGAGTTAACTGTGGCTAATCTCTGATTTGTAACGCCTCCTTCTCACCCTCTATAATGTGTATATAGTATGTATTGCCGTAGAGCGAGCGAGAGAGGGTGATTTTCTCACCCTAACTCGCGCGCCCGATGCTCTTGCTCACGTAGTTTTAGTCCCGGCACCCCTCCGGCTCCTAGCGCTAACAGGGAATTAATATCTCGCGAGTTAACACCCCCCCCCTCCTTCCTCCCTCTGCCTACGTATATACGATGGCTATAGCCCGGGACTACTAGTCTCTCTCGTGCAACCCCACCATCTCATCCCGCTCGACGGCCCCAGAACGGAAATGAGCGCGCGGATGCCTCTACTCTACTCTACGCCACGACTCTCTCTCTCTCTCTCTCTCTCCTCTCTCTCTCTCGCTCTGCTAACTCAAACTGTATCCATCCTCGTTCAACTTTTCAGACTTCACGTTTCCATCTTTCTTCGTCTTTCGGTTCTTTCACATTCTACCGGCGAGTCATTTCAACTCGTCGCGCTTTCTCACTCCCTCAACGCTTCTACTGTCCCTCTTCGTCAGCTTCTTCGTTCTTCACGAAATTTCTCTCCACCACTAAATTACGGCGTCACTCACTTGCTTCAATTTTTTTTTTTTTTTTTTTTTTCAGTCTTTACCTTCATCTTTGTCGTTTTTCTCGCTTGGCCTACCGCTCGGTCTCTCTTTATCTTGCACTTTTAATTTCGTCCTTTTTACTATTTCTCTGTTATAACGTTCGTACAGAAGGCTACGAAGCTTTATAAGCACAAGCGTCTAGCGGGCTCTGCCTCTGTCCTCCCTTCCGACATCCTGAATTACGCGTCAGAGGTCCACACCGCTCGTGAGATTTTTAATCTCGACACGAATGGCAAGGCGTGCAAGCGCGGAATAATTATTTTCTTCTTTTCACGGAAGTCGAGGGAGAGGTATTCGTCTCGTGGCTTCCGGTTGAGTGAAGCTCTCTCGACCTCATTTAGCCTTTCGTTCAAATTTTTTTTTCCGCATTTTTTTTTTTATCATTAAGCATTGATCGATACCGTCTGTCAATCGATGCTTCAGAACTATCGATGAGATACCAGAATATGAAAGATTATTTACGATTGGCAATTATTGATTTACGATGAAAAAAAATTATATTCGAATTAAAATTTATCAAGTTTGAGTCTCGTATTTTTCTTTTTTTTTTTTTTCGCCATTGAGTCTCAACGGCGTATTTGGCCCCTTAATGAAAAATTAATTTTGCCACTCGCGATTGTATCACTTTATTACAACGAGAATCGTAAATGCTCGATGGGGTTCTCGCACGATCGAGACAGAGTCTCCACAAAGTTCGGGCGGATACGATCCGACGGAATACAACGTCGACGGGGGCAGTACGCAGCTTCGCTCACGAGCCAACGATTTACCAATGAAAATATGCAAATCCACAGCTCGTAATTAGGGCCTCGACGCTATATGAACCGCGAGAGCAAAACGCAGTGGTCTCTCCATCTCGCTGCGGAGATGGAACGCGGGGGACGATGAACATCTCTCGCTTTGTTTGAACCTACGACTTCGCTCTTCCGTAACGTAATTGATGACCTAACGTTCTCGCTTCGCAAATGGCAAACCCTCTCTTCCTCTTATTGCAGTCTATCTCTCGAGGACAATAGCTGCCTCCTTTATCGCCTTATCATAATTGTAATGGCTTTGCTTCCTCGTAGACGGAAGTTTTGTTTTGGCGAAAGAAACAAAAAACTTTGAGATTTATATGAAAAAATATTAAAAATGTTTCACAGCGTTGGAAAATCATTTTTTGAAAAAAAAAAATAAAATAAATAAAAAATTGCAATACATATGATCCCACGTGCAAATATTTAAAGGTTCAAGCGATATATGCGAAGAATCACATACACATTCCTCGTATTTCGCTTTTTAATTTTTTTTTTTTACATTTACGAAACTTTCTCTGGAAGCCGTCTCGTGAAAGCTAACAATTAACCGTTACAGTTTTTCACAAGATGCTTCATTAATGTAGTGTTATTCAATGCCGAAGCGATGAAATGTATATGCAGCATTGTTTTTTTTTTTCTTTTTTTAATGGATCATCATTAAATTTTTTTAATGACGAAATTATCTTATTAAATATCGCGAACATTCTGCCAGCCGAGCGCCTTGCCAACTGTTCTTGCTGTTAGCAATAATAAGACAGCTGCGAAATGCATTTTTAGCTAAAGCCATTACAGGAATCACACATCACGATTACTCTACGATTTTTTAAGAATTTTTTTCGTCACATTTTTTTATTAACACGAATAACTTAAAGTTATAGTGACCAATCAAAAACGTATCAGGCGCTCAACGCGTCACGCATCCCTGATAATGTACCCCTCTGTTAGCATTCATATATTTTAACCCTTTCGTCTGTACACTGGGAATTCGAAGTCTTAATTAGGTTTTCAAAGTATTCCAAATAATGACATTTTTTTTCGTCAGTATATTTTTCTAGGCGTCTTGTTTGTAATTTAATAATTGACAACAGTTTTCAGTGAAATATTCAAAATATTTATCAATAAAAATAAAAACTCGTAAACAAATGTAAAAAATGTAAATCAATTGTGTCTCTGAATCCCGAGTGTGCTGATGGAGGGTTAAAATGATAATTAAAAATGAAAATGTTTTATAAGCCGGACAACCCTCCGAACGCATATGCATAATGCAAATCAATCGAATCTCGCCGTTAGGTAGTCCGAGCGGAGTTTGCATTTTCAGCCATCGATGCTTTTGTGTCACTGCCTCGCGCACACCGTGCAAATATGTCAACCGGAACGTGTTTGCAAATGTTCACTTTAAAATGGTTGGGCAAAGAAAGTCCCGACTGTGCTATCGTCCGTGTGTGTCTCTTATGTACGCCAGCCAAGAGGGAAAAAAAGCATAGAATATCAAGGCTACTTGTACGTTCGGTCCACCCGCGTTCCAGTAGCCCTTTCGCACCCTTTTTATCGCTTGAATAGATATCTCCTCGAACTCTCAAAGATATATAACGAAACCTCAAAATTCAAAATATATCCGCGCGGCATTTTTTCCAACATAAAAAAAAACTCTTCATATCGCGACAGGATAAATATCGTTTCCTCAACGATAAGAGAATTATCTCCGAAATGTAAAAAAAAAAAAAAAAAAAAAAAAAAAAAAACTAGAATCGACGGGGCGTGCGCCGATTATAACACGCGTATCTATCCAACTGGAGATCAAGCATATTGTACAAATTCAATAAGAAATATTATCTTTCGTAGTGGTTTACACGTGAATTGTACCACAGAGATATGTATCATCGCGCACTTAACCGAAGCCCTCCCCCTCGCGAGAGAAGCGTAACAAAGTGGCCGGGCACTGGGGGGTTCTTATCGTGTTATGGTCTCCGAGGCTACGATATACATATAGTGGGTTGCTGGTTCGAGTTTTCGTTCGGGGATGGCTGTGGATGGACTGGCCTATCTCTCTATCCCTTTCTCTCGTCTACACGGCGAGCGTTACATTTACTTCGCGATACACGTATACAGCTACACGTGTGCGTATAGACATTGAGAGAATACCAGTGTAGTCGCACCAGGCTATGCGTCTCGTGGTACAATAGCCGTGCCGCCCTGTCATGTTTCATGCGGTACAATGATACTCTCTCACCCTCTCCTCGACATCCAGTGCTACCGCCACTGCCGCTGCTGGGGTACAGGAGAGCTTCGACTTGCCTACTCGGCCGAAGTACCGCCCGTAATGCCGTAACCGTATCTCAAGATAATGTGCGCGAATCACAGCCTCCGACATTGCAGCGTTTCCCTCGCGGCTTTACTTGAATATATGTATATATATATACGACTGTCCCTTTCCCTCTCTCCACTGCGTTCTGCCTACACAACTACGATGTATCCATGAAACACACGGGGGTTGAATTCGCCGACGACGATTCTACCGTCGAGAGAGATTCGAAGCTTCGATTAGGACACTCGTCTTTTATATCCACACCGCAGTAGCAGCCAGTAACTAGCATCGTAGTGTGCGACTCTCTAAAGCTACCGAGTATTTTACGAACGCGAACGAGATCTCTTGAACACCGCAATTAAATCCATCGAGAATTTTTGCACTCTTTATCCCACCCGGTCTGCATGTGAGGACATAGGGGTGCTATACAGTTCGATAAAAAAAAAAAAAGAACAGACGTTTAAAATGAATAGTTTCGATCCTTCCGCGATTTTTTACAATGGCATTGACGATAAGAAATCTCGCTAATGATTCTCAATCGTTGTAACATTGTAATCCGCGGAATAGCACGTTCGATATGTTGAGAGAAATTATCGATTGTCCGGATTACTGAATTCGATAAGAGATAAGAAATCAGTGAGAATAACGCGTTGGATACGCTGCGTGTGGCGAAATTTAAGGGAGAGAGAACGGTGGAGATATATAACTCCCAAAGCTTTGCTCACTCTATTCCCAAGTTTCTCTGTCTCTGTTATTCTCGAAGCACACACGCGACTGACACTCGAGTGCGATCGCGCGTTAAATGCGCCGTCGGGCGTACCCGGGTCGCGTGTCGTACGCGTGCCGCCAGGCTTTTCCTCTCTCGCTTCATGCTATCCCAGGGGTTGTTCCACTACGTTCGATGTATAATGTACGAATAGGAGAATATATACGTGAAACACGCTCGGCGTTTATGTCGAAATGGAGTACACGAATGCAAGCGCGCGTATGTGCGGACGATGCATCAGTTGTGTGTTGCCAATTCGCGATGTATAGATTCACTCATTCATAGAAATCTACGGTTGTAGGAGTCTCTCTGTACCTTGCGCATTTTTTACTCGGATCCACGGATTTGTATACATGTATAGTATACATATAGGTACTATATAATACATGGTACATGGTATAGCTGACACGAGAGTGTTCTATCCGAGTGCGTGCAACATTTACACACGTGTTGGATTACGCGAATTCAACCTCTGACCTACTGGATCCGACGGGTTGAATTCTCGGTTAACGTTATAAGCGGTACGGTTAACATGCCGAGAATGTCCGGGAGATCGCGTGAACCACGGAAATGACGAGTCCGAAGTATTTCTTGATCATTTTCAGTCTATTAGAAATTTCGCGGAAAGTATTAACGTAAATTGATAGGTACTCTTGATACGAAGTATGATTTTTAATTAATTTATAAAAATCATGAAAAAACCGTATGCGGAAGAGGATATTATGTATTTCTTGTATACATTTTTGTAATGAGACTTTGTTTTTAATTAAATTAATTATCAACACGGAGAATCGATGCCGACTGTGTTTTTTAAATTTCTTGTGTAAGATGATGAAATCTATTAATACGTTACGACAAATATTTATTTATAGTTAAAAAATGTATATTTGGATATGAAAAAAAATTGTTAATTACTGATAACAAATATCAGTGGAGTCGAGTAATGCATGAAACACGAAACATTCATAGAATACATACATAGCGTCCATTGGAATACATGAAACGCGATTACATTTCATAGACAACAAATCTTAATTGGATTTAACTGAAATTTGGTAATAATATTTATATATTTATTTAGCTATGTGGAATTCTGCGTTTGTTAACTATAAATAAACTCTTTTCTCAGTGTACGATGTAAGAAAAAAACGATGTTTACGAAGAGAATTAGCGTTGATAGAGAATTTAATTATAGGACTTTTCAGAGAATCATTAGCGTCGTATATACGAATATTTTAGGCAAAAATTCCGATACATCGAAATCTGAAAGAAATTCGTGGGAAACTAGTTATCGCCTTGGCAAACTTACGTCTACATCATCCCCTTCTTCATTTCTTCTATCTCTGCTGTGACTA